>CM067379.1:14915770-16166731 GCA_034510155.1 Eucriotettix oculatus
CCGGCATGGTCTTGGATGTTTGTGTCGTCATTAACGCGAGGACCGGGATTTAGGCTGTTGGAGGGTCGATACACTGACCAAGTGTCACCCCCAACTTCGGAATATGTCACGCCAGATGACAGTCCGCAGTCGACTTAAAAGGGCTGTAATGAATATAGGGGTGATCTTAATTAATTAATAATTGAATAATGTTAATATTTAAAAATAAAAACAAACAATTACATTTAACAAAACTAACATTTACATATATATTGTAGAAGATCCGTCGTTCCTTCGTATTCGAGGATTTCTTAATTCCTTTAGAGCGCCAGGTATTTTTCATAAAAAATACCAAAAATTGATTATAATAGTTTTTAATTTCAATCAGAGCATGAAAAAAAAATTACATTTGCAGAGCGTGGTCATTCTCTCGTCGTCCCGCCGACACAACCTGCTCCTTCCACTACCCCATGACGACTCTCGAACGTCTCGCCAGACCATATTGTTGGCCCAAGTTGCGCCAGTACCCCAACAATTGTAATTCGCAAGCTGGCCTGCATTGTTGTGCGTAACTTTTCATGTTACATTATATATATATTGTGATAAAAAAGGCGGATTTTGTGGTGTTGTGGCGTTATGAGGCGCAGTTCGGCCAACAACAATGGCTAGTCGGCTGAAAGATGGTGATTCCCCGCGGGAGAGTCCCGCCGAGCGTGTATAAAAAATGACGATGGTGAAACCCCGCGGGAAAACCCCGCCGAACGAGTGTAAAAAATGAGGGCGGGGAACCCCGAAATTTTTTGAAATAGGGGAATTCCCGTCGAAAGAGTTAAAAGGGAAGCCGATGGGTGGCTCAGCCCCAGAAGGCAGGCGAGTGGAGGAGAGGACGGAGGTGGTCCGAGCAGAAGTGAAACGAGTGGAGGAGAGGAGAGACTTGGTTCGAGCAGATATCCAGAAGTGAGACGAGTGGAGGAAAGGACAGACTTGGTCCGAGCAGCAGATGAGAGGACGGACGTGGTCCGAGCTGTGAGAAGTCAGACGAATTGAGGAGAGGACGGACGAGAGCAGACGTGTCCAGACGTGATCAAATCCTGCAAGACGCCAGAGAGACGCACAAACATTCGAGAGGTGGATGTTTGTTGGCCCAGTAATTGTGGGTAAGCTATAAAAATTTTGTGAAACTAGCTCATTACTCTGGATAAATAATATTTAATGATTTTTCTTTCTATTTTCAGCTACTGCATACTCCATCTCTTGAGAGACCCAAAATCCCCTGAGATTAAGCCCGTGTATTCACTTTAAATTAATAAATGAAAAATTTTAAAATTGATCATAATTTGTTCTGTTAATTAATAAATGTTATATACCCAAAAAGTATATTACAATATATATATATATATATATATAGTAATGAACAGATACATCTGCTCGGGCTTTGGTATTGAAACACAACTACATGTTTCCACATAGGCAAACTATCGTTCTGGATTGTACCATATGTGCGTCGGATCCGCAACCTTTGACTGTCCACTGCTCGGCTCACTTCATGGCGTCTACTTGGATATCCGGGTGAAGGGAAACTTCTCCTCTACACAAGGTTTATGTGCGAGGATCTTATGACGTCTCTTTGCGCGACCTCAGTCACCCACATTCCAAGTTACTTCCGAACACATCCGTGTCCGTCCACCGTCTCTCTGGAACGATGTGATGCAGGGTAGTATGTCAACCCTCAATCAAGTTCAGCTCCCAACTTTCCACAACTTTTCCATTTGCCCTCTAGACCCGTTCACTGTAACACATCCACTCAAGATCCCGTCCTTTCACTTCAGGGTCCACCACCCGACTGCTTAACACGGAGTCTCACGTCTTTACACTTCCAGGTCCACCACCCGACTGCCTTGTTCGTCTTATAACCCCGTTTCAGCCATCTTGCAGAAACTAGCCATGTGACCTTGTTTAGCCAATTACGTCCGAGCACACCAGAACATACCCACGTCAAAATGTTAAAGTTCCTTCTAGAAAATTATGGAATATTTTTCGCACAATACAGGAATCACGTTCTTAACTCGACATTTATCCACGCAATAATGACTACAATTCGTGTTCAAATGTCGTATTGTAGCTTCGCTCCACTCATCCTAACAATATCCATTCACCTTAACAATATTTTACAAACAATTAAATTAATAGTAGCAACCTTATTCAAATATATGTAACAAAATAATAAAAGAAAACAAAGGGTAACCCGGTTTTACACCACAATACACACACACACACATATATATTTTCCAATTTGGTGCAGTCGTTCGGAACTTATGCGCGTTTATACATTAGGGAGATTAATTTGTATATTGTTGTTGTCGTTGTATTCAGTCCTAAGACTGATCAGATTCAAACCCTCCATGCTAACTTTTTTACTTAGTTGCAGTTTATGGAAAACAGGGCTTCGTTAATATAAAGAGTTGTAATGTGGTTACTGTCGGTTGGTACGTCATATATTACTATAAAATTAAAATTGTCGTTTTTCAACATGTGAAAGATTTTCTAAATTTTAATTTAGACTGGTCTGATGCAACCCTCCATTCTAAACTATCTTGCAGAATCCTTTTCATTTCCTCATAACTAGCACATTCCCACATCGTCCGCAATCTGATTAGCGTATTCCATCCTCGGCCTCCCTCTTCTGTTCTAACCCCACACACTTCCCCGTAATGCTAAAATTTACCCTTCTCTTGGTCAAAGTCCTGCACATTGTTTTCTCTCCCCCTATTCTGCTTAGAACTTCCTCTTTAGTGATTTTCTCCTATAGCACCACATTACAAAGGCTTCTATTCTTTCCCTATCCGCAACACCTACCGTCCACCTTTCACAACCATATAACGCTACGCTCCTTACTAATGATTTCCTAATATTCACACTTACATTTGACGTACGTAAATTCCTCTTCCTTGCCTGTGCTATACTACTCTAGTTATTAGGCTCTCTAAGTAACAGAATTCCTTAACTTCTGTCAAAATATTCCTTCCCAATCTAACAGCCTTTGTTATTCCACTGTTTCCCATACTGCACTCCATTACCATGGTTTTCCCTCTATGAATCCTCATACTGAGCTGTTTCTCCACTACTACGTCCATGCCTTTTATTATGGTTTCCAAGTCTTCTACTGACTCCCCTAATACTACAACATCGTCGGAAGAGCGCAAGGTTTTTATTTCTCTTCCTTGCAGTATGATTCTTTTTCCATATTCCGTTTTAACAATTTTCATCGGCAGTTGTGTTTACACGGAAAATAAATTAAAAACTGAATTTAAAAATATTTCTTTTCCCCCCACCTTTTCTTTTTACAAAATAAGCATCTAACTTTTAATTGGTTCCAACTCTTTTTTGAATGCCTCTGTATTCCTAGTACCCTTGCAGGCAAAACATTGCGGTCTCTTATTGCCCTGTTATTTACCAGCATCCGTTATTTGGTCTCTTTCCCCCCTTTATTTTATAATTTATACTTTGTTATATGGTTGATAGGCTGCAATGGATGTTATATTCTCGGGCAGGTGATGTTTACACCTGTAGAGGATGGCCTATATTATAGCTAGTGTTGTGTTGATAGTGGCGTCGTCTGTAGAGAGGTGGAGAGGGGGAGAGGGAGAGAGGGAGAGAGACAGGGAGAGCGACTCCCGGGCCAGGCGAGGCGAGCTTCTATTTATAGCGAGCGAGACTCCAGGTGTGTCTCTACTCACGCCATGGCTGGACCAAACCCCTCTGTCTCCTCTTAAGCGGATATCCCATGCACGCCATGGCTAATCCACTCTGCAAATAATCTCCCGCCCACATTCATTCCATGACGACGACGACGACGGGGAAAATTACAGAAATGTCGCCGCGTGGTATTATTACATTTCTTTTTATTTTTTTGGTATTCGGCAGAGAAGAAGGCAACCATAGTGGGCGAGAGACTATGGATCGATATAACGTTTTGAGACGTGAGGTTACTTGAAGAAGACGGAAGATTAGAGAGAGGCCAAGGATGGAATACTCTAAGTAGATTAGGTAGGGTGTGGGGTGTGATAATTATATGCAAATGAAAAGGCCAGCACAGAAAATGTTAGCATGCAGAGTTGTATGAGATCTGTCTAACGACAACAATTACATTTTAGAATAAATTATTTTTATTATAAATTGAATTATTAATTCTTTATTAAAATACGAGGTCTTTCCCGGTGAATGGCATGCATAAATTCCTCTCGGCTTTCCAACTGGGTCAAAGATATTATCAGTGCGGTTTCAATGACTTCCTCTGCCATCATCTTTAGACTGTCGGTTTTTCACAAACGTGCCGACAACATTCATCAGACTGAATATGGCAGAGCAAGCCGTTGAAAAGTCACTGATAGTCTCTTTGACACGGTTGGAACCCGAGAGGAATTTATATATACATTAATTCGTTATTAGTACAAATTCAACTAAACGTGGCACACACGTCTTCGCAGTTATTACAAATGCCCTCCCTTCTTTGTTCCCGGATCCTGTCGTGAGAACAATCGTTCCAAGGATCGCAGAACTGTGTCACAGATGAAAGAGGGAAAATTTCTCTGAATTCAATGATCAGGAAAATGACGGCTCAGCGACGTTAGGTAAGGAAACTGAAAGGGGGTTTTAATCTTCACGGCCAGCTATCGTAATTGTTCCTCGCAGCTATTGAGTAGATGGCGACACGCGTGTTTGAAAGCATCTCTCTGTCTCTCTCCCTCTGTCCCTTATCTCCCTCCTCGCACCAGAGCGAACTTCACTCTCTCGCTGTCTTTGTCTCCATTCCTTCAAACTTGGCACCGCTCAAAGGCTACCGGATTATTCTGCCACAAAAGGACCCCTAATTAAACTTCTCCCAACTGCAGTTCTCACTGTCACAGTCCCTCTCCCTCTCTCTCTCTCCGCACACCACCGGAAACTGGCGATCTTAATGTCAGCAGCTGCTCTTTCCCTCTCAACACGCGTTCTTGACGAGTGTATTTTAGGCTATATTTTTGTTTTGAACTTTTTTAAATAAATTTTTTCTAAATTTCTTATATTAAATTTAGTTATTTTATGTTTAATGCAACACGAAAACTGGCCCCAACTTTAGAGACGTACTCAGTTCTTTCTACAAAAAATATATATTATTGTATATATTGTATTATCATGTCAGTTATGATCCGAGAACAAACAATGTGCCTAGGGGTGGCATTTGTAAAATGTGCCAAGTTCAGTTGAAATTGTTCGGTTTCTAATAGCATTTAAGACGCTCGATACTTTTTTGTTGTCGGCACGTTTGTGAGAAACCGACATATTGTTGAGATTCCCCCGCGCGGAAACCTAGGTAGTCTTCGACGAGCCATGATGGCGTAAGTGGGGGTTTTCCATAGTTCGCGACCGCAGGTGGAGGTGACGGGTCTCGAACATGCTACCGGAATAGAGTGAGTGAGACGGCACACACTCATTTACGATTTATAATTTGGTAGGCGAGGCGAAGAGCCGAGGTTGCATTATGTTAATTACTACGGCCTGAGGATTGTTTTTCACTCGTCGCTCGAAATTAATTAGTTTAGTAAATTAAATGTTTGTAATTTTAATTAAAAAATTACCTGGCACCCAATTAATCTGAGTAATCCAGTAATCGACGTCGGAGCATAGCCGAAGCTCGCAACGTTGTCACCGTTCGATCTGTTACAATCTAAAACGGATGAAAGGGTCAGAGGGACAATAAATCTGTCATTAATCAGAAACAATGGCAAGTAATGATGTGATGATATTTCATATTAAAGGAAGTGCATACAGTTATTTTAAAAAAATTCATAACGGTTACTGAATTAACTCGGTAGTGCTATGCGAAGAGGTTTGCTCGATAGAGAGGAAAAAAAAGGGATGATAATGGCGCATGAAATTATTCTACGTCACTGAAGCAGTAGGTGGACGGTTTTGAGGGTCACTGTGAGTGGACACGAGGAGTGAACGTACAAGCAAGCACCAAAGTAACCTTTTCCAGGCCGTAGAGACAGTGCAAGTGATGCACTCGAGTCCCAGCAAGTAGAGGAAGAGACTTTCCGGGCACCAAGAACATCACTACACAGGAAATGTGCGGAAACAAAGTTTCGTAGCGCGAGGAAAATGAGAAACTCTGTAAAGTCGACATTAGGCAGTTGCAAATGCAAGTTTAATGCTCTAAACAAGCAGCCGAAGGAAATGAAGTCGTAAAGCAAGGAAGGGGGGGATTCTTTTTTATGCTCCACTGTCAGTGAAGAGTTCTGGACGGCGGAAAAGGGAAAGGGGGGAAAGAGAGAGACAGAGAGAGAACGACTTCTTCATCATTCATGTAAACATCATGGACGTAGGTGATGTCCACTATCTCCACATTAATCAACACTACATCCACGTTTACTGTAATAAAAAGAAGAGTGAAATTTACTAAACACTTTAAATATATTTTAAGTAATTAAATGGTACTTTTAATACAATCAAAATATACAACGTTTCGGTAGCTATTTGTAGCTTCTTCAGGTTTTTATCCTGTGGAGGAATAGTGATAGATGACTTATTAATGACGCAAAAATGACATCTCCACAAAGATTAGACTATCAGAAACAAAATTTATAATTATAACATAAAATTACACAATTTCTTTTAAATTCTCTCAAATGTGTACAGAAACATTGTTATTTTCGAGTGTATTAAAAATGTAGTCTGAATCAGCTAATGATTTTATAAAATTATTTAAATAAACATAAACCAGATGTCAAATTAAACTGTATAATGAAAATAAATTTATTTTTAATATTTTTAATGTTTTTCGATCTTTGTATTCGTATAGAAACGTGTCCTACCCCAGCTTCTCGCAATATGTCCGACGAACCGTTTACCTTAAAAGTTCCAGCTACGTGTCCTTTCTCTTTTTTGGAATAACTGTTTGTATTGCATCGTATCCACGTCTTCACACAGTTAACAGGAGGGATCTGTGTCTATCTCTGTTTAAACTAACTGAACTGACTGGCTTTGGCACCGAGTACCCCACGTTGGGCGCCACGGATGAGAGTGGACGTTGTACTTTATTGATGACGACGTCCTGAGGATTTTCTTGAATTCAATCGATCATCAAAGTAATTTTGGTAAACTGTATTTAAAATTGCATGGTGCTCGACTAACATAAACTAAAGTATTAATCGACGACGATTGAGTTTCGAGAAGCTGTGACGCCGCAATTGGGACTTATATTACAATATACATACCGGTGTAAGTGTGTGTGTGAGAACAAAACTGAAGTTAAATATGTGGTGGTAAGTGGCAACGGAAAATATAAAAATCTGAAAAAATGGCAAATTAAATTCTGAATACTGTATTGTGGCCAAATAAAATATCCGAAGTTAAAAACAAAGTATCAAATATGTAACACAACTGTTCAAAAATTAGGACAGAAAGAAAATAGAAATAATAAAATTAAATAGAAACTCGAAGGAGATTGTTAAAAGCATAGAACAGAAAAAGAAAATATAAATAATAAAATAAAATAGATGCTCGAAGGATACGAAAAGAAGAGGAAATAGTTAAGTGTCAGAAGCGATACTTGAGAAGAAAAATATTAATTTCACCGAAAGATGGGCTGAGCTAAGTCCAAATTGTTTGTAATATTACAGGTAAAACGGATAGGAGGTTTGTAGAATAAGTTGGGAGAGACGGCCACGAGGTTAATCACTGATTAGGTTCAATGACCTGTAAGGTTTAATTTTTATACACGGTTAAAATTTTTTTTTCTTCACTGTGTTTTATGCGGAATAGACAAATTTATTTTGCGACATAGCGCAGGCTGGAAGGTATTTTCCAGGCAAATAGACCAGCGTCAAACTTAGGTAACAGACATTACGGAAATAGTATGGAAAAGAGAGATTAGATTCATAGAGACAGTGTTAATAAAGTGAAATATAATAAGGCACTGAGTCTAGAAAAGGGGAACCAAATTTAGGGGGAAAGAATGATGGAATAGACGGTGAGAAGAGGAAGAAGTATGATATCACACGGAAATAATAATCCTCCAGTGTCAAGAAGTTAATATTAAGAAAGCGAAATATCCTGAACATATTATATATATATCCTTTCTGTAATCATTTGCCTCTGCTAAATGTATTTACCATCTGCTTGAGTTAGCCTAAGGTTTTTATTCACCATAGCTGACGCTGACGTCACTCTAATAAGTTTTGACTTTTAATTTCTTTTGCGAGTTGCATCCACCATTTCGGAGTTCATCAATGAATCAGCGTCGTTTGGCCTCACTCCTTCCTCCTCTCACCCCTCTTCTTCCTGTCCGGAAGTGGGTTGTTGCAGTTGGCTGCTGCTCTCTTTCGATGATCCCGAACCATCCGGAAGAAGAATAAAGTGCACGGCAACAACGGGGGAAGCTGTGACGTGTGGCACTAAAAAAAGAAAGAAAAGGGAGAGAAGGAGGAGGAAAAGGTCCCTCTTTTTCTCTCTCTTTATTATTAACACGGCTTTCAAGCTTATTGGGCTGTCAGCTTCGCCGTCCTCCAGACTTCTCTTCACCGACAACTTCTGTTCCTCTGACAGGGATATTTGGTTTCAATTCCTCGGGATTTTGGAAGTCGTCGTGGGGAATTGGTAAACATGAAACAGTAAATATTCGGAATGAGGTACAGATCATTCCAGGAAAATAACTTAGTAGCACGACTCGTATGGAAAAAGGAATCATTCCTTTTTATTATACAGACTGCGTAAATGGAAAAGTTTTAACTGTTTTTTTAAAAAAACTAAAAGGGTGAAATGTTTTTGTTGCTTTTTAAAATAATTCTGTCTACAGACTAAGATTTAACATAGAAACATATTATTAAAGACGAGAAACATACCGGACATAATTAGCTGGTTATAATTTGAAGCTTCTTACATCGGCCAAACTCAACGCACATTAAAACCTCGTATCAATGAACACGAATGTAATTTGAAACTCAACGTTTATCATTATTCTGTCCAGACCATAATTATTCAAGTTAATCATTAATTTGATAGGCCAGATGTTAAAACGTAATTTTTAATTCCATAGGAGGATGAAATGACAAATAGAACTCGAGTTGGGAGAAGATCAATTTTGTTTTAGGAAGAATGTAGGGACAAGAGGAGGTAATAATGATCCAGCGTCTAATTATAAAAAACAGGTTAATAAAAAAAACAGGCCAATGTTCATGACATTTGTAGATTTAGAGAAAAAAATCCTTTGATAGTGTGAACTGGAACACAGTATTAAGGAATTTGAAGACGAATAATATATCGAGAAAGAAGGATTATCCATAACCTCTACAGAAGGCAGTTAGCAGTAATTAAAATTGAAGGGCAGGAAAATAAAACAGAAATCAGGAACGGAGTAAGTCAAGGATGCAGTCTGGAGAAAGAGTTTAACATGAGGATTGATAGAGGGAAAACCAAAGTAATGGAAACAGTGGAATAACAGAGGCTGTTATATTAGGAAGGGATATTTTAAAGGAAGTTAAGTATTTCTTCTATCCCTTTTCTCCGTCAACTTCCTCCATATTGTCCGCTCTTCCCCTATTCTGTTAAGAACTTTCTCGTTAGTCATTTTCTCCTCCCCATCTCATTCTCCTATAGCACTACATTTCAAGGGCTTCTATTATTTTCCTTTCCCATTTTGCACGCATATAACTCCACGCTCCATACGAACGATTTCTTAAAATTCATACTTATGTTACCCGTACGTAAATTCCTCTTTTTTTTGCGGTAGCCTTCCTTGCCTGTGCTATCCTACTCTTTATGTATACTGTACTTGTACTATCCCTAGTTATTACGTTTCCAAAGTAGCAGAATTTCTTAACTTCCGTCAAAATATCCCTTCCAAATCTAACAGCCTTCGTTATACTACACTCCATCACATTGGTTTTGCCTCTATTAATTCTCATTTTGAACTCTTTGTCCTGGACCACGTTCATTCCTTTTATTATGGTTTTACAAGTCCTCTACTGACTCCCCTAAGACTACAATATCGTCGGCAAAGCGTAAGGTTTTTATTTCTTCTCCTTTAAGTATGATTTTTTTTCCACATTCAGTTTTAACTTTCTTCTTCGCCTGTTCTATATATATGTTAAAGAACATTGGCGACAGACTGCATTCTTATCTGATTTCACCGAAAATAAATTAAATTGAAGAAAAAGTTAGTAAACATTATTTTCATTGATATTAACTATAATTGTCTTTAATTTAATTTATTTTCGGTGAAATCAGATAAATTCGGAAATTAATTTTTCTGACATTTTCTATTTAGGTTGTTATTGTTGGGGGATGCAGGTGCTCGTAACGTTTGTTGTGTTATAATTGTTGCGCCAAGTTAATACAGGGAGTGGGTGGGACAAGTTCGTTACGACCCCCTGATGGCCTAATGGCCGTTCACAAATCCCTCAGCGTGGAATTATTAAATCCCACCTTCAAATTTACGTCGCGGAGCCTCATTAAATGTCTTTTGGTCGGATTACCGCGTGATTTACGGCCCCGGACCATAATTAATAATCCCGGAGATCTACTCGAGCCACCTCCTCCACTTTTCTAGCCGTCGCCCTCGGCCCCTTCTTTTTTTTCCCCTATTCTCTCTATCTGCGCGCGGCGTCTCTCGCGGGCAACAAGTCGTTAGTCCGCGAGCTTTGAAGTCGCACTACAACGGGGAGAGAAAGAACAGAGGCGAACGACCGAGCAAGGAAAAAAAGGGGGCGGGAGGCGAGAAGGCGACTTGGGCACAATGTGAAGGAAGGGGGAGGGAGGAAAAACTGCTCCTCTAACGCTCAGCCTCGGGCTTCGACTCGCAAGTCTCTACGTTATCGCGCAAGGAAACTTACAGCTGCTTGAAATGCGCGCTGCTTACTGGGGGTTGACGTCATCGTTGTCATGTTTCAGCCCCCGAGGCTGGCTTATCGCGGGTCTTTGAGTCTCTGTATCGAGAGTCACACTTTATACTATTCTTGCTCGCTGCTCCGCAGGCGTCAGTAAAAAGCGTCCCAGAAATCTACTTTGAACGACACGAAAATCAAACAATTACAGTAATTTAAAATTTAAATAATGTGTTGTAGAGTTAATTTAATATGCTTTAAATACCCTCCACAATTGGCGGCCAAATCCTGATATACACTGATTTTCAAAACCCCACGTTGGGCGCCAATTTTTAATGTTAACGCAGGGGACGGGAAAACAACTCCAGGATGTGGGTCGGAATAATTCGGAAACGACCAGAAGGACAATGATGACGGTGTCAAGTACACGATGTGCTGTGAGTGGACGATTAATGCTGAAATTCACCATGTCGGGGAGTTGACGTTCAGACTTCTCATCATAAGGGTTACAGGAGGGAGGAAATCATCTAAAAGGATTTGGAGGACCGTTGAGATGAGCAAATCAGCCGATAAATAAATACCCGGAGCAAAGTCTTGTTCTTGGGTGGACTAATAAATAAAATTTCATAAGAAATGATATTTCTTCAATACCCCCTTAATTCAAGTAACGTTTTAATACTCTTAGAAGAGTTCAGTTTAATTAGGAAAATATATCCTAAGCCAAATGAAGTCAAGATACATATTTCATGGTATATAAACTATGGGCATATTGAAAGGCAAGAAAAGAAAGCAGTAATGAAGGAAAGAGTAAGACAAGGATGCAGAGTCTGACGCTCTTGGTCTTTAACTTATATATAGAAAAGGCGATAAAGAAAATTAAATGGGATTGTGGAAAATGAATCATATTGTGAGGAGGAGAAATAAAAATCCTACGCTTTGCGTATGATATTGTGGTTTTGAGGGAGTCAGAGAAAGATAACGAAAATGAAATAAATGGAATGAACGTGGTCCTGGAGGAAGAGTACAACATGAGGATTAATAGAGTGTAGTATGGGAAACCCAATTAAATTGAGAAGGGATACTTTGAATGAAATTATAGAATTCTGCTACTAGAGTAGGATAGCACAGAAAAGGAAGAGGAATTTACTTAGGCTAATATAAGTGTGAATATTAGGAAATCTTACTAAAAATCTTGGTATGGAACGTGGCGAAACGTCGACGATAGGAGTTGCGGAAAGTAAAAGAATAGAATCATTTGAAATGTGTTTCTGTAGGAGAATGAGATGGGTGGATTAGAGTCACTAACAAGAAAGATCTAAGCATATTATGTGAAGAGCGAACAACATGGACGACGTTGACCAAGAGAAGGTATAGATTAATAGACCACGTTTTAAGACATAAAGGTCTTGTAAAATGAGCATCAGAGGGAAGTGAACCAAAGAGGGAAGCAGAGGATGGATTAGGAAGGATGTGGGATGTTGTAGCTATGCGGGATTCAAATGGCTTGCGCAAGACAAGGTTATTATGGAGGGTTGCATGAGACTAGTCTTAGGACTGAAAACAACAATGACTTCCGATGAAAGGGATAAAGGGTGTGAAAATAAATTTACAAGTACGTGTTTTAATGACCAAGGTTTTAAGCCTGACCAGTTATTTGGACATGAGGCAAGGACCCTTTTTCTTATTATTGAAGGTTTTCTGGCAATTACCGAGTCGGTAGAGAGTAATTAAATGGTCTAACTGAATAAAAAAATAACTGATATCTTGAGCAACAGATTAATTTCAGATGACCAATGGAAACGCCAGAAACAGCTCGTACCTGGACAACCCTGATTACTGGTAATGACAACCACTGGATTGCTTTGAAGTGCAAATTCTGCCCCCCTCGCCCCCAGGAATTACCATCGGGATCTATTATATTGTCATTTGATCCAATATCGGTTTCATTTATTGTCAGTTCAGCCACCACTTTACGATTAAATTTTAACATTCGATGAATATGGATTACTCAGAATCGTTTCAACGGTAATTTATTGCCAAGAGACAATTTTCCGGCTGACGTCACGCGACTGGAACGTAGGAATATCTCAACTAGCTGCTGGAACGACGATAGTTTCGTTTAAATGAATCTGATTCAGACCGCAGCGGGAGATTTATCATCCACGGTCCAGCGAGCTCGACGATGATGAAGTTGTCGAAACAAAGGGCGAATACTTTCCAGGTCACGACATCCGACATTTGCGTGTCGTTTCTGGAAGGGGAGGGGGGGAAATTAATTACAGTCTATTCGTTGCTCTAGAGAGATCGAGAAACTAATGAGCGATTCCGCGCGTGTTAAAAAGGAAAGCCAGCTCGAGGGCCAGAGGGGAGGAAAATTATTCCAAAAACTTGTTAATGCGCCTGACGTCAACTACTGCAAACTAGGAGTTACGGGTCTTTGATATTTTTCTTTTGGGTTAACAGGCTACATGAGGGTGATCCTGAAACAGACAACTCCCGATTAATAGCATAGGAAGGGAATTGAAAAGGGGGGGATGCGGAAGATAGAGCAAGGTAGCCAAGGGTTAACTAGGGCCCCCGGGCTATGGTTTAAGGATCCTACCTGGTGTTTCACCTAAAGAGATGCAGGGAAAACCCTAGAAAACCTGCATCAGGTAGGTCGGGCATTGGGTACTATTCTCACGCCCTTCCGAATGACGGGAGACGAGTCTGCTGTGGGGTCGCAGCATTCTCTTCTCCGTGTCTCCACCAGTTTCAGGAAGCAGCTGGCCGACTGATCCAATGGGATCAACGGACAATTCTCGCCATATGTCCAAGGTCTTTGACCCCAGTACACGTACCTCATAAAATAGGTGAAGGTTTCTCGGATGTAAGAAATTTGATAAAAAAAGCCAGAGAGAGTGCGAGGCATTCCCGATATAATCAGGTGATCCCCGCAGTCACTCAGGGGTGAAGCGCCTGCGAGAAAACTCCAGCAACTCTTGTGTTGCAAATTTTTTTAAATTTTTTTTTCTTGGGTTAACAGGCTACATGAAGGTGATCTTGAAACAGGCAACTCCCCTTTAATAGCATACGAAGGGAAATTTCTAAGATTCACATATTACGAAATTTATCAAAAACGCCTGCATGTTACCTCTTCATCGGATACCCTACAACCTTTCCACGTCTTAATCAGACGGTATTTTGTCATGCATTGTTGTTATTTGATGGAGGGGACATTTTTGTGTTAAATTGTATGGAGCATAAACATGTTTAGGAAAAACATTACAATTTTTTTTATTGGAATGATTCCTTATAATAGTTTATCGGTAATAAAATAATGAATGTAGAGGGAAATTTTATTTGAAATTATAACGAATAGATAGTGTTAAGACATTCAGTATCATGTTCTGTAGTAGTAATAAAGGTCTATAATTGAGTGTAATAGTAACTATCATGTTCATAGTAATTTTAAACCTTACCAAGTAACGTTTTCCTAACCTAAAAGACGAGAGACTATCCTTCCACCTCCGTCAGCAAACTACAGATGCAGAAGAACCGAACGAGGCTCCCGTGAGCTTTGCATGTTCGACACGTGGCGTCTGAATAGTCTGTAATATAAATAAGGAGAGATTCTGCCGCAGCATGGCTGTTTATTTTATTCCCATTGGATACACAAGGGCGCATCTTCCCCCACGGCCCGGGCGGGACGTGAGTGGCTGGCACAATGGCCGACAGTCTTCATCGGGAGAGATTCCGGCTGAATGCCTGCACAAGGAAACGCGACACAATGGCCAAAGCAGTTCTTACGAAGGAGTGAAAACCGACGAAATAAAGAAAAAACACTCGGCTATTAGGAGCTGTGAGGCGCCGCCACACGGAATTGAAACCAAGTGCCAACAGAGAGAGATAAGACAACCCATACCCGAGTAGCTCAACAGCAGACACTAAGACATGAGAATATGACGTGTACAGACAGATTCATCTTTATTAGCCTCCGGGTTATTTTTTACAAATCACATAATCACAATATTTACCTTACTAAAAAAACAAACTATGAATAAGTTGTTGTATTTGCGGTATTCAGTCCTAAGACTGGCCTGCTGCAACCCTCCATGCTAACCTATCTTACCCAAGCCTTTTCATTATCGCATAACTAGCACAACCCACATCCTCCCTAATCTGCTTAGCGTATTCCATCCTTTAACACCCGCTACTGTTCACTTCCACCCTCTAAACCTAATTTTACAGGACCCTAATGTTTCAAAACGTGGCCTATTAATCTATCCCTTCTCTTGGTCGACGTCCTCCATATTGTTGTCTCTTCCCCTATTCTGTTAACAACTTCCTTCTTAGTGATTCTATCCTCCCATCTCATTCTTCTGAAGCACCACATTTTAAAGGCTTCTATTCTTCTCCTTTCCGCAATTCCTACCGTCCACGTTTCGCACCCATATGACGCCACATTCCATAGCAACATTCTTAGCAACGATTTCCTAATATTCACACTTCTATTACCCGTTACTTAAATTACTCTTTTTCGCGAAAGCCTTCCTTGTCTGTGCTATCCTATTCTACTTATTACGCTTCCCAAGTAGCAGAATTCCTTAACTTCAGTCAAAATATCCCTTCCCAATCTAACAGCCTTTGTTATTCCACTGTTTCCCATGCTACACTCCATTACCTTGGTTTTCCCTCTATTAATCCTCATACTGAGCTGTTTCTCCAGGACACCGTTCATGTTATTTATTATGGTTGCCTGTACCATTCTACTCTAGGTAAATAACTTCCTTCCCAATCTTACAGCCTTTGGTATTCCACTTTTTCCAAAAATACAGTCCATTACCACGGTTTTCCCTCTTCTTCTGACTCCCCTAATACCAAAATATTATCGGCGAAACGTAAGGGGTTTTTATTTCTTGTCCCCTGCAGTGTGATTACTTTTCCATATTCCGTTTTCAAGTTCCTTCATCGTCTGTTCTACATATATACGACAGACTGCTGCATCCTTGTCTTACTTCTTTCTTAATTTCTGCTTTTCCTTTCTTGATCTCCAATCCTAGTTACTGTCGACAGCCTTCTGTAGAGGTTATGTGATAAGCCTTCTTTTTCCTTATATCTTATTCCCGTATTGATAAGTTAATTATTTACTACATTGTATATGTTTATTATAGCAGTGTTACTGTTGTATATTTTTTAATTACGTCAGAATGGATGTTTTTCTTCAGTAAAACGAATCGACGCATTTTGGATTTTTCGATACACTTGTATATATTGTAATGAAGTGAATTGTGTAAATTAAATCTTTTACTGTTGGTATGAATGTATAACGTTAATTAATAATAAATAAAAAGACGGCCGAAAAGTCAGCCTTAAATACATCGCTACTTATTTACGCAATCGACGTTTCGTCTCCACTTTGAGACTTCTTCAGGCGTACTACGAACGTAATATTACAGTAAATTAAATATGGGTTATGAGTTACAATTTTTCAATTTAAATATTTAAAAAAAAGACATGGTTAAAAACTTGCAAAACATTTTATTTACTCCTTGAACCGAAACCTACATGAGAAGAATTTGGAGCGGCGCAAGGGACCATCTTCAGCCCCTGAGGGTTACGGCCGAATTGAGGGATAATTAAAAATCAAAATTTGTAAATATTGATTTTAATGTGTAAAGAAATTTATTTTAGTGTTTAATAAAATAGTTATTAGTTTTGTTATTAATTTATGGTAAATTATTTTACCACCCGAAAAGCAACATTACAGTACAGGGTTTGAGGACCGTCGACCCTGTTCTCGAGGTTTGAGGTTGAGTGTCATGTGGATTTAAGCAACTTCACCCCAATAATCGTGCTGATGCATGCAAAGCCAACCCCGCACTCAGTTGTCTCGACTTCAATGTCTTGGCATCTGCTGTAAGAGCAATTTGTCAGAATCGCTTTCGAGGTAATCCACTTAGAGTCTGGGCGTCCTCATGGAGAGAGGGAGGCAGGATATTGCCTATAATCATCAATCATTCGTGTGCGTCGAGGGCAGAATGGCGGCAATATTAACATCATTTCCTCTCCGCGCCACCTTCAGGGCGGAACCTGGGCTCTAAACACATTCTCAGGTAACCTTACCGTTACAAACTTACACTGGAATATTAAATTGAAATTAAATCTCTGCAAGGATATTGTTGTTGTTGTGGTATTCAGTCCTACGACTGGGCTGATGGAATCCCTACATGCTAACCTATCTTGTCCAAGCCTTTTCATTTCCTCATAACAACCTTACCCACATTCTCCATAGGATGCTTAGCGGATTCCACCCTTTTTCTCACTCTCCTGTACTTACCCCACACACACACTTCCCTCTATTGCTAATTTCACTTGATTCCTCATTAGTTATTCTATCCACCCATCTGATTTTCAGCATTCGCCTATAGCAAGCACCACATTTAAAATGCTTCTATTCTTTTGCTTTCCCCATCTCCTATCGTCCACGTTTCGCACCCATATAACGCCACGCTGCATACGAACATTTTTAGCAACTATTTCCTAATATTACCCGTAAGGAAATTCCTCTTCCTTGCCTGTGCTATCCTACTCTAGTTATTACGCTTCGCAAGCAGCAGAATTCCTTAACTCCCGTCAAAATATCCTTTCCCGATCTCACACCCTTTGTTATTACTTCACTGTTTCCCATACTACGCTCCAATACCTTTGTTTTTCTCCTCTATTAACCCCCATATTTACGCACATATAACAATAATCCGGTCGATTTACGATTATTTAAAAATCTAACGGAAGATAAAAAGTTACGTGCTATGATCTGAAATTTTTAAATAAGACGAAATGAGGTGTTTTAACATATTACTTTTTCAGAGTTTATTACCAGTAGAGAGGAAAGAGTGAAGGAACACCAAGAGATTATTTATCAAATTTTTAATGTGGGTGTTCGCACTTTTGAGTACTTTATATAAGAGGGATGTTATGTGACGTTGGTAGAAAGTAAATAAACGATTTTAAATATAGTACGTGATGTATGAAACAGAGTGAGAGACTCCCTCACGTGGTTTTCCAAAATTAGTAATTATTTCGGGCTTACTACGTCACTAATAAACATCTCTTATCCGTCCCTTATCCGCCTATAGCACCACATTGCAAACGTTTCTATTCTATTCCTTTTCCCTACTCCTATCGTCCACGTTTCGCACCCATGTAACGTCACGCTCCATACCAAAATTTTTAGCAACGATTTCCTAATATTCACACTTATATTACCCGCACGTAAATCCCTCTTTTTCGCGAAAGCCTTTCCTTGCCTGTGCTATCCTACTCTTTATGTCTACTATTCTTCTACCATCCCTAGTTATTACGCTTCCCAAGTAGCTGAATTCCTTTACTTCCGTCAAAATATTCCTTCCCAATCTAACAGCCTCTGTTATTCCACCTTTTTCCCATACTACACTCCATTACCTTGGTCTTCCCTCTATTAATCCCAATATTGAACTTGTAAAATTCAGCATTAGAGGGAAGTATGTGGGGGAAGGAACAGATAAGATAAGATAAGATTTATTGGATCCATTAGTCCTCTATTGAGGAAATAGGAGACAAGTCAAAGAATATGTTACACATATCACACTAAGAATACGAATATAAGAAACAAAATATGGATACAACATATGAGTAAAGAAAATTATGTATACAATGATAAATAAAATAAAACAAAGCAGAGCAAACAAAATATGAATACAACATATCAAGAATATGAGTACAAAACAATAATAAGAGAGATAGTAAAAGAAACTATGTATACAATGATAGACAAATAAAAGAAAGTATACATAACATATACAAAAGATATAATTTCTGGATAAACAATGTCAATTTGGAACACTATAGCGGTATAATAGAGATCCACGCACTTGACACTTCACACCACACACGTGTGTAGGTAGATCAGGCTCCAGCAGATCTCGTCAATTTAGGTCATGAAACAAAGAAGAAAAGACCGTTAATGAAAGGATAACGTATAATATACACCTGATATTGTTTGCATATGATGAACGCTGATTCAGCACTTTTGCAAAAATAGACTTTAATTACTTTCAGACCGATTGATAAATTGAGGAATAGAATAATAATAAACTCCTTCTAGCAGGAGATTCTTATTGCATGCTTTAGTGAACTGATTATAACTGTTTAAATTTTTTATGTTGTCCGAGAGGCTGTTGTAGAGTTTTATTCCGGAGCAGAAATAACAGAAGAGGGAAGTGAAGTATGGAATACGCTAAACTGATTGTGGAGGATTTGTGTTGTGCCAGTTATGAGGAAATGAAAAGGCTTTCGGAAGATAGGTTAGCATGGAGGGTTTCATCAGACCAGTCTAAGGACTAAGGACAACATACATGTATGTATATGTATAACAGACCTGTGACATCAGTAACGAACGAATGTAGCGGGGCTTAGGAGGGGTAGTGATTGAAGGTCTCCATTTCTCTTCCCCCCGTTTTCCGCGGAATGGTCCCAAGTATCATCATCCCTTAAAATCGATGGCTGTAACTTATCAAGAGTTTTCCGCTGACCTCTGAAGCAAGAGTCTCCCCCTTTGCTTGCTTACGTCATCGTGGCTACTCAACCCTGACAGGGTGTTTCTACTTTAGGGTTTGTTTCCCAGGCTTAAAGCCTATCGATACCTGCCTGTCTGTTCTTGGCTGCTGGAAGGTTAGTTTGCAATTTTTGCCGTCGCAAGTCCGCGGCGTCGCTGCGCATGTGCCAGGGTAGGGGAGGGGTTGCTCCTAAAGGGCAGTTGGGCCGTGTGCTTCGCCGGGGGAGGACGGGACGGGACAGGACTTCAACGCACAGGTAGGTCCTTGACGACAACGCAACACTTTGAACGAACAGACAGTAAAATAAAAAATATATAATTATTAAAGGCATCCCTTAGCAAAAAAAAATTATTTATAAATAAACAACGACGGTAAAGTAAAAATAAAAACGATTGACATAAAAAAAATTAAAGGCGTAGTCAGCGTCTTCTATCAAGACAGAAAAAATATCTATTATTTTTCTGTATCCCTAATAAAATTTCAAATAACATAAAAGATGATTTTTTTTAAAAAAAGTATGTCTTTTCATTTTTCAATAGAACCACCCATGGGGATTTTTTGAATTCATTAACAATTTTAAAAAAAATTATTGAAAGAGCAATCGGAATAACAGGTTCTAGAAGCTATTTTTTGATGTCTCCGAAGTGTCCTTATGGGGTTCCTCTCCAGTGAACAGACCCCCTTATCTCTCCCCCTCCCCACTTTGAGGTCAATTGGCCAGCATCCGTCCAGTCTTCTGTGTGTCGCAGCAGTGGTTTTAAAAGAGGGTTGCTATGAATTTCCAGGTTCTTGTCGTGCTTACTTATTAATATCGTTACATATTTTTTTCAAATTATCTTTCGTGAGGATGTTTCTCATTCATTTACGTATAAATTCAAAATATGTCGAAACGTATTCAAAAAAAATATTTTTTCAATTTTTTTTCTAAAATGAGCAATTTTTTAGTTTCATGAACTAACATGAGCTATTTACGTTGAAAATGTTTTTATATACCTTAATTTATATATATATATATATATCTACGAACATAGTGACGAAAACTACTTTAAAAGGAAAAAAGTTTAAAGTTTATTAATAAATAATCGGGATCAGTCATGTAAATTTTATACTCAAAAAATCAGTTTTCCTGAAATTAGGTAATATAATATATAAAAATATAGGGACAAAAGTGAAAAATTACACAATTGGTCACTGATCACCGTGTTTTAGGAAGAAACAAGAACAGCAACAATAGAGGTTTAATTTTATTAAAAAAATTATAAATATTGAAATATGGAAAAAGGAGAAAGGTTTATTGTAATTAATTGGAAGGGGGAAAATGTAGGAGAAATTTATCTCAGACATATTTAATGCGTTTACAGGAATATTTTCGGAGAAGAAAAAGTTTTTTCAAGGAATACAAAATATTAAATAAATTTAAAAAAATACGGCCAAAAATGTCAGCAAAAAAAATTAATTAACTCCAACTTTAAAATTTTGCAATAAATAAAAATACAGCCAATAAGTGAAACATACAATTTTGTTACTATTTAATTCATATAAAAACGTCGTTTCGCCTCCCTCTTTAGAGACTTTTTCAGGCACAGTACGAACATAACATTACAATAGATTAAATATGGGTTCTACAATTATATAAATAATTGAAACAGTGGAGGACTCAAATTACTAAATTAGCAAGTTATGAACCATGTTTTTATGTAATAAAAAGATTGTAGCCAAGAACGCAAATGTAATTATTGTAATGTTATGTTTGTAGTGTGCCTGATGAAGTCTCAGAAGGGGGAGACGAAACGTCGCTTGTATATGAATTAAATAGTTGTTTTTCTTTTGTATATTTTGATTTTTACGTCTTGTCCTAGGAGCGTACAGTTATGTTCAAAAAGTTTTAAGTTACATGGACCGTGCCATCCGGTGCAGTTTACCAACTGCCGAAAACTAGTTTTTATTTTCTGTGACTACATTTATTATTTATCTATTTTTTATTCCCCTTCTTTAGTCATTAGAATCATGGAGTCTCTTCCGTTTTAGTCTTCTATTTTTTTTCAGTCGACTACTGGAGTAATAAAATTATATGCCGACATACTGGACGTATTTTTTAAATTTAACTTACATTTAGTTATTGTAAATACAACGTTTCAGCCCATATTTGTCTACTTTTTTCAGGGTAAAATTTCCTAAATGAACAAAAACTAATCACATTGTGAGCAATCGGTGTCGCGGACGATCTACAGCAAAAAATTTATACGCAACAAAATAATTTATTATTATTATTATCGATTTCTCTGTTGCTAGATGAAGATGTACGAACGCCTAGAAGAAACGTCGTTGAAAATTTTCTAATAAATATAGTTAAATGGAAAAGAGCAGACTTAATGGCCGTTCTCTTTATTTTTAAATTTACGGCCTTGAGATAATTAATAAATTTGTGTTTTGGTGTCGTATTCACTGCTTTGTTTATTTAGTAATTAATGGATGTCAGGATAAGTGGATTATGAAAGGGTTCCCAGGGAGTTTAAAGTGAAAAGATGAAAATATTTGTATGGATATCATCTTTGGTGGAGCAAGGATTCTTTATTTGTTATGATGGCAGAGACGTTATTAGTTTTAGAGACAAAATGGCGTCATTCAGTTTACGTTAGTTCGTCGCTGTTATAGGATCTTCTTCAGCACGGAATTAGTTAACATTTCCATTAGTGAAAATGGAAACGTGAAGCTGAATAAGTAAGTGAGTGCAGAGTTAAAGGTCACGGTGCGGATAACATCCGAAGAAATTAAAATCAAAATTCCCTAAAAAAGGGGGGGAAATTTTTCACATATAGGTAGGTGTAGAAATGTAGTAACGTGATCCACTCCAGGATATTAAATATTCTCCTAGCCATATTGACGTCATTCTTCTCCGTCTCGAGAATCGAACCCGGGGCTTTAGTGCGCAGTTTCTGTAAAACCAATCAAGTGTAATCCCCTTATTTTCTGTACCTTAGCATAGACTCGTCCGCTGTATGCCAAGGCTGTTAGTTCACTGTCTGGACCGTTAGAGCTGTGCTTTTATTCTCCTAGAGTTCAGATTTTAAATGTTACGTTACACTTAAACAAGGGCACTCGATATTTGTGGGCTTTCTCTCTCTCTCTCTCTCTCTCTCTCTCTCTCTCTACCCCCTCCCCCTCTGCCCCCTCGATCAGTCATGATTTTTGACTTAATTTCGAGGGTAGAAGCTTTCCCTTGTCTCCTCCGTTTATTTTCACGGTATTAACGCACGCTCGTGACTGTGTCACTCAAAATGAACGATGCATAATTTTAGTCCTGTATATATGTATTTTTAGGTTATTTTTAAAAGCGTTCCATATTCACTATCCGATTTCTCTGGAACGTCCCTTCTGCACCTCTTTTCACAATTGGCCGTATTAAAACACAAAACGAAAGAACAAAAAAATACCCAATGAGTTTTAATTATTTCTAAATTTATGGCTGTGCGATAGTTAATTTTATTTAATTTCCTGATAAACTTGCTGATTCATTTATATATTAATTTTTAGATGTCAGATAAGTTGATTATTAAAGCGTTCAGAAGGAGTTTAAAGTGGAATGATGAGAGGGGAAAAAAACAAAAGATGAAAAAAAAATTACATCAATTCATGTCAAACAAATTTATTTATTTTACAAACTACACGACTTGTATTTTAAAACAGTGCAGTTTTTGTGTGAGGAAAATAAATTTAAAAAGTCTAGTCAACAGGGTGAGGACGGTAACTATTTATATTTAAAACTGCACGTACTAACGTGGGAAAGAGAGAAGGGGGAGAGAGGAAGGAAGAAATTAACTCGAGGAATTCCATATAGAACACAGGGGGTTCCAACCGGACAGGAAATTCCCTAAAATTGAACCGCAACTTTCCATGAGGTCACATCGGTTCCCCGCGACTACTTGTCCCTGTGGTGGGTCCATACCTGGTGCTATAATTTTTTTCCCCTTATTTATATCAGTATATTTCAATTTTTATTTCCAAACTTTAATCGGAAGAAACTTTCAGCAATTGCCACAATCATCTTCCAAACAAATTACAATATTTGATACATTACAATTTTATTTTTTATACATAAATACATATGGAAATTTGTTTAAAACGTAGTCCTGAAGAAAAAGTTCAATAATGAGGATTAATACAGGCAAAACCAAGGTAATGGAGTGTAGTATGGGAAACAGTGGAATAAAAAAAAGGTTATTAGATTTGGAAGGGATATTTTGACGGAAGTTAAGGAATTCTGCTACTTGGGAAGCGTAATAACTAGAGGAGGATAGCACAGGGCAAGGAAGACTTTCGCGTGAAAAAGAGGAATTTTCTTACGGGTAATATAAATGTGAATATTAGGAAATCGTTGCTAAAAATGCGAAACGTGGACGGTAAGAATTGGGGAAATGAAAAGAATAGAAGGCTTTGAAATGTGGTGCTATAGGCAAATGCTGAAAATCAGATGGGTGGATCGAGTAAATAACGAGGAAGTTCTAAACAGAATAGGGGAAAGCGAACAATAAGGATGACGTTGACTAAGAGAAGGGATAGATTAATACGGCACGTTTTAAGACACGAGGGTCTTGCAAAATTAGCATTAGAGGGAAGTGTGTGGGGTAAAAACAGAAGCGAGAGGAAAAGGATGGAATATGCTAAGCAGATTAGGGAGGATGAGGGTTGGGGTAGTTATGAGTAAGATAGGTTATCATGGAGGGTCCCCCCCCCCCCCCCCCCCCCCCCCCCCCCCCCCCCCCCCCCTCCCCCCCCCCCCCCCCCCCCCCCCCCCCCCCCCCCCCCCCCCCCCCCCCCCCCCCCCCCCCCCCCTCCCCCCCCCCCCCCCCCCCCCCCCCCCACCCCCCCCCCCCCCCCCCCCCCCCCCCCCCCCCCCCCCCCCCCCCCCCCCCCCCCCCCCCCCCACCCCCCCCCCCCCCCCCCCCCCCCCCCCCCCCCCCCCCCCCCCCCCCCCCCCCCCCCACCCCCCCCCCCCCCCCCCCCCCCCCCCCCCCCCCCCCCCCCCCCCCCCCCCCCCCCCCCCTCCCCCCCCCCCCCCCCCCCCCCCCCCCCCCCCCCCCCCCCCCCCCCCCCCCCCCCCCCCCCCCCACCCCCCCCCCCCCCCCCCCCCCCCCCCCCCCCCCCCCCCCCCCCCCCCCCCCCCCCCCCCCCCCCCCCCCCCCCCCCCCCCCCCCCCCCCCCCCCCCCCCCCCCCCCCCCCCCCCCCCCCCCCCCCCCCCCCCCCCCCCCCCCCCCCCCCCCCCCCCCCCCCCCCCCCCCCCCCCCCCCCCCCACCCCCCCCCCCCCCCCCCCCCCCCCCCCCCCGCCCCCCCCCCCCCCCCCCCCCCCCCCCCCCCCCCCCCCCCCCCCCCCCCCCCCCCCCCCCCCCCCCCTCCCCCCCCCCCCCCCCCCCCCCCCCCCCCCCCCCCCCCCCCCCCCCCCCCCCCCCACCCCCCCCCCCCCCCCCCCCCCCCCCCCCCCCCCCCCCCCCCCCCCCCCCCCCCCCCCCCCCCCCCCCCCCCCCCCCTCCCCCCCCCCCCCCCCCCCCCCCCCCCCCCCCCCCCCCCCCCCCCCCCCCGCCCCCCCCCCCCCCCCCCCCCCCCTCCCCCCCCCCCTCCCCCCCCCCCCCCCCCCCCCCCCCCCCCCCCCCCCCCCCCCCCACCCCCCCCCCCCCCCCCCCCCCCCCCCCCCCCCCCCCCCCCCCCCCCCCCCCCCCCCCCTCCCCCCCCCCCCCCCCCCCCCCCCCCCCCCCCCCCCCCCCCCCCCCCCCCCCCCCCCCCCCCCCCCCCCCCCCCCCCCCCCCACCCCCCCCCCCCCCCCCCCCCCCCCCCCCCCCCCCCCCCCTCCCCCCCCCCCCCCCCCCCCCTCCCCCCCCCCCCCCCCCCCCCCCCCCCCCCCCCCCCCACCCCCCCCCCCCCCCCCCCCCCCCCCCCCCCCCCCCCCCCCCTCCCCCCCCCCCCCCCCCCCCCCCCCCCCCCCCCCCCCCCCCCCCCCCCCCCCCCCCCCTCCCCCCCCCCCCCCCCCCCCCCCCCCCCCCCCCCCCCCCTCCCCCCCCCCCCCCCCACCCCCCCCCCCCCCCCCCCCCCCCCCCCCCCCCCCCCCCCCCCCCCCCCCCCCCCCGCCCCCCCCCCCCCCCCCCCCCCCCCCCCCCCCCCCCCCCCCCCCCCCCCCCCCCCCCCCCCCCCCCCCCCCCCCCCCCCCCCCCCCCCCCCCTCCCCCCCCCCCCCCCCCCCCCCCCCCCCACCCCCCCCCCCCCCCCCCCCCCCCCCCCCCCCACCCCCCCCCCCCCCCCCCCCCCCCCCCCCCCCCCCCCCCCCCCCCCCCCCCCCCCCCCCCCCCTCCCCCCCCCCCCCCCCCCCCCCCCCCCCCCCCCCCCCCCCCCCCCCCCCCCCCCCCCCCCCCACCCCCCCCCCCCCCCCCCCCCCCCCCCCCCCCCCCCCCCCCCCCCCCCCCCCCCCCCCCCCCCCCCCCCCCCCCCCCCCCCCCCCCCCCCCCCCCCCCCCCCCCCCCCCCCCCCCCCCCCCCCCCCGCCCCCCCCCCCCCCCCCCCCCCCCCCCCCCCCCCCCCCCCCCCCCCCCCCCCGTGCGTCTCAGGACTGAATACCGCAACAACAACTAATTTCTAGACTAATCTACAACCTAGTTATTCGTCTAATGCGTTGACTGACTTATCATGGTATTCCACTTTCAGCCTCGTGTTACTTTAATTTATGTATTAACATTATTATAACGTATTTAAGACTATATATGTATAGGACCATAAGCATGTTCCACGGGAACGTGTTTGTGCTGCGGATGTAACAACTCTTATTCCGGCCAATTACCAAAGGGTTTTACAGCGGACTCTTCATGGAGTGAAAAACGCCAATGTTACCGTCGGCTTTATAAGCTCCTTCAACTAATGAGGCTAGTTATTATCAACGAGAGTTTTCTCTGTCTCTCTCTCTCTGTCTCTGTCCTTTATTCTTTTGCGAATTGGCTGTCGGCAAAAAAGAGAGAAAACGTAGGTAAAAAGAGATGGAAAAAAAAGAGTATCTGTTGAGCTTCTCGATTCAACTCAAAGCCTCCCAAACCAAGACCTTGTTAATGGCGTGTAATAATGGTAACTTCATTCTTCTCTCTCTCTCTCTCCCACTCCATATATGTAATTAGGACTTCCATCCCGGTTTCCTGATGAGATGAGGTAAATTTGTGAAATTGTCGTCTGCCAGCAAAGGATTCTCCCACTATTAGAAACCATCATCGACTCCTCATTTCAGAGTTATTCTTCCGCGCCTTTCTTCGCTTTTCCACAAGTCATGAAATATAGACTCGGTTATGACGTCACATTTAGATATTGACCGCAGCTCGGCGTTGATATTCCTGTAACACGCCGGGCCGAGAGACGACATAATTAGTCTAATTACGGTGCTGATGGAGATTGTGGTTATCATGAACCTTTCCTACGTCTTCCTCCTGTTATCTAATTCCATTCGTGTCGCGTCTGATCGATTATCACTCGTAACACTGAATAATTACAGACTATGACAGTAAAGTATGAGTAACCACTTCAAATAAATACTTAGGTATTGCTCCTCCACCGTTATCAGGAAAAAAAATTATTGACTTCCATAAACGTCTTCTTTAGCGCGTACAAGTGGAATAGCTTGGCTATGACGTCGCACTTCCATAGCTGCTCATTTTAATTGTAACACGATCCAAGGAACATAGTCTCAGTGTATCCCTTTACTAATTACAGCTTCTCCAGGATTCTGTATCTTGCTCTGCCATCAGCATCCCCCCTTTTCATTTCCCTTCCCATGCTATTAAAGCGGCGTTGCCTGTTTCAGAATCACCCTCAGGTAGTCTGTTTACCCCCCCACCCATACTCCCCCCACTCCCCCCTAAAAAAGACCTACCTAACGGAAGTTTTATTTAGGTGAAACACCAACTAGGATCCTTAAATTATATCCCGCGACTCCAGTCAACTCTTCATGGTTACCTTGCTCTACCTTCCACTTTCCCCCTTTTTCCAATTTCCTTTCTATGGTATTGAAGGGGAGTTGTCTGCTTCAGGATAACCCTCATGTAGCCTGTTACTCTCCCCCCTCCCCCAAAAAATACATAAATGGCCTAACTGATGGAGTTTTTCTAGGGTTTTCCCCTGCATCTATTTAAGTGAAATACCGGGTAGGATCCTTTAAGTATAGCAGGGGCCCCTAGTCAACTCCTTTTGGTATCTTTATCTACCTTCCACATCCCCCCCTAGATAGGTTAGCATGGAAGGTTGCATCAGACCAGTCTTAGGACTGAATACCACGACAACATTGAAAAAATGTATTGTAACGGCGAGATGCAGCCATGTCAGCGAACTAAATATAAACAAACTGCGTTGCTAGGAAACCTGCGATACTCTTAAGGAGAAGGAATCTCTCTGCCAGCGATCAAACACACGCCGCCAGAGAGTAATAATTCATAATTTCTAGTTAGCTTACACTAAAGGTATATTTTCTTGTCTACTTGGTTTTGTTAAGAGTGTCGCGCCATTCCTTTCCTGCCTGGACTATTCCCGACCACCACTAACCGTCACCAGATATTCTTCATCGTGACAGGTAGACCTCCACCACTAATATCTCCCGAGTGTGGCCTAATGAACCCCGAATCCCCCCCATAATAATTCAGCAAGGAATTTATTGGATCACAAAAGCTGGAGGGTGCAACCTTAATTACGGGGGAGTTAATATCTCTCGCGACTCCGAGGTCTGGTAACGGCAAAAGTTGTGTTTGCATTAAGGTCAGCAGCAGCAGCAGCAGCATCAGCCTCTCAGACGACAGACATTAAGATGATGGCGGCGCTGCTGCAATATTGTGGGCTAATTGAATACCTCGAGTCAAAGGCGTGCCGTAACAATCACAGGCTATGCTGCGCCAATTACACGCCTCCCATAATATTCAAAGGGATTCCTCTCGCCAATGGTGACCAAGCCAACCCCATCCCCATCACTCCATCCCCCTCCCCACCTAATATCACATAGGCAATTCGGGGTTTTATGTGTGTCGTGGTATTCAGTCCTAACACTGGTCTGATCCCTTTTCATTTCTGCATTACTACCACATACCACATCCTCCCTAATCTTCACAGCGTAATGCTTACTTGACCTTCCCTCTAATTTTACAAGACCTTCATGTCTTCAAACGTGGCCTATTAATCTATCCCTTCTCATGTTCAACGTCCTACATATTGCTCCCTCTTTCCCTATTCTGTTTAGAAATTCCTGTTTACGCTTCTATTCTTTTCCTTTCTGCAACTCCTATCGTCCACGTTTCGCACTCGTATAACGCCACTCTCCATGCCAACATTATTATTAATGAATTCCTTATGTTCACACTTATATAACCAGTAAGTAAATCCCTCTTCTTTGCGAAAGCCTTCCCTTCCTGTGCAATTTATTTCAACTATACTTCTACTGTCCCTAGTTATTATGCTTCCTATTAGCATAATTCCTTAACTTCCGTCAAAATATCCCTTTCCAATCTAACAGCCACTGTTATTCCACTGTTTCCGATATTACGCTCCATTGCCTTGGTTTTTTCCCTCTATTAATCCTCTTCTCGTTCTCTCTTTCTCCATGACCACGTTCATATGCCATTTATTATGGTTTCCTAATATTCATACTTATATTAGCTTTAA
The DNA here is from genome assembly GCA_034510155.1 of Eucriotettix oculatus. Taxonomy (NCBI): domain Eukaryota; kingdom Metazoa; phylum Arthropoda; class Insecta; order Orthoptera; family Tetrigidae; genus Eucriotettix; species Eucriotettix oculatus. The sequence goes on from CM067379.1 coordinate 14,944,857, forward strand.
GGAAATTTCCCGTTTTTGCCTGTTCTATCCTACTCTATTTATTACGCTTCCCAAGTAGCACAGTTCCTTAACTTCCTTCAAAATATCCCTTCCCGACCTTACAGACTTTGCCATTCCACTCTTTCCCATTCTACACTGCATTACCTTCGTTTTCCCTCTATTAATCCTTGCAACTGAACCCTTTCTTCAGGACCACGTTCATGCCACTTATTATGGTTTCCAAATCTTCTCCTGACTCCGCTAATACTACAATATCATCGGTTAAAGCGTAGGGGTTTTTATTTCTTCTCCTTGTATTGTCATTCGCTTTCCAATATTCCGTTTTAACTTTCCTCATCACCTGTTCTATGAATAAGTTAAAGAGTAATGCGCGAGAGACTGCATCCTTGCCCAACTTCTTTCTTGATTTCTTACTACTTTTCTTGATCTTCAATTCTGATTATGCTAAATTAATTATGTACCATGTATAAAAAGAATTATTAACAGAAATTTTAGATTCTGTAAAGTAAATACATTACACTGATTACACTAATAGCCTGTTTTCTTGAATATCTATAACAGGCCTTATTTTCATTTCTTACAATATTTGTGTTACAGATTTATTCTATTTTATTTTATAAATATTTATTTTTAAAAAAATAATAAACTAAAACTAGAGACAGAAGGGTATAGGGTGAAGGGTGAATGGGAGTAGGAGGATTGAAGGGAAAGTGCTGTGAGATCACAGCTACTGGCGGAATATGGAAGTAAATACAGTATGGTGTTTGAAATTGTCCTTGGCTTTTAAAATAGGGTTTCTTGAGTAGATTTATTTGTCCTTGGTTGAGGAAATAGGATACGTCAAATATAATTTTACAATTAAGAATGGAAAAACAAAAAGAGGAAAGCTAAATTAATTGTAAAAGCTACCGTAGAACAGTGATGAAGAGGAGGAAGGCCGACGTTGCGGGTAATTCATGGACGTGTGTGGGTGCGTGTGTGTGTGTGCATTGATTGTGTGGTGCGTTGCTGACGGATGTCCTTCCAGAGGCAATCGATGACGAGGGTCAAGCCCCCATTAGCGGCTATTATCCCACAGATCGACGACGCCCGCACCTGGAAAACTCATTAACACCTCCGCGGGCATGTCGACTGTTTGCTTTGAGCTCACACGAAAGGGGAAAAGGGACGCGAAAACTGTTCGTTAACAGCCCGCACTTGTTCCCGTCTCAAACGACGGAAGGAAGAGGAACCCTAGAGCACGTGCAGCGGCGGTGAACCGGAACCACCGCAAAAGGGATGTTAAACGTCCTGAACGCAACAGCGAATACACTGTACCAGTATACAGTTAGATTAATTATTATTATTCAGTCCATTGGTCCTCGGTTGAGGAAACAGGATACGTCAAATATAATATTACAAGAAATATACAAAATTTTACAATTAACAATGGAAGGACAAAAAGAGGAAAGGTAAAATTCAACCTTCAATTTTCAGTCGACAGAGGAGAAGGAAGCAGAGGATCGTGCGTTGGTTCCCGTCCAACATGAAAATCACCAGTTAAATTCTAGTAGAGTATAGTAGTAATAAATCTATTAGAATGATAACTAAGCGCAAAACAACCCTACACAATATTTGTAGAAAAATGCCTAAGAATACAAAGGTTTTAAAAAAAAATTAAGGTAAAAATTGAAAAGTTAGGATCATATTTTGAAAAAAGAGGGACATGAAATAATCTAAAATTGTATTTTAAATTTTTTTCTCTGTAATTTATCTTTGTTCTTCTAATTTATTAATTTACATTTGTACTCTAATTTTATCAATACTGCCACCAGGCAAATGCCAGACCATCTCTGGTGACGTCAAATACAATATTACTTTTGTCCTTATCTATTTATTTATCCTGTCGATTCACCCGAAACCTATGTAAGCCATATTCCAGTCTTTGCATCGCCTTTCACAAGATAACTGTTGTTGTTGTTGTGGTGGTGGTATTCAGTCCTAACACTTGTCGGATGCAGTCCTCCATGATAACCTATCTTCCGCAAGCCTTTTCATTTCCACATAGGTACCACATCCCCATACACATTTCCCTCTAATAATAATTTTTCAAGACCCTTGTGTCTTAAAACGTGGCCTATTAATCTGTCCCTTCTCTTAGTCCACGTCCTTCATATTGTTCGCATTTCCCCTATTCTGTTAATAACTTCCTCGTTTGTGATTCTATCCACCCATCTGATTTTCAGCATTCTCCTGTAGCACCACATTTCAAATGCTTCTATTCTTTTGCTTTTCCCAACTCCTATCGTCCACGTTTCGCACCCATATAACGCCACGCTGCATACGAACATTTTTAGCAACGATTTCCTAATATTCACACTTATATTACCCGTAAGTAAATTCCTCTTCCTCGTCTGTGCTATCCTACTCTAGTTATTACGCTTCCCAAGCAGCAGAATTCCTTAACTTCCGTCAAAATATCCTTTCCCGATCTCACACCCTTTGTTATTTCACTGTTTCCCATACTACGCTCCAATACCTTTGTTTTTCTCCTCTATTAACCCTCATATTTACACACATATAACAATAATCCGGTCGATTTACAATTATTTAAAAATCTAACGTAAGATAAAAAGTTACGTGCTATGATCTGAAATTTTAATAAGACGAAATGAGGTGCTTAACATATTACTTTTTCAGAGTTTATTACCAATAGAGAGGAAAGAGTGAAGGAACACCAAGAGATTATTTATCAAATTTTTAATGGGGGAGTTCCAATTTTTGTGTACTTTATATAAGAGGGATGTTATGTGACGTTGGTAGAAAGTAAATAAACGATTTTAAATATGGTACATGATGTATAAAACAGAGTGAGAGACTCCCTCACATGGTTTTCCAAAATTAGTAATTATTTCGGACTTACTACGTCACTAATAAACATCTCTTATCCGTACTGAAACCTGTTATGGAGCCTCTTGCACGGCCCTAAGTGCAACATCTCTAGCGATTTTTCGGGGGTAATTTATCCCGACAAACGAGACAGGCTCAATAGGGATGTTTGCATTAATCTCTAGACTGCCTTGTTGGATTGAATAATGAAATTTGACAGCCAGAATATATTATTTTTATCCAACCCTCGTGTGTGTGTGTGTGTGTAAGCGTGCCGCGACGTCAAGAGGAATATTTTCCCCTTCTGGAAACCGTCCACAGGGAACTTAGAGAGAAAAAGAAGATTATTAACTGGAAATCGACAGACATGTGGACGATGAATTTTCCCGGACCAGAGCTTGTTGAAGAGGGTAAAAATAACTACCGAAACGTAGCTTAGTTGATTGAAAACTTTTTCTGATTGATAAAATTTTATTTTTAATAATAAAATGTCACTTAATTGGTCTCAAAATATACCTGAGTACTGCGAATTATACGTGGTAACTATTTAAATAATTTAATGAAATTACTTGCTTTAGGATATAATATTATAATTTTATTTACATTTAAAAAACTTCACTTTAAAAAAAGTCCTCCGCTCTATTACAAATAAATAAATTAGTTCCAGGGGGATTATTTTTAAATATCAGGGTTATGATGACCACGTGCTGCAGAGATTTGACGAACCTGTTTTATCTTCATTGATGCTACTTACTAGGTGACTGGAACTTCCTTCATTATTCCTCTGCCGGCGGAAAGTGGGATGAACCTCGTACTGCTGGTGATTGAGGAAAATCCGGTTTTCTTGTTCTCATTACCTTCCACTAAACGGCAACAATTCACGCTTCACTTTCAACTCTTGTGGCACTCTCCAGCTCTCTCCTCCCTTCCACGTACTGATCAATTCTCCTCCTCGCCTTCTCAACCTCGTGCACAACTCTCTATCTCCTCGCCCTTTCAACCATTCTCCCCCTACTCTGCCTCCTCGACTTCTCAACCTCACACACCACACTGAATATTTTTACGGCTCCTCGCCACCCAGCTAATCTCTTATATCCCTTCTCCAAAGTTAAACGCTCTCCCACGTGATTTTTGTTCCTCCAATCTTCATGAGTCCTTCGTCCGGCGTGGGAACTTTTCCATGACACAGGGAACAGGGGCCTTCGGAAATTTTGAAGGGTGAATGTTCCTTCAGCAAAACAAGCTTAGTATTATAAATCTGCAGACGGGTATGTTCCCCGTCCGCCAGCCTGGCGCCGGGAAAAAACCACTTCTTACCTGCCTGTACCCAGTTAGCATGTTTTTGCTCAATTTTTATTTCCTTCAAAAATCAAAAAAAATCCGAATGAAATTGGGGAAGGGGTCCTACTGCGCTACAGCGCATCCATAAACATGGCAGTCAAATATATTTTTTAAAATGTTACAAAAAAAAGAATCGGAAGAAGTGAGGAGGTGCAATTTTTTGAAAACAACATTTTACACTACACTCGTTTACAAAATTGTTGATATTATTTAAGGTAATTTAATTCTTCCTGTAAAACACAGTTTAACTTACATTTAGAACTAGAACAATGCGTTACTCAATCATAGCAACGCCTCAAAATCGCCGTTTCTGTGCTTATTTACGTCCTCCTCAGACTGAAAGACAGTAATTAGCAGTGACAAGTAGCAGAGAAGATGAAAAACAAGCGACGGACAACCACAGAAAGAAATAAAAATGGCGTTGATAAGTTAACATTAAAATATGGTGATTAATTCTAAGTGAACGCTTAACTGAACAAACAGCCTGCATCAAGAATTGTTTTTTTTTAAAAAAATTATTCTCTTCACAAATTGACTGAAAATAATTAACGTTGTCAACTTTTTTTAAAAAAAGTACATGAATAATGGATAAAATTACGCAAAGTTTTTTCCGCTTCTTCAGACGAGAAAAGAAAAGGGGATGAAGACTGAAGTAAATATTGAATTCGTCATTCACTAAACATCTTACGCTTCGCTTGTATACTTGTGAGTTATTAGGAAATCATTACCGAAAATGTTGGTATGGAGCGTGGCGTTATATGGGTGCAGAAACGTGGGGGCGGTAGGAGTTGCAAATTAGGAAAAGAATAGAAGCCTTTGAACATGTGGTGCTATAGGAGAATGAGATAGGTGGATAGAATCACTAACGAGGAAGTTATAATCAGAATAAGGGGAGGGAAGATTTAATAAAATTGTCATTTAAGGGAATTGCGTATTGAGTAAGAATAGAAGAGGGAGAACGAGGATGGAATAGGCTAAGTAAATTGTGGTGGATGTGGGACGTGGTAGTTATCCTAGTTCGTGGTGATCCTTGGTAGGGACGCCAAATTCATGATATCCTTGCTTGTAGGAATCTACATACGGGTAACATAAATATGAATATTAGGAAATCGTTGCCAAAAATGTTCGTATGGACCGTGGCGCGAAACGTGGACGATAGGAGTTAAGGAAAGGAAAAGGAATAGAAGCCTGTGAAATGTGGTGTTATAGGAGAATGCTGAAAATAAGATGGGTGGATAGAATCACAAACGAAGAAGTTCTAAATAGAATAGGGGAAAAGCGAACAATTTGGAGGATGTTGACCCAGAGAAGGGATAGATTAATAGGACATGTTTTAAGGCACGAGGGTCTTGTAAAATTAGCAATAGAGGGAAGTGTGTGTGGGGTAAGAACAGAAGAGGGAGGCCAAGGGTGGAATGCGCTAAGAAGATTAGAGCGGATGTTAACGTGGTAGTTATAAGGAAATGAAAAGGCTTGAGCAAGGCTGGTCAGCATTGGGGGGGAAGAGTGAAGAGGATGTTGAGTTTAGTGACCGCGTCTGCTCTGTAGGAGGCAGCAGCGTCGCCAACAGAGGAGTTGCATTCAACGGAAATTGCTGTTTCTAGTAAGCTGGCCTGTTGTTTAAAATATTCATGTCCTCCAGGCGGCGTAGGACGCAGCCATCGTCGGTTCCCTTCTTAAGTGCTCCCTCCTTCTGTTCTACTCGCCTTCCTTTAAGAGGGTAATTAATACGGCGCGAGGAAAGTGTTTTGTGTGCTGATTACACAAGACTCGTCAGTCTCCACAAAGTCGCGCTGTTTTAATTATGATGATATATTATAATGTCCCATATCCTCCTCCCTCCTCTCCCCCGCCGCCCACCAACCTCTGCACATTAAATCTCCTCCAAGGGATAAAGCAGTTTTTTTTGCATGGATTTATTAAATATTTCGTTGTGTTTACATTACCCTAAGCGGCTTTACTCTTCAACAGATTACAACACAGTTTTCTGTCTTTAAAATTTACAATAAATAAAAACACGGCCAAAAACGTCAGCATGTAAATATATCACTATTTATTCAAAAACAGACGTTTCGTCTCCATTTCGAGACTTCCTCAAGGCGTAACCGTCGCTGGAGATTTTTTGGGGGGTTAACAGGCTACATGAGGGTGAAATGTAAATATTGTCATTATGTATTAAGGAGCAATGTATTATTAATTGTACAAAAATAGCCAATGGGCTAATAAAGATTAATCAATCCTGAAATAGACAACTCCCCCTTTAATAGCGTAGGAAGGGAATTGTAAAGGGGGGGGGATGCGGAAGGTAGAGAAAGGTAGCCAAGGGTTGACTAGGGGACTTCCAGGGGAAATAGTTTAAGGATCCTACCCGTTGTCCCACCTAAAGAGTTGCAGGGAAAACCGTGGAACACCTGCATCAGGTAGGTCGGGCATTGGGTACCACATTTTTATTCTTCACAAGTACATTCAATAATCTTTTCGGTTGGGGGAGCCAAAGATTAAGTTTGATGAATTGCTAAATTTTTCGCATGAGAATGTCTCAAAATGGAGACGAAACGTCGGTTTTGAATAAATAGTGATAAATTTATATGCTGACCGTATTTTTATTTATTGTTCAACAGACTATTTACTGTCGATACTAAAATATTTTTTAATAAAAAATACTTGGGCATAAAACGTTAATCCCAAAAGCAACGGCGATTTGAAACGGAGGGAGGAAATGGGTGGGAAAACAGGCTACATGAGGTTCTCCTTGGACAGGAATGAGGGGATTTGTAAAATAGAGGAAGGTAGCCAAGGGTTAACAAGATTTTTATTTTTGCGTAACGGGCTAAACGAGGACGATCCTGAAACAGGCAAGTTTCGTTTAATATCATAGGAAGAGAATTAAAAATGAGGGATGTGGAGGGTAGAGCAAGGGAGACAAGGGTTAACTGCAGGGTGATAGTGAAATAGACTTTTCCCCTTTAATATCATAGGAAGGGAATTAAAAATGGGGGATGTGGAAGGTAAAGCAAGGTAGCCAAGTGTTAACTACAGGGTCATAGTGAAATAGACTACTCCCCTTTAATACCATAGGAAGAGAATTAAAAATGGGAGATGTAGAGGGTTGAGCAAGGGAGACAAGGGTTAACTACAGGGTGATAGTGTAATAGACTTTTCCCCTTTAATACCATAGGAAGAGAATTAAAAATGGGGGATGTGGAAGGTAGAGCAAGGTAGCCAAGGGTTACCTAGATTTTTCGTAACAGGACCCGCAATTACGAGTAGGAATAGAAAAAAAAAGTACGGGTATTGGAATCATGATGAGTATCTACAAACGGCAAATAAGAAGAGATTTACATAGTTCCATTACATATGTCTCCCTTAGTTAATAAGAGGACATTTAGGACACACCACATTAGTGTCCAATTAAATACTGTACCTAGATAAAATAAATAAATACCCAGCTAGTTTATAATAAACGCCAAAAAGGTTAATTGTATTCTTAAATAAGTACAAGTTGCCCTGAGAGCAAATTAAATTGGTTTAAGTAGCCTTATGTCTCGGTAGCATAGTAAACCTGGCCAGAGTCAATAGAAAGTGTGGGTCAAAATTTTGGACTTTGACGCTATTTGAGCAAAACTGTAATTAAAGTCAGTGTTTCCTAGACGAGTCGTACTTAAAAGGGCAAATCAGTAATGTAGCAAACACACTGTGGGGGGAATAAACATTCAGGTCGTGCAACAGGGGAAAAGGCAATTTGCTGTGAGTGCTTTAACGAGTTCCCACTTTAAGGTTATGTATGCATTTCTCTCTCACGAAAATCTATTTGCGGGGGATGGATAAATCACCGAAGCCTATTAAAGCTTAGGAAAGTAAAATTGGTCTCGTAAAGAGTTGTATATTGGGGAGGGGAGACCACAGGAAGCGGAAAAGAGAAAATGTGGGGGGAAAAAACCCTGAATTTTAGTGGAGGGAGAGAGGAAGGTGAAGCAGAATAACAGAACTTAAAAATAATTTTTTAAATAACTATTAGGACTGTTGATGAGAGTTGGCACTGTAGTGAAACAACACTATGAACTGATTGAACCAACTTTCCTATTACACCGCTAAGACATTTCCATGACACGGGGGGATATGATTGATGTACCTAGAAATTGGGTTATTTTCCTCTCCGGGGGGGGGGGGGACCTTGAAACCCAGTTTTCCTCCCCCTATACCCCTAACTCCGTTTCAGTGAGGTTCGTCGTCGTCGTCGTCCTTCCCTAACCCTCCTTCTCCCTCCCTCTCCCTCCAATCCCACGGTGGACCTTTCAAAGAACCCTTTAAAAGGTAAAGAAACGTTATTTCAATATGATGCTCCGTGTAATGAATTCATGCTTTGTGAGAGGATGAGTTAAGTGGAACGGAGAAAATATATATATAACCGCTAAAAAAGAAATAGAGAGAATAATGTATTCACCGGGGAAGTCCCGAAAGATGTGGGAAAAAAAGAAGTGTATATATATTCAGAAAGATAAAAAAAAGAAATTGATACAGAAGGAAACCTAATGAAGATTGAATGGAAATTTGTAAAGTGAAAGAAAAAGAATGTTATCCTTGTATCACGAGCCGTTAATTACTGTCGAGGATAAAGACTGGGAGGGAATAATCCTATAAAGGGGATGCATATTGAATCTTCCCGCAATGTTTAAAATTTGCATGCGGAAGAAACTGAGAGGGGGAAATAAAGCCTTCATCGCGTGAATATAATTTGTTGTTTTTCCCTCTGTTATTAATAGTTTGTGATAACCAATTAGGATTATAGGATTTCCTCCGAGGTTTGTAGGATTGATCTCATTCTCAGATGACAAAAGAATGGTTCCAAATAGGAATCGACGAAATAAGAGTGTCGCAACACCCAAAAGAAGCACTTGGGTAATTTGACGAATTACAGTCATCTTATCGGCCAGAAAACGGAAACATTAAGGTTAGGAAAGGCGATTGGATAAGTGAACGTGAAGGTCAGATGAGGAATAAATGTGGGGTTGACATATAGAAAGCACCACGTAATAACTAGAGTAGGATAGAAGAATTTACTTACTGGTAATGTAAGTGTGAATATTAAGAAATCGTTGCTAAAAATGTTCGTGTGGAGCGTGGCGTTATGTGGGTGCGAAACGTGGACGGTAGGAGTTCCGGAAAGGAAAAGAATAGGAGCCTTTGAAATGTGGCTTCAAACTCGGGGTTCTACTATGTTGACGACGACAGTAAATTCCTTTGTTTACCTGGAAATTTTTCACAGAAACTCTTTCTCCCCCCCCCCCTAATTTCTGACTCATGTGACCTTCAAGTCCCCTCATCCAATCGCCTTTTCTAACCTTTATCTTTCGGTTTTCTGGCCGATAAGATGACTGTAATTCCTCAAATTACAAAAGTGCATCTATTAGGTGATGTGATCCTATTTGGAACTATTCTTTTGTCATCAAAATCGTACAAATCTCGGAGGAAATCCAATAATCCTAATTGGTTATTCATCTTTTGATTATCGGTACAGGGTGGTAATAACATTTATATGTATTTTCTAACTTATCCATTGCCTCCAGTAACCTATTTAATGGCACACTGTCATATGCTTCTTCTTCTTTTTTTTTCAGATCAATAAAGATCACGTTTCATTCCTTTCTCTAACCTGATGTTAAACTTGAATTAAAATAAAATAAATATATATGTGGCAGTTCCCAGCGCACTCTGGCGGTTTAATGTAGGCGATCGTAACGTGTTTAAGTGTAACATCGTGTGTAAAATTCACTTTCCGGAGTCGTAGAATAAAAATAAATTCATAGGTTATTCAACAAATATTTTTTTACGTTCTGAAAGTTGGTAGAAGAGATAAATAGTGTCTTTGCTTTTAGGGAATTCTAGTTGAAGGATCAAGATTACCTGGAGGGAAGCAACAGGACTCTGACAAACACAGAATAATATTTCAGCGGAACCCGCCATTATCGTGTAATCTCTCTCTCTCTCTCTCTCTCTCTCTCTCTCTCTCTCTCTATATATATATATATATATATATATATATATATATATACATATTGTAATATACTTTTTGGGTATAAAACATTAATTAATTAATGGAACAAATTATGATCAATTTTAAAAATTTTCATTTATTAATTTAAAGTGAATACATGGGCTTAATCTTAGGGGATTTTGGGTCTCTCAAGAGATGGAGTATGCAGTAGCTGAAAATAGAAAGAAAAATCATTGAATATTACTTAACCAGAGCAATGAGCAAGTTTCACAATTTTGGATAACTTACCCACAATTACTGGGCCAACAAACATCCACCTCTCGAATGTTTGCGCGTCTCTCTGGCGTCTTGCAGGATTTGATCACGTCTGCTCTCGTCCGTCCTCTCCTCAATTCGTCTGCCTTCTGCTCATCTGCTCTGCCCACGTCCGTCCTCTCCTCCACTCGTCTCACTTCTCCTCGACTCGTCTCAATTCTCCGTACGTCCGTACTCTCCTCCTCTCATCTAACTTCTGGGGATGAGCCACCCATCGGCTTCCCTTTTAAATCTTCCGACGGGAATTCCCCTATTTCACAAAATTTCGGGGTTCCCCGCCCTCATTTTTTACACACGTTCGGCGGGGGTTTCCCGCGGGGAATCACCATCTTACAGCCGAACTGCGCCTCATAACGCCACAACATCACAAAATCCGCCTTTTTATCACATTATATATATATATATAACTTCCTCTCTATATATAACTCTCTCTATCTCTCTCTCTCTCTCTCTCTCTCTATATATATATATATATAACTCTATCTCGCTCTCTCTGTATCTCTCTCTCTATCTATCTATTTATCTATCTCTCTCTCCCTCCCCCGCCTCAATACATCCGATTAATTTCCTGGTGTGGTGTTAGGTTCGTCTAACATGAATTTATCGACGCGTTACAGCAAAGCTTTCAATTCCTAGCGGGTAATATATATGGGCTTGGAAACGTCAGTTGCGGGCGCCATACTTCATCATTTTATCGATTATGAAGTTTATGGGATGATTATGATGACGATCATCATCATAACAATGACCGTCGCTTTTGTCGAGTCACACAAATACGCTTTCTACTTTGCTGTTGTTCATTATGTCGCTGATTGAAACTAAACTCGTGGCAAACAAAATTAATTAAACGTTACGATGATGGAACATACAACTCTGGATTATCCATCTCTCTCTCTCTCTCTCTCTCTCTCTCTCTCTCTCCATCCTTTCTCGGTAATCGATGTCCGTATTTATATTTAGATCAGCGTTGTGCCACGAAGCTACTACGATGGAATACGATACCTAATTCAACTTTACTGTTGTTGTTGTTGTAATATTCAGTCCTAAGACTGGTCTGATGCAATCCTCCATGCTAGCCTATATTGCGCAATCCTCCTCGTTTTCTTATACCTAGCACAACACAAATCCTTCCTATTCTGCTTAGCGCATTCCACCCTTGGCCTCCACACACACACGCACTTCCCTCTACAATTTCACAAGAACCTCGTGTCTTAAAACGTGGTCTATTAATATATTCCTTCCCTTAGTCAACGGCCTCCTTATTGTACGCTTTTCTCCTAGTCTGTTTAGAATTTTCTCGTTAGTGATTCTATCCACTCATTTCATTCTCCTGTAGCACCACATTCCGTTTTAACATTCTTTATCGTCTCTTCTATATTGTAACATGAAAAGTTACACTTAACAATGCAGGCCAGCTTGCGAGCTGCAATTGTTGAGGAACTGACGCAACTTGGGCCAACAATGTAGTCTGGCGAGACTTTGGGGAGTCGTCATGGGGTAGTGGAAGGAGCAGGTTGTGTCGGCGGGACGACGAGAGAATGACCACGCCCTGCAGATATAATTATTTCTCGTGCTCTGAAAGGAATTAAAACTATTAAAATCATCTTTTGGTATTTTTTGTGAAAAATACCTGGCGCCCTAAAGGAATTAGAAAGCCTCGAATACGGAGGAACGCGGAATCCGCTACAATATATGTATATATAAGTTGAACAGCATGGGCGACAGACTGCATCCTCGTCTTATTTCTTTCCTTATTACGGCTTTCTTTTCTTGATCTTCCATTCTAATTACTGCTGTCCGTCTTCTGTAGAGGTTATGCATAAGTCTCCTTTCTCTACATTTTATTCCAGTGCTCTTCAAAATCGTTAATACTGTGTATATATGCACATTATCAAACGCTTTTTCCAAGTCTACACACTGTCATTTGCTGATCACCAAGTAATTTTGGTGGAAGACAAGGATGATCTCTCTCTCTCTCTCTCTCTCTCTCTCTCTCTCTCTCTCTCTCTCTCTCTTTGTGTGTGTGTCTGAATAATACTCTACGAGAAACGCTCGGATAACATCGGACACGCTTCTTATTGAAGAGCCGCTTTACTGACACTGAACCACTTTTTAATCGGTGTGTTACACATTTATTAAACGTTTTTACTGTAGACGTGGCAGCTTGTGATTGGTGCTCGGGTCATTGCTATGACGTCAGTGTCGGTGAATGTCACGCATATGAAATTTAAGCCATACGAAGGAAATTAAGAGCGACTTCACCGTCAGAAATTATGTAAAGATAGCCGAAAGTATGTGATGATGATGATGACGCATATCACGCATGTCAGTGTAAGGTCAAAGGTCACACTCTAAGAGATAAATGTTGGTCCATAAAACCGTTGCTCATTAATCCAGAGGAAGTGAGGTATGGGAAGAGACTATTAAATCAATCCCTTCCTAATCCTTTGACAGACATTTCCTACCCCCGCCGTTTCCCTTCGCCTAGTTACTTTCCCCGAAATGCGGAGTAAACAGATCCATTAATCAACCGGCGTCAATGTCAACCTCCCCTCTTAACTCCTTCCTCAGTTTGTAAATGAGGCTAAACTTTGATCATTCTCTCTGTGCGACCTGCAAAAGTTTCTTGATACACCTCACCTCTGCTTTTTGTTCTCATTTTAAACTATACTACCGCCATTATTTCTAAACTTCCAGTTCTGTTCCCCTGTAAACACAATTTCGGTGCCTAAACATCCAACTTACTTCAAATATTACGAATACTTCCAAAGTAATTTATTTCTCCAGTCCACGATCTTGTCCATTAGAAGCTCATGCTGTAATATAGCGTCCGTATACTGGTCTGATGGAACACTTCTTGCTAACCTATCATGAGCAAGCTTTTTCATTACTATTTCTTCCTTTCTTGATTCTTTTTATTTTTCCTCTCGCATAATTTCCATTAATCTCTCTTAACTTATATTTCATGATGTACTGCTATCTTGCTCTACCTTCCGCATCCCTCCTTTTAAATTACATTCCTATGCTATTAAAGGGGAGTTGCTTGTTTCAGGACCACCCTCATGTAGCCTGTTAACCCATATATATATATATTACCTTCCGTAGTATCCCCCCCTTTTCAATTTCCTTCCCATGCTATTAAAGGGGAGTTTCCTGTTAATCTTACCTCCCCCCCAATTATTTTTACCTTATAATAACAACTTTAAAGGTTACGCAAAAATATCAAGTTGTATGCTAAAGAACATGAAAACTAACGTCTTTGTTCGCAAAGAAAATAAACTACTGTCCATTTATGAAATTAAAACTTCGGCGGTAACTTAAAAATTGTAATTAATAATTTTTCTACGTTTGTATGCAGTTTTTTTTTTAAATTGATTTTCTAATTCTCCTGTTTTACTCTCTTCTTCAACTTTACTTAACGTGAAATTGCGGCTAAGACCAATTTGTATGAAAATAATTGATTGTTTAAGTAGATTTGAAAAATTATAATCAAAACTCATCTCCGCGAAAATGTTATAAGGTAAAGTTTGACCCCCATCCTTCCCTACAGTTTTTGAGGGGAAGGAAGCGTCTACTGGGAAACTTTCTTCATTTCGCCCGCAATTGTGGAGGGGACGAGGTTAAACAAACGGGGGAGAAAAGAAATAAGTATACTATACAGATCCTGAAGTTGTAGGTAGACGTGCATGGAGTTGCAACCGCGAGGGGGCGGGGGAGGCGGGGAATAGGAGGCTGCACTTGAACTGATACAGTAGTACAAGTGAATGAGATGAATATCAATCGGAGGAAGTGAAAAATTAACGTTTTATAACATTTAGAAACGTGGAAAAATAAATTTCTGGTTCCGTTTTTTACACGAAAATCTCCACAAAGTATATAAACTCAAATATTTTAAGGGTTCTATACTAAAAAGAAACTTAAATACTCTATTCTTAAATAATTTATAATCCTGATTTGTTTATTAAAGTAGAAATGACCATAAGAACAACGGAGTGTGGACGACGTAAACCGGTCACGACGGCCATTTTGTGTCAACTTCATAATGACGTCATCCGATTTTATTTTGTTGCATATTTTCAAGTGTATTGTGTTCTAGGATGCGGTTCCTCATAAATGAAAAAAACATTATTTGATTTTCTATTTTTTTTTAAAATGTTGCTAATATATTTCAGTTGATAATAGTCTTGGTAATTTAAAATCTTCAAAGTAAAACTAACCTCATGTTTTATGGACATTTATTAAATTTCATTTGATTATTGTTATTGTTACATTGTCCAAGTAAATACAGAAATGTAAAGGAGCCGAAATAAAAAAAAAGGAAACCGGAAGGGAAGGGAGGACAAAATGAAAACAGTTGTTTTCTCTTGTATGTCTTTATTTTCTAGGGTTTTCCCTGCATCTCTTTAGGTGGAACGCCGGGTAGGATCCTTAAACTATAGTCCGGGGGCCCCTAGTCAAACCTTTGTTACCTTCCTCTACTTTCCGCACCCCCCCACCATTTTACAATTCCCTTCCTATGCTATTAAAAGGGAGTTGCCTGTTTCAGAATCACCCTCATTTAGCCTGTTAAGTAAAAAATGAAAAATTAGCAATTCACGTGGCAATTTAATTGATTTATATATCTTCTGAATTCTTTTAGATATCAAAATGAACCATACACGAAAATTTAAGCTAAAATTCCTGTTCCAAATCCTGAAGCTTTCATTGAAATCCCCTTAAGCCGTTTAGAAGCATAAACAGGTCAATCTTTAGGCAACGCGCATGTATTTTTTTGGAGATTTTAACGCACGTCAAGAAAAGGAACCTTCACGTAGAATTAATATTTATATTATATTAATATAATTATGGAAATGAATTACTCACTAATGTTTAAGTTAAATTACAGTTTCTTTAAACCCTCAAATTTTCATTGACATCCGTTGAGACAGACAGACAGACACTTCAGTTTTATTTATTGGTATAGATTGCGATAGAATGAATCCACTGATGGTGTTTCTCTGCACTGTGGCTTCTCCTTTTAATAGAAGGGAAGGGAAGGGAAAGGAAAGGAAAGGAAAGGAAAGGAAAGGAAGGGAAGGGAAGGGAAGGGAAGGGAAGGGAAAGGTAGGGAAGGGAAGGGAAGGGAAGGGAAGGGAGGGGAGGGAGGGAGAAGAGAAGGAAAGTGAAGGGAAGGAAATTTGAAATGTGGGTTGCTGACTGTAGAGCAACGTCGTCACAACCTCCAGAGGAAAAGTTGAAACGTGTAAAATGACCGATAACGCGATGTGAACCACAGATAGTAGATTTCGCTCAGTTAAGTATTTCCCCTCACCTAATGCACGCGCACTATTTCCTGAGAATAAGGTGACGTCACACTGAGCAAGATTAGATATTAAGAGGTGACGAACGGAAATGTTAGTTTCTTCACAGGTCGCGAGAATTTCCCCCACAGAGTGGACAGGAGATCGTCTCTCGTAAACCTTAGAGTGTGATAAATTATGAATCCAGGAATGTTTAATTCAGAGTATTATGATTTCTATATTCAGTAAGACGCATATAAAATTTCGTAGAGTATTTTGTTTTATAAATGTAAATTAATTTTATATATTAAACATTTGGTACAAAGTTTCCGTAGATAAGGAGTGACGTGGAAAGTTTTTTTTTATAAAAAGAGCAGAATTGAAGCTGGAAAGCGAGGAATAAATTTAAGGCCGACCTGGAAAAAGGGCAAAATTTGTCGACCATGGCTGTTGTGCAACCAACCATTCCGGCTTGAAAGTTTTATTAGGTATTCAGATATTAAGGAAAGGAAAAACAAGTATGCGCTTTTTGACTCGCGTAAACTTTCAAATGTGACGTGTGTGTGCAGTGCTAAAGGGGGATGCGAAAATAGAAGACACGAAAATAACCTCTGAAATGGGCCTCTGAGAGCCTTGAGACATTCACCAGGTCCATAATGGAGCTCATAGAGACAGAGTGGTCAGGCACGACATCTGTAAAAGATAGATGAAGCTAGGATGGATGACGGCGAACCGACGAATTTCAACTTTTAACCTAAGGAACAAGTAACCATCACGCATGACTAATCACAGTTGATGGTTTATACACGAGATACAGCGTACATAATTTCCCCCCTTCATTTACATCCAAGCACCCACCTGTTTTTATTTTTTATTTTTCTGTTTTTTTTAAATAGTTTTCAATAAAAAATATTCAGATGTGGAAAAATTCAAACGAAATTCGGTTAACATTTTTTCAAAACCCCAGAAAGAAAATATGGGAGAGGAAGATGTATTATTGGAAAGTCTCTGCGAATCTGAAGCAACTATGACGTCACCGAGACATGAGATAAATAGATAAATAAATAGATAGAGAGAGAGAGACGGAAAGTACACGAAATTTCGCCATATTGGCTATTTTAGTACTCACTCCTTAAGACTGGTCTGATTCAACCCTCCATGCGGCCCAAGTCGCCATATTTAATGGCACCCAATATGGCGGATATTACTTTACATTCTCCAGGGCTTTACTCAAGAGATTATTGTTGAACGAATACCCTTTTCGGGGTTATATAAATAAATTCCGGGTGCAACGACAGGCAGGCACTCAGCTAGCTGTAAATAAATTGCTAACACGTTTAGAACCAAATAGCTGGATATATATTCCACTCAAGATCACCTAATTATTACTACACAAAACTTTATGTATGGGTTACGGGTTTTAACTTCCCAGATAATTACAGATAAATTTATGACCAATTATAGAAATTTTTCATCTAAATAAATAAAAATACCCTAAAGTATGCCAGCAAATAGGTTTTATTAATGTAAATACAGCGTTTCATCCAAGTTTCTGGACTTCTTCAGGCAATTACACGCACAAAATAATATTACAAAGCTTGATGAAACGTTGTATTTGTGTTAATTTAATTTGTTTTGTGGTATATTTGGCCGTATATTTTAATTTATTTGTTTAACTTAACGCTAGAAAAAAACATTTTTGCATTATTTACTTAATTTAAGCGTATACTTCAGAGGAAATTTCTTCAAAATTCTACATTAAAATTGTACAAAAATGATGAAATATTACATTAAAATAAAATATATATATATACGGTGTAATATGTCAGGAAAATTTTTTTAATTAATTTAAATAGAAGGTTTCACCCAACTGTGTGGACTTCTTCAGGGAACTAGAGAAACAAAAAATTAATATTAAATATATAAAGGCGGACGAAACATTTCATTTATGTTAATTAAATTATTTTTCGCGGACATATTTCGCCGTATATTTTTATTCATTTATTTCATTTAAATCTAGAAAAATGATTTTTGAATTATTTATTTAATTGAACCGAGCGTTTCATCACCAAAAACTCGGGACACCTCAGGAAAAAATTTCTTTAAATTTTTACTTCAAAACTGTACAAAAAGTTTGGAAATATTACAGTAAAAATTATTAGATTCATAACCAAATTAGAAGTAATAAGTGGTGATAACATTTTTTTTTTGAAATTGGGTGAACAAATGAAACCAAATGATGATGTGTAAAACTCTAAAATAAAATGTAGAATTATTTTTTAGTACTCTTAAGTTGGCACCTGGTTTTACTTTTTTTACCTCTTCAGTTGTTTCTTGAATTTTATTACCATTTTAATCAACATAAATACCACGTTTCGTCTCCATTCTGAGACTTCCTCGGGAATGCTACAAACATCATATTACAGTAAATTAAATATGGGTTCTGTGTTACAATTTATTAAAAAACATAGATATCTATACAAAAAATTGTTCAAAAAAACTTAAAAGTTTAGGAATTGAAGTAATTTTAGTTCTTGACTCCTTCAGCCGAAAAGAACCGATATTGAAATTACGCCTGAGGACGTCTCAAAAGGGAGACGAAACGTCGTTTTTATGTTGATTAAATAGTAATAAATTGAGATGCTGGCTTATTTGCCGTCTTTTTATTTATTGTAAAGTTGAAGTTGGAAAATTTTGTGTTTGTATATTGAAGCCCGCTTAGCAAGTATATAAAATGTTGATTAGTTACTCACGGATAATCAGGATGAAGACATTTTTCCAACCTGAATAATGACGTAATGCCGGGAAATTTTCAGTGTGAATGTCGCCGGGAAGTGAAAGGCGCACTGCTGCTGCCACCATTTCCGACTATTTCGAGTTAATAATGTTGGCATTACGTAATTCAGCCCTGCAGACAAGGAAAATTAGAGTTCAAAATGAGAGTCTAAGTTTTAGTCGCAGTTGCAGTAATGGAAGTTGAGAGTTGAAGTTTCTCTCGCCTTGTTATACAGTCGGTTGTCGTTGCAGGCACACGTGTGTGAGTAAACAGTCGAGGGAGAGAGGGAGAGAGAGAGAGAGAAGAGAAGAGAGAGAGAAAAGGAGGGACAGTTACAAAATGAAACAGATATAGCGTATACGTATGTGTGAGAGAGAAATAGAGGGAGACAGTGTCGAGTAAACACGCAAAAGCAGCAAACTCTGAATGAACCCCCTCCCAAAAAACCCTCGCAGACAAAATGGAGGTCGCCAGATGAATACGAGCCACTGTTAATATTCACACTCAGCTCTGTCTCGACAAAGTCAAAGATGATGTAATACAGAAAAAGTTTCAAAGAACCTTTAACAGTAAAATTGTCATTAATTAATTAAATGTTACTCAGAGACTTTATAGACAAGATGGCGGAGCTTACAGCCACAGCAATAGTAAATGTGTCGGTGAGAAATCGGGTTATTACACGTTTTCCTAATATCATTCAGGTTAGTGATCAGGTACAGTTCCTTATTCCGTAAAATCCAAAATGGCCACAAATCCAGACGCTGACAGTTTCATCCGCTTTTACAATTTTTTTTGTTGCTGTTGTGGTAGTCAGTCTTACGCAACCTTCTGTGAATGATTAGCGGGGGATATTATTTAATCAATTTATCACGTGTAGCAGATCTGTTCGTTGACGAACCTGAGTTGTCTTCATGGGCGTCTCGCTGTAATTTCCGTGTTGTGGAACTTGAAGCGGCTGGTCGACAATAACACGAAGTCTTCCTTCCCTTGTTGCTATGACCTTTTTTCCCTGCTTCCTGGACTGATCAAAGCATGGTCCACCTCTCCGCTGTCACCTCACCACCAATCTCCTCTCTCCACCACTCTGCTACCATCTCCTTTCACCACCACCTTGTATCACCAGCAATCTCTTTCTCCCAAATCTGTCCAATCTCTCCTCTATCTCCTCTCTCCATCCACTGTAAAAATCTCTCCAATCTCCTTAAAATTGTCTCTGCCAGCCTCTTTAAAGCCTTGTCCCCACTTATCCGACACCTATCCCTAAGGTGGCAGAGATTGATATCCTCCAATCATATCCCTTGTTTCATTTGGGGAACACACGCCACCCGGTCACCAAATTCCCAGGCAGATTAAGACATTCCGAAACAGCGACGAGGTGTCCGAGTTTTATGGTCCAGGTGTTAGCCGCAGTCCCTTTGTTATTATTCCGAGCCGCCAAGACGGCGCGCGGAAAAACCCCTTCTTCCTGGCAAACAACTTGCTCATGCCGGAATATTTGGTATTGAAGTTCCCGTAAATTATAATAAAATTTAGACGCGGGTTCTACTGCGCTACACTTCCTTGCTGACCTTCCTAGCGCAAGCCTTTTACATTTCCCCATCTTCCCTTATCTGCTAAGCGTATTTTCCTCCTCGGCCTCCCTCTTCTCTTCGTTTCCCTTTTTTACTAATTTGACAACACCCTCAAAACGTGACCTATTAATCTAAGCCTTCTCAACGTCCTCAATATTGTTTGATCTTCCCCCATTCTACTTAGAACTTCCTCGTTAGTGATTCTATCCACCCATCTCATTCCCCTACAGTAGCACATTTCAAAGGCTTCTATTCTTTCAGTTTTCTGCAACTCCTACCGTCCACGTTTCGCACCCATACAACGCCACGCTCCATAACACAGCATTTTCAGCAACGATTAATTTTGTTCGTCTATTGGATAATTCAATATTATTTTGTTAATTTTAATTAGATACAGACGTTTTTACACTTTATTTACAATACAGTACATCATAAATATTTCTTAATATTCCCAAAAAAAAGTTTGTATGCCAAACACCAAAGTGTCACTATTAAATATTACAAACCGGTTCGAACACCAACAGCTAATCAACAAGACATTTAAATCTACTTACAGTCAAAAACCTTTCTCATCATTCACAACAAGCCACTACTAGTAAAAATTAAAAATAGCAAACCATACCATTTAATTACACCAATCTTATTATTTCCATTGGTTGGTAATAAACTCCTTGAAACATTCCAAACACTATATCACTTTATCTCATTGGTTTCTCTTTGAAAGATTAATAATAATAATTTATAATAGTTTATAATACAAAAATTTGTTATAAGTATATTTTTCTTTTATACAATAAAATAATGTAATAAATGTACACCCTGACCCATTCCACATCCTTGAAGCTTAGCTTCTTTACAGGATCTACGGAATATGATTATTATTATTATTATTTCCTAATATTCACACTTATACTAGCCTGTGCTATCCTACTGAAGTAGCAGAATTCCTTAACTTCCTTCAAAATATCCCTTCCACTGTTTCCATCACCTTGGTTTTTCCTCCCTCTATTAATCCCTCATATTGAACTCTTTCTCCAAGGATCACGTTCATGCCATTTATGATGGCTTCCAAGTCTTCTTCTGACTCCCCTAACACTACAGTAAGGAAATTCTTAAATAAAAGAATGTAGTGAAATCTAAATATAATAAATTTAATTTTGATTATCAAATCGAAACTTCGGTACACATTTTTATATCATTAGTTTATTGCAATGATAGAAAATAACTCGGTAAAAGCGTTGTTGGGTTTTTCGTTCTTCTCGTTTGCAAAATAATGCCTTTTCCATCTACGGTAGTCCTTTTAAAATTAAAATTTCTATTCTTCAGTTTTATTTAATTTAAAATTATACGTTTTAACGGAGTATTCTGTAATTATAAATATAGTTTTTTTATTGCTTTGAGGAATTTTTTTATTATGACTGATTTAAATATTGCTGATAATGATGCAAAACTCTTTTGGTATTAAATGTGTCACACATTTACTTTATATTTTAATTATTGCTGTAAATTTTATTCAATTTTTAGAGTAGCATTCAGCACGCACCATAATCAATTAACCAAAAAATAACTGTACGGAATTTAGACTGAATTCTTGTTTTTCTTCTTCTTCTTCTGAGGCACTGCAACGTCCCTTAGAACATTTTCGCGTTGTCCACAAGAGTCTTCCAGCTCTTCCGACGTTGCACTTGGACTACCCAATTCTTTATTCCTTGGACTTTTAGATCTATTCAGCACTTCATCTCTTCCGCGCTGACAAAGGACACCAATTATAGTTTTTTTTTAAATTCTCTGTCGTCATTCTTTGGATAAAGTTGACCAAAGCAGCTTAACCTTAGGGCTTTGACTTGTCTCACGATTGTTTTGGACTTGATAAGTTTGTTTAATTTCGTGGTTACACCTGCTTCTCCAGGAACCATAAATCCTTCTCATAATTCTCCTTTCCACAATCAACAGTCTCCGCATGTCAGAGCCCAGGTTTCAGTTGCTCCATGTAACCTCAACTTGGCATTTTTTGATAAGAGTCTACTTCTAAATAAATCTAAAGTGATGCCCTATTTCCAGCTGCTATTTCCCCTTCAATAGTGTTAGTTCCATTTCTTTTAGAGCCAAGAAGATGTGGAAAACCTTTGACCTCCTGGTTTGGAATACGATCGATAATTATATCTTCTGTTTTATGGTCGCCTACTTTGCATTTCATATATTTTATTTTCTGATAGTTGATTTTGAGGCCGTATTTCTTGTAGTGCTCTTTTAGTTCGCGCCATTAGTAATATATCGTCTGCATAAGCCATTAATTTAGTCTGTGTGAAAAGGATATTTGGCTATAATTTCTTTAAAATCCTAAGTCCACTGTACGTACCGTCATTTGTCAGACTATTATCATTTATTTTATTAAATGTGCGATTTATTTAAACCCAAGTGGGGGATTTTTTTCCTTCATTATGATTGTTCTTTTTTATAATTTCATATAGTTTACCTGATGAAGTCCTCAAAGGTGGTCGAAACGTCCTAAATACATTAAATGAATATTAAATAAAGTTGTTTCATTAAAAATTGCTGCAATTTTTTTAATTTATTTTTTTCCTTGTCAGATTATTGCTTTTCTTTTTTGGACTAATGCATTATCCTTGTATTTAACAGAGATAATAGTGAATATACTGATACTAATATCTTTTAATTTTGTTCTTTTTTTCCTGCAGGTCCTCTCTCACCTCAAAACTAATATTTTCCAGTAACGGTGAGTACGAAACTTAAAATAAAATACCTTTTTTTATCTTCCTTTTATATCAAGTCCCTACAAGTTTTTAATCAGTCCCAATAGATAATTTAAAACTAAATTAAGAATTCTTTTTACAGATAAAAACTACTTTCATGAGTTAATGTCGGAGACGTTGACAGTAATTCTTATTGTCTAATTAAAATGGTCAAATGTCACAAAAGGAATAATTTAATTTGAAAACGAATCTTTTCCCCCGAGGAGGACACCGAAAGTTGGGGGACGAAACGTTTGTAAATTAAAAATTTTAATAATTTCCGGCCGATTTTTACAGACAGTTTTTATTTAAACGACGTTTCGGCGCATATTCGCGCCTTCTTCAGCGTTTATAATAAAATTATTGTTAAAATGTAAACGTCGTTTAAATAAAAAATAAAAACTGTCTGTAAAAATCGGTCGGAAATTATTTAATAGCAGACGTTAATCGATTTAATGTTTGTAAATTAAGTTATTCCATTTCTGACTTTAATAAAAATAATAATACTTTTTGGTTAACTAGAATGGTAAAATGTGATAAAAAGAAATAATTTAATATGTAAACGAATCTTTCCCTGCGGAGGACCCGAAATTTGAGGGGACGAAACGTTTGTAAATTAAGTTAATCCATTTCTGACTTTCGGCCATATTTGTGTTTTATTTAAAATTTACCACCGTTTGATTTTATGTATTTTTTTCTTTTTTCTTTTTTCTTTGCAAAATTGTAAATATTTTCTTTTTTGGTACTGCGGGCTGAAATATTTGGCCTACAGTTCCCTTGTATCAAAAATTGTTCATTTTATGAAACATTTAAATTATTTATTTATTTATTGGGACTGTTTAGAAACGTTTCGGGATCACTACACAGAAGACAACATAAAACTGGGTATTAGTCATATGAAACTTATTCTTCTTGAAGGGAAAAAAATACTTGCCTTATCGAAACATTATTAACACTCAATCGTTTCAGATTGGATGCCATAATGGTGAATGAGAAATAAAAATATTTTTATTTCCTGAGGTATAATAAATAAATATAATAGCCAATAATAATAATAATAGTTTGAAAACTAATCTTTCCCTAAGGAGGACTTAAATGTTGGGGGACGAAACGTTTGCAAAGTCAATTGTTCCATTTCTGACTTTAATAAAAATAATAAAAATTTTTTTTTTTGGCTAACTAGAATGGTAAAATGTAAGAAAAAGGAATAATTTAATTTGTAAAAGAATGTTTCCTCGAGGAGGACCCGAAAGTTGGAGGACGAAACGTTTGCAAAATTATGTTATTCCGTTTCTGACTTTAATACAAATAATAATACTTTTTGGCTAAGTAGAATGGTTAAATGTGAGAAAAAGAAATAATTTAATTTGTAAACGAATCTTTCCCTGAGGAGGACCTGAAAGTTGGGGGACGAAACGTTTGTAAAGTAAATGGTTTCATTTATATGACGTCATTTAAAAGAAATCAATACACAACGAAGTGAATCAGATATTGTAAATGATTGGGGGAGGGGAATATTAATTAATTAATTTAATAATTGGGTTTAAATATATACATTTATTAATTGTAAACACAATAATTTTAATATGGGTCGTGCGTGTATATATTTTGTACATAAATAATGAATTAAAATGGGGTTATATTAAATATATACATTTATTAATTGTAATCGCAATAATTTTAATATAAGTCGTGCGTGTATATTTATACATTTAAAAAGGGAAAGATTCGTTTTCATATTAAATTATTTCTTTTTCTGACATTTTACCATTCTAGTTAACCAAAAAGTATTATTATTTTTATTAAAGTCAGAAATGGAATAACTTAATTTACAAACATTAAATCGTCGTGCGTGTATATTTATACATTTAAAAATATATATATATTTAATATAACCCCATTTTAATTCATTATTTTTGTACACAATATATATACACGCACGACCCATATTAAAATTATTGTGTTTACAATTAATAAATGTATATATTTAAACCCAATTATTAAATTCATTAATTAATATTCTCCCCCATCATTTACAATATATACATATTTTTACGGATTTTAAAAGTAGAAAGTTCTATAGGGGAAGAGCGAACAATATGGAGGACGTTGTCTAAGAGAAGGGATAGATTAATAGGCTGCGTTTTAAGACATGAGCGTCTTGTAAAATCAGCATTAGAGGGAAGTGAACAGAAGAGGGAGGAAAAGGATGGAATACGCTAAGCTGAATTGGGAGGATGTTGGATGTGCTAGTTACGCGGAAATGAAAAGACTTACGCAAGGTTTTTTTTTATAATGGAGTGTTGCATCAGACCAGCCTTATGACTGAATACCACAACAACAACAGTTGATATTATAATTATCGCCAACTATCTCCTTAAAAGTTTTAACCTTTTTTAATGAATTAACGACCAGAATTAGGTCTGAGATAACATTTTACAATAAATTATTGCTTTCGATATGTAACGAAATGTCATTCAAATGTTACTGGTAGATCACGTAAGAGAGTCGACTTTAATCCAAGATAAAGGAGAAATGTCAAGATACGGAACGATTTTTCTTTATCGCTAATAGGCGGCGGTAATTAAAAGAGAACCGAAATGTCGCGCAGGCAACTCATCAATCAGATGCGACGTAACTCAACCTTTCGCGGATCTAAACAGAATATTAAAATTTGTAGCAGAGGACTCGAGGGAGGAATGAAATTTGAAAAATCCTGCTGAGCTGCGGGTTAATAACAACACGCGTCGTGTAGCCGTGTATAAAATTTTGTTTTTCCAAACTTGTTTCATGTTGAGATATTTTTGATAATTATTTTCAAATTTTGATGGTTTCGAAAATGTTCTTAGCGTTACGGACTTGAATATATTTTAGCCGTTTTTTACGTATATAATTTTTAATGAATAGCGGATCCTTCGTTCCTCCGTATTCGAGGATTTCTAAATTCCTTTAGGGCGCCGGGTATTTTTCAATAAAAACACTAAACATTGATTTTTGTAGTTTTAATTTCAATCAGAGCATGAAAAAAAAATTATATTTGCAGGGCGTGGTCATTCTCTCGTCGTCCCGCCGACACAACCTGCTCCTTCCACTACCCCATGACGACTCACTAAAGTCTCGCCAGACCACATTGTTGGCCCGGGTTGCGTCAGTTCCTCAACAATTGCAACTCGCAAGCTGGCCTGCATTGTTAAGTGTAACTTTTCATGTTACAATATAGAACGGGCGATGAAGAAGGTGAAAACGGAATATTGAAAAGGAATCAAACTGCAAGGAGAAGAAATAAGAACCCTACACTTTTCCGACGAAATTGTAGAATTAGGGCAGGCAGAAGAAGACTTGGAAACCATAATGAATGTCATGAACGGAGTTCTGGAGAAAGAGTTCAATATGAGGATTAATAGAGGGAAAACCAAGGTAATGGAGTGTACTTTGGGAAACAGTGGGAAGATAACAAAGGCTGTTAGATTGGGAAGGGATATTTTGAAGGAAGTTAAGGAATTCTGTTACTTGGGACGAAGATGGTAGAAGTATACTAGGCATAAAGAGTAGGATAGCACAGGCAAGGAAGGATTTCTCGAAAAAGAGGAATTTACTTGCGGGTAATATAAGTGTGAATATTAGGAAATCGTTGCTAAAATTGTTGGTATGGAGAGAATGGTTATATGGGTGCGAAACATGGACGGTAATAGTTGCGGAAAGGAAAAAGAATAGAAGCCTTGGAAAATGTAGTGCTATAGGAGAATGCTGAAAATCAGACGGGTGGATGGAGTAACTAACGAGGAAGTTCTAAACAGAATGGAGGAAAAGGGAACTATATGGAGGACTTTGAGCAAGAGATGGGATAGATTAATAGGCCATGTTTTAAGGCACGAGGGTGTTGTAAATTAGAGGAAAGTGTGTGGGGTAAGAAGAAAACAGGGAGACGAAGGGAGGATTAAGCAGATTAGGGAAGAAGAGGGTTGTGCTATTTTTAAGGAAATGAAAAGGCTTGCAAGGTAGGTCTTAGGACTGAATTCCACAACCACAACAACAGTGAAAGGTAGCAAGAGGGAAAAACAAACTAATGTAAATGTCGGTGTTGAAGAAAAATCGTTGTCGACACGTGAGGCGTGACTGTCTCCCACAGGTCCAAAGATACGGAGAGGAGAAACAGGCCGCAGTGGTAAAAGGCAGCCTGCACGTAGCGCTGTAGAATAGCGGGAGGCGGCTCGATACGGCGCCGGCTGGCTTCCACGTGGCGTGGCCGTGGCGTGCGTGTGTAGAGCTGCATCGACCCGTCCGAGGCCCGGGTGTCGTGTCGACACACGCAACACGCAGGCCAACCAACTACCTGTTGCAGAGCAGGACGACGCACTCTGCTCAGGGCCACGTGTGACGCTCACCTCTCACCTTTCACACGGCAACCTCCCACGTAATCTACACCGGATAGAGTAGTACAGCTGTGTACATTGCGAAATCGTTCCTAAAACTCAGGTATGGAGTGATGCGTTATATGCGTGCGATACGTGGACGATAATAATTGCGGAAAGGAAAAGAATAGAAGCCTTTGGAAAATGTGGTGCTATAGGAGAATAAGATGGGAGGAATGAATCACTAACGAGAAAGTTCTAAACAGAATAGGGGAAAAGCGAACGACATGGAGGACGTCGACAAAGAGAAGGGATAGATTAATAGGCCAAGTTTGAAAGCACGAGGGTCTTGTAAAATTAGCATTAGAGGGAAGTGTGTGGGTTAAGAACAGAAGAGGGAGGAAATTGATAGAATACGTTAAGCAGATTAGGGACGATGTGCTTTGTGCTAGTTACGAGGAAATGTAAAGGCTTGCGCAATTTAGGTTAACATAGATGCTTGCAGCGGACTAGTCATTTCAGTATAACTAGCGTAACCAACATCGTCTCCTTAGCGTATTCCATCCTTCGCCTCCTTCTTCTGTTCTTACTCCACACACACACTTTCCTCTAATGCTAATTTTACCAGACTGTCGTGCCTTAAACCATGGCCTATTATCCTATCCCTTCTCTTAGTCAACGTCCTCGATATTTTTCGTATTTCCGTATTCTATTTACAACTCCCTCGTTGCTCACCCAGCATTCGCCGACAGTATCACATTCAAAGGCTTCTATTCTTTTCCTTTCCGCAACTCCTATCGTCCACTTTTCGCACCCTTATAACGCCACGCTGCATACGAACACGTTTAGCAACGATTTCCTAATATTCACACTTATATTACCCGCAAGTACATTTTTTTGCGAAAGCCTTCCTTGTCTGTGCTATCCTACTCTTTATGTCTACTATACTTCTACCATCCCTAGTTATTACACTTGCTAACTAGCAGAATTCCTTAATTTCCATCAAAATATCCCTTCGCAATTTAACAGCCTTTGTTATTTCACTGTTTCCGAAATTACACTCCATTACCTTGGTTTTCCCTCTATTAAACCTCATATTGAACTCTTTCTCCGTTTTTATTACGATTTCCGAGTCATCTTCAGACTCTCCTAATACTACATTATCGTCAGTAAAACCAAAAGTCCGGATATAAGCTACATTGGCAAGTGTGACGTAGTGGTTTCTAGTCTTCCTGATATCCTATGCTAAACTACTCTGTTGCTCTACATGCAATTTTTTTTCTTCAGCTCAACAGCCCATTTAAGGGCCTGGGCCTACCTTGGTGACACATTTCGAATTTGGGGTGACTTGTGGTCAGTGTATTACATACTAATTAGTCAAGAATAATTTAAATGATTCCTAGTTATTACGTTATATCGTTTAAAAAAAAAACAGGCCCAGAATTCCAATTCTAAATCTAATCTAAGCCGAAACCGAATCAAACACATTCATGCTTGATTGTAGTACCCTTTTCTCTCCATCACCATTTGTGTGACTACTCCTTCTGTCCACATGGAAGGGGAGGGAATTTCCCCGGATGTAGAGTACAGAGAATTATTTGGAGAGAAACACCTGATGCAGCTTGCGACATGGAGGAAACTTAGGAAGGTACTTCCCCATCCGCGAACGGCTGTTATCCGACCGCAGTTTAACAATCGATACCTCGTATTGCGAAGTCTTCGGAGCGCAGCTTCTCGCTATCTCATCTGGGTCACGTGACCGCGCGATAACAGACATGGGAGAGATTTATGAAAGGTGCAGTGCAGAGGAGACTTCAATGGCGGTCAGTTGCTGCTGAGCGACCACAGCTTGCATATCCTCCAACGTCGAGTTTCCTTCATCACGATGACGAAGCTGACGGCGACTTTCCTCCGGTTGTGTCTGGTGGTGGTGGTGATGGTGGTGGGAGTCAGCGTCCACGTTCATGGGACCGAGGAGGTGCTGTGCAACTGTGCCGTATCCGACTCGGTGATGGACTGTTCCTACCGTGACTGCCGTCAGCTGCCCGGCGGCGAATGTCCGCAACACGTGAAGGTGCTCAAAATGTCGGGAAACGGAATCACTGAAATAGTCGCCGATTACTTTAAAAATTGTGCAATTGCCGACATTGAAGAAGTGTACCTGGACAACAACGACATATGGAGGATTGACGACAGCGCCTTCCACGGCCTCGAGAAAGTAACCATCATCGACCTGTCGCATAACAACATCGCCTCTCTAAAAGTGGACCACGGGCACATCCCGGACCTGTCAGATCTTTCGCTCGCCGGAAACCCTTTGAAAGCAGCCAAATTCCCCAGCGACTTGAAGTCTCTCAACCTGAGTTCCTGCCAGCTCCTGAGTGGTGACAGTGTCCTCGGTTCCCTGAAGGGACTGGAGAAGTTGACGAGCCTCGACCTTTCCTCAAACAGCCTGACGGACTGGGGAGAGATTCTTGAACTTGGGACTATGATGACCAGGCTGGAGTCTCTTCACATCGCCGGCAACCCGTGGAAGTGCGACTGTTCTCTGGACGCCAACAGGACGGTCTTGATGAAGACTCTGGTCGAAGGAGACGATCCCACGTGTGTTTCAGCGGAAACCGACTCCAGGTACAGCTTGTGGGAGTTTCCCTGCCCGTTACCAACCACCACGACAACCACAACCACCGCCGCCGCTGTTCCCGTCACTTCAGACACGACCGCCGCTGACGTCACCACGAGTGAAACCGCTGACGTCGTAACCTTGACAACCAACACCACCGGCGGCAAAAACAACGTCACTAATGCCGATCAAATTGAGTGGTTTGCGAGGATTCCGAGTGAAGCAAGCATTTACAGCGTCAGCGGCTTCCTCGTCCTCCTCGTCCTGGTGGCGCTGGGCATCGAGTTGCACGCCAGGAGGGTGAGGGAGAGGGCGGGAGACTATTCTCTGTGGTGGCAGGACGAGGACAGGGTCAACGGCTCCGCCAAGTACAAGTACGAGAATATCATCGAGGACGACGAGGAGCAGGAGGGCGACCGGGGGCCCGAGTGACGTCACGTGCTCGTGTGGTGTTAATCTCGTGTGAACAGAAGCTCGAGGACTTCTCTAGAGACAACAACGCTCACTCAAAGGTGAGTTTACACGAACCATCCAACCAGCATCTTTATTCACCAACCGATGTTGAGCAACGAGGACATGACATCGACCAAAGCGGGTTGACAGTCAGAAACAGTGTCGTCAACCAATTCTCTACCTGTTTTCCAAAACACTTGACGACATTGTGACCGTGTGACTGATTGACCTCCTCCACAGTGTGTGCGGTTGGTGGTGTCTGTCCTTCCCACTCCTCCGTACCTTAGCACTCGAGACGTGTCCAGTCATATCTTATCAACTCCTCATTTTAACAAGGTTATCCTCATTCTAGGCGCCTCCCAGCAGACTTTGCTCCACTTACTTTGGACTCAAATGTAACGTTTCTCCATCTGTTTATATTCTCATCCCCGTACTCGTCGCTCTTCCCCACATTCTGTTTAGAACTTCCTCGTTAGTGATTCTATCCACCCATCTCAATTTCCTACAGCACCACATTTCAGAGGCTTCTATTCCATTCCTTTCCGCAACTCCTACCGTCCATGTTTCGCACCCATATAACGCCAGGCTTCATACGAGCATTTTTTAAGCAACGATTTCCCAATATTCACACTTATATTATCCGGTAAGTAAATTCCTCTTCCTCGCCTGTGCTATCCTACTCTAGTTATTATGCTGCCAATGTAGCATAATTACTTAATTTTCCTCAAAATATCCCTTCCCAATTTAACAGCCTTTGCTATTTCGCCGTTTCCCATACCACAACACTCCGTCACCTTGGTTTTCTCTCTATTAGTCCTAATGCTGTAGTCTTTCACTGTGGATCACGTTCATACCATTTATTGTCTTCTTCTGTCTCCCCTAATACTACAATATCATAGGAAAAGCGTACGGATTTTATTTATTCTCCCTGTATTATGATTCCTTTTTCCGTATCCCGTTTTAAATTTCTTGGTCACCTGTTCTATAAATAAGTTTAACAACACGAGGGTCATACAGACTAAATCCTTGCTTATTCCTTTCTTGTTTTCTGCTTTCGTTTCTTGACTTTCAATTCTAATTGCTGCTGACTGCCTTCTGTAGAGGTTAAGTATAAACCTTCTTTCTCGATATTTTATTCATGTGTTTTTTTCCATAACTTTATTATTATTATTATGTAATCTTATTAAAAAAACTTAAATCCTTTCCCTCCATAGATTTTTAATAACACGTTGAGTTGTTTTCTCCCTCCCTCAAAGTCACGATGCCGGGGTATTTCTTGTAATGTGTCACACTCTGAGTATTCCATCTTTTTATATTCTCATCCCCGTACTCGTATTATTCCACGAATTGTTATTTTTAAATTTGTAATCTCCGGCCCATAGTTCCCTGATATTCGTCTTCATTTTTTTTCTTCATGTTTTACCGCAGCCTTTCGTAGTGATATCAAGTGTAACTTGCTTCGGGTTTGGCAACGACGTTGACAGAAAAAATCTTCTTTACGGCTTTTAGAGATATTCTAGAGAATGTTTTGGCCACCAATTTTTTTTTCTTCCCTCTGTCAAAATTTCCCCACACGCAAATTGTTGACATTTGTCCTCAACTTCTCTTTGCCTCAAAATTCTTGGTGACAAAAAGTGTTGCCAACTGTTGGTGGTGTGACTTTGCCTGTTGTATTCCCGCAGAGTTGTCTGAAAACGACCAGGTTATGTCTTCCCTGTAAATAATTTCCCGGAACTATTATACCATTTGTCTTACCATCAATGACGGTGGGACATTTTCCGTCCTTTGGTTGGCCATCGGCAGAAGTTGTTGACAATGTTGTTCCCGTGGTATAGCATTAAGGTGATATTGAAGAAATTAGATGTTAGATGACAAGTTTTTTATAATATCTGTGATTTAAGTTTTTAATAATAATAATAATAATAAATTTGTGTCAAGGTTTCTGGTCGTCTAAGGGAAGTACCAACGCTGCAAGAGAAAAATCACTAGACAGTGGAGTGACGTGTGAAAGATTAGACACTTTTTAGTCTTACCTATTGCTGTGTTTGTTTGTTTTTTATTTTTTGTGAGGAGAAAATTAAACGCTTATATTTAATCTTCTCTGAATTAAGAATGGACAAGTGGAATTTAATTTATTACCGAACTGAATGTTGTTGACTGGTCTGATGATGAAACGGAACCGAATAACAACTTCTTAAAAGAAAAATATTTTTGTATATGTCATATAGCATATAAACCAGTATTTTGAATGTATTGTATCCATGTGTTATTTTTTTTGTAAATATATGAGGTGTTTAAAAAACAATTTTATTTTACATTATGTTACCAAACTATATTATAGACTAATAACTTGTTATTGTTGTTGTTGTGGCATTCAGTCCTAAACCTGGTTTGATGCAACAGTACATGCTAACCTATTTTGTACAAGCCGTTTTATTTACTTATAACTAGCACAAACCACATCATACCTAATCTGCTTTGCGTATTCCATCCTTTTCCTTCCCTTCTGTTCTTACCCCACACACTTCCCTTTAGTGCTAGTTTTACAAGACCCTCGTCTCTTAAATCATGACATATTAATCTATTCCCTTCTCTTGGTCAACGTCCTCCATATTCTTAACTTTTCCCCTATTCTGTTTTAGAACTTCCTCGTTAGTGATTCTATTCTCCTATAGCACCACATTTCAAAGGATTCTATTCTTTTCCTTTCCCCCACTCCTATCGTCCACGTTTCGCACCCATATAAACGCCACATGCTCCATACGAACATTTTCAGCAACGATCTCCTAATATTCACACTTGTGAAAGAAATTTCCTCTTTTTCGCTAAAGCCTTCCTTGCCTGTGCTATCTTACTCTTTACGCCTACTATACTTCCCTAGTTATTACGCTTCCCAAGTAGCAGAATTCCTTAACTTCCGTCAAAATATCACTTCCCAATGTAACAACCTTTGTTATTCCACTGTTTTCGAAACCTATACTCCCTCTATATTGAATTCTTTCTCAAGGACTCTGTTCATGCCATTTCTTATGGTCTTCTTCTTCTTCTGATTCCCCTAATACTACAATATCATCGGCAAAGCGTAAGGTTTTTATTTCTTCTCCTTTTCCATATTCTTCATCGCCTGTTCTCTATATAAGTTAAAGAGACTGCATCCTTGTCTTACTCCTTCCTCGATTACAGCTTTCTTTTCTTCTAATAGGTTATTAATAATAATAATTTAAGTAGACGTGTGTAGCCCGTATCAAGTGGAGTGTAATATCTCTGGGCGTGGCCTTTTATCTCACTCTCCTGTTTACTTGCTCACTATCACAAGATTCGATTTGTCGTCAGAAACGCTCCTGAGTTGTCTTAGGACGCAACAATCTTCACGTTACTGATAAACCTGACACCGTTCTCTTTTTTTGTCAGCCTTTATCAGTGACCTTTTTTTACCCTACATTCAATCAACAATTTTCGTTCGTTTCTCCTTTTAATTATATATATTTTTTCCGTTGGATCAAATTTAAACTCTTTAGTAGACTAGGACGTTTCATAATGCTTATATACTTACGGGGGACAACGGTTCCCTCCCTTATCAGTCACCTATTTATAGAGAAACTCTCTGTAGGATTTTCCAGTGTGTAGTTGATGAGTGAAGTGTTCTCCGATGCCAATCTATTCTGCGCAAGCCTTTTCATTTCCAAACATTCGCTTGATCGGTCTTATCACGTAAACTGACCTCGTGACATGCGTCCAAATTATCCAGTCAGGAAATTACTAAAACTTTTAATGTTGCAAAAAATGCATTTATCTTAAGCTGTTGCAACTCTCCAGGCTAACCTATCCTGTACAAGCCTTTTCACAACCAACATCCCTCCCTAACCTGCTTACCGTATTCCACTTTTGGCTTCCCTCTTCTTCTGTCCTTAACCCACACACTTCCCTCTAATGCTAATTTTACTAGACCCTCATGTCTCAAAACGTGACCTAAAAATCCATCTCTTCTCTTGGTCATCGTCCTTATTAAATTATAACACGACGTTTCGTTCCTTTGTTTAGAACCTCCTCAGGCGTGAAAACAATCTACAAAAAATAATTATAATTTAAGTAAATGAAATAAAATAAGTTAAATATGCCTATATATAAAATACATACGATTCATTTACACAAAGTATTTAATATATTTTATTTCAGAATAAAATAACTGAAATATGCCTATATATAAAATACATACGATTCACTTACACAAAGTATTTAATTTATTTTATTTCATTTCATTTACTTTAATTATAATCATTTTTTGTGTAAATGCATCTTATATATTTTATATATAGGCATATTTAATTTATTTTATTTCATTTCATTTTTTAAAATATAATTATTTTTATGTAAGTGAATCTTATGTATTTAATGTATTTATTTTATTTCATTTCATTTTTTAAAATATAATTATTTTTTGTGTAAGTGAATCTTATGTATTTTATATATAGGCATATTTATTTTATGTTATTTACTTTCATTTACTTCAATTATAATTACTATTTTTATATCTGCATCTTATGTATCTTATATATAGGCATAATTATTTTATGTTATTTCATTTCATTTATCTTCAATTATAATTATTGTTTTGCGTAAGTGCATCTTATGTATTTTATATATTGGTTTATTTATTTTATGTTACTTACTTTCATTTACTTCAATTTATAATTACTATTTTTGTAACTGCATCTTATGTATCTTATTTTTTTCAATTATAATTAATTTTTGTGTAAGTGCATCTTATGTATTATATAATTATAGACATATTTAATTTATTTCAATTCATTTATTTCAAATATAATTATTTTTTGTACATTGTTGACACACCTGAGGAGGTTCCAAACGAAGGAACGAAACGTCGCGTTTTTGAATTTAATATATAAATAATTTTAATTCCGACCGATTGTTGCCAGTAATTTTTGGCCTATACCAATAATTTGGATTAGATGAGGAGGTAGGGCAGGTTAGTGGGACCTAAATCAGGAACCATAATTTTTATAACAGGAAAAAAAACAACAGAAATATTAAGGAAACACGAGAGATCATAATTCTTGGTAAGTGCGGTAACTCCGCATTTTGTTTCTTCCTTTCCTCCGCCAACACCTTTTACAACAAACCATGCTCACGAGTTATTTCCGTAGATAAAAATTTACTTGTGCATTTAATCTGAGACTTTTTCAGTCAGAAATTTATAGTTTTTTACGTTGGTAGTTAAAGAAGGCAATAAGTAACTTAAGTGTTGGAGGATCGACTCGCTGACCACCACGTATCACTCCAAATTCGTAATGTGTCATGCAAGACGACAGTCCGCAGTCGACCCGGTAGGCCCAGGCCCTCAATGGGCTACAGAGCCAAAGAAGGAAGGGTAAAAATTTGTGTAACGTAAAATAATACAAGTAATCTTACCGTGTAGAGGGTGATTGTTGCACATAACTGCCACTTGTGATCCGGGGAAAGATCAATCAGACCCAGTAACACTTTGGGACGTTTGAAAGAACGCCAAGGGTTAAAGACGCCGTCGAAACGCTCTGCGTTCTCAAATAAAAAAATAAAAATAAACAAACTTGTTCGAAAAAAATATATATGTATGTATTGATACAGCTTTTAAAGTCACTGTAAGTAAACATCGTGATAATGTTGAGGGGATGGGGATTTTTGGTGGTCACTGGTGGCGCGGGTTTGTGGAGGAAGGGGGGGAGGTGCAAAAACGTCAAAATTCAGCTTTTCGGGTTGAGCCGTGACACTTCGCAGTCTCCCGGAGCCCGACCGAGGGCGTCCCACCTTATTCCGGGTCTGGGGAAGTGTCGGACGTGCAGCAGAAACGCCACCAAGTCATCAGCGTCGACGGGACGCACGTAGCCGTAGACGACGACGGCGACCAACAGCAACAACGACGTCGCGCAGAGGCAGGCCAGGGCGATGACGTCACTGCTGAAGCTCGCTCTGACGGTCACGGCGGCCGAGACGTCCGCGACGACGGTGCCAGGGGATGACATTTCAGTCTTGGTGTTGGTGGTGACGGTGGTGACGTCAGCGGCGATGGTGGTGGTGACAGTGGTGACGTCAGCGGCGATGGTGGTGGTTGTCGTGGTTGTCATGGTGGTTGGTAACGGGCAAGGAAACTCCCACAAGCTGTATCTGGAGTCGCTTTCCGCTGAAGCACACGTGGGATCGTCTCCTTCGACCAGAGTCATTATCAAGTCCGTCCTGTTGGCGTCCAGAGAACAGTCGCACTTCCACGGGTTTCCGGCGATGTGAAGAGACTCCAGCCTGGTCATCATAGTCCCAAGTTCAAGAATCTCTCCCCAGTCCGTCAGGTTGTTTGAGGAAAGGTCGAGGCTCGTCAAATTCTCCAGTCCCTTCAGGGAACCGAGGACACTGTCACCACTCAGCAGCTGGCAGGAGCTCAGGTTGAGAGACTTCAAGTCGCCGGGGAATTTGGCTGCTTTCAAAGGGTTTCCGGCGAGCGAAAGATCTGACAGGTCCGGGATGTGCCCGTGGTTCACATTTAAAGAGGAGATTTTGTTATGTGACAGGTCGACGGTGGTTACTTGCTCGATACCGTAGAAGGCGCTGTCGTCAATCCTCCATATGTCATTGTTGTCCAGGTACACTTCTTCAACGTCTGCAAATGCACATTTCCAAAAGAAATCGGCGTATATTTCAGTGATTCCGTTTCCCGACATTTTGAGCACCTTCACGTCTTGCGGACATTCGTCCAGCAGCTGACGGCAGTCTCGGTAGGAACAGTCCATCACCGAGTCGGATACGGAACAGTTGCACAGCGGCGCCACGGCGACGACGTCGTCCTCCTCCTCAGTCCCATGAACGTGGACGCTGACTCCCACCATCACCACCACCACCACCAGACACAACCGGAGAAACGTTCCAACCATATTGGCACTCAACAACATCTTCCGTCCGTCGGTAGTCCACACTCGGCAGGTGACGTGGGAGACATGTTTAATGAGAGACGCGGGGATGGAGTCAGGAAGTCATCAGCGTGCTGGCTGTCTGCGTACGTGTCTCCTCGCATCACGTCTCTCCACATCACTGCCTCCCCAACATGGCCGCTGCTGATAACGACGCCAGGCTTTTAAGATATTTACCTACAGAGAGGCTGTGAGTCAACCTTGTCTTATCTCTCTGTTTCGTACCGAGACAAGAGTCAACATGTACAGTGTTTCAGCAAGACTTATCAACTATCCTGATACTCTTACCTCTAACTCTGCGCGGGGATTTTTTATTTCTTTTTTTATCTTTTTTTTGCATAAGGGTCATTGCATGTCAAGTGACCTAAATTGAGACCATTTCATAATAGTGGAAGAGCGAACAATATGGAGGACGTTGACCAAGAGAAGAGATAGATTAATAGGCTGCGTTTTATGGCATGAGGTTCTTGTAAAATTAGCACTAGAGGGAAGTGAACAGAAGAGGGAAGAGGAAGGTCAAGTATGGAATACGCTAGCAGGTTAGGGAGGTTGAAAGATTTGGTAGGTTTGCGCAAGATAGGTTAGCATGGAGGGTTGCAACAGACCAGACTTAGGACTGAAGACCACAACAGCAACAACATGTGTACGAAACGTCGCGGTGAATTGCCCGGAAAATGATCGTTTATTTTACCCTTGACCGTATCCCGCGGTTGAGGATTTACGGATTCCAGCGAGCTGTCTTTCTCTGCTGGAAGAATAAATGCCGCTTGGGGCGTTAGAGTTACGCGTCTGCCTTTTCTCAAGGAGAAAGCAGCTGCTCATAATGACGCCCACTTGTAATGGCGGCGGCGGCGGCGCCTCAGCATTTAGACGCCAGGGGGCAAAATCCCGATAAATGCGACGCCCTCGGCAGCTACCACGTAGCTAGGTGTGATACGGCGCTGAGTCAATGTTTGCGGCTTCCTCAAACACGATAACGCGTCGAGGCGCCGCAGGACAACGTCTCACGGCGTCTCTGGGCGAAACAGAAAGGGAATTTCTACCGGAAATAAGGACAACAAGAAGACAGTAATTTTAGTAAAATAGACAGCGACTAATCAAGCATCGCCCCTGCTTCTACTGTTCAGACAGTCATTACTCACTAATAATACTGACCTGTTGCTGTTGTGGTTTCCTATCCTAAGACTGGTCTCATGCAAGCCTCCGTGGTAACCTATCTTGCGCAAGCCTTTTCATCTCCTTATAACTAGCACAATCCACATCCTCCCTAATTTACTTAGTGCATTCCATCCATGGCCTCCCTCTCCTGTTCTTATCCCCACACACTACCCTCTAATGCTAATCTTACAAAACCCTCGTGTCCTTAAACGTGGTCTATTAATCTATCCCTTCTCTTAGTCAACGTCCTCCTTATTGATTGCTTTCCCCTATTATGTTTAGAACTTCCTCGTTACTTACTCGATCCACTCATCTGATTTTCAGCATTCGCCTATAGCACCACACTTCAAAGGTTTCTATTCTTTTCCTTTCCCCAACTCCTATCGTCTACGTTTCGCACCCATATAACGTTACGCCCAATACCTTCGTTTTTAGCAACGATTTCCTAATATTCGTACTTTATTACCCGTAAGTAAAACCCTCTTTTCTCGCGAAAGCCTTCCTTGCCTGTGCTATCCTAGTCTTTATGTCTACTATACTTCTACCATCCCTAGTTATTACGCTTCCTAAGTAGCATAATTCCTTAACTTCCAAGAAAATATCCCTTCCCAATCTAACAGCCGTTGTTATTCCACTGTTTCCCAAACTACACTCCATTACCTTGGTTTTCCCTCTATTAATTTTCATATCCGGGACTTCGTTCATGCCATTTATTATGGTTTCCAAGTCTTCTTCTGACTCTCCTAATACTACAATATCGTCGGAAAAACCCAAAATCCAGATATAAGCAACATTGGCAACTGTGACGTAAAGGTTTCTAGTCTTCCTGATATCCTGTGCTAAACTACTCCGTTGCTCTACATACATTTTTT
The DNA here is from genome assembly GCA_034510155.1 of Eucriotettix oculatus. Lineage (NCBI taxonomy): Eukaryota > Metazoa > Arthropoda > Insecta > Orthoptera > Tetrigidae > Eucriotettix > Eucriotettix oculatus. The sequence goes on from CM067379.1 coordinate 14,984,169, forward strand.
TTCTTCAGCCCATTTGAAGGCCTGGGCCTACCGTGGCGACTGCGGCGGACTTTCATCTTGCGTGACACATTTCGAATTTGGAGTGACGTGTTGTCATTGTACTACGTATTAATTAGTCAAGAATAATTTAAATCATTCCTGCCCCTTAAAATTTGAAAGAGTGAAAAAAACGTGTTGATAAGTCAACTTGTAATAATTTATAATAATTTTAAAAAGTTTGGTTACTTTAATTCACCTCAAAAAACGTGATAAGTGAAATGATACGAGGGAGGATAATAGCAGGTAGTAGATGTTCTTACTCGCTGAAAAAAAAATTCTAAAACAGTGAGTACAATTGCCAAAATTAAAACTTGTAAGACAATATTGAAAGTTATAGTACCTGGACTTTGGCAGAGAAGGATACGTCCACATCGAACTCTTGGGAAAGGAAAATACTAAGAAAGATATATGGAGCGGTGCAGGAGAAGAATATGTGGAGAATTAGAACTAATCAAAAACTAAGAGAATTATACAAGGGTCTGGTCTGATAGGAGATGTTGAAATGGGTAGGGAACGAGGAAGAATAGCTAAAAGAATTTTAGAAGACAAACCTGAAGGAAGGAGAAAGATTGTAAGATAGAGACGAAGATGAATGGATGGGGTTGAAAGAGAATTTGAGACAGCCGAAGTTGAAGAGACAAAAGGCTATGAATAGAGAAGACTGGGTAGTTGTAGTAAAGGAGGCCAATGTCCTTAGAGGGCCGCGGTGCCAGGTGGAGAAGAATAATAAGAAGTCAACTTGCACTGACGTATTATCAGTCTAACTCGGATATAACGAGCGGCATTTCTCTTATTATTTTAAGTCTTCCACTGATCGAAAGACTCTAGCCCTTTATCTCCTTATAATTTTAACTTCAGAGTCTTCTGCAATCTCAGTCTTATAAAGGACACGAAACTTTCGCTTGTAATACCCAAAGTTTGTTTATTTTATCAGATTTCATTAAATAAAAATAAGCAGTGTTAATTGATATACAAAACTTTACTGACTTTGCACTGTCACAAACGCAGTGTGATTGTGTTGACACGTCCGTTTGTTCCAGAATCAGCGAGCGGCTAGACGAATGGAGAGTCGCACGTCCTCGTCGAGACGGTAGCGGGCTCATGACCGTCATGGGACGGATGTTAGCAGCGGCCATCATCCTGCTGCTCACAGTCAACGGTAGGTCATTACCTCATCAAATTGTGGGGCGTGTAGCAGAGAACTTTGTAGTTTTGGGAATACAAATAACTGGATGACGAGTTTCCAAGATGGTACATGCAGACGCCGTCGTCCTCATGACTGGTTAGGTGCATACTATTGGGTCACTTATGAAGCTTCCGACCTCAAAAAATAAACTGGCTGTCCTTTCATCCATCTCTTTCAAGTTTTAATTAAAAAAAATAAACCTTTCATTTTCTCCTACGACTCCTAATTCAGGTAAAGCTCTGTTTCCGTTTCAACTTCATTTCTAATTTCCCTCCTGTACTCCGATCTCAACTCCTAGACCTCCACCTTTTCGGTGACTTGACGTGTCAGCCGTATTTTTTTATTTTTACGCCCAGTTATATTATTTTAAGCTGCTCATTATATTGGAGGTATATTTTTGGCGCTTGGGTAGAGCTTCAATTGTTCTTAAAGTTGTTGTTGGGGGGGGAGTCGATGAACTTTTCCCTTCACACGTCATGTACCACCCCATGAGGCCATCACACTGGTCCTCCTATTGACTCCTTCAGTGGTTACTAAATTTTTCCCAGTCAACATGTTCACCATGGAAATCTTTCCCCGGGGTAGAAATGTTTTGGGCAGTGGTGCAAGGCCCGGAACTTTTCCCGCTGTACCACCTTAAGCATTTTATTGCCCCTTTAATTTTTTTCCCCATTTTCTATGTCAATAAATATGTATGTAATTTACGATTTTATATAAATAACTGAACTACAACAAATAAGCGTTTACACATAAGGAATCAGGAATTGACCCCTGAAGTAATTACTTACCTCTGTGATTTCTTGCGAACCCTGGCGTAATTTTTGGAATGTGCCACGTGAAAAAATATTCTTCTCCTTCTTCTCCTTATATCTCATTTCACTTTTTTTCCCGTTCCAAACCAGCTTCGATAGAAAAGTCAAGGCCAGACTCTGCTCGCTGGAAATCCTGGTAAAGGATCCCTACTTTTTCTTGTTCGCGCGGCTCCCTGGAGACCACGTGTCATACACATTATTCGTTCCATGAGTCCTCTGTTGAGGGAATAGGACAAATCAAATTGATGTGAATTGAAAAAAAACAGTTAGAATAAGCTTTGCACAAAAGTAAAAGAGGGAGTCTGTGGTGAAGACCAGTCTGATATAATTACTTCAGCAGGTGAAGCCGTTCTTGGAAAAGCGACGAAATTATATAACAAGAATGACATGAAGCGTGATACGTGACTGGATATTATGACAACGTCACTGCAAAGGATGTCTGAGAAGAAAAAGTAAAAGGAATCAGTTTCAAGCCTACATAGTTGGAGTATATAAGCACCATCGTATACTTGTTGGATGGCAGCGAAGGGATTATCACTGGGAAAAAGAGAAGAGAGTGATCTTGAGGTGCCTTTTAACAGCGCATATACGTTGAGAAAGCACTGGAAAACTTCCAGGAGATAATTTTTTGAGGGAGAGAGAGAGAAACAGGTCCGATAATCACAGCTTAGTTTATGTTTTCCCGGTGTTGACGTTATGAAACATGCATATTTTTCCTCTCCGCTTGTGATCTGACCTTTTCAACATGCCTAATATTTACATTCCACGTTAGAGAAAAAGTTGAGTTTTCTAAAGCTTTGCAGAAATTGTTTGGGCCTGCGGCGAAGAGAAGTACGAGTGGTTTTCTGGAACGGCTTTGGTAAACAAGGAACTTGTGTGCCTCTCTCTCTCTCGTCCTCTCTCTCTCTCTCCCTCACTCAGAGTTCTCAGTGGTCTTGTGTTTCAAAGTTTAGACGGCGAGTGTAGGAAGTGTATGCATTATTGCTCATCATCCTACGATAAACTGGGTAAATAACTCAAAAAATGTAAATAATTATCCTAATAAGTATTCATGGCTGGAGTAAAGTTATAGACGATGTTAAGATTACAGAGAATTTATTGGAACTGGTAAGATATTCCTGAAATCATGCTCCAAACTCAAGAAATTATCTCCAAGTTACAGACCTTTGTCAATCGCTGTTTATGACTTATTCTGAATATCTTTTGGCCGGAAGTGATCTCCGACTACGAACAATGGAGAAGCCGAGATGAACATTCACATAAAGCGGGGAAAATGGAAATAGGTCGGACATATGCTGAGGAAGGGAAATAGAGGCAATGAGAAAGTGAGAGAAAGAGAGAGAGAGACTCGACAGGAGGCCGCAGGATAAAAGGAAGAGAGGGAGCCCAACCCCCCACCCAAAAAAAACATAGCGAAGATCTGGACATATGAAAGCAATGGAAGAAGACAAGACCAGAAGAGAGGTGAAGACGCTGACAGTCAACATGACCAGATCGAGATCCTTTGTTCATGCCCTATGAGGAACAACAGGAATTGATTATGATGATGATGATTACAAAATTGGTACTGAATAAAAGACACCAGACATGGAAAAAAAACCGTAAAAAATCGCCAATAATCCTGCACTTGATGGAATCATAAACAAAAATTAGTGACTAGAATTTGAACCCTGCGACCGACGGTAACCATCTATAACCATTTCATGACGGATTTCTCGTCTTATTTCAATACGGTACCAGTGTGGTGTTCGTTTGCTTACATCAGCAAAAATATTTTTGTACAATCAAATTGTTAAATAATAATAAAAAATGTATTTAATTTGAATATTCCATTTAATTATAATATTACGTTATCAAATTTCCAGAAGAAATCTAACTCAAATTAAATTTTAGTGAAAATATAAATTTACGAGTAAAATTTAATCAAATTGGCTCAGTCGGTAAAGCAAAAAGAATAATCTACGCAGCTTCTAAATGGCGGCTGCTCCCGGGAACAACGCGGGTGACGAACGATATAATTGTATTAAAAATCGCGAATCAACGAGAATGGTTTAAGTGGAAAACCGTTACCAGATGTTGACAATGGCCTGGTGACGTCGTTCCTGGTTTGCCGTGCAGGATGTTCCTTCGCTGAAACACGTCTAGATCCTCTAGCGCCTCTTCTTCACCTTAAATCTCTATCAAAATGTCCTCTTTTTTGTTTTCCTTACTACAAAACAAAATCTTCTTTCTCGAACAATGGTGAAATCAACTTTTCTGCATATTGTTTCCTCCACTGCTCTCTCTCTCTCTCGCCCCGACCTTCTCAGGAGAGCTCCCCGAACCAACTGTTGAATCTACAATGCACTCCAGGCAATCAATAATGTTGTAGACGGTGACGTTTCCCGCCTACTCGGCCTCACCACCAAACCATTCTCGTTTTCCGTCCTGTGTACGCAAATAACAAAAACTAAATTATTATTGCTTTACCCGATGAATGTAAGCGTCATGAATCACCACACCAGGGTTGATGAGATCCTCCAACTCCTATTTACACTAACTAACAAATTATTTGTTCCTTACAAACCAAAAAAAACAGTGAGAGAAAAATAAACCACACGCAGTAGATAATTGTCTTGGAAGCAAGGAGATTCCTTAGTCAGTCGCGTTATTCTTTGCCGCAAATGATATCGCTGACATTATTAAGCCAGTTTATCGTTGGACTCGGTGTGATTCACGTATATCTGATAGCTGACGTCACTGAAGTAGATGAGTAAACGGCTAATTTAGTCATTAAAAATGTAATTAATATTTTTTTAAAAAAAATGAAAAGGAAGGTAGAAGCCACTCGCCCCGGCCTCTACTTTAGTGATGGTTGACGTTTGTTCCAGCAGCAGGTTCGTCGGCCCCTCAGGGGCAGCACGGGCAGCCGCAGGCAGGGTCGCCGTCCACGCCGGGTCCCGGGGGCGGCATCCGCAGGGGCAAGGGCTGGCGCGAGTGGCGGCGGGGCGACCCCACGCTCATCAACAGCCTCTGGAAGAGCAAGACGCCTCTCGGTAATTACTCAACTAATTACTTATTAACTTTTCTATTTCATAAACTGTCCTTTTAATCTTTCTTTTTCTATTTTTTTTAACCGTCGTCTAGCAAATGTGTCTTTTTTTTATCTCTGTGCGATTAATTTACTACTTCTCTCTGCCTATGCTTTCTAACACAACATTTGTGTTTCAGCTCTGGTGGTCTCGAGAATCTCTCTCTCTCTCTCATACACACACAGAGACACACACAAACTCGTAAACCACATAACGAATGGGTAAAGATGTGGTGAGACGTGTGTAGAATCTTCTCTTGTCTTGACACTTCTACTGCTTCATCTTTCACCATAAAAATAACATTTATTTTTATCCTTTCGTTCCACGCCTTTTTCTCTTCTCTTTTCTGTCCTCTTGTATGATGATGTGGCTTATCCTCTAAATGATATATGATGCAATATACTGTACATCTCTATGTTTTACCAGGTAACAAGAATTCATCACCCGTAAATAAATTTGTAGATATCACGACATTTTCAGGTATCTGAATGATAAAAACAAATGGATAGTCAGTCCCATGTCAAGGTATGTGTAAGAAATTAAAAGGGGGCAACAACAAAAAAAAAAGACTTCACGAAACATTACAAGCATAACATTGGAAGAGTCGTCACTCTAAACTTAGAGATAAGTATATAATAAATAAGTAAATGTTTGTGTGTGTGTTTAAATAGTTTTCGTCCATTAGTTGTAACCTTACAATTACATAGAAAAGAACGTTGCTTTTTTTTCAGACTAAGTAATCATTCAGAAAATTTTGAATTTTAAAATGTGTTGCACTTACATAATTTTACATACATTTTGAATCAACTATGTTTTAAATAAAAACAACAGGACCTCGTTGGACGTCAAAAACATTGACTTCATGCTGAATAGTAAACATAAACTTATCTGAAATATCTCAGCAGCTGAGCTTTATGCTACATCTCAGGGTATGAAAGAATATGGGACTTAAAAATAAAGTTATTTCCAAACGCTTTTCTTCAGACAGTTTTTTTTCATTTTTTTATTCAAACAACGTTTCGGCGCATATTCGCACCTTTCTTCAGGTGAAGTGAGTCTTGTGCAAACAGTGGCTAAATACGTTCTTAGTACTGCCTTGGACCTCACTTCGGTCGACTGAAAATTGAAGATTTAATTTTATCTTTCCTCTTTTTGTCCTTCAATTATTAATTGAAAATTTTTTCTTGTAATATTATATTTGATGTATCCTGTTTCCTCAACCGAGGACTAATGGATTGAATAATAATAATAATAATAATATAAAGAAATTGGCGTTTATAACATTTTTATGTTTTTTTAAAAAAATAATTGGATGTAACAATAATTTGAATGTAAGGAAGGTGCAAATATGCGCTAAAACGTTGTTCTAATAAAAAATGAAAAAAATTGTCTGGAAAAACAAGCGGTCGGAAATTATTTAATTTTTGATTTTTAATACCAGACGTTAATTGATTCAATAAATATGGAACTTATTTTTGTACATACTGCAAACTTAAAAATTACTTCAGTCAAAACATTATTTTATTGTTTATCTCATTAACATACAAACACTAAAACTAAAAATTTAAAATCATACTACATGCTACACAATTTCCTAATTCCCCGGATTTATAAAACACACTACATACCGAATCTAGTATCACGCGTTCAAATGATATCAAATGTGTGATAAGTTACGAAATTATTTTCCCATTTATCGTGAATTAATCGAAATTTTTAAGGAGAATTCACAAAGAGATTACTTGTATTTAGTTTCGATAAAAATTGTGCCAATACAATATTTTTGCTGAAGGTTTAGCCATAAGGAAAAACTAAATCAATGCTTCTCCCTCTCGAGAAAATTTCCATGTGACATCTTACAGGTTAAGTGTATGATGTTTTGTCCTAAATAAAACGTCAATAACGGCAAGAAAAGTGAAAAAATATTAAAAAAATAACTATGGAACTGTAAATTTTTCAGTGAGAAATTTTCAGCAATTGTAAGTATTAAAAGAAATAATAATCTTTATTTCTTTCACTATACATATGTATTATTTTTCCTTCATAAAGGTCGCCTTTTAAAATCCCAATCATATAGCAACATGATATAGGAAAGTTAAGTTACTAAAGTAATCTTGAGAAATTGATAAAACTGTCTTGAATGAAATAAGTACTTTATCTGCCATTGAAATAAATGCCAACCAAGTTTTAGCAGCCTTTTTGTCGGTTTTTATTTTATTACAATAATGAACTGTAATACGTTTCGGGTCTCATTTAAGATTTCTTCAGGAATACTAAAATAAAAATTAGAATGGATTATATTAGGTAATATTTTACCAAAAAAAATAATTACAATAAATGGTTTTAAGCTTACAAAATTTAGCTGTTGATGGAAGCTCACTCCTTCAGCCGTATTGTATAGACTACAATAGGAATAAAATAAATGAATACCTAACATTCGGAGACTATTCTCCTTCTCTCAAATGAATAATAAGTTTAAAAGAACCAATAGTAAACTAAAAGAACCTATTTACCTCTTAAAATGTGAGAATGTAATAATTAAAGTTTAAGATCTACCGCATGAAAATTTAACGCAAACTGTTACTTTCTTAGTTTTAAAGTTATTTTATGTATCAAAATTTATTCACCAAATTAAACGTAGTACTCATCAATGCACTCAGCATTATCTCTCTTTTTCTCTTTGTCTCTGTCTCTGTCTCTCTATCTCTGCCTTTGTCTCTGTCTCTCTATCTGTCTTTGTCTCTGTCTCTCAGTCATTGTCTCTGCTGTCTCTCAGTCATTGTCTCTGTCTCTTTGTCTCTGTCTCTTTGTCTCTGTCTCTTTGTCTCTGTCTCTTTGTCTCTGTCTCTTTGTCTCTGTCTCTTTGTCTCTGTCTCTTTGTCTCTGTCTCTTTGTCTCTGTCTCTTTGTCTCTGTCTCTTTGTCTCTGTCTCTTTGTCTCTGTCTCTTTGTCTCTGTCTCTGTCTCTGTCTCTGTCTCTTTGTCTCTGTCTCTTTGTCTCTGTCTCTTTGTCTCTGTCTCTTTGTCTCTGTCTCTCTGTCTCTGTCTCTCTGTCTCTGTCTCTTTGTCTCTCTGTCTCTTTGTCTCTGTCTCTTTGTCTCTGTCTCTTTGTCTCTGTCTCTTTGTCTCTGTCTCTTTGTCTCTGTCTCTTTGTCTCTGTCTCTTTGTCTCTGTCTCTTTGTCTCTGTCTCTTTGTCTCTGTCTCTCTTTGTCTCTGTCTCTTTGTCTCTGTCTCTTTGTCTCTGTCTCTTTGTCTCTGTCTCTTTGTCTCTGTCTCTTTGTCTCTGTCTCTTTGTCTCTGTCTCTTTGTCTCTGTCTCTTTGTCTCTGTCTCTTTGTCTCTGTCTCTTTGTCTCTGTCTCTTTGTCTCTGTCTCTTTGTCTCTGTCTCTTTGTCTCTGTCTCTTTGTCTCTGTCTCTTTGTCTCTGTCTCTTTGTCTCTGTCTCTTTGTCTCTGTCTCTTTGTCTCTGTCTCTCTGACATTATTTCTCTGTCTCTCCGTCTGTCCCTGTTTTTCTGTCTCTCTGCCTCTGTTTGTTTCTTTGTCTTTCTCTCTGTCTCTATTTTTCTGTATGTCCCTGTTTTTCTGTCTCTCTGCCTCTGTTTCTGTTTCTTTGTCTTTCTCTCTGTCTCTATTTTTCTGTCTGTCTCTGTTTCTCTGTATTACTCTCTCCCACCCTCACTCTCTCTCTCTCACTCACAGGGCGTTCATGTATTTATAAATTACAATTAATTAATGCAGCGGACATAAGAGCGTCACAGTTTATGTTTTTACAATGAATTTAAAAACAAAATAATCACACATGACAAAGATAATACTCTTCTCTCAGTTAAAAATTCCCGCGGCGTGCAGAAGACAATAAAAACTTTAAAAAATAGTTAATATTAATAAATACTGTAAGTAATACTGGTCAAAACTAATTACATTTTAATTGTTAACCGTTAATGTAAATAACAGATAATTATTCATCCAACGAATATAACAAAAGTCGTTCACATTTGATAAGGTAAGTTGTATTAAGAAAGAACCACTTGATTCACATCCACTCGTCCCTAATAAAAGGCGAAGGTTAACCCTTCTAATAACAAGAGTGGAAAACCAACGGGAGACCAAAGATAAAAACACAACGCCGACACGACACCAATTTAAACGTAAGTAGTAATGATTATTAATTTTGTTTACAATTCAGGAAGTACAAAAAATAAGAACAATTTAAATAAAGCAACCCCAAGTATAAAAATAATTAATGAAAAAAAATCCTCTATAATAATTCTTGTTTTACTGTGTAAATAATTAATAACGTATTAATGTAACCAAAAAAAATAAAGACATGAAAACAAAAATATTTTAAAAATATATATTTAATCCCATTGTCCCCTAATGCCTTAATTTTCAATTCACACCTGTCGTTTTTCTTTTACAAAATTAATTCTGAAAGACGGGAAACAAAACACAGTTTCTAAATTTTTCTTCATTTTAATCTTGTCTGTTTCTGAATCCAGATTACAATTAATGGCCAATGCAGACTGTGTAATAATTAAAAAGTTTAAAAAGAAAGCAACACAATGTTTTTTTTTCAACATGTTTCGGACCGCATCGGGCGACAACCAAACACTTGTAGAAGGCAAACGCACGACGTCAGTTTTTAAAAATTTGCGAAGAATTTAGAAAGCACATATTCTAATTAGGATTATTCCTACTAAAGGAAAAAGTTAGGGCGCTAGGGTATTTTTGGAAATAAATACCAAACTTTTTAAATGTTTACACTATTTATTTTTCAGTCAATGAGATTAAAGGGCGTGGCCATTACAGTCTACTTTACAAGCACTCGTCAGACGCTCACATCATTAGAAATTCGTCAATTCAATATCACCGCTCCTATTCGCGATTCTATTCTGGCCTAGCACCACTTATTCTGTGACTATTCCAACTCACCACAGTAAAAATTATTGTCCGTCCTCCCTGGAAGGAGCCGTTTGTCCCCCCTCACCGACGATATTAGGGGAAAACGCCAACTTCATTTTCAAACACACTCGTTTATCTTGTTACTATTTAAAAGAGATGCATCATAAATACCCCAATACTCTAAATTTAAAATTCTTTGCCATGTTTATTGAAATGGGCCAATGTCAACATCCTTGATGATGAAGCTAATTATAATTCTAGAATTCTAACCTATGAATAAATAAATGTAACCCCATTAATGTTCAAGATGATTGAGATTCCTCAAGTAAGACTTGGTAAATACGCACGCTTTGGGGTTGCCATTATCCAGTAATGCTACTTGACAAGGTCAACCAATTGGTGGAGGAAACGTCGTGGGGTTAATTATTACTAAAAATTGTCTGTTTTTTAATGGCCATATAATTTAGTCAACTTTTTTCCATAATTATTTGTAGTTTTTTTTCATTTTTATTGAACGTTGTGTCTGTCAAATGTGACGTCTTCACCTCATGAGGTCTGAAAAATATTGGAGGAAACGTTGTCTACTATTATTTTAATTATTGTACCTCCTGTATTGGCCATCAGTTCATAAATTTTGTATACCACGATCACTTATTTTGCGAAAATAACGGCACTGACTGTTCCATGAATTGAATTTATCATCTGTTGTTTGTTTTTCATTTTTGACCACAAGATATGTAAAAATGAAATCATAATAAGGCAGTTACTAACTTCATGCTTTTACTCTCTCATTTTACACGTACACGTTTAAGGGAAACGTTTATAGTGAGAATTTAAAACGCTTTTAGTAACCCCCGAAAGAAATGCCTGGCAAAATTATGTTGCATTTTTCAATCCAGAAATCTTATTTACCCTGATTTCCTTCTGTTTCGAGTTGATTGGTTCTCTGATTTCTGTACGCGACAGGCTACAATTAAATTTTCTACTTTAGGTTTTCTTCGACCCCCATTTGCTGACATATTAGATTTTTTTTGTCACCTCGGAGTAGAAAAAGAAAACGAGACTAGTTTCATTGCCCTGTGATTGCAGAAGTTGCTGGACTCAGCTCAGGAAAGAAATGTCTCAATAACCTCCAGGAACACGGGACTACTTCTTCTTCCTCCCCTTTGTGTCTGTCCACCGTCCATCCCTTTCTCCTATTCTCTCTGTCACTGAGAGAACAGTAAAATAGTATAGATTTAAATCTAATAGGAATTTCACTTTCATTAAATTCTTGACAGGACAAAACATAGTAAAAATAAACTGTTAAAGCACTGTGCTTTTCCCTGGCTGCGAAACTATTCTCCGTCTATTAACATTTCCTTCGAGTTACTGTATGAAACATTCATAAAACGAGAAGAGAAATATATATTTTTTAAAAGTTAAAAAAGTACAATACTTTAACTTGGTTGTTGTTCTAAGACTGGTCTGATGTGACCCTCCATGCTAACCTATCTTGCGCAAGCCTTTTCATATCATCATACTTGCACGACGCATATCCTTCCTAAACTGATTAGCGTATTCCATCCTTGGTCTCCCTCTTCTGTTCTTACCCCACACACACTTCCCTCTAATGCTAATCTTACAAGACACTCATGCCTTTAAATGTGGCCAATTAATCTATCCCTACTCTTGGTCAACGTCCTCCTTATTGTTCGCTTTTCCCCTATTCTGTTTAGAACTTCATCGTTAGTTACTCTATCCACCCGTCTGATTTTCAGCATTCACTTACAGCACAACATTTCAAAGGCTTCTATTCTGTTCCTTTGGCCAACTCCTGTCGTCCACATTATGCACCCATATAACGCCACGCTCCATACGAACATTTTTGACAACGATTTCCTAATATTCACACTTACTCGTATGTAAATTCCTCTTTTTCGGGAAAGCTTCCTTGCCTGTGCTATCCTACTCTTTATGTCTACTGTACTTTTACCATTCCTAGTTATTACGCTTGCCAAGTAACAGAATTCCTCAACTTCCGTCAAAATATCCCTTCACTATCTAACATCCTTTGTTATTCCACAGTTTCCTAAACTACCCTACATTACCTTGGTTTTCCCTCTATTAATCCTCATATTGAACTCTTTCTCCAGGACTACGTTCATGCCATTTATTATGGTTTCCAAGCCTTATACTGTTACGACAAATATTAATTAAGCTCTTAAACGGATGAAGGGTATAAACGCTTCCCTTACCAAAACTGAGCGCCCTTTCTTTATGGTATCACGTAAAAACTCACTATTCTTTGAATCTCTATAGTTTATGGAAGGAAAAATCCAAAATCATCTATTACCTTGAGATTCATAAGGAGGGATATTATTGTTTCATAATGAAATATTCTTATAAGAATGAAATTTCATTTACTCTATATTTAATAGTTATATATATATTACAATTTGCTCACTTTGAAGTTTTAAGTAGGCAATTTTTAATGATAAACACTAAATGTATATTTACGAAAACTGTATAAATTAAATTCCTCACAACTAAATCGAAAGGTTCGACTCTAAGGGTCGTTTTAAATGGGCCTTCTAATAGAGCAGAATAACTAACTCAATAATCCTACACGGGAGTGGCAGTACCAGGTTACAAACGGTGATATGAACCGTGTCGTCTCAGCTTGCCTGGAATATCCAGCTGCCGCTTCCTCGTTGCTCAGGACTGGATCACGCCTTACTGCACTTATTATTGTCCGTGGCCAGGATTAACCCCCGATCATAACCTCCACGTCCTTAACCACCAAACCATCATCACTTTAATGTCCAAGTCCTCATCTCCTTCATGTGCTTAATTGTTCAAAATTCGTTTCTATTGCTTTTCTAATAACTTTTCCCCACTGCCTTATTTCGTATTCCGTCGGTGGGGGGATTGATATTCTTCCCCAATAAAAATTATTGTCCGTCCTCCCTGGAAGGAGCCGTTTGTCGCCCCCTCACCGACGATTTTGGGGGAAAACACCAACCTCTTTACCATTCACTGTCGCCAAATTTCACTGGACGTGGGAAAAACCCGAGTAGCGCCTTTGTGACTGATTTTTGTTGCTACTCCTCCCTGTAACCCCCTCGTAGATTTACTTTTGGTCGCTTACTGTCAAATTCCGAGTAGATGCACGTTTTATCGTTACAACCTAACGAACTATTTTCAAACTCACTCGTTTCTCTTGTTATTATTTAAAGGAGATGCATCATAAATATCCAGATACTCTAAATTTAACGAGGAAGTTCTATACAGAATAGGAAAAAAGCGAACAATATGGAGAACGTTGACCAAAAGAAGGAATAGATTAATAGGCCACATTTTAAGGCACGAGGGTGTTGTCATATTAGCATTAGAAGGAAATGTGTGGGGTAAGAACAGAAGAGGGAGGCCAAAGAAAGAATTCGCTAAGCAGATTAGGGAGGATGTGGGTTAGGTTAGTTACGAGGAAATGGAAAGGCTTGCGCAAGATAGTTTAGCTTGGAGGGTTGCATCAGACCAGTCTAAATTTAAATTTAGAAAATTCTTTGGCATGTTGAAAAACGAAAATTTTAAATTTATAGTAATTTATGACGTACTAACCGACAATAACAACATCTGCAGCCATTACAACTCTTTATATAAACGAAGCCCTGTTTTCCATAAACTGCAACTAAGTAAAACTGTTCCCCTAACTCAGTAAACGAAGTAAAATTAAACGCCCAGGTCCACCATAAAAAATAATTTTTATTTTACGATATATACACATCAATTTTCCCAATAAAAGGGGAATAAATTTTAAAATGAACTCAAGTTATAGAATTAGCAAACCAATAATTTATATAATGATAAATTCAACGACATCATTTACAGACAAATCAGAACTTTCAAAAATCAGTTTTCTGGACACTAAATAAATTAATATATAAAATATGGTCAAATATGTCAGCAAACAAATTTAATTAACTTTTTATTAAGAAGAATACAACGTTTCATACCACTTTGTGGACTTCTTCAGAAAATTTTATAAATGGATAAACTGATTGCTTTCTGAGGACTTTTCTGTCCCGCACCCTGGTCGAAAGAGGGTAATTAAATTGTTTTTCTGACATCTTGGGCCGTATTTTTAATTATTAATCAGAAATTAATTACAACGTTTCGCCCTCAAATTTGGGTCCTCCTCAGATAAAAATAAATTATTTCAGAGTTTTAAGTACCCACGAAATTATTTTACATAATTTTAAACAGAAAATAGATTAATAAAATTTCCGGTATGAGTTTAATAATCCAATAAGTGAATAATGACGTCATCTTCAAATCTAAATTTTAAAAAAATCCATCCAATTTGTCAGAAAACAATATTGAAATATTTTTAAAAATACATTTACAACGTCGTTTCGTCCATATTTCTGAAGTTCATAATTTTTAACAAAATATATTTATAAGTATTAATAAACAAGGTTTCGTTAAGGTATAAACGTACAGATTTTAGTCAAATAAATAAAACAGGCATTTAAATTGTTACATAGGTTTATCCATTAATAATGTAAGTCTATATGTTTTATTTTATTGATAGATATATATATTTTAACAAAACTGTTGCTTTACAAAATTATAATTCGTATATTTTATAATATTAATCTAGTTACGGTCTACGTTCATGGCATTTGTAGCCTCTACAGAAGGCAGTCAGCAGTAATTAGTATTGAAGATCAAGAAACGTAAGCATAAATCAAGAAAGGAGTAAGACAAGGATGCAGCCTGTCGCCCATGCTGTTTAACTTATATATAGAACGGGCGATGAAGAAAGTTAAAATGGAATATGGAAAAGAGATCATACTGCATGGAGAAGAAATAAAAACCCTACGTTTTGCCGACGATATTGTAGTATTCGGAAAGCAAGAAAAAGGCTTGGAAACCATAATATATGATGTGAACGTACATCTAGAGAAAGAGTTCAGTATAAGGATTAATAGAGGGAAAACAAGGGGAAAGAGTTTTGCATGGGAAACAGTAGAATAAGAAATGGTATTATTTTGGGAAGGAATAATTTTAAGAAAGTTAAGGAATTCTGTTACTTGGGAAGCGTAATAACTAGGGGTGGTAGAAATATAGTAGACACAAAGAGTAGGATAGCACAGGCAAGAAAGACTTTCGTGAGAAAGAGGAATTAATTTACCAGTAATATAAGTGTGAATATTAGGAAATCGTTGCTAAAAATGTTGGTATGGAGCGTGACGTTACATGGTTGTGAAACGTGGACGATGGTAGTTGGGGAAAGGAAAAGAATAGAAGCCTTTGAAATGTGGTGCTATAGGAGAATGAGATGAGTGGATAGAATCTCTGAGGAGGAAGTTCTAAACAGAATAGGTGAAAAGCGAACAATATGGACGACGTTGACTACGTTTTGAGACACGAAGTGCTTGTAAAATTAGCATTAGAGGGAAGTGAACGGAAGAAGGAGGCGGAGGTTGGAATACGCTAAGCAGATTTGGGAGGTTGTTAGATGTGAAAAGGCTTGCGCAACTTTAGCATGGATTGAAAAGTCAGACCAGTCATGGGACTGAATACCACACACTTAGGCGATGAAACTTTTGTAGGATGCCTCAAATAAACGTTAATACGTTTTGATGACAAATTAGATGGAATTTTATATTTAATAATGTCATAGACACGTTCAATAGGAAACGTGCAGCGCGAACCAGAACTAATTCTCAAAATAAATATATCGTTTTTTAATTAGGTTGGAATATAAATTATTTTCTTTAATGACGAAACTCATTTCGTACTGATGATTTAAAAAAATTTTTTTTAGTTAAATATTATGTATTTTTTGGGGGAGGAGGGATGGTTCTGGTTCATTTTTATGATTCGAGAAACACGCGAAAAAATAGGTTTTAAGTTGACAGCTTGGATATTTAATTTGTATTCCTGGAGAATAATTTTCCTGACCTCCTGTGGTGTAGTGGTTAGCGTCGCTGCCTCACAACCCCAGGAGTTCCTGGCATGGGCTTGGATGTTTGTGTCGTCTTTATCACGGAGACTGTGGGAGAATCGATACGCTGACCACGTGTCATATGCGGAATGTGTCATGCATGTTGACAGTCTGCAGTCGACCCGGTAGGCCCAGGCCCTCAATGGGCTGCAGAGCCATTGAAGAAAAGTATAATCTAACTATAGACGGTCTTCGTTATTGTTCTTGTGTGTATCCGTAGAATATTTGACAGAGACGAAGTGTGAAGTAGTTTAGTGTTAGTGCTGCAGGGCATCGGGGAAAGCGATTTCACAAGTCTGCCGGCCAGAGTTAATCCTGAACCGCAATCGGCGGCACTTGCTGCCAACATTGCCTCGCAAAATAGGGATCTGGATGTTAATGTGAGGACCAAGGACCATTATCCGGCCGCGGGGGAAGCTCACAGCCCCACGGAAATGGAATGGAGTTAGTTGAGAGCTGCGTAATGGACCGCCACATACCAACGGCTCGCTATACACAACCCTCCCCACAAATATAAAAATAAAAACCAAGGCGTATGTGTCGCTTTAACAGAGACTCTGGGGGGATTTCCCCGGTTCAATATTCAGATACGCTCGTAGATAAGCGCCAAATATTAAATAAGCGGAGGAATGTATTAAAGCAAACTCGTCTCTCGTCATTCGGAAGGGCGAGAGAATAGGCTTTTCCCTGCATCTCTTTAGGTGAAACATCGGGTAGGATCCTCAAACTATAGCCCGGGGGCCCTAGTCAACCCTTCATCTACCTTGCTCTTCCTTCCAAATCCCCCCCTTTCGAATTCCCTTCCTATGCTATTAAAGGGGAGTTGCATGTTTCAGCATCGCCCTCGTGTAGCCTATTAACTCCTCAAAAAAAATTACACCTATTATCCAAAGTTCCCTTAACATCATTTTCGACCTTGTCACAGCTGCTGCTTGTTGTGTTATTCAGACCCAAAGACTGGTCTAATACTTATCTTGCGCAAGCCTTTTCATTTAGTCATAACTATCACAACCCACATCCTCCGTATTCCATCTTTGAGATACCTCTACCGTTTACGTCCCTCCAATGCCGATTTTACAAGACCCTCGTGTCTCAAAACGTGGCCTTATTAATCTATCCCTTCCCTTGGTGAACGTCCTCCATAAATGTAATCAAGTTTCAACAGTTTTGCTGATTAAAGTGAATAATTTTGGAGATTTTAGCCAACCCTACATTTATGTTTAATATTAAAAAGGAATTATCATTAGCCTATTAAACATTTAAGTATAAGTATCTGGCATAATCAGTTTTACTTTAATATCAAATCATTTTTCTGAAACGCAAAAAAAAACATATGTTTTAATCATATGAAGTCTTTTCCAGTATATGTATTAATAGTTTTCTAATAATAATAATAATCATATTCCGTAGATCCTGTAAAGAAGCTAAGCTTCTTCATTCCTTCATTCTGTTTAGAACTGAAATTTTGAAATATCTGTAAATGAATTGCTACTGAGCTGAAATTTTAATTGTGTGTTAACAACGCACATGTGCATATCTGTTGCTATGGTAGTATCTATTATTGGGTTTACAAATGGCTGTCCAGCGTGGTTCTGAATCCACTGGCTGACGTCAGGTTTCAAGAGTCACTCTTGTTAATCGGTAGTAGACGTAACTCAGCTAGATTAATAATAAATGTAACTATTCCTAGTGAAAGCCACTGTACTGTGGTGTGAAGTAAGCTGTCGAAACGTCTGTTTGTCCAGTGGTAACATCAAAGAAAAATTCATCATTCACGTTCCAAATAATTTTTTTTTTTGGTTAACGGGCTACAGGAGGGTTACCCTGAAACAGGTAACTCCTCTAAGGAAATGGAAATACTTCAAATGAAGCTCGGTAAAGCATGTAGTCAATTTTGTTGGAAGATAGGAATGGAAAAATGTCTACCGGACCAGGGACTCGAACCCAGGACCTCCCGATTTCTGGAGTAAATTTCAATGCACCTGTGATCAATTTGCGCAATGTCCATTCTTCACTATTTCCTAGAATTAAGGTTGTGAACATTGTGATTAGTGGACTCACTCGACTTCACACATTTAAAAGCTCATTTACGTATCACACTGTAATGTCGATGTTTGGTGGACTTTCCAGATAGAAACAGTGAAGAACACTCTGTGAGCAACGACAGTGAAAATACCGGCAAGGAGGGTGAACATTACGCGAGGCTCCAAACGAATCGTATAATGGAGAGTCAACTTACTCAAAATTTCATTCGAAAACATCGACATTTTTCCATTCCTATGTTTCTACAAAATTGACAGGTAACTCTCCTTTAATACCATTAACGGGGATAGGGGTATGTGGAAGTTTCCACCCGTCTCAAAATTTCGTTCGGAAACGTCGCGACGGCAAACCAACCACCGTCGTCGTCGTCATGGTTGACTGTTGTTCGGTCAGGTCGTCACCGCACACCCATGTAGACTCACTCGACTTCACACATTAAAAAAAGTTCATTTACGTATCACACTGTAATGTCGATGTTTGGTGGACTTTCCAGATCGAAACAGTGAAGAACACTCTGTGAGCAACGACAGTGAAAATACCGGCAAGGAGGCTCCAACCGAATCGTCTAATGGAGAGTCAACTTACTCCACCCCAAAAAGATCTCCAGTTCGTGGTTAAAATCCTGACGGGGGGTTTGTTTGTCCATTTCCAATCGCCATTACCTCGGTCACCGGACCCCGGTAAATCTCATCCTAAACTGCTATTGGACCAGTGAACTTTTCAGGAATCCTCAAATGATGATTTACCACTTTCAATTTAACCGTTTAAAATATTAATTTTTAATCACAAATTAAATAATTTCTGACCGATTTTAACAGACATTTTTTATTTTAACGACGTTTCGGCACATATTCGCACCTTCTTCAGGTGTGAAATACATATTTCAATTAGAAAATACTTATATATTTTTAATCTAGTCTAATATTACCAGCTTGATGGACGCTGATCATGTCGAGAAATGTCCAACGTGTTGCCTGAGCCTGCTCTAACCCGAACTCTCCTCATCGACACAACTCTTAACACCTCCATAATTTCACCACCAGACGAGGATTTGGAGAAATCGTCTCAGCCATTAGTACACAGGGGAAACGTATTATTCAAATAAAAAAGTGTAAATGCTGCAGTGAATTTTTTTATCAGCTGCGGCTACTTGCATTCATTATCTAGTTTTATCAGCTGTAGATGACTCGAAGGTTTACTCAGCAGGGTGGATAAACCTCAAGATTAATCTATCTAATCATCTCTCGGATTCCTATATTTACAACACTGATATCGTATGGAACATTTAGGTGTTCAGGAAATTAAAACGGTAGAAGTAAGAGATTTCTCGACAGCATCAAAGTTCCATCAAGCTGATGATGACGTGGACGCTGTTTGATCATGTCAGAATTGTTGAAGACGTCACTGATCTAAGAGTAGAGCAAAACTATTTTAGGATGAGATTCCTTGACTTAAATCTGGTATACAGAAGACAGGCAGCAGTAATTAGAATAGAAGATCAAGGAAACAAAGACATAATCAAGAAAGGAGTAAGACAATTAAGCAGTCTGTCGTCCGTGCCGTTTAACTTATGTATAGAACAGGCGATGAAGAATTTTTAAAAGCGGAATATGGAAAAGGAGAAGAAATAAAAACCTTACGCTTTACCAACGATATTGTAGTATTAAGGGAGTTAGAAGAAGACTTGTAGACCATAATAAATGGCATGAAGGAAGTCTTGGAGGACTAATAAAGGGAAAACTAAGTTAATGGAATGTAGTTTGGGAAACAGTGGAATAACAAAGGATGTTAGATTGTGAAGGGATCTTTTGAGAGAAGTTAAGTAATTCTGCTACTTGGGAAGCGTAATAACTAGAGTAGGATAGCACAGGCAAGGAAGGCTTTCGCGAAAAACAGGAATTTAGTTATGGGTAATGAAAGTGTGAATAATAGGAAATCGTTGCAGAAATGTCGGCATGGAGCGTGGCGTCATATGGGTGCTAAACGTAGACGATATGAGTTGGGGAAAGGAAAAGAATAGAAGCCTTTGAAATGTTGTGCTGAAGTAGAATGTGATGGGTGAATAGAGTAACTAACGACGAAGTTATAAACAGAATAAGGCAAAAGCAAACGATATGGAGGACGTTTACCAAGAGAAGAAATAGATTCATAGGCCACGTTTTAAGGCATGAGGGTCTTGTAAAATTAGCATTAGAGGGGAATGTGTGAGGTAAGAACAGAAGAGGTAAGCCTAGGATGGAATTCGCTTAGCAGTTTAGGAGGTGGTCGGAAATGCTAGTTATGAGGAAATGAAAGTTAGCATGGAGGGTTTAGTCCTAGAGCTGAATACCACAACCACAAAAACACAGAAATAACACAAAAGTAAGCGAGGTTTAATGAGGCTATGGCAATTGAAAGGTGGATCTAAAAGCAGGCTGGCTTGTCCTGGTGGATGACAGATCTTCCGACCATTGGAACTCTTTTGGACGATGATTAAATGACGATCTCATTTATAATATGTTGATTTGTAGGCTACGTTACCAATATGCAAGTCGGACTTCAGACGGTGCCAGATAAATGGAGGGACCTCAGACGTTGTTGAAACGTTGGTCGAGTCACCAAAGACTGTGCAGACACTCGTTGGACGGTAACTGTCTTGTCCAGCCTTCATCCCCACCCAAAACAAATCCCAATCATTTTCGATTATCCTATGTTATAATTTGTAAGCATTTAGCCAAGTGTCGTCCGTTGGAGCGCTGAAGGTTGCTGATGTTTCAACTACGTTTAACACGTTACATTTCCACGCATTACAGGGCGATTCTTCGGAAGAAGAAGGGACGACACGAAAACCAAATCAGCGATTCGAAAAACCGCATCAAGAGACCTTCAAACCAACGTGAGGTGCTTGTATCAATGTGTGTGATACAAATATAAAATATATATACATAGTTTATACTTTTAAATACATAATTATAGGTTAAAGACATAAGCTGATAAAATTGGAAACGTTTACAGGTACAGACTAAACTAAGTATTGGCTAAAAATTTTCCATGTTTAAATTAATAAAAAGCAATGAATATTAAATGTAACTTACCGACCTAAATCATCATCATCTCAGGAACAAGCTATTAAGGTTTATCTCTGGTAACGTCAGAGATTCCATACCTGTAAGCCTTCAGATGTTTATTGAGCCTTACGTAATTTCCCGAGAGTTTACGGGAAGAAATTACTCAATCAGAACCCACGTTTTACTGAAAATTATATATATATATATATATATATATCTCCGAGCAGCGTATATCTCCCTGATATACAGATTTCCAATATTGTGTTTCCTATGTACATTGACCGTTGACCAATTTTCTTCAGGTCAGTCCCAGTGGGTTCATCACATGTCTCCTCCTCCAGCTTTCCCATATTCCGTGGTGGAAGTCAGAAGCTATGGTCTCTTTTTCCCTTCCCCTGGACGTCTCGTACTACTACACAATTAAATCGTAATGAAGGTCCACTCAGATTTTACAATTTTTTTCAAGGGGATTAAATTTTTTCCCAGACATTCCGTCTAAACTATTTCTGCATATCTGATTCAGATATTTTCTTCTATTTCTGTAAAACGCGGGTTTCAGTTCCGCCTGACGTAATTTCGTCCTATTTCAGTATTTCCAGTGAACGAGCGCGCTGGCGTTGCTCCAAAGGTTGCATTATAAGGCATTAGCCGCATTATTCATGTGATGAATTCACCATTAACATATTAAATCATCCCCGAGTAAGTAAGTAAGAGATCGTTGCCTCGCCAGGAGCTGTGATGGCGACGTTCCCATGGCAACCTCGGCTCGGCTCGGCTCCTGGAAGCCAACGTAATGCGTTGACGTCAAACATATTTTCCATGGGGACGGTGAATAGTAAACAGGGTGGCGGAACCTCATGCACATACACAAATGCCTCGATAACACCGTCAACAAACTTAATAACACTACTAAAACCATCTTTTATTCTTTATTTTTACATTTTTTTGATGGAGGTTTAGTTGTTGTTGTGGTATTCCGTCCGAAGACTGCGCTGATGCAACCCGTCATGTTAAACTATATTGCGCAAGCCTTTTCATTTTCTTATAACTATAACACCCAACATAGACTCCAATAATCTACTTAGCGTATTCCATCCCTGGCCTACCTCTTCTGTTCCTACCCCACACCTCTAATGCTAATTTT
Organism: Eucriotettix oculatus; assembly: GCA_034510155.1. Classification (NCBI taxonomy): domain Eukaryota; kingdom Metazoa; phylum Arthropoda; class Insecta; order Orthoptera; family Tetrigidae; genus Eucriotettix; species Eucriotettix oculatus. The sequence goes on from CM067379.1 coordinate 15,006,406, forward strand.
ACAAGACCCTCCTGTCTTAAAACGTGGCCTATTAATCTATCCCTTTTCTTAGTCAACGTCCTCCATATTGTTCGCTTTTCCCTTATTCTATTTATAACATCCTCGTTAGTTACTCTATTCACCCATCTCATTCTACTTCAGCACAACATTTCAAAGGCTTCTATTCTTTTCCTTTCCCCAACTCATATCGTCCACGAACTTCCTCGTTTGTGATTCTATCCACCCATTTTATTTTCAGCATTCTCCTATGTAGCACTGTAGGAAGATCAAATTAAAAACCTTACACTTTTCCTACGATATTGTAGTATTAGGAGAATCAGAAGAAGACTTGGAAACCATAATAAATGACATGAACGTAGTCCCGGAGAAAGAGTTCAATATGAGGATTAATAGAGGGAAAACGTAGATAATGTAGTATATTAAAGGAAACAGTGGAATTACAAAGGCTGTTAGATTGGGAAGGGATATTTTGACGGAAGTTAAGGAATTGTGCTACTTGGGAATCGTAATAACTAGGGATGGTAGAAGCATTGGATAGCACAGGCAAGGAAGGATTTCTCGAAAAAGAGGAATTTACTTACGAGTAAATGGTTGCTAAAAATGTTTGTATGGGGCGTGGCGTTATATGGGTGCGAAACGTGGACGATAGGAGTTGGGGGAAGGGAAAAGAATAGAAGCCTTTGAAATGTGGTGCTTCAGGAGAATGATATGAGGTGGATAGAATGACAAACGAGGAAGTTGTAAAAAGAATAGGGGGGAAAATATGGAGGACGTTGACTAAGAAAAGGGATAGATTAATAGGCCACGTTTTAAGACACGAGGGTCTTGTAAAATTATCAATCAGAGGGAAGTTTGTGTGTGGGTTAAGAACAGAAGAGGGAGGCCAAGGATGGAATGCGCTAAGCAGATTCGGGAGCATGTGCGTTATGCTAGTTATGAGGAAATGAAAGGCTTGCGCTAGTTAGGTTGCATCAGACCAGTCTCAGGACTGAATACCACAACAACAACAATTAAATTATATATAAGAACGAATTATGGTGGTGTATTATGAAGAATTTGACGATAAATTAGTATGACTGGATTAGACTGAGTGATGCTGTTGTTGCAGGCAACGCGGAGCCTTACATCGTGCTGGCGCTGCTCATCGGCTTCGTGACCGTGGTCATCGGATGCTGGTTGTCGGACAACTGTTGGTCCCCCGAGCCCGAGCAGCTGGTGACCCTCGCATAGCGGCAGCCGTCGACATCGCCACGACGTCGACGTCGAAGTCGGCCTCCGTCACTCCGAAATGATTGTGCCTCCATTTGCTCACGACTCGCCGTTTCGAAGGATCGACCTGGAAACGTCTTCTTCTTTCATCAGGACGGAGGCGTCGGCGTCGGCGTCGTCTTCCTCGGCGACAGCTTCGGAACTCGAGCTGCAATTTCCTGAAGACGAGTGAAAGAAGACTGCGGTCCAGGTCCTCGTAGCGTCTGTGTCCGCTCTAATTGTGTTCGTGTGTGTGTGTGTGTGTGTCTCTCTCTGTGCCAAAAAAAAAATAAAACCCCACTGAGGATGGAAATATGCTGTGGTTCCTTAATTTCGTGTAGTTTCACCAAGCTTCGAACAACATTGATAGTGAAGAGGCAGACAGTGATTGTCAATTTGTAGAGCTTTAGTCATGGTCCATGTTCTTCGAGATCAATCGCGACGCCTGGAGACAACCAGTGAGATGAAGGTTGCATGTCGACATTAATTACCAACTCTTTAACCACTTCTTTGTGTTTCTATGGTAGAATCGTAACCGCAAACTCAAGAAATATCCAAGTGAACGGACGACCCAATCGTCACCGGGATATCTTAAAATACAGTATGACTAACAGACACAATGCACGTTATTTACCCCGAAAGAAATTCGCTCAAATAGACTCAAGATCATTTAACCCCGACGGATCCCCATGTTGTTGCGCCAAGTAGACAACATCCTCATGTCCATCAATGCGCTGACAGATCTCAGTCGACTTTCGTGGCTCCAGCCTTGAACTCGACTTCTGTTGTTGTTGTTGTTGTTCAAATTATTTCCCAAACGTCGATACGTCGTGAAGATGTAAATCGAATCGAATGGCATCCAACAAAAGCATGAAACCATATTTTATAATGGGAGATTCCCCTGCGGTTCCCCCCATTAGTTATTAGTTTATATATTACATCTGCCGCGCGGGTTATCACGTAGCTCTTGATTGACATCCCAAAAAAAAATCACAAATGATGATCATCTTCTTTCTCCAAAGGTTCTCCTACACAGTCAACAGCAGAACATTGCTCCAAAGTTGGCAACATACTTATTTTTATTCTTTTGGCCCGACACATCCAGTTTGGTTGAAGTGACGAGGATTATATTAGTATTTGAAAAGTGGTTAGCGTCGTTGCTGCCTCGCAACACAGAGGACCCTGGTTCGAATCCCGGCATGGGCTTGGATTTTCGTGACGTCATGGTCGCCAACACCGGGATTAAGACTGTTGGAGGATCGATACGCTGACCACCACGTGTCACACCGAATTCGGAATGTGTCATGCAAGATGACAGTCCGCAGTCGACTCGGTAGGTCCAGGACCTTTCAATGGGCTGTAGAGCCAAGGAGGAAGGAAGGAAAGCAAAAAGAACGATGAAAAGTGGGTGAAAAAATTGAAAACCATTCCGAACAAGGGAAATTAGACAAAATTTCAAGAAAGGAAAAAAATCTACGAAGCAACAGTTGGGGGTAACTTAGTCTTTAATTGGTACAAACTCAGGGCGTGGAAATCTGACATTCAGCTGCGTAAGGATAAACTCCTTTCGGAGGAAAATTCAAAATCCCAAAGAAGGAAAAGGACTGATCCATTCTTGAGATGACGAGGGGGAAAAGTCAGTCGTCATTTTTGGACACAAAGAGGGGATTCGAAATGTGACACTCTACAGTGTGGGGATCGACAAAAGTATTGAGGTTCCCAAGATGCATCAGAGATTTTACTCATCACGACGTCTTTTGGTTTGTTTATTTCCATCTTTTTCCCAAAGTATACGGCGTTTAATGTGAAGGAGAGAAGAAAGGATAGTGACACGCGTGTTTGTCCCACCAAAAAAAAAATTCATATCAAAGAGATTAATTTGGGCAACACGATTGAGTTCCACTAGAAGGTGTTTGATCTATCAAAAAAGAGGTTAATTTGGGGCAAAACGATTGAGTTCCACTGGAAGGTGTTTGATCCACCAAAAAATTCCTGATCAAAGAGGTTAATTTGGGCAACACGATTGAGTTTCACTGGAAGGTAGTCACTTCAGTTCCATTTGTAAGAGATTCCTTTCTTAATACAACTGAGGAAGTCTGATCATGGAATGTTGGATGTCAAATCACACCATAAAAACCAGATTTCAGACAACTGGTACATTAAAAATCACCCTAGAGATAAAAATAAACAAATCCACTCTCAAAAGTGTTATCCGTGTTTGGAGAGATAATTCAGCGATCAAAGCCAATCAAATAATTTTGGGAGAACAAAGTTCACGTCCAGTATCTGGAAATTCTCAGTGGTCAACCGTGCTACGATGACGATTACCCATGGAAGAACACATCACACTGATCGTAAATTTGACCACGGTGAAGAATTTCCGTCTGGAACGTTTCTCAATCAAGTCAGGAATCCTCCCAAATAATTCAACTGGATGATTCACTTATCATAAAGGTAAAAGGGGATTACAAAATGACTTGACGAGGATCATTCGAGATTTGCCAGAAGGAAACCAGACCAAATTTCCCATGATTACTTTGAACTGTGACGAAGGGAAATATTATAAGGAACGTAAACCTCAAAAGAGGGCGAAGAAACGTCTTCAACACGTCCAGTGAAAATCATTGACGGGAAAATCAAAAATCTCGGTGAGAATTATTCTGGCGCAGCAGACTGAGAGGAGAAAAAAAAGTTTTTAAAGCCATTCTACAATTAATAAATTACGAAAAAAAAGTAACACTTAAGAGGCCAGAAGAGTGAGGATCCAAATTATATATATATAAATTGATCATGCGTATCAGTGTCAAAGTCGACACTAATCAACGAATTATTATTATATCAACAAAAAAAGGCAGAAAACGGGTATACATACAAAAAATATTTATATAAGGGTAAACTTGAAACAACTTTAACGTTTAGTAAACAATAGTTCATTCTACTGCAGTCTCGAAAGAGGAAAAGGGGAAAAACCTGAATTTTCCAGTGTGAATGGGTTTTTTGCTACTAACCAGTATGTTGACTAACTCCCAAAAAAAAACTATCTTCTGAAACCCCATGAAGTTTTCTTTCTTTTTTTAAAAAAATAAAGAAGAGAAGAAGATGAAAAATGTCTAAGACTGATTACGAGGAAAGATTGCGATTGACGTGGGATCAATTACTAGATATACTGACCGTACTTGTGTGTGTGTATGTGTGTGTTTCTCAACTAGAATGTTCCTTTTTAAAAACCAATATGTGTAGTCGAATGCTGTAAAAGAAAATTATTGACTTGTATGTAAATATGTATGTGTGTGAGTGTGTGTGTGTGAGTCTGTGATGTTGAAAGCAAAGAAAAATATTATTTAATAAGTAGTAACTAAGGTCTAACAAAGGTCTAAAATTTAAACAATTGATGACGTTTTACAGATCTTTATTATAAAATTTACTTTAACAACGTTTCGGCATGTTTTTCATGCCTTCTTCAGGTTATTTCCTCCCACTTGAGATGGAGAGGCGCCTTTGGGGGGTTTTCTCTCGCAGACGCTTCTCCCCAGAGTGACCTGCGGGGCTTACCTGATTATGGCGGGGATGCCTCGCTAATCTCTCTCTCTCTCTCTGGGTTTTTCCATGCCGAGACACCTCCACCGTTTTTAGGAGGTATATGTACTGGGGTCGAAGACCTTGGGCATATGGCAAGAGTTGTCCGCTGATCCCATTGGATCAGTTGGCCAACTGCCTCCTAAAACTCGTGGAGGCACGGAGAAGGGAATGCTGTGACCCCACAGCAAACTCGTCTCCAGTCATTCGGAAGGGCGTGAGAATAGTAGCCAATGCCCGACCTACCTGATGCAGGGTTTCTATGGTTTTTCCCTGCATCTCTTTAGGTGAAACACCGGGTAGGCTCCTTAAAACTCTAACCATGGCGCCCTATCTTGCGCAAGCCTTTTCATTTCTACCTATCACATCCTCACTAATCTGCTTACCGTATTTCATCCTGCCCTCCCTTTTCTGTCCTTACCCCCACACACTTCCCTCTAATGCTAATCTTACAAGAACCTCGTGCTTTAAAACGTGGCCAGATTAATCTATTCCTTCTCTTAGTCAACGTCCTCCATATTGTTCGCTTGTCAGCCTGAGGAAGACATAAAAACACGCCGAAACGTCGCTAAAGTAAATTTTACAATAAAGGTCTGTAAAGGGTCATCAATTGTTTAATTATATAAATTTAAACCTTTTAAAAGGTCTAAAAAGTTGGCCCAATTTTTAATTTCCTAATCGTAGACTGAACTCCGTTGTTGGTTTCTTTTGGCCCTCCTCTTAAATAAACGTTTAATACGAAAAACTGTGTCAATACTAGTCAATACTAATTTATATAATCTCCAAGGGAAATGTAAGAATAAAAAAAGAGAGAGAATCATCAACAAGCCTTAAAAAATTTATTATTAAAAAAATAAAGAGAAAAAGGAACAAATGTGTAAATGTGTAAAGCGCGCGCGCGCGTAACTTGCACTGTCCTAAAGAGAAAGTGTATTTATTTTATAGAGGATCTTACAGACTGCATGAGAGAATTGAAAAGTCGTCGGTACAAGTTTTCTTAAATCCCTGGGTGAGGGGGAAATTATAAAATAAAAAATATCATTACTGAAAACCCCGCTGATAAGTAAAATGATTAACCTTAGATGTAATGGCCTAAAAAAATACTTAAATTGCGTTCTTCTAATAATAGTTCCGAGAAAAAAAACAGTTACCTAATTCCTGTAATTTCCTCTTGACAAAATCACTATCACCACATTTTCTTTTTCTTCAAAAGCATCCTTACGAATTTCGGTTAAAGGATCCTGCGTAAGACGACCTCAACTATATATTCATTACAATTCAAACTAAAAATTGTTTAATAATACCGGAAAATCTGAAGTAAAGATCACAAATTAAACGTTGTGTGGTTTATTAAATAGGAAATTTAGCTTTATTTATCAGCTATATTAATCATTTCTTCTGATTTAATTTACGTCTGTTGTTCAAAATTTTTTTAAAAAAATCAAATTAACGACCGGATAAATACAAAAGTTTTCATTCAGTTCATTCGATGTTTATTCTCTAAATTCAGTATGTGAAGTGTTTCCAATGACCACATTAATGTCGATGGAGAACCTGAAAAGATTCCAAATTTGCACCGAAACGTCGAATGAACTAAATAAATTCTCTATCTGTATCTAGTAAGTAATTCATTTAATTTATATAGGTTATATTTATTGAAAAGTCTTACAGTTTTATTTAACTCGAATTCTTCAAGGTATACGTTCCAAAGTAAACGTTTTTGAAGATAAAAAAAATGTGGTAACACTTATTGATGTTTTTGTTGTTAAGGTGGTAATTACTTCTAAAATTGGTCTGATGTAACCCTCCATTATAACCCTATCTTGCGCAAGCCTTTTTATTTCCGTATACCTACCACATCCAACGTATTCTGCTTAGCGTATTCCACCCTTGGCCTCCCTCTTATTTCACTTCTTTCTAATGCTAATTTTACAAGATCCTCATGTCTCAAAACGTGGCCTTTTAAGGTATCCATTTTCTCGGTCAACGTTCTACATATTGTTCGCTCTTCCCCTATTCTGTTTATAACTTCCTCCACATTCTCATTCTCCTATGTCACAACAGACGTTTCTATTCCTTTTCATTTCCTCAACTCCTACCATCCACCTTTCACACCCATGTAACCCCACACTCCATACCAATATTTTTAGCAATGATTTCCTAATATTCACTGTTATGTTAAACGTATGTTCCTTGCCTGCGTTGTCCTACTCCAGTAGTTGGTTGTTTTTAAGAATCCCTAAGGGACACGGGGGGGGGACTGAAATTTGAAATTCCTGTAAATTAAAAACTACTGCGCTGAAATTTGAACCGAGTTTTAACAACACAGATACGTAGCAATGTACGAAAATTTGTTTCTGTGAATTTGTTTCATTCTTCAGATAATTTGTAAATTAATTTCAAAATTTGGCAATTTGGAAAATGCTCCCTGCGTTAAATACTTCTATGCATTTTAAATTTTCTACATTAATATGTAGGGCTAGCAATTTTTATCAATGGTCAGTTTCATTTTTTTTAATTGAATAAAATTGCGGGGAGAAAATAACTTTTTTCTTAAAAATTTTTTACTTAAAAATTGACACTTTAGTCACTTTGAAAAATTTGTTTCACCTGAAATTCTTGAACAATTCGAAAAATAATACTTATATTTTAAGGTATTCGCGTGTAGACTATGTACAAAAAAGAATTAAGACAATATTTTTAATATATGTGACGCATAGAAGGGGTTTTTAGTAGCAGAAATCACGAAGCCGAGAAAAACACATTTTTTTCTGAAGAAAGGAATAGTTTATTAATTTAGAATCAAATCCTTTTAAATTTCTCCTGAACTTTTAAAAAAATGACGAAATCGATTTAAAAAGGTTATAGGCATATTAATATGAAGAGAGAGAAAAAAAAACAGATTTTAGCCGAAATTTCTGTTCCCGTGTCCCTTAATTTCCTTCACAATATCCCTTCTCACTGTGACAGCCTTTGATATTCCACTGTTTTGCTATAGTTACACTCCATCACCTTGGTTTTTCCTCTATTAATCCTCATATTGAACTCTTTCTCCATGCCAATTTCAGTTCCCATGTCCCTTAACATCCTTCCCAAAATCCCTTTCCAATCTAACAGCCTTTGTTATTCCACTGTTTTGCTATAGTTACACTCCATCACCTTGCTTTTACCCCTATTAATCCTCATATTGAACCCTTTCTCCGTGTCCTTTTGTTATGGTCTCCAAGGTAGCCTCAACAATAAACGTTTAGTTCGGATTTCCCCAATTAATCACAATTCTGTATGTATATATATATGTATACATAAAAATAAACTATGCTAGTGAAAATAAAAATAAAATAAACTTTGATTAGGAAACTTCACTTCCGCTGCTTCCGGAAGCAGAGCCTCATCTGTGGCCTTTTTAACAACTTTGTAAAAAAAAATTACGGTTTGCTTCTCTAAACCTCGAGCTATGAACTAAAATAAAATAACTGTTTGTGTATGTGTGTGTGTATGTGACTGTGTGGATGCTTTGAGAGAAAAAAAACACAGGGACAGATGAAACAAGTTTGATAGTGAATGTGACTGGGAGATTATTGAGTTACTTAATTTATGTATAAAGAAGAACAGAAAAAATATCCTCTAAGGGGAAAAAGTGTTTTCAAAATCGATGTTTCTTTTCCACTGTAAATGTGAACTATATCTAAGTGTGCTCAATGTTTTTAAGGGTTGAAAAAAAAATAATAATAACAACTTCCTTTGCGATTTTACATTTGCCAATGAGTGTGAATAAGTTTCGCTGTTCAGATTGTATTATATATAAATATATACAGATTTAATGTTTCATATGATATTGTGTTAATTGACTCTTTTTTTTGTAACCAAATTTGTGTTCTTTACTGGGTACTAATTATTTTTAAATTGCTTGTGATAATTATAAATGTAGTTTGATCCTTGCTTCAAGCCAAAAGAAAACAAACAAACAATATTGCTTTATTCGTTTCCTTTGTCTCTGTTCGTTATCCGTTATTTTATAAATGTAAAACAGAAAATTTATTAAAAACGCTGTAATTGTTTCTTTATAAATAATTGAAGAAGTCAAAGTGTGACGTAACAGTTAAAGAGGAGAGGAAACGAACAATTTTTCTACTCTCATATTTTAATACTGAAGCCTTGAGGTGACGAGGACACACGGCAAAGGGTGAGGGGGGGAGGAACAACACCCCCACCCCCCCGCCCCACCCTCAATTTAAAGTAGATTGTAGATTTGATACAAATACAGAACCAGGTCAACATAATAATGACATAAATATCTTACATTAATAAATAAGGGTAATTAATAATTAATGTTCTAATGTATAGATGAATGTATCTATCGTTTTTACCAAAAAAAATATATATTATAACAAACATTTAAAACAAAAACAGGTTATATTTCTTTAAAATTATCACTTTAACTTTTTCTAACAAGGTGTAATAACAGTAATAAATGTTGGCATAAATTAATGAAAACAAACAAAAAATGTGAGCATATAAATTTTATCACCAATGATTATAAAGCGACGTTTCGTCTCCTTTCTTGAGACTTCCTCAGGCGAACTACAAAACATAATATTACCGGATATCAAATATGGGTTCTATGTTACAATTCTTTAGTTTATATACAACAAATAAAAACATGTTTCAAAACTTACGAATTTAGCCTGAGGAAGTCTCATAAAAGGAGACGAAACGTCGCTTTTGAATAAATGGTGATAAATATATATATGTTGACTCATTGGCCGTATTTTTATTTATTGTAAATTTTAAAATCAGAAAACTATGTTGTAAAAAAAACAAACAATGTTTTAAAACTATAAAAGGAAACACCTCAAAATGTTAAAAAAAATATATATTATTATGATAAACAAAGACTGAAAACAGGATGTGCAACTGTTTAAATTTTTAAACATGTTGGTAATAATGATATAATTATTTTCAATCCGTTTCTTTTTTATTATTATTATTATCAACCCTTAAATATATTAGAAGCTATTATCACTATATTTGAATAAACGGTTTCTCACATTATTTAACTAAACGTATTTTGTTTTTTGTTGTATATTTTATAAAATTCTTCTTTTCCATCTGAAGACGACTTGACTTGATACATACGAAACGTCTTAGGAGTGATCACTACTAATAAAAATCCAATTTTAATTATTTTGCTTCCAATTAACTAAAAGCTTATAACAATTACTTTCTCACATTTTGAGCGTGTATATAAATTAATAGATAAACAAATAAAAGATGGATCAAAGTTAATTTAGGGAGAAAAAAATTATTTAAAGTTTACTTTGAGAAAAAATAATAATATCCACATTGCTTCACATATTTATGGGCTTAATATTCATTATAAGATAAAATTTCTAAAAATATCCAGGTCTCAAAACGCGAATGGTAAGTATCAACCATTTACCACTTATCTGTTACATTTAGATAGTTTTTTTTAAAAAAAGAATGATGATACGCCATTTTTCATTCCCTGTCTAACCAAGTTCGTCATCGACACTTCATTTTTTTTCTGTAGAAAAGAAGCTTAGGGTTGTTTTAATGTAAGTTTCCTTTTTCTTATAAAATTTGAATTTTCCGATTTACTCTTCCTATTGAAACATTGGCAATTACAGAATTATTTACATAATTTTTTACAGTCATTCAGAGATTCCTGTCTTCTAATGACTTGGAAATTACTTCTATTTTCTCATTCGAAGCGTTCCGCCTTTTCAGTCTTTACAGTAGTAACGATAATCGGTGAGAATTATTTATTTTTCAAAGAAAATTCTGTAGTCCACACCCGGAATCTTGACGCAAATACGAAATTTAATTCAATTAATACAATTAAAACTTTTTAAAATCCATAATAGAAAAACAAAATAATGGAAAAAATACACTAAAATTGCTGAAATAAATTTTCTCCTGCAACATTTCTTTTAATTACTTCAATATATAAAACTACAGCCAATTTAGCAGCAAAAAAGTGTTCTTTTTTTGTTATTCTAATTACGACGTTTCGCCCATATTTGTGGATTTTATCAAGTAACGAGATGGGGAAATTTTTTTTAAAAAAATATTGTGAATTTTAAATACATAATATTTCGTTGAATTAGAAAAGTATAATTTTCAATTAAATAAATAACAGACTTACATAAATTTAATTAAATTAATAACAGTCTCAAAAAACCATTCCATTTTATTTAATTGAAAATTGTACTTCATGTTTCAATAAAATATTATGTATTCAAAAAATTTGAATTGTTTATTAATTTTTTTTGTCTAATTACCTGATGAAGTCAACAAATACGTATGAAACGTTGCAACTCACATTTTTTGCTGTATTTTTATCTTGTTTTTTTTCCATTTCTTCAAAATTGACTGTAAATATGTGCAACCTCAATTTACAACCTACATAAATTTAATTAAATTAGTAACGGTCTCAAATCCATTTAATTTTATTTAATTAAAACTTATACTTCATATTTCAATAAAATATGTATTGAAAAAATTAATATTGTTTCTTAATTTTTTTAGTCTAATTACCTGATGAAGTCAACAACTACGGACGAAACGTTGCAATTAAAAAATTTTGTTGTATTTTATTGTTCATTATTTAAAAATCGACTGTAAATATGTGAGACCTAATTTTATTTTGGTGTTATTCGCCTTCCGTTCTGGTTGAGGGATATTTTTCCCGGATATCGTCTAGAGGCGATATTCGATATCCCAGCCGTCCTTCTCTTTTCTCTCCTTTTTATCTTCACTGTACACGTTCTGTTATTACAGTTTGTTACGATTTCACCCTAGGCTTTACTCTATCTTTTTTTCTTCTTTTCCTTTGCCGATTCCGACTTTACATGTCCACATTACGTCCATTCCAGATTCTTTTTTTTCAACTTCTGTCGTAAATTGTTGATTCGTCGGGTGACGTACAAAGTAGTATCCATTAACGGTAACAAGTCAATTTTAATGGAAAATAAAAGCAAAGAGTGAGTGACGCCATTTTCATTCATTAGCGGATTCATCGGAAACGAAGTTGCAGCGGAATTCGAAAAGCAAAAAAAAAGTAAAAAAGGTAATCACGTCCGTTTTTTTTGGTCGGTAAACTTATTTTGCACTCATCGAGCAACGTTACGGGAGAGGGTTAATTATCCTTTTCATCTCATCTCCTGCAGTAAAACAAAGGGTGGTTATTTTCCTCTCTCCTCCCCTCCCCCTCCCTCCCACCGTCGTCGACGTCGATTTGCAAATAAATTAGCTTCGGCCTCGCATCAACCTTCGACCCTCGCCGCGTCCAATCTCCGATTTCCAATTTAGCGGCGGTCGTCGACGTGGAGCTTTAATATTCGCCAACTAATAGACCTATTAAGGGCCACCAAGTGATTCGCGATTAACCGGAAAACCTCCCCCTCAACCTTCCCCCCAAACACCCTCTACTCTCTCGTCAACTAAGAGTTCCTCTTCTTCCGTCCACGCACAATATTCTTCACTCTTTTAACTGGAATGTCCTTAGCATCACAGTACTCTAAAATAAATTAACACTATGGTGATACTATCACAATTTATTACTCAATACAATATGGAATACGCTAAGCAGATTAGGGAGGATGTGGGTTGTGTTAGTTAATATAACGAAATGAAAAGGCTTGCGCAAGATAGGTTGCAACAATCCAGACCTAGGACTGAATACCACAACAACAAAAAGAAAAACCCTCTAAAATAATTTTAGAACCTCAATAAATGAACTCGAGAAAACAAATTTATCGAGAAGAAAACAACAACATTGTATTATAATTTTAATTTATTGTAAAATTACTATTGAAAGAGATATAAGTAACTTCGTTTCCGCTGAATCCGCTAATAAATGAAAAATGGCGTCACTCACTCTTTGCCTTTTATTTTCCATTAAAATTTACTTGTTACCGTTAATGGATACTACTTTCTTTGTACGTCACCCAACGAATCAACAATTTACAACGAATAAATTTTTGGCCTTCCCGACAGAAGTTGAATAAAAAAAGCATCTGGAAAGGACGTAAATAATGTGGACAACATGTAAAGTCGGAATCGGCAAAAGAAAAGAAGAAGAAAAAAAGATAGAGTAGGTGAAATCGTAACAAACTCCAAAAAAAAATTCCCTTCAATATGGATTTAAAAAAATATTATTTGAGACTGAACAGTGAGACTTTCCTTCCAGAAGTTAAATTTTTTAAACAAAGAAATAATCAAATCCTCCAGGTTGGGGACAATCTGTCCCCCTTTTTTTATATTTACGACTTTTGCCCAGTTTTTTAATTTGATATTTAGGGGTATTTTCAATAAGGGTGGGTCGACGTTGAAATGGAATAAAACAAGCCGTGTATCTGAGGTATTAAAAAAATTCGTTTTTATATCAAAGGGACATTCTAATTATCATAAATTATTAATTATTCACATGTATATTTTATCTTTAAATCCTCTATAATTTTTTTTGCGATGAAAGTAAACTGTATCGCGTCAAGATAATTTTTATTGGACCAAAATAGATTTTCATTTTTATAGGCAAAGGTTAAATTTTGGAACTGTTATGCGAAACATGTTGTGGATGAGACGAGAGACGGACAAGAACCAGTTCGCCGGAAAGGGTTAAAAACAATAGATTGCAACGAGGAATTTAATTAAAGAAAACCCCTATGAATAACGACTAAATAAAAACGGTAGTCTATTATGAAGACTTGCGGAATTTACTTTACCCGTCGTATATTTGTTTGTTTTTTAACCCCTCATTAGTACCTCGGCGATGTAATATCCTGAGAGTAATTCTTCAGGGTAATGAAACGGCGACCTGTCATGGGAAACGAAATGGGAGGCAATAAATTTTTTTTGGGATGATAATTCATCCATAAAACTAATTAAAATATTTCAGATGGAAACTGTCAACTGTGAGGAAATTTAAGTTATAAAATGTAATAATACTCAGCAAAATGATAACTTTGTGTAACAAATATTCGGCAATTAATTAATTAATTGCAATATGTCTGAATATGTGCAAATATATTGTAATATATATTTTTCAGGGTATAAAACATTAATTAATCAATAGAACAAATTATAATCAATTTTAAAATTTTTCATTTATTAATTTAAAGTGATTACATGGGCTTAATCTCAGGGGATTTTGGGTCTCTCGAGAGATGGATGGAGTATGCAGTTACTGTAAATAGAAAAAAAAACAATCATTAAATATTATTTAACCAGAGCAATGAGCAAGTTTCACAGCTTTTTTAATAACTTACCCACAATTACTACAGGGGCCTACAAACATCCACCTCACTCACGAATGTTTCCGCGTCTCTCTGGCGTCTTGCAGGATTTTTATCGATGAAGGTAGTAGGAACCAGATCCGCAACTCATCTGCTTCCTCGAAACATCTGACGTCTCTGCCCACCTCTCACAGCATCTGCTCTCGTCCGTCCTCTCCTCAACTCGTCTGACTTCTGCTCATCTGCTCTGCCCACGTCTTTCCTCTCCTCAACTCATCTGACTTCTGATTTCGTCCTTCCTCTCCTCAACTCGTCTCACTTCTGATCCCGAGCCACCCATCGGCTCCCCTTTTAAATTCTCCGACGGGAATTCCCCGCCATAGGTCTACTTCATAAAATTCCGGGGTTCCCCGCCAGTTTATTTCATAAAATTTCGGGGTTCCCCGCCATCATTTTTTACACACGCCCCTTCGGGGTTTCACCCGCTTTCAGCCGACTAGACATTGTTGTTGGCCGAACTGCGCCTCATAACGCCACAATATCACAAAAATCCGCGTTTTTTCTCACAATATACATAATTTTTGGTGACATTTATTTCTATAATAATGGCTGGTTTTTCGACGGTGTTGACTGCCAGATTTGTCAACTGATAATGATAGCAGTGAACGTCGTCGAAACGTCGTGACGATAATGACCCGCGGGGTGGAACCCCTAGAATTACTTACACGTTTATTTCAATGTTTGACATTTCCGTAAACGAAATTCAGGCTACATTGTTCTATAAAACTTGATATTATTAACTCTAGAAGGTGTATTTAACACTCCAATTCTTTAATTACTATGGTTCTTTTGTTTCTCTTTTTCTTGTTTTCCAACATTTCTATTTATTTATGTATTTTAGATTTATTTTCTCTATACATTAGCCCTACTGTGAGGAAAGTCACCTGCGTAAGAGTGTAACAGTACTTTTACCAAGGAAAGAAACACATTGAGACCCGTACGACGAAATATGGTAAAATACAAATTTTGCTTGTATACAGAATCTATAGAATATGAAATATTTCTCTTGTTAAAATATTTAACATAATCAAGTGCACAACAATTATTCCGTTGTATTTGAGCGAATAATGAACAACACAAACGGAAAAAATAAAAGAAATAATGAAAAATAAATAAAAATTTAAAATAATGATATTAGGAGTTTGGTTTAACAAACGAAGAGAATATCGTTGCAATTCAATAATAATAAAAAACAATTTCCTGCTTCACGTTTCTTGCGAATTGCCTGTATGTTAAGCAGCATATGTGACACAGCAGTAATGCAGTAAAGTCTGAACCATAAGCCGAAGGAAACATTTACCTCAAATGTACAATCGAGGAATTACTTGTAAAACTTATAAATTTAGGAATTTTAATTTTTATAAGGAACCAGCAATTTAACTTTTACTACTAAACCTAAATTAAATTCTTCTAAGGTGCCAGGGCTTCAAATTTGAGTACTGCACCTGAAGAATTTAAATTTAAAGATAAATGGTTTTAATATGAATAAAAATTTTTCCATTGGATGAAAGACGTTTGCTTATCTAATTTTTTTTATATTCCGTAGTTACACTTTGAAATTTGTAATTGCACCTTTTTGGCATCATGATTACATTCCGATAGGAACTTTCAAACATTAGAATTATTGAATTTCATTATGCCAAACAGGGTGTAAATTTTTCAAAAATACGTAAAGTCAAATACGAATACAAAAAAAACCTAAATATTTATAAATAAGTGTGGAACTGGGATTCATAATGGATTATATAAAAAGAAATAGTAATAAATAACGTCATAGTTGAAGGAGTTTCAGATCTGTTGCATCTTGATGAACATTATTAAGTTGGTAGCTGTGGGATACGAATAAGGCTTCGTTAAAAATATGAAAATCGGAAGGCTGGATTGAATTGAAGACGTACAATTACATCCTGCAACCCCTGGAAGAATTAGGTCAGAAAACCTTATAATAAAGACCAAAAACTCCAGCGTGCGTCGGTGTGTGACGTCAGTGCACTTTACCGTAAAAAATTATGTAAGTAATTAAGAAAAATATAATTTTTTAAAAATTGAATTAAATACGTACACTTGCATCCTGCAACCCCTGCAAGAATTAGGTCAGAAACTCCTATAATAAAGACGGAAATAAATATAGTTTTACGAAAAAATTATGTAAATAATGCAGAAAAATGTAATTTTTTAAAAATTGAATTAAATACGTACACTTGCATCCTGCAACCCCTGCAAGAATTAAGTCAGAAACCCCTATAATAAAGACGGAAATAAATATAGTTTTACGAAAAAATTATGTAAGTAATGAAGAAAAATATAATATTTTAAAAATTGATTTAAAGACGTACAGTTACGTCCTGCAACAAGAGTTAATAGGGGAAGTTTTTAACAACTGCTTGTTGTCGAGTCTCTGCCTTACGGCTTCACAAAGCTGTATTTTTTTTATATTACAGGATAATTACAACAACAAAAAAAATAATCCCTCCGCCATATAAAAGGCGCAATATCAAGTTGTGGTCCAGTTAATTATGTCCTGGTACGGAGCTGATGTCTCGCTTAAATTGAAAGTCAATTCACGATTACATCGTAATTAGGTTGTATCGACGCGACCGCAACGCCATGTATATATATAATTGCGCTGTCTCCGCCTCTCTTCTCCGCTTCGCCTTTAGTTTTATAATCAGCGCGCGAGTCTCTCTCTCTCTCTCTCTCTCTCTCTCTCTCTCTAATTACTTTCCATATCACAATCCCTCCTCCAGGGGTCTAGTTACGAGTAATTAAAACTTTAATAACAGGGGTTGGGTGGGGAGGTTGAGTCCCGAAACTAAACCGCGGGCATAAAACGAGCGAGTGAGCCGCGAGGAGTAACTCCCTCAAGGAGTCACCACTTGCTTGCTTTGTCATTCCTTCTTCTCCCATTTTAATTATTTGTACGTTGCTTTCAAATTAACCCAACTCTAAATCTCAGAGAGCAGCGCACCTTCAACAACTAATAACTATATTCGTCTGACATTTACCAGTACCACAATAAGTAAACAAGAAACATTATCATTCGTCAGTGGGGGAAAAAAACATACAATGTCACGACGTTCCGCCTCTTATTTCAGTCATCATCGGGTATAAATTAGTTGTTCAAAAAAAAACGAAAGAGCTAAATTAAAAGACAACCATTTATTCAAGAGTGATATAAAAAAAGATTTGCCGTGAAGCGATCGTAAAAAAGTGATACCGTACTTTCGTTTTCAGAGAAAAATAAAAAGTCACCCTAGTAGTAAATATTCATTTTCCCCCTGGTTACATATCAAGATGTGGGATAGTTCAAGTCAAGTAAAGGAATTTTGCAAATACAGATAATAAACAAAATAAAGTAAGTGTGGTGATTCATGACCCTTACATTCATCGGGTAAAGCAAAAAATAATTTAGTTTTTTTTGTTATTAGCGTACAGCAGGACGGAAAACGAGAATGGTTTGGTGGTGAGGCCGAGTAGGCGGGAAACGTCACCGTCTGCAACATTGTTGATTGCCTGGAGTGTATTGTAGATTCAACAGTTGGTTCTGGGAGCTCTCCTGAGAAGGTCGGGGCCAGAGAGAGAGAGAGAGAGAGAGAGAGCAGTGGAGGAAACAATATGCAGAAAAGTTAATTTCGCCATTGTTCGAGAAAGAAGATTTTGTTTTGTAGTACGGAAAACAAAAAAGAGGTCATTTTGATAGAGATTTAAGCTGAAGAAGAGGCGCTAGAGGATCAGCGAAGGAAGGAACATCCTGCACGGCAAACCAGGAACGACGTCACCAGGCCGTTGTTAACATCTGGTAAGCGCCATTTTAACCCGGTTTTCCACTTAAACCATTCTCGTTGATTCGCGATTTTTAATACAATTATATCGTTGTTCGTCACCCGCGTTCCCGGGAGCAGCAGCCATTTAGAAGCTGCGTAGATTATTCTTTTTGCTTTACCGACTGAGCCAATTTGATTAAATTTTACTCGTAAATTTATATTTTCACTAAAATTTAATTTGAGTTAAATTTCTTCTGGAAATTTGATAACGGAATATTATAATTAAATGGAATATTCAAATTAAATACATTTATTATTATTATTATTATTTAGCAATTTGATAATAAATTTAAATATTCAAATTAAATACATTTTTTATTATTATTTAACAATTTTATTGTACAAAAATATTTTTATTGCTGTAAGCAAACGAACACCACAAAAGTAATAATATACTTATGTGATATGACTTAGGCTACAGTCAAGTTCCTACTCTTAAAATGTTATTAGTGTATTAAGTTCTGATATAATTAACAGCAAAGAGTAGAAATAAATTAAGTAAGAGTACAGGTAACCATTGTGAATATTTGAGAACGGGATCTACGTAATTTACAATGTAGATTCAAGGCTTTTTGACTGTTTTGCAAGTTGACTGAAATCCGACGTCGAACGTTGCTTTGCTGCTGATAATCCTCTCCAGAATTCTCACCTCCTACATTTAATTAGCAGACCAATTAAAATTCCTCCTCGTAGCTGCTCCAAAGTCCTTCAACGACGTGAAGGACGCTGATTACTCAACTTATTTAAATTGTTCCTCGTGGCTGTGGCATGCAAATCAAGTAACGCAGACTTCAGTTCCGGGACTTCGGAGAGTCTTTGTGTGTAACAACGAATTTTAGAAAGAACTGTATCAAGAACACTTAAAGGACGTAATTTATACGACGAATAGCTTCAAGTAAGTAATAAAGAAAACCGGAATATGGTCTGATATAGCGCGATATTTATTTTATTAGTTGTAATGTAAAAATTAGCAAAGGATTGGAAGGTTGAGTGGCGCCGAGAAGTCGCCGCAGAGAGGCGCAGTAAGCCTCTGGATTGCCGTCACATCACGCACAAAACTGACCTGCGCTATTTTCACATGGGAAAGATCAACGAAAAAAAAAACAATATTTCAAAATACCGCGTGGCTGCCTAGGCCAATGGGGTTTCTTGGGTAAAGATACATCGATTGAAAAAGATCGATTTATCGAGATGTTGGACACAGAAGTGAGGCAGTGACGAATCAATCGGCTCTGAGCATCAGGAGAAAACGGTTGGTAACTTATAATCGTTTCTGGACGCGACAACTGCTGAAGATGACGGCGCCATAAAAAAAGAAGCTGTAAAAAGGTACGCTGCCAATTTTCCAAAATCCAGGTCTTTTAGCAGGGAATCGCCCACGGTTTTAAACCTGTGTGTTAAGTAGATTGATTCCTTCGCCGAACACTAAATTCCTTGTAAATATTTCCCTCAATAACGTTTCCCTTTTAAGTTATATTGTATAAATTATTTTACTAAAATTCATTAATAATATTTAATTTAATTCCCCGCCCTCCTACACTGAAGACATACCAAAAATTACTTTCTGCCTGGTTCTCTCTTTTCCTTCAACTTCCTCATTATATACATATATTTTTCTTTGAATTTCGCCCTCAGAAAAAGTGTTGATTGTCGTCTTAATATCCTCAGTAAGCAGCAAGGAGATCAACGACCTTTACCCACTCTTCAATGCGAAGAACAAAGGGCTACTTTTAAGATTTGAAATATATACCACGTTTTAAAATACTTATTATCATGACTTTTGTCTTGTAACACTATCAACACCCTCCATTTTGTTTTATGAATTTTTATAGACTTTCCGACTCTTTATTCCAACACATCAAATATTACCCCCCAAGTTTTAAACTTCTCTATTGCCATAAAGTTTTCAAATATCCGTCAAAGTTGTTCACTCTCGGAGAACTTTGAAAAATCTGTTCGCAAGGCAAGAAGACGCCATCTTGCACTGTTACATTCCACTTGCCTTTTCAGAGGCCTTAATGGCTCCTATTATTATTTTGAAGAGAGTCTATTCATTCTCTAGGCTGCGAGACTCGTCAGAGCTTCCGCGAGATTGAATTTTTTGTTTTTTTATATATATGAGACCGGACCCCAGGACTCGAGCCCGTGACCTCATGCTTGCAGGGGCGGGTGCCCTACCACTGAGCTAGTCCGAGTCGACGTTCCTCCGTCCACACCTACAATTCCACTAATCGTGCCCTGGTTCCGGTCTCCTATATTTAGTTAACACGTTATTTGTCTGAGCTTCAACTGAAGCATTTCTTCTCCTTTTATTATTTTTTTTACAAAGAAAACATCAGAGAGAGCATACATCAATTTTTTTTAAAAAATAAGTAATCTTGGATAACTCTTATGCACCCTAAATAAATAATTGAGAAAAGAAGAACATTTCAACAGGTTCTTTATAATCATCGCAAAAAAAAATAATACCATTCCTCAAGAAATGTAAGAGCATCAAACTACTTTAAAGGATGTTATTTGTCTTTAATTTCGCTTGCATAAACACTAGAAAAATCCAGAGGCAAGTGAAGAGAGGGAAGATTAACATTTCAGACGTTCTCGTCTGCCCAGTTGCTCCTGAGAAAAAGAAAATATGGTTAAGACCTTTCTCAAGTTTCTTCTTCTTTCTCTATCTCTCTCTTGTTAAAGGTGAACCTAGTTACACACTCAAGATTTTATTTTCCCCCAATACTAATTCATAAGTAGAGAAATTACGCGTACTTTCATTGCATTTCCAAGAATCTAAGGCGTATAAAATAATTACGTAGGAGGGAAATTACATTTTCTACAAAATTCTTTTCTTTGATATATCTTCGAATAAGGATACGAGGAAACAGTGGAGACATGTCGTTGTTTAAATACGGTGGCACGAAAGTGCGTTGACAACACATTTGGGTCTACTGCAGAAACCGTAAATTCGACTCGCCGTGTTGACGTCACTAGTGACGTCATCACGTTGTAAAGGAAAATATTCCATGCAATGGATTTAAACAAAGAAGCAGACTTTGCTAAATTATGAGTATTTCAAATAATTAATACGGAAAAATATGTATATTTCCTATCTTGCGAAAGTCTTTTAATTTCCGCATTACTAGCACATACACTCTAATCTGCTTAGCGTACTCCATTCTTAGTCTCCCTCTTGTTGTGGTATTCAGTCTTAAGAATCGTACGATGCAACTTTCAATGCTAACCTACCCTGAGCAAGCCTTTTCATTTGCTAATCATTACAACATCCCACATCCTCCCTAATGTTCTTACCCCCCACACTTCCATCTAATGTTAATTTTACAAGACCCTCATGTCTCAAAACGTGCCCTATTAATCTAACCCTTCTCATAGTTAACGTTCATCCATTTTGTTCGCTCTTCCCATATGACATATAAGAACTTCGTCGTTAGGGATTCTATCCTCAACTCTCAGTCTCCTGAGACTGGCTTCTATTCTTTTCCTTTCCGCAATTCCTAGCATCCACGTTTCGCACCCATATAACGCCACGCTCCATACGAACATTTTTGGAAACTATTTCCTAATATGCACATTTATATTACCAGTAAGTAAATCCCTCTTTTTCTCGAAATCCTTTCTCGCCTGTGCTATCCTCCTTATCTTCCGTCGAAATGTCCATTCCCAACCTTTCTTATCTCACTGTATGCCATACTACACTCCATTACCTTGGTTTTCTTTCTATTAATCCTCATATTGACCTCTTTCTCCAGGACTCCGTTGATGACATTTATTATGGTTTCCAAGTCTTCTTCTTACTCCCCTAATACTAGAATACTAGCGTATTCCGTCCTTGGCCTCCTTCTTCTGTTCTTACCCCACACACTTCCCTCTAATTGCTAATTTTACAAGACCCTCCTGTCTTAAAACGTGGCCTATTAATCTATCCCTTCTCTTAGTCAACGTCCTCCATATTGTTCGCTTTTCCCCTATTCTGTTTAGAACTTCCTCGTTTGTGATTCTATCCACCCATCTCATTCTCCTATAGCACCACATTTCAAAGGCTTCTATTTTTTTCCTTTCCCCAACTCCCATCGTCCACGTCACGCTCCATACGAACATTATTAGCAACGATTTCCTAATATTCACACTTACATTACTTGTAAGTTAATTCCTCTTTTTCACGAAAGCCTTCCTTGCCTGTGCTATCCTACTCTTTGTCTCTACTATATTTCTACCACCCCTAGTTATTACGCTTCCCAAGTAACAGAATTCGATAACTTTCTTAAAATTATTCCTTCCCAAAATAATACCCTTTCTTATTCTATTGTTTCCCATACAACACTCTTTCCCCTTGTTTTCCCTCTATTAATCCTTATACTGAACTCTTTCTCTAGGTCCACGTTCACACCATATATCATGGTTTCCAAGCCTTCTTCTCGCTCTCCGAATACTATAATATCGTCGGCAAAGCGTAGGGTTTTTATTTCTTCTCCATGCAGTATGATCCCTTTTCCATATTCAAGTTTAACTTTCTTCATCGCCCGTTCTATATATAAGTTAAACAGCATGTGCGACAGATTGCATCCTTATCTTACTCCTTTCTTGATTTAATAGGGAATTGAAAAGGGGGGATGCGGAAATATTCACACTTATATTTCAAATATCGAATCAAATAAATGTGAGTATTGAGATAAATTCTTTTCCTAAGGGAATCTTAGAATCTCCAGAATTGTCTGTAAAATGGGGAAAATAAATTTCACTTTCTGTTTTTACGGATTATGGAGTGTAGCCAGACGTTTTAATTTTCGGCGAGTGTTTCACTCGTCGACGCGCCACGGGTTGCCGAATTTGCGCGCATAGTGAGGATTAGGGGGTTGGTTGGTTGTGTGGTTGGTAACAGTCGTCAAGCTCCCTGCTGCACCGGCGTCAGCAGCCACGGAAGGGGAGGGATTACCCCTCAGGCACGTAGGAAAGACGTATAATTAACTGTTCCTAGAGGTTTAATTACTCGCCTCTCAGCCGTCGAAAATCCCGGCGTTCCAGTGAATGCTGGACGCCGAAGAACGGTCCGAACGGGGGAGAAAAATACGTACACCACTACGGATGACCCTCAGATTCGACGCTAATTTTTCGACTTATAATTATGCGAATCCTTAAAAAAAATTAATCATTTGTCTCTCTGATTAAAATAACGAAATATTATCATTTATAACAAAGTCCTTACAACATGAAACACACAAAAAAAGGCACAACTCTCTTCACATAATTAGGAATATTCTGTTTCTCGGGGAAACGGTTGGACCGATTTCGTTGGAACACTTCCCAGCAACAATAAATTGCCTTCCGTCTCCTCCAGACTAAATTACGGACGTTTACAAAGGAAGACATTTTGTTCCCTGAAATGTTTTCCTCGTTGGATCGGTAAATGAGATTTTCCTGTCGGTCACACTTTTATATTCTCTCTTTCTTTTTAATTAAAAAGTTAGGGATCAGTAGGATGGGGAAAAAGAGTCAGAGTGTTATTTTGAAATCTGCTTCGGTTAAACTATATTATTTGACGGTTAAAAATTAGTTAGGTACATTGATTTATTACACGAAATCGGGAAAAGACTGTCTCAAATCTTTAAAATACCTTGAAATAAACCAAAATTCATAGGCAGCAAGAAAAAGAAGTATAAAAATAAGGGTAAAGGGAACAGAAAAAAAACATACCACTTAATTAAATTTATTAATGATAATTGTTCACTAATGTTCTTTGCTCTTTTTATCTTAGCCTGCAATTAGTTAACGAGAAAAAAAACATTTAATCGAGCAAAAAGATATAATTTCTGACAACTGTTGGTCACACTTTTATATTCTCTTTTCCTATTAAAAAGTTATAGTTCAATAGGATGGGGAAAAAAGAGTCAGAATGTTATTTTCAAATCTGTTTCGGTTAAACTATATTATTTGACGCTTAATAAGTTGTAGATAAATAGATTTATTACTCGGAATAGGGAAAAGACTGTCTCCAATCTTTAAAATGCCTTGAAATCGACCAAAATTCATAGGCAGCAAGAAAAAGAAGTATAAAAATAAGGGTAAAGGGAACAGAAAAAAAAACACACCACTTAATTCAATTTATTAATAATAGTGCTTCACTAATGTTCTTTGATCTTTTTATCTTAGGCTGCAATTAGTTAACGAGAAAAAAATAAACATTTAATCGAGCCAAAAGATATAATTTCTGACAACTGTTGGTATCACGTTTATATTCTCTTTTCCCATTAAAAAGTTATAGTTCAATAGGATGGGAAAAAGAGTCAGAATGTTATTTTCGGTTAAACTATATTATTTGACGTTAAAAAGTTGTAGGTAAATTGATTTATTACACGAAATTGGGCAAAGACTGTCGAAAATCTTTAAACTACCTTGAAATCAACCAAAGTCAATCGAGGAATAATGGAAACAACAATAAATGAAATGAATTATGTCACCCATTATTACAACTAGTTAAATTGATGAAATACAGTTTTTTAGATAGTAGATAAGTAGAGGAGGACTAAACCACAAAACACATGAGTTGTGGCATACGCATTATTTTCCCATTGAGGGCCTGGGCCTACCGAGTCGACTGCGGACTGTCGGCAGTTTCCGTCCCACGTTAATTTTTTGTAAGTCTTTAATGTAAAAATTGTAAATATATTTACAATTCTATTTCTGGATTATCGTGACTGTGATAATCTCTGTTATTATATATTTTCTAATAGTATGATAAAGACGCTCCCTAATGGCGTCGCCCCTCCCCCTTTCCTAGTCACGTTATCTGCCCCAGGGACATATTTCACGCCTGTAACATTCCTGCGTGTAAACGCGGATGAGGTGTCTTTTTTTATCCGTAGCAAATCACAGGCACGTTTCGCAATAAATTCCCGTGAAGACGGAAAATGTGCACGCGGGGAGTTACGAAGCTTCTCCTCCCCTCCCCCTCCACCTGTTGTTTCCAAATCTGGATAACAGGAAAATACAATCATTAAAATAAATAATTCTGGATTTGAGTCACGTTTCTAAACTGTAATACAATTTCCTGGCAAATCATGCAGGGGGAGAGTTGTGTATCACTCCGATATATATTTTGAAAGGGGAGTTTCCTGTTTCATATCCTTGCAGTCTGTCTTAAGTATTGAAAAGGACCACAAAGGTTAGACAAAAAGTCTATTAATTTATAAATTTTTATTCAAAATTTTATTTTTCTCTTTTCAACTGATATTATATATATACATTATTCTTTAGCGTATCAGGTTTAATACCATATTTTCTAACCAGAATAGGGGAAAAGCGAACAGTACGGAGGACGTTGACTAAGAAAAGGGATAGATTAATAGGGTCTTGTAACATTAGCAATTAGAGGGAAGTGTGTGTGTGGGGGGTAAGAACAGAAGAGGGAGGCTAAGGATGAAATACGCTAGTATTCTAGTATTAGAATTAGCAGTAATTAGAATAGAATACCCGAGAAACGAAAACCGTAATTAAGACGAGGATGCAGTCTGAAGTCCATGCTGGTTAACTTTTACATAGAACAGGCGATGAAGAAACGGAATATGGAAAAGGAATCACACTGCAAGGAGAAGAAATGAAAACCTTACGCTATGCCGACGATATTGTAGTATTAGAGGAATCAGAAGAATACTTGGAAACCAAAATAAATGGCATCAACGGAGTCCTGGAGAAAGAGATCAATATGGGGATTAAAAGAGAGAAAACCAGTGTAATGGAGTGTAGTTGTGGAAAACAGAGGAATAACAAAAGCTGGGGAAAGGATATTACGACGGCAGAGTAATAACTAGAGTAGGACAGCACAGGCCAAGGAAGAAGAATGTAATTACGGGTAATATAAATGTGCATATTAGGAAATCGTTCCCAAAAATGTTCGTATGGAGTGTGGAATACGCTAAGGAGATTAGGGAGGATGTTGGTTGTGCTAGTTATAAGGAAAGGAAAAGGCTTGCGCAAGATAGGTTAGCATGGAGAATTGTTGCATCAGACCAGTCTTAGGACTGAATACCACAACAACAACGTGAAAGCGGTAAGGAAAGGACTTGTGACGTCACTAATTGGTTTTTAGAGGTATTATAAAGCACGGTCCACCTGCGTAATTTATCAGAAAATGTAAGTAAAATTCATCATTTCATGCACGTATTAACGTTGTATGACGTCAGTAGTTGTGCACCAATCAGTAGTGGGGACCAGTTCCCCTAATCTGTCGCTCCCAGAGGTAGTTTGAATCAGTGAGCGACATTACGTTGCGTGATATTTATGGGTTTCGTGACCCTGTTGATTTAGAGCTGCGTCTGCGGGGGTGAGACAAATTTTTCTTCCTCCTTTCCTCGAACACCTTTCCTCCGGGCCTCGCTCTGGTAAGTACTCCCCGGGTTTACCAGATTTATGGAAGCATCACAGTGAAATATATGTTCTCGTTCGCCTCCCCTGCGGCTACAAGACGAGACGTTGCCGTGTTCGGGCATCCGTCTTCTTCTAATAGTGATCAGGCTCCTTCCCTCTCTCACTCTCACTCCAGATCCAGGTTTGTTAGCGAACAATGAGAAATGTACCGCGCAAGGAAGGAAGGAACAATGGCTCCATTAGTGCGGAACTTTGAGGTATGTGCCAAAGGTTAATTTAGAAGTCTGCGGCCACGCATTTGTCACGAAATCAAACTGATATAAATGCACGGAGGA
Source organism: Eucriotettix oculatus (assembly GCA_034510155.1). NCBI lineage: Eukaryota > Metazoa > Arthropoda > Insecta > Orthoptera > Tetrigidae > Eucriotettix > Eucriotettix oculatus. The sequence continues at coordinate 15,033,076 of CM067379.1, forward strand.
AGGCAAAACTGTAACTCAGGGTTACTCGGAATTTATTATCCGTTCTCCTCCTTTAGGAATTATGGAAGCGATGTGAGACTAGTCTCATGCAACCCTCCAACCTAACCTATCTTGCGCAAGCCTTTTCATTTCCTCACAACCTTCATAATCTGCTTAGCGTATTCTATCCTTGGCCTCCCTCTTCTGTTCTTACCATACACACTTGCCCTCTACTGCTCGTGTCTTAAAACGTGGCCTATTAATCTATCCCTTCTCTTGGTCAACGTCCTCCATGTTGTTCGCTCTTTCCCTATCCTGTTTAGAACTTCCTCGTTACTTTCTCTATCCACCCATCTCATTTTCCTATAGCACAAGTCTTTTCATTTCCGCATAACTAACACATCCTTTCTAAACTGCTTATCGAATTCCATCCCATCCGCCCTCTTCTGTTCTTACCCCACACACTTCACTCTGATGCTAATTTTATAAGAGCCTCGTGTCTTAAAACGTGGCCTATTAAGCTAGCCCTTTTCTTAGTCAACGTCCTCCATATTGTTTGCTCTTCCCCTATTCTGTTTAGAACTTCCTCGTTTCTGATTCTGTCCTCCCATTCTCCTATAGCACCACATTTAAAAGACTTTTATTCTTTTCTTTTCCCCAACTCATATTTTTATCAACGATTTCCTAATATTCACACTTCTTTTTCGCGAAAGTTATTACGCTGCCCAAGTAGCAGAATTCCTTAACTTCCGTCAAAATATCCCTTCCCAATCTAACAGCCTTTCGTATTTCACTGTTTTAAATAAAATTTTAAATATCACAATATTTATGAACTTCATCACAAAAATGTGATAATTGATATATCTATTATTAGGATAATAACCTGAAGAAGGTACAAATAAGTACCGAAACGTTGTTTTTTTCCTCTTTGGAAATTGTTACAAGTAAAAATAAAGTCTGAAATTGGTCGTAAATTTTTACTTATATTCGAATAGAGTATTTTTTCTTAGATTACGAGATCCTCCTTCAAATAATTAAGACAATTTTTTTTCTAAAAATATAATTAGAAGTGTGTTGTGGTATTCAATCCTAAGACTGGTCCGATGTAACCAGTCCATGCAAGCCTATTCATTTCCATTAATTCAGCACACTATATCCCCCTTCTAAACATGAAAAGCCTCTGTTAGCATATGCATAAAACACCTCCTGTACATCTCCATAATACAACCCTCCTGGTTCTACGCCTCGTCTATATGAGGAACAACAGTCAAAATTCAAGCAAAAAAAAAACATAACCCTACACACCATTAAAAACTCTCCCTGGTACCTTAGAAATTTCGTCATCTACCATAAGTAAACTCCGTAATCTACGAATCCATAACCTCCCTAATCAAAAGCGCACTCAACCACCCAAACCCCACAATCCAACAATTCCACGACAATCCACCTCCACACCTCAAAAAGAAAACTCCCAATCGACTTCATCTTCCCCCCCCCCCTGATCACCCTAACCCACCTTGCCATCATGCAACATCCTCATATATCCTCCAATAATCAGTTCATTGCCTGCCAACCCTCACCCACCCACGTCGTACGCCTCTCAGGTACACACACACAGGGAAAAAAAACCTAACCCATCTGCTAAAGTAGTTTAGTTGCCTCCATGTCAACATATATATTTCATACTCGATTTTAATTTTGTTGTCTTTATTTTAATATTATATGTACTGAGTGATTAAGTGTCCAAACGCTAAAAGTTTTTTATATGAATAAAAAAACAGAGTAACAGATGATGTATGCAGAAGATGAAACACTACCGGGAAATGCACACGTCACTCTCAGAGAACTGTTTTATATTTGTGAACGGTGTAAATACAAGAGAAAAGTTCAATTTTTGTTGAGTTTCTTCCACAATAAGTAATAAATTTACGTTTCAGCTTCTAAATGGCGAGTAGTTGATGGTTGAGAGCGCGAAAGGCAGATGGAGCAAGGAAGAGAGGGAAGGAGGGAAGATGATGTTGTGTTTGCAGTGATCAGGGGAAATCTCTTCCAGTCAATCATTGCAGAATACAAAACAGCTCTGGGATTCACCGAGACGCGGAGACAATTATCGCAACAACGATCTGCAATTTGCTTTCCCCCTCCCTCTTTCTCTCTCTCTCATTCTCTCTCTCTCTCTCCCTCGACTCCTCGTCTACTGCGTCGAGGAAACGTGTGTGGCACGTCACAAGGCTCATCAGTCAGTGCAACCAACGTCGGAAAATGTTCTCATATTAAGGACGTAACTTGCAAGGTAATAATTTTAATTTACTGACAATTTTTAAAATATGTTGTTGTTATGCTATTCAGTCCTAAGACTGGTCTGATGCAACACTCCAATGCTGACCTATCTTGTGCAAGCCTTTTCATTTCTATATAACTACCACATCCTCCCTAATCTGCTTACCGTATTCCATTCTGGGTCAACCTCTTCATTCTTACCCCACACATTTCCCTCTAATGCCAATATTACAAGACCCTCGTGTCTTAAAACGCGTACTATTAATCTATCCCTTCTCTTAGTCAACGTCCTCCATATTGTTCGCTTATCCCCTTTTCTGTTGAGAACTTCCTCGTTTGTGATTCTATCCATCCATCTGATTTTCAGCACTCGCCTATAGCACCACATTTCAAAGCCTTTTATTCTTCTCCTTTTCGCAGCTATTATCGTCCATGTTTCACATGAATGACGGAAGACGAGTTTGCTGTGGGGCCGCGGCATTTCCTTCTCCGCGTTTCCAACAGTTTTAGGAGGCAGCTGGCCGACTTATCCAATGGAATCAGCGAACAACTTTTACTGTATGTAAAAAGGTCTTAGACCCTAGTTCATACACCTCCCAAAATAAGTGAAGGTGTCTCGGCATGTGATTTTTTTGGGAGAAAAAAACCCACAGAGAATATGAGGCATTCCCGACGGAGTCAGGTTATCCCCGCAGTCGATCTGGGGAAGAAATGCCTGCGAGAGAAATCTTCTACAGACACTCTAATAGGTCCGCCATTTTTTTTCTGAAACAGGCAACTCCCCTTTAATAGCATAGGAAGGGAATTGAAAAGGGAGGATGCGGAAGGTAGCCAAGGGTTAACTAGGGCCCCCGGGCTATGGTTTGAGGATCCTACCCGGTGTTTCACCTAAAGAGATGCAGGGAAAACCCTAGAAAACCTGCATCAGGTAGGTCGGGCATTGGGTACTATTCTCACGCCCTTCCGAATGACGGGAGACGAGTCTGCTGTGGGGTTGCAGCATTCCCTTCTCCATGTCTCCACCAGTTTCAGGAGGCAGTTGGCCGACTGATCCAATGGGATTAGCGGACAACTCTTGCCATATGCCCAAGGTCTTTGACCCCAGTACATATACCTCCTAAAATAGGTGAAGGTGTCTCGGCATATGAGAACTTTGATTAAAAAATACCCAGAGAGAGTGCGAGGCATTCCCGACATGATCAGGTGAGCCCCGCAGTCACTCTGGGCTGAAGCGCCTGCGAGAAAACTCCCGCAGCGCCTTAATCACCTTAGCCAGGGGTTTCCGGATTCTGAGTAATATACCCGGAATTACACAAACTCACAGCGAGTTAAAAATCGTTTTAAGTTTTCCGTTAAACCATTCAATCAAGAGATTAATGTCGACTGAAACAATATCGCGGGCTTATGGAAATAAATTTCCGGGCATCGCCGAGCAGCCGGTAAGTTGGGTATTAACATCATCACCAACAATATTGACCAAGGAAGTGTGCGTTTGTTGCCAACATTACCCAGAGCCTGTGGGAAATTTTGACAGCACAGAAAGGAATTGTTACCAAGAAATGCTCTGAACGTTTCCTAAACGTTGCCAACAGTGATGCCAACTCCGATGTAAAATGAGGTTGTTACAGGATCTCTGCTCTTCCCTCTGCTCTTAATTTTTTTTCTTTACCAAACCTGTGCAACTTATTTTGGACAACGGTTATTAATAACTCCTTTCCGAGTTGAATGAAAACGAAGTGAAGTAGTTGTATTATCCACGCGACTGCACCGGTCCGTCCTTTGAGTGTTTCAATTTTAATTTCCTTCCTCTCAGTGGTCCATTGTTACGCTTATAATTAAGGCTCCATTGTCTGCTGCTTACACACGCACAGACGTGCGCTCCACGTTAATTTAAGAAACACTAACTCCCCGCGTTGCAGATTAAGCGAGGTCGACGTGTGTAGGAAGGAAGGGAGGAGTTTCGTTTTTTTATTGTTAAGTTAAAACGTGGTCTTGTCGACGAGGGGTGAGGGGGGGGAGGCATTAAAGAGACAAAGGACGTAACACGGTTACATACAAAGCGGTGGAGGGAGGCGAATAGCGAAGGCGAGAAGTTAAATAAAAAAAAAGGAAATTCTCAGCTTTCAGTGCTTCTCTCACACACACACAAGTGCGAGTGGAGGCCAGATGCTGCAATCAACTAATGGACAATGTGGATCGAAGACAAGCTGCTGCTGCTGCTGCTGTTACACCTCTCGCATGCATCGATCCCGGGGATAAAGATGACGGCAACTCTGTCCACTAGATAATTCAATTCGTACCTCAATTTGTCAAGGTATCGGACGTTTTTTCAATGATTACAACGCAGTAAAAGGAAAGGGAAGAGGAAGTAGTGGGGGACTATGGAAGAATCAAAGGGGAGACCAGGCCTAGTAGAATTTCGCATTGAGTACAAATTAGTAGTGACCAATACCTGATTAAAGCATCATTCAAGAATAATGGTCATAGATATATATATTGTGATAAAAAAAGGCGGATTTTGTGGTATTGTGGCGTTATGAGGTGCAGTTCAGCCAACAACAATGTCTAGTCGGCTGAAAATGGTGATTCCGCGCGAGAATCTCCCTCGGGGCGTGTGTAAAAAAAGGATGGTGCACCCCCTCGGGAGACCCCGCCGAACGTGTGTAAAAAATGAGGGCGGGGAACCCCGAAATTTTGTGAAATAGACCTATGAAGGGGAATTCCCGTCGGAGGATTTAAAAGGGGAGCCGATGGGTGCTTCGGGGTCAGAATTGAGACGAGTGGAGGAGAGGACGGACGTGGTCAGAAGTCAGATTAGTTGAGGAGAGGAAAGACGTGGTCCGAGCAGATGAGCAGAAGTGAGACGAGTTGAGGAGAGGACGGACGAGAGCAGATGCTGTGAGAGGTGGGCAGAGACGTCAGATGTTTCGAGGAAGCAGATGAGTTGCGGATCTGGTTCCTTCTACCTTCATCGATAAAAATCCTGCAAGACGCCAGAGAGACGCGGAAACATTCGTGAGGTGGATGTTTGTAGGCCCTGTAGTAATTGTGGGTAAGTTATTAAAAAAGCTGTGAAACTTGCTCATTGCTCTGGTTAAATAATATTTAATGATTGTTTTTTTCTATTTTCAGTTACTGCATACTCCATCTCTCGAGAGACCCAAAATCCCCTGAGATTAAGCCCATGTAATCACTTTAAATTAATAAATAATTTTTTTTAAATTGATTATAATTTGTTCTATTGATTAATTAATGTTTTATACCCTAAAAAGTATATTAAATATATATATATATACATTGTAACATGAAAAGTTACATTGAACAATGCAGGCCAGTTGCAATTGTTGAGGAACTGACGCAACCCGGGCCAACAATGTGGTCTGGCGAGACGTTAAGTCGTCATGGGGTGATTGGAGCAGCAGGTTGTGTCGGCGGGACGACGAGAGAATGACCACGCCCTGCAGATATAACTTTTTCTCATGCTCTGATTGAAATTAAAACTATTAAAATCAATTTTTGGTGTTTTTTTATGAAATCTCTAACGAGCAAGTTATAAACAGGATAGGGGAAAAGGGAACTATATGGGGGACGTTGACTAAGAGAAGAGATAGATTAATAGGCCACGTTTTAAGCAACAATTTCCTAATACACTTATTTTACCAGTCAGTAAATTCCTCTTTTCCGCGAATGCCTTCCTTGCCTGTGCTATCCTACTCTAGTTATTACGCTTCCCAAGTAGCAGAATTCCTTAACTTCCGTCAAAATATCTCTTCCCAATCTAACAGCCTTTGTTATTCCACTGTTTCCCATACTACAATCCCTCTACTAATCCTCATACTGAATTCTTTCTCCCGGACTCCGTCAATGCCATTTATTGTGGTTTCCAAGTCTTCTACCGACTCCCCTAATACTACAATATTGTCGGCGAAGCTTAAGGGTTTTTATTTCTTCTCCTTGCAGTACGTTTCCGTCTTCATATTCCGTTTCCACCTTCTCCACCGCTTGTTCTATATATAAAATAAACGGCAAGGGCGACGGAATGCATCCCATCCTATGCTACTTCTTTTCTTGATTACGGTCTTCTTTGCTCGATCTCCTATTATAATTACTGCTTCCTGTCTTCTGTACAGGTTATATTTAAGCCTCCTTTCTCGCCATTTTATTCCAGTGATCGTCAAAATTTTAATATCAATTATCAACACATCATAGTTTATATCAGGTAGTTCGGGCTATTGGGAAGTATTCCTACGCCATTGTGATAGCGGGAAACTAAAATATAATAATACTAAATTAACGTAAGATGAGGCTAAAAATGGAAATCCATGGAAGGGTGGAATTTATTCCAGTAGCAAAGACTCGCTAGACTAGATGAGTAAAATTATTTGAATCTTCAATATATTTGCTTTAGTAATGTTTAGATTTAGATTTATTGTTGTTTCCATTAATCCTCGATTGAGGAAATAGGATACGTCATACATTAAAAATTAAAAATGAACAAAATTAAGTACATAATTAAAGACAAATAAACTTAAAATAAATTTGTAAAAGAAAGTGTATATAGACAAAAGTCAATATAAACACAACACGGACACACACTGGGAAACACAAACAAGCACACACTGAGGAACACGCAATGGAGTTTTAACTACTTGGACGAGGAAACTGTCCTTCCCTCTGGAGTAGCTCCAAACAAACAAACAAACAAAAGAGCAGAAAAAACTGAATAGAAATTTTAAAGATATGTGATGTGCTATTTTATAAGGCAGCTCATTCAACACTTGCAGCAGGAACCTTGATTTAAATACTAGAAGGACGATTAAGAAAATCCTGTACCGAGTAAAACAGCAGCGCCATTTAAAAGAATAGCTTTACTCTGCTTCACGAAGCTTTTGTAGGTACTATTTTTAACCTCTGACGGAAGGAAGGCTGTTGTATAAAATTATCCCCAGGGGTATTGTGAATACTTTTCTGGTGTAGAGCAAGGCGATGCTTGTCCGACCTTAGAGCTGAACGATTTCTAGTCACGCGCGTATTCATGAAACTCGCCATTTGTTTGAAACAAATTAGTGTTTCGCTTTACAAACTTTAATATTTCATAAATATATACAGGCTTGGTAAAGTAAGTGTTTGCAAACTTTTGAAGAAAGGTTTGCAACTCAATCTAGAATTATTTCTCTATTATTGTAAAGTATTGTAAAAATTATTGTAATATGTGTAAAAAAAGACATACTTTAGACTCTAGGTCGTTAGTTAAATTAATTTTTTTTTAAATGGTTTCGACCTTTGCGAAGTTGTTTGATGATGTGACGTTCCATGTAGGCCGACGGATCGGCGCCAGGCAAACAACAGGACAATGAATACTCTGGATAGAGCAGCTGCAACTGATGTCCACTATTTAAACACTGTTTGATCCTTCCTGAATTGGGACAGGGCAGCGACCCGTGGTCAGTTTCATAACTACTCTTCCTATACGGACGCTTGATTCGCCTGCAAAATCTGGCGAACCCCGGGCCGCAGCTCGCCTCACCTGCCGAAATGTTTGTTCGTCCTGGGGAAACTTAATATAGCTGCAATCTGTGTTGGCTTCACGCGGCTGATATTTCATTAGCGCCCTTTCACCTTTGCGGCTTGCGCCCTCCAGTCTCTCTTCTATTCTACTTACACTCCTTGTTGCGCTTAGGGGCTTTAGGGCTCAGCTTGAAAATTTTCTTTACCTAATATGTAACACAACTTTATGAAACAAAATCGTTACCCCAAAGACCCCTTTATTATTTTTCTTTAGCTAAAATTTTAATTCTTTCTTTCAAGTGATCTAGGATTAATAGTTTTGTTGTTGTTGTGGTGTTCATTCCTAAGACTGGTCTGATGCAACCCTGCATGCTAACCTATCTTGCACAAGTCTTTTCATTTCCGCATAACAAGTACTTCCTCAATAATTTGCTTATCGTATTCCATCCTTGTCCACTCTTCTGCTCTTACCCCACACATTTCCCTCTAATTGCTAATTTTACAAGACCCTCGTGCCTTCAAACCTGGCCTATTGATCTATCCCTTCTCTTGGTCAACGTCCTCCATATTGTTCGCTCTTCCCGTATTCCGTTTAGAACTTCCTCGTTCATGATTCTATCCACCCATCTGATTTTCAACATTCTCCTTCAGCACCACATTTCAAAGGCTTCTATTCTTTTCCTTTCCGCAACTCCTATCGTCCACGTTTCGCACCCATATAACGCCACGCTCCATTCGAACATTTTTAGCAACGATTTCCTAATATTCATTACCCATAAGTAAACCCCTCTTTTACGCGAAAGCCTTCCTTGCCTGTGCTATCCTACTCTTCATGTCTACTATACGTCTACCATCCCTAGTTATTACGCTTTCCAAGTAGCAGATTTATTGAACTTCCGTCAAAATATTCCTTCCCAATCTAACAGCCCTTGTTATTCCACTGTTTCCCATCCTACACTCCATTACCTTGGTTTTGCCTCTATTAATCCTCATATTGAACTCTTTTTCAAGGGCTACGTGCAAGCCATTTATTATGGTTTCCAAGTCTTCTGCTCACTCCCCTAATACTACAATACAGTCGGCAAAGCGTAAGGTTTTTATTTCTTCTCCTTGCAGTATGAAGGAAGAAATGACTAGAGCAGCAGAAGTAATAACTAGAGTAGGATAGCACAGGCAAGGAAGAGGAACTTACTTACGGCTAATATAAGTGTGAATATTAGGAAACCTTTGCTAAAAATGTTGGTATGGAACGTTGCGTTATATGGGTGTGCGAAACGTGGACGATAGGAGTTGCATAAAGGAAAAGAATAGAAGCCTTTGAAATGTGGCGCTACAGGAGAATGAGATGGGTGGATAGAATCACTAACGAGGAAGTTCTAAACAGAATAGGGGACAAGCGAACAATATGGAGGACGTGGACCACTAGAAAAAATGGAGGAGCGTGTGGGAAGGTGCAGGATTCAATAAAATCGCATGCCTCGTGCCTTTTTGGAAGAAAGACGAGGAGACAGGAAGGTGTGAAGGAGGTTCTCCACGCACAAATCAACAGCCACGAACCTTGTGGAACAGCGTCCGACAGACTCTTCCACGAGACATAAATCTTTAGTATTTGCAAGCACAGGGTGCCAAATTTTGGCTGTTGCAAATTTGTGTGACATTAAGAATTTAAATTCTTCAAGTTTCTTGAATTAGTTTCATAGTGTCGTTTAATTAATGAATACGTATTGTGATAAAAAAAGGCGGATTTTGTGAGGTTGTAGCGTTATGGGGCGCAGTTCGGCCAACAACAATGGCTAGTCGGCTGAAAGATGGTGATTCCCCGCGGAAAGTCCGCGAGCGTGTATAAAATAATGACGATGGTGAACACAGCGGGAAAACCCAGCCGAACGAGTGTAAAAAATGAGGGCGGGGAACACCTAAATTTTGTGAAATAGGGGAATTCCCGTCGGAAGATTTAAAAGGGAGGACGGAGGTGGTCCGACCCCCAGAAGGCAGGCGAATGGAGCAGAGGACGGAGGTGGTCCGAGCAGAAGTGAAACGAGTGGAGGAGAGGACAGACTTGGTCCGAGCAGATATCCAGAAGTGAGACGAGTGGAGGAAAGGACAGACTTGGTCCGAGCAGCCAGAGCCAGTTGAGAGGACCGCGGACGTTGGTCCGAGCTGGAGAAGTCAGACGAATTAAGGAGCAGGACGGACGATAGCAGACGTGTCCAGGACGTGTCAAAAAATCTGCAAGGACGCTAGAGAGACGCACAAACATTCGAGGGAGGGTGGATGTTTGTGGCCCTGTAGTAATTGTGGGTAAGCTAAAAAAAATTGTGAAACTTGCTCATTGCTCTGGATAAATAATATTTAATGATTTTTCTTTCTATTTTAAGCTACTGCATACTCCATCTCTTGAGAGACCCAAAATCCCCTGAGATTAAGCCCGTGTATTCACTTTAAATTAATAAATGAAGAATTTTAAAATTGATCATAATTTGTTCTGTTAATTAATAAATGTTTTATACCCAAAAAAGTATATTACAGTATTTATTAATTTTATTTCTAAATTTTCCCTTTCAAGGCTCGGATATTTTAAACCATTATAATCTGAATTAAAATCAGTCTTTATATATATAAATTTCCTTGAGCGGAATTTGTGCTAAGATCGTCGTGTGTTACATGGATGATTCTGTGTCACGTGACTTGGTCACTTTCAGAGGAGACAGAGTTTCGTTGCTGTTGTTGTTCCCCGTCCCGTAGACTATTTTCCAGTCATGAATGTAGACAACGCCGGCCGGCCATTTCTCTTCAACCCTAAAGGTGTAAGAACTGCCTTTCTCTGGTTTTGCACAAGTATTTTCTTTTTTGCCTGCTCTTTGGCTTTCCCCCGTGGCGCCTCTTGGCTGCGACGGATATTAATGAACGCGGAGACCGTTTCCATTAATTCGGGTCATGACAGGTCCGCCTCCATACAACTGCTAAGCTCTGGCTAATCGCCGCCTCTCTGTATTCCTCCCCCCGCCCCCCCCTCCGCCCCCCACCTTGAAAAAAGAACGGCATCAAATCTTAAATAAAATTTAACTGGTTTTGTTTTTTTAAATTTTTTGTTGTGACATTGACTCATTAGACTCTCATCCTATGCAAGCCTTTTCATTTCTACATCGTTATTATCACTGCTATTTGCCCGGTGGCTGCTATATACAAAGGAAAACACAAATACAATTACAAAAAGTTTACACTAAGGAAGAATTTTGAAGTGTAGTTTTTGATCTGAAAAAGAAAAGAAAAGGAGTCACACAAAAATCACTTCACTGATTCTAAAAACATCCTCCCTCAACATCTTAGCGAATTCCATCCTTGGCATCCGTCTTTTCTCTATTCACTTCCCTCTAATTCTAATTTTACAAGACCCTCGTGTCTCAATTAGTTTATTATGCATATTTCCACTCTATAATGACATATGGTATAATATTCTGGGGCAATGCATCAGGGAAAGATAAAATATTTACACTTCAAAAAAAGGCTGTTAGAATATTATTATGTCAGGTCTCACCAAAAACATCTTGTAGGGGACTTTTCAAGAAAACTGGAATACTGACACTCATATTCAATCACTCATGTTATTTGTTATTAATAACAGTAACCTCTTCACACTAAACTCAGATATACATGACTTTGATACCAGAAGTAAAAACAATTTACACAAGGAAGGAAGGAAGGGAAGTCTCTAACCGTAATACAAAAGGGTGTACATTACAATGCCATCTATTAGCATATTTAATAAACTTCCCACCTCCATTAAACAATTAAAAATAAATCCAAACAAGTTCAAATATGAACTAACTAAGTTCTTACTAAGGCCACTCCTTCTACTCTGTTGAAGAATTTATGGAGCTGAATGTATCATAGGGTAGATATTTATAATTATGAAAGAACATTATTAGAACACTAATTTTTTAGTATAGGATGTAAAAATATTTATCAATTTTATATATAAGGTACAAATTGTATGTCTTCTGTATAGAACTTAAGAAAATCTTATTATAAGTTAAAAATTAATGAATAGTTACAGTATATTTTAATATTAATAAAGCAACCTAACTATGTAAAATCTCTGACTCGTTCCACATCCTTGAAGCTTGTGCTTGCTTCTCTATAGGATCTATGGAATATGATTTTATACTTATACAAAACACGCAAGGAATAACCCTTTAATATGACAAATTGATTCGCGGAACGTGGGAAAGTTGTGTAAAATATTACAAAATTGGCGCCTAACTGAGGGGCGAAGAAGGTTAAATACTACAGAAACCAAGGGAGTTCGAAAGAAAGAAACGACACTTCTGCCTATAGTCATTGATTGGCTCTAATTTTTTTTTCTCTTTTTCAGATCAATGCCAGGGTAAATAATTGCCCGCCAAAGTCCACTTTATGCTGAACGGCCGTAATAATAAGTTTCCTGGCCCTGTTTATGACGTCCTTTCCCTCTTAAACGATAAGATTTCCCACCCATTCATTCCTTTTAGGTAATTTATAATCCCCGAGCTGTGACAAGGTGAGCCGCTTTTCAGTTTCGCTACCTGGACCGACTCGCGTTGTACGTTTGTTCTCTGGATTATCCACCATTTGTCTCTGTTCTTCGTCCTGAGAAGCTTTTGCTACGGTGCCGTATTAATGAATCCTAAGATAAGACTCGGCTCCCGCCTCTTCCTCTTCTTGCAGAATTAATCTTCCGCTAAAGAAAAGGGGAAACTTTCTTTTTATTCGACTTGGCTTCTTTTTTTCTCTCTCTCTTTCTTTCTCGTGCCGGAAAGAGGGGGAAAATTCGGATTACATCGAACCGTTTCCGTTATCATGCGGCGGTGACATCTTCTTACTGACGGTAAATGGAAAGAATTTTAGACTGCACAAAAGACTTGAAAACCTCATGAATTAATGTTATTGTGGTATTCAATCCTAAAACTGGTCTGATGCAGTGATTTCATTTCCGCATAACTAGCCCATCCTCTCTAATCTCCTTAGCACACTCCATCCTTGACCTTCCTATTCTCTTCTTACCCCACACACTTCCCTCTAATGCTAATTTTACAAGACCCTAGTGTCTTAAAACGGGGCCTATTAATCTATCCCTTCTCTTGGTCAACGTCCACCATATTCTTCACTTTTCCCCTATTGTGCTTAGAAATTCCTCGTTAGTTACCGTATTCACCCAGGACATTCTACCAGAGCACCACATTTCAAAAACTTCTATTCTTTTCCCGTCAGCAACTCTTATCGTCCAAGCTTATTGGCATCCGCATAAATACCACATCCCCCTAATCTGCTTAGCGTATTTCATCCTTCGCTTTTCTCTTCTGTTCTTACCCCATTCGGTTCCCTCTAATGCTAATTTTAGAAGACCCTCGTGCCTTCAAACCTGCCCTATTGATCTATCCCTTCTCCATTTTTTGGCTTTTCTCCTATTCTGTTTGTAACTTCCTCGTTACTTACTCTATCCACCCATCTGATTTTCAGAATTCCCCTATAGCACAACATCTCAAAGGCTTCTATTCTTTTCCTCTCACCAACTCCTATCGTCCACTTTTCGCACCCATATTATAATTCCACGCTCCATACGAGCATATTTAGCAATTATTTCCTAATATTCGCACTTAAATTACCGTCTTTTTCACGAAAGTCTTCCTTCCCTGTTCTGTCCTACCCTTTATGTCTACTATACTTCTACCATCCCTAGTTAGTATGTAATTTTTTTTATTTGAAAGGTCGTATTTTAACGTCTGTGCTATCCTACTCTTTATGTCTACTATACTTCTACTGTCCCTAGTTATTACGCTTCCCAAGTAGCAGAATTCCTTACCTTCCGTCAAAATATCCCTTCCCAATCTAACAGCCTTTGTTATTCCACTGTTTTCCATACTACACTCCATTACCTTGGTTTTCCCTCTGTTAATCCTCATTTTGAACTCTTTTTCCAGGACCACGTTCATGCCATTTATTATGGTTTCCAAGTCTTCTTCTGACACCCCTAATATTACAGTAATGTCGGTAAAGCGTAAAGATACAGTCTGTTAATTTCTGTTTATTATTGTTTTTTATATCTAAATGTATTAAAAGATTGAAATTTAAGCTGAAAATGACCGCGCCCGTTGTGCGCGATGAGCCGCGTCATCCTTCTACAGTGTTCGAAATTAAGAGCCCGTAACCGAGCGACCTCTACTACAGCAGTGACTGATACTAAATGTTGTTGAAATGAAAAATTACCCCCGACGAGTCGTCGTCTCTGAGCTGAGTGAACTTCTCCCCCTCAGCAGCGGGGGATGGTATGAACGAGATCCCTCGCTGCGAGGCTAATGAGCTATCACAGGCGCCATTTCCTAGGCTCTCATTTCCTGGCCGCGTGCGATCCCACGTGTTCTCGCCAGGTCAAACCGCAATTACACATCCAGCACGGCCGCCATTGTCTTGCAAAATCAATCAACACCCGTGGCGACTCACCTCACTCGCCAAACATCAGCAGCAGAAACAACAACAACACCGCTTATCACGAAAATCCAATCCCCAGAAATAAAACTCACGCGTATCAGAAATGAATCGATATATATTGTAATATACTTTTTAGGGTATAAAACATTAATTAATCAATAAAACAAATTATAATCAATTTAAAAAAATTTTATTTATTACTTTAAAGTGATTACACGGTCTTAATCTCAGGGGATTTTGGGTCTCTCGAGAGATGGAGTATGCAGTTACTGAAAATAGAAAAAAAATCATTAATGATTAAATATTATTTAACCGGAGCAATGAGCAAGTTTCGCAGCTTTTTTAATAACTTACCCACAATTACTACAGGGCCCTACAAACATCCACCTCACGAATGTTTCCGCGTCTCTCTGGCGTCTTGCAGGATTTTTATCGATGAAGGTAGAAGGAACCAGATCCGCAACTCATCTGCTTCCTCGAAACATCTAACGTCTCTCTCTGCCCACCTCTCACAGCATCTGATCACGTCCGTCCTCTCCTCAACTCGTCTGACTTCTGCTCATCTGCTCTGCCCACGTCTTTCCTCTCCTCAACTCATCTGACTTCTGACCACGTCCGTCCTCTCCTCCACTCATCTGCCTTCTGACCCAGAGCCACCCATCGGCTCCCCTTTTAAATCCTTTGACGGGAATTCCCCTTCATAGGTCCATTTCACAAAATTTCGGGGTTCGCCGCCCTCATTTTTTACACACGTTCGGCGGGGGTCTCCCGTGGGGGTTCACCATCTTTTTTTACACACGCCCCGAAGGAGATTCCCGCGGGGAATCACCATCTTTCAGCCGACTAGACATTGTTGTTGGGCGAACTGCGCCTCATAACGCCACGATACCACAAAATCCGCGTTTTTTTATCACAATATATATATATATTTGGTGTTGAAACACTGCAAAATTTAAAAACCTGACCGCCTACTAGGATTTTATTGTATTCTACTAATACACAGCATCTCAGCTCCCGACCAGCGATATTCTTTCACCGCGCACGTCATGTTGTTGTATTCACTCTGATGCAATCCCCTCATGCTAACCTATCTTCCCCAGCAAGCATTGTAATGTAACGTAGCTACAACATCTCACATCCTCCCTATTCTCCTTAGCGTATTCCATCCTTGTCCGATCCCCCTCTTCTGTCCTCATTCCATACACATCCCTCTAATGCTAATTTTACAAGACCCTCATGTCTCAAAAAAGTGGCCTATTAATCTATCCCTTCTCTTGGTTCACGTCCTCCATATTGTTCGCTCTTCCCCTATTCTCCTTAGAACTCCTTCTTTAGTGAATCTATCCACCCAATCTCATTACTCCTATAGAGCCACATTTCAAAGAATTCAATTCTTCTCCTTTCTGCAACTCGTACCGTTCACGTTTCGCACCCATATATAACGCCACACTTCGTACAAATATTTTAGCAACGGTTTCCAAATTTCCACAGTTATAAGAGCCGTAAGTAAATTCCTCTTCCTCGCCTGTGCTAGTAATTACGCTTCCCAAGCACCAGAATATCCCTTCCCAAGCTAACAGCCTTTGTTATTCCACTGTTTCCCATTTCCGCGCTCCATTACCTTTGTTTTCCCTCTATTAATCCTCTTATTGAACTGTTTCTCCGTGACTCCCCTAATACTACAATATCATTTCTTCTCCTTGCTGTATGTTTCCTTTTCCATATTCCGTTTTAATTGTCTTCATCGCCTGTTACGTTAAACAGCATGGGCGACAGACTGAACCCTTGTCTTATTCCTTTCGTGATTTCTGCTTTATTTTCTTGCCATTCAATTTTAATTACAGCTGCCTGCGTTCCGTAGAGGTTATGGACAACTCTTCTTTGATCTTTTTTTCTTGCTTTGTTTTCTTGATCTTAAATTACTGCTGACTGCCATCTGAAGAGGTTATGTACAAGCATTCTTTCTCATTCCTGAGTTCTTCTGACTTCCCTAATACAACGATATCATCTGCAAAACAGGATTTTTATTTCTTCTCCTTGCATTTTGATTCCGTTTCCAACTTTCTTCATCGTCTGTTCTGTGTACAGATTGCATCCTTGCCTTACTCCTTTCTTTATTTATCCTTCTTTTCTTGACTTTCAATTCTAATTACTGCAGACTGCTTTCTGTAGAGGTTATGTATAAGCCTTTTCTCTCGGCATTTTATTTCAGTTCTCTTCAAAATTCTTTATAGTGTGTTTCTGTTTACACTATCAAAGGTCTTTTCTATACCTACCAATGCCGTGGACATATGCTTGTTTTTTTTTTCTGATCCTGTCTTCTAAAACGCAAAAGTGGCCGACATTGGCGTAGCCGCCCTGGTTAAACACTATTATGAAATAATCCGCCCACTATCCTTGGAGGTTAGTCCTTCCTCTCCGCGGCCATTACTGTGTTTCGCGATGCAGTCCGTGGGAATTACTATTGCTGAGCGTTGTTGTCGTCGCTCGCTTTCAATGGCGCTGCTTATCAGATTAGCAGCCAGGATTGTTCCGTTCGTGAACCGTCCAAATTGGAGGATATTCGTATCGACGGTTGCAAAATCCCCTCCTGTCATGTGTAATTATCCTCGCTGCTACTACAGCAGGCACCAAGTGTTTCTGTAGGGATTACACTCGACAAGAGAGGAGGGAAGAGCATGGTTAATAATTGCAACAGCGCATCGAACCAGAGACAAAGTTTACATGTACCTGTTTCTTTTGTGCAAATATGTGCCTACAGTAAACAATCAAACCAAAACAAGTAACAACGTGACAACTCCTAATATATTCTCTGGAGAGCAACCATTAGTTTTCCTATCTTAATCCTTAAATACAGTCACTTATTAGCTAAATTACTGCAATGACATCCTTTCATCCTTTTCTTTTCACTGTTGTCCACCGTCTACAACAATAATATGAAATACGTAATTTGTCATATTTACTTTACGTTTAGAACCGCCCTTTAACATCACATATTTCAGGTAACTTTGCTAACACACAATACAAACTTCAGCAAATGTCAAAGGGGGAATGGAAACCATATGTGAGAATTTAAAATACTTATAATTTAATACGTGAGTTGAAAAGATTGACGAAATTATTTGTAGAGATAATTTTTGAGAATCTCACGTTATATGAGTGATTTTTCTGTAAAAGTCTATACAAATATTTTTTACGTTAATGTGAAATAAATCCGTCGATTAATCTTTTTATTAATAATTTTTTTATTATTCTTCTTCCAATGGCTCAACAGCCCTCTTGAGGGCCTAGGCCTACCGAGGCGGCTGCGGACTGTCACCTGGAGTGACACAATCCAAATTTAGGGTGATGCGTAATAATTTTTTTAATGTTTTTCCTAACTTGTATCATCTTCAAGGCTAAAATTGATTGATGATCGGTAGCGACAATGCAGAGTATATATATATATATACACCCCCATGAAGGGTTGGGGGGCGGGGAAGATGGGATCCAGCAGCGATGCAATGACGTGCCTGATGACGCTATTTAGGAATTAATAGTCTGGATTGGAACTGATAGTGACATTAAATTCCTAATTTAGTGCTCCCATAAGACTCGGTCCATTTATGGCTTCTCAAACGGCCGTGAGAGGGAAGACCAACAGGCAAATAAATATTGATTCCCCACCCCCTGTAACGGTTCAGGGTGGTAAATGCGGAATTGCTTTGGTGCTGCCCAGAAACGGAAGAAACTACACGACTCGTTTAACCACACACGAGAATAAGAATCAAGTCTTGGATAATAAACTGTAACAAAACTCCCCTAAAATTAATCACAAATTTTTTTAGTGGTTCCGCCACCATTCTGTTAAGTGAACGAGCAAAGAAATAAGAAGAAACACCAAGAGTACTCATTAAAACTACGTGAAAAATATTTGAATGATGACGGAAAGAGCGACTAGAAATTATATACGTCTTTTTCATACTCCATAAAACGTTTAAATAAGGAAAAAAATAACGTTTCGCTACTTATTTGTTTCACCTTCGGGTTATTATCCATTGGAGACGGTACAAATTATTCCCGAAACGTTGTTTTCTTTTCCTGTTTGGAAATAGTTAAAAATAGAGTCTGAATTTAGTCGTAAATATTATTATTACAAAATCAGACGTTAAAATATCACCTTTCAAAGAAGAAAAACAAATTGCACACTAACTAGGGATGGTAGAAGTATAGTAGACATATAGAGTAGGATTGCTCAGGCAAGGAAGGATTTCGCGAAATAGAGGAATTTACTTACTGCTAATATAAGTGTGAATATTAGGAAATCGATCCTAAAAATGTTCGTATGGAGCGAAACATGGACGATAGGAGTTGGGGAAAGGAACAGAATAGAAGCTATAGGGGAATGCTGAAAATCAGATGGGTGAATAGAGTAACTAACGAGGAAGTTCTAAACAGAATAGGAGAAAAGCCAAAAAAAATGGAGGACTTTGAATAAGAGAAGGAATAGATCAATAGGCCAGGTTTGAAGACATCAGGGTCTTGTAAAATTAGAATTAGAGGGAAGTGTGTGGGGTAAGAACATAAGAGGAAAACTACCAAATCTCACATCCACACTATTCTGCTTAGCATATTCCATCCTTAACCTCCCTCTTATGTCACGTCCTTCAATACTACTCTCGTGTCTTAAACGTGGCCTATTAATCGATCCCTTCTCTTGGTCAACGTCCTCCATATTCTTCGCTCTTCCCCCTATTCTGCTTAGAAATTCCTCGTATATTTCTAGAGTTTATTTTCGTGTTTTTAATTTCTCCTCCCCCTCCCCCTGTGATTGATTTCTGCAATGTAATACAATCCGCCCGCAATTTTCGAGAGTGTTTGCTAATAAACTCTCTCGGTTCCAGGTGCGCTTTTATTCATTGTCCCGAAATATATTTCACTTCCCCCGCCCCTCCCCGTACCGTTTCCGATGAAGTGATAGTTTTCGCTGTGTGTGATGTAATATTCAGGCGGACGTGGAAGCAGGTGAGGAGATGAAACGCTTTGGTGGTCCGAAGTCGGGGGGAGTAGTGGTCGTCGTTATGATGCTAAGTGCCCTTGTCTATAGGGAGAGAGCAAATGGAGGACAGTGGCAGGAAACACACACACACACGCACGCTGAGCTCCAGAGTCCATTACGACTAAACAGATGGCCGAGAATTATGCTACGTATGCTGGAATCTGTACACACACACTAACACACACACTCGGCCACGCCCTCGAGGCTGTCCAAAATCACTGTCATCCCCTTTCCAGAAAATATGCACCAAACTACAACAACAACAACAGGGGTGATGAAATATTCGTAAAATAAATCGTTGACCGATATATTTTTTTTAAGTTTGCGAGACGTAAACCAGGTTAAAATTTGTATGGAGCAACATCCATCTATATGATCTAAACGGTTCAAGCCATTCGTACTACACAAGAAATCGCTCTCAGCATCGTCTAAGTCTTTTTGAAACAAGCCTTCACTATTCCGGTATAAATATATACAATAGTCTCCCGGAAGAAATAAAAGCTTTAAAGGTTCAAAAATCATTTATAAAGAGTTGTAAATCTTTGTTAATGAATGGAGCGTATTATTCACTCAAAGAGTTCGTAGATAGGAAGGACTAAAACAGTTTGCTGGTGTCCTATCAAATTCTCCTATTATTTTACAACTATACTCTACTAGAATTTAACTGCTGACTTATTTTCTTTTTCATGTTCGACGGGAACCTCCTAGGCACGATCTTCTGCTGCTGCCTTCTCCTCCGTCGACTGAAAATTGAATTTTATCTTTCCTTTCTTGTCAATTCTTAGTTGTAAAATTTTGTATATTTCTTGTAATATTATATTTGACGTATCCTATTTCCTCAACCGAGGACTAATGGATTGAATAATAATAAAAATGAGAGCAAGAAGTGAATGAAGTTTCACCTGGAACATCCCGTAGTCAGATAAGCGGGTGAAGTGGAAGACGGTTGGTTGTAACTGCTTCAAACAATTCGACATTTCTTAAGGTCCCTCAAAGATGCTGTGACTGACAACAATCCCAGGAAACGGAGACATTGATCATGTAACATACAAGAACAATTCCCGACATTTTCACATCAAACTGGCTGTATAAGTATGAAATGGGGAAACGAAGTTGTAACGGAGTCAAATAACTGTAAATATTTTTGGGATCACGATTAGTAAAGAAATAAATTGGGGTAATGAGGTGAGCGAGGTAAAGGCGCTGCTGCTGCTGCTGCTTCACTTTGTAAACAGGGTCTTGAGGAAAAGCACGAGAAAAAAACAATATTTCTGCTTACAAAACAGGGCTGGTCAGGCCAATTTTAGAATATGAGGTGTGTGACGTGCTGGGATTTATATCGAAATGAACACACTCTAGCGTTGGAAAAAATACAAAAACGAGCTGAAAAAATGTTTGGGGGGTCAGGTGTTTGGGTGACAATCCTAACGAGAATTTAGAAGGTCTCAGTAATAGAAGGAAACATGCGAGGTTGTGCGCAATATATAAAGCTTATAAGGGAGAACCACACGGGGCCTGGAAAGAAATAACAAACCATCTTACGGCGCCGAATTATATTGCTTAAAATGATCACTCGTTCAAAATTAAATAAAAAGGGCAACGCAGTGACGTAGGAAAATTATCATTTGTAAATAGGTCAATACGCGATTGGAATTCCTTCCTTGCCTCCTGCAGAAATACTGACGACTTTTCCGGGTAGCGTAAATCAGTTTGGGAATAGGCTAAGAAAACCTAAGAGAGTAATATTTTTTTAGAATCAGTGAAGTGGAGTGAAGGGATTTTTGTGTGACTCCTTTCTTTTCTTTTTCAGATAAAAAACTACACTTCAAAATTCTTCCTTAGTGTAAACTTTTTGTATTTGTGTTTTCTTTGTATATAGCAGCCACCGGGCAAATAGCAGCTAAGTAATTAATAATAATAATAATAATAGTAGTAGTAGAAAAAATTCACGTGACGAAGCAAGCTTAAACCTTCATCTGCTGGACGCCGGGAAATGAGGGAAACCGGAATACCGGAGCTGGAAGCGGAGACGCAGGAGAGAGGGAGGAGGAAGTAAAACATTGAAAGGATGTCTCCTGCCTCCAAAGGGAAGCTCAGGGGACAAGAATAGGGCGACGGCTGACCTTATGCATAGGGGGAGCGTTCTGCATAACACACACAGTCTGCTCTACAGACCCCCTGCAGACAAGTGCTGGATTTAACGAGAAAGATTGATCATGAAGGACCAAATTGGAGAGCGTGTTGCGAGACATGTACCCTGTTAAAAAAAAAGAGATCAAGGAAGGATTGAAGCGTTTAAGATAAAAAAAAACAGAAAAATGATCCTGAACATTAAGCAGTCAAATAAGGTGAGGAATTAAGAGGATTTAAACAGAATAAATGATTGGAGAGTTTTATTAGAAGGATAGAAACTCGGTTGGAAATAGTTTCAGGCGGGACTTTTTTAATTTTCAACATGACAAGATAATTATTTTCTGCACAAAGTCACAGAGATCTTGAAGAAATGTTGAAATATCTGGATAAAAACAAAACAGAACCATAAAAGCTTTTATTTCAGTACCTGTTTGATGTATGAATTGTGAATAACATAAAGGTTTACTTCACTAAAGAAACGGTCAATAAATCAGCAATTAATTTTATTACTACTTAATAAATTCGGAGACGACGTTTCTTATCCCTTTGGAGACTTCATCAGGCATAAAATTTAGTAAATTTTTAACTTCACTTCTTGACTAATTCATGATTAATTACGTAGTAATAGCAAATTAATGGCCATATTACTGACCTTCATTTTAAAAGTTCAAGACAGAAAATTATGTTTGAAGACCAAAGTTTTGGACCGGCCTCGAAAGGTAATAATGAGTCAGGCCACACTCAGGCAGCTGCTGACAGGGCTTTTTTTTTCAAAGTTCCGTCTGTCCGTAGCCACCCCAAACAAGATTTTCAAAGCTCTAAAAATTTTATTTTCATCCAGTTTCGAATTTATAAACAAGACGAATTGAAAGAGCAGCCAGAAGCAGAGTTTGAGTGTTATTTTGAGGTTAGGTAAAGCGCGTTAATGGGGATCGTCTTTTACTGCTGGGGACTAATCACGTAATGGTAGATGGACGTTTCTGTGAGCTTACATTATCCCCAATTGCCTGTCTCCTACCTGAACACATGGCTGAAGAGGGTGAGGGGTTGAGGGTGGAATGTTTCCGTCGTTAAAACCGTGTAATCGGCCGTGACACACAGAGGCGAGGTTCGGTTCGCTGCTCCAGGCCTGGATCACTCACTGCACTCTCTACACAGTCAACCAGTCATCACATAACACAAACAGAGATCATCTGTTGGCTTTGGAGGATACAGGGCTGTTCACTGAAATATCTTCAGAACCACACGTCAGATCGAAAAAAAAGGGTGTGATAAATCTTGTTCGTCTCAAAGGAAGACATCTATTGGTAAGAAATTTGACCTCACCCCCTGTGAATAGTGGTATTCAGTCCTAAGACTGGTTTGATACAACCCTCAATGCTAACCTATCTTGTGCAAGCCTTTTCATTTCCATATAACCAGCACAACCAACATTCTCCCTTAACTGCTTAGCGTATTCCACCCTTGGCCTCCCTCTTCTGTTCTTACCCTACTAATGGTAATTATACAAGACCCTCGTGTCTTAAAACGTGGCCTATTAATCCATCCCTTCTCTTAATCAACGTCGTCCATATTGTTAGATTTTCCCAATATTCTGTTTAGAACTTCCTCGTTTGTGATTCTATCAACCCATCTCATTTTAAGCATTCGCTTCTATTCTTTTCCTTTCCCCAACTCATATCGTCCACGTTTAGCACCCTTATTTTATTTTTTTTTGGTTAACAGGCTACATGAGGGTGATCCTGAAACAGGCAACTCCCCTTTAATAGCATAGGAAGGGAATTGAAAAGGGGGGAAGGTAGAGCAAGGTAGCCAAGGGTTATAACGCCACGCTCCATAAGAACATTTTTAGCAATGATTCACCTAGTATTCACACTAATATTACCCGTAAGTAAATTCCGCGTTAATCGTGAAAGCCTTCCTTGCCTGTGCTATCCTACTCTTTATATCTACTATACTTCTACCATCCCTAGTTATTACGCTTCCCAAGTAGCAGAATTCCTTAAGTTCAGTCCAAAACGACCCACGATTATTACATGCCTCTAGAGTCTCTCTATCTACACACACACAGCGTTCCTACTCAGTCTACACTCAATCCCACTTCGTGACCTCTATACTCCCTGCACATTGCGGCATAGACAACATCCCCTCTCATCTTAGCGCGTACGATTAAATTCTACAACGGTTCTATCCTGCATCAGCTCTATCTCTCATCTCTACAAAACAACAGCATCTCACTTATTTGCTCACAATTAGCCGCTTAATTCTCTTGCCTACAAGCAATCGTCTAACAATGTCGAATCATACACTATGAGTAGAGCTCCTTTATATTCTGCAGTGAGCCCTCCTTCCACAAGTGATCTATACTGGGCGGGCAACGAGACACACGGAATCGTCAAATAAAAGGTTAGCGTTAACCTGTTTTCGTGTTGTCTGTATTCTCTCTCCGTGACCCACCATAACCAGACCTGTCTAGACACACAAACAAAGGTGACGGCTAGACAGCAGTGCGCGACACACACAGATGTTGTTATACGTATATTTGACGTGATATGACGAGTCACTCGATCTTATTACTTTCACACTATTAAATATCTTTGCATTTGAGGTCTTGCGCGATACTGCACTACACATTGTCGATGATGGTTGAGAATATA
The DNA here is from genome assembly GCA_034510155.1 of Eucriotettix oculatus. Taxonomy (NCBI): domain Eukaryota; kingdom Metazoa; phylum Arthropoda; class Insecta; order Orthoptera; family Tetrigidae; genus Eucriotettix; species Eucriotettix oculatus. The sequence continues at coordinate 15,057,139 of CM067379.1, forward strand.
ATCTCGTTATAGTTGTCTATATATCTAAGCGTATGGGACGAAGTATATATACACATTATTCTTCAGACTGCTCACCTTTAGGCGCATCTGCGTGTTAGCGTATGATATAGTAGAGGGAGTCACAAGAGTCTTTAGAGTGACAGGATCTCTCTTCTGCACTCTAAGAGATTTCAGGTGATTGACGTGGATGAGTGGAGCTAGAACACGAATAGAGGATGTATATGTATCATGGCAACAAATACACAGGGTATTGTAACTATTATTAGACAACAGTCGACTTTTTTATCCGGACAAAAGGTAGGCGAGGTTGAAACTAGGGTAGACATAAGTTCTATGTATTGTGTTAGATATCACAATGAAACAACACAGGGCAACGCACTATGTAGGACACTAAATCACTAGTGCTTAATGAAGTAGTGAATTATAGGAGATGTTGTTTGAGATGAGGGGGATTTGAAAATGTAGAGTAGAGTGGAGCGTTATAGAGTATATCTCAGATGTGCGATTGTTTCTAGTGTACGAGTCCTCAGGTATATGTCAGAGACTTTCTAGCTATCTCTTACGTGTCAGAGAGACATTTTATCATCTAGTATATATGAACACAGAGTGGACACGAGGATACTACACACGCTAGAACGACACTATCTCGAAGATTTGGAGAGAGTAGGGGGAGATATTCACACTGTGGTGTGACGTTGTGTGGCTTCATCTTGAGGTGTTCTATCTTACTATATCGATGATCTGGGAGATATATGGTATTGAGTAGACGAACGGAGTGAGTGTGCAGCGTGAGTGAGTTTAGTTGTTTATACGACATATATAATAGACAGTTGTAGAATTTTGAGCAGAGTCTGTGTGCATGCATGAGTGGTCGCGGTGTAACACAGACACTAGAGTAGAGGCTACACATTAAGTGCGGACTGGTACATATGAGATGACATGTAGATAGACTATTGATTACTCAGGTTGAGAGGACACGTGACTTTATGTTCTGGGTACAACATAACACACACACGGGAGTTTCTGGAAGACTTCTCTCTATCTCTCTCTCTTGATAAAGAAGATTTGTTTAGTTTTCTCAGAGTCTATGACACTGGACTACGACACGGAGTGGACTCACATGGGTGCGACTAGTATCATGACTATATTCTCTTATCGAACTAGGTTCGGTGAGCGCGACACATCAGTAACTGTATATGGTACAGACAAGGCGGCTGTTTCACCTCTGTATGCGTGGACACACTAGAGGCGACATATCTCTAGCTCTCTGAGGCTTTGGAGAGAGTCTTCTATGTAGTGTATCAGGCTGGTGAACAGAGAGGGCAGCGTCTATACGTGAGTACACAACAGATGTATGGTTGGTATATCTCGTCGTGACCACGGGCTGAGAGAGAGATGTGTAAGTGTGATAGAGATCTTTCTTTACATAACTGATTGGCGCGTGGATTCCAAGATTCTTCATCTATTGATCTCTTTACTGAGTAGGTTCACTAGTAGATGTGTTTGAGAGCAGAGTGGAACATGGGAGAGCTGTCTTCGCGTCTACTTCACGACAAGATAGTATTATAGAATGTAGTTAGAGAGATAGAGAGGAAGGAGGAGACTCTGAGGATCAGGTTGCATTGGGGTTGTGTGGAGATAGTAGGAGGCAAGGTTGTCTCTATATTTCGATACGTCACAGGGTGGTGTCTTAACAGAGATTCTATAGAGAGCTGTATCTCAGCTCATACCTCTCAGATCAGAGACATGCACAATGACGAGGATCTCTGAGTAGAGGGTAGCACATTAGATAGGAGTTGGTAGTGGGTTTGAGGTTCATTAGGAGTTTGATTGACAATGGTGAGACTATGTATCACAAGAGATGTATAGTGTGAGAGACATGTGAGTGGCTATATGGGTGGACTAGAGGAGTCTGTGATGAGTCATTGGTGTGGAGAGTAGAGAGTGGATTTATATGATATAAGTAGGCGGGATATTATTTGTGAGGGGTGGAGATATATATATAATAGGAGACATGTGTGCTGACTACGTGTTTGTGACTTAGGAGAGTAGGATGCGCTTGCGAGAAAGTAGTTGAGAGGGTGAGGAGTTTAGTTGCACAACAGGTGTAGAGGTGGTCTCTATTGTTTGTTCTATCTTGTAGTGAGTGATATCAACTAACATTGTGTTGATTAGGGTCAGGATATCAGTGAGAGCAGTGTGTGAACATGGTATTGAGTTATGAGTCTGTGGATGGGGCACACAGATTTTTTTATTATATTAGTGGTGAGAGTGTGATGGTGAGTCTGGTATGAACTTTACACAGTGGGAGTTATTTTAGTTGGTTATTATTATCTGTGTGAGGGTGTGTGTGAGAGTATATGTAGATGTGCGAGAGATAGGGAGTAAAGGTGTGTATTATGGTCGTAGTGAGTCAGTCATATATCTCTGGTGTATAGAGTATGAAGGTGAGGCGTCTCTGGTGTCTTCCTAGTCTTTGGAGGTCACGTCTTTAGGGGTATTTTGTGCAACTATATCTGTGACTGAGGTTAGGGTAGTTAGGAGGGTGGGTGTATTTATTGTGGTTTCTGTGGTGATATCTGGGATTTGGTGTGGATTGTGAGAAGTTATTGTAGGTGGGGAGAGTGGGATTAGATATGTGTGATTTAGTATCTTATTAGTTGATAAAAAGTTTGTTTTGAGGTTAGGTATCGTGGAGAAGATTGTCTGGGAAAGGAAAAGAATAGAAAATGAGATGGATGGAAAGAATTACTAACGATGAAGTTCTAAACAGAATAGGGGAAAACCGGACGATATGGAGGGATAGATTAATAGGCCCCGAGGGTCCTTCATTATGTTTTCCAAGCCTTTTCTGACTCTTCTAATACTACAATATAACCGGTAAACCATAGGTTTTTATATTTCTACTGTTTGAAGTATGATTCCTTTTCCATATTCCGTTTTAACTTTCCCCATCGCCTGTTCTATATATATATATATATATATATATATATATATATATACGTTAACCAGCATGAGCGACAGACTTCATCCTTGTCTAACCCCATATGTTGATTTCTGATTTCTTTTCTTGATCTTAAATTTGTATTAATGTCTGTAAGACATTAATGTCTTATTGATTTAATTACCTCATTTAATATTAACACAATCTGTTTATTTAAATAGTAGACGATATTAGATTAAAATTAAAAGCTAATATTAGGAAAGTGTGTTGCTGTGACGTATAGTATATGGGTCCTGAATTGAAAAGTTTTCATAAATTTATTTTATGACGTTGTAACTTTTAAATGACAGTTAGGTTAGCCACAGTAGTTATTGATTTTGTATTATAAGTAGAAACGTTACCGATACTCGGAAGTATAGGAAGGGTAAAGATTGACGATTGTCTGTCACAACTCTTTGTCCCTCTCTTACATGTGTATTGATATAAGGCACTTGATCGCAGCGTCTTTCCATAAGCAGTGTTATTCCTCCCCGTGACGTGCCGTGACGTCATGTGCAGGCGTTGAATTCGCCCGCAGCCATCGACGTGCCATTATCTGTGTATGGCCGCCGGAGCAACTGGATAGTTATAGTCAATGTCTGATTGAATTGGAGCCCAGGGACACATGCGAGCTCACTCGAGACTCTCACAGGAGGAAAGTCTCCTTCCTACACGCCTCGATTTAAGGAAATCCTCCAACTCTTGTCTTTGCAAGCCAAACGAAAAATAATGATGAAGCAAAAAAGGGAATGTAGATTAAAATTTAAAAACCCAGTCACACTCCTGTTTATCAGATAAGTCATCAGTCAAATACACGAGCTTTCGTCTGACTGGGTTATTAAATTTAATCTACATCAGTCTTTTTAAAAATTCTACAATAGGAATGTAGATTTTCTAAGAAAAAAAAACGTAACGACGCATACAAAATTTCTCTTACACGTATCGTAAACCTCATGGTACGTTTCTCAATACATTGTTGTTGTTGTGTTGTCGTGGTTTTCAGTACTAAGGCAGATCTGCCTTTCCATTTCCTTATAACTCGCACAAAACCACAGCCTCCCTAATCTGCTTAGAGTATTCCATCATGGCCTCCCTCTTCTCTTCTTACCCCACGCCCGTCCCTCTAATGGTAATTTTACAATACCCTCGTGTCTTAAAACGTGGCCCATTAATCACATCGTCCCTATTCTGCTTAGCGTATTTCACCCTTTCTTCCCTCTTCTATTCTTACCCCACTCAATTCCGTCTAGTGCTAATTTTACAAGACCCTCGTGTTTTAGATCGTGGCCTATTAATCTATCCCTTCTCTTGGTCATCTTTCTCCATATTGTTCTCTCTTCCCTTATTCTGTTAAGAACTTCGTCGTCAGTGATTCTATCCACCCATCTGATTTTCAGCATTCGCCTATGACGCCACATTTCATAGGCTCCTATTCTTTTCCTTTCTGCAACTCCTATCGTCCACGCTTCGCATCCATGTAACGCAACGCTCCATACGAACATTTTTAGCAACGGTTTCCTAATATTCACACTTATATTACCCGTAAGAAAATTCATCTACGACTGGCGTCACGCTACCATCCACGCTAGCCTATCTTACGCAAGTCTTTTCATTCCAGCATAACTCTGCTGAGAATATTCCATCCCACACACTTCCCTCTAATGCTAATTTTACAAGACCCTCATGTCTTAAAACGTGGCTTATTAATCTATCCCCTTCTCTTGGACAACGTGCTTCATATTGTTCTCTCTTCCCCTATTCTGTTTAGAAATTTCTTGTTAGTGATTTTATCCACCCATTTTATTTAACTATAGCATCACATATCAAAGGCTTCTATTCTTTTCCTTTCCCCAACTCATATCGTCCACGTTTCGAACCCATATTATATTCTATCATTAGTTTTAGATTTAGATTTATTGTTGTTTCCATTAATCCTCGATTGAGGAAATAGGATACGTCATACATTAAAAATTAAAAATGAACAAAATAAAATAAATAATTAAAGACAAATAAACTTAAAATAAATTAGTAAAAGAAAGTGTATATAGACAAAAGTCAATATAAACACGACACGGACACACACTGGGAAACACAAACAAGCACACACTGAGGAACACGCAATGGAGTTTTAACTACTTGGAGCTCTGCGACCTCATATACATCACCCTTGCAGTTCCTTTTAATATATGCTTTGTATGTGATACTTCTTTCTCCATTTTTTTTGGCTTTTCTCCTATTCTGTTACAAATTTCTTGTTAGTGGTTCTATCCACCCATCTCATTTTCCTACAGCACCACATTTCAAAGGCTTCTATTCTTTTCCTTTCCGCAGCTCCTATCGTCCACCTTTTCACATCCATGTTACGCCACGCACCGTTTTTAGCTACGGTTTCGTAATATTCCCACTTATATTAGCCGTAAGTTCATTTTTAATAATTTTACAAGACCGTCGTTCTCTTAAAACGTACTCTATTTAATACGTAGCATTTCAAGTTTAGGTAGAAAAGTTTGATTAATTTCCCAATTATTGTTAAAAAAATTTAAGCGTGATTGTCTGCTTCACGGGTCGTTAATTCTTACGTATTCTATTTAAATGCTCGAATGATCCTCTTTGACGTTGACGTCACGCTTTGTGGCTCAACTAATATAATTTCCGAAAACTTTTAGTTTAACCTGGACGCATCACGTACTACGGGAGAATGTTCTCAGAATGTGTATGGGAGGAGGAATAGGGCCAGGGTGGGTGAATGTCCCAACAGAATCCTTTAAAGGAGATCAGAACTAATGGGATAAGAGTCTTTGGAAGAAGTTCCTACTGCGGCCGCCATAATGAGAGAAGGGAACGGATTATGTTCTCTAAAAGAAAGGAGGAAGAAACGAGGAGACCTATTCTATTCCTCTTGTGTACGTAATACGGTAAATAAACAAAATAAGTCGCAGTCTGCCTCCGGGAAATTTATCTTTAAGGGAAACGGGGTCTGAAATTTCAGGTTTTTAATTTTTTTCATATATTAATATGAAATGCCTACAAATTTAGCAAACTAAAATAAAAGAAGCTGATAAATAGACGAAGGAAGCTGTAACATATGCTGCAGGACAATGTTAATTAATATGTTTGATTCTAATTTAATAAATTATTACTGTTTTCCAAAAAAAGTGCATCCATCAGCTTCATCATTTCTGGGACCAAACTCCTTCTATGCGTCACAAATATTAGGATATTGCTTTCATTCTGTTTTCACATAATCTACATGCTAATACCTTCAAATATAAATATTAGTTCTTCTGTAGTCAATTAAACTAATTTAAAAGGACTGGTTCATATCAATTAATTAATTAGTCTTTAAACAATCCGATTTATTTTTCAGTCCAATTCACATTTCTTCCTCAGTAGCTTTCGACTATATTGTCATTTTCAACATAAGATTCACAACGGGTAAAGAAAATTGTGAATCTTATGTTATTTTACTGTTTATTTAATGTAAATTTAAGCTAATATGTATCTGTGTTTTAGTTGAAAATGGCAATATAGTCGAAAGCAACTGAGGAAGATATGTGAATTGGACTGAAAAATAAATCGGGTTGTTTAAAGACTAATTAATAAATATTAGTTTTTAATTATTCAAGTAGTTTGAGTGAAAAAAAATTCGAAGTTCTGAAAAGTGCCAATTTTTAAGTAACCCTGTGAAGCTCTGAGGGGAAAAAAATTAATTTTCCCCCAACAGTTTATTAAATTTCAAAAAAAAATTGCTGACAAACGATAAAAATATATCTTTTTTTCAAGGAACATTTTCAAAACTGCCAAATTTTAAAAATAATTTTCACAATATTTCAACAAGAAACAAGTATAAAAAAGCATAATTGTTGTACATTTGCTACACATGGTTAAGATGGCAGAAATTCATTTACTGGAATTTCAAATTTCAGTTCCTTTATCCCTTAACTCCTAAGTAGTATTTATAGGAAACTCTCTGGAGCTTTAAACATATCAGGATTGAATAAAAAATTATTTAGTTGTTCATGGTTACTGTTCCTTTTATATAGTAGACGCATAATTATATAAAAATAAGTATTTTTAAAAAAAGAAAATAGTAAAATATTCTTAATGAATCACTTGAAGAGTCAAGATCTTATTCGTGTTTAACTTAAACAGCTCATAAAATTTTCAAGACAAACAAGTCAATAACCAAAATATTAACCACATTTCCCATTCACATAACGAGACTATTTGAATTATTATTTTTTTCTCTGTAGTGCGTTGGCAAAGGAGCCAAAGAACAGACGTAGGTAAATATTCCTTCGTAAAGAGGGAAATGTGGGACTTTTCCTTTTAAGGGTACTAGAGGCTTTCCCTAGGGATGTGAACGTATTCAAATAGTACTCAGAAACGTAGGGAAAAAAGGTTCTTATTTTGTAAAATAAATATGGGACATGAAATATCTTTAAATTGTGATTTTAAATCTTTTTATGTAATTTATCTTCCGTCTTTTATTTTATTTTATCATAAGTTCAAGGAGAGAAAGCAGAAAGGAAGGAAGGAGGACGCAGTCTGTCGCTTCATGTACGATGAAGCAAGTTAAAAATTAAAATGTATATTAATCAAAATGTAAGATGAAGAAATAAAAATCATAAAGGTTTGTTAATCTGGTATTAGGGAAGTGAGAAGAAAACTGTGAAAAATATAATAAATGGTATGAACGTGATCCTTCTGGAAGAGTTCAACAGGAGCATTAATAGAGGGAAAACCAAGGTGATTGAATTTAGTGTAGGAAACCGTGGAATAACAAAGGCTGTTAGATTGGGAAGGGATATTTTGACGGAAGTTAAGGAATTCTGTTACTTGGGAAGCGTAATAACTAGGGATGGTAGAAGTATTGGATAGCACAGGCAAGGAAGGCTTTTGAAAAAAAGAGGAATTTACTTACGAGTAATACAAGTGTGAATATTAGGAAATCGTTGCTAAAAATTTTTCGTATGGAGCGTGGCGTTATATAGATACGAAATGTGGACGGTAGGAGTTTCGGAAAGGTAAAGAATAGAAGCCTTTGAAATGTGATGATATAGGAGATTTTTTTTATTCACTAATTACACTAATAGCCTGTTTTCTTGAGTATCTATAACGGGTCTTATTTTCATTTCTTACAATGTTTGTGTTAAAGATTTATTCTATTTTATTTTATAAATAATTATTTTCTTAAACAATAATAAAACTAATAAACTAAAACTAAAAACAGAAGGGTATAGGGTGAATGGGAGTAGGAGGATTGAAGGGAAAGTGCTGTGAGATCACAGCTGGCGGAATATGGAAGGGAAGAAAGAGAGAGGAAAACTATGTTAAGTCATAGCTGCTTCCATCTTCTTTTACATTACATTACAGACTGAAATTTTTTAATACTTTTTTATAATACTTATATATATATATATTCATCAAATATGGAAGTATATTTTTTTGCAGGGGGTCTGTAGAGCAGAAGACGTTCTCCCTGCGTAAGTTCTACCAGTAAAGATGCGTGGAGGTCAGCCATTGCTCTATTCTTGTCTCCTGGGTTTCCTTTTGGAGGCAGGAGACAGTCTTTCAATGTTTTCGTTTCCTCCACCCTTCCTCTAGCACAGGTTGTACTTCCAGCTCCGGAATTCCAGTTTCCCTCATTTTCCGGCGTCCAGGATATGAGGGTTTGTTTAAGCTGGCTTCGTCAAGTGTATTTTTTTTTTCATTTCTACCGCCAAATTATATAGGAGATATAGGAGAATTAGATGGGTGGATAGAATCAGTAAAGACGAAGTTATAAATAGAGTATGGAGTACGTTGTCCAAGAGATGGGATAGATTAATAGGCCACGTTTTGAGACATGAGGGTCTTGTAAAATTATCGTCAGAGGGAAAAGAACTGAAGACGGAAGCGAAGGATGGAATACGCTTAGCAGATAAGCGACGACGTGGGGACGTGTTAGATAGGTATAAATGAAAAGGCTTGAGCAGAATGGATGGTTGCATCAGACCAGTCTTAGGACTGAATACAGCGACAACAAAAGCTGTATTTTTTTTTCAATACGTCTTGAAGTCATAGGCTCTGAGTAAGAAATGGTGACGTCATGTTGGATAGTCTCAACGCAACTGAAGGATGAGAAAGAACACGTACAGATGTGGAGGTGATGAGACTTGATACTAGAGCAGGGGGGTGAGTTTAAGGGCAATACAGACGTGTGTGGAGAGAGGAGAGGAGAGTGGAGAAGAGTGGAGGTCGTCTTTGCAGAGAAGAGTTAACATATGACCTCACGATATTGGAAAATCGGCAAGCAGCCTCGTGGGAGACAGATGGCACACTTTACTTGATGCAATCTCCGGAATATCTCGGCAAAAATATATATATATATATACATATTGCAAGAGGAGGGCCAAGTACACCATCAAACAAGCGCCGGAGCAACATATGCAGCAACATGGCGGCGGCGGCGGCTGTGAATATTGAGACACGGTTACGGCGCCTCCTTGTGATGTAATGCGCCCCATCTATATCAATGCATGTGTGGTTGTTATACTCGACAACGCCGAAAGGTTGACTCTCTTTCTTTCCTCCCAAGCTGTTTGTTCGCCACACGAGGAAATGAGGTTTCCCTCAATATATTCGTTTACACGGCCATGTCAACCCCACTGCACCCCACACCTTGCAATTAACGTTTAAAGTTTGCAGATGATCCTCTAATAATGTTAATAATCTAAAGAAAATTATTTATTACCTATAATGTCAACGCAGATCGACGTTTCGTCCTCTTCAAGTATAACAGTTCGAAAGGTGTCATTCATCATCAGTTATTTTGACACACAGAAACTTAAATTATATTTATTGGGATAAATTATATTTATTTTATTTGCTTTTAAAAATGAGTAATTACCAAATATTAAAATTTTAAATAATTTTAAGTAAAATACGTGCTTTCGCCCAAGCCGGCCATCTTCATTTTGTAAAAAAAATGTTCATATCAAAGTTACAAATACATTTTACTACAATCTATAAAGCAAATTAAATCAGGGAAATGTGTGTCCGTATTGCGTAACGCGAGGAAAATCTATGATAAATAAAGAGTGCTTTTACTATAACTCAAATTACGGGCTCCAGGTGGCTAAACTACAACGAATTTAAAAATAATTAAAAGTATAAAATAAATAAAAGAAGGAAATGAGTACAAAAAAGTTAATATATGCTAATAAATAAAATTGAAATGTATGTCCGTCTCTCTCTCTCTCTCTCTTCTATCTGTCTGACTTTCTGTCTGCCTGGAAATTTGTCTCGAATAGACTCCGTTTACGACTCAATGGATTTCGATGAAAATTTGAGGGATTCAAACAGAGATTCTAACTTTATTTTTCGTGTTGCTTTGAGAACATATCAATAGAAATATTTATAAGTCCATTATATTTCCAAGCGAAAGGCGGTATGAAAACCAACTGCGAGTTATAAGTCCTATTAGGCGTTCCTATGCCATTCATACGACTTACTGTGTTATTATAAGCGTAATTTTGGTAGCATGAGGGAGAGAGAGAGAGAGGGTGATCATTCTCCCTCCATCTACTGCTGCTGCAGGATACGCGTCGTAATTAACCTATCGTTTGCAGAGAACTAAGCCCCTGAGAAATGATAATCTTTTTTTGATCGTCCATACGATGTATACATAAATTGGTTTTTATTTGTCAGGTAAATTTTAATATTTGGTGATTACTCATTTTTAAAAGCATAAAAACATAATTTATCCCAATAAATATAATTTAAGTTTCTGTGTGTCTGGAAGTTTTTCTAAAATAGACTCCGAAAGGTATGATAGCAGGACCTGTCCAAAACCTAATCTCAGTTTCATGGTAGGCCCTGAAGCGATCATAAAGAAATGACACCGTACCTTTTAGCTATTTGTCCAAGTTCTGTGCGAACAAAATCGTGTGCACAGCCAGTTCAGTCACTCCATCTCAAGTTACCCGTGTTCAAGTACAGAAACCTGAAGTCAGAATCGCAAAACCCCGACTGCTTACCGGTAAGAGGATCTCAGCCACAGAAATCTAAAGCAAGGATGTCAGGTTGAAACGCTCACGTTCTCACCGGTTTTCTTAGGTTGAGGAATTTCTCCGTCTTTCCTTGCAGTCGTCCTTTGCCTCAATTTTCCCTTCCTCTCTATTCCTGCCGGGCTGGCTAAATCCCCCCATACAAGCCGTCTTTCCCAGTGTGTGTGTGTGTGTGATATAACTCACTTCATTGGTGGAAATTCATCTTACAACCGCCAACCAAATCTGTTAACAAGTTCCTGGCCGGCGGGATGAGGACTACATTTAGCCGGCCAGTTCCATCCGGTAATTCCCGTCCTCAGCTTCTGCGACGCTTTGGATAGGCACATTCAACACAATCGTAATAAAAACTATCTCGATCGGGTCAACAGATGAAAGAAAGCGCAGTATATTGTGCAAAATATTTTTTTCACTGCCACGCTTTTTAATATCGGCCTGCTTCTCTACTTGTAAATAATTAATTATTAACGCGTTCACCGGTAAATTATAAAATGAAATATTTTCTCATTCTAAATTAAATGAACTTTTCTGAACATTATTACACAGTCTGTAAGAGCACATCGTCTGTGTGTTAGAGAGTTTCTCTCGTCATATGTCTGACAGAATGCAGTGTGCATAACGAATAAAAACAAACACCGTCGTCATGGCAACGTGACCTGTGGTGCTTGCTACACACTCGCAAGAAATTAACAGACAGAGAGAGATAGAGATAGATAGAGATAGAGAGAGAGAATGTGCGCATGGATATTGTCTGGACTGGATTTTCTGGAAGACAATGATAATTGCGCTGTTAGCAGCTGCTGCAGCAACTCTCATTCACGATGTCGAAATAAAACCACAGCCGCGTCCGTACGTCTGTAATCAGCAAATTCAGGCCGGGGAAAATATTCTCTCTCTCTGTCCCTCTCTCCACTCATTCTCAAGAAATTGAAAAGCGAAGTACGTATAAAAAAAATAGAATGATACAACTGCATTGTTCCCCGCAAGGGAGATGTGAATGGAGGCATTCAAACTTGCAGACACACGCAGGGAGGGTAAAAAAAATTTGTATGCTTAATGAAATGCTCCAGTTTCAAAGTATCGGTAGGAGGTAACTGGAACGGTAGAGATTAGACGTTAATACTTGCAAACTGCTGAAAACTCTGTACAAATTTCCCTTCCTTTCACAAAGACCTCTATATATTTTTTTTTCATTAAAAGTTAAATTACTGTTCTTCTTATCTGAGAATGCGGCACTTAGAATAGGAATAAAATATTCCGATAGTTAGTTAAGAGACAATGTCAAGTAGTATGAGCAAAATGAAGAACAACTTTGATGTTAAAATTCTGGAAACACTTTTTTTCAGGAGGCAAATAATATTCCAGCGTTGTGTACATGATGTTCCTCCCTCGTAACATTAGAGACTAATTATAAGGTTTAACCATATTTTAAAAAATTCAAACACTATATATTTCTGAAATTAATATATACATAATATACCCATTTCTGGGATGAAATCAAATAAATAAAAGGAAATAAATGTATTGAAAATGTAATTAAGGGCGCCACGTTGAAGGACTATCACTAAAAACAATTTAATTTAAAGTTACACATTTACTGAAAGAAAAGAAAATATAATATTTCGATAAAAAAAGAAATTTATTAAATAAAATTTTCCCACTGCTCCAGCAAGAGACTCAGTCCCTAGTTACCCTTGTTTCGGTAAACTTGATCCCCCACACCGTGAATTTAAACATTGAAGAAATATTTTAGCCTCGCGAAGCTCCAGAATATAAAAAGACACCACGGGTTGCCGGCCAAAGACTTTCCTGCCACGCGATCGAAGCAGTGTCCGGTTCATCCGGCCAATCTTCAGCGTCCCCCTTTTCCTTCTTTTTCATGCCAACTGTTCTCCATCGTTACAAATCAATAAGGTTACTCTCTCTCTCTCTCTCTCTCTCTCGCCACGTAGACGATTTATTACAGTTCATATTTGGTATTCATCTGTTTCAAATTGGAGAAAAGATACGAGGCTCGTGGCATCGAAACGTCAATCTACATTTATTTTAATTATTCCCTCAGATATTTTTAAGTTTGTTCTGTTAAATGAAGTCGTATCCTTTATTTTGGTAGGTATATGCACTGGGGACGAAGACTTTGAGCATAAGGCAAGAGTTGTCCGCTAATCCCATTAGGGATCAGTCGGCCAGCTGCCTCCTAAAACTTGTGGAGACGTGGAGACGGGAATACTGCGATCCCCACAGCAAACTGGTCTCCCGTCATTCGTAAGGAAGGGCGTTAGAATAGTACCCAATGCCCGACCTACCTGATGCAGGTTTTCTAGGGTTTTCCTCTAAAGGTGAAACACTTGGTAGGAGCCTTAAACTATAGCCCGGGGGTCTTAGTCAGCCCTTGGTTACCTTGCTCTCTCTACTTTCAGCATCCCCTCTATTTTCACATCCCTTCCTATGATATTAAAGGGGAGTTGCCTGTTTCAGGATCACCCTCATGTAGCCTGTTACCTCACCCCCCAAAAAATTGTTATTATCTACCAGTGATCTTAGGTTTTACATTAATACCTGTGTAAAAAATGGTACCAAGGGTCGATGAATAAAATATTCCTCCTCCCCGTCCCTTCCTTCTGTGTGTGTGCGTGTGAGGGAGGAAGAGAGACTGTAACTGTATCTGGATGGCACAGGGAGAGTAGTAAAAGCCGGCGGCAGTTGTGGGTTTCAATCAGTGCAGGCCGCACTCCATTCCATTAGAGGATATGAATCCCGGCCACAAGGGTGCGGTCGTTAAAACCCTGTGACTCACCCGATACGGATTCAAAAATTCCAGCTGTGCCTCTGCCTCCCTAAAAAGGGAGGACGACATTTCAAACCACGCGCTGGCAGGCCTCAGGATTACGTCGCTCTTTGACCAATAAATTAGACTCGAGCTCAATCCCCTAACAGAGGCGCTTCCTCTCAGATCAGCCCTAAATAGAAACACCCCTTTAACTACTTAAGGACATGATACGTGAAACAAACAATAAAAAAAATTACAACATAGTTTTCTGACTTAAAAATTTACAATAAATAAAAAGACGACCAAAAGGTTAGAATATAAATATATCACTATTTATTGACAAAAGCGACGTTTCATTTCCATTTTGAGACTTCCTCAGGCTTAAAGATTAGCTATATAATATATTTACACATCTATTATTACTTATTATTTTTTGTCTATTTTACCCTCATTTTTTTAGTAAACCGTAAATATCTGTCTTCCAAATTTGTAATTGAAAAATTTTATCCTTTTCTTGTAATCTCATATGTGTCGTTCCCTACTTCCTCGAACTAATGGATTGAATGTGTTGTTGTTGTGGTGTTAATCAGTCCTAAGACTGGTCTAATGCATGCAGCTCTCCATGCTGACCTATCCTACGCAAACCTTTTCATTTCTACACAGCTAACACAACCCACATCCTCAATAATCTGCTTAGCGGCTTCCCTCTTCGGCCTCCCTCTAATGCAGATTTTACAAGACCCTCATGCCTCAAAAACGCGGCCTATTAATCTATCCCTTCTCTTGGTCAACGTCCTCCATATTCTTCGCTCTGCTCATATTCTGTTTATAATTTCCTGACTAGTAGTTACCTTATCCACCCATCTCATTCTGCTACAGCACACTACGTTTCAAAAAATTCTATTCTTTTCCCGCCTGCAACTCCTACCGTTCACGTTTGCAGCCAACCTTTTTAGCAATGATTTCCCTATATTTATGCTTATATTAGCACTACGTAAGTTTCCTCTTCCTTGCCTGTTAATCCTACTATTGTGATAATGCTGCCCAAGTAACTTCCTTCAAAATATCCCTTTGTTATTCCATTTTTTTCATACTATACTCCATCACATTGGTTTTCTCTCTTTTAATTGTCATGCTGTACTCTTTTTTCAAGTCATCTTCTGACTATATATGTATAGTCAGCTTGCCGATCACTAGTAATGTCTTCCTAACTTTATGATGAAGGGAGCGGTGCCTCCGAAAATTTAAAAGACATCCAAAAATTCACAAGGTGCCAGCCTTCTGCGAACCTCAGGTAAGTCACCTCACTTTCTATCTCTCCTTGCATTTTCCATATTCACTTTCAACTTTCTTCATCGCTATTTTCAATAATAAGTAAAAGAGGGTGTGCGACAGACTGCATCCTTGTCATGTTCCGTTCTTGATTTCTCCTTTCTTTTCTTGCCCCGTCAATTTTATTTACTGCTGACTGCCATCTGTATGACTCTTTTTTTCTCAATATTTTTAATCCTGTCATCTTCAAAATCCTACGGATTGAATAATAAATATAAATCAGATATTACTATGTCGAAAATAGATATTTACTTACGAAATTCTTTATCCCACAATCCAGAGCCGTCTGTATAAACGTCACGTCACGGCTTAAAATGTTTTCCCCCCATACAATAAAACTGAATCCAAACATCGACCTCGCTGGTTTGTATTTAGCGGACTGCATCTGTTATTTTGCTTGTACGGATGTATGTATGTATTTATTTATTGATTGTTTGTTTATTTGACGTGTGTGTGTGTTGGCCGAGCTGATTGCACTCGCCCCCGAAAATAGGATGGGCGGAAAACCACGGAATCTGTAAGCAAATATTATTTAACGTCCAAAAAAAGCACACGTGGGAAACATTTGACACTCTAAGTGGGAACTGTGATTCTTTTTTTTCAATCCGTTCCGAAATAAAGTAGTCTGAAAAGGCGGTGTTGAACTTCAACGAAAAATTCCCCCATAAATATGTATTGATAACGTCACCATTTTACTTTTCATCTCAGATTTACACACGTGTAAGTTGTTGTTGTTGTGGTATTTAGTCCAAAGACTGGTCTGATAACCCATCTTGTGCAAGCCTCTTCATTTCCGTATAACTACCACATCTCCCATCCTCACTAATTTGCATAGCGCATTCCATCCTTGGCCTCCCTCTTAAACTCTTACCTCACTCACTTCCCTCTAATGCTAATTTTACAAGACCCTCATGTCTTAAAACGTGGCCTATTAATCTATCCCTTCTCTTGGTAACACGTGTACTGAAAAAAAAATATATTTGTACGTAGATTGGTTTTGATTGTTTGTTCGTAAAAATTTAATGGGGTGGGAGGGTTGTTTGGAAAAATTGCAAGAAAACTCGTGTGCACAGATTGATTCTTGAAAACCCGGAGAAAAACACTATGGAGGTAAGAATCTCTCTAGCACAAAGACGGAAAGAAATATTATTTTGCGCAGATCTCTGACGTCACTTTTCAGGTCCCCGTTACGAAATGTACGGGTGTAAAAGTATTGTGTGTTCTCTTGACTGTCTTTAGTGATTCTAGTGTTTTTTTTACTTTAGATTTAGATTTATTGTTGTTTCCATTAATCCTCGATTGAGGAAATAGGATACGTCATACATTAAAAATTAAAAATGAACAAAATAAAGTAAATAATTAAAGACAAATAAACTTAAAATAAATTAGTAAAAGAAAGTGTATATAGACAAAAGTCAATATAAACACAACACGGACACACACTGGGAAACACAGACAAGCACACACTGAGGAACACGCAATGGAGTTTTAACTACTTGGACCAGGAAACTGTCCTTGCTCCAGCAGCAGCTATATACATGAAACAAACAAACAAAAGAGCAGAAAAAACTGAATAGAAATTTTAAGATATGTGATGTGCTATTTTATAAGGCAGCTCATTCAACACTTGCAGCAGGAACCTTGATTTAAATACTAGAAGGACGATTAAGAAAATCCTGTACCGAGTAAAACGCGCCATTTAAAAGAATAGTTTTACTCTGCTTCACGAAGCTTTTGTAGTTACTATTTTTAACCTCTGGCGGAAGGAAGGAAGGCTGTTGTATAAAATTATCCCCAGGGGTATTGTGAATACTTTTCTGGTGTAGAGCAAGGCGATGCTTGTCCGACCTTAGAGCTGAACGATTTCTAGTCGCGTATTCATGAAACTTGCCATTTCTTTCTGATGGTTCCGGGAAATATAATGATCGGGTGTATTTTTTTTAATTCTATTTAGTAGCTTTCCTTCCTTCCTTACACTTAATGTCAGATAATTTATTTTTGAGATTTCCCATAATTAAATCCTGGAGGCTTTATCTATTGGAATTTCCTCCAATAAAAAAAACAACTACTCTCTTAGCTTGGGCCTTCCTTTCCTTCTACTTCAGTCTGGCTGAGTGAAGGTTAGTTTTTTTGCATGGGTTGATATCCTCCATCCATCATTCTCACGTGCCGTAGCCATTTAAGTCTACATATTTTCAAGGTATGGATTATGTTACGTTGTTTGTATAGGTTGTAAAGCTCATGACTGTATTTTATTCTCCATATTCCATCAACACGGTTTGGGCCATGGATCTTTCTCAGGATTGGCCTTTCAAATATTTTTTTTAATTTTCTTCATCATTTGGAATTCCTTCAATGAAAAAAAAATCCCCTTACATTCGTTCATCAGTTAACACTTCCCAGCATAAAGTTCACCTGTAGCTGTGTAAGTCACCCACTCATGGTTGAGAGTTGACCAACATCACCACCAACCCTCTGAAGCAGTTCCGTGGGCAAAGTTCCGCCGCTGGAGTTATGAGGGAAACCCTCGAGCGTGATGTGCAATTGCTGTGTTTGTCGTGTGTGACAGACAAGCTGAGGTAATCAATAGCCACGGGCTATCAGGGTCAAGAGTCGTACCATTTATGTCATAAACAGGGCCTGGAACCTGGAAGGGCCTTGTGATTGGTCGTGGGCGACGCGGAAATCCGACAAAGAGTTGGTAACAGGAGCTTTTAATGACGTACGTTGGAAATAAACCTCAAATAATTACGTAGTTAAACATCAAAAAAGCCAATAACTTTATATTAAACATCACCCTTGATACGTTTCAGAGTTTCGTCGACAATTTTTAATACTTCTTCAAGGAAAACTGTTTGTAAACAAAATTTATTTTGGTGTCTTGAGCAGATAGAAATACAATATTGCAATTTAAAAAAAGGAAGTCCAAAAGTTACAAAAAAAATCTGCGTCCTAGACTTTCCCGCCCGATGTAAGTCAAATATAATTTTCTGACTATAAGTCTATAAATAAATAAAGCGGCCAATAATTCAGACAAATTTCCTCGAAGAAGTTACAAAATTTAATAGATTTATAACAATCCTTGGGAAGAAGAGTCGAATATGAAGCAAAACAAGGGCGAATGTCGTGATGAAAATTTCATAGAAAGCGCAGACCCTAAAGAAATATATATTTGGAGGTAAGGGGGGGAACTAAAAACATTCACAAAATGCCCAGGTTTCTTGACTGCAACAAGGACGCTTAATTGGCCCCAAAAATACATTTTCCAGGGTGAGATCCACGCTGACAACAACCAGATTGAATCCACAATTTTCAAAAGAACCTGTTGAAGTTCAAGGAGCAACCTTTTAGAATGAAACATAAACATGGAGACGTTTGAGAATAATTTAAAAAATAAATAAAGTAGACGGAAGTGGTATAAAGCAAAGAGTTTCTAAGAAGAGGAAACGAGACTACAACTTTCAATAGAAAAGCAAAAACATGTAAGGGATCACATCCTTAGGATAAAATAAATGTCAACACGTGGATGCAATTCCAGGTCATCCTGGAAGAATAAGAAGAAGAAAAAAAACGAGTGCGCCAGCCTGGCGGAAGACAAAATTTTGCAGACCAAATCCAAGAACTGGATCGACAACAGGGACCCTAAGAAAAAATTCCCGGAAAGTGGCGTTCAAGAAGAATTGAATTACAGACACGGTAATAATAAATGAAGACGTTGTAACAAGATTAAGGCAAGCGGAAGAGATCCATCTGGAATAAAAATTTTAACAGAAAGGCGAAACTGTAACGGATCACATCATAAGGATAGATTACAAGAAATGAATGGACAACGTCTGGATGGAGATCCAGATCACTAGACATGGAGAAGACAGAGTGCAACAACTAAGAGGACATGGTGACGCTGTAAGAACCCATGAAAGGGAAAGATAGAGTAGGAAATTTACAAACCACGTCCAAGGACCAGCCAACAGGGACGACATTTAAAAATAAAAATAATTTTTTACGCGTGTGCAAACAAATCGTTATGGAGGCCAATATTTTATCCTTCTATATACTTTACAAGAATTATAACAGTAAAATAATTATATGCATGGCCCCTTATATACAAATTAATATATCTACCTCACTGGCGAACACAAAAGACACATCAAGAAATTATGAATCTTTAATAACTACAGTTGGTATCTCTTATACTGATAAATAGCCTCACATTTATAAAATTAAGAATATTTTAAGGATTTCAAGGTTTCTCTTGAAAAAAACGGAAACAACTATGCAAAAAAATATATACCTGGGGTACTTGGGGTTATTTCATGACGTATCTTCCCGTTTTCTTCTCAGTGTGAATCAAATCAACGCTCAAAATAAACTTAACTGGTTGTTAATAAAATCAAATTCTTTTACAGCATTTTATTGATTCAAGACGATCTCGATTGAGACTGTAGATTAATAAATGCACAAATTACTTGAACTCTATCTACATTTCCAAATAACAAGTCGATCATCTTTGCTGTCCCCAGAGACCATCTCTGCTAGTCTGCGATATTCCACTTTCACCCAGAGATATCTCCCCACTTCTTCAAAGAACATTCAAATAATTTATCTAATCAGTAATTATATCACTATTTTTATGCCAATGCTTCCTCACTGAGATTCATCAAATTATTTAAGATGGTGGAAAGTTTGAACTATTGATCTACTGTAGGATAACAATTCGATTTTATATAATATATGCCGGCACCATTAGGCAGCACAAGGGGAAGTAATATCTTCCCGTTTTCTCCTCAATGTGAATCAATGCAGCGCTCAAAATTAAACTTAACTGGTTGTAAATAAAAGCAAATTCGTTTAGAGCATTTTATTGATTCCAGACTGAGTCGGAAGGTTAATATATGAACAAATTACTTGAACTCGATCTACATTTCTAAATAACGAGTTGATCATCTTTGCTGTCCACAGAGATATCTCTGCTAGTCAGCGAGATTCCACGTTCACCCAGAGATATCTCCCCTCTTCTTCAAAGAATATGTAAGTATAAGTATAAAATCATATTCCATAAATCCTATAGAGAAGCACAAGCTTCAAGGATGTGGAACGAGTCAGAGATTTTACATAGGTTGCTTTATTAATATTAGAATATACTGTAACTATTCATTAATTTTTAACTTATAATAAGATTTTCTTAAGTTCTATACAGAAGACATACAATTTGTACCTTATATATAAAACTGATAAATATTTTTACATCCTATACTAAAAAATTAGTGTTCTAATAATGTTCTTACATAATTATCTTTCATAATTATAAATATCTACCCTATGATACATTCAGAAATTATGACATCAGTAAATCACTACGGCTATTTCGATGCGTACCTCACTCATATTCGACAAATTATTTAAAATGGTGGAAATTTTGATCTATTGATCTACTGAAGATTAATAATTCGATTTTATATGTTATACGCCGGCACCAGTTGGTAGCACAAAGGGAAAACTTAAAATATAGTAGTAGCACATCTTTGGCTGGTTGCCTAGCAACGTGTTTATGCGTGTATGTGACGAATATTTTTGTGGCTATGGATTAAATACATCGCTCGTTTTTTTTATTTTTTTAACAACAACACAGACAATCACGTTTATTTATGCTAAGTGACTTTTTTTTCTGTGACGAAAATGGCAGCGTCTAAATTAAACTAACAAGCACAAAAGCCCGAGAGGTGGAGGGTGTGCAAATACTATAAACATTATTCTGTGTTTTCAATTCACCAAACTGTATGCATTTCCCGCAATTAATAAATATTAATTTATACATGTATTTTTTTTCTCGCTGTGCAGTTTAATTCTATTTTTTTTACGTACGCATGTGTGTGTGTGTGTGCTTTTCCTCCTCTAAATTAAATATCAATCATGGCGGAGCAAAACTGTTGCGGGGGTTGTTCGCAGCAGTCTCTGCCATAAACATTTACAGCGCAGCTCTCAGTTCAGTTTAAACCTCGCGAGTGAAATAAACGATACTGTTATGTAGTAATTTCTGGTAAATCGCCGTCCACGCCACCATGTATGTACTTTGCCATTTTGTGGTCCGAACGTCCATAACGCTTCCACACTCATTTGTATGCATACTTTTCTCTCTCTCTCCCCCTTCTCCCTCCCTCAGACAGCAATGATTAAGGTTATTATGTGGTTCTGACACAGTTACCAACGTTCGCAGCTCTCTCTCTCTCTCTCTCACTCACTCACTCTCTCTCTCTCTATATCTCTATCTCACTCTATCTATCTATCTACCTACCTATTAAATGAAGCTTTCTACCTCAATTCTGAAAGCAGGAATAGTTTATAGTTGAGATAACGTTTTAATTACATGACAAGGTAATTTCAGCTAGTGGAGATGTTTCTGATGTGTCTGTACTTGCACAGCTACCAACTTGTTACAGTAATATTTATTGTAACGGCAGTAAACCATGCCGTGAAGAAGAAAATTATATACGTATATAAAACGTATCGATAGTAAAATTTAGACATTACTTACGCACACGCTATTGCAGAAAGAAGTATCACATACAAAGCATATATTAAAAGGAACTGCAAGGGTTGATGTATATGAGGTAATAAAACTAATGATAGAATATAATATGGGTGCGAAACGTGGACGATATGAGTTGGGGAAAGGAAAAGAATAGAAGCCTTTCAAATGTGATTTTATAGGTAAATAAGATGGGTGGATAAAATCACTAACGAGGAAGTTATAAACAGAATAGGGGAAAAGCGAACAATATGGAGGACGTGGACCAAGAAAAAGGATAGATTAATAGGCCACGTTTTAAGGCACGAGGGTCTTGTACAATTAGCATTAAAGGGATGTGTGTGGGGTAAGAACAAAAGAGGGAGGCCAAGGATGGAATGCGGTAAGTACAATATGGATGATGTGGCTTGTGATAATTATAAGGAAATGAAAAGGCTTGCGCAAGATAGGTTAGCATTGAGGGTTACATTAGACCAGTCTTAGGACTGAATACCACAACAACAAAACTAATGAAGAAGGTAGGCGTAAAGAACAACCAATCACATTCTACTTTCCACTCGTAGTTGAACCTCAACAAAGATCATTGGAACATAAATATATGCAGTTTACGAGTGATTCTATTTAATACAGAGCCACACATAAAGATAAGACGTTGCTAAGCAACCAGCCTAGTATATTTAAAGTTCGCGCGTACTTCTGCCAACTGGTGAATAATTAATATAATTAAATTCTACAGTAACTCGATATATCAAACTTTCTGCCATTTTAAATAATTTGATGAATCTCCGTGAGGTAATAAACGTAGTGGTATTCTTACTGATGTCATAATTTCCTTGCATTCTCTTTGAATATGAGGAGAGATATCTCCGGGTGAAAGTGGAATATCGCTGACTAGCAGATATATCTCTGGGACAGCAAAGATGATTAACTTTTTATTTGGAAATGTAGATCGAGTTCATGTAATTTATTCATCTATTAATTTACCGCATCAATCGATAGCGTCTTGAATCAATAATATGCTATAAAAGAATTTGCTTTTATTTATAACCAGTTGAGTTTCATTTTGCAAAGATCATCAACTTAATATTTTGAAATGTAGACCGAGTTCAAGCAATTAGTGAATTTATTGCCGATCAATTAAGAATATTCGATTGCTAAAAATTGGGGGGGGGGATTTTGCACAACATGTTCCTTTAAATTCTTCTCTCTGATGTTATGAGAGTTATGCTTTTCTAAATTGGTCGAAATTGTGTAAGCGTCGTCCCAAATTACGAGGCTGAGTATTTGTATTGAAATATCAGCCATTGTATCCCACGTGGGATGTGGCAACACTGTCAACCTCAGCATAGTGATTCATGTTTGTAGCACGTCTCGGTGGTCTTGTCCATGGGTCTCCCATAGATCAATCTACCAATTCCACAGGCCACAAATGGCGTTACTTGTGTAGGGACCCCGTTAGGCGTTCCACGAAACAACGTATGCTTGTGCCTTAAACATTATATATATATATATATATATCAATGATAACTTTACTTATGATCAATATGAGTAAGCATTTTATCATCAAAACTAGCAACGGCTTGATAAGCAGGAAGTCAGGAACTCTGCCTTAGCTAGGAAAAGTAACAGCACGGAAGAAGCAAGCACACGTACCGTAATAGCAAGGAATAGAGAGGGAAACTACCGAAGTGGACAGTAATCAAAACTATTTAGTCAAATTCTGGCTCAGGTCTTGGGCTCTAGTCCTGGGTCCGGCCAACATTTATCCAATCTTGTTTTTTCTAAATTTATCGACAAGCCCTTCATCTCAGCTTCAATTCATGCATTCCTAATAACTTTGACAAGGAAAAATAATTTTTAACTCATCAACTGAATCATTGACAACTCAGTAAAAAATAATTATTAGAAGAACTGAAAAGAATTAGTTTTCTGTTGGCGGTTCATGGGATAAGAATTTGAAGACTCTTTCAGGCTACTGTCCAAAAAAAATGAAGGGGAATGTGACAGGATAAACACGTGATAGGATAGAATTTTTATTTAATTTTTGGAGGTTACAAAGTTCAGTGAAAGTCGACTGCTATAATTACTCTTGGTCACTTCTGTAGAATATAAACGCTTAATTTAAAAAAGTAATTTTTATGTTCAGTGATACGTTCCTTTCAGAGATAGCTTTGTTTGTCCCATGTAACAAGCTTTACAATACTGAAGTTGAATTTCGCTTATAAAATTTATGATTGACCAAAATGTTAAATTTACCTTTTATTTTTTTAATGAAATGAAATTATTAAAAGAACTGAAAAGAATTAGGTTTCCGTTGACGATCTATGGGATAAGAATTTGAAGACTCTTTCAGGCTCATGTCCAAATAAATAAGGCCCTGTGACAGGATAAACACGTGATAGGATAGAATTTTTATGTAATTTGTGGAGGTTACAAAGTTCAGTGAAATTCGACTGCTGTAACAGAAGATGCAGAATCCCGTCAGGCGGAGTAAAAGTAAGGATGACAACCTCGGGAAATTTCTTTAAAAAAAGTTTAATGATAACATCTAAATTAATTTCAGTTTACTTACAAGAGAAAAATATATATATTTCTTGTTGTGTCCGTTCTGTTTTCCCTAGTCTGGAAAAATGAGCAATGAATTTTTTTTCCCGCAGCTCCAACAAACAAGGAGGAGGATTTCAGGATCTTCGTCAGGAGCAATCTGAGGGAGTAGCGGAAACTTCTTGAACACCTCCTCCAAAATTGTGTTAGCATGGCCGGGGTCTGCGGGGGAAAAAGAAAAATCCAGATGGCACCACTCCTGTTTAGGGGGGAGGAAGGCCAGGGTGAGAGAGAAGTAAAAGAAATGACATCGTCTGACAACAGGGGGGAAAGAAAATACTGCACGAGACTCGCGCCTGACAGTAAACACCGTGTGACAGTGTACGTGATTCCTCGCCCAGGGACTATTAAAATACGTATTCCCCACGGAGAGAGCAAGATTCTTAAAAAATCATTGATATGAAAAAAGAAACTAAAAACAGATTTGAAATGAAAATAAAGCTGGCGTATTTTCCAGACTAGGGAAAACAGAACGGACACAACAAGAAATATATATTTTTTTCTCTTGTAAGTAAACTGAAATTAATTTAGATGTTATCATTAAACTTTTTTTAAAGAAATTTCCCGAGGTTGTCATCCTTACTTTTACTCCGCCTGACGGGATTCTGCATCTTCTGTTACAGCAGTCGAATTTCACTGAACTTTGTAACCTCCACAAATTACATAAAAATTACATCCTATCACGTGTTTATCCTGTCACAGGCCCCTTCATTTGTTTGGACAGTAGCCTGAAAGAGTCTTTAAATTCTTATCCCATGAACCGCCAACAGAAACCTAATTCTTTTCAGTTCTTTTAATAATTTCATTTCATTAAAAAAAATAAAAGGTAAATTTAACATTTTGGTCAAACATAAATTTTATAAGCGAAATTCAACTTCAGTATTGTAAAGCTTGTTACATGGGTCAAACAAAGCTATCTCTGAAAGGAACGTATCATTGAACATAAAAATTATTATTTTTTAAATTAAGCGTTTATATTCTACAGAAGTGTCCAAGAGTAATTATAGCAGTCGACTTTCACTGAACTTTGTAACCTCCAAAAATTACATGAAATTCTATCCTATCACGTGTTTATCCTGTCACAGGCCCCTTCATTTGTTTGGACAGTAGCCTGAAAGAGTCTTCAAATTCTTATCCCATGAACCGCCAACAGAAACCTAATTCTTTTCAGTTCTTAGACACATGCAGAAACGAAGAAAAAAAGGTAAGGATACAAAAACCTTGTAGAGGAAAGTCAAAGTTTTATTTAATGACTGTATAAATAAAGATATGACTCTACCAGTTGATTGATACTGATGTTTAACCCCTATTCCGGCTTCTTTGAGTGATGATATTATTTTACTATTTTTTGCCGTTCGATTTAAGTTGTCTACCAACAATGGTTTCAACCACCCTTAAAACAGTCAATTACGTTATTCTCTTAACAAAAATAATTTTCCAAAGTGGTCCTTAAAATATAAAATTAAGAGATACCGACCAATTTAGTGATTTTTCAACTGTGTTACGATAACGTGGTCCTGCAGAACGAGTTCAATGTGAAGACTAATAGAGGGAAAACCAAGGTAATGTAGTGTAGTATGGGAAACATTGGAATAACAAGGGCTGTTACATTTGCGAAGGGATATTTTGAAAGAATTTAAGGAATTCTGCTACTGGGGCAGCGTAATAAGTAGAGTAGCATAGCACAGGGCAAAGAAGAATAATTTACTTGCGGCTAATATAACTATGAATAAAGGGAAATCATTATTAAAAATGTTGGTATGGATTGTGGCGTTATATGAGTGCGAAACGTGGACGGTAGGAGTTGCAGAAAAGAATAGAAGCCTTTGAAAGGCGGTGCTATAGGGGAATGAGATGGGTGGATAGGATCACCCGCCAGCAAGTACTAAGCAGAATAGGAGAAGAGAGAAAAAAACATGGAGGACGTTGACCAAGAGAAGGGATAGATTAATAGGCCACGTTTTAAGATTAGCATTAGAGGGAATTGAACAGAAGAGGGAGACCAAGGAAGGAATACGCATAGAATTTTAGTACTAAGCAGAATAGGAGAAGAGAGAAAAAAACATGGAGGACGTTGACCAAGAGAAGGGATAGATTAATAGGCCACGTTTTAAGATTAGCATTAGAGGGAATTGAACAGAAGAGGGAGACCAAAGAAGGAATACGCATAGAATTTTAGTACTAAGCAGAATAGGAGAAGAGAGAAAAAACATGGAGGACGTTGACCAAGAGAAGGGATAGATTAATAGGCCACGTTTTAAGATTAGCATTAGAGGGAATTGAACAGAAGAGGGAGACCAAGGAAGGAATACGCATAGAATTTTAGGGATGATGTGTGGAAAGTGGTAGTTAGGTGGAAATGAAAAGACTTGTGCAAGATAGGTTAGCATGGAGGGTTTCATAATACTAAAAACATAACTTAAAAATTATATTTTTAAAAATTTAAATGGTATTATCTTTATGCGACTGTCATTGGAATTGAGTTATAAAGGGAGAAGGGGAAAAGAAATCTCCTCCAGATTTTCTGATGTGGAATTGGGACTGTTTCACCCACAAATCCATTACCAATAAATATCACGCCTATTGGATTTAAAATAAAATGTTTAGTGAGAGCCTTGAGAGTTTTAGGTCCCACGTTTGTCCTTCCCGCTGTGTGGGGGTTGAAGGGTTGTAGCTTCCCTATTGATTGAGCCAATCGTTGTCTCTCGTCTCCTCTCCTCTCCTCACCTCCCCGACTCCAAAAAAATAAACAGAACGGAAGCCACCGTTGATTGCGTTATTGTATATTTGATTGACCACTGTTTGCGTCGAGTAGGAGGGGGGGTGGAAGGGTGGGGGTGGAGGGGGTGAAAGCTTTTAATGTAGTTTCGTATTCCCTGCAGTTTTACATCATTAGAACTTTTGGATTAACAGAACTCGCCACGTTTCGTGTTGACGTCACTTGATATAATTAATTAGCAGGCTTCGTCAGAGAAGTTTATTTTGAAAATACTTTATTAACCCTATACTTTCGAGGCTGAAATATGTAGACAAGAAAAATGTGTCACGTTATTAATTTCGAATGCGGTAATTCACGTCTCCTACAGGTTGGCAATCCTACAATTGCAATCACCACGTTTCCTTTAAACATATGAGGTGTATTTATTGATTGTAGATGTACATTACACACTCAGAATTCATGTGTGAGGCACGTCATAACGTGACTGTTAACACTATGTCACATATTAATTACACCACCACTGGTCTTTCCACTCTGTTTCTTCTCGTCGTCTGTAACTATTACACTATTACAATCAGATAGACGGAAAAGAAGTCAAGCGCTGAAGAGACTCCTTGAGGGAAATTACCTCCGCGGTTCTTCAGGGCAAAGTTCCTCCACTTATAACAATTCATTTAACATTTACATTAATTTTTCTAATTAATATTAATGTTTTCACCTTAAGATCTGTAGAGAATTTTTTTTTTCGTTAGCTTTCGTTTTTTTTTCGTTTGTCAATGTGTTTTCCCCTTAATATCCGTACAGAATTATTTTCTCGTTAATGGAAAATGAATCATTCTGCAAAGAGGAGAAATAAAAACCTGACAGTTTGCCGACGATATTGTAGTGTTAGGGGAGTCTGAAGAAGACTTGGAAACCATAATAAATGGCAAGAACGTGGTCCTGGAAAAAGAGTTCAAAATAAGGATTATCAGAGGGTAAGCCAAGGTAATGAAGTGTAGTTTGGGAAACAGTGGAATAACAAAGGCTGTTAGATTGGGAAGGGATATTTTGACGGAAGTTAAGGAATTCTACTACTGGGGAAGCGTAATAACTAGAGTAGGATAGCACAGGGCAAGGAAGGCTTTCGTAAATAAAGTTATGTATATGTTTTTAGGATCCTTATAAATGGTATGAACGTGATTCAATGGCTCAACAGCCCTGTTGAGGGCCTAGGCCTACCGAGGCGGCTGCGGACTGTCACCTGGCGTGACACATTACGAATTTGGGGCGATACGTGGTCAGTGTAACATGAGAACTAATAGTGGGAAAACCAAGGTAATGGAGTGTAGCATGGGAAACAGTGGAATAGCAAAAGATGTTAGATTATGAGGGGATATAATAAGGAATTCTGCTAATTGGGAAGCTTAATAACTAGTGATGGTAGAAGTATAGTAGACATAAAGAGTAGGATAGCGCAGGCAAGGAAGGCTTCCGAGAAAAATAGGAATTTTTCTTACCGGGGAATATAAGTGTTGATATTAGGAAATCGTTGCTAAAAATGTTCGTATGGAGCGTGGCATTATTTGGGGTGCGAAACGTGGACGATAGGAGTTGGGGAAATGAAAAGAACAGAAGCCTTTGAAATGTGGTGCTGTAGGAGAACGAGATGGATGGATAGAAAGTTCTAAACAGAATAGGGGGAAAGCGAACAATAATGAGGACGTTGACCAAGGGTTTTAAGGCACGATGGTCTTGTAACATTAGCATCAGAGGGAAGTGTGTTGGATAAGAGGGAGGCCAAGAATAGAATACGCTAGGGAGGATGTGGGTTGTGGCAGTTATGAGGAAATGAAAGGTTTGCGCAAGTCAGGTTAGTATGGACCAGTCTTAGGATTGAATACCACAACAACAACATAATTATGTCCACAACCCTGTCGACTCTCTCGCTTTTTTAATTGATTGTCAATGGACTTCACAATTTCTTCAAGCAACCTTGTAAATGATTTATTCAGCGAATGAATATCTATATAATATGTAATAAAAACTGTGCTTTCTCCGGATAAAAGTTTTCGCAATAATAATAATAATAATAAAACAAAACCTTGAAGAGATGTGAGAGACGAAAGGTTTACAAGATGCAGCAGCAAAGGGAACCTCGGCACACAAAAGAAAACCGTCTGGATCCTGAAAGGACTCGTTATTCTTTTAACTGATGATGGCTTCCCAAATCTTTATTCCTTATGGGTAAATTTAGCCTCACTTTTATCAAGGATCCTCCCTAAAGAGAAACGGGGGGAAACGATTGTGTGAATGAGTTTAGAGCGCGCTTCCTCTTTCTTATCACGTAGCAGTTCCCTGTTTCTATTATGTGCCGAGCTCCGCGTGGCGAACCGTTTCCGATCCTCGTAACTTATTCAGAGCCGGGCGAGAGTTTAGCCTCCAAGGGTTGAGCGTGGAGGACGACGACGACGACGACGTCGAGCAGGAGGAGCTTTCCAAAGTTGAGAGCCGACGTCGCATCCCTTCCAGATACATGACAAGCGGGTGAATTATTCACCCCGCGACCTTTGCCGCCATGTTTGCGTGTGTTCATAATTCAGCGACGCGGCGAGAGCCTCACTCGTCCCACCAAACACACACACACCCACACTTCACTCCCACGCACACCAAGGGCAACCATTTCGATGCCACGGCGCGTGTAAGGAACCGGGGAAGATACCGCGCACTGTGCAATTGATTCTTAAGGGACACTGGGACTGAAATTTGATAATCCTGTAAATGAAAAAAAATACTGTGTTAACAACACACACGTGTACCAATACACAAAATTTTATTTTTTTGAACTTGTTTTCTCTAGGAATATTTTCAAAATTTGGCAAAATATGTAGGTTTCCCTCTGCTGCTGCATCTTGTAAACCTTTCGTCTCTCACATCTCTTCAAGGTTTTGTTTTTCTATGCTAAATATAGTGGGAATGCTCAATTTCATACAGTTAATTTTTTTAGAAGATAGACAAGAATGGAAAAATGTCAACCGGACCAGGGAATCGAACCCAGGACCTTGCGATAACCAGCCGCATGCTCTACCAACTGAGCTAATCCGAGTCGACGTCCCAGTTTTGTTTTTATTATTATTATTATTATTATTATTATTATTATTATTATTATTATTATTATTATTATTATTATTATTATTATTATTATTATTATTATTATTATTATTATTATTATTATTATTATTATTATTATTATTATTATTATTATTATTATTATTATTATTATTATTATTATTATTATTATTATTATTATTATTATTATTATTATTATTGCGAAAACTTTTATCCGCAGAAAGCACAGTTTTTATTACATATTATATAGATATTCATTCGCTGAGTAAATAATTTACAAGGTTGCTTGAAGAAATTGTGAAGTCCACAACAGATGTTTCGAGATGACATTTTGTTTGCAATTAGAAGTCTTATACTGGTTCGATGGCCAGCTTATTTATTCCTTGTAGTTTAGAAGGACATTTTAACTCTACAGTTGGAGCCAGAGGTCACATTATCCAACCAACGAGCTAATTACGACTCTTAACTGCTCACTGTTTAATTATTTTTTTTATCAAGAAGACTTTTATTTGATAGCCTCCGCTGGTAATCCTTTGAAACATTTTTTAAATAAAATACATACATCATGAA
This sequence comes from Eucriotettix oculatus, assembly GCA_034510155.1. Lineage (NCBI taxonomy): Eukaryota > Metazoa > Arthropoda > Insecta > Orthoptera > Tetrigidae > Eucriotettix > Eucriotettix oculatus. The sequence continues at coordinate 15,087,802 of CM067379.1, forward strand.
TATTTTTTCTGTGTATGGAACCGTGTAAAGGAAAGTAAGTAATCACCTCCAGAGTAAATAGACACAGTGTGTATTTATGTTGATGCGCTCAGCCTTAACCTATAGCAGGGATGAGACTCCTCTAATGACGGTAAAGTAAACACGACTAGGTGCATGGTGAAAGATGTTATAATAACGCAGATGATGTTCCACCCGCTCGTGCAGAAGAAAAAAGGCCACATACCACAAGCTAGCAATTCCCAGTAATTCATTATTTAATCCGTCATTTAATGGGGAGACATTGAGCGAAAACTGCGAAAAAAAATAGTGATTTTTGTTTCTCGTAAAATAATTTTATTTTACAAAATTCTACGTACTTTGATATGTGCTTTGCTGTGGACTTATAACTATGGGAATCGTTTACAAAACTTTGATTATCCAACGAATATTTCCACACATAAGAATGAGTATTTATAGTGACTTTTCTGCTTTAAAAGTTGGTACAAATGTCGAAAAAAGTTTGATTATTTTTCCCCCCGTCATATTCTGATTGGTTAAGTATGAGATTTTCCTCATTTTTGCCGCAGAAACTTGTTTTCTAATAATTTTCAAAACATTTGTCCCTTTTCAGAGCCGGAAACACTGGAGGTATTTACAGCAACATATTCACAGTTTTTTTAAAAAAAGATATTCTCTCATAAAGTTTATAGAAAGAGTAGGAGGTATATGTACTGGGGTCAAAGACCTTGGGCATATGGCAAGAGCTGTCCGCTAATCCCATTGGATCAGTCGGCCAACTGCCTCCTGAAGCTGGTGGAGACATGGAGAAGGGAATGCTGCAACCCCACAGCAGACTTGTCTCCCGTCATTCGGAAGGGCGTGAGAATAGTACCCAATGTCCCGACCTACCTGATGCAGGTTTTCTAGGGTTTTCCCTGCATCTCTGTAGGTGAAACACCGGGTAGGATCCTTAAACCATAGCCCGGGGGCCCTGGTCATCCCTTGGCTACCTTGCTCTACCTTCCGCATCCCCCCCCTTTTCAATTCCCTTCCTATGCTATTAAAGGGGAGTTGCCTGTTTCAGGATCACCCTCATGTAGCCTGGTAACCCCCAAAAAAAAGAAGTCGCCTGCAAGTTGTGCATTGCGCTCTGCAAACGTGTCATGAGGATGGCTGGAGTGGAATATTGGGAAGGAGATATCGCCATATGCTTTGGTGCAAACAGAGAGTGCCGCGGCCATCTTTACACAGGAACACGGCAAAACGGAACTGACGTTATGACGTAGAAATCACCTACAAAGGTTCCATCTGGCGGCGGGTGATCACACAAAGTAACAGACAATTGGAGCAAAATTTCGGACACTTAATGAAAATACTCCCCTTGAGACTCGAAAAAAACTGCCGTTAAAAGGTGACGAAAAAATTTATGTTTCATGATAAAGATATTTTTTTAACGACAGATATAGCTACTATTGTCACTCCTAAGAATATTGATTCTTGTTCGACATATCTTCAAAATCCTCAGATCGTCTACTGCGAGGAAACGGTTGTGCTTTACCAACATAATTAGCATTATAATTACGATTATGACCTTAGCTCTCTGAATTATTAACCGCTGGAGCAATCCCTTACTTACTTACTCTGCCATCTCCCGAGAAAGTTTCGAGAGAACTCTCGACGTGACGCTCATCGGGTTTTCTGCCTGAAGATGAACGGTTATTATTGTAACAAAGGGGTGGAGAGAGAGACAGTGTGAGAGAGACAGAGTGAAGAGGGGGGAAGATGAAGGAAGAAGCCAGCCCCAGATGTTGACACACGCGGATGGAAAATTAGTAGACGCCTCAGTCAAGAGTAACGCCAACAGGAAACACAGATGCGCGGTTGGGAGAGAAAGAGGGAGAGACAGAGAACACAATTAAGATTTTATTACGGTCTGAATGGAAAGGACGATGGATTTGCATCTGTAGGACGAACATTCCGACACGAGGCAAATAATACGGAACTGTGTCACCCAAGGGAGAAACGATTCCACGATTGACATATTGGTTGCTCACTTGGGCTTCATTAAATTAGGAAAAGTAATATTACCAACGTTGTAATATTGTTATTTCCTATTGTACCAAAGCTATATACAAGGGGCGTAACAAGAAATAACCCAGTTTGATTTTTAGCAAAAACCCCCTGGATTAAATTTTTTATATAGAATATGTATATAGTGGCACCACGCGAGTAGAATTTCCCTTCTCAATAAAATATATTTGAAGGACCAATAGCATTTTTGTATAGAATCATAAAGTAATGATTTCATAGAAAATGTTAAGGGTCGTTGTTTGATTAATAATAACAGACGATGGAATAATATATGCTTAATTTGCTTTCCGTTTCTAGTCATTATAAAATATTTTCTCCTATTGGTACAGATCGTCGTTGCCTAATTATATATTTTATATATGAAATAATTTTAATAATATTATAATTTTAAGCCGACCTCGTGTGGTGTAGTGGTTAGCGTCGCTGCTTCCTCACAACCCAGAGGCCCCGGGCTCGAATCCTGGCGTCGTCTTGGATGTTTGCGTTGTCATGACATGGTTGAGAAGACCGGGATGATGACTGTTGAGAGGATCGATACGCTGACCACGTGTCACTCCAAATTCGGAATGCGTCGTGCAAGATGACAGTCCGCAGTCGACTCGGTAGGCCCAGGCCCTTAATAGGCTGTAGGGGCGTGGAGAAAGAAAAAAATTATAATTTTATAATATTATTATTTAATATTATAATTTTTATAATATTATTATTTAATAATATGATTATAATATAATTTTTTATGATATTATAATTTTAATAATATTGTGTTGTGATATTCAGTCCCAAGTCTGGGCTCATGCAACCCACCATGCATACTTATCTTTCGCAAACCTTTTCATTTTAACATAACTAGCACATCCCACATTCTTCCATAATCTGCTAAGCGTATTCCATCCTCGTCCTCCGTCTTCTGTTCTTACCCCACACACTTCCCTCTAATGCTAATTTTACAAGACCCTCGTGTCTTATAACGTGACATTATAATTTATTAATTTTAATAATAATATTATGTAACGCTTTAATGGGTTTGGGTTCCACTTTAAATTAAATGATTACAAACTTCACAATTTAAAATTATATTCCAACAAGAAATAACAAAAATAAAACAATAACTTGTCTCCCTGATCTTTTAAAATGAATTGGCTTTATAAACTGAAATAGAAAGTAAATTGATTCTGTCTTTATGTTCTGAACAATGGTGGCAACTGGTACTGTGGCTCTCAGTAGACGGTAGAGGGATTTATGAAACTCGTACGTATATTAGCTGTAACCTCTGGAACTATTGAAGATGTAACTTCTAAAATTCTTTTGCGAACTTCTCAACAAATCTCCAACTGCTCTCTCTCTCTCTCCCTCTCTCCCTCTCCCTCTCTCTCTCTGTCTCTTTTTCTCTCCTCAACGACTCTCCACAGCAAATTCATCATCCCTCCAACTCTACGACAACTCAGCAACTAACCACTCCTCAATCTTACACGAAACTACTAAACCTATGATTTCCCGTTCCCGATTGAAATCTTGGTCAATAGTAAATATTCTTCTATTTTCTATTACGCGAATCTGTAGGGTGGGGGAGGGGGGGTTCACACGTCTGCCCGATAAGTCACAAAATACAAAATATTCAAACCTCAGATTGGTTCCATCAGATGCCAGGTCTTCGGGTCGTTTCCCTTAAAGGACCACGAACCCTCCCGACATTCGCAGCTCAGACAGCTAAGTTAACAAAAAAAATTCAATTAAAATGAAAAATAACCCCTTTAATAATTAACACTACAAATATTATTATATATGAATCGCAGTAACGTTTCATGGTTACATATTTACAGTTCATTAAATAACCTCATACATTCTCTTGTCTCTGACGATGTACTCGGTATTTCAACTTAAGATATACGTTTAAATTAAGTTATAAATAAGGCCAAAAATAAAAATTACATGTAATTAATTTAATTTAACACTACGACATGTTTCAATCTGTATATGGACCTCACCCGAATTCAGAATTAAATTAAGCATGGAAGAAATTTCATTTAAGTTTTATGAAGTTAGGTAATGTCGAAGAAGAACCCAACATATTTTTTACATACCCTGAATAATGAGAACGTTGAAGAGAATAATGAAACAACGCCTAAAGAAATGACATCTTAAATTTAATTAAATTGTTTATTTTTCAATATAAAACTATATTGTAGTAGCGCATTGTTTAATAGACGATAAAAGGCAACTCTGAGAGCTCCCAGATTATCGTCCCCCATAAAACAAGACGTCACGATTTCATCCCCTGAATACGGCCTCGTGACAACGCCATTACGATCACAAGGGTTTGCTGTTTTTTTTTCAACGAAACGCACGTTAAACAAAAATCATTCTGTCCGTCGACTGGGTTTAATAGTCCAACAACGAGTGACCTCATTCGAGCACAGCCATATAACACCACCACATGTGACGGTGGCTTTTATAGCCTTTAATTTGCAGCAGCTGCCCTCCCGTAGGCTCCGCATGTCAAGAAAAATATTTTTCCATGTCGTCCATTTTGTAGTTAATTAACAATTATGGGGAAACTAGGGCTGTTAAGTTCAGGTCTTTGTACGTTTCCAATGGCATTTACGTATACGCAATAACCGATAAATACCGTCGTTCAGATATTCACTCTATGTCCAGGAAATAAGATTAATAGCCATTGATGACATAGGCTTTAAGTAAGGCGTTGCGTAATAAATATAGAAACGTATTTTAAATAGTTTATTTAAACTTCTTACCAACATATACACACACGACGTCGTTTATTTCTCACCGTTACTAAAGTAATCAACGATATTGCTAGTCTCTGCTCTCTATTATCTGTGGCGCTCTAAATTCCAAGGAATCTCAGCTACAGATTCAAAAAGAAATAGGAGAAAAATTCTTCCAAACGAGGGACTTTACCAATTACTAAAAATAATTTAAGGACAACACAGTTTACTGACTTTAAAATTTACAATACATAAAGAGTCGGTCAAAAAGTCAGCATGTAAATTTATCACCGTTTATTCATAAGCGACGTTTCGTCTCCATTTTGAGACGCGCGACACTAAATTCTTCACATGTAGAATTCAATAATCTTGTCGGCTGAGGGACTCAAGCAGTATAAATTTAATTTTTACGCCTGAGGAAGTCCCAAAATACAGACGAAACGTCGCTTTTGAATAACTAGTGATAAATTTATATACTAACTTTTTGGCTACCTTTTCATTTATTTTAAAAACAGTATAATTCAATTTTGGATGTTTTCTTTTAAAATATTGGGAAAGAAACACTGACAGCTTTAATTCGGAATAAGATCAGGCAAGAAGTTTCTTAATTAAACACACTACTAAGGATTGTGAAGAGAACAGGAATTAAATGTCGAGAAAGCAGAGTTATGCACAAGACAGCAGAAAATAGAACTGAAGTACATGAAAAGAAAGACCATGCTCTTTAACTTATATATATATATATATAAACAATGCACTACTACAATATAGTTTTATATTGAAAAATAAACAATTTAATTAAATTTTAGATAAGTCATTTCTTTAGGCGTTGTTTCATTATTCTCTTCAACGTTCTCATTATTCAGGGTATGTAAAAAATATGTTGGGTTCTTCTTCGACATTACCTAACTTCATAAAACTTAAATGAAATTTCTTCCATGCTTAATTTAATTCTGAATTCGGGTGAGGTCCATATACAGATTGAAACATGTCATCGTGTTAAATTAAATTGATTACATATAATTTTTATTTTGGCCTTATTTATAACTTAATTGAAACGTATATCGTAAGTTGAAATACATAAATACCGAGTACATCGTCAGAGACAAGAGAATGTATGAGGTTATTTAATGAATTGTTAATAAGTAGAACAAGCGATGAAAAAAGATAAAAATTAATATAAAAATGCAAGGAGGATAAATAAAAACCCTAAGGCCTGCTGATGATGTCGTGGTGTTAGGGGAGTCAGAAGAAGACAACAAATGACCCTGGAGGAAGAATAAAACGTGAGAGTGAAAACCAAGTTTATGGGATGTAAGATGGGAAACAGTGGAATGACAAAAGTATGTTAGATTGGAAAGGGATATTTTGAAGAAAGAGGAATTTACTTACGGCTAATATAAGTCTAAATATTAGTAAATCATTACTAAAAATGTTGGTATGGAGCGTGACGTTATGTGGGTGCGAAACGGTGCGACGATAGGAGTCGCAGAAAGGAAAAGAATAGAAGCTTTTCGACATGTGGTGCTATTAGGAGAATGAGATGGGTGGAAAGAATGACTAACCAGGAAGTTCTGAGTGGCATAGAAGAAGAGAGGAAGTTGACGAAAATAAGGGATAGATTAATAGGCCACGTTTTGGAGACATGATGGTCTTGTAAAATTAGACAACAAACAAGTTATTCATTACATTTTTTAAAAATCTAATAAACCAGTCAAATTATCAGAATAACTTTTATCAAATAAAAACGATAACATTTTTAATAAAATAAATTTTCTACCTTTTGAAATCTCTTAGGGTGCAAAAATATATTTGATAGGTTGATTTTTCCGAGTCTGTGTATCTAAAAATATTATATACAGCAAGGCTATCAGTTATTATTAAATCAAATTATTTTTTATTTACATTATCTATGTATTGTTGTACGTAGATTATCTGAGAAAATTAATAATCTCCTGACTACAGGCATATCTCTGAATTTGTTCTTTGGCCGTAGTCCACGGATGTTGTTTTTTCATGGTGATTCGCCTTGGCAAATGTCAGTTCAATATTAGGTTTACCTGCCGCCTGGAAACTTCCCCAACCTTCTTCTTGCATACGCACCGGAGTAAGAGAAGAGGGAAAGAGAGGGAGAGAGGAAGTGTGTAATGATTTATATCCCTTCCCGAATCCCCAAGATCCCAGTCGGGGATTTGGAGATACTACGCACGAACCTCAGGACAATTTTCCGTCCCCTTTACCTGGCCACGTTTCCCTCTCGCGGAAAAAAAAGGGGAGAAGCCAGCCGCGTCTCACGATATTTGCACATGAAGGAAGAATTATTCCAAGAGTCCTGCGATGTGTCGCTCGGCCGATGTTCAGTCGCGAGATTTATCACACAAGGACGTGCGGGGGAAACTTTATAAGGGGACAGCAATATAGTCTGAATATAGTCGTTTTCAAATAAAATCATAAAAATTTTACTTTTAATAATATTTTCAGACAATGAATAAAGAATCCAGAGGTAAACAAGGGCAAAACTAAATAAATCAAATGTAAAACTAGTGAATCAACTAACAAAGAGAAGCTTTAGCAAAAGGAAAGTATCACGAAGTTAAATTTTTTTATCTGTGTGGGATCATTTTTAATTCAAAATACTTCCACTGAAGAAGAGAATTCTGAAAAAGTGAACCAGCTTACAGAGCCCATAAAAGTTCATAAAGTTCACTATGAGGATTAATAGATTTACTTTCGAGAAAATCATTGTTAGTTGTGGTATTCAGTCCTCCATGCTAACCTACCCTGCGCAAGCCTTTTCAAAACTACGTAGCTACCACATCTCACATGCTCCCTAATCTGCTTGGCGTATTCCATCCGCGGCCTCCCTCTTCTCTTCACTTAACTCTAATGCAAATTTTGCAAAAACCCTCGTGTCTGAAAACGTGGCCTATTAATCTACCTCGTCTCTTCGTCAACGTCCTGCATATTGTTCTCTCTTTCCCTATTTTGTTCATAACTTCCTCGTTAGTGATTCTATCCACCCTTTTCATTGTCCTATAGCACCGCATTTCAAAGGCTTCTGTTGTTTTCCTTTCTGAAACTCCTATCGTCCATGCCACACTCCATACCAAAATTCTTAGTAATGATTTCCTAATATTCATATTTATATTAGCCGTAAGTAAAGTCTTCTCCCTTACCTGTGCTATCACTACTCTAGTTATTACGGTGCCCAAGTAGCGGAATTCCTCCAAAATCTCCCTACCCAATCTAACCGCCTTTTTTATTCCACTGTTTCCCATACTACACTCCATTACCTTGGTATTCCCTCTATTAATCCTCAGGTTGTACTCTGCCTCCAGTATCACGTTCATGACATTTATTATGTTTTGCAAGTCTTATTCTGACTCCCATAATACTACAATCTACTATCGCCAAATCTTAGGGGTTTTATTTCATTTTCTTGCATTTTTATCGCCTTTCCATATTTCTTTTAACTTTCTTATCGCCTGTTTTATATATAAGTTTGAGAGCTTGGGGCGACAGACTGTATCCTTGTCTTCCTCATTTTCTCGATTTCTGATTTCTAGATTTGTAGTTACAAGATATTTATAAATACTTGTCGGAAATTCCATTTTGTAACTAATTGATGTACGTCCATGTCAACATGTAAATTGTATACTCTATTTTAATTTTGTATTATTTATTTTAATATTCCATATACTGAATCATTATTATCTAAACTGATAATTTTTTCTATATGAATAAAAAATTTAATTAAAAGTGTTGTTATTTATGAAGTTTTATGGCATTTATTAATATTTTCAGACCCCGTGAATAACCCTGAATGGTTGGTTTTATAGATTGCTGTCATGAATGGTTTTGGGAACATTTTTAGCACTTCCTTAACCGTAATATTTTGGACGAAACGTTCTCATTAATTAATTATTGAATCTATTCCGCATTCATCTTTTTTAGGTTTTTATTTTTATTTATTTTTTGGTTTTTATGGATCTGCTTCGTATTCTTCAAAGCGAATTCCTCGACGTTGTCGCCATAATCGTGCGTTATAGAGTTGTGTGCAGAGCGGAGGCGGGGGATCAGAGTTCGATTCGCGGAACTTCCGCTCATTAATAGGCTTGGCACATTGGCGCGTGAAACGCTTCCGCTTCCGCAAATCCTCGGGCCAGTTTACACACACACACATAGACACTGACTGTCAACCACATCATTAAATGTTACTCCCTGTTACGGCGCCTCCCGGCTGCGCCCTCAAAACTATCCTACACACACACACGCTGATGAATAAAAATACTCATTATATCGAGAACGTAACACACACATCCTGATGACGTCACTTTCCCAGTAGATATTCGTCTAAGACGTGAACGTGTAAAAATGTAATATTTCTTCTGCCTCTTTAGTGAACCCCTGTCTGTTGTCCTGAACATCGTCCTTCTTCTTCTTATGGTAGCCCCGAATCGCCTAATTTCCTCTACGGAGCTGAGAAAAGATCTTGTAACGAGAAGTAGTTGTAGTGTAGGAAGTATGGCAGGATCGCTGGTTAAAAAAATCCAACGACATAAAAAAATTGTAATTTTATGTTTGAGAAATTAAATATTGTTCTGAGAAAAGGTCTTGTAACGAGAAGTAGTTGTAGTGGAGGATCTTTGGTGGGATATGGCAGGATCGCTGGTTAAAAAATCCAACGACATAAAAAAATTGTAATTTTATGTTTGAGAAATTAAATATTGTTCTGAGAAAAGATCTTGTAACGAGAAGTAGTTGTAGTGGAGGATCTTTGGTGGGATATGGCAGGATCGCTGGTTAAAAAATCCAACGACATAAAAAAATTGTAATTTTATGTTTGAGAAATTAAATATTGTTCTGAGAAAAGGTCTTGTAACGAGAAGTAGTTGTAGTGGAGGATCTTTGGTGGGATATGGCAGGATCGCTGGTTAAAAAATCCAACGATCTAAAAATTTGTAATTTTATGATTAAGAAATCTTTTTCAATTTTATTTGAGATATATATATATATTAACTGATAAAGGGAATGAATTTGAATGTTGATAAATCGTATATGTGTGAATTACGAGCAGGAAGAATTAACAAACGTGAGTACATTTGTTGATGCAATTTAAAAGAAGATAATTAACGTTTTAATGCCTACTCAGATTGACTGAACGGTTGCGTAAAGTTATTCAGTTGATGATAAGATATAGTAATGTATAAGCATGAAGTTAATTATATTTAATAATGAGAAACATGTAAATTCAACAATAATTTCTGGTAAGGGAGTCAAGGAATAAAAAGACCGCGGAAGAGGAGCGAGGCACCGAAAAGCTCCCGAAAATATAAATTACGCATTTGAAGGACGTGCAATGCTGAGGAAACGAAATGTGGGTGATCGCGGGGCAGATTCCACGAGGAAGGAGTAGAAGATGTCACCGCTGCTGTGGGTGATACGGGAAGTATTGCATGGAGGAGGAGAAGGAGATCTATTTATCTCCTTGAAGGACAAAACGTGGTAGGTTCGTGTTACTCGGTCTTCGACATTGGCTTTTTGTCGGCAAGTCTGAAAATAATGTAAGGAGAAGTTTTTGGAGGATGGGCGGCGCATTCTAGAGACCTTTAGTGCAACAACGTTAGAGAGCCTCTAGATTAGTGGCCTAAGCCGTATCCTCCTCCGGCTTGTCTTCAGCTCAGAGGGAAAAGCCAGGGGAAGTGAGACTTCCTCCTCCTCAAAGCTTGGAGCTGAAACGCGCGTCCTGGGATTATGGAGATCTCACATTACAACAAGCAATACCATTTCAAGAGACAAATACCTAATATTCAAGAACCACTGAATGGAGAAGTCAGCAACAGAAGTTTCTTGCCCTTAATTCTTCTTGCTGCTGTAGAGGTTACGAATAATTCTTCTATACTCACTTCATATAATTCATTTCAAAATGATTTTTTATAAGAATAATAAATACCCGAGGTAATTTACTTTGGTGCAAACGAATGTTTCCGGGTAAATTTCATAATTTATTGGAAATACTCATTTTCTTTTTCTACCGAGTTACAAATGTACTTCCTCCCAGGAAGTTTTTAAGAAACTTGAAAGTTAAGCATCAATCGGTTAAAGACGGACTGAATCAAACTAGATCTGAAAATTTTAACAAACAAAACAAAAAATAAGGTCAGTATGAAATTTTTAACACGCAACGAACGCAACTGTGGCATATTACAGAAAAGGAATCGACAAACCGTTAACGTCAATTATTTATACATATATATGTAATAAAATTAATAAATAGCAAAATCTTTTGCGATAATATTTTAATTCAATTATTTGCAAAATTGGGATTTCCGACCAGTAGTTATAAATATCATGTAAGTATAAGAGTTTAATTACTTCTTATTATTCTTTATATATAAAAATTAATTCCTATTTCCCTTGCTCATAACTGAGAACGACCTTACCGATTTCATTCATCCTTTTTTCATAAGGACTTTGTCACACTCGATAAGAACATTTTTAGCAATAATTTCCTAATATTCACACTTGTATTAGCCGTAAGCAAATTCCTCTTCCTTCCCTTGTGCTATCCTACTCTAGTTATTACGCTTCCAAAGTAGCAGAATTCGTTAACTTCCATCAAAATATTCTTTCCCAATCTAACAGCCTTATTTATTCCACTGTTTCCCATGCTAATAATTAATCCTCATATTGAACTCTTTCTCCAGGACCACTTATAATGGTTTTCAAGTCTTCTTATCAGTCCCCTAATACTACAATGTCATCAGCAAAGCTTAACTTTCTCATTTTACTAAATACTGTGTACAAAAAAAACCAGTATTATACTAAATACTGTGTACAAACTATTTTCATATATATTGCCTGTGCTATTCTACTCTTTATGTCTACTATATTTCTACCATCCCCCTAGTTATTACGCTACCCAAGTAGAAGAATTCCTAGCCTTCCTTCAAAATATCCCTTCCTAATCTAACAGCCTTCGTTATTCCACTGTTTCCCATTCTACACTCCACCACATTGGTTTTCCCTCTATTAATCCTCATATTGGACTCTTTCTCCATGTCTTTTATTACGGTTTTTCTTCAGACTCCCTTAATAATACAATATCACCGGCCAAGGGAAGAGTTTTATATTCATTCTCATCACTGCAGTATACTCTATTAATAATCACCTCCAACACTAAGTCAATCAAATATTATCAACTACAATAACATATTTATGTTCACAGCTCTGTCGATTCTCTCGCTTTTAAATCGATCGTCAATGGACTTTACAATTTCTTCAAGCAACCTTGTCAATTATTTATTCAGTGAATAAATATCTATATAACGTGTAATAAAAACTGTGTTGTCTTGGGATAAAAGTTTTCGCAATAAAAAAAATTGCAGTATGACTCATTTTCCAATACCAAGGACATCAAGGACAAAGGAACCTGCTGAAGAACTTGCACGTTCTTTCTTGCTCGAATTTTGACGTGATTAGGACAGAAGGGGTCAGACTGCTCGCCCCCACCCCTCAAATATTGAGATAAATACGACGTTAAGGGGCAAGTAGAGTACGAGGAAGTAGAGAGAGAGAGAGAGAGAAGGCCAGGACTAAATCTCACGTCGGCTAGTAAAAGTCGCATTACCTTCCCGGGGACGACGGAGAGCAGAGCACGTGTGTGACGACGAAGAATTTCCCCCAGGACACCTGCAACTTTAAACGCGACCTCGGAAGGCCCTAAGAGGTAGGGAGGCAAGGGAGGAAAGGAAGGAAGGAAGAAGACTCAATGAAATCTTCATGTCACGGAGCACACACAACAATTGCACACTCCCGCGGATGCAGAACGTAATAAAATGCAGCGCCGTACGGAGGGAATACGGAGCAGCTGAGGACGCGCCGCATATGAAAACTACTCTTTACGGCCAATCCCGAGGAAATTCACTCGCGGAAAAAGAAAATACTCATCATGACGCAACGCTAAGGGTTTCTGTGAATATATACATATATATTGCTAGACGAGATTCTTAAGGGTCTAATCACTTACAATTGCCGCCAGTAGTAACCACCTTGCTGCTGCATTACACTAACAACAAGGCAAAAGCTCGCACTGCGCTATTCTTCTTTCTACTCCAGAGATTCTCTTACACAACGAGCCACAGACATTCCTTCAACATTACGCGCTTAACACATTTAAACAATTTAATTTGTCACAATACGTTACTAAAACAGTTCAATGAATTACTTTTAAAGAAATGAGGGCGGAAGATGAAGAGTTGGAACAAATTTTTAAGGTCGGAGCTCGACAGAGGCGCTGACAGACCTGAGCAACGGTAAAGCCGGCCAGGAATTGATAACATTCCAGAGGAGTTGATAAGAAGCGATGTCATGGCCGTTCAGGATACTTTGCGAAATCCACGAAGCAGCAAGAATTCCAGAAGAGTTTAGGAACATCACAATTACACCCATACGGAAGAACATTGATGCTGTTAGATGAGAACAGCACAGGACAATTAGTTTAGTATCTCATGCGTGGATTTTTTTTTGGGGGGGGGGGGTTTAACAGGCTACATGAGCGTGATCCTGAAACAGGCAACGCCCCTTTAAAAGCATAGGAAGGGAATTGAAAAAGGGGGGATTCGGAAGGTAGAACAAGGTAGCCAAGGATTGAATAGGGCCCTGGGCTATGGTTTAAGGATCCTACCCGGTGTTTCACCTAAACAGATGCAGAGAAACCCTAGGAAACCTGCAACACGTAGGTCGGGCATTTTTGTTAAGAGGCTACATGAGCGTGATCCTGAAACAGGCAACGCCCCTTTAAAAGCATAGGAAGGGAATTGAAAAAGGGGGGATTCGGAAGCAAGGTAGTCAAGGGATACCTAGGGCCCCCGGGCTACAGTTTAAGGATCCTACCCGGTATTTCACCTAAACAGATGCAGGGAAAACCCTAGGAAACCTGCATCACGTAGGTCGGGCATTAAAGAAAATAGTATATAAGAGGATGGAACGTCAAATAGAATGCGAGTTAAGAGAAGACGGTCAATTTAGTTTTAGGATGAATGTACGCACAATGGAAGGAATATTGACTTTGACTTGAAAACAGGATCAGAAAAAACAGAGCCCTACGATCATGGCATTTCTAGATTTAGAAAAAAGCCTTTGATAATGTGAACTGGAACACACTATTAAGGATTTTGAAGAGAACCGAGATGGCTTATACATAGCCTCTACAGAAAGCAGTCTGCAGTAATTAGAATTGAAGGTCAAGAAAAGAAGGCAGTAAGACAAGGATGCAGTCTGTCACCCATGCTGTTAAATTTATATGTACAACAGACGATGAAGAAGGTTTAAAACGGACATGGAAACGGAATCAAAATGCAAGAAGAATAATTAAAAATCCTAAGTTTTGCAAATGATATTAGGGGAGTCAGAAGAAGACTTAGAAACTATAATAAATGGCATGAACGTGGTCCTAAGGGAAGAGTTAAATATGAGGATTAATAGAGGGGGAAAACAAAGGTAATGGAGTGTAGTATGGGAAACAATGGAATAACGAAGGCTGTTAGGTTGGGAAGGGATATTTTGAAGGAAGTTAAGGAATTCTGCTACTTGGAAAGCGTAGTAATTAGGGATGGCAGAAGAATAGTAGATATAAGGATTAGGATAACACAGGCAAGGAAGGGTTTCGTGAAAAAAAAAGGAATTTACTTACGGCTAATATAAGTGTGAAAAAAGGAAACATTTATGGACGAGTGAAGGAGCAGAATAGGGGGGGGGGAAGGAATTTTGGTAGCCTAGAATTTCCACAGTGGGGGAATTCTTAATGTTCCATGTCGTCGTGGGAAACGCGTGCAACGGAATGTAGAGAATCCCTCGGTCGATCTTTCAAGTTTCTGTGAATTTCCGACTCAAGCCTCTACAAAGATAGCGTGTATACATATATGTGTGTGATACAAATTGAGTGTGTTTGTAGTAGCAAGTTAAACCGACCGTGATAATGCACACTTCACCAAAATATCCTCAACTCCTCGTCCCCTCTAGAGGTTAGGCTCACTTATCTTAACGGCGAGATTTTCAATCGTAAAGTTCAGTGAGTCGCGTAAAGATCTCGCCAGCAGCGAGACTGAGGCCATGCATGTTATGGTGCTTTATATTGGGAGGGGGGGGGGAGCGGCGACGTTGTTGACTTTAATTAAGAAATATGTTTAATATTTTCCCCGGGTTCGTAGAATATTTATTATTGGCACTGGGCAGTGTTATAAATACACCAATTTGTAATATGGCTGCTCCTTCCCTCTCCTCCCCTTTGTGGCACACTTCGGGTACCACGTGGTCAGAGATTTTGGGCGCCACCTGCGTAGGCTATTTACGCAGGAATAAATTAAATAAAAATAAAAATAATATACTAAGAAAACGAATTTATTATAAACAAAACAAAAAAATTATATATGAAATATTTATCTGCCTGGCCTGAAAATTCACCAATTGCGACAGCTAACAGTGAGTCTCCCTTTCCCAAGGATAACCGTGGTGATTAGGTTACGAACCCGCGGTCGCGTGATCATTCGTGGCCAACACTTACCAAAAGCCGGAACATTCAGGGGCTCGTTCTGTGGCGCTGAATGGACCGTCCCTCATCTCTCGCCGTCTTTACCACAAGTGTCCGTCTATGAGAATCCAGAGACTACGGTAGACGTTTCCTCCCTTCCTCTCTACTTTTTTTCATCCTCTTATTGGCCAGCCTATGGCTAAACCCAATATCCCCTCCTTAGCCCTTTCTCAGAAAGGGGGCCAAAATAGACTTGTTTGTCCCTTTACGGGATTTTCCAGCGTCCCTCTCGTCCCGAAAGTTCCAACTCTTGGCTTTGCGCTGGCCACAAATGAAATATTTATAAATAATATTATAATGCACCATACCTAAATTGGTCACAGACTTTCCAATCTTAAAGTTAGAGATGATCCCTATTCCAGTAGCGAAGTCGTAAGGTCCCGATTAGAATTCCCTTGTGAAGTTGGCCGTCATGTTCGAGGGGCGCCAGTCACAACGATTAGCCGCACATCGCAGATGACGTCATGATGACGTAATCCGTGTTCACGACAACTCTGAGGCTCAAAGGGGTGTGACTTATCAGGGTAATGTCACTCGTGGTGGGGTAAACGAGCAGCTAAATGACTCTTCGCAAGGTTTTCTCGCGCTTGCAACGGGTTAGAAACACGACGTTTCGGCAGCTGCCATTGCCACCATCTTCCGATTGGAAGCCCGAGAAAACCTTGTCAACTGCATACACCGGGGAAGCCTTCATTCGAAATGACTCTTACTGGCCTGTGACTTACAAGTTCGTAGAAGATGAAAATTCCTCAAGGGTAAGTTCCACCGTATTATTTCTTTCAATTATAAATATTAATTCCAACGATTAAATATTCCTTCCACATTCTACAACGTATTCAAAAATAATCTGATTCTTCTAACAAATCTATAATTTCGAGGAAAAATATAAATTTAATATTATTATTTTCTCCTCATCGGCCATTATGCCCCAGAGATCCTACCTAATATCTTTCTCCAAAGCACTTACGCATCTGTTCTCCTGTCTCTGGATCACAGATGTTCCCAATCCTCCACGCATCTGCAGCTTCCAAAATTTGAATAAGAAACGACGACATGCGGGCGGACAATTACAGCTGAAACTAAATACTGATGGAAAATTACCCTTGTTTGACAGTAACACCACGGGAATCAGGAAATAAGGAAAAAATACAAGAAAAATTGAACATCATTAACATAATAATTTGGTAAAATTGATAAAATATGAAAATAAATAAATTAATAGTAGGGATAATTATAGTAAAAAAAGTTGTGTTAGTTTTAAATAAGAATATGTGACGTGTAGTTGTCATATTTATCTTTTAACATATCTGCACGTTGGGACGGAAATATATCCACGTTATAACTATTAACCTATCTAACTATTTGGGTGCCCGGTTATGCCCGGGTACTCATTTTTACTGGCCCGGTACAGTATTTCAATTCTACATTGATCAGATTTAAGCGGTATAGAGCGCGTTGTCAGGCCTCCCTATCCCCTCTTATTAACAGAGGCAGATATATATGTAATGGAACTATGTGAATCACTTCTTACTCATCATGATTCCAATACTCGTAATTTTTTTTCCTTCAATTCCTACTCGTGATAAGGAAGGAGATAACTCACTGTGACGTCACCACTCACTCCGCTACAATCTCTGGCTCCCCTCCACCTTCCTTCCTACGTCACGGGGTTTCTTGACTTTCCGGCCGGCCGCCAGGGATCTACCGCAGTGTCAGCCTAGAATATACGAGATTCGTAGGAAGTAACACGACGGCGGACAATGAGAACCCGGTCAAAATATGACGCGAGAGTAACGTCACAATATGCATGTCCAGGGCCACGTTCATGCCATTTATTATGGTTTCCAATTCTCCTTCTGTCTCGCCCTAGACCACAATTAACATCAACAGATATGAGGGTTTTTATTACTTCTCCTTTCAGTATGATTCCTTTTTAACTTTCTTCATCGCCTATTCAATATATAAGTTAAACACCAAATAAATTTATTATTTTGAAATGAAGGAGGTTTCGGCCGCTAGTTTAGCAGTGTAATATTTCTACCCTTAATTTTTCAATTAGTATAGCTTTGTTGATCCTTTCAAGGGGTCGTGTTGAATAGTGTCGATGCATGAAATGTGTCGTTTATCTCGGCACACACAGAGGCGACCGTTGATACATAATTCCCCTCCCCCCGTCGCTCGCTCTCTCGTAATTGGTAAATGTATAAAAACTAAGCCGTGCGTGGAAATTTCATAGTTTGGGGAATGTAATTACGGCCCCTAACTGGACTCGACTGGCCGTAATTGATCAATTGGAATGGCGAAATTAAATCAAAGTTTTAATTATCATCTGCAAATTTGCGGTTCAGCAGTTAATTGTGCGTGGAGCCTTTTGTTTCCTGGAGCCCTTTTGTCCTCCAAGTCATGGCTTCCCCTCTTTTTATTTTAGAGAGAGAAAAAAATAATAAAAATATCCCCTTGATAAATTAAACATTGCATTTGCATATTTATTGTGTGTGTGTATAATAATTGTTTGGTTCTCTCGATTTAACTTTTACGTTAGAAATTCAATATTCACCCACAGAATTGGGGGGAACTTAATTATTCTGTTGCGCTTTTTCCACCGTCATAACGCCTTCGGTAAAATTCCACATCTTCAGACGTTGTCTGAAATTATGTTAAAAACTCAAAACGTGAGAAACAATAAAAAAATGGTAATAGTAGAAAATACAACCCGATTCAGTATTGAGTCCAAAGACTGGCATATTGAGAGTCTCCATTCTAGCCTATTCCGTGCATTTCCACATAACTACCGCATCCCAAAATCTCCCTAATCATCTAGGCGTATTCCATCCTTGTCCTCCCTCTTCTGTTCACTTCCCGCTGATTCCAATTTTACAAGACCTACATGTCTCGAAACGTGGCCTATTAATCTATCTTGCACAAAGTCCATCAAAATTTTTCGCTCTTCCCCTATTTGCTTTGAACATCCTGGTTAGTTACCCTGTTGACTCATCTTATTCTCCTATAGCACAACATTTCAAAGCCTTCTATTATTTTTCTTTTGTACAACTCCTACCGTCCAAGTTTCTCACCTATATAACGCCACAGTCCGTACCAACATTTTTAATAATGATTTCTTAATATTCACCCGTAATTAAATTCCTCTTTTACGCGAAAGTCTTACTTGCCTGTGCTATCCTACTCTTTATGTCTACTAATACTTCTATCATCCCTATTTATTACGCTTCCCCTAGTGGCATATTTCCTTAACTTCTTTCAAAATATCCCTTCCCAATATAACATCTTTTGTTATTACGCTGTTTCCCATAGTGCACTATCACCTCAGTTTTAACCTCTATTAGTTCTCACATTGAACATTTTCTCCAGGACTCCGTTCATGCCATTTATTACGGTTTGCACGTCTTCTTCTGACTCCCCGAATACCATAATATCGTCGGCAAACCGTACTGTTTTTACTTTTCTCCTTGTAGTATGATTCCTTTTCGATATTCCACTTTAACTTTCTGCATCGTCTGTTGCATATATAAGTTAAACAGCACGGGCAACAGACTGAATCCTTGTCTCTCACTCATTTCTTGATTTCTGCTTTCTTTTCTTGATTAATCCTCATCTTGAACTCTTCCTCCATGACCACGTTCACGCCAGTGATCTCTTTATTTTAAATTTTTAATGTCACCACCTTGGATACTTATTTTTGTGGGGGAGATAATGGCGTAACTGACTGTTTTAAGGGGGGTTGAAACCCTTGATGGTGGACCACTTACATCGGACGCGCAAAATAGTGAAATAGTATCACCGCATTAGGCGTTAAACATCAGTATCAAACTACTGGTATTTTTTTTTACCGGTCATTAAATAGAAGTTTGACTTGTCCCTACCGGTTTTTGTATGGCAATTTTATCTTCTTCATTTCCTTGTGTCCAAGTCCTAACATTTTAGAGTGCTGAAGCCTTTCCTCGCCTGTGCGGCCCAAGTAGCGGGATTCCATGTAACATCCTTTGTTATTCCGCAAGAATGGGAGCAATTGAAGCCTGTGAGCATCTTTATATTTAGTTGGTAGAGCAATGAACTTATTGAATAATTGTGATTAATTTAAAGCATCCTCGTCCGTGTTTCCACACAGCGCCATCGAAGACCGCGCAAGCTTTCACGTTGTTGTTATTATTATGTTAAATATTTGTACGGTGACCCCTGGGGAGGGGGGAGGGAGAGAGGGGGGGAAGGGAAACAAAGGTGAACGAACAAACAATAGATCGGACCCACCGATCCGAAAAGCGACCCTCGGGGGAAATAATTCCGATGCCGCTCTATGGGGGGCGGCGGCGGCGGGGGCGGGAATTTGTGCCGCCGCTGAAGAGATTCCCTCCAACATTAATCCAGCCATCCATTGCGTATCAACAACAACTGTTGTTATACCTCTCGAATAAACTTAAACCCTGTTTGTAATTACAGGGGGATGATAAACGGCAATATTATCAGAAACTCGTTGGACAATAAGAGAAGTAATTCTCTACACCCGTGTGGTGGGAAAGCAGAGTCCATTCTTCCTCTCAGTAATTAGTCTCCATGGCAACTGACCTCCGGGTGAAATATTGATACATCCGTCAGGGGCACGTCACTTGTGTGCGGCGAGATTAATTTTTTTTTCCCATGATTGCTCGACCCGTTTCAGAAACTGTGTACGCAAAGGCTTTGCGACGGCATTCAGCCCCCGGTTCACCCAAACCCCCGCCCCCCGTATTAATTACGTCTCCCCCGCCTTCTCGAAAGTATGCAGCGTGTTACGTGAAGGGATGACAAAACCTCCCTATATTTATAGTTTTTAACGATCATTTTTATAACTTACAACATGACTGTTTATAAAGTTTCCAACCAAGAACGTAAGGCCGAAAGATTTTGTTTTAATGAATGACGATGAAATAAATAAATTTGTTAAAATATTAGAGGAAATTTTAATTGGCTGGAAACCTTATAAACAGTCATGTTTAATGTACAAAAATGATGGTTAAAAACTATAAATTTAGGGAGCTTTCATCCTCACGTCATCCCTTCACGTAACACGCAGAGAGTGCAGAAGCTGACCACGTGTCGTCACTCCATATATTCACAGCACAGGGAGGTCCCGGGTTCGAATCCTGGCGTCGCCTTGGACGTTTGCGCCGTCACAGTCACGGAGAGACTGGGATTAAGACTGCTGGAGAGAGGTAGTTATGATTACATGAAATACTGGACAGGACCAGCACCTGACCCCGTGTATGCCATAAGGCTTTACGAGGTGAATGCGCATAAATGGCTTACAGAGCCCCGAAGGGCTCCTGGCCGAAGGTGCTCAGGCATCTGTTGAAATCCAGCCGAGTGGAGTTAATGGAGACTCTGACCACGTGTCACTCCATATTCACAGCACAGGGAGGTCCCGGGTTCGAATCCTGGCGTCGGTTTGGACGTTTGCGGCGTCATGGTCGCGGAGAGACTGGGATTAAGACTGCCGGAGAGAGGTAGTTATGATTACAGGAAATACTGGACAGAACCAGCAGCTGATCCTGTGTATGCCATAAGGCTTTACGAGGTGAATGCGCATAAGGGGCATACAGAGCCCCGAAGGGCTCCTGGCCGAAAGTGCTCAAGCATCTGTTGAAATCCGGCCGAGTGGACCACGTGTCACTCCATATTTACAGCACAGGGAGGTCCCGGGTTCGAATCCTGGCGTCGGCTTGGACGTTTGCGGCGTCACGGTCACGGAGAGACTGGGATTAAGCCTGCCGGAGAGTGGAGACGCTGACCACGCGGTGTCACTCCATATTCGGAATGTGTCACGTAAGATGACAGTGTCCGCAGTTGACTCGGGGTTGGCCAAGGACCATTTTCTAACCAACCATGACTGATTCCACAGGCTTGAATCTCAGCTTCTGGATAGGGTCTTTGCAATGAGACGTCATGTGTAGCTTCACACTTACAAAACCTTGACGACGCGGTAAAGAGATCAGAGTAAGTGAAATGTGCTGAACCATGTTCACTGAGCCGTCATCCACTGATTTCTGTCCCTCCGCCCTGTTTTAATAAGTGACGTCATGAACGCGTCAACAAGATGGACGTAACTGTCTAAATTTATCGAGTCTGGCCGTTAATGAGTGTAATGAAAGGCAAGCACGCAGCGTTGTGGCTCTCGTTGCGGTGCGCCACACACGAGTGATTACTACCGGGGGGGTGGGGGGGCAGATATTCATCCCTCCCCCTTCCCCCCACCCCACGTGTTTATCATTTAGGCAACGAGGTCAGCGAGTGTCTACTGAAGGACCGTGAAAGAGGAGGAGTGGAGGAGCAGTTCAGCGAAGAAATTAATTGAACACCTGTTGACGCATTATGCGGTTCCCGCTCGTAAAT
This sequence comes from Eucriotettix oculatus, assembly GCA_034510155.1. Taxonomy (NCBI): domain Eukaryota; kingdom Metazoa; phylum Arthropoda; class Insecta; order Orthoptera; family Tetrigidae; genus Eucriotettix; species Eucriotettix oculatus. Next base: position 15,109,570 of record CM067379.1, read on the forward strand.
TCAGGTCAGGGTTGAATACCACAACAACAACACAAGTTATTCATTACACGTTTTAAATCTAATAAACCAGTCAAATTATCAGAATATTTCTTTAAAAATATAAACGATAACGTTTTTAATAAAATAAATTGCAGCACTGCGTCGTCTCTTTTCTACCTTTTGAAACCTCTTAGAGTGCAAAAATCTAATATATTATGAATCCCGCTACAAAACAAGTTGTTTTAACTATCTAAGGCTACTTTAATCACATTTCCACTTTATTGCTACACTCTTAAAAATGTTGTCTGTGTAATAACTTTGTCTGATACATTAAGGACAACAGTTGTTCTACTACATACTAATTAGCATTTTTAATATGTTGTTCTCCCAGGTTTCCATTCTTCACCAACACCAACGAGAGACTACTGCATTATAATATAAATACAAACGAAATTCAGTTACATTTCTTTCGTTTCACTAACTTATTTCATTTCAAACAAACACTTATCTACATAATTGTGACTCTCTCTCAACTTCACTTCGTCTTTTCAATGTTTGACCCTTACGTGTTCCTATATCATTCATCCGATTGCGTGAAATTATTATTAGTGAATTGTAGTGATCACCCCAGAGAAGGTTTCTGCAGATTTTTCTGAGATATACGTTTAGTTCATTTCCTCTAATAAAGGTAAACTGTTTCCGTTTTGTTGTTGTTTTCGTTCGTAAATGACGTATTCTCCCGTCGCCTCAAAAGAAAACTCCCAATTGACCTCATCCTTCCCTTCCCCCTGCTGATTCAGGCACACCATAATCCACTCTATCATCATGCTACATCCTTATTAATCCTCCAAAAATCAGTTCACTGCTTGTCGATACTCACCCACGTAGCATGCCACTCAGACACTCAAACCTTACCCGTTCGGCTAAAGTAGGTTAATCAAACCTCACGCAACCATCTTAATTATATACCATATCTTATATTCCTGACTGTTTTAAAAAAAATATTGGATATACTGTACCGATATTGGCCTAAATGAAAATCTGTATGATAATAGTTTTTATATATATAAAATATTAAAAAACTAAAATAATGACGTATAATTGTCCATGGTTTCTGCTCTTTATCCTGGGATGACGGTAAACGGGTGTTCACAAATGCAAAAAAAAAAAATTCCCCGCTGTGGAAAACCGTGTGAAACACGCCAGTCGTTGGAATACGCTCTACATATAAAATGGCGGGGAGGTTTATTGTGAACCTTGGAGCCTTGGAGCGTTCTGGTTACCAGTATTTGTGATAACCTCTTTCATCTCTCAACTGTGTCGACTTCACAATTTTCTTTCCCTCAGAGTAACCTCGACTCCTTGATTCTCATTCGTGAATGAAATTATCTTCATAGGGAAGAAATCTCTCTCCTCGATCCACAAAATGCAAACTTTTACAGAATAAGTTACCTTCGTAACAGTGGTTTCATTTCAATGTTACAGCATACGACGTTTCATCAAGCGTACTAAAACATTGAATTACATTTGGGTATTTTTGTCACTTTGTAACTTTGACAGTTACTCCTAATCAAACCCATTTATTTATTTACACAAATACTCCAAAACTACAAACGCCTCGCTACTCTCTCTGGTTGTGTTTTTTCTCCAAAGTTCTCACATGCCGAGACATCTTCACCTACTTTGGGAGGGTTTATGTACTGGTTGGCGGTCGAAGACCTTGGGCATATTGCAAGAGGTGTTCGTTGATCCCATTGGATCAGTCGGCCAACTGCTTCCCAAAACTGTTTGAGACGCGAAGAAGGGAATGCTGCGACCCCGCAGCAAACTCGTCTCACGTCATTCGGAAGGGCGTGAGAATAGTACCCAGTAGCCCGACCTACCTGATGCAGGTTTTCTAGTATTTACCCTGCATTTCCTTTAGGTGATACACCGGGTAGGATCCTTAAAATATATCCTGGAGTCCCTAATCAAACCTTGGCTACTTTGCTATACTTTCCACAGTCCCCGCCCCCTTTTTAATTCCCTTCCTATGCTACTAAAGCGGAGTTGCCTGTTTCAGGATCACCCTCATGTAGCCTGTTACCTCCACCCAAAAGAAATCCTCGAAATGTACTATCATATAGATTCACATAAGGCACACAAAGCTATGAAGAATATTTTGCATTTAAAGGTAATAGAAAAGCAAAGCCTTGGGGTTTATAATCCAACTAAACAAATAATTAGAGAATAAAAGTATTTCATTGTCGGATAAGGTAAAGACTATTAAGAGATCAGCGTTCATAATTGAAGCGCAGAGATTTTTAAGACCAATTCAAAGGAACGTAACTAACATTTTGTCCCAACTGTGTGGAAAGTAAAGAATTTATATTTGACTGATATACAACTTTTCACCATGTGATTTACCAGAAAAATGTATTTCAGTGTAAGAAACTGACTCATTTTCAGAGGGTTTCTAGGATTTTCTCTCGCATCTCTTTAGGTGAAACACCGGGTACGATCCTTAAACTACAGGCCGGGGGCCCCTAGTCTACCCTTGGCTACCTAGATCTACCTTCCACACATCCCCCTTTTTAATTCCCTTCCTATGCTATTAAAGGGGAGTTGCCTGTTTCAGGATCACCCTCATGTATCCCGGTAACCCCTAAAAAATGGAACGTGAACAGATCTTACAGTCAGAGTAGATAAAGGTCGACAAATTCGACACTGTGGCTCCTTTGGCAAATAGTGGCGCCCAACGTGGGGAGTAGGGGAAGTTTTCTCTCCCTTAATGTCACCAAAGAGCGGCGAAATTGCCGTTAATAAGCATTTAAACGGGTTTAAACTTATAAAAAGGGAACACCGACGTGAGAGAAGCGTGATGAGCGCATAAATACGTTTATCGTCACGAAAAGTCAAATGCCGGGTTAAGGAGAAGAAAATTATGAAATTAAAGATGTAAGTTTAGCCATCCAGACTCAAATGAAGGAAGAAGTTTCCCTTCCACGTCGGTAATTTCTTTTGGGCTTCAGCTCCCAGGAAAAGTCGTCACCCTGCTAAACGATTTGCAAATACCAAACTTTTACCGGAGCTAAGAAAAGAGGCAAACAACCGCGCCATGGGATGAGTGAGTGAGCGAGCGACTGCTAACTCCTGGAGTGGAGTTTCGTGAGGGATTACCTCGGGAAAGCTTACAAATAAAGTGCACTCGTGATCGTCTTGTCCAAATAACAACATTAATAAGCTCTGCACGTTTCTACACAAAGTTTGCTGCTGCACTGAAGCGGACTTTAAGTAATCAGCAAGGACCAATTACGTTAATTGCTCCAGATAAATCTGAGGGAGGATAGTCTGGAGAAATCCGACGAGGAATATCGTTATACATACAGAATCATTTTAGAAGACAGGATACGAAAAAAAAAGACCCACGTTCATGGCATGGCAAACGCTTTTCATAATGTTAACTGCAACTCATTATTAAGAATTTTGAATAGGAATTAAACAAAATATCGAGAGAGAAAAATTATCCATGACCTCTACAGAAGGCAGTCAGCAGAAAATACAGTAGAAGTGATGAAAGGAGTAAGACAAGGATGCAGTAGTCTGTCGCACATGCTCATTAACTTACATATAAGAAGGTCAAAACGGAATATGGTAATATTGGATCAAGAATAAATAAAACCCCTATGGTTTGCCGATGACATTGTAGTATTAGGGGAGTCAGAAGAAGACTTGGAAACCATAATTAATATTAAGAACCTGGTCCTGGAGAAATAATTGAATATCAGGAGTAAAAGAGGGGAAAACCAAGGTGATGGAGTGTAGTATGGGAAACAGTGGAATAAGAAAGGCTGTTAGATTGGGAAGGGATATTTTGATGGAAGTTAAGGAATTGTGCTACTTAGGCAGCGTATTAAGTAGAGTAGGATAGATAGCACAGGAAAAGAAGAGGAATATAAGCGGTAATATTTGGAAATCTTTAATAAAATTGTTCGTATGCAGCGTGGCGTTATAGGAGTGCGAAACGTGGACGATAGGAGTTGCAGAAAGGATGAGAATAGAAGCCTTTGAAATGTGGTGCTATAGGAGGATGAGATGGGTGGATGGAATCACTAACGCGGAAGTTTAAAACTGAATAGGGGAAAGGCGAACAATATGGAGGACGTTGATCAAGAGAAGGGATAGATTAATAGGCCACGTTTTAAGACATGAGGGTCTTGTAAAATTAGCATCAGAGGGAAGTGTGTGAGGGAAGAACAGAGGAAGGAGGCAATGGCTGGAATACACTAAGTAGATTAGGGAGGATGTGGTAGTTGTGTTGAAATGAAAATGCTTGCGCAAGATAAGTTAGTATGGAGGGTTTCATCAGACCAGTCTTTGGACTGAAAACCACAACAACAACCAAGTCAAAGTCCTGTTTACTATTATGTTTCATTTGCTTACAACACATGTTATTCCAAATCAAAAGGTTTCAACTTCGTAGCCAGAGTCATCAATGGCCTGAAACAGAATAAGTTTACCTGGAAGATGACTATGACCCAAAGATTTGAAACCTTTTGATTTATTATTACTTGTGTTTTAAGGAAATAAACAATAAAAGTAAAGAAAACTTTGATTTAGTATGAGAAATCAATAAACTATACACCCTTGGCCCCAAGTTAGATTAAATTATTTAAGTTTAAATAAATATACAGAAAAAATAGTGAATTAGACAAAGATAGTAATTACGAATCCCGATTAGTTTCAGAAATGCTTCATATTAAACATAACATTAATGTAAAAAACAGACTCGTATTTGCTCAGTAGTATATATAATATCTTAACTCATTAAATGTAATATACCAAATGTATAATTATTATCTTTACTTTTTAAAAATATTTAAGTCTTTGGTTCTTTATTTACTGTATGCTTTGGCTCTACTGTAATATCTTTGCAATGCTATAATTTTGTGCATTGTTATTTAGTTCAACCTGAAGAGGCTCTATATTAGGACCGAAACATGTAGTTGTTTTTTTAAATTAGAGTTTGTTATGTTTCACTAACTTATCTTGTCTGTTTTTGACCTTATTTAAAATTTAATAACTATTATAAATTATTTAATACTAGTATGAAATAAATTACAACAAACTGGCCAAAGTTAATTTACTACAAAATAAAATTATAACTTTTAAAGCAGTAATTTTTGTGTTTGAGACATGCTGAGGAGATCAGTTTTATGCATTTTAAAAAATATATGTATTATTTTTGCCTTAATCATAATTTTAAATGTAATTTAAAAATAAGTTGTACTCTGGAAATTGTCAAAGGTTTTTAAGAAATGATGTAAATTACGATTTATAATAATGTATTTTCGGTTCGCTAATGACCCCTTAGTAAAATACTAATAAATTTATAACCAAACAAAATTTCTCGTCCCCCAAGTTAAACGGACCTCTTTTGTTGTTTATAGAAATAAATACATACATTTCAAGTAAAATAAATATATTCAGTTTGATGTTGTAATAAATTTTTGACCTTTGTCCAGTAACTAGCAGTTTTAAATTAAAATTAGGGGAGACAGGGAGTCATTTTGATTTAAAGTAGGAAATATTGCATGAGAAATAACTCCTGAAAATATAATATGCAAGTATTTTCTTCTTTGTGAGCAATTAATTATTAACTGGCTTCTTGACCCTTACCTGTTATGATTTTCCAATTTCAGTTGCTTAACATAACTTTGAAATTAAAATTATGGAAAGGCAGGGAGCCATATTGGAGGAAGATATTGAAAACTAAACAACTTCCAGAGATACAGAACCAAGTTTGAAACGGCGGTGAACTGGAAGAGTTCCAGCGGCTGGACAGTGACGTAAGCAGCTCAGTGTAATTGTATTCCATCTGACGAAAGTTTCTTCAGGTCCCCTTCATAGAGTTTCTTTAACAAATTTCATTTCCTCCTCTATAATTTGCATAAAAGTTGCGTCCCGCTAAATGAATCAGTGGACGGAGAGAGAGGAAGAGAAGGAGGGAGGGAGAGAAAGAGAGAGAGAGAAGAGCCATGCACACACACGCACGGTAGAAGAAGAATTCTAATTTGCAACTGTTAATGAAGTTTTTAATTAATATCTCCGCGAAGCCGAGAGGAAGTGGTAAGGAAGAAGGACAATCAGAGCCGACGAGTAGATAATAATGAATAACTTGTCTGCAGATTAAAAGCCAAGGAACAAGTTCCGTTGAAAGTCGGCGCTTAAAGGAATTACACAAGCCATATCTTGTACTAACTACCTCTGGAAAACAATTAAGACGAGAAAAGACTCGCAGGAATGTATATATAGATATACAACAACAAAAAAATATGCGAAAGTTACGAACTGGGAAATTTTAAATCTTGTAATAAACCCTCATTTTCCATCGCAGCTGCGTAACTCCCTGAAGGGGGAAAAAAAAGTCCGAGAGATTTTAAATTAAACGTTTATAAAGTTCGTGTTGCTTAATTTCTGTATCATGGCCTATTAAAAAAAAGTACGGAGACCCCAAATTAAGGAATTTGGTATTTTGAATATGTTAATTACGAGTTCCTCGTTCCCAAATTTTTATTATTATACTGCTTTTTAGAGATCTTCCTCCCTTTATTTCAGTCTTGACTCGTAATAAATTACTGTTATCAAATACTTTTTACCTTCTAGTCAAAAATTTCAATGAGACTACTTGATTTTTATCTTTAAAGGTTACCAGAGATAAAAATATTTTCGACGACGTCGTCCATTAACTTTTAGCGTTGTATTTTATTGGGTTATTTATATAATTCCAGTGTATTTATTCACTTCGCTTATCCCAGTCGTCATAGACCATTGAAAAATTTTCTCTCATGTCGTCCATTTGTCGTGGTTAATCCGAGTGTTTACGACGCCTCCGACTTCTGACAGCAAGGGGAACCAAACGTCTCCAAAATTCAAGTCTTTTGCCGTCAACGTTGTAATCTAAAGTGGGATTAGGTCCAATGTCCAAAAAGGCCGGGCTTTGTGGTGTAAATGGTTTCCAGGAAACGTTCAGCGGTCCCTTAGAAGGCGGTGTGGGATTCCTGTAAGCATGTGGCCGTTTAGATTTACAACGTCATCTTTAAAGTGCGGCAGAGATAAAAACTTATTAACGTTTCCTATTTACCCAGTTTTTGCAAAGTTTGTCCACATTGTGGTCATATAAAGTCGAACTTTCTCCTGATCTTCTGACAATTTGCCAACAAGAGTCCCATTTGCAGTCACAAACAGATATGGCAGGTCTTCTCCATGTTCTGCTCCAGGAACTGAAATGTAAAATGGCTTTGTTACACACTTGATATATCTATTAGATGTCCTTTCCAAACTGTGATCTATAATAAAACATACCCTGTGCTGTTTCACACAGCAAATACTGATATAGTTATCATCAACTATTGGTAATGTTTCATTACTGAAATATTTTATAAAGTTAAAATAAAAATAAAGAATAAAGAAAATAAGAATGGTTATATGATTTAATCACTTGATGATTGAAAAATTCTGATGTAATGTTATCATATTATAATTAATTTTTTTTGTTAAATAAGTTATTTATTAATAGAAATAGATAAAATATTTTGTGACTCTTTCCACTTCCTTAAAACTTTACTCCTCATGAGGATCTATGGAAAATTAATTTATTCTATTCTATTCTCAATTCTATATGAATATCCAAAGAGAAGCACAGCCATAAAATTTAAACACTTATTGAGATAAAACTTACAACCCTAGCTAGGGGTAAGGAAAATTTTTATATGGGCCACTTAAATTTAAAAAGTACAAAACGTTTGATTTTTAATAAAGGTTTAGTATTGTTACAATGAGTTACCAGTAGCTGTTAAGGACACCAAAAGTATAAATGTATTAAAAAATTTAAAAAACTATTTAATCAGCCTCTTTGTCAGTATTTTTATAATGTAAGTATAAAATGATGTTTCATCTCTCAATTGAGACTTCTTCAGGTAGGTGTACGTGGAACCTCACTCCATGACTCCTTCACCCGAAGCTAAATTTTTACCTGAAGAAGTCTCAAATCTGAGACAAAACGTCACTTCATATTTAAATTATAAAAATACTGACAAAGAGGCTAATTGTTAATTTGTTATGTAATTATAAATAATTTAATGTTAGAGCTTAAAAAGACTTATTAAACGTAAAGAGTGATTTTGTATTATTTAAATAGAAAGAAGAATGGAGAATATGTAATTAGCTTTAAGCCAACTTGAAAAAAACTAATATTAACTATGAACTTACTAGGAGGAGGTCCAACATAACGAAAGTCATTCCAAATTAACGGAATGTTGCTTTCAAAAGAGAAACGACAAAAGTAAACAGGTTGATTGCTTTCAGCAGCGATGGCTCGAGCAAAGCGATCTATTCCCTCTTCCATGTAAAAATCAGAAATAAACTGAAAACAAAATCTTAATAAACATCTTTTCCATATGTTACCCAAAGTTATCTGAGTATTTATAAACATATTTTCATTCATCATACAGAATTTTTCAAATTACAATAAAATATTTATAAAGTAAATATTTCCTTCTTAAAATAGTTATTAACATCTGTATGTTTAAATTAATATTTTAATAAGGCCCAAATTAGTGAAACAAAACCAAAATAATTTAATGCAGCTACATGTTTCGGTCCTGATCTGGAACCTCTTCAGGTTGAACTAAGAATAACAGTACACAAAATTCTTGCATTACAAAGATATAAAAGTACAGCCCAAGAATAAAATAATTAAATAACCAAAGGACATTGAAATTTAGGAAAACAAAGAAAATCTGTATGTTTTGTAATATTATATTTAATGAATTAAGACTTTATATATTTACTACTGAGCAAATCCGTGTCTGTTTTTACATTCAGAGTATTTGTGTTTCTTTTAATATGAAGAATTTCAGAGACTAAAATTTGGAAATTATCCCAGTCAATAGGATATTTGATTCTACTATACGTTTTGAAATGACAGATAATTTGTCTTGTGGAAGCTCGATATTTGCTCTGTGTTACTTTGATTCTGGTGCTGATGGCTTGTTTAGTTTTGCCTACATATGTATGTAGTTGCATTAATTTATTTTGGTTTTGTTTCACAAATTGTCTGTTTTTGGCCTCATTTAAACATTATTTCCTTTTTATTTCACAGTAACAATCAAATCATTAAATATTAAACTGAAACCATACAATATTACTTCCATATTTCTTATTGAATATTGTATAAAGTTCTTAATGATAAAAGCATATTTAATAACTTTCATTATATCACCTAAAATTTTCATTTTTCCATTCTATTTTACATAAGTATTGTATTTGAAACCCAGTTAAATTAAGAACTCTGCTTCAATGTTATTTTGACTTAAAATACATTATTTATAATGTTTAAATTATATGTTTTGTCATTAGTGATCTAATAGAAAGTAAGTAGAGCATTATAGCAGTATGAAGGATAATCTAAAGCATATGAAAGGAATTATAATAATTTATAATCAAAATATAGATAATATAATTAATTGAACAAACCAGAGATACTTTGTACAGCTGAGACTTATCAATAGTATTGTTTTGGAAGTAGAATTTCTTTAATTTTCTGGCTGCAGCTTGTTGCTTCTTTTGAGATGTAAATCTGAGTTCTTGTCCAACCGACCCCTCAAAGTCACTATTCAGCCCATCAAGTGGTAGATCTATAAAACAGGAATCAAACTCATAAATCTCAAATTACTGCACACAATAAATTGATTATTAAATTTACAATTAAGAGTAACTTGACATTTGCATCACATTATCAAGTAGCCCTGCAATAGAAAATTAAAGTATGAATGTTAGACCTTATATTTATGGCTTTGTATGATTTATTTCATATTTGATTTACTAAATTATTTAAAGACTGTTACACACCTTGCAAGGCCAGCTTCCCTTCATTAGAAACAAATCCTGACAAATAGGGAACACGGTTAAATTTTCCTTCTTCTAAGAGAACACCTGTATCTTTTGTAATGAATGCTCCTTCCCATTCTTTTTCTATTACTGGAGCAAATGGCAATTGAACTATTTTCTTCTTCTCCTAAACAATCAATATTATTATGACTAGTAAAGTCATTTATGCATTATAATCACTATTATTTTAAAATAAGAATATTCCTATGATGCATGATTCACAATTGGTGAAATACAGTTTTAACGAAATAGTTATTCGATATACATAACATCACAAATAGTCTCCAGATAAAATTTCATTGAATTTTAATTTTAATGTTGGTAGCTTTTGACAGTTTCTGTCATATTAATCCTATTACATGAGTTTTCCTCATATGAAACACAGTGCCTTGTCATTTACATCTGTTAGTATAAACATATTAAAACACAGCAAAGCTTTCAAACAACAAATTTGTATCCACAGTGCTGTCAGCAATGAACAAAGATTTTCATGTTTTTTAATATACTGACACTAACTGTCTATAAAAAGAAATCAGTACTTATACCTTGAAAGTAATATTTCGTTACATTGAATAATGATATAATATAAAAAGTTATATACTACAATGTATCTTTATACTACTGTTGATGTCCCCAAACGGCCAAGTTTCTTTGTACACTAACTTACCTTATCTGAAAGAGCTTTCGTTGAATTTTGGATCAATACTCTGGCTGGAATATTTCTCAAACATTCCACTAGTGAAACTGAATCATCTTTTTGACAACCAACTCCAGATCCAAAACGGAAGGCATGATCTCGAGGATTCCTCTGTATCTCCGTGGAGGAGATAGGGGAACCACTCATGGAAATAGCACGATGGAAGAGACCTGAATGGAAACAGGTGTGAGTGTACCCGGTAGTACAAGAAACATTGCCTTTTCAGTCTCCTGCAGTACCTTTGCTTAGAGGTGACATAATGTGGTATCCTACAGCAGATCCCCCAGAGCTCTGACCAAATATCGTTACTGATTCAGGATCGCCACCAAATTTCCGTATGTTCTTCTGGACCCAGCGAAGTGATAGAGTTTGATCCTTCAGTCCCATATTGCCAGATACAATAGTATCACCAGTGCTGAGGAAACCTATAAATTGATTGGCATAGAACTGAACTAAAATGCACCTTAAATATCTTAAATACAATTAACATTCATATTTCAAGCACAGAATTTAGTTTACCCCTAAAAATCAATTGTTATACCTTAAAAACTACATTTAACATTTGTATTTCAAGCTTAGAATTTAGTTTACCCCTAAATACTGACATTTAATAGAAACATTAAATACATAAACCATAAATTTCCCTTTCTTGTTGGAAAAATCTCATAAGAATTTATTTTTACTCATAAACACAATTCTATTCTCTGCCTTGATTAGGGTTGTTGTCAATTTTCAAATCAAGATGACAGTTTTCAAATTTCATCAGATTATTAGCACACTAATATAAAACCGTACAAATTTTTAAACCAAAAATAAATCTTTACATGTCTTAATTATGGTTATTCATTGAATAGTATGAGTTAAATATATTTAGCAATAATAAAAACCTTTCCCACAATCTTCTATATTATTTTTTTTCTTCAATTAGAAAGCTTTCAAAATAGTCATAATCTTTCTGCAAATTTGAATCAAATTTACATAGCAGAAAGTAATTAATTATGAGTCATGAATGATATAAACGAGAAAAAAGATCAAAATCAAGTACTCTTATTGGTGTTTGACAAATGGTACACATGATATTTTGGTATATTTATTAACTGCACTATATTTATAGATCTCTTTGATAATCCACTTAAAAATATATATTATGCATTTGTCAAATGCAATAAAATACTAAAATAAAATTTTCAACAACCTTAACCATTTCAAAATAACTTGTGTAATTTATTATAGGTGTTCTTAAAAAGAGTCAAGTTAACAGAATGAACATACCAAATTGAAAACCTTTAGTTGAATAAATAAATACTGTACTGTACAAAAGGTTTTTAATACTACTAAATGATTGTTATTCTTATTGGTTGAAAAATATGTAGGTCTTATTCAATTTAATTATATTTTGTCAAAAGTGAGTAGTAAATTCCTCAATTGTTGCTTTCACTCAGATTCACTGGAATGTTTTATACCTATTACATCCAAACGATAATTCAGAGTGACTAAGACAACTCCAGCATCCATCAGGTAACCTGCTCCATAATTTTCCTCATTCCCAGAATCAGAAGCATAAGAACCTGGATGGAACCACACCATGACTGGACGAAGGGAAAACCTGTCTGAAACCAGCTACGAAACACGGTATTAATGACTTGTAAATTATAAAAAGTTTAATAATTATAATTTTCACATTCTAGAATATGAGTTAAAATAAAAGAATTTTGAATCTGAATGTTTAAACCTATCTTTTATACACCACAACAGTTTTAAAAAAGTAATATTTAAATTTGAGGAGGAAAATTTACAAATGAGGGTTAATATATTTCATTCTTAACATTTCCTTTCTTAAAGTATGAAATAAAATTACCTGAATCTAAAGAGACAATATATAATACTTATCTGAAACACACAACATTTCCTCCACCAATTCGTTATCAAGAAATTTCTTTCGTATTATGTACTTGATTAGGTCTACAAATTGGTAGAGGAAACGTTGTGTATTTCAGATAAGTATTATATGTTATCTGTTTATATTCAGGTCATTTTATTTCTTACTTAAAAAATTTATAGAACAGACATAACGTATTGCATCAATTACCTATTATATTTTTTTGCTTCTTAATATCACTTTATGTACTTCAGTGGAAATCATTTTTTAACAAAATATTAAGAAATGGGTATAACACAAAATAAGTACTCATATTATTCCATCAGAAAACATTGAATAGATTATCTTAGCTTAACACCTTTGGTGTGTAGACGTTGACGAACAAGCAATCCTCAGAGCCCAATATTTCGCCAGTGTAATAAGTCTGCGTACACACTGATCTTTCTCTGGTTGCATCTAAAGTACCATTCCATGGATCGACAGGCTGAGGACTCTGATTGGAAAAAGATACAGTTCCCATTAACTTCATGTTAATTTTACATATTGTATCAATTAAAAACTGTTTTAAAAATTATACAATTCTCATCGATTTCGTGCACCACCCATCTCTATTTCAGAAATATGGTTCATCGTGAGAATTTGATTAAATTATAATTGTACTTTAAAAGTGTTGTCACAAAAATGGTCTTCAAATAAATTTTTTTTCAGTAGGAAGCTTTCAACACTGTTATTTTCAACCCCTTTAACATTATGTGTATTATAAAAACATGGACGGCAACGTCTTGTCAACAATTTATTTTACAATAATTTCAACAATGTAAGTAGAACCACATCAACACATGAATTGGAATTGCACAGTAAGAGTGGAGACATTAATATTTTCTATAATACTGAACCTACTACAGAAACAATCATGTGCTTGTTTCATTTTCCTTTATCTGTAACAGCCAATTAAAACAATTATTTGTATTAGTATTTAATTCATCCCATTATGTTCATCATACTTAAGTCCTAAAATTAGCAAAAAAAGAAATCAAACCAAACATTTAACAGAAAATATCTTTGAGCAAGGTTCTCCGATAATTTAATTTCACTTAACAAAATCCTGAAATATTGGCCAAACATTATGCCAGAACTATTTTCTTCACTTTTAGCCACCTGACAACGTGATGTTTAGTTTCTCAAACTATGGCAAATTTATAAGACAAATAATCATGAATAAGCCTTCTGCTGGATGGAAAATAATGGCTGACATATCTTTCATTAAAACATTACAATGAAACATTCTTCTTTCCAATGAACAATCATTACAAAGTACATGTGTCCAATATGATCATTTTCTCTTATACTATAAAAATCAGACCTTACAGTGACAGTGGTTAAGTATGTGATCATGTATTTTTGGTTGGATTCTCACCTGAAATCTGAGATTTCCCACAGGTGGTTTGGCATAAGGTATCCCTTGAAAACTGTAGTATGTTTGGCCACCCACACTCTCCCTGGTGCGTCCCATCAAAATGCCATCACTTATCTCAACTCTAGGATTCTGTATAGGATTCCCTTTTGTGGAACCTGATGAAAGGGTCTGTAACAAAAGTAACTTCAATATATTTAAATTCTGGGAAACTCTTGATGTGGTTATAAATTAAACAATTTCATTAATTATACAAATTATGTGTTCTGAGGAAATTCAAATAAGATCAACTTTCATAAGTATTTCAAGAACTACTTACAATTTCTCTGCCATGTGAAGACAATCCACATATTGTCAGTATTAAAAAGGTGATCAACTGCATCACTTTACTAGGACAAACAATATTTTGATTATTAATTAATACACTTTTTTCAAATAAGCTACATTATAATAATAAATTTATCATAACATTACACATCATTATTGAAATTAATGTTATTAAATAAATAATTACTTCTACAGTATTTTACATATTTAAAATATGTCAAGTCCTACAATATCATTTTAAATATTAACAGTAACTGAAAGTGTCTAGTTTAGGTTTCTTTAGTAGCTTGTTTACCAGATTTATCACGTACAGCACACAACAAAAAGTTGGTAAACCGTTTCTTTCATTCTTCTGTTACCATAAGGAAAAATATTTTACACAAATTTGTTTCATCATTTTTCCGAATTTTAAAGTTTTAATTTGAATATAGGACGCATAGTTGAACAGACATCCAGTTTTATTTGCATTTTTCAGTGTTTATTAGTGTAGAATTAGCTGGAAATTACTGTTATGTGGTGGGTGTATCTTTGCTAGATTTTAATGCTATCCGTGTGATATATTTGTAAATAATACAGATTGACGATATTATCATCTGAAAGCCGTACTTCCCCACATGTTCTGATAATTGTGGTGGATCGGACGGAGGATAGAACCCTGTGGCACACTATACTTGATCCACACCGTTAGGAAGACGTGTTTAATCAGTACTTTTACTCTTTGAAGCGATTTCAAAGCCACTTTAATTTAAATATAAACCCATTTACTGACTTTCCGTACATCTGTTGCTGTTACTATTTTCACTCTGTACTCAGCAACTTGCCATCTCCAACAGAAAATTCCATTCAAAAATCTAAAAAGAGGTAGATGTTTTGTATCTAGTAGCATTTAAATACTCTGAAACAGTTGTTTGTGTTGATTTTCTTAACAGACGAGGGTCGAAGGTGGTTATTGGATAAAAGTTAAGAATTATTTTATAATACTAACCATGAATTCTACAGCCTCTTCTGTAGTGAAGAGCAAACGGGTGACTAAGCCGTATCCTTTCAGTGAGGTAAGATTTTGTCGGAAGGAAAACCCAAACTTAACCACGCAGGAATTTCCGCCTTCACATCTCTGCACAGGCTATACTTTGTCTATCTAAATCCTGTCGTATTTGCTTTACAAAGAGCTACCTAAAGACTTTCAACTGTTCAATTACAAAGTATCTATAAGAATTCAAGGCGACAAGTTAGAGGAATATATATGTATATCAGCCCAACGCTGGAAAATGCTGCGTAATTCTGACAATTGACGAGAGATAAGCATCATTTTAATATTACTGCTACATGAACTCTTCTTCTTGTGGTATGCATGTGAATATACCACATGGTTTTCTATAAGGGCACGTGGTCATTAGTTCGGCGCCATCTGCAAGGGTTCTTTACCTCAGGAACAAAATAAATGCTGATTAATTATTACAGATAAAAACTATAACAGAATAAAGCAAAACTTGCTTTGGACTCCTTACTTTCCCCCTTTCTGGTCCTCTGATAGAATTAAGCCACACATAGTTCTATGTTGTACTGTTGACGTTTAATAGTGAAAGAACATTTCAAACAAGAACTGACGGCGAATAAAAGTTTCACAAAATCGAAGCGTTTATTATGCACAAAGATGTATTCCAGTAGAGTCAAGGACTTTTCTCCATAACGCATTATGCTAATAAAGGTAAAATGTTTCCATGGTTGTTGTCGTTCGTAAATGACGTATGCATGTTAATGAGGAAACCGTGTGAAACACTCCTATACGTATAAAATGCCGGAGAGGTTATTGTGAACCTTTTAGAAAACCTTCGAGCGTTCTGAAGACTGTAGAGGACACAATCAGAGTTTCTTCAATTTTCTTTCCCTCAGAGTAGCCTCGACTCTTTAATTTTCATTCCTGGATTAATGAGATTGTCTACTTAAGGAAAAAAATCTCTCTGAGATTGACAAAATTCAAACGTTTAAGGAATAACTTAGTTCGTTAAACGAATTGTAACACCCTTCGACGTCAGTTGTTCCATTTCAAAGTTGCAAAATACGACGTTTAGTCTCCCTGTTAAGACTTCATCAGGTAAACTAAAAAAATGAAATTACAATACATAACATTTGGGTATTATTAAGTTAGAAGATGTTTAAAAATATATAACGTGAAGAAATCTAACTCCCACGGTATCCCGCTGGAAAGAAAAGTCAGAAAATTCAGCTTTGTGGCTCCTTTACCAAATAATGGCGCCCAACGTGGGGGGTGCATTTTCAGTCTCAGAATATCTCCGAAGAGTGACGTAATTGCCTCTGTAACTGTATTATATATATTTTTTATATTAGAGGCCAATGGTATCCGATACGTCAGAGGAATATGACTGAGAATGGACGAAAAATTCTCCGTTCTAGCGGTTATATATTTAAAAATAATAATTAATAGATAAAACAAATCACCATTTCCTTTATATTTTAGTCATTTCTTATTAAGAAAAACATCACATTTCTCTCTGGTTAATCTATATTTTGTTCGTTGAAGAAGAATTCTAGTTTGTAACTGTTGAGAGGAAGTGGTAAGGAACAAGGATAGTCCGAGGTCATGGAGGAGATAATAAATCAATGATTAAAAGCCAGGGAATAATTTCCGTTGAAAGTCCGCGCTAAAAAGAAATTGTACTAATTAGAGCTGGAAAACTATTAACACAAGAAAAGACTCTCCATTAACTTTTACTCTTTCATTTTATTGCGTCTTATACAATTCCAGCATTTTTATTCATTTCGCTTCTCACGATCGTCCATATTCCATTGAAAATTTTCTCCTCACATCGTCCATTTGTCGTGGTTAATCCGAGTGTTTACTACGGCTCCGACTTCTGACAGCAAGGGGAACCAAACGTCTCCAGAATTCAAGTCTTTTGCCGTCCACGTTGTAATCTAAAGTGGGATTAGGTCCAATGTCCAAAAAGGCCGGGCTTTGTGGTGTAAATGGTTTCCAGGAAACGTTCAGCGGTCCCTTAGAAGGCGGTGTGGGATTCCTGTAAGCATGGCCGTTTAGATTTACAGCGTGATCTTTAAAGTGCGGCAGAGATAAAACTTAACGTTTCCTATTTACCCAGTTTTTGCAAAGTTTGTCCACATTGTGGTCATATAAAGTCGAACTTTCTCCTGATCTTCTGACAATTTGCCAACAAGAGTCCCATTTGCAGTCACAAACAGATATGGCAGGTCTTCTCCATGTTGTGCTCCAGGAACTGAAATGTAAAATTAAACAATGCTATGTTTCACACTTTATATAAGCGTTAAATAAAATATAAATAGAATTTACTTTCAAATTATGTATCACTTAATGTTTATATTAATTCTAAACAAATTATTTTAAATGACACAGCTCTAGATTTATTATTTGCATTAGTCTTCAGTTGAGGAGATGTTGTATGTAATGCATTACATCATGTAACAAATAATTATAAGGCTAATATAAAACCAGACACAATTAACTACCAAAAATCTTTAAATATATAACTAGAGTAAACCAGGCGTATGTTAAAAATAACTGAAAACATAATATGAGCATTCAGAAGCATCAAAAAACACACCCACACACATAATCAATAGAAATGTCACTTCTTGGATCTGCACGATGAGGAATACTGAATGTGTTAAAATTCAAGACATTTTTGATAAAATAAATGTGTGTGTTAGGAAGACAATTAATAACAACAGGGAACATTGATATAAAGTTGGTGACTTACCTTAGTCATTGACTAGCTGATCACTGGTACGTCCACAAATTTAAAACCTTCAAACCCTGCATGGTGTCTACCATCTGTGAAACTCTCTTTTTTGTCCTTATTAATCAATTTAATTAACCTGATATATACTCTGGATTACACATCTTTTGTCCAATTATAACGATTGATTTATGGCAGGAAGTAAAAGTATTAACATAGTAACAAAATTCTTTTTAAGAAGATAATTATCTATATTTTCAAATCAAAGCAGTATATTTTAGTGTGATTCTTTCAGAAAACCTTAATGAAACTGTATAAATATCGAATCCAAAAGAGCAACAAGTTTTAAACTCTTGTCAAGATAAAAAAAACTTGATATTAACTCTTAATAATCACTTTCTGTGAACTTACTAGGAGGAGGTCCAACATAACGAAAGGTGTTCCAAATTAAAGGAATGTTGCTTTCAAATGAGAAACGATAAAAGTAAACAGGTTGGTCACTTCCAGCAGCGATGGCTCTAGCAAATCGATCAATTCCCTCTTCCATAGCAAAATCAGAAAGGAACTGAAAACAAAATATTCATATATGTTACCTGAAAGCATTTGACGATTCATAAATCATATTTATAGTATCAGAACATGTTTTCATTTCCCTTTTTGCTCATATACATTTCTTACAGTATTGTTTTTCATAGATATATACTTTGTTGATGTTAGAATATAATATTCATAAAACAAATATCGCCATCTTATTTTCACTGTAGCAATAAAACCATTAAAATCCAAACTGATTATAACATACCTATTAAATTATTACTTTTGTGTTTATTATTGAAATGTTTTGAACTGAATTCAATTTAAATATTTCCAGTATAATTTATTAAATGAAACAGCATATAATTTTATTAGTAATAAATAAATATAAAAATGATGTTTCATCCCCTCATCAAGACCTCATCAGGTATAAAATTTAGTAATGTATGTCCTTCACTCATCAGCCAAAAAGATTGAAGTGTGAAGGAGATGAATTACAAAATTTTATGCCTGATGAAATTGCAAAAGTGAGACGAAACATCGTATTTGTATTAATTAATAGTAATTATATGCTTACTTATTAGCCATCTTTTTATTTATTGTAAACTTTAAGTCAAAAATTAAGTTTATATAACTTTCATTATCTCCAATAATGTTTTAGTTTTTCCTTACATAGGTATGTGAGTATTGTGATTGATACTAATATAATTAAAGCACACCGTTTTGATGCTATATTAAGAAGGGAACAAGAGTATTATAGGAGATAGGAAGATGTAGAAGGAAACTGGATGAAAAAGGCTCATCAAAGCAAAATCATACATTACTTTTAAACATGAAACCACGCTAAATAGAATTATTTGAACAAACCTGAGATACTTTGAACAGCTGAGACTTATCAATATTTTTGTTTTGAAAATAGAATTTCTTTAATTTTGTGGCTGCAACTCGCTGCTCATCTTGAGACGTAAATCTGAGATCTGTTCCAACTGCCGCCACAAAATCAACATTCAGCTTATCTAATGGCACATCTATAAAACAAAAACAAAACTCACAAAAGAAATTGATTACTATATATTTCTAAAAACTAACTTAATGCTTGCATTAAATTACTGACAATCTAAGCAATAAGAAAGCTATAGACTAATTATGAATCAGTCCTTAATATATATTTTTTTATTTTAGATTTTATTCCTTAAAGTATTTCAAGACTGATACACACTTTGCAAGTCCAGCTTCGCTTCATTAGAAACAAATCCTGACAAAAAGGGAACATGGTAAAATCTTCCTTCTTCTAAGAGAAAACCTGGGTCTTCTGTAATGAATGCGCCTTCACATTCTTTTTCCTTTACTGGACTAAATGATGTTGGGTACATTTTCTTCAAGTCCTAAGCAATCAATTTAATTATAAGTGGCTGTTTATTTAAAACATTTATGGTCTATAATTACCCTTGATATTACAAATATATTAATTTTGTTGTATAAAACTCTGAATTATCCATCTGTACTTTCAAGATCAGTGTAATACAACTTCAACAAAAGCATCATTTGGAGAAATGACTGTGGAATTTTGTGTCAGATAGTTTTTAGTTTGTATCTACAATAACGTCTATTAAATAAATATACTCATCATTATTTGAATTACAACCATAAATTCGGATGTCAATTTAAATTTGGGAAAAGTAATACAAATTTAATTCACCTGAAATATAATATCTTAACATTACTGGTTTAATCCTTTACAATATATATATTTATTATTTGGTTAAGAAATTTGTTTATATAGAGATTATAACAAATCATAAATTGTATAAATTAATAGTTTTATAAATATTGTAAAATAACATCTTATTAAGAAACATAATTTGAATATCATATTAACAATAAAATAATTTTCTATAAATACTGTACATTCATTTACCCAGCTGTTCTTGCACTGAATAAAAGCAGTGTATGAAAATGTACTTTTACCATTTATATTTAGTTTTAATAGTTTTGTAAATGTACCAATGTAATGTCATCCTAACATTTCCTAACCCACATTTTGTGTATTGTAGGAGTAAAATTAATTAAAAAAGAATAATATTTTTGACTACACAGTACCTATTTAAGTCTTTTTTTCAAGTTGTTGTCTACTCATATACCTTAAAACTTTTATGACTTGGACAAAGCTATGCCATTAACAGTTTTGTCTACATTAAAACGAAATTTAATTGAATGCAACCAGTTAATCATATAGTAAGTGATGCTTGTTTCAATAATTTCATTTGAAGATTCTCCAAAAATGGACACTCACTTCATCAGAAAATAATGCAGGCACTAAATATGGTATATTGACTGGAAAGTTAATTTATAAAATTGAGGAAAAGATTGGGGCCAAATATTGATCCCTGTGGTAAGCCACACTCAAATAATATTTATTTTTCAAGCCATTATTAGAGATTCAGTTGACAAAGTATTTTATTTCGCTAAGGTTATGAGTTTAACCACTCATACCTATTGAACCTAGTTACTGTAATAGTTGCTTGTGGTTTACCAGATCAATTTGAAACTATAACATCAGTATATTTTAAATAACTAGAGTTACTTTATTCCTTAAAAAATTATTTTCAAACTAGTATGATTTAGGTATTTATACAAGTTTGTATACCTGCTTATTAATACACAACCAGTACTTCAACTTTGAAAATAATATTTTGCTCCATCCAATAATGCTATAAATATTTTTTTTAATTTACTATACAATGTACCTACAGTACTGAAAGTTCAAGTTTCCAAACAGACTAAGCCACTTTGTACATTACCATTGGTGAAAGAGCTTTCAGTGAATTTTCTATTAATTTTCTGGCTGGAATATTTCTCAAACATTCCACTAATGAAACTGAATCATTTTTTTCACAACCAACTGCAGATCCAAAACGGAAGGCATGGTCTTGAGGATTCCTTTCAATTAAAATGTGGGTGACAGGTGAACCACTCATGGAAATGGCACGATGGAAGAGACCTGCAAACATACAGATGTGAGTGTAACTGAAGATACAATAAATATTATCTTTTCAGTCTGTTGTAATACCTTTGCTTTGTGGTGAAAGAATGTGGTATCCTACAGAGTGCCCTCCAGCACTTTGACCAAATATTGTTACTGAATTAGGATCGCCACCAAATTTAAGTATGTTCTTCATGACCCAGAGAAGTGCTAGTGATTGATCCTTAAGTCCCATATTACCAGATATAACAGTATCACCGGTGCTGAAAAAGCCTGTAAATATACAGTACATATTGTAAACATTCATCACAACAGTAAAGAGGGATAGACATTTATTGTCATTGCCATATTAATTTTTTAAGATAGAACTAGATTAAAATATTATACCTTACTCACTTCATAAGATGATAGTAATTGAAATATAGAATTTCATTTACCTCTAAATGATCCCAATATCTAAATTCAAATCTGAAACGCTGAGACAATAAATTTTAATTTTTCATATAAACCTTTATTTTCAAAAACATTTATTTTTATCACTAAATAGTTTATCTGACAATTAAATATACAATAAATGAGTTAAATCAGTCTCTTTGTCAGTTTTTTTAATGTAAAATATTAAATATTACATTTTGTCTCTTATTTGTGACTTCTGCAGGTAAAATTTCAGCTGTACATGGAACCTCACTCCATGACTCATTTGGCCAAAAAAATATCCACATTACTCTATTTACTCTAACTAAATTGAGGATTGTTGATCTACAAATGAGGATGACAATTTTCAAATAGTATTGTATTAGGACCTTAATAATATAAACTATATATATGTGTATTATATTTTAATATAATTGCCTGTTTCAATTAAAGTCATTTTTTTGGTTAAAAAAGAATTCGATTTAATTAGAATCTGGCAGGAGTAATACATTCCACATTTATTCAATCATTTGTTACTTCCATTCATATTTCCTGGAACACTTCATACCTAGTACATCCAAGCGATAATTCAGAGTGACTAAGACAACACCAGCATCCATCAGGTAACCTGCTCCATAGTTTTCCTCATTCCCAGAATCAGTAGAAAAACCACCTGGATGGAACCACACCATGACTGGTTGAAGGGAAAACCTGTCTGAAGTCACCTACAGAAGACAATAATAATTTATTGTAAATGAATAAAAAAATTACCGATATAGGAAATAAATTAATCGAATTAGTAATAACACAAAAAGGGAAGGTTATCATTTCTAATTCATTTCTTATATCTTTATTTCTTAGTTTTTTCCTTCTTAGCTATTATTTCATGTAATCCACTGAAAATCATTTTCCTGCAAAAGAAGGAATTTATGAATAAGTATAAAGCAGGAGAAGTACTCATATTATTTTCCATCAGATAACATTAGATGGATTATCTTAGCTTAACACCTTTGGTGTGTAGACGTTGACGAACAAGCAATCCTCAGAGCCCAATATTTCACCAGTGTAATAAGTCTGCGTGCACACTGATCTTTCTCTGGTTGCATCTAAAGTACCATTCCATGGATCAACTGGCAGCGGATTCTGATTCAGGAAAAGAAAATAGAGGTACCATTAACTTCATGTTAAATTTAAATAATGCATGAATTCAAAATGGTTTTATGCACCACTCATTCTCTATTTAAACAATATGATTCATCATGAGAACTAGATTGAATTACAATTGCACTTTATAAGAATGCAGCTCATTAAGTCTAGACTGCTTCCTCTTCAATATGGTGCAATAAATTGCCATTTATTAAATTTATTTTACAAAAATTTCTGCAAAATAAGCAAACTATTATTACATCAACACATAAATGTAAATTTTCTTCTCTATTAGCCATCTAACAACATGTAAATTTTCACAAACTATGACAAATTCAAATACTCACAAATGAATCTTTTGATGGATAAACAAGTTTAAGGCATGGAAATTGTGTGACATACATATTTTTAATTAAATGTTACAGTGAAATATCCTTCAATCCAATGATCAATCATTACAAACAAGTTACATGTTGGTGTATGAACTGTTTCTTTTATATTATAAAAAACCAGACCTCACAGTGTAAAGTATATGATTATGTTTTCCTGGTTGGATTTTTCACCTGAAATCTGAGATTTCCCACAGGTGGTTTGGCATATGGAATCCCTTGAAAACTGTAGTATGTTTGTCCACCCACACTCTTCCTGGTTCGCCCTATCAATATGCCATCACGTATCTCAACTCTAGGATTATTTACAGGAAGCCTTCTTGTGGAACCTGATGAAGGGGTCTGTAACAAAAGTAACTTGGATATATCTAAATTCCAGGAAAATCTCAATGATCTAATAAAACTAATTGGGAAAATTTTGTGTTCTGAAGCAGTCTAATAAGTATTTCAAGAAGTACTTACAATTTCTCTGCCATGTGAAGATATTCCACATATTACCAGGACGAAAAATGTTATCAACTGCATCACTTTACCTGGGACAGACAATAATTCAATTATTAATAACTACACTATTTTATATAATAATAATGATTTTTACTGATAAATTAACAATAAACAAGACTGTATTTGCAAAAATGTAATAATCTACCTATATAAACCAATAAAACCATCCTCAAAAGAAAGAAATATATTATTTGTTTTTTATCATTAAATTAAAACAGAAGCTTTCAGACATGAGTACATATTCATCTAATTTTATATCCAAAATCAAGTTGTTTACTTGACACACATTGATGATATTATCATCTGAAAGCTGCGCTTATTCACATTTTAGGATACTTTGAGGAGGATTGGACGGAGGATAGAACCCTGTCGCACACTATATTTCGCCCGCGTCGCTAGAGAGTACATTGACCCCTTGAAGCAATTTCAAAGTAGCTTTAATTTAAATACAAACACAACTATTAATTTTCAGTACATCTGTTACCGTTACCAATTTTCGCTCTGTACCAGGAACTTGCCATCTCCTACAGAAAATTCCATTGAAAAATCTAAAAAGAGTTAGGTTTTTTTTTGTATCTAGTGCTTGAAATATGACTCTGAAAACCACTCTAAATAACAGTTGTTTGTGTTGATTTTATTATCGGACGTCGGTCGAAGATGGTTATTGGATAAATGTGAAGAATTATTTTACCATGAATTGTTCTAGTTAAGAGCAAACAAGAGACTAACCGGTATCCTCTCAGTGCGGTAAGATATTAATAAATACACTTTTTTCAAATAGGCTACATTATAATAATAAATTTATCATTGTAACAGTACATCTGGTACAATGCAAATGCCATTTTATACATACGTATATTACGGCATCCCTTATTTCTCAAAGTTTCTTCATATGGTGGTGATACTAAAATTATCACACACTATGAGTAGGTGACTCCAGTTAGATTTTATATTTTTACTTACCTTTTAATATTGAATTTTGCATACAAATTGTTATTAGAATTAAATATATAATGTAACATTAATAATTGTGTGAGTATAATGTCAATACAGGCTTATAACATTACACATCATTATTGAAATTAATGTTATTAAATAAATAATTACTACTACAGTATTTTACGTATTTAAAATATGTCAAGTCCTACAATATCATCTAAAATATTTGCAGCAACTGAAAGTGTCTAGTTTAGGTTTCTTTAGTAGCTTGTTTACCAGATTTATCACGTACAGCACACAACAAAAAGTTAGTAAACCGTTTCTTTCATTCTTCTGTTACCATAAGGAAAAATATTTTACACAAACAAATTTGTTTCATCATTTTTCCGAATTTTAAAGTTTTAATTTGAATATAGGACGCATAGTTGAACAGATAATCAGTTTTATTTGCATTTTTCAGTGTTTATTAGTGTAGAATTAGCTGGAAATTACTGTTATGTGGTGTATCTTTGCTAAATTTTAATGCTAAACGTGTGATATATTTCTAAATAATACAGATTGACGATATTATCATCTGAAAGCCGTACTTCCCCACATGTTCTGATAATTGTGGTGGATCGGACGGAGGATAGAACCCTGTGGCACACGATACTTGATCCACGCCGTTAGGAAGACGTGTTTAATCAGTACTTTTACTCTTTGAAGCGATTTCAAAGCCACTTTAATTTAAATATAAACCCATTTACTGACTTTCCGTACATCTGTTGCTGTTACTATTTTCACTCTGTACTCAGCAGTTTGCCATCTCCAACAGAAAATTGATTATCTAAACTGACGAGGGTCGAAGGTGGTTATTGGATAAAAGTTAAGAATTATTTTTTATGCTAACCATGAATTCTACAGCCTCTTCTGTAGTGAAGAGCAAACGGGTGATTGACTAAGCCGTATCCTTTCAGTGAGGTAAGATTTTGTCGGAAGGAAAACCCGAACTTAACCACGCAGGAATTTCCACCTTCACATCTCTGCACAGGCTATACTCATTGTCTATCTAAATTCTGTCGTATTTGCTTTACAAAGAGCTACCTAAAGACTTTCAACTGTTCAATTACAAAGTATCTATAATAATTCAAGGCGACAAGTTAGAGGAATATATATGTATATCAGTCCAACGCTGGAAAATATTTGAAAGAATATGCTGCGTAATTCTGACAATTGACGAGAGATAAGCATCATTTTAATATTACTGCTACATGAACTCTTCTTCTTGTGGTATGCATGTGAATATACCACATGGTTTTCTATAAGGGCACGTGGTCATTAGTTCGGCGCCATCTGCAAGTGTTCTTTACCTCAGGAACAAAATAAATGCGGATTAATTATTACAGATAAAAAACGATGGCAGAGTAAAACAAAACTTGCTTTGGACTCCTTACTTTCCCCCTTTCTGGTCCTCTGATAGAATTAAGCCACACATAGTTCTATGTTGTACTAGTTGACGTTTAATAGTGAAAGAACATTTCAAACCAAAACTGACGGCGAATAAAAGTTTCACAAAATCGAAGCGTTTATTATGCACAAAGATGTATTCCAGTAGAGTCAAGGACTTTTCTCCATAACGCATTATGCTAATAAAGGTAAACTGTTTCCATGGTTGTTGTCGTTCGTAAATGACGTATGCATGTTAATGAGGAAACCGTGTGAAACACTCCTATACGTATAAAATGCCGGAGAGTTTATTGTGAACCTTTTAGAAAACCTTCGAGCGTTCTCTTTCGTCTGAAGACTGTAGAGGACACAGGCAGAGTTTCTTCAATTTTCTTTCCCTCAGAGTAACCTCGACTCTTTAATTTTCATTACTGGATGAATGAGATTGTCTACTTAAGGAAAAAAATCTCTCTGAGATTGACAAAATTCAAACGTTTAAGGAATAACTTAGTTCGTTAAACGAATTCGTTAAACTCTTTTGGATGTAAAACTTTTTGTTGTTTGCTCTGTACCTTGTTTCTTCTGTGTTTGCTGAAATCTTATTTTTTGTAGTTCTTTTGCTATAACGCACCCTCTGTAATTAGCAGGGTTCTACACTTGGCTGGAGTATCCCTTGGCTTAGTGCATGTTGCTGTGAGATGATTTCCTGTACATTTCACGCATTTAGGTATTCTGCTGTGCAGTATTTTTGCGTATGTCCGTATCTTTGGCATTTTTTTTTGCACTGTGGTATCGTTTTGCTGGATTTCCATGCTTCCACTTTTACTTTCATTTGAGCTAAATATTGAAGCTCATAAATTTCTTCTGTGTTTTCAAATGTTGCTATGAACAGCGGCAGCTTGATGTATTCAGGTTTTTGATCTTTTTTTTTAAAATACTTTTTTAATTTTGTTTTCAACTTTAATAATTTTAAATCTTTTTTCTCTTAATTCTTCTTCCATTTCTCTTACGTCACATGTTGGATGTAATTTTTTTTATCGCAACTCGGATTGGCCTATTCTGTTTACTTTCATAGGAGTGCCGCCATTCATGGTTTTGTTCTCGCATATTTTTGGTTAAAATACGATATGCGTCCTCATCACTAACATTAATTTTTAATCGATTATTATTCATCAATGAGGCTTTGTAGTTTACCTTGATATCTTCCAGATTTTGCTTAATTTTCTGGTAATCCTTAACGTTGCTTATTATCACTGGAGGAGGTTTCAGAACTTTAGTTGCAATGATTTTGTTTTTTGATTTGATTTGGTTTAATTTGTTCAGGTGATTCCGAGGCTTTTTCTCTTCTTATTTTTTGGGAGTAGCCATGCTGTTTCTCTATTTACTAGCTCATCCTCTTCATCCGAATTTTCAGGAATGTAATTTTGCTGTTGCAGGCTAGCTTGTTCTTTTCTAATCGTGTTAACTACGTCTAGAGCTTGAGTTAATTGCTTTTCTAGCTCCTTGACTTTTTGGTAATTTTCTAGGGTCTCACTTTCATCTACGTACTCCATATTTTCGTTTTCTAGTTGATCGTCTACTATATCAGTTTGTGAATTTTCGCTCTTTGATTACGCGCGGCCTGTTGCATTCCATAAGACACGCGTATTACTAACCTTGCGTTTTCTGCGGAGACTGATGAGATGAGAAACGCGTCCGTTCGTGGCGACTGCTCGTCGATGACTAGTCCGACGTCATGGAGGAGATGATAATGAATCAATGATTAAAAGCCAGGGAATAATTTCCGTTGAAAGCCCGCGCTTAAAAGAAATTGTACTAATTAGAACTGGAAAACTATTAACACGAGAAAAGACTCTCAGGAATGAATGTATACAAAAATATATATGTATATGCGAAAGTTACGAAGGGGAGATTTAAATGTTTTAGTAAACCCTCATTTTCCATCCCAGCTGCGTAACTTACAGCGGAAAGAGAAAAAAATTAGTCTGAGAGAAATTAAATTAAACGTTTTGCTTAATTTCTTTATCATGGTCTATTCAGAAATTTCAGACTGTACATTACGATATTTAAAATATGTTAATTTCAAGGTCCTTGTTCCCAAAATTATGATTAACAATAAATAAGAAGACGACCAAAAATTCAGCATATAAAATATATCACTATTTATTAACAAAAACGACGTTTCATCACCAATTTTGAGACTTCATCAGGCTTAAAATTTAGCAATTCATCATATTAACTCCTTGACACTAAATTCAATAATCTTTTCGTCTGAGGGAGTCGAAGAGTAAATATGATGTATTGTTGAATTTAAAGTCTGAGGATGATGAAACGTCTTTTTTGTGAATAAATAGTGATCCATTTTTATATGCTGACTTTTTGGCCGTCTTTTTATCTATTGTAAATTTTAAAGCCAGAAAACTTTGTTGCAAAATTACTACTTATTCTGGCTTTTTTTGAGATTTTTTCCCGTTTATATCATTCGTGACTCATAAGAAGTTAATTTATATAAATTATTTTTAACTTCCAGTCAGCATTTATATGATATGAGTACTCGATTTTGTTCTTTAAAGGTTACCTGAAATAAAATAAAAAACATTTCGATGGCATCGTCCATTAACTTTTACTCTTTCATTTTATTGGTGTCATGTACAATTCCAGCGTATTTATTCATTTCGCTTCTCACGGTCGTCCATATTCCATTGAAAATTTTCTCCTCACATCGTCCATTTGTCGTGGTTAATCCGAGTGTTTACTACGGCTCTGACTCCTGACAGCAAGGGGAACCAAACGTCTCCAGAATTCAAGTCTTTCGCCGTCCACGTCGTAATCTAAAGTGGGATTAGGTCCAATGTCCAAAAAGGCCGGGCTTTGTGGTGTAAATGGTTTCCAGGAAACGTTCAGCGGTCCCTTAGAAGGCGGTGTGGGATTCCTGTAAGCATGTGGCCGTTTAGATTTACAACGTCATCTTTAAAGTGCGGCAGAGATAAAAACTTATTAACGTTTCCTATTTACCCAGTTTTTGCAAAGTTTGTCCACATTGTGGTCATATAAAGTCGAACTTTCTCCTGATCTTCTGACAATTTGCCAACAAGAGTCCCATTTGCAGTCACAAACAGATATGGCAGGTCTTCTCCATGTTCTGCTCCAGGAACTGAAATGTAAAATTAAACAATGCTATGTTTCACACTATATATAAGTGTTAAATAAAATATAAATAGAATTTCCTTTCAAATTATGTATCTTTTAAATGACACTGCTCTAGATTTATTATTTGCATTAGTCTTCAGTTGAGGAGATGTTGTATGTAATGCATTACATCATGTAACAAATAATTATAAGGCTAATATAAAACCAGACACAATTAACTACCAAAAATCTTTAAATATATAAGTAGAGTAAACAAGGTGTAGAAAAAAAATAACTTAAAACATAATATGAACATTCAGAAGCACCAAAAAACACACCCACATACATAATCAATAGAAATGTCACTTCTTGGACCTGCACGATGAGGAATACTGAATGTGTTAAAATTCAAGACTTTTTTGATAAAATAACAAATTATATACATATGCATGTATGTATGTATGTATGTATGTGTGTGTGTGTGTGTGTTAGGAAGGCAATTAATAACGACAGGAAACAGAGATAGAAAGTGGTGACTTACCTTAGTCATTGACTAGCTGATCACTGGTACGTCAACAAATTTAAAACCTTCAAACCCTGCATGGTGTCTACCATCTGTGAAACTCTCTTTTTTGTCCTTATTAATTAACCTGATATATACTCTGGAACACACACCTTTTTTCCAATTATAACGATTGATTTATGTTAACATAGTAACAAAATTTTTTTAAAGATGATAATTATCTATATTTTCAAATCAAATCAGCATATTTTATTGTGATTCTTCCAAAAAAACTTAATGAAACCGTATAAATATTGAATCCAAAAGAGCAAAAAAATTTAAACTCTTGTCAAGATAAAAAAAACTTGATATTAACTCTTAATAATCACTTTCTGTGAACTTACTAGGAGGAGGTCCAACATAACGAAAGTTGTTCCAAATTAAAGGAACGTTGCTTTCAAATGAGAAACGATAAAAGTAAACAGGTTGGTCACTTGCAACAGCGATGGCTCTAGCAAATCGATCAATTCCCTCTTCCATAGAAAAATCAGAAAGGAACTGGAAACAAAATATTCATATATGTTACTTGAAAGCATTTGAAGATTCATAAATCATATGTATAGTATCATAACATGTTTTCATTTCTCTTTTTGCTCATATACATTTCTTACAGTATTGTTTTTCATAGATATATACTTTGTTGATGTTAGAATATAATATTCATAAAACAAATATCGCCATCTTATTTTCACTGTAGCAATAAAACCATTAAAATCAAAACTGATTATAACATATCTATTAAATTATTACTTTTGTGTTTCTTATTGAAATGTTTTGAACTTTAATGACTTTCAATAAATAAGAAGATGGCTAATAAGTCAGCATATAATTTTATTAGTAATTAATAAATATAAAAATGACGTTTCATCTCCCTATCAAGACCTCATCAGGTATAAAATATAGTAATGTATGTCCTTCACTCATCAGCCCAGCAGATTGAAGAGTGGAGGAGATGAATTACAAAATTTTATGCCTGATGAAGTTGCAAAAGTGAGACGAAACAATGTATTTGTATTAATTAATAGTAATTATATGCTTACAAACTAGCCATCATTTTATTTATTGTAAACTTTAAGTCAAAAATTAAGTTTAAATTACTTTCATTATCTCCAATAATGTTTTACTCATTCCTTACTTAGGTATGTGAGTATTGTGATTGATACTAATATAATTAAAGCACACTGTTTTGATGTTATATTAAGAAGGGAACAAGAGTATTATAGGAGATAGGAAGATGTAGAAGGAAACTGGATGGAAAAGGCTCATCAAAGCAAAATCATACATTACTTTTAAACATGAAACCACGCTAAATAGAATTATTTGAACAAACCTGAGATACTTTCAACAGCTGAGACTTTTCAATATTTTTGTTTTGAAAATAGAATTTCTTTAATTTTGTGGCTGCAACTCGCTGCTCATCTTGAGACGTAAATCTGAGATCTGTTCCAACTGCCGCCTCAAAATCAACATTCAGCTTATCTAATGGCACATCTATAAAACAAAAACTAAACTCACAAAAGAAATTGATTACTATATACTTCTAAAAACTAACTTAATGCTTGCATTAAATTACTGACAATCTAAGCAATAAGAAAGCTACGGACTAATTATGAATCACAGCCCTTAATATATATTTTTTTATTTTAGATTTTATTCATTAAAGTATTTCAAGTCTGATACACACTTTGCAAGGCCAGCTTCCCTTCATTAGAAACAAATCCTGACAAAAAGGGAACATGGTAAAATCTTCCTTCTTCTAAGAGAAAACCTGGGTCTTCTGTAATGAATGCACCTTCACATTCTTTTTCCTTTACTGGACTAAATGGAGATAGATACATTTTCTTCAAGTCCTAAGCAATCAATTTAATTATAAGTGGCTGTTTATTTAAAACATTCATGGTCTATAATTACCCTTGATATTATAAAAATATTAATTTTGTTGTATCTAACACTGAATTTTCCATCTATACTTTCAAGATCAGTGTAATACAACTTCAACAAAAGCATTATTTGGTTGTAGTTATAATTTGGACTACACACTGTCGGAGAAATGACTGTGGAATTTTGTGTCGGATAGTTTTTAGTTTGTATCTACAATAACATCTATTAAATAAACATACTCATAATTATTTGCATTACAACCATAAATTCTAATGTCAATTTAAATTTGGGAAAAATTAATACTAATTTAATTAATCTGAAATATAATGTCTTAACTACTGTTTTAGAGTTAAAACTAGCAAATCAATTTCCAAAAAAGAAAACCCCCTTTTTATATTCACAGTCTTTATTTAAAACACAATATTAGAAGATTTCGCCTTTTTTCGTCATGTTCATCTCATATATAAAAATATTAATAATATTCATAACGTAGTTTTATCTTATATGTTCATTCACACTTGTCACATATATTTACCCTTATTACTCCCATTATTAGCATACATGTAAATGAAAAGTACAAATGAACATATAAGATTTTATATATTATATTTTTTTATATATGATATGAATATTGCATAAAAGGTTAAAGGCTCCTAATATTGTGGTTTAAATAAATACTGTGAATATAAAAAAAGGGATTTCTTTTTTGGAATTTGATGATATAAAAGAACACAGTCATTTTAATTCCCGATTAACTGTCATATCAATATTTGATTTCATTAAATTTAATATTAAAATTATACACTTAAATAAAAGTAAAATATTAAATCTAGATTCAATATCCTTTTAATTTATTACAGGCTACATGTTCAATTTAATAAGCGCTTGGACCTATAAAGTGGACATGAATTTTTATGTTTAATCCTTTACAATATATATCTTAATTATTTGGTTCAAAAATTTCTTTATATAGAGATTATAACAAATCATAAATTGTATAAATTAATAGTTTTATAAATATTATAAAAATAACATCTTATTTAGTAACATAAATTGAATATCATATGAACAATAAAATAATTATTCATAATTTTCTAGCAATACTGTACATTTATTTACACAGCTGTTCATGCACTGAATAAAAGCAGTGTATGAAAAGAGTACTTTTACCATTAATTACAAAAAGATTTGTATTTAGTTTTTAATAGTTTTGTACATGTACCAATGTAATGTCATCTTAACATTTCCTAACCTACATTTTGTGTATTGTAGGAGTAAAAATAATTAAAAAAGAATAATATTTTTGACAACACAGTCCCTATGTAAGTCTAATTTTTTCAAGTTGTTGTCTACTCATATACCTTAAAATTTTTATGACTTGGACAAAGCTATGCCATTAACAGTTTTGTCTACATTAAAACGCAATTTAATTGAATGCAACCAGTTAATCATATAGTAAGTGATGCTTGTTTCAATAATTTCATTTGAAGGTTCTCCAAAAACGGACACTCACTTCATCAGAAAATAATGCAAGCACTAAATATGGTATATTGACTGGAAAGTTAATTTATAAATTTGAGGAAAAGATTGGGGCCAAATATTGATCCCTGTGGTAAGCCACACTCAAACAATATTTATTTTTGAAGTCATTATTAGAGATTCAGTTGACAAACTATTTTATTTCGCTAAGGTTATGAGTTTAACCACTCATTACTGATGCCACTCATACCTGTTGAATCTAATTACTGTAATAGTTGCTTGTGGTGTACCAGATCAATTTGAAACTATAAAATCAATATCTTTTAAATAACTACAGTTACTTTAGTCCTTAAAAGATTAATTTTCAAACTAGTAAGATTCAGGTATTTATACAAGTTTGTATACCTGCTTATTAATACACAACCAGTACATGAGCTTTGAAAATAATATTTTGCTCCATCCAATAATGCTATAAATATTTTTTTAATTTACTATACAATGTACCTACAGTACTGAAAGTTCAAGTTTCCAAACAGACTAAGCCACTTTGTACGCTAATACACTGACTTACCATTGATGAAAGAGCTTTCCGTGAATTTTCTATCAATTTTCTGGCTGGAATATTTCTCAAACATTCTACTAATGAAACTGAATCATTTTTTTCACAGCCAACTGCAGATCCAAAACGGAAGGCATGGTCTTGAGGATTCCTTTCAATGAAAATGTAGGTGACAGGTGAACCACTCATGGAAATAGCACGATGGAAGAGACCTGCAAACATACAGATGTGAGTGTAACTGGAGATACAATAAATATTATCTTTTCAGTCTGTTGTAATACCTTTGCTTTGTGGTGAAAGAATGTGGTATCCCACAGAGTTTCCTCCAGCACTTTCACCAAATATTGTTACTGAATTAGGATCGCCACCAAATTTAAGTATGTTCTTCATGACCCAGAGAAGTGCTAGTGATTGATCCTTAAGTCCCATATTACCAGATATAACAGTATCACCGGTGCTGAAAAAGCCTGTAAATATACAGTATATATTGTAAACATTCATCACAACAGTAAAGAGGGATAGACATTTATTGTCATTGCCATATTAATTTTTTAAGATAGAACTAGATTAAAATATTATACCTTACTCACTTCATAAGATGATAGTAATTGAAATATAGAATTTCATTGACCTCTAAATGATCCCAATATCTAAATTCAAATCTGAAACGCAGACACAATAAATTTCCATTTTTCATATAAACCTTTATTTTCAAAAACATTTATTTTTATCACTAATAGTTTATCTGACAATTAAATATACAATAAATGAGTTAAATCAGTCTCTGTCAGTTTTTTAATGTAAAATATTAATTATTACATTTTGTCTCTTATTTGTGATTTCTTCAGGTAAAATTTCAGCTGTACATGGAACCTCACTCCATGACTCATTTGGCCAAAAAAATATCCACATTACTCTATTTACTCTAACTAAATTGAGGATTGTTGATCTACAAATGAGGATGACAATTTTCAAGTATTGTATTAGGACCTTAATAATATAAACTATATATATATGTGTATTATATTTTAATATAATTGCCTGTTTCAATTAAAGTCATTTTTTTGGTTAAAAAAGAATTCGATTTAATTAGAATCTGGCAGGAGTAATACATTCCACATTTATTCAATCATTTGTTACTTCCATTCATATTTCCTGGAACACTTCATACCTAGTACATCCAAGCGATAATTCAGAGTGACTAAGACAACACCAGCATCCATCAGGTAACCTGCTCCATAGTTTTCCTCATTCCCAGAATCAGTAGAAAAACCACCTGGATGGAACCACACCATGACTGGTTGAAGGGAAGACCTGTCTGAAGTCACCTACAGAAGACAATAATAATTTCTTGTAAATGAATAAAAAAATTACCGATATAGGAAATAAATTAATCGAATTAGTAATAACACAAAAAGGGAAGGTTATCATTTCTAATTCATTTCTTATATCTTTATTTCTTAGTTTTTCCTTCTTAGCTATTATTTCATGTAATCCACTGAAAATCATTTTCCTGCAAAACAAGGAATTAATGAATAAGTATAAAGCAGGAGAAGTACTCATATTATTTTCCATCAGATAACATTAGATGGATTATCTTAGCTTAACACCTTTGGTGTGTAGACGTTGACGAACAAGCAATCCTCAGAGCCCAATATTTCACCAGTGTAATAAGTCTGCGTGCACACTGATCTTTCTCTGGTTGCATCTAAAGTACCATTCCATGGATCAACAGGCAGTGGATTCTGATTCAGCAAAAGAAAATAGAAGTCCCATTAACTTCATATTAAATTTAAATAATGTATTAATTCAAAACGGTTTTATACACCACTTATTCTCTATGTCAGAAATATGATTCATCATGAGAAATAGATTAAATTACAATTGCACTTTATAAGAATGCAGCTCATTAAATCTAGACTACTTCCTCTTCAATACGGTGCAATAAAATGCCATTTATAAAATTTATTTTACAAAAATTTCTGCAAAATAAGCAAACTATTATTACATCAACACATAAATGTAAATTTTCTTCTCTATTAGCCATCTAACAACATGTAAATTTTCACAAACTATGACAAATTCAAATACCCACAAATAAATCTATTGATGGATAAACAAGTTTTAGGCATGGAAATTGTGTGACATACATATTTTTAATTAAATGTTACAGTGAAATATCCTTCAATCC
Organism: Eucriotettix oculatus; assembly: GCA_034510155.1. NCBI lineage: Eukaryota > Metazoa > Arthropoda > Insecta > Orthoptera > Tetrigidae > Eucriotettix > Eucriotettix oculatus. The sequence continues at coordinate 15,145,665 of CM067379.1, forward strand.
AATGATCAATCATTACAAACAAGTTACATGTTGGTGTATGAACAGTTTCTCTTATATTATAAAAACCAGACCTCACAGTGTAAAGTATATGATTATGTTTTCCTGGTTGAATTTTTCACCTGAAATCTGAGATTTCCCACAGGTGGTTTGGCATATGGAATCCCTTGAAAACTGTAGTATGTTTGTCCACCCACACTCTTCCTGGTTCGCCCTATCAAAATGCCATCACGTATCTCAACTCTAGGATTATTTACAGGAAGCCTTCTTGTGGAACCTGATGAAGGGGTCTGTAACAAAAGTAACTTGGATATATCTAAATTCCAGGAAACTCTCAATGATCTAATAAAACTAATTGGGAAAATTTTGTGTTCTGAAGCAGTCTAATAAGTATTTCAAGAAGTACTTACAATTTCTCTGCCATGTGAAAATATTCCACATATTACCAGGACGAAAAATGTTATCAACTGCATCACTTTACCTGGGACAGACAATAATTCAATTATTAATAACTACAGTATTTTATATAATAATAATGATTTTTACTGATAAATTAACAATAAACAAGATTGTATTTGCCAAAATGTAATATTCTACCTATATAAACCAATAAAACCATCCTCAAAAGAAAGAAATATATTATTTGTTTTTTATCATTAAATTAAAACACGGAAGCTTTCAGACATGAGTCCATATTCATCTAAATTTATATCCAAAATCAAGTTGTTTACTCCACAAATATTCAGTGCATGTTGGATTTTCTCACTATTTACTAATTTCACTGGCAAATTAACACTACACAAGGCTGTATTCACAAATATTTAATATTCTACCTATATAATATATAGCTACACATAATATATATAAATATATGAATTAAGGTTTACCTATTTAATCGATTTCAAAAAATTATCAACTTTATATAAACAGTTTCTTAATCAATTGGATCATTAACTCAAAACTCTTTTTCTATACTACATCCATTGATGGCAATTGAGCATCACAATAAAACAGCCACGGCATAGTTTTCGAAATAAGTTTCAGCTTTGTAGTGTTTAGCTTTTTGTTGTCACCAATTTTCTACACTTGTTCTCTTAATTTTTGTGAGTGATATGGTGACACATGTTATTTGATACCAATTCCTTCTTATGGTGGTACTAATAAACCATACACTTAACAGAAAGGCTCCAGTTAGATTTAATATTTTTAACTTATCCTTTATACAAAATTGTTCTCAGAATTAGAGATACATATATTTACAATGTAACATTAATAATAGGCACATACATATAATATTACACATTACATTTGAAGTAAATGTAATTCAATAAATTACTAATCCTACAATCATCTTATATACTTCATAATGCATCCTATCACATCATCTTAAATATCAACAGAAGTGAAAGCTTGCATTTCAGGCTTTCTTGGGAGCTTCCTTCCCATTTTCAAGTCTACTGGAAAAGAATTCACTAGAGAAATTCTGTTACAATGAGGAAAAATATTTTGTTAATAGAAAGAAATTTATCTCATCATTTACTCCCTGATTTTAAAGTTTACATTTTAATATTGGATACACTGTTGATCAGGCACGCAGTTAAATTAGTATTTTTCTGTGTTTATTATAGGCTAGAAATGTTTGTTAAATGGGGATCTATGTCAGATTTTAATTTATCTAAGTCATTTCTTTGTTAAAATGACACACATTGATGATATTATCATCTGAAAGCTGCGCTTATTCACATTTTCGGATTGGACGGAGGATAGAACCCTGTCGCACACTATATTTCACCCGCGTCGCTAGAGAGTACATTGACCCCTTGAAGCAATTTCAAAGTAGCTTTAATTTAAATACAAACCCATTTATTAATTTTCAGTGCATCTGTTGCCGTTACCAATTTTCGCTCTGTACCAGGAACTTGCCATCTCCTACTGAAAATTCCATTGAAAAATCTAAAAAGAGTTAGGTTTTTTTTTGTATCTAGTGCTTGAAATATGACACTGAAAAACACTCTAAATAACAGTTGTTTGTGTTGATTTTATTATCGGACGTCGGTCGAAGATGGTTATTGGATAAATGTGAAGAATTATTTTACAGTACTAACCATGAATTGTTCTAGTGAAGAGCAAACAAGAGACTAACCGGTATCCTCTCAGTGCGGTAAGATTTTGGCGGAAGGAAAACCGGTTGCTAACCACGCAGGATTTTCCGCATTCACATCTGCACTTCTCACCTCGGCTGTCCTCTTTTCTGTCTAAATTATATTCTATTTGCTTTACAACATTTTACCTAAAGACTTTGAACTGAGAAATACCAATATATCTCAGAGTATTGCAGTTACTAAGTTGGATTAATATGCATGTATGAAAACCTTTGAACAGAAAATAGAAACTTCAGTTCCAAGCCAGACCATCTCTGGAGAGAAATTAAAAGAATATGCTTCGTAATGTTGACTGTTGACAAGACCTAAATATCATTTTAATATTACTGTTACGTGAATTATTCTCATTGTCTACGTTCCTGTCCATTAGTCTATCAGTTTTTATTTTCTCCTACCATTGATCAGGTTCATCCAGTTTCCATCATCGATCACTGCCAAATCGTTCTACTTAGAGTTTTATTTTCCTGTTTCTTTTGGGAATCCGGTAACTTCATCCTGCCTAATGTCCTGTTTGTTGCTGTAAGCTGACCGAAGTCACTCGGCAAAGGCGTTCTACTTTCTTAACTTCTGCGCGAGTGCAAATCAGTTTCGTCGCTTTGATAGCCTGAAACTCGTGTAAAAGAGATAAGTTAATGGCAGAGCTGTAAAATGGAGCATTCAGATTAAATATTTAATTTCTTAAATGACCTTAGGGAGGTGGGAGGAGAATCTAGATTGATAAGCTCAAATAATACTACACGGATAGTTGGTTCGTGTAAAACCATTCTTCTGAGTAAAAGATGGGGGGGAAGCTGAAGAACATATGTGAAGAACTAATTTGACCATAATTAAGGTATTCATTAGTGGCTTTTATTTTATTCAACATCACTTAAGTAAAGGTGAGATTCTGAAAGTTTAAAAATATTCTAGCATAGGAAACAATATTTTGTCTTAAATAGTTTATCTTGGCAATTAAATATATAATAAATTAGTTAAATCAGCCTCTTTGTCAGTTATTTTTTAATTTAAATATTACACGTTTCATGTCACATTTGAGACTTCTTCAGGTACTAAATATAAATTTAGCATAGATTACATTGGGCAATATGTTACGAAAAAAAAATTATTTTGTAAATATAAAACCATGTTTTGTATTAAATGTTTTTTTAATTACATATATACCCAAGGTCATTTATTCTAAATTTCCATTGTCAAATGAAGGAAGAAACGTTGTAGTATTTAATATTTAAATTAAAAATAACTGACGAAAGAGGCTGATTTAACTGATTGATTGAATATTTTGCCTTATTTAATTAAATATCATTCGTTGTCAACGTTTAATCTGCCAATATGTATACGAGACTGGAATAAAGGATAAACAGTGCAGTAAGAGATCAAGGTGGAAGCCATTACAAGATGAAAAAGAAAACGGATAAGTTAATAATAGTTGTTTATTAAGGAGCGTTGTCCTTCCAAAAAATTGTGGAGAGGATAAAACAGCATCGGTAAAATCGGTGATAGTGATTATGATGACAGTAAGTACAAATATACTGGTATTTTTCGTTGGGTTTTTCATCAATTGCACTTTACTGAAAGGTTGGTTCTCAATAATTTAGATGAACGTAACGTAATATTTCCCTGTTGAGAATGCATGGTTTGTTACATGGGACGAACGAAGGGAGGATTGTTAACTTCCCTGAGGGGATGTTTTTTTTTCTTCCTAATTTAAGGCAACGTCGTGGCAATCATCCGCCCACCTCCTGTGCTCTAGTGGCTAGCGTCGCTGCACAGGGTCCCGGGGTTCGAATCCTGGCATGGGCTTGGGATGTGCGTGACGTCACGGTCACGGAGCCTGGGGATTAAGACTGCTGGACGATCGATACGCCGACCACGTGCATGTCACTAACTCCAAATTCGGGTTGTGTCATGCCACTTGGACAGTCCGTAGTCGACCCCCGGTCCTTAATGTGCTGCAGAGCCAAAGAAGCAGGAGGAGTGACATTGAGTTCCCAGAAAACGTCTCCACTGAAACAACAACAGTTTTGATTACAGATATATAACAATGTTAGGTAATTAGTAAAAGAATTCGAGCCAATCTGTTAGCAAAGCAATGGTGATATATAGGGCGGGTTAGGGAATTAAATTAAAAGGTTAGTTAAAAGATACTGGCAAATTTATTTACAAAACTAGGGAAAACATTAATTATGGAAATATTTACAAAATTAGGGTGAAACATTAATGAGGTTCGATGAAGCAATCAGATTCTCAGGATAAAAGCCCGTGGGCGATACCCTACCTAAACGTCAAGGATTGGAAACTTGACAGCGTACCTCATATAGAATATGGCGTCGGCTGTTGACCTGCTTCAGCGTCACAAGTCGCGTCGCCCTCCATATCCAGCGTCGGTTCCCGTCCGTCTCCTTCAAGATCCGACAGCCGAATGATGCTCTACACTGCCCAAAAGCCCCGAAAATGATATTTTACAATCGATTTGTCTTGAAACCGTGAAACGAGGCGACCGCGTGGTATTTCATAATTTGTTGTTTCCGTGGGTCTCTTCCTTCCCACGCCGGCTGTATGCGGAAATAACGCAGGTCATAACTCTACGTGGGCGACAGGCTGAATCCTTATCTTACTCCTTTCTTGATTTCTGCTTTCTTTCCTTGATCTTCAATTCCAATTACAGTTGTCTCCTTCTGTAGAGGTTATGTATAAGCACCGTAGGTAACCGACCAGAATAAAGGGACAGGGAAAAAGATAAGCGTCTGAACTCTAGCGGCGTTTCAATTTCGAGGGGGTTAATTGAGACTGGAGATGAGACTTGGGTTCGGTTCTTGGGAACGTGAATCAAGGTCAATGGCTTAGGAAGCAAGACCAGGCTTTTTACCGCAGTGAGATATATTTAAAGGGGAAAATTTAATCATTAATGCTGTGGGGTTAATTTCTTGACAAATAAAAGAGGCATTACTTATTGAACCACCCTCGTGACTCCACGCATACCGTGAAGACCGACCATATGACGGTGAGGTGATCAATCACACCAATTAAAAATACGAGTGTATCTCAACGACTATATCAGCAAACGAACGAGTTCCCTTTTCCTCGGAACCTGCTGGATATGGAGCAGTATATCAACATAAGCCTGCGATAAGATAAGGCCAGCGGTCAAGGTGGACAAAGCCAACCACCTCTACCGTCACAGATTATTCCATCTGGTATTTATTTATTTTTTAATCTCCTCCAGGGCGTTACAGTTACCAGACGCGCTCAGACAGAGGAAAATGGAAGGAATGCTCAAGAAGTGGCTCTTGATCCTCCTCATCGCGTCCCTGGCTTGTCACGTTCACTCCTGCATGCCTCTCAACTTTGGTAACATCACGGTACGTAACATTACAACCAAGGGGACTGGAATTTCGGCCAAAATCTGAAAGATAAATCGATTTTCTACTTTTTTTTTCATAATAACATGCCTACAAATTAAGTAAACTGAATAAAGAATCTGCCAAACAAAAGAAGGAAGGTGTATTGTGTATTTATTTAATCCAATTATCTTGAGATACAAGGATAGGACAAGTCAAGTATTCTGACAAAGTAATAGTAAATGATATAACACACCATTAGAGAACATGAATTCTTAAAAATTTAAAGTTAAAAAGCACACAGGCACATGTTAAAGTTAATGGCATTCAGACTTTCATTTATGGAATAGAAACACTGTGTTCTGCAGTAATTTCATTCCATTAAATCCAAATTAAAGGGGTACAATTTTAGGCACATTACCCTTCTATTAGTTAGTTTTATTATTTTAAAACGGATTTCTTATAATAAAGATGGATTTCAAGTTCTCATGAACAGATTATAAACAGGGGTTTACAGTAAATTTGTCACTTTACTCCTAAAACTTGGGGGCTGTGTCTTAATGTCTGAAGGTAGTTTGTTGTAGAGTAAACTACTAATTTAACTCAGCCCAGTTTGTCATATTTTAATTCTTTGATGGGTTATATGTGTATATGCTTCAGGACAATTTTAATTAATATCTTTGGTTCTAATTTATTAAATTATTGCATTTTTCAGGGGGGAAAATATGTTTTTCTCAGCTTCATAATATTTGATACCAAAAACCTTCTATGATTCTCAAATATTAAGATATTGCCTCCATTCCTTTTGCACATAATCAAAATTCCAATACCTTCAAATAAGAGTATTTTTTATTTTAATTGCTCAAGTAGTTTGAGTGGAAATTTTTTTCAAAGTGCTGAAAATTGCCAATTTTTAAGTAACAGTATGAAACTGATTTTCTTCCTACAGTTTTATTGAATTTTAAAAATAATATTGAAAATTGATAAAAATGTACAATATTTATAATATTAAATCATTATCAAAAAACAAATTGTTTTGTCATAATTTTAAAAAATTTCCATAAAAAATTTAATGTTTCAAAAAATTATTTTTTAGATGAATTTCGAAATAAAAATTATTATACAGTTTTGGTTAATTAAGTGGCTGATGATCATAAGGAAAAATTATTATCATAATAAATAAAAATCAGTCTTGTAACAAAATTTAATAAATTCCTTGGATAAATAATTAATTTTAAAACCACAAAAGTTCTACCATATATAAAATAATATTAAATACCTCACTTTCACTAAGTACGGTGGGGAGAAAAACAAAATTTAGACAACTTTAATATCATAATTATATTTACAACGTTTGGATAAATTAAAGCATATACTAAAGACAGTGTAACGGTTGTTTAATTGTACTAATGGAATTTCTATATGGGGTCGTTCATTACTGAAATTCATGTTAATGCTGCCTGGGTGCCCGGCCATGCCCTGGTATTAGCCCGGTACAGTGTTTAATCAAAACTAATGTCAGGCTTCCCGGGTTCTTATTAGCAGAGGGAGATAAATGTGAATCTCTACTTATTAGCCATTTACAACGGGATTCCAATATTCGTAATTAGTGGGATATCTCACCGTGACGTCACCACTCACTCCGCTACAGTCTCTAGCCGCTTACTCAACCTCAAAATTGTCATTTATACAATTTTATTATGACGTCAAAGTCTTACAAGTGAAAAGAAATTAAAAATTCTCACATAACAAAGTTTATCGGAAATTTCCACTTATGTAATAGACAAAAATTATATTAAATTATAATTATAAAAAAATAGCTTTAGTTTTATAAGTTTTTCTTGGGCAAATGTAGTCTGAAATCTGCCGCGGTTCTTCAAAACGTGAGAAAAGATTAATGATTTAAGAAAATCTTTAGTATTTATTTATCATTTTCCAAGTGTATGGTTTGAAATATTAAAGTTTCAGATCATAAAACAGGTTAAGAATCTGTTGAATTATCACTGCCAGGTTTAATGGAAGCAAAGGTTTATACTTGATATTTATTTCTGTGATGATATTAAGTTTCAGCTCTTAAAATAGGTTAATTTAGGGAGTATATAATTCATAAACTAACTACTTTGAACTCAAGTGTACTGTCTGCCACGTGTTATCTTTGATGAAGCTGAAGCCGAGCGTATCCGATGTATTCCGAGCATTACTCAGGGTTATCATATTATAATGAACTGGGGTTGGATTATTTTAATTTAAATAATAATGAGTTCTAAAATTGGATTTGGTTAATTAAAACAAACCGAATTTATTTACAAATCTAAAAATAAATAACAACAATAATTAATAACGAAAGGGCCCAAATTTAAGGGGGAATGAACTCGGCTAGCTCAATTGGCATTTGGTAAGACTCTAACTAAGGGTCATTTTTCATGGGCATATCTTTGCAGCAGTAAGATAATAATAACACATCTCAAACAGAGGCACAGATAAGCACCTGTTTTTCTTCTTTTCTTATATGGCGGCTTCCTTCCAGCGCTGATTTCTCGGCCGGATTAAGTAAACGGGCTTCTTCTGCTCGTTGCCGTCTTCTTCCTTGCAGTTTGCTCCCAGATTAGATAGGAACAAAGCCTCGCGCATCCTCTAGACTTCCTCCTGCTTCAAAATTCCGTGCCCGACTTATGTGCCATGGATCAAACCCAACCTCGAAAAATCGTTCTGCTTCAACAATCCATGTCCGACTGTCGTGCCGTGGATCAAACCCCACTCAACCCTCTAGACTTCCTAAGTCTTGATAATTCCGTTCCCGACTGACTCAGTTTTTGTCCCACCATGGCGGGTCACCTGATCTCAGCCTCCAATCAACAGTTACATTGGCCCGCGGTTTCTCTTCCTAACTTTCTGGCCTTCCAAATGTCCCGGGGTCAAAGAACAGAAGTCAGGTATCAGAATTATAAGCCTCAAGGCGGCGTTTTTGGCACGATCTGACTCGTCCGTCTCGCCTTTCTGGAGCCACGGTTGTGGTGACTCATGACCCATACATTCAACGGGTAAAGCAAAAATAATTTAGTTTTTGTTATTAGCGTACACAGGACGGAAAACGAGAATGGTTTGGTGAGGCCGAGTAGGCGGGAAACGTCGCCGTTTACAACATTATTTATTGCCTGGGGTGCATTGTATTCGACACTTGGTCCCAGGAGCTGTCCAGAGAAGGTCGGAAATGGGAGAGCAGGGGCTGAACAGGCGTAAAAGTTAATTTCGGCCTGCGTAAAAGTTAATTTCGCCATTGATCGAGAAAGAAGATTTTGTTTTGTAGTAAGGAAAACAAAAAGAGGACATTTTGATAGAGATTTAAGCTGAAGAAGAGGCGCTAGAGGATCTAGACGTGTTTCAGCGAAGGAACATCCTGCACGGCAAACCAGGAACGACGTCACCAGGCCCTGGTTAACATTTGGTAACGACTTTTTTACCCGGCTTTCCACTTAAACCATTCTCGTTTCATTCGCGATTTTTAAATTTCAATTATATCGTTCGTCACCCGCGTTCCCGGGAGCAGCAGCCATTTAGAAGCTGCGTAGATTCTTTTTTTTTTTGCTTTACCGACAGAGCCAATTTGATATTCGTAAATTTATATTTTTTCACTAAAACTTAATTTGAGTTATATTTCTTTTGGAAATTTTATATGTAATATCATAATTAAATGGAATATATTCAAATTAAATGTACTTTTTTATTATTATTTAACAATTCCTTGTTATAATAATATTTTTGTTGGTGTAAACGAAGACCAAACACCACACGGTGTTTATTTTTTATCTGGGCTGAAGAATTCTACAATATGGGGAATTCTTCACCCCGTGGCGAAATAAAATAATATATATAATGTAGGTAAAAGTTCGTTCCGTCGTTTTTCCACCACTACTGCTCAACTCGACGACTCTACAATATTTTGATTCCACGTACTAGGAGATGATAGGATGCCAGATATTTCTATAAAGGAAATGCCAAACTTTAAACAGTTAAAAAATTAATTATTTCATATCCATGAGGAAAGTACTCCAATACAGGGCGTGGCCATTACAACATTTCTTAAGACCGCCACTCCCAGGCACTCATCAGCAGAATCATTCGACGATAAAACAAGATATAATCTCCGTTCACGTCTAGGATTTCCTCCTTTTCTTCGGCCTAACACCACATTACTTCGGTGGGTGGTTTGTTTGCCTAGTAGTAAGCACGTGGTCGCAAACCTAGCGACCCTTTATAACGTGACCGTTCTTCCTCGTCTCTTCCCGCCAACTGCCTTTTACTCCAACTCCTGGTTTACGCCATCTTACTAAATGTGAATCCAATCAAAAAGTCACTTGTTTCTCGTACTCTCTTGGAAAATCAGCAAGAAATCACGTGAACACTACGTGGACTCCAGTTTACGCGCGCTACTGTGTCAGACATTGACGTCAGAAACAACGAACAATGATGTCTGACTCGTTTGTACAATCGACTGTGCCACCAATTGGCCGAGGCTGTAACTTAACGTGTTACAATATTGCCAAATCTCAGAACGTGCAGTCATGGCTGAGGGGCATCGAGCTTGAATCCAAAAATATGGACTCTTGTTCGAGCGCCACTCGACTCAACCATTTTTATTAGTTTACTTTATTTACTTTTTTATTTCATATAAAAAATTTATCTTAAATTTACCTTTCATGTATAGTATTTTCTGTTTCGAGACTGTTCTGTTTCCATTCCATTTAAGTATAAATAGGACTGCAATCGGACTCAGTCTTAGATTTCTCTTTAATGATGATATTAATAAATCTAATCTATGATTAATTTATTTTGCATGTGCAAATAAACTTGCTTTAGTTTGTTATGTAAACTGATATTTATGATTTTATATTCTAATTTTTACACATTTATTTGTATATTCAACCTAATTTTTATTACAGTTTTTACAACTAATTTTCTAGACGTTACTAATCTCTTCAGAGGTAACTATTTTATTTTAATGTGCACATTCACTGTTGCAGATCACCATTCACAAAGACAACGGGACCCTAGGGAAGGTCAGGCTTCTTAACGACACTATAGAATACAGCATTTACGGGAAGAGTTAAACGTGTCCGTTCATCGGCCCAACGTTGCCCTTACAAAACGGTCTGTGATAAAGGTTACAACGCTGCTGGTATCCACTTCCGTAATTAATTGATACGTACGAAAGGTGAAAAGTGGACACTGATGATGATAAGAGATTCTGAAAATGTCTACCGGAAAAGTTGTATAAATCAGGAAGCGGAAGAGGGGAGTGGAATACACAAACACGAATAATTAATCACTAAAAATGTGAAGACATTGTTTAAGAATCTCGAAAAATACTATTGTGAGCAATACACGCCGTATTGTAAATAACTTATGAGTATGATAATAGATTTATTTATTTGGCATTACTGTTCCTGAAAAGGAAATGATAAGACCTTCCATATACTAGAATATTTTTTATTATGGTGTTATAAAACTCTGTAATATAACTATTTTACAAGTGAATAGTTTATCTGAAATTTCAAATAAATAATCAAATTACAATAAATAAAAACTGCCGACAAAGCCAGCATTAAATATATAACTATTAACAAAAGTGACGTTTCATCTCCATTTTGAGAATTCTTCAGGTTTGAAATTTAGCAATACATCCTATTTACTCCTTGACTCCCTTAGTCGAAAAGATTATTGATATGTGAAGGATTTTGTGCCGTGCTGGACTTTATCCAGTGACGGTTACGACCGAAATTAAGTCAGAAATATATTATGTAATAATTCAATTAATTACAACTACCTCTTTGTCATTTATTTTATTTTATTTGAAAGATTAAATATAATGCGTTTCGTCTCTCATTTGAAACTTCTTCGGGTATAAAAATTTAGCTGTTCATGGGCCTCAATGCATGACTCCTTCGGCCATGAACAGCTAATTTTTTTAACTCAGGATTTGATTCGACGCGCTCTTCGCCGACAAATAGGCGCCATGCTGCATGTTATTTCCGCCTTATTGTCGCCAGTGGGGAATTTTTTCGACCTTAGTGTGGTGAAAATCGTCACTGACGGAATAAAATGGTAATCGTCTCCTTAATTAATTACAAGACTTCTTCAGGTATAATTTTAATTTTAAAAAATTAACTTTCCACTCTAATCCCATTTTAGTCTCAAATGAGAGATGAAACGTAGTATATTTCATCTTTTAAATAGTGTTTTTTAAAAAGCTGTCAAAGAGGCTGTAATAATTCATTTAACTAATTTACCTCTTACTCATCGATGACTTAATACTGACGTCACGCCGTAATTACTAATACTGCGTCAGTGCTCCGATAATATCGTTATCTTCTTATTCTTATCTGCCTAATTTTATCCGTTACTTTTTACCAGAGTTTATTCTGTTATGAATTATAGAAATATTTATTACTGCAGTCAAATCAATCATTCATAAATTTAATCTCCATGCACCAGATAATAAACTGTTTTGTTTATAACCCCAAAATTGGATTCTGATGATGGCGTGTCCTACCGAGTTTGCTCATTAGTTGAACAACGCTTAAATGATATAGATTTCAAAAACAAGCTGAAAATATTTTCTCTAATGATGTATGATGATCAAGAAAAGAAAAGCCGTAATCAAGAAAGGAGTTAGAGAAGGATGCAGTGTGTCGCCCATGCTTTTTAACTAATATAAATAGAACAGGCAATGAAGAACGTTAAAACGGAATATGGAAAAGGAATCATACTGTGGGAAAAGAAATAAAATCCCTACGCTTTGCCTATGATATTGTAGTATTAGGGGAGTCAGAAGGAAACCATAATAAATGGGACGAACGTGATTCTGAAGGAAGAGTACAACATGAGGAAAAATAGAGGGAAAACCAATGTGATGGAGAGTAGTCTGCGAAACAGTGGAGTAACAAAGGAAGTTAGATCGGGAGGGGTTATTTTGAAGGAAGTTAAGGAATTCTGCGTAATAACTAGGGATGGTTAAAGTATAATAGATATAAAGAGGAGGATAGCGCAGGCAAGGAAGGCTTCAGCGAAAAAGGGGAGTTCACTTACGTCTAAAATAAAAACTCAACAAATACTCAGAAATCAAACCATTGGCTCAATAGAAAACATTTTTCTTTAAATTAAAAGAAACTTATTTTTAGTATAATGAAACAAAATATGCAAAAACAAAATAAAATTAGCAATATAAATACAATAAAAAAATTAAATATCCATTCAATTAGTAATCGATTACAATATCATAAAAACCCACCCCAGGACTATAACCAAAAGGAAGTGAAAGGAAAAGATATGAAGAAAATGCAACGATGTACACCGCTCGGCGTCCGGTTTGTAAGAGAGAGAGAGCGAAGCTCCCCTTCCTGGTCACCCATGCTTGGTCTTCATAACTCAGTGCACATTGCAGTGGTTGAAGAAACTACTCTGTGACGATCCCAAGCAAATTTAGAGAGGTTATTTTTAATGTTTCCGACAGCCCAGTGTCACAGAAAGTGACACAGAATTTAGGTAACTTCCATTGATGGAACTATTTAAAAATTTTACATCATTTAAATGGACAGGTTAGCGAACCAAAGTTTTGAAATTTGGTCAAGGAAATTCCTAAATCACTAAATGTAACCCCTGTATATTATATTGTAAAGTTACGGTTTGAGCTGCCATTTCAGCTCAGGGTACTTTATGTTCACATTCATTAGTAACCATAAATTTACTGCGGTACACAATAATGTTACGGGATTTATTCTTCCATAAACATCCTTCGCTTTGATCCAACAACATGGCGGTTCATTAAAAAAGCATATAACGAACGTTTATCTCGCATAAACAAAGTTGTGTTCCCATAAAAAGAAACTCATTTATCATTGTGGGTTTGTTCCAAGGTCTGCCATGAATCTTTTTTTCCCTGGTTTTACGTAAACCAGCCTCGGAATTACAACTGAAAGTGAATATTGCGAAAGGAATGGCTGCCGTCCCACTAGAAATGTTTTAGAACAAATTTGAAAAGAGTTTTCAGTGCAATGGTCCAAGCACAGAGCATGTTATTCTAAATAAATATTTCCCAGAATTCTTAATTGAACTTGAATATAATCCTGGACAAGAAATACGCTGTAGTATTGAACGTCCGATTAGGCACGCAGTACTGTATATTTTTATTCCTTGCAACATAGAATGTTATCACTCCACATTATAAAATAAATATTTTGGAATCAAACCATTAACGTTTACCTCTGATTGGTCTTGTAAGACACACATTGTTATAAATGACGCCGCCTTTATCTGGACCCACAGCAAAGGAGTCACAGTTCCGCCAAAAAGGGACAAAAGTGCCGCTATCAAACTGGCGGACATTTAGATATAATGCTGATTACATAACTTGCTCATCTTGCTGTTGATGTTGCTGCAAATCAACACTGCTACCCCATCCGAAATCCTCCTTAATCTGCTTAGTGTATTTTATCCTTTGCCTCCCTCTTCTGTTCACTTTCCTCAGATGCTAATTTTATAAGGACCACATGTTTAAAAATGTTACATATTAATTTATCCCTTATTTTGGTCAACGTCCTCCATATTTCTCGTTTTTCCCCTATTCTGTTTAGAACTTCCTCGTTAGTTACTCTAACTACCCATATGATTTTCAGAATTCGCCTATAGCACCACATTTCAAAGGCTTCTATTCTGTTCCTTTCCGGAGCTCCTATCGTCCACGTTTCGCACCTATATAACGCCACACTCCATTTACGAACATTTTTAATAACGGTTTCCTAATATTCACACTTATATTACCCTTAAGTAAATTCCTCTTTTTTGTGAAAGTCTTCCTTGCCTGTGCTGTCCTACACTTTACGTCTACTTTACTTCTACCATCCCTAGTTATTACGCTTCTCAAGTAGCAGAATTCCTTAACTTCCGTCAAAATATCCCTTCCCAATCTAACAGCCTTTGCCATTCCACTGTTTCCCATACTACACTCCATTACCTTGGTTTTCCCTCTATTAAACCTCATATTGAACTTCCTCCAGAACTCAGTTCATGTCATTTATTATATTTCTTTATGTCCAGATAAATTGAATTGGCAATTCCACGCAGCAATGATAAAGAGACAACAACGAACTATACTTCTTGTATGGGTGGAGAATAATACCCTTGCAGCATGTGGTACGGGTCAGGAGACTAAAATGAGCTGGTCACATAATGCGAATGCAAGAACATCAAGTTCCAAAAGAGGTGTTGTGAGGAGACTTGGGAGGAGGAAGGCTGGCGGGAGGATGAGATGCAGCACATATTGGAGAGGATCGACAAGGCTGGCAGAGGACAACAGAGGGCGGGCCATAGAAGAAGAACAAGGATGATGGAGTCCGTGAGCCAAGCTTACTTAGTTGAGCATCTGTTGTTTACTCGACGTGTGATAACACCATACCGACAGGACTAGACCCAGGAAGTCGACGCCTGTCTCCACTATCTGACGTCAAACAGGATCCTCCTCTCACTGTGTCAAGTGCGGGCGTCTTCGTCAATCTCATCTCAACCTTCTCCAACTCCTATTTACTCTTCAGCGCCCTACAACAAAATTTCCTCTTAGTCCACGCCATTAACAAATGGTTCGTGAAGGATGGGCAGAAGAGATCCCGTTACAGATCACAATCCTTCAATTCACAAATCATGAAATAGTAGGACACCTCCTCCTTCTCCTTCTGCAAACTTAAACTACCAATCGCCTACATTCCTCCACTCGCTCATTCAAGAATATTCTAACATTAATTTCGCTCCTAGTTAGCTTGCACCTCATTCTCCTCTAATTCTCTGTTACCTGGTAGCCCTACTACCCTAAATTCTGATCATATACAGCGCCAATAATAAGATAAACAAATATTATTAGCCGCAATAACAAAATTATAGTCACAGCTCAGTCATTTCTCTGGCTATAAAATTGTTAGTCACTGGACATTCAATTACATAATGTAGTCATGTTAATTATTATATTCCGAATAAATACTATATACCATGTAGAAACAACTGAATTTTATTGGTTGACCCGCAATCCTGCATCTTCCGGGTCGGCATGTGGAACGCAGGCAAGCCTCTGATGTCTTTCCTGGTTTCCGGTATTGTTTCCTGGTGACACCTGAGCCAGATCGCCTCTCCTCTCTGACTCCTTGAAGCCAGCCAGTCCGACTTTCCGTTTCGCTAGCTCCTCACTGACTTCTCACCTCCAATTCTGTTTTCCGAATGAATCTTTTCGAGGTCCTCTCCACCTCGGCCTCAACTCTTCTAAAAAAACCTCATTGGTCTCGCCGGCTTTTTCCATCTTCCCCCTTCTTCCAATGGCTCAACAGCCCTCTTGAGGGCCTAGGCCTACCGAGGCGGCTGCGGACTGTCATCTGGCGTGACACATTCCAAATTTGGGGTGATACGTGGTCAGTGTATCAATTCCCCAGCAGCCTTAACCCCGGTCCTCGCGACCATGACGACACAAACATCCAAGCCCATGCCTGGATTCAAACCCGGGACCCCTGAGTTGTGAGGCAGCGACGCTAGCCACTACACCACAGGAAGTCGGCTCTATCTTCCCCCAGGTTGGGTTGTCGTTCCTACCCAACCTCACAAATAATTGGGTAGTGTCCACCCACTAGCAATCTTTTGGGTCAACCACCGGGCTTACCTGTGGTTTTCGCTGGCGCAGCAAAAACACTCTGAGACAAAGGACTGCGTCTGTCAGGCTTCAGGTTTTATGACTGTGTTTGTTTGCAGCGTTTATCCATGGAAGGGTGCCTTGCGAATATCTCGGGATCTGTTCTCTAATGGAAACTTCTTACAGAATTCTTAATATTATAAGATTAATTTAGGTAAGGAAAATAAAATACAGGACGAAAATTTATACGTGTCTCATAATACACATTTATTCTTTGTTATTGCTGTTATCAGTTTTTTTTCCTTCGGGGTGAAACGCCTAATCAACAATGCGCCTCCTGTCTACTGGACCACATGACGATTATCAGCGCGGTGTAACTTTATCTATCGAGTGGAAGATTACTCCAGCTCTCAGTCAGTCGTCACCGAAACTCGAGAGCGCCATCAACTACTAGAGGCGAGGTGAACTAACTGTTTGGGCTGACTGTCATCGGTACGTATGACGTCAGGAAAAAGACTAAATTTGTCACTAATCTTCCTTTTTCATTTTGTGTCAGAGTCTACATAACTACGAAACCCTTCTAATCTTCATTACGGAGAGTGAAGTTAGGTTTTTACTGCCTCCATAACCATTACATTAAGGAAACTACACATTACTTACAAAACGTAAGGCGCTAAAATAAAAATATTTATTTAATAATTCAGGAATTTAAACAAACTGAAAAATTAAATAAATATACTTACAGGTCAAATGACTAATTTTACTACCAAAAAAATCTGGAAATTTCAGTCAGCCTCGACGTTTTGTCCTTAAATTTGGGACTGTAACACGTACGAGGGAGATATAAATAAAATTTCTTCGGGATTGCAACAAAAAATATATTTTTCGGGTTAACAGGCTACATGAGGGTGATCCTGAAACAGGCAAATCCTCTTTAATAGAACTGAAAAACGAAAAATGTGGAAAGTAGAGCAACGTAGCCAAGGGTTGGCAAGTTCCCCCGGGGCTATAGTTTAAGGATCCTACTTGGAATTCAACTAAAAAAAATTCTATGTTGTGGGATTCAGTCCTAAGACTTAGGATGCAACCCTCCATCCTAACCTATTTTCCGAAAGTCTTTTCATTTTCGCATAACTATCACATCCTGCGTCCTTCCAATTTTTTAGCGTATTCCATCCTTGACCTTCCTCTTCTGTTCTTACCCCACACACTTCCATCTAATGCTAATTTTACAAGACCCTCGTGTCTTAAAACGTGGCCTATTAATCTAGCCCTTGTCTTGGTCAACGTCCTCCATATTTTTCGCTCTTCCCCTATTCTGTTTAGAACTTCCTCGTTTCTGATTCTATCCACCCATCTGATTTTCAGCATTTGTCTTTAGCACTACTTTTCAAAGGCTTCTATTATTTTCCTTTCCGCAACTCCAACGGACCACGTTTCGCACCCATATAACGCCACGCTCCATACGAACATTTTTAGCAAGTATTTCCTAATATTCACACTTATATTTAACTCCTCTTTTTCACGAATGCCTTCCTTGCTGTGCTATCCTACTCTTTATGTCTACTATACTCCTACCATTCCTAGTTAGTACGCTGCCCTTGTAGCAGAATTCCTTAGCTTCCTACAAAAACATATGAAGAGGAAACCCAAAAAAACTTACATCAGGTAGATCGGGCTATTGGGTACAAGTCTCACGCCCTTCCGAATGTTGGCAGACGTATTTTCTTTGGGGAAGGAGCATTTTCTTCATTCAGGGATCAGTTGGGATCAGCGGACAACTCTTACCGTATGATCAACGTCTTTGACCCTAGGACATACACCTCCGAAAATAGGTGAAGTTGCTTCAGCACGTGAGAACCTTGAAAAACTAGAGATAGTGCGAGGCGTTTCCTAAAGGTGTGCCTCGCAGTCAATCTGGAGAGAAATACCTGCGAGAGAAAACTCCCTCAGGTATCCCTCGACAGAAGGGTTGGCTAAGGCCCCCCTACCCGGTGTCACACATAAAAGAGATGAAGTGGAAACTCCTTGAAAACCTGCATCACGTAGGTTGGGCTACAGTGGAGTATTATTTCTCTCTTTTTTTCGTACAACTCTTAACTGCAGTTAAGACCTAAATTTGAGGACTAAACGTTGTACTCGACTGAAACTTCTGAAGGGTCTGTAAAAGTGTTGTTTCTTTTAAATTTATAATCTTCATTTAATTAAACAATATTCTAGTTTTCCTCAGAAAATAATTTTTTTTGAAAAAAAGGAAGGAAACCAAACTGCGGTTTGAGATGTTATAATGTTACTTCTTAACACCAATTATATGTATTTGAGTTAGAAGAAAGCCGGCCCCTGTGGTCCAGTGGCTAGCGGCACTCCCTTTTTCTAGGTTTCGATTCCTGGAAAGGGCTCGGATGCATGAGTACACGTCTTTGAGTGCTGTTGGCTAATCCCTTGCACACTTGAAACTCAAAACTGATTAAAAGAATCCCATATCTCTGTCCAAAACCTCGACAGCAGAAGGTATAAGAGGATAAGATTAAGAAAGGGTTGCATCAGAGCAGTCTTCCGACTGAATATCACTTGAGACAAGTACCAACGCCTTAAAGAATATTTAAGTATTTGAAATAAGTATATAAATATTTCAATTAAAATTAAGCACAAGTAATTAATTGATCAGCCATACGTTGATATTTCGTGATATTTGCCGACTGTTTCCTGCAGTAATATTAATTTCTAAGGTTTTTTCAGCTTAGGCGAGTGTTTGAAATGTTATCTGGTTGGTGCAGTGTTTAACAGCCGGCGCACATGAGGAGGTTACAGGTTGTTTGTACGTTGTTCCTGTACACAACACGGTGTCACATCTGTAGTTCTTCAAGAGCTCCTCGCCGTAGTCCTCGTCTTCAAGCCTGACTAATATTAATTCCTTTTATGACTATTTGGTGGGTTGGTGGTCGGACTTTCACAAGGTATTTACTTAAATTAGCCCGTAAATTTAATTACTTCAGCAGTAACCTCTCGGTCGGTGTGAAATTCGATAAAGGAACTTTATCCCCTTGATTGGGGCACACCCCGACCTATGCCCGTAGGATTGGGGTTCATGACTGGCGGCGCCTCATTCTTAAAAGAATTAGTAAACAATTAGTTCACATGGCATTTAAATAAATACTGAATTAGTTACAACAGCCTCTTTGTCAGTTTTCTATTTATTTAATTAATGAACTACAGTACGTTTCACCTCTCATTTGAGACTTCTTCAGGTAGAAAAATTTAGTTCTTCACTGACATCACTTCATGACTCCTCCGGCCTGAAGATGTCTCAAGTGAGAGACGAAATATATCATAGTTCATTATTTAAATAAAATAAAAACAAACAATCAAGCTGTTATAACTCATTTAAATTATTAATCTACTTCACAGACTAACCACAAAATACTGGATACATTAAGAAAATATTCGTACTACTGTAAAATGAGTTAAAAACTCAAAAATAAATTGTCTAACAACCAGCGTAATAAATTAAAAAAAAAATACAGCCAATTTTGTCAGAAATATTTTAATTATCATTTATTTATTATTATTATTACGACATTTCGTCCATCTTTGTGGACTTACGCAGGTAACTAGACATAAAAACAGCAAAAATTCTGAATAGCTAATATTTCGTTATAGTATAAAATATAATTTTAAAGTAAATATAATAAATATATAACGGACTTGTATTTTTAAATGAACATAACTATTACCGATATGAATAATGTTGCAAACCTCCATGGTAATCTATTCCGTGTAAGCCTTTTCATTTCTACATAGCTACCGCATCCCACATCCTCTCTAATCTACTTATCGTATTCCATCGTTTGCCTCCCAGTTCTGTTCACATCCTTCTAATGATAATTTTACCAGACCTTCTTTTCTTGAAACGTGACCAATTAATCTATCACTTCTCTTCTCTCTTCTCCTATTCTGTTTAGAACTTCCTGGCTAGTTACCCTATCCACCTTTCTGATTCTCCTATCCCACCACATTTCAAAAGCTTCTATTCTTTTCCTTTCCGCACCTCCACGTTTCGCACCCATATAACGCCACGCTCCATATGAACACTTTTAGCAATGAGTTCCTAATATTCCTACTTATATTAGCCGTAAGTAAATACCTCTTCTTTGCCTGTGCTATCCTACTCTAATTATTACGCTGCTCAAGTAGCAGGTTTACTTAACTTCCTCCAAAATATCCGTTCCCAATCATTGTTATTCCACTTTTTCCCATACTACACTCCATCACCTTGGTCTTCCTTGTATTAATGCTTTTTCTCCATCCCATTTATTATGGTTTCCAAGTCTTCTTCATACTCCCCTAATACTACAAACCTTACAGTTTTTATCTCTTAACCTTGCAGTATGATTCATTTCCATATTTATTTTTAACTTTCCTCATCGCCTGTTCTATACATTAGTTAAACAGCATGGGCGACAGAATGTATCCTTGTCTTGATTCTTTTTCATTTCTGCTTCTTTTCTTACCCTCCAATTCTAATTACAGCCGACTGCCTTCTGTAAAGGTTATGCATATAAGGTTTTAATGTTAACAAATTATATGTTAATTGGATTTTGTGAATTTTAATTGATTTAAAATTATTATTTAGGGCTGTACATGAATGTAGCTAAATTATAGGCCAAAATCTCGTTGTTTTAAAAAATTGTAATATTGGATTTTATGAAATATTTTGAGACTTATTAAGAGAACCTGCGAATTTAAAATACATATTTTTTTAATAAGTTTGCAGTTTGTTTTCAGGATAATAAATTCTGTTATTGATGGTATCTTGGAATTATAAACAACTTATTTCACGTATAAATTCCTCTCGGTTTTCCAACCGGGTCAAAGAGATTATCAGTGACGTTTCAATGGCTTGCTCTGCCGTCATCTTCAGTCTGAAGCCATTGAAACGTCACTGATAATCTCTTTGACCCGGTTGGAAAACCGAGAAGAATTTATACATGCCATTCAACGGGAAAGACCTCGTATTTTAATAACTTATTTCACGATTACAATAGATAAAGAGACGGTCCAAAAAGTCAACATATAAATTTACCACTATTTATTCAAAAGCGACGTTTCGTTTCCATTTTGAGACTTCCTCAGGCGTCATATTTACTCCTTGACTCCCTCGGTCGAAACGATTATTGAATGTACATGTGAAGAATTTGGTGCCGCGCGTGGACCATCTCGAGCGATGGTTACGGCCGAAATGAAATAAAATTGCTAACCTTTATTTCACGTTTATTAATATAATTTATTTATTTTCAGAGGACGTTGTGGCGCTTTCCTAAGGTAGACGATGACGACAAAAAGGGCTAATATTTTTAAATTTGGAATATTCCTCATAACTGTCGTGGTACTTGTATTCCTGTACTGGACCGATGAAGAAGTTAAGTTGATAACCTTAAAGAGCGGCCAATATGTGTACAAATTTTCGCCTCACAATAAACATTTCCCCGGAATCCTGATGAGCAAGTTACGGGCAGAGTGTTTACCTCGAGGGACGTCCACCACGGAGTCTGCAGGGAGACTGGGGAACGTTCTTCTGGAATACGTCTCTCTGTGGGCCATGGCCCGAATATACAACCTCACGGCCTTCGTCCCCGATGTCATGCACGAGAGGCTGTCACAGGTAATCTTATTACAGACAACACACATCATTAATTTAACAAGACTAATTTTTTATTAGTTTCTAATATTCTTCTTCTTAGATTGATATTACAGCCCTAGTGGACCTTAACCTCCACCCTACTATATCCATAAACAGCCCCCTCCAATTCATTATTCCAAAATCTATTCGCATCCGCTCTTACGCAATTCCACCATCTTGTTCTCGGTCTCCCTCCCCCTCACTCTGGTTCCATCTGGGTTCCTTGTATCATCCAACCATCTCAGTATTTGACGTCTTATATATCTACATATCCAAATACAATTCCTTCAACAGTTATTAAATCTCACTGTTATATCTGACTCTCCATCCATCCACAGTTTCAGTTGCTCCAAATATCCTTCTCAGGATTTTACTCTCGAATACTGCTACTTTTTTTACAAGTATTATTATTTTATACCCATTTTTCCGCACGAATATTGTTAAAGTTTTGTAAATCTAAATTTTAATGTCTCTAAATCCCTTTTTGTAATATTATTGAATACATATATGCATTGTAGACAAACACCCCGTTCCGTCGTTTTCTTCACCTCCGACTGCTCAGCTTGGTGACGATATATTGAGTATGATCATTTGTTAGATAGGGTGCCGGGTATTTTTACTCGAAATAAAACCAAACGTTTAGATGGAAGACAAGAACGGAAAAATGTCAAGCGGACCAGGGACTCGAACTTAGGACCTCCCGATACACAGCCGGGTGCTCTACCAACTGAGCTAATCCGATTCAACATCTCTACATTCCTGTAAACATAAGCCAGGCTCACCTACCAATTCACTAATCACAATCACCACATCCTAATTCTAGGAAATACCTGAAGAATGTACACTGCGTAAATTGATCACAAGATGTATTTAATTCCAGTCTAAGGAAGAAGAATTCCTTCAACTGAAGCTCAGTAAAGAATATACATAAATTTATAAGAAAGACAAGAATGAAAAAATTTCCACTTCCTTAGACTACAACCAAAAGATTTACTAAATGACAGTACATTATTCAATAATGAGAGTCATGAGGAAAGTAATCTAATACAGGGCGTGGTCATTACACAATTTCTAAAGTCCAAACGCTCGTCTGCTACTCCTAGGCACTCATCAGCACAATCATTCGACGATAAAACATAATATAATCTCCGTTCACATCCATGATTTCCGCCTTTAGTTCAGCCGAACTTCACTTCACTTGACTCTTGAACTCTCCTAATACAGCCAGAAATCTCATGAACGCCGCGTGATCAGAATTTTCCCGCGTGCTCCGGCATCAGACACATGCGTTCATAACTCCAACAATGCTGTCTGCGCGTTTGTAATGCCGCCTATGTAACCGATTAGCCGAGGCTGTAACATACATATATACATTAAAAAATTCGAAAATATTGGCAGAAAATATAAATCTTTTTTTTCAGGACCTATATACGGATATTTATTATATGCTTGGACCGAATTATATTTTTAAAAATGAAACACTATCTGATTAAATTATTGTAATATCAACTTTCTAATTCACAGTCACGCTCCGAGCGCTGCTATCGCCAATCTTTCTATTTAAGGGACACACGGGGGGACTGAAATTTGAAATTCCTAAAAATGAATTGGTGCTGATGAGCTTAAATTTTAACTGTGTGAAGCATTTTTTAAAAAAAAGACTTGTGTTTGTTAAGATATTTAGAAAATTATTTACGTTACGTACTTGAACATATTTTAGCTTTTTTACATTTATGTGTAGGGCCGACCATTGTTACCAATTGTCAGTATTATTTTTGAAATTGAATAAAACTGTGGGAAGAAACAATTTTTTTTGCTAAGAGATTCATACGGTTACTTAAAAATTGGCACATTTTAACAGTTTCAAAATTATTTTCACCTAAACTACTTCAACAATTAAAAAACTTATACTTTTAATTTAAGGTATTAGAATGTAGATTAGGTCCAAAAATAATGAAGACAATATCTTAATATTTGTGTCGCATAGAAGGTTTTTGGTACCAAAAATGATGAAGCAGAAAAAATATATATTTTTCTGAAAAACAGTAAGAATTTATTAAATTCGAATCAAACATATTAAAAAAATTGTCCTTCAGCATATGTTACACTTCCTTCTTTGGTCAGTTTATTGAATTTACATGCATAATAATTTTAAAAAATTTTAAATGGATATTTTCTTCAGATTTTGGTCGAAATTTCAGTCCCCGTGTGTCCCTTAAGATACTTTTCGGGTGAACCAATTCGCTCTTCCCCCCTCCCCCCTCTCTCTCTCTCTCTCTCTCTCTGTCTGTCTGTCTCTGTCTCTCTCTCTCATTGAGCTACAAAACAATAAAAAAAATCTCCATTTTGGAACCCCTTCAACTTATGGCCCCTGTTGTTCGAAAACTGAGGATTTTTAAAAATTATGAAGACACCTGTCGAATGTAAATTCGATTGTCTACTATTTTGGCTAAATGACTTTTGTTCTGAAACCACCGGAAATGGGTCAAAATGACACCCCTCTGTAAGAAACAACCATTTTGACGATTTATCGACATTTACACGGCTGTATTTGACATCATAAATGGATTTAGGTTGTTGAAAATATATAAAACAATCGTTTCATTAAATATAAAACTATTTATTAACAAAAGCGACTTTTCATCTCTATTTTGAGACTTCATCAGGCTTAAAATTTAGCAATACATCATATTTCTCCTTGAGAAGAAACGTCGCTTTTGTTAATAAATAGTTATATATTTAATGCTGACTTTTTTGGCCGTCTTTGTATTTATTGTAAATATTTAAGTCAGAAAACTATGATGTAAAAGTGATACTTCTGGAGGAGTTCAAGTCCTGTAAAAAACTTATCATTTATGCTTTATTATTTTCGTGAACCCGAGCAACGCCGGGCACTTCAGCTAGTTGTGTACAAAAATGCTTTTGAAAAAAATTATTTTTTACCGAATCAATCTCTTTTTGTTCCTACCTTTGCGATACAAATGTGGTATTGACGGGGTCCAAGAAAATAATTCTCTTACGACAAACGTGGGAACCTTGAAAGTGAAAGCGTTTCTCTATGTTTGCAGATTATCTCTTCTCTGCCCATCCTCCCAGAGAAGGAGTTCAAGAAATCCGACCTCAACAAGTGTTCAGCTCAGAAATTTTCGGCAGTTTTCAGAAAAACTGCGAAAATGAATCAGATAAAGGAGACTCTGGACCAACTGGTTAACCGATCCCTCAGATACGCAAAGCCTATAATTCTAGAGTAAGCAGAAAATATTTATCTTACATTTAAGCGTAACATAATAAATATATTAGTCAATTAATCAGAAAATAGTTATAGTATAGATTTCTAACATCAATGGTTATGTTTACAGTGAAATTCTTCTGTACACTTCCCTATTATGCTAATTTTACAAGACCTTCCTGTCTCAATACGTGGTTCATGTACCTACAAAAATTAAAAATAATTTATAATCAGTATTACTTAATTTTAAAATTACATTATTGATTTATTTATTTCGTTGTAATCGTGGAAATTTTTAAAATATATCAAATTAAGAACAACACAAACAGAAGTATAAAATTATTCAAGAAAATAGGGGAGATAAATAAAATAACAAAAGAGGGAGGCCAAAGATGGAATACGCTAAGCTGATAAGGGAGTTAGTGGGTTGTGCTAGTTAAGCGAGTTAAAAGGCTTGCGCAGGATAAGTTAACATGGAGGGTTGCATAAGACCAGTCTTAGGACTGAATACCACAACAACATATAAACGGCCGTAGCATAATTTAAAAACGTTGTTCTTTTTCCACTTCACTTCACTCACTTTCTTAATAGTGAACTATGACTAGTCTTATATTTATCTCTATCATAAATAATTAGTCTTTGCAGGAATAATTAGTCTTTTACCTTATGAAGTCCCAAATTTATGGACGAAACGTCGTTGTGGTTGCATTAAAAATTTTCAAATATCTGTAAAGTAGTCACTCAGTGAATCATTATTTAATCATTTAGATTTTAAGGAAGCATTTGAGTTTGAACTCTTCTTAATAAAACCATTTTTAACACAAAATCTAAATGTGGACTTCCTTGTTATGTCAATGAAAATAAGATCAGTTCATGTAAGTCCAATTTCATTGCAAAAATTATTTTTAACATATCACTTATGAAAACAGAAGTTTTCGCCCATGAATAATATTTTTTGGTGATATGAACTGGTCTTATTTACATTGATATAGAAAAAAGTGCATTATTTATTCCCGGGGCTTACATAACCTTCACGTTGCATGACCCTGTAAACACAACAGAAGAACATGGTTGGCGATAAAATAACTAATGAAGTGGGTTTCATCAAAAACAATTTTGTACAATTTAAAAGAGAATAATGAACA
Source organism: Eucriotettix oculatus (assembly GCA_034510155.1). Taxonomy (NCBI): domain Eukaryota; kingdom Metazoa; phylum Arthropoda; class Insecta; order Orthoptera; family Tetrigidae; genus Eucriotettix; species Eucriotettix oculatus. Next base: position 15,171,879 of record CM067379.1, read on the forward strand.
AAAAATTAATGTATGTTTCTTTTACAACATTCATTTACAGGAAATGCGTGATCCTCGTGGAGGCGATCGTGCCCCAAGCTGCGCAAATTAAAAGCACCTTTATTTACTCCGATAAATACAGAATCCCCGTACAGGAAACTCTGGCCGAACTAAGGACAGAAGTTTTCAAATCGGATCCTCAGATAAAGGTAAGCGGGGGAAAGGAAAATGTTAATTGAGATGCGGTTCGTCATTCTACAATCATCGAATTAAAATTATATTGCGTGTTTCAAAATTATAAACAACTGGAGAAGGTTGGAACCTTTCTCTTTTAGAGAGAGGGGGGGAGAAAGAGAGAGGGAGGAAGGGGAAAAGAGAGAGAGAGAGAGTTCACTGTGATTCACACTTGTAGACGTTTTTCATCTGCATTATTTACAAAACAATAAGATCGTTCCATTACATTATTCCACGGTTGAGGTTTACTGAATTATTTGTTTAACTGAAGGCCTTGTAGGTTACTTGATATCAAAAAGATCTCAGAACATTGTAAAATACGTACAGAATTGACAATTGATTGGAGGTGGGAGAGGGTTAACAGTCAACATGAGGGTGATCTTGAAACAGGCAACTCCCCTTTAATAGCATAGGAAGGGAATTGAAAACGGGGGATGCGGTAGGTAGAGCAAGGAAGCAAAGGGTTAACTAGGGCCCCCGGGCTATATTTTAAGGATCCTACCCGGTGTTTCACCAAAAGATATGCAGGGAAAACCCTCTAAAACCTGTATCAGGCAGATCGGGCATTGGGTACTATTCTCACGCCCTTCCGAATGACGGGAGAGGAGTTTCTTGTGGGGACGCAGCATTCCCTTCTCCATGTCTGCGCAGTTTTAGGAGGCAGTTGGCCGACTGATCCAATGGGATCAGTACATAAACCTCCCAAAATACGTGAAGGTGTCTCGGCATGTGAGAGAGTCCGAGGCGTTCCCGCAGTCACTCTCCTAGCTGTTGTCCCGTTGGATCTAGAAATCAGGAAAAGGAGCGCCGCGCAGTACTGGCTCAAAAAAGAGAACCAGTGCAAAGTCGTAGAAATTTTAGGCAAGGAAGCAAATACCAAAATAGAAATTAAAGAAGAAATATTAAACATTTGGCAAGAAAGATGGAATTCATCGAATAAAGGGAGAAGGGTGTACGAAATTCTACCTAACATAAGAGAAAGATTACAGCTTAGACATCACCTCAACCCAACCAAGGGTCTTATACATTTTCTTACTGGTCATGGTCCATACGGACAATATCTGGGAAGAATAAATAGCATGTGCCTGTGGAGAGAGAGAGAGAGATAGGAACACGCCATACTGGAATGCCCCAATTATGAGGTAGACAAGGCAATAAGAGAAACCTTAAGAAAAAAAAGACTATGGGAAATAATAAGAACCCACCACTCACTCACCCATCGCGGCTCTAGAAAATTTGACAAACCTGATATCCGCTTTAGAACTGACAAAATACAGGACTAAAAATATAGAATCTTAAATGTTACATCATAAGACTTAATATACTCATCATGGGACCGGGGGACTTTCAAACCCAGGAACCGGATGAGTATAAGGGCCAAAATATGGACATCATAACATAAAATATAATATAAATTATAGTAATAGTAAGATTATTCAAGTAATTATCTTAAACAAATTACATAACTCTGCTAATACAAATACAGTCATAAATAATTAGAGTATAAAATTAGTAAAAAAGTTTGAACCTACAACTACTCGACCAACGCGTCATGGAGATCCGGAAACACGTGGTGAGGGTCGTAACCGGAAAACCGGAGTTGTTTCAGAAACAAAATGTATAAAGGTGGAAAGGATGCGGAGGAGACAAAGAAATTAAGTCACTCTGGGGAGAAGAGAGAAAACTCCCACAGGCACTCATCCCTCGAAGGTAGATCAAGGAAGGCAGCAAGTGTGAGGAACCTATCCAAAAGAGACGCAGAGAAAACCCTAGGCTCGCGAAGCTGAAGTTAGTTGACTTTGCGATAACCCTTGAAACAAGTTACAAATCGCCTCATCACCTGTGTCAACATGTGATAAAAGTAATTAACCTGTTGACTTAATTGAGTTTCTCACTGCTCCGTGTCGAGTACTGAACACTGTAACGCAACGCGCGATAAACGTTGGAACATCCTGCCTATAAATGCAATACGCTGCTAAAGGGAGATAACTTATCACAGAGTAAATAAATAAATACACAAATGGTACAGCCTTGATATCTGACTCGCTTTATGTATTATGTAAAATGACGCGCAACGTTTCATCCCCATTCTTTTGAAACACGATCAGTCGACATCTTGAGAAATTAGCATCATCAGAATTAATAACACACGTATCAAATTACAACTACAATACGGAAACATTAAAAATATTGCCACATCTGAGAACCTGCAGTCATGGCTGGACTGCAGACATGTGGACTCGGTTTCAGGACCCACTCAACACTACCAGTTTTTCATTTGTTTACTTTGTTGTTGTTGTGGTTTTCAGTCCTAAGACTGGTCTGATGCATCCCACCATGTTAACTTATCCTGCGCAAGCCTTTTCATTACACTATAACTAGCACTACCTACATACTCCCTAATCTTAACGTATTCCATCCTTTGCCAACTTACTATTCTTACCCCACACACTTCCATCTAATGCTAATTTTACAAGACCCTCGTGTCTTAAAACGTGGCCTATTAATCTATCTCTTCTCTTCGTCAACGTCCTATATATTGTTCACTTTTCCCCTATTCTGTTTATAACTTCCTCGTTTGTGATTCTATCCACCCATCTGATTTTCAGCATTCGCCTATAGCACCACATTTCAAAGGCTTCTATTCTTTTCCTTTCCCCAACTCCTATCGTCCATGTTTCGCGCCCATATAACGCCACACTCCATACCAACATTTTTAACAACAATTTCCTAATGTTGACACTTATATTACCAGTAAGTAAATTCTTTTTTTTCGCAATTACCTTCCTTGCCTGTGCTATCCTACTCTTTATGTCTACTATACTCCTACAGTCCCTAGTAATTACGCTTTCCAAGTAGCAGAATTCCTTAACTTCCGTCAAAATATCCCTTCCCAATCTAACAGCCTTTGTTATTCCACTGTTTCCTATACTACACTCCATTACCTTGGTTTTCCCTCTGTTAATCCTCATATTGAACTCTTTCACCAGGACCATGTTCATGCCATTTATTATGGTTTCCAAGTCTTCTGCTGACTCCCCTAATACTACAATATCATCGGCAAAGAGTAGGGTTTTCATTTTTTATCCTTGTAATATTATTTCCTTTACCAAGTCTACAAATCTGAACAAATTTCTTTACGGCACATTTTAACTGACTGCTATTTATTAGGTCCTTGAAGTATCACAGTAGATTTACTGAGGAGAAATAGTGATCTAAATGTTGACGGAAGAAGTTAAATAGACACAGCTATAAACGGAGAAGATGCACCCGCCCAAGGAATAGGATAAATCCGAGTTATCAGGGATACAGCAACGGGGCGGATAATAAAATAAAGATTAGAGAAAATTATATTTTTGTGAACTGACAAAAGGCGATCATGTTGCAGATTATGTATTTAGAATAAATCAAGTCAGAGGGAAACTAAGAACAAGTAATATGAAAATCAATTTAATGTTTTAGGTACTGGAAACATGCTAGCAACAAAAAATGAATATAAATATATAGAAATAGCATGAAGGCAGATAATAAAATAATATTTTGAACTGAATAAAAATTTAGCAAACAAATCAATATACTTTTCTACCAACCCTTGGCAACATTTAAGCCAGACTAAAATATTATGAACAAATGTAGTACAAAACAATGAATAACGCAAACATACGACTTATATAGATTATTTATTAAGTGAAAGTACATTGAACTAAAGTGGGAAGTTAATCGCTTTTTTTGTAATTTACTTCCTTATCTGTTGTTGACATTATCAAACTAAACTTTAAGTGGAGCGATTGTATGACTATTCCACCCACGACTGCTGAAATCTACAGACGATTATGAACATATTAGCTACAAAGGTTTTGAATTGAGTTGAGGAGGTAGAAATATACCTTGTTCCTTCCGTAAATAATGGTGTACTGTCACGTTTGTGAAGGATCGTGACATTCAGTGACACACACGAAGAGGTTACAGACGTTTACTTAACACAAAGTGCTGTACAAAGGCTCGTGTTGAGAAACACTGCCTCCGCTTCGGGATCCACTACAGTTTATACATTCCTGCAAAATTCCAGAAACAGAAAATACTAGAAAAGAAATGGGAATAAGGAAAAGAATAAAGATGCAGTCTGTCGCCCATGCTGTTTAACTTATATATAGAACATACAATGAAGAATGTTAAAACGGAATATGGAAAAGGAATCATACTACAAGGAGAAACCATACGGTTTTCCGACGATATTGTAGTATTATGGGAGTCAGAAGAATACTTGGAAACAAAAATAAATGGCATGAACGTGGTCCTGGAAAAAGATTTCAATATGGAGAACGTTGACTAAGAGAAGGGATAGATTAATAGGCCACATTTTGAGACAGAAGGGTCTTGTAAAATTAGCACTAGAGGGAAGTGTATGGATTAAGAACAGAAGATGGAGGACAATGGTGGAATACAAATTAGGGACGATGTAAGTTGAGCTAGTTATAAGGAAATGAAAAGCCTCCATGCATCAGACCAGTCTTAGGACTGAATACCACGACAACATGAGGATTAATAGAGAGAAAACCAATGTGATGGAGTGTAGCTTGGGAAACAGTGGAATAACAATGGCTGTTAGATTGGGAAGGGATATTTTGACTTAAGTTAAGGAATTCTGTTACTTTTGAAGGGAAATAACTGGGGACTGTAGGAGTACAGTGGCTTCGTGTTTCCAAAGATAAATATTTAACGCTAATCAATTTTATATGTAAAATGTTGTCCTCCTTCATTAGTACTTACTGTTAATTACCGATACTAATTTGGAAAGATCCTTACCAGTAGCATCATCACCACTTTCACCAAACATGGAACTTCTTGCCTAAGTTTCTCATTAGAGTAGTAACACTATTATTTTATTTTGTTATTTACAGTGTGGTTCTAAACTTGTGCGACAAGCTCTGAGGGGGTCGGCCCGTGGCCCACCACACATCTTCTAATACGACCCCCAACCAAAAAATAATGGTTGCCCACCCCTATCTTAAAGGAACGTATCGCGGACTTTTAAACAGACAATTCATATTCTGCTAATTAAAGTGAACTGTTAAGATAATATAATTCTTGTAGAGTTCCTCTTTTTTTCTTTCAGGGCTATAGAAATTTTGAAGGGCTGTGATTATTTTTCTTTAGATTAGTAGTATTTATGTTTAAGAAATTTAATTTAGTATCTGCTACGGGACAACTGTAGACTAACAAATAAATATCGATATCGTTGAAGAGTCGAGTTTCGCGTTCTGTTTCGTTCTGGATCTTGAAAACAAATCGCATGGACAGTTGTGTCAACGACCGCGTCGTCACGTTCCGATTGCAGCAGCGGTTTTTGTTCGTTGGAGTCGGTAATGGTAGACCTGCCACGGTCATCGAATACCGTGGACTTCGTCCTTCCGAACGAACGAACGAAGGAACGCAGGCAAGAGTGAACGGCAACCAACGAGCAACGCCGTACACCAAGTGTTTAGCTGTGCCAGCTACATAAAGTTCCAAAAAAGGCGCCTGGGAACATTTACATACGTTTACTTGGTTGTTCAATAAAATCTGATGGTTAGAAGAATAGCCCGACCAGCTTATTATTAATCGAGATTTCCAATGGCTGTCTTTATCTTAAACTTGGTAATTACGCAGGACGGAAGTCTGACTGCTGTTTCGGTACTCAAACATGTTATATTATAAATTTTTGATGTATCTAAGATACAAGAAGTTCGATTGTAGGAAGCATATACGGAGAAGAGAAGCTGTATTGACTTTGCGACTAATTTCAGAAGACAGGATTAGAAAAATCCGGCCTACATTTGTGGTATTCGTAGATTTAGAAAAAGCGATTGATAATGTGAACTGGAACACACTATTAAGGATTTTGAAAAGCACTGGATTAAAATGTCGAGAAAGGAGGCTAATACATAACCTCTTCAGACGGCACTCAGATGTAATTAGAATTGAAGGGCAACAAAAGAAATCACAAATCAAGAAAGGTTGCTGTTTAACTCATATATAGAACAGGCGATGAAGAATGTTAAAGCGTAATATGGAAAAGTAATCATACTACAAGGATAAGAAACAGAAACTTTACTCGTTGCCGACCATATTGTAGTATTAAGGGAGTCAGAAGACCCAAGGTAATTGTGGTGACTCATGACCCCTACATTCAACGGGTAAAGCAAAAATAATTTAGTTTTTGTTATTTGCGTACAGCAGGACGAAAAACGAGGGTGGTTTGGTGAGGCCGAGTAGGCGGGAAACGTCGCCGTTTACAACATTATTTATTGCCTGGGGTGCATTGTATTCGACACTTGGTCCCGGGAGCTGTCCTGAGAAAGTCGGAATGAGAGAGCAGTGGCGCAACATGCGTAAAAGTTAAATTCGGCATGTTCGAGAAAGAAGATTCATTTGATGGGAGTACGGAAAACAAAAAGATAACATTTGATGGAGATTTAATCTGAAGAAGAGGCGCTAGAGGATCTAGAAGACGTGTCCAGCAAAGGAACATCCGGCAACGGCAAACCAAGAACGACGTCACCAGGCCCTTGTTAACATCTGGTAACGGCATTTTTACCCGGCTTTCCACTTAAACCATTCTCGTTGATTCGCGATTTTTATTACAATTATATCGTTCGTCACCCGCGTTCCCGGGAGCAGCCATTTAGAAACTGCATAGATTCTTTTTGCTTTACCGACTGAGCCAATTTGATTATACATTTTATTCGTAAATTTATATTTTTATTAAAACTTAATTTGAGTTATATTTCTTTTGGAAATTTTATAATGTAATATCATCATAATTAAATGGAATATATTCAAATTAAATATAAAAATTTTATTATTTAACAATTCCTTGTTGTAATAATATTTTTGCGGTGTAAACAAAGGCCAAACACCACATAATGGAGTGTACTTTGGGAAACAGTGGAATAAAAAGGGTGTTACATTGGGAAGGGATATTTTGATGGAAATTAAGGAATTCTGCTACCGGGCTACAGGCCCGGACGTTGATTAGGAAATGCTCAGGCGGGAGAAATTGATGCGAACGATTGAATAGATAAGTTAGGGGTAACGTGGAGGCTTGAGAAGGAATGAAAATTGTGATTGGAGGAGAAAAAAGAATTAATATATTTGAAGAGGGCGAAAAATTTAACCCTATAACAGGTGAGACTCACCGCGCAGTCCTGAGTCACTGCCACGTGGCGGCACCGATAACAAGTTTTCCGGTCTTCTTTCACATTCGGACGACACGCCCAAAGTTAAAAACGTTTCATTTCTCTTTTTTATCAAATTTTATCTGACGACACCAACAAAATTGGAAACGTATTAGGGGAGTTTGGCTATTTTTCTTATTAAATTTGATACATTTTTTATTTCACTTAAAATGTTTGACAGTTCTTCTTCTTGTGATACACTTCGAAGCACGGTGTCACACACAAGTCGACAGCCCGTTCAATCACGAAATTATATTGAAAAACAACGCTCTAGTGTGATCTGCTGTCATTGAAATACAAACCGTGTGCTTACGTGACCCGTCTCTAAAGCGAGCGATCAGAAAAAAATTGAAATCGCCTCAAGGCGCCGTTAGCACTCCGGGCACGGCTTTCAATCGTCGCCTGGAGGAGTCGTTATCAGCGGAAGGGTTAAAAGGGTTTGCATGGGATGAGGGACAAGACCGATATCTACGTCAGTGAAATAAAAGTGCTGTTGCCGGTGGTTTTGCAGCTTTTTTCAGTTTTTTACATATTACTTTTTAAACGTAGTTAAATGCAGACTATGGCCTGTGTGTTTGCAGGAGGTGCTGTTCATCGGCGTGCACGTGCGTCGCACGGACTACGCGGGTCAGCTGCTGCTGCTGTACAACTGCAAGCGCCCCGCCGACGAGGGTTACTACGGTCGCGCCGTCCAGAGGCTGCGCTCGCACGTCCTGCCCCCTGGAGGCGACACGGAGACCGTCCAAGTCGTCACGTCGGACGATCCCGAGTGGGTGCGCTCGACGCTGCTGCCGCACTTCCGCGACATCGGCCTCAAACACGCGTACTTCGCGGGCGACGGCGACATCGATTCCCCGGAGCACGACCTGGCGCTGCTGTCGCACTGCGACCACTCGGTGTTCGCGTACGGCACGTACGGCATGTGGACGGCGCTGTGGGCCGGCGGCAGAACCGTCGTCTACGACCTCGACGAGGGCGACGCCGTCTCCCCCGCCATGCAGTTCGCCTGGAACCTGCCTCTCTGGGAAGCGCTCAAGTGACTGCCGCATTGCAACGACTACAGTTTCGTATTCCAAAAGTGGATGATGACGTCAGCAGACGTCGGCTGCACGATGTGATAACAAGTCAACGGCGATCATTCACTCTTGAGGCTATGTGAAGAAGGAAACAGTTTCCGACATTAAGTCTCCCAACATCACGTCCTTATGCGTGAAAAAAAAAATCGCCACTCATTGGAGCTGATGAATCTCTCCAACAAACAAGTCATATCAAGATATTTCAACGATCCATAACACAAATTTCCAATATTTATTATTAATGAACCAAAAACAAATAATAACTTGAACGTGCCAGCTTCATTGGGTCGCATTTTGATGTAATAACATTCTTACTGGTAGACTCTTAACATAAATATAAATAACTGAATGCTACTTAAAAATATTTATTTATTTAAATTTTTAAAATTGAACTTTGTACTGGTGCTATTTATGTCAATTAATATAGAAATTTTTCTGTATAGCCATAAATTTAACGTGGTTTGAGCCGTTACTTCGCGGAACCGGAAGAAATTTCCAAGAACGATGTAACATATGTTAATCATGTTGTGTACATTGACAAACTTAATGAATTGGAGTTATCCTTTTATTTCCTTTCTTTAATGTTCTTTGTGCTCTACATTCTAGCGTCGGGACTGGGCGCTCATTGCACGAACCCACGTACAGGATTTTGCTTGGTTACAGGTGCTGTAAGTACCTGCCTCAACAAACCTCTCTTCGCGTGTCATCAGGCTTTCGCGAAAAAGAGGAATTTACTGACGGGTAATGTAAGTGTGAATATTAGGAAATCGTTGCTAAAAATATTCGTGTGGAGCGGAACGTGGACTATAGAAGTTGCGGAAAGGAAAAGAATAGAAGCCTTTGAAATATGGTGCTATAGATGAATTCAGATGGGTGGATCAATCACTAAAGAGAATAGGGGAAAGGCGAACAATATGGAGAACGTTGACCAAGAGAAGGGATAGATTAATGGACCACGTTTAAAGTCACGAGGGTCTTGTAAAATTGGCATTAGAGGGAAGTGTGTGGGGTAAGAGGATGGAAAACGCTAAGCAGATTAGGGAGGATGTGGATTTTGCTAGTTATAAGGAAATGGAAAGGCTTGCGCAAGATAGGTTAACATGGAGGCTTGCATCAAACAAGTCTTAGGACTGAAAACACTACAACAATAATTCCAAATTACTTTTGTGTTCATTGATACATTTTTTAAGGAAAGTTTTGTTTGGCCGATGTAACAGTCTAACTAATAAACACTTAATGGAAAGCATAAACATTATGTTTGTCTGATATGTTAATCCAATGTATAAAAAAAATTGAAAGTTAACATAAAGATTCAGCATCACTGTTTTTTTTTCTCGGACTCTTAACCATGCGTCATTATTATTTTAATTGCGTTACAAAATTAATCTACAAACAGCATAATCAATCAAACTGTTTCGTAAAAAAATGTAATATTAGACCTATAATCCTTCCTCCTTGGCTCTACAGGTCATTGTGGGCCTAGGCCTACCGAGTCGATTGCGAACTGTCATCTTGCGTGACACATTCCTAATTTGGAGTGACACGTGGTCAGCGTATCGATCCTTCAACAGTCTTGATCCCATGACGACACAAACATCCAGGATTCAAACCAGGGAGACAGCGACGCTAACCACTACGCCACAGGAGGTCGGCATTAGACCTATTATACCTTTTATAAATGTATTAAATGTCCTAAGGTCATTTTCTGTCAATAAGAATGAAGTATTGACTGTTTAAAAACTCTGTCTGTATACTTACGAGAAACTTACAATGAGTGTATCGTTTTAAGTATTCTACAGCGTCTCCTTATAATTACTGATAAACTCGATAACGACTCTGATGAGCGGCAATTATGAAGTTATAAATCGTACCAGAAGGAATATATTAATAGGTTTTAAGACACGAGGGTCTTGTAAAATTAGCTTTAGAGGGAAGTGTGTGGGATAAGAACAGAAGAGGGAGGCCAAGGATAAGAATACGCAAAGCACACTAGGGAGGATGCGGGTTGTTCTAATGAAAAGGCTTGTGCACATAGAGGGTTGCAACAGGCCAGACTTAAGACTGAATACCATAACTACGTCAGAAGACTTATGAGCATGTGAAGCGTCAGGAGCTTCCCATCATTTCGACTTATAAGCGTATTTAGGAATCGTGATGACGTCAACGTCAACCACGTGTTCAGTAGTGACTTAGTGATGAGCGTGTTGCGCTATTTCCCCACTGCTGATTCTATTCTATTCTATTTTGAATGTAGTCGGGGCCGACGAGCTCGTTGGTTATTCTGGCCGGTGGAATTAACATATCAGTTGGATACACACACTAAGCGTGAATCCGCCCATCAAGGTTGTGACGACAGCGTTCATACCAAGAGTGAGTGTCGTCGCCATCACCAGCCTCAATAACAGAACTCCCCATTTGCAGATAATAACAGGGGTATTTCAAGGAAATAGTAAACGGGGCTCCTGTTGTTCCTCAGAACCAGGAGAAACTAAGGCTGCAGTTTACTTGGAAACAACGGGAAATATTTCCCCAAGCGTTGTTGAAAATTTCTGTGGAACTGAAATGGGATTTAATATTTATAGAGTCCTTTACTGAAGAAATGAAAAAAGTCGACCCACGATTATACACTTAGAAAATTTGATAATGGTGAAATCCATACGTTTCATCAATCACACCATTAATGAACAAAAACTATACATTAATTTTGATTTCAATTTTTTTCTTCAATTTTGCAGGACCTTTCGGCATGTTGAATAAAAAATTTGAAATCGAAAGTAATAAGTTATATAGTTTTGGTTTATTAAATGGTGTTACTGATTAAAACCCAGTGATTTCCTCAGGGTCAAATAAATTAAAAATCAGGCATTTAAAAAAAACACTTGGAAAATTGAAACACAGCAATCATATTTGGTATTGTTGTGGTATTCAGTCCTGAGACTGTTCTGATGCAACCCTCCATGCCAACCTACATTGCGCAAGCCTTTTCATTTCAACACAACTACCACATCTCACATCCTCCCTAATCTGCTTAGTGCATTCCATCAATTGCCTTCTTCTTCTGTTCTTCCCCCACAAACTTCCCTCTAATGCGAATTTTACAAGACCCCCATGTCTTAAAACGTGGCTTATTAACCTATCACTTCTCTTGATCAAAGTCCTCCTGTCTACTGGACCACATGACGATTATCAGCGCGGTGTAACTTTATCTATCGAGTGGAAGATTACTCCAGCTCTCAGTCAGTCGTCACCGAAACTCGAGAGCGCCATCAACTACTAGAGGCGAGGTGAACTAACTGTTTGGGCTGACTGTCATCGGTACGTATGACGTCAGGAAAAAGACTTAATTTGTCACTAACCTTCCTTTTTCATTTTGTGTCAGAGTCTACATAACTACGGAGAGTGAAGTTAGGTTTTTACTGCCTCCATAACCATTACATTAAGGAAACTACACATTACTTACACAACGTAAGGCGCTAAAATAAAAATATTTATTTAATAATTCAGGAATTTAAACAAACTGAAAAATTAAATAAATATACTTACAGGTCAAATGACTAACTTTACTACCAAAAAAAATCTGGAAATTTCAGTCAGCCTCGACGTTTTGTCCTTAAATTTGAGACTGTAACACTTACGAGGGAGATATAAATAAAATTTCTTCGGGATTGCAACAAAAAATATATTTTTCAGGTTAACAGGCTACATGAGGGTGATCCTGAAACAGGCAAATCCTCTTTAATAGCACAGGAAGGGAACTGAAAAACGGGAAATATTTGGAAAGTAGAGCAACGTAGCCAAGGGTTGGCAAGTTCCCCCGGGGCTATAGTTTAAGAACCCTACTTGGAATTCAACCAAAAAAAAAATTTCTATATTGTGGGATTCAGTCCTAAGACTGTTAGGATGCAACCATCCATCCTAAGCAATTTTCCGAAAGTCTTTTCATTTTCGCATAACTATCACATCCTACGTCCTCCCTAATTTCTTAGCGTATTCCATCCTTGACCTCCCTCTTCTGTTCCTACCCCACACACTTCCCTCTAATGATAATTCTAGAAGACCCTCATTTCTTAAAACGTGGCTTATTAATCTATCACTTCTCTTGATCAACGTCCTCCATATTGTTCGCTTTTCCCCTATTCTGTTTAGAACTTCCTCGTTTGTGATTGTATCCGCCAATCTGATTTTCAGCATTCGCCTATAATACCACATTTCAAATCCGTCTATACTTTTCCTTTCCGCAACTCCTATCATCTACGTTTCGCACCCATACAACGCCACGCTCCATACGAACATTTTTAGCAACGATTTCCTAATATTCACACTTATATTACACGTAAGAAAATTCCTCTTTTTCGCGGAAGCCTGTGCTATCCTACTCTTTATGTCAACTATACTTCCACCATCCCTACTTATTACGCTTCCCAAGGAGCAGAATTCCTGAACTTCCGTCAAAATATCCTTTCCCAATCTAACAGCCTTTGTTATTCCGCTGTTTCCCAAACTACACTCCATTACCTTGGTTTATTGAACTCTTTCTCCAGGACTCCGTTCAAGCCATTTATTATGGTTTCCAGTTCTTTTCTGACTCCCCTAATACTACAATATCGTCGATAAAGCGTACGGTTTTTATTTCTTCTCCTTGTAGTGTGTTTCCTTTTCCATCTTCCGTTTTAACATTCTACATCGTCTGTTGTATTTGTAAGTTAAACAACATGGTTGATTATCCTTTGAGAAATCCACGCTGAGGCGGGTCTATAATTAAGTGTTATCATAAATGTATTACTGGCCGAATTAGTTAAGTTATCTGTATTGTTTCAGGAATGATTGGGAGTAGTTTAGTAGGTCTGTGAGCCTCATTCGCATTTACTCTCAGAGAGCCGCTAGTTATTTATTTACGGCCTTGCCGTTGCATTCCAGATGGCATAGTGTCCACCTGGAGGAGGCTGCTGGACCACCTGACTGGGGAAAGACCGGTTCCGTGCGGTGGAGTGCATGGTGGGAGAGGGGTGAGGGGGAGGGAGGTGTTAGAGGAGAGGAGAGGCGAAGGCAACCAGTTCAGTCGCCGCGTGCGAGCGATGAGGACCTGTGGCTCGTCGTCGGCCACGCTGCTGCTGCCATGGCCAAGTGGAAAAAGGACTGGAAAGTACTGCGAGGTGAGTGAGTGATCGTCGTCACACACACACTAAACACGTCTTAAGGAACGCAGTCGCTTCATTTCATTTACCTGTCCGCTTAACTATCGCAAAAACCCAAATATTTTGCCGGGTCACGTGTCCTTGTAACTTATTCTTTCCATAATTATACAGCACTAGTCAGTGTCAGTTTGATTGTCATTGGTTGAACCCGTTCCACACACCTCAACAATAAAATATATCTATAATCCTGCAGTCACTTGAATATAATAAGAGCTATTTTTAACTGTAATCGACCACCCAACAATAAACTCTGCATGTAGTGACAACCTAAAATAGTTTTTTCCTCCTGGAATTAAGTCAGCCTTGTACTTCCTGCCTTTCAGAACCTCATGGTTCATCACCCAAAAAAATTGAGGCACGACTTCCCTCTCTACAAGTTATCCAAGACTTTCTGGAACCCCTTGAAAGTCCTCCAAATTAACCACTTATTTTAAATTGTAGACACTACAACAGTCAAGTAAATGTAATAGCAAAACAAAAAAAATAAGTCAGCAAATAAATTTGATTAGTATTTAATTAATATAGAAGCAACGGTCTCATCCAACTTTGTGGTTCATTTTTAAATGGACGAACTGTTTACATTACGAGATATTTTGTATCGCGGACAGTCAAGTCAGTCTCCCGCGGGAGAATTCGACAAAGTTGGTTGGAAGAAACGTCGTATTTATATTAAGTAAATACTACATATTTAACTAACAAGAAGCAAGTTGCGAACATTGAAAATGAAAACGGAAATATATCCTAAATAAAACACACATACCGGCCAGAAGTCTGATATGGTAAATATATGTTTCGTCCTACAAGTTTCGGGACATCCTCAGTTCTTCCTATTAAAAATATATATGTATAATTCAATATGCATAGTTGAATACAATTCAATTAAGACAACTGAGGTTGATAATGAGTATTTAAGCCACAGGTTTTCCTAAGTTAAGATTTTTTCGGGGGAGGGGGGGGGGGTTTGTTTAACAGGCAATCCTGAAACGGACTACTCCCCTTTAACAGCATAGGAAGGGAATATGGAAAAGGGGGTGTGTGTGGAAGGTAGTCAAGGGTTGACTGGGGCTCCCGGGCTATACTTTAAGGATCTTACCCAGCATTTCACCTGTTTTCTTTCCTAATAGGCTACATGAGGGTGATCCTGAAACCGGCAACTCCCCTTTAGCAGCTCGGAAGGAACTTGAAAACGGGGAGATTTTTTTTTTTGTTAACTGGCTACATGAGGGTGATCCTGGAACAGGCAACTCCCCTTTAATAGCATAGGAAGGGAATTGAAAAGGGGGGATGCGGAAGGTAGAGCAAGGTAGCCAAGCAAGTGTTGTCTAGGGATCCCTGGCTATGGTTTAAGAATCCTACACTCGCGGTGTTTCGCCTAAAGAGATGCAGGGAAAACCCTAGAAAACCTGCATCAGGTAGGTCGTAGTCCTGCTATATTTTTATTGAAGTCCTTTATTTTTTTATGTGCGGGTTATTATATTTATGGTTTTTTTAGGGTCAACAAGATATTAGTTTTATGGGTAGGTTGTAGGTGCAACGTCGGGGACCGAAATGAGTGGCAACAATGGCAAGGAAACTGATCTCAAAGGTCTCATAGTTGTATCCGAATATTTTTCAACTATATACAAGGTATACATTTCGAAGACACCAACGCGAAGGCACAAGTAAAATCACAGTAATAATGAGTCATGTATTGAATTTCAATTTTGCGTACATCTGCGTTTTTACATTTAAATAATTATGATTTGATTTTATGTAGAGCATTTCTATTATTGCAGTCAATCCTGTGGCCTTTTGAACATACATATTGTTTCTTTATTGGTTGTTTGTGATGGTCTGACCAGTATAATAACTTTTGCAGTCGAAACACTGAATTTTTTACACAACATTGTATTTATCAATATTATTTATACGATCTTGACAATTTTTAAAAAATAAATAATTTATTTACAGATTTAACACCGCAATTGGCAAAGAGATGAATTAATTTATATTTAATTTTTCTCTAAATATGGTAAAATAATGTGGTCCGTAGTTTTTTTACTATTATTACTTGTAGCTGAATTAATTTTCAAAACTCAAGCATGAAATCTACTTCTAACATATTTATTAATAAAATTAGTACAATACGAATTTTAATGTACAATATTAAAATTCAATACCAAATTCGCCTAGAGAAATTTGTGAAGAGATATTTTGATACCTTTGTCTACCAAATTAAAGCCATAGGTTTTTTTTATTGCAGGCGGTGTTTCGAATATGACTTTAATATTTTACCTGATTAGGTAGGTTTTTGAAACCAATTAGTGAATACCCTATTGTTATGACGGAACATAGTAGCTTCAAGAAAGTTAATAGAATGATTAGTTTCTAATTCTTCAGAAAATTTTAAATTAGGGTGAAGATTAAGAAAAGTATTAACAAAAGCATTCAATTTAGATTTGAGAATCTTGCAACAACAGAAAATATCATGAAACACATCTTCCATGACAAGACGGTTGAAAATCCAAAGGCGAAATGCAAGAATTTTCCAAAATTCTAAACACAGTTTCAGTCAAAAATGAAAGAAGAGGAGGATTAATCATTGGAAAACCATTAATCAGATTGCAAATGTGTCATTAAATTGAAAAAAATAATAAATTGATTTAAATTAAAATTTCAAATAGGGGAATATTAATTAATCTATAAAAAGTACCATTTATTTCAATTGCTAAGCTATTTGGTAACAAATTAAATAATGATACAACATCTAAAGACATTAAAATGCGATCATATGATTAATTTAAGTTTTCCAATTTATTTATGAATTCAAAATTATTTCTAACAGTAAATGTAATGTCATTTATAATTACAATATCTTAATGAATAAACCCAAATTTAAGGGTATCCGAGGAAACTCATTTTCACTCAACCATTAGTACTTATAGTATTTAACTAATAGAGAGCCAGTCGTGGAGATTGAAAACGGAAACTTTTCAGACTGTTGTTTAATATAATGTGGAGTTCCACAGGGGTCCATACCAGGACCACTATTTTTTATTTTGTACTAGCTGAGTGCTATTCCCATAGCCAAACCATTACAAACTAAATAAAACACTAAGAACGGCCGAAAGTCAGAAATAGAATAACTTAATTTGGAAACGTTTCGGGACCTCCCCAGTTCTTGAGTTGAAAACTAAACAAGGATTTCGTGTTGCTGCTGCAACGTCCGGCCAAGTACAAACACATATGAGGGCGCTATTTGTACAGAGTGTGCAAGTAAATGAGTGAACTGTTTTCACAATGGTGTATTTAACTATTACACATAATTTAAGAGTTGACAATGAGTCAACAAGGGATTGTTATCAAATGAGCTCGGTTAATCCCCTTGTCTATTTTGTGTCGCAAATATTTCCTGGCGTCAGGTGCTGGAGATAAACTAGTCTGTTCAGGTTCCACCATTTGCTTGTCTCTTCCTCATTCTCAAGGTAATTTTATCCTTATAAACCAAAATTAAAAATAAATTTAATGAGCAATGACAGACAGCATGTTTAAACACTTTCAATTTGAAACGACGTTTCGGTACCTATTTTTTACCGACTTTAGGTTGTGACTTGACTAATTTTTTCAGTTAAATTATTGAAAATTTGAAATTATAAACATTTACTAGGACAGACTACATATAAAACCGAGTGAGAGTGTAAATTTTCAAGTTTCGCTAATTTTAGTAGATAACTTTTCAGTTAAGTTTTAAACTGAATATTTTTTAAATGCAGTATGTGTTATAGCTGATTCACTACATATATTTTTAACAAACTTTGAAGTCGTACGCGATTGACTTGGACAAATAGCACCGATGATCTATTTCTTGATCAGATCCATTTTCCACATGATTCATTTTTTTCTCTTTGCAACTGCAATAATGATGAGCGACCCTTATTTTTTCTCTTAGATATGTCTAAAATTTAAACATAGGGATGAGCTTTCACCTGCTGGTGTTTCTCCACAGAGTGGCAGTGGAGTTAATCTTCCGGGATGCCTATTTCTCTCGCTAGATTTAAGATTGTCACACGCCGAGGCACCTTCATCTCTTTTAGGAGGTGTGTGTATCGGGGTCGAAAACCTTGGGCATACGGTAAGAGTTGCCTAAAACGGGTGGGGACACGGATAAGGGAATGCTCCAACGTCACAGCCAATAGCCCGACCTACCTGACGCAGGTTTTCCCTTCATCTCTTTTAGGTGAATCACCGGAAGCATCCTTAAACTATAGCCCAAGGGACCTAATCAATCCTTGTCTGCCTTGTTTACATTCCACATCCCCTCTTTTCAGTTCCCCTCCTATGCCTGTTTCAGGATCGCACAAGAATTCACCATTTCCAAAATCAACTGTACAACCACCCAAAAGTAATAGATATAATTAAATTGAAATAGAATCTAACCTTATTAATATTAAATTAAATCGACAGTTGGGAATGTCAAAGGCGAGAAATCGTACGGCAGCAGCGCCGAAACATGGCAGATAAAACGAACAAAGCTGTGAATTTTTTCTCCAGTGCAGTATGTTGGTCAAGATACCCAAAACATGGCAGTGATAGGCTTTTCCACAAGTAATTGTATGTTTTGAACCCTGCAAGGTATCAAAACGGGACATGCACTAATATCTAAATTAAAATTCCTTTTTTTAATCTCTAACATTTCCATTGAAATCCGTGGAGCCGTTTCGGAGCATATTCGGGTCAAACTTTCAGACAGACAAAAATTTTATACATGTATCATTTATGATTATTAGACATCATACGAATAGCAGTTTCCACCTAAATTTTGGCCTTTATTTTGTAATTAGAGACAGCTACTTTAAGTTAATTTATTGGTATAGATGCTCTATCCTACTCTTGTTTTTGTGTTGCCCAAGTAACAGAATTGCTTAATTTCCTTCAAAATACCCCTTCACAATCTGAGAACCTTTGTTATTCCACTGTTTCTCATCCTACATTTCATTTATATTTAATTATTTCAAGTCTTTTATACGATTGAAAACAACAGTAAATCAGTTCAGCATGGATTTATAAATGGAAAGTATGAATATAATAATTATAGGGTAAATCAATGCATTTTTTTAAAGTAGAATGGGTAAAGTTTTGATTGAGGTATTACTTGCGAACATCATTAACACTCAGAAATTACATTTTAATTTAATAGAAAGGATAGAAAATCTAATGGTTTAGTTTTACGTTTGATTTATGTCAATCATTAAATAAAATTTCATGACCTGGTTTGGACTTCATATCTTAATAAAATCAAAAAGGGCAAAGAAAATTTAGTAAGACGACCTTTTATGATGAATACGTTGTCCGTCACTATTTCTTCTTGGGATTTTTACCTGTTGAACGCTCATATACGTACTGAAACGATGTTTACAACTTCATGTTAACGAAACGATTTGACCATGAATATAGTTAGTGGCGTCAATGAATCAAGCTTTGAAGTCTGTAGAAAAATTGAAATTTTACAGCTTGTAGCTTGGCCAAAATTTAATTATAATTTTCCAGTTTTGAAGACTTATTGTTTTCTGTTCCAGGGATCAATTCGGCCATGCCTCCGAGCTCTGTGTTCAGGTACCTGTTGGCGGGGATGTCCGCCACGTTGGTCTTCCTGTACCTCGTCACCCTCTTCAACAGGGAGACGAGACACGAGCCGTCGTACGTTTACCACTTCTCCAGCTACAACCCGTCGTTCCCGGGCATCATGATGGCCAAGGCACCCGTCGAGTGTCTCCCTCCAGGAACCTCTACGGTGCGGTCGGCTGGCAGGCTCGGCAACGTCGTCCTCGAGTACGCTTCCCTCTGGGCCTTGGGTCGCGTCTACCACTTGCCCACGTTCGTGCCCGAAGAAATGGCCTCCAGGTTATCCCAGGTCAGTTCACTAAGAACTTCATCCCCTTACATCAATTCATATCTCAATAAGGATTTCTTATTAAATTAATTAACTTTTTATGACCTGATTCCGGCTTCACTTTTTTAATACAATAAAAATAAACATCGTTTCAGTACGTATTTGAGCTTTCAACAGGTTTTTATCCCAAGAAGAAATAGTGACGGACAACATACTCATCATAAAAGGTCGTCTTACTAAATTTACTTTGTCCTTTTTGATTTTATTAAGATATAAAGTCCAAACCAGGTCATGAAATTTTATTTAATGATTGACATAAATCAAACGTAAAATTAAACCATTAGATTTTATATCCATTCTATTAAATTAAAATGTAATTTCTGAGTGTTAATGATGTTCGCAAGTAATACCTCAATCAAAACTTTACCCATTCTACTTTAAAAAATGCATTGATATACCCTATAATTATTATATTCATACTTTCCATTTATAAATCCATGCTGAACTGATTTATTGTATTTTTCGTATCGTATAAAATACTTTAAATAATTAAATATAAATGAAATGTAGGATGTGAAACAGTGAAATAACAAAGGTTGTCAGATTGTGAAGGGATTTTTTGAAGGAAATTAAGGAATTCTGTTACTTGGGCAACGTAATAACAAGAGTAGGATAGAGCAAAGGCAAGGAACAGGAATTTATTTACGGCTAATATGTGTGAATATGAGGAAATAATTACTAGAAACGTGGACGGTAGGAGTTGCAGAACGGAATAGAATGTGGTGTTATAGGAGAATGAGATGGGTGGATAGGATAAGTATCCAGGAAGTTCTAAGCTGAATAGGGGAAGAGTGAAACATATGGAGGACATTGAGGAAGAGAAGGGATGGATCAATAGGCCACATTTTGAGACGTGAAGGAATTGTAACGTTAGCATTAGAGGGGAGATTGTGTGGGGTAACAACAGAATAGGGAGTCTAGAGGACTGAATACCACAACAAGTAAATATTTATTTTTAATGTTTATTGGCATTTAATAATATTTATTAAATATTAATTTTTATTTTGAATTTCACCAAATTTGAATTCATGTTAATAAATTTTATAAATGCTTACCTAAATTCATACAAGTTCAAATTTTGAAGTTACAAGTTTAAAATTAAACACTTGACATTATTTCAAAGATTTAGTTTATATTTCATGTACACTTTTAATATATATTTTGAAAATATAACACGAAAATTATATCGAACTAAAATCTATATTTTCATAAAATAATTAAATATAAAATTTAATATTTTATAACACGTCCGTTTTCATTTTCTGTAGTCGGAAAATCTGAGCGGCCGCTCAATTAAAATTTTTAAATTGTACGATAAATATCGATCAGAAAGCTACTGTATTGTGGTTTTGGTTATGATGCAGACACTCTGTGTTCCTCAAACTCCAAACAAGCACCGCGGAGGTCGAGGAACAATTACTTGTCTGGAAAGTCAATAAGTTGACGCAGACTATCTTCACCTTCAATTTTATTTTTATTTTTCGAATGTGGCCTCGAATCCGGCGAAGGTGCCTGCCTGCCTCACTCGGAATGAGCAAGTGATTTCTCGCCTTCAAGGCCTCTCGCATACAATTTAATTGTCCTCCTCCCGGCCTACGTGGTACGGTCGGCGGACTATCTCAGACAATAAAATTAAAAAATTTAATCGACCATTTCTTAATTAGCAAAACTCGTAAATTTCACGTAGCTACACCATACCTTAATTTACACAGAAACAAGGTAAAGAATCCTCGTGCGTACAGTCCACATGTTTCTCACATTAATAGTCATGCGTAAACCAACAGGACCAAAGTAGTTAAAAAGTAGGCTATTCTAATTTAATTAACGTTAATATAAAAAGCGCTTACTAACAATTAAATAAATCAATAATCTGACATTGCCTTCATTTCTTGTTGTTATAGTATTATTCAGTCCTAAGACTGATCTGATGCAACCCTCCATGGTGACCTATCTTGCGCAAGCCTTTTCATTTCAACATAACTGCTACATTCCGCCTCCTCCATAACCTGCTAAGCGTATTCCATCCTAGACCTCCTTCTGTTCTTACCCCACACACTTCCCTAAATTTATTTTCAAGATTATGTATTTTGAATGAAATATGAGTATATTTTTGAGGAATTTACTTACGGGTAACATAAGTGTGAATATTAGGAAGTCTTTGCTAAAAATGTTCGTATAGAGCTTGACGTTGTATGGGTGCGAAACGTGGACGATAAGAGTTGCGGAAAGGAAAATAATAGAATCCTTTGAAATGTGGCGCTATAGGACAATGAGATAGTTGGATAGGGTAACTAACCAGGAACTTCTAAGCAGAATATGGGAAGTGGGAAAAATTTGGAGGACAAGAGAAGGGATAGATTAATAGGCCACGTTTTGAGACATGACATGAGGGTCTTGAAAATTAGAGTGAGGTAAGAACAGCAGAGGGGCATTATGTTCAATTATAAATAAGAAATCCACTCTGTTTTTGAGCAAAAAATATCTAATAATTATTTTATGTTTCTGCAGAATAAGGGTAAAGGGAACAATATGGAGGACGATGACGAAGAGAAGGGATAGATAAACAGTCACATTTTGAAACAGAAACTGCTTTAGAATGAAGTGTATGGGGTAAGAACAGAAGAGGGAAGGAGAGGATGGAATACGCTAAGCAGATTGGGGAGGATTTAGGATATTCTAGTTATGAAAAGGCTTGCGCAAGATAGGTTAGCATGGAGAATTGCATGAGACCAGTCTTCTTAAGACTAAATGCCAAAACCTGATCTCCCTGTTAACTACGTAGATTCCTTTTACTTTTCCTATTTCTTCACTAGAGGATTAGTGGAACCAACAAATGAATCTAAATCATGTCTAAATTCCATAAACATAAAATTTAAAAAATAACTTTATATTATTATAAATAATTACACATCTGGTTTTCAGGAAAATTTCTAATATTTACTTCGAACTTTTTCTTTTGAAAATTTAACTAGTGAATAAATCAATTTCAAAAGTTTATACTTCAAAATAGTAACTTATTCATAATATAATTAATAATAAATTTCAAATAATATTGTATTCTACATACGTGTATTTTTAATTTTTTATGAAGATAATGAAATGTCCATTTTACAGCCCGTAAAATAAGTTATATTCATCTTCAACAAAGATTCTTCCACAATTTTGAATCTTTATCCCGTAAAAAGAGGAGACGTAAATGAAATAACTCCGGTATTAACCAAACCCATACAAATTGTGCAAAATATTAGAAATTGAAACTGACACTATTTCTTTTACGTTAAAAAATATAAATATTCAAATTTTATATCTACAAAATTATATGTCAGTTTCTAAATTTTTGGTACAATTTTGTTTTTTAATTAAAACTGTAATAATTTTGTTTGTGTCTTTTTCCACCTCATTAAAAATCGTCTACAAGATAGCAATTTAATTTATGTTTTTCATAGATTTCATCTAATTGTCATTTCGTGTCGTTAATAAGTATTTTTACTTTTAATTACTTGGGTTGTAATGAAATATTATAAAGTGTGTTATTTATTAAATTTTGCTGGCTGTTTTATGTTAAACATACCTCATAAATTTGCCCTACCTACCAGTATTTAAACATATATATATGAGAATCTTCTGGGTTCTTTATTAACTATTAAATTACTTACGACAGCCGCCAGTAATCACAGAATCACAATAAACAGCCCGCGCACCGATCTTCTTTCTTTATCCTCAAAGATTCTCCTGCACAATCAGCCGCAGACATTACCTCAACTTCCATAGATTACACGTTTATAATATAATTAATTTATATTAAGTTCTTCCTTTTCCCAACTCTACTCCGAACTTTTCATCTTCTTTCAAATAATAATTGGATTGCTCTGGTGCGAACCATTTAATTTGATTTATTTTTCCTATCGATATCTCAAAAGCTATAATTATAATCTCACACTCCCATTCGTATGTAATGATATGCCTTACTCTGGCCGTCTCTTTTAACATTCTTGTCGATTCGTGAATGCTGACAAAGTCCATGAAAAACTTTGATAATTGAAAGATGGTTTTTATTATTATTATTCGATGTCCATTTCGTTGTTTCAGGTATTCAAACAGCTCTCCCTCCCGTACGAAGAGAAGTTCCTCTCTGATAAAAATTGCCACGCTGATGACCTGACGAACATTGACAACGATCTCGAAAAAATCGACCAGGACCAAGTCTCGTTGGACGAAGTGGTCGAGAGGTCGACGAAACTCTTGAAACCCATCGTGCTACAGTAGGTCTATACGTATTCCATTATAGTCTCTGCTAACAGCAATATAAGTAAACTTATTTCTGGGACTTGTAATCTTACGTTTTATTCTACACGTTTGGCATGTATTCATAGGGTCACTTTCGGATTGGTTTAATAAAATAATATGCTTTTCCGCTTAAAAGAAATTTTAAAAAATCTTTCTGTGGTCCAATACACTTCATCTCCGTAAAAATAAATTATATACAGCGACGTTCAACGACTATAACTGCCATATTGTCCCCAGTTCAGAATAATATAATTATTGTTAGTCTATTTGGTTCTAATTTCTTAACCAATTTTATTGATATTAAGCGACTTTCAAAAAAATTTTATTCGAAGTCATTATATATATATATATAATTTTGTGGAGTTATATGGATGAGAAACGTTGACTGTTTGGAGTCGACAGAAAGGAAAAGAACAGAAGCATTTGAAATGTGGTGCTATAGGAGAACGAGATGGGTGGATAGGGTAAGTAACCAGGAAGCTCTAAACCGAATACGGGATGAGAGAACAATATGGAGGACTTAGACCAAGAGAAAGGATAGATTAGTAAACCACGTTTTAAGACATGTGGGTCTTGTAAAATTAGCATTAGAGGGAAGTGTGTGGGGTAAGAACAGAAGAGATAGTCAAAGGATGGAATACGCTTATGTTTTTGGATGTAGTAGTTATGCGGAAATGAAAAGGCTTGCGCAAGATAGGTTAACATGGAGGGTTACATCTGCTAGTCTTATGACTGAAGATCACACGGGTTTCCAATCAGTGGCAATAAATAATTTAAAAATCAATTAGGATAAAAACTTCACAGTTAACCAACCTGGTCAGGCTTGTAAAAACCCCAAACGTTTCTGCGGACATTTTCTGCCTCCGTCATTAAAAATCAATTACGAACATTTTTAAACTTTTCAATTTTGTCGTAAAGCAAATTGTGTAACGACCTGAGTCGATAGTCGAGAATGTGACTGATAAGTTCTAATTGAGCCCGTAAAGATAACAGGCGTCATAAAAAGTAAACATAGGCTTTTTATCGGCTTTGAGATAATTATTTTTTTTTATTCCTGGTAGAGTTAGATAAAAAGAGGAAATACAATAAATAAATGAAACACTATCTTTAAGACTATAATAAAATTGAAGCACATCCTAGCATTATAAGTGGCAAAATTTTCTTTATTATTTAAGTACAGTAAAAGAACACATTTAAGAAATTAGTGGGTAATAATAAACCATTTTATTCCGTAAAGGAAACCACACAAATAATTTTAATATGAATAACCTTGTGACCTAGTTTCTCATTTTCAACCTCTATATAATCGGCTAATAATTATTAAACATACGTCAATATAGGGTTAGGTGACGGATGTAATGTTTTATGGGATTAGGATTTTATTACTTTAAATTAAATGATAGCAAGGAGAACAGTAATAAGAAAGTTTAAAATTTTAAAATTATATTTAATACAAGAAAATAACATATGAAATAAGATAGAAACTTATCTTTTCTGCTCTTTTAAAAAATATGCATTTTAGAAAATTATCCATTTTTTTTCGTAAATCCGGAGTTCACATGTATGCCCAAAAGTCGCGAAAAGTCACGCACCAGTGGTTACTGAACTTTATGAATTAAAAGTTATAACTGCGTATGGTGAAGCTTAAATAGCGGGTCTTCATGTTCTGAATGCAAATTGATGGTGGCCATTGCTATTGTGGCTTTCAGTAGACGGCATTGAGGGATTTTTGGTTGATTTAGTACGTTACCGACACCGGAATTCGGGGACTTTTTGAACCAGCCCCTGTAATTGGACTTGGCTGCTACCGTTGGCTGAATATCTCGTCAACAAATTATCCTTCTGGATCATTCATTCAGTTAACTCAACTTTCTCGTTCAACAACCAATCTACAATTCTACTCTTCATCTCTCCGCAGATAACCTCTCCATCTCTCCGCAGGTAACATCAACAACTTCAACTACTCATTCATCCATCTCCAGGACAACAACTGGTTCATCAATCTTCACACCCCTCAATCTCTCCCAGTGAATGATCCACGACTTTATTCAGTACGACTTCCCTTTCTGTAATCCTGAGTTCACACGTCTACATGAAAGTCGCCAAAAGTCACGCACCACAGACTACCGAACTTTCAGTGGTAAAGTCTCAGACTTGACCCCCAAGACCGAAGCTTCCATCTGACAAATATTTATGACCATAAGGCCAGCGGCTTCTTATTCCCTCAAAATGATACTTCAATAGATGTTTTGATAGTGTGAGACCAATTCTTCCGGCCGTTATCTGAAGGGGCAGCAAACCCTTCAAATAGGAAAACTTTCAAATTTAAATTTTTTTAATTATAATGCACTAAAATAACCCCTTTAATAATTTGGAAACATGTTTACACTACACGTATCAACACTACCTATGAAACTGTGTGTGTGCTTTGCTTTCTCGAATATTGGTATCAGAAAAAGTTCGTGTTAATCCAACAAATAAACAATTATTTGAAAATACCGTTTAGTAAATGATAATTTTTTGCCGTGTCATAATATTGAAATTCACAGAGACATTCTTGCCATTTGTTGCAAACTAATCTTTGGCCCGTATATCTCCCGATCTCCGTGACTTTGACTTAACCTGAAAATTTATCGAGTTCTAATATTTATTTTATAATTATTAATAGTGTTATCTGGTAATCCTTGAACGCTTAATAGAAACAACTCGTACGAAAGTGAGTACTAATTCAAAATTTGGTTAAAGAATTAAACTCTAATTAATTTTTTATTGGAAAATATCGGTATTTCTAGGGAGTTAAAAATTGTTATTACTATAAATTTACTTTACATTATTTTATATTTTAATGAAAAACATTTTAACACGATGTAAATAATATATTCATGTATTCGAAATAAATTCTGTTTGTTTTTCAGGACGTGTGTGATTCTCGTAGAAGCCTTGGTTCCACTTGCACCCGAGATAAAATCCAATTTCCCCTACCTTGACGAATTTACTGAATATTCTCACAAGGAACTCTCTAAGATGAAATCTCGGATAATGAAATCCGACCAACAGATAAAGGTAAGGGTTCTGTTTATTTTTGCTACAGTGGAAGAAGACGAGTTTAGTAGCGGCAGTGACGTCATACCCATGATATGGCTATATTCAGTCCAGATGAAAATGTGCGACTGTAAAATACAATTCTAAATCTTTAAATTAATAAACATGACAACTGAAAGGAAGTGGCAATTGAAAATTTTGGCCGGTAGATGGTGAATGACGTCACCGCTGCTACTTGAGCCGCAGTTTCATTTCGTTAATAATAAACAAGATTAATGGAGATGGCAATAGGAACAATGTCAGAAATTTGTAAGGTGACGACAGGGAAAATTTTCCTAATTATAGCAATTACGGATATTGTCGGTATTAGCGACGAAGATAACGGAAAGGAAAAAGATAACAAAATATTACATGAATAGTCATATACCATATTATTTATAATGAAGTCAAAATTGAGAATTATGACAAAAACATTTACACTGGTCACGATGACTGCAAATATAATAATACGGCTCTTTCTACAAAAAAGTAGTAACATTTCGTGTTGCTCCGAACGTTGGGGGAAGAAACGTTTTAAATCAAATAAATTTTTCTATTTCTGACTTTTGGATGTTCATTTATATATTATTTATAAAAGTTTAATCATTGAACAGTTAAACTAAGCGTTATAAAAATGGAAAATGTTTGCGAAAAAAAACCAAATCAATCTATCTTATATTTAACAATAAATGCAACCAATAATAAAATAATTGTACTTAAAAGGGCTATTAATATTACTGAGATATAAGGTTCCTCTATGAGAATTTATTGGGTTAACTGTTGTTTTAATTTCAGACAGATTACGTTATAAAAAAAGTTGAACATAAAAATCTAATATTTCAAATTTATTCCAATAAAATTCACTCTTTTCCTCTCGTTTATGGTTAGTGACAACATTATGGCCCAATGTTTTACGATGAAACTTATTCTGTAATTGGTCGTAAATTTATTCGTTATAATTGGTGTGAAATCAGTCGTTAACTGATATTTTTATGTCGCTATAAAATGGTATTCAAACAAACATAAAAATGTGTATATAAATTATAAAAAGTGTATATAAATAAAATACAGAAAATAGCCAAAAGTCAGAAATGGAATAATGTCCCCCCCCCTCACTACTTTAGGAACCTCCTCAGTGCTTTCGACAAAAAATAATTGTGGTTGTGATGGTATTCGTTTCTAAGACTGGTCTGATGCAACCCTCCCTGCCAACCTATCTTGCGCAAGCCTTTTCATTTCCGCATAACTAGCACATCTCACATCCTCCCCAATCCTTGACCTCCCTCTTCTGTTCTTATCCCACACGTTTCCCTCTAATTATAATTTTACAAGACCCTCGTGTCTTAAAACGTGGCCTATTAATCTATCCCTTCTCTTGGTCAACGTCCTCCATATTGTCCGCTCTTCCCCTATTCTGTTTATAACTTTTGCGTCAGTGATTCTATCCGCCCATCTGATTTTCAGCATTCGCCTATAGCACCACATTTTAAAGACTTCTATTCTTTTACCTTCTGCAACTCCTATCGTCCAGTTTCGCACGCTCATTTTTAGCAACGATTTCCTAATATTCACACTTTTATTACCCGTCAGTAAATTCCTCTTTTTCGCGAAAGCCTTCCTTGCCTGTTACTCTTTGTGTCTACTATACTTCTGCCATCCCTAGTTATTACGCTTCCCAAGTAGCAGAATTCCTTAACCTCCCTCAAAATATCCCTTCCCAATCCAACAGCCTTTGTTATTCCACTGTTTCCCTGACTACACTGAATTACCTTAGTTTTCCCTACATTAATCCACGTATTGAACTCTTTCTCCGTGACGACGTTCCTGATATTTATTATGGTTTCCAAGTTTTCTTCTCACTCCCCTAATACTACAATATCGTCAACAAAGCGTAGTGTTTTTATTTCTTCTCCTTCCAGTATGATTCTTTTCCCATATTCCGTTTTAACTTACATAAATATGCAAAATATTTTTATACAATTAAATATAGGGGAAGTCCGCACGGTACGGGATATAATGGTATACCCTATTCTTTACTGGACGTTATTAAATAGTGGTCAAGGAAGAAGTCCTGGGAACCATCTTGACCAAGTTCTGACTCCATCTTCTGAATGAACTCTTTTTTTTTGGCGTCTTACATCCCTTAATTTATCATTTTATAAGAATAACATACATGATGCTGTACCCAAAAAGAATAGATTGTTGCAAAAAAATTGTTTTACGAAAGAAAAAAAATTATAACGCGATCAACCGTACGCTAAATAAGTGTTTTTATACTTATTTAGACTATGGTCGGTCGCATCAATTTCCTTCCTTTCGCAAAACTAATTTTTTTTGCAACCTTTGCTGGTATTTCCTCCCTTTTCCCGTTACTTTTCCTTCTTTCTTAACGAGAAAGTCCTGTAAGGTGTATTAAATGTGGATGCTATCAAGAAGGTTGCGGATCACAAAGTCATTGTTAGTGAATAACCCACCGCTTTTCGATGGTTGAAAGGCTGGCTTTACAGAAGGAATGACCGTCCCTTGTCTGTCGGCGAATAACATCACCCCTGAGGATATTCATTTCGTTTCGTCGAGGAGAGACCTTGATCACTCGCTCAGCTGACTGATTAAGAGCTTGAACGCATTCCTGACTGAGGAACCGGTCTTGCAAATCGTCACGCTTTCTCCTCCTAGCCGTTGGCACGGTCACGAAATATCGGTCATGATCCAGTAATCTCTGCGTTTGAGGATCACCTGTTTTGTGGTGCGTCACCGCCCAAAGGCTCTGCCGATTCCATGTTTCCCAAACTCTTTGACTAAACTAAATCCCTGGACACGCCTCACCAATCGACGGCTATTATCTATCTTCAAGGAAGCAGCCGATGTTTCCTGTCGCTGCGAAACTGGTTCGCGTTTCCTTCTCCTCAGACGTAGCCTTTAATTAGTTTCCATTTCCTCCCCTTCACTCAACTACGAGCAGGCGGTGGGTGATGCGTCAGCAAATAGGGAATAGTTGGTCTGCTAGTAGTCGCTGGTGTTGTAGCTCATATTCAAATGACTCAGCTTATCACTGAGGACGTTACAGAAAAAAATATTAATAAACAATAGTGTAATACTGACAATTATCACGTTCCGTAGATCCTTTACAGAAGTCAAGCGTGAAGGACGTGTCCGGGTGTTATTTTGTTCTTTATCTTTGACTAACAAGGAAGTAGTCATTCCCTTAGGTTATTACTAGTGCTGGTTACCTATTTACAAACAATTAACTCTGAACTGATAACACACTGTACAGTAATTAATTATGCCTTTTGCGACAACACGTTACCACGCTATTTACCTGTTCACAGCTTATATTCTCCTATAAGCTCTTTTACCGCAATGAATGATTGTGGAGAAATGAAGTCAACTCAGCTTTAAATTGACTTTGGTTGTATTTGAGAACCGTGACAGTTTTGTTGAAGATAGAAATGACTCAACAGTGGACACCATTGGCATAGGTTGTGTCTGTTTCTTCTTGTTCAAGTCATGAATATGAGAATTGTTAGTTAATAAGTGTCTATGAGGATTAGTAGAGGGAAGACCGAGGTAATGGAGTGTACTTTGGGAAACAGTAGAATAAAAAACGGTGTTAGATTGGAAAGGGATATTTTGAAGGACTTTTGAAGCGTAATGACTAGGGATAGTAGAAGTACAGTAGACATAAAGAGTCTAACACCCTTTGTTATTCCACTGTTTCACACTCCATTACCTTGGTTCTCCCTCTATTAATCCTTATATTAAACTCTTCTCCAGGACTCCGTTCATGGCATTTATTATGGTTTCCAAGTGTTCTTCTGACTCCCATAACACTGCAATATCGTTGGCAAAGCGTAAGGTTTTTATTTCTTGGTTACTACGGTAGAATGTTTCGTGGTGATGGACATGTTTTCCGTTACGTCATCGACAGTGGCCTAAATAAGGCCCCGGCGGCCACATCATCATGTAAGACGGTGACGAAAGACGACTTTGAGCCACTCAAATACCTTGTGTAAGCCAACAGATTTGATTAATTGTAAAATAGTCATGGATGTTGTCACTGATGACAAGGTTGGCGCGTGTAGTGAGGGAGACGACGTGCCATCGAATTAACACAATCAAAATATTTAGCTTGTGCAAACGCATGGCGTCAGTGACCTTCCCATACGTGAACGTCGTACCTCATGCCTCTTGTGAGATATAATTAATGGTTCAGATTAGGAAACAGTCCGAAAGGCATCTACGCTGGTATCTCTGCACCACTCTAATGCAAGTTGTTAGCAGGTGGAGCTTAATCACGTGGAAAGTTGGGGCAACGCGTTGCTGCTGAGTGAAAGACACCGCAACGTTACCACAGTGATGAGGTCACAATAACCGCAGTGAACCTCGGTGCTGATCCCTCAAGGAGGATCTAACACATTATGAAGGTTTCTTCAATAACGGCGGTGGAGTGAGGTATTAACGAAATTCGTTTTTATTTGAAAGGCCTATGTATACCCATTCGAATTAAAATAATAAATTCGTTAATATCTCTCTCACACACACACACACTTCGTTTTATTCCACTTCATCATCGACCCGCCCTTATTGAAAAACCCTATAGTATTATTGGATTAGTATTCCGTAGACCTCGTAGAGAAGCTGGGTTTCAAGAATGTCGAATGACTCATGTTTGCACACATTACAATGTTGTTGTGGTATTCAGTCCTAAGACTGGTCTGATGAAACTCTGTGCTAACCTATCTCGTGCAACACTTTTCATTTTTTCCATCCTCCTTAATCTTCTTAGCGTATTCCATCCTTTCCCTCCATCATATGTTCTTATCCCACACACTTCCGTCTAATGGTAGTTTTACAAGATCCTCATATCTTAAAACGTGGCCTATTAATCTCTTGGTCAACGTCCTCCATATTGTTCGCTCTTCCAATATTCTGTTTAGAACTTCCTCGTTAATGATTCTATCGACCTATCACATTGTCCTATAGCACCACATTTCAAAGGCTCCCATTCTTTTCCTTTCTGCAACTCCTACCGTCCACGTTTTGTAACCGCATAACGCCACGCTCCATACCAATATTTTTTCTCGCATACCAACATTTTTAGCAGATATTTCCTAATATTCACACTTATATTACCCGTAAGTAAATTCCTCTTCCTTGCCTGTGCTATCCTACTCTAGCTTCCCAAGTAACAGAATTCCTTAACTTCCTTTAAAATATCCCTTCCCAAGCTAACAGCCTTTGTTATTCCACTGTTTCCCGTACTACACTCCATCACCTTGGTTTTCCCTCTATTAATTGCCACTCAATTACAACAGTACATTAAAATTATTGATATTTATAATAAATTATGAAAATTACTACGACGTTTCGTCCTCTCATTTCGCACTTCACCAGATATGAATAAATTTTTTCGAGCTTTTGACTACAGAAAACAATTTGAAAAATTAAAGTGGCAATAATTCCCTTGAAAAATAAGGTACTGAAAATTTTCTTAAAAATTGTGCCCTTAGAGCAGGGATAACACAGATTATAGCTATAACTCCTTATATCCCAGTATCTTCCGCCGTTTTACATGAGATCTTCCAGAATTCTTCAACTTTATTCTTTCCTTGATTATGTTCCACTTCTCTCACACCAAAGTCTGCTAGGCGGAGTAGAGTGTCCGGGTTGAAAAGGAACCGGTTTAGAAGCAGGTAGAAACAGTGTGGTGGATGGTTCACTCGGTCGGGTTCTTGGCTGAACGCAATGCGGAGTTGATACAAGGAGGTTTTGGCTGATGCTGAGTGCTTTGTTTCCAGGAGGTGCTGTTCATCGGCGTTCACGTGCGTCGCACGGACTACGCAGGTCAGCTGCTGCTGCTCTACAACAGCCTGCGCCCCGCCGACGAGGGTTTCTTCGGCCGCGCCGTCCAGAGGCTGCGCTCGCACGTCCTGCCCCCTGGGGGCGACAAGGAGACCGTCCAAGTGGTCACGTCTGACGATCCCGAGTGGGTGCGCTCGACGCTGCTGCCGCACTTCCGCGACATCGGCCTCAAGCACACGTACTTCGCGGGCGACGGCGACATGGAATCCCCGGAGCACGACCTGGTGCTGCTGTCTCACTGCAACCACTCGGTGTTCGCGTACGGCACATACGGCATGTGGACGGCGCTGTGGGCCGGCGGCAGAACCGTCGTCTACGACCTCGACGAGGGCGACGCCGTCTCCCCCGCCATGCAGTTCGCCAGGAACCTGCCTCTCTGGGAAGCGCTCAAGTGAATCTCACCCTGCTGGCCGAAACCACTGCGTGTGTCCCTCAGAATCCACATCAAGTAAAAAATTTGACCCGGATGGCCTTACCTGGAATTTTGCAAAAGTTAATACATTTTATCCGACCAAGTCAGACGTCGTTTGGAACGAAGTGAAGCGATCTCTTGACTGAATCGAGATCGATTCTAACACAGGTTTCTCCGTGCACCTCTTTTTGGTCAAGTGATCCCAAATGAAAATAACCGTTTGATGTTGTGGTTGTTGTGTCTGTTCGATATGATCCCTTGCAACAGGTCCATGTCGTCACAACACAACAATTTCAACATCGTACATCATCGTGATGGTCAAGTCAAGTCTTGTTATTGTCCACATAAGTTTCTGATGGAGTCACCAAGGCCCACTTAATCCCCAGAATCTCGAATAGGATGAATCTCAATTTGATATTACAAACAGTGGCTTTAAACGTGAATTCTGAACTTCGAGCTGTCATGACGGCCATTCCAAAGAATTCCAATCGCTGTTTAGTCCTTCGTGCCCGTGGTACCTTTTCTTTACCAAACGACTGAGTCCATCGGTAATATGACTGTCTTATTTTTCTATTCGTATATTGCAACTTATAGTCGTGACAGGCGACTTGAGCAATGGACTGCGGGAATATTTGATCCGTTATCGACGCCGACATCTTTAATAAAACCACCTGGCAGACGTGCGTCTCGACACCCACAATCTGTGGTGGGTTATCAAGCGTTTCAGTTTCCACCCTCCACAGTGGTTTTCTGTTTGATTGACGCCATTTGTAATTTTCGTCCTTACACGTATTTCTCATCACAAGACGGTCAGCTGAAGGATTTAAGTGTTTCGTTGAAGTGTGATAAAAGCTCTTGGGTCGGTCCTTAGATTCGCTGCCGTAGACAAAGGAGGGAAAATGCTTTCCGATTTCAACTAATCTCATTTGTCATCAATTACGGAACGACGCGATCAATTATCGGCCAGAGATTACATTTATATGTGCGATTGTGCTTCAATTTTTTTTCTTGACAGTTGGCTTATCTCTCAAGGAAGGATGCTGGGAGCAGAGATATACAAACAAAAGGAAAAGAAAAGAAAATTTGGCTCTCTCTATTCCTCGCCATTACTCGAGAGAATCTCGTCAGATTTTTAAAGACTCGTTTATATGAAGCCAGTTGACGGAGCATAGCTTGAAGGAGAAATCATTCAAAAGAAAAAAATGCTGAATAACGAGGAATACCGACTGGTGCCTTTTCTTCCAAACACGTCGAACACTAAATGTGAAAAAGAAAGAAATACCATGTTCCTGAAAGCCTTGCCAAAGAAACTGCAAAAATATGTTTTAATTGGGTATTGTGAAGTTAACAAGTGATATTCCAGCTCGAGAATTGTAATTAAAAAATTTATTTTATAAAAATGTCTAAAAATTGTGTAATTATTTTTCTTTATTTTGTTGTTTGCTTGCTGTGACCGAATACTTACATTTCAATTTATAATGTATATATTATGAAAAGGATGTATGTTTATTTGTATGTTTTTTTTGTCTTAAAAGAAATTTAAACGCATGAAGTAATTGCAACAAAACCTTATACACATTTTTTAAAAACTCCGATAAAAAAGGGAGTTGAGAAACTCCTACTACAGACATGGAGGGAATAACCTTTCTAAAATATACGTATATATCAGCCATGTGACGTATAAAAGACAGAATACAGGGAAGTGGTCGTATTTAATTGGACTCAATATGGCGCCTATTTTTTGTTTTACACAGTTTTGTAGAGACCTAGTCAGAAAAATACAGGGGGGAAAAGTGGGAACCCACTAGCATAACCGTGAAATTATAGTTACAAATAATTATGTAAATGTGTCAGTACACTAACGTCTGTTACGTCAGAGAGCGGTGAATGCCGTCATATTTAATATTATGGAATATAACAATTATTTTCTTTAACATTGTGCAACTCTCACGTCCAATTAATCAAACATATCCTGCGATACAAACACCGGGATAAGAATGGAAGACGAAAGGCTATCTTTTTGAATAATTAAGATTTCATGTTTCTTTCTTTAATTTAGAACCGCCGTTTAACAGGACGTATTTCAGGGAAACACGGCAATTCGACTTTTATCAACTATCTGCTGCATTACGAAATTCGGGAAATATTAATTGGTGATAAGAAACAAATTGGTAAGATTTGTCGACAATTATTTAATATAATTTGGTTGTCAGTCACGAAGGTTCTGCAGCCAATTCTGGGCCTTGGCCTACACTGGTCGACTTACATGACTCATTACGAATTTTGGAGTGACACGTGGTCGATTCTCCAGCGGTCTTAATGCCAGTCTCCGTGACCATAATAAACGACATTACTCGTAATTAATAATTTTTCCGGTGAAGAGTTGAAGGATTTCGTTATCTTTTTTACCATATTTTATTCTTAAAAGTTTTTAACAGGGACGTTTCTAAAAAAAATTATTTCATTTTTCCTGTCAGAGAATTATTTGGATGGTTTGTTAAACAAGGGCATAATTCATCCCGTCTTTTATTCAATTAACTGAGCGACGATTTCTAAATGGGTGTGTTCCGTCAGATTATTTGTCCACTTTGGAGGAATCCTTTGCAGTACATAACGGGATGGAAAAAGCTGTTTAAAGAGGAGTCAGTAATGGAGTACTTGCGCGCTGCAAACAGACGAGGACAAATACGAACGGAGGGTCAAGTCATCCTCCACTTCAACGGTCCTCTTCTTTGACTTCCAATGCAAAAAAAAAACTTTCAGGATTTTTAAACATTATACAAGTGAAATATAATTGAATTTGATTTTTGCTGCCATCAGAAATATTTCGTTCGTGAAATATATTTAAGTATTTCACGAAGCGGAAAAATGTAAATAAACTTCGGAAGGGTTTCAAAGAACAAGCTAGGTTACATGTGGTGGATTAAATGATAACGGCGTTAGTTCAAAAATAATTAAAAAAGGATTTATTATTCAAATTACAGCCTGATCTTAAGACAAATACCATAAGAAAATCAGAGCACAGGGTGGCGTCAGAAGGTTACACAGAAAATTAACTTATTACACAGAATTGCAACCTTTGATATTAGGTTCTACCAATAGGATTTTAGGACACTGGAATCGAGATGAGAAGGGATGACCAATATAAATCATTTAATATCCAGGCCTGGTAGGAGACGCCTCTAAGTTATACATGTATGATGGGAAGGGTTAAACTGTATGGAGTGGAGGGAGAAATTATTATTTATAATAATGTCCTTATTTGGGAGAGGTGGGGAACGGACTGTCAGGAAGGCTTGGGTCCAAGGCAACTACTCATAATGTTACATATATATTACACAAGGAATTATTTCTGAATTTCCGGGAAAAAAATTATGTTAATGATAAAAGGAAAATTTTCAGTGTTCGATAAGTTAAAAAAAATGTTGCGAGTCCTGATATTGAGGAAAAATAATTTCTTTCTTGTAATTTTGAACGGGAAGCAAGACTTGGAAACCATAATAAATGGCATGAACGTGGTCCTATAGAAAGAGTTCAATATGAAATTTGTATTTATTAAATCTAGATGCAAGGTGGCAGATACATAGAACTTAAACAATAATTAATAAACTGGTCGTAAGGACCATATTTAACCTATAGTTGAATGTATAATTATATTCAATATAAATAAATAAGTGTGGAATCATATTAGGGGAGACGCTTCAGCCCAGAGTGACTGCGGGGCTCACCTGATCATGTCGGGAATGCCTCGCACTCTCTCTGGGTATTTTTTTTATCAAAGTTCTCATATGCCGAGACACCTTCACCTATTTCAGGAGGTATATGTACCGGGGTCAAAGACCTTGGGCATATGGCAAGAGCTGTCCGCTGATCCCATTGGATCAGTCGGCCAACTGCCTCCTGGAACTGGTGGAGACACGGAGAAGGGAATGCTGCGTCCCCACAGCAAACTCGTCTCTCGTCATACGGAGGGAAGGGCGTGAGAATAGTACCCAATGCACGACCTACCTGATGCAGGTTTTCTAGGGTTTTCCCTGCACTTCTTTAGGTGAAACACCGGGTAGGATCCTTAAACCATAGCCCGGGGGCCCTAGTTAACCCTTGGCTACCTTGCTCTACCTTCCGCTTCCCCCCTTTTCAATTCCCTTCCTATGTTATTAAAGGGGAGTTGCCTGTTTCAGGATCACCCTCATGTAGCCTGTTAACCAAAAAAAAAGAATCATATTATTAGAAATGAATTTTTTTAAAAAAAGAATAGTATTGTTTTTGCCTGAAAAAAAAGAAACAAAACAAAAAAACTGGAAATATATTTCACAGTAGTATATTTTTAGAGATTTCGCAGCACTGATCACTTCACTTCACTAAACTTAGATTGAGTCGAAATTTTCTTTCTGTTAGAGGAAGTTCCCCAAACACTCCTGCAGGCAGATTATTCCAGTCATTAATTGTCCTATTTAGGAATGAGTATTTTCCAACGTCTGTTTTTTGGTTCCTTGCTTGTAATTTAAACAGGTGATCGCCGTTCCGAGTCGATTCTTTGATTCTATCTCTGATTCCCTGTCAAGGTTTTTGACCTGCTAAAGCTCTGTAGAAAATGTGTAGCCTGGCTCTTTCTCTTCTTGTCTGTAGCGTATCCCACCCTAGTCGCTTTACCTTTTCGTTCACATGCCCAGGATTAATAGAGGGAAAACCAAGGTAATTGGAAACAGTGGAATAACAAAGGCTGTTAGATTGGGAAGGGATATTTTGAAGGAAGTTAAGGAATTCTGCTACTTGGGCAGCGTAATAACTAGAGTAGGCCAACACAGGCGAGGAAGAGGAATTTACTTACGGCTACTATAAGTGTGAATATTAGGAAATCATAGCTAAAAATATTGGTATGGAGCGTGGCGTTATGTGGGTGCGAATCGTAGATGATAGGTGTTGCGGAAGGGAACTGTATAGAAGGATTTGATATGTGGTGCTATAGGCGAATGAAGAAAATCAGATGGACGGATACAATCAGTAACGAGGAAGTTCTAAAACAGAATAGGAGAAGAGAGAACAATATGGAGGACGTTGACCAAGAAGAGAAGGGATAGATTAATAGGCCACGTTTTCAGACATGAGGCTCTTGTAAAATTAGTATTCGAGGGAAGTGTGTGTGGGGGTAAGAACAGAAGAGGGAGGCCAAGGATGTGTGATGTTCTAGTTATGAGGAAATGAAAAGATTTGCGCAAGATAAGTTAGCATGGAGAGTTGTTGCATCAGACCAGTCTTAGGACTGAATACCACAACAATTGTTTCTCACACACACACAACCCTTGCTATAATTTTTCTGAAATATTATTTCTTAATTCTCAATTATTAAACATTCAATTTTTCAGGAGAGGAATTGTATTGTATTTTTTTTTCCACCGAGATTCCTCAACACAACATGATTCCATGATGGAATGTTGTCGTTGTCATATGGCGTTAAGCAGAAGGTAAATGTGTTTCCCACTAAATACCTGAGGATTCAGTAGTGATCCATAGATGAGCACCGAGAGGAACAGAGTAATGACTAGGCGTGGTGGTGATGGCTGCTGCTGCTGCTGCTGCTTCGGCCATCCACAGCTGTGCTAAAGCCTTTCACCTCTCGGATTCAAGGTTGTCGGTTGATTGCGCTCCTCGTCAGCCTCCACTTCGTCACGCTCACGCGTGTTACGTCCAGGAATCTCCATTAACCTGCAACAGCCAATGCAAATTACATTACCTCTTGTTCTTGTTCCTGAACCTGAGTCTGAAACTAGAACACAAATATTGAGATTTAAGTCAGCTGTCTTAAGGATACGTCTTCTTATTTCGGATGTATCGTATATATATTTGATCATCTCCCATTACAATTTACTTTCTGGCATTGTGTTGTAAAATGAAATCACACATGTGGTAGTGAGAGTTTCGCAACGGTCCGGTCATCACGGTCATTCAAGTTGGCCGCTTAATATTCCTATCGCCCCCTTTTTGCAAGTTGCGCACTCAAATCCATTTGCCTTAATTGCAACGTGAGGAGAAATCCTGAAACGTCAATTACAAATCAGCAGCGAAGTGAAAGTCCGTTGTTATCCACCCTCATGAGGGACCACGAAGACTTTCCCTCTCACTACATCCCGTGACGGAGAGACGGAGGAAGGAAGGAAGGACACTATTCACCTCCTCCACTGCTCTAACTTCACCACGAAAAATATTTATTTATCATAAAGTTTTAATAGGGAGCAGTAACACTGCCGTGCGTTCCTTCATTTTGGAACATCGCCAGGTGCCATTTCAAATATTAGAACTGAAATTTCAATATATCATATATATATATATATATATATATATATTGTGATAAAAAAAACGCAGATTTGGTGATATTGTGGCGTTATGAGGCGCAGTTCGGCCAACAACAATGTCTAGAAATTACCAGGGAATTCTAATCAGAATAGGGGAAAAGCGAACAATGTGGAGAACTTGATCAAGTGAAGGGATAGATTAATAGGCCACGGTTTGAGATATGAGGGTCTTGTAAAATTAGCATTAGAGGGAAGTGAACAGAGGAGAGATTAGGGAGGATGTGGTAGAAATTGAAAGGCTGACGCAAGATAAGTTAACATTGGAGGGTTGCATCAGATCAGTCTTAGGATTGAATGCCACAACAACAACAACATGGCGTAGCAAATAAATTGATATCGAAAATGAGGGAAACGCTTTACAGTGAAACTGCAGTTACAGCCCGTGAGTTGTAACATGGCGTGTCCCTTGCGTAGCAGAGGAAGGAGAAGAGAGAGGGAGGGAGGGATATACAGACTGGGCCAACTCCCATATTCTGTTAGGTTTTACGGACGAGTTTGTTGAATTTACTAGGGCCAATGTCTTTCAGAATTGCTTTCACACTACCAACTTGTCGCAACAAAAACTCTAGGTAAACCTGAGCTCTCTATAATGTCGGGGAATTTGTCTACGGCGCATCTTGTCATCTTCTCAGTTATATTTCGTTAGTCCCTTGCGATAATCTACAGTCATGATTGCGCCCTGAGCAGTTCAGTTTTCTGTTTCTTTTTAATGCGATGTAATTGAGAAGATTATTTTTGTCGGTGTTACTTAACATGGAACATGGCGGAATGAGTGAATCTCGCAACTGTCACAGCAGACTGATTCCGTCATTGTCCTGTGACATGACAAACAGCAGCGCTTTCATGTTTGCGTGTTCTTTTGGGCGTGTCGGTCGCGCTGTCAGAACTGTCGGTGGTTCACGGTCGTTCCGAATTTATAAACTGGGTCATCGGCAAGCTACTCGCTAGACACACTCGTCGTCGTGTAAATTAACCTGTCAGCGTCAAGGCCTCGCATCCCACACTAACACACACTGTGATTAGCTTATTCTTATACTTAGAGTACCCTCTGCAAAGGTACAGTTACGGTACAAACCCTGTATGATGAACTGGGGGGTTGGATTTAGATTTAAATCAAGATAAATTATTGGGTTACATTAAATAAAAAACAAATTAAATTTATTCATAGAAAACAATAATCGCAAGAGTTAGAGTCCAATTAAAAAATTTAACACAACGACCTCAGCTAATAGTCAATCTCATAAGGGTCATTTCGTGGGGATTTTTTCAGCAGAAGGACAGTCGTGACACATCACAGACAGTTGCACAGACACGCACCTGTTTTGCCTTTGTGAATCTGCGGCTTCCTCCCCCCTCTACGTTGAGGTGGTCGGGCATTGGATACTATTCTCACGCCCTTCCGAATGACGGGAGACGAGTTTGCTGTGGGGACGCAGCATTCCCTTCTCCGTGTCTCCACCAATTTCAGGAGGCAGATGGTCGACTGATCCAATGGGATTAGCGGACAACTCTTGCCATATTGGTAGGTGAGGGAGAATGTATTTATGTTGTTTAATTAATACGGGATAAAAAAATTTATAAGTTTTAAATTTTAACAAATGCTGATTTATTAAATTTAAATGGGATCCTCGCTCACTACATCGGGAGCATGAGTGAGTCTTTAACTCAGGGAAAGCTAAACGCTCAGTGGGTATAAATCGAATATGGGGGGGGGGGGGAAAGCGAACACTTTATATACAAACGACCAGAGGCAGTAAACAATAAGGTGGGTGAGTACATCACCACGGTGCTGTGACGATGGCTGATGGCTGCTGGGCGTCGGAGGTGTATGCTGGCTTCAAAGATGGTTAGACGGATGGTTAGATCAGATTTTACGTCCAGTAAAACTGACGTAACTATTTAAATTTTTCAATGTTGTCTTCTAAAATACATCCAAAATTTTTCTGTAAACTGCTCTCATAAAGTAAATGTTTCTGTAGACTGCTCTTTTAAAGTAAAAATTTCGATAAACTGCTCAGATCTAACTACTTATGTACAAGAAATTAATAATAAAATACAATATAAGTAATTATATGTGGTACAGGCAATCGCGTACCACAACGTATTTCAGGCTGCTTCCGAGTTCGACAGGCGACTGTTTCTAGGGATGAATTCTGCCGCCGGAATTTAGAAGGTCGCGTCCCTTTTCCGTGTTTTTTTGGGGGGATCGCATCAACTACTAATGGTTATTAAAGACTACGGTAAGGGGAACTCGTTTCACTTCACTTTCACGACTTGGAAACACACACTCAACATCCACGCCCATGTCCATGCCAGGATTCGAACCTGAAGATGCGAGGCAGCAACGCTAACCTCTACACCACAGGAGGTCGACAAGACGGATTGTAATTGGAGGCTGCGGGTCAGGTGATCCACCTCCTTTGCAGAGATACTTCTCTGGATTGGATCCGCTACCGGACACGTGTATCTAGGTTTTACTTGTTGGGTTTCGGCCAGAAAGAAACTGCCATTTTTTAAAAATGATTAAACGCTTTAAATTTCCGTCCGGGTCTGGAGATGGTCCTTGCGCGACACTAAATTCCTCAGAATGCACATTCAATAATCTTTTCGGCTGTGGGAGTCAAGGAGTAAATATTTTACGCCTAGAGGGAGTCGTTTTTGAATAAATAGTGATAAATTTACATGCTGAATTATTGATCGTCTATTTATTTATCATTAATTTTAAAGTCAGTATGCTGATTAATAACTTAAGTTTGCTTTTAATTATTATTCACATAATTTATTTGCCTGTTTTTTGTTTATAAGTATTTTACTAATTCGTGTATTATTTGTTACAGTTCCCGTGCCCCAAGGTGGAAGAGAGACCGCTTCAAGTGGCAACGGAAAGACATCCGGATTTCCTCTTCTTTTTTTTCTTTTTTTTGGGGGGTAAACAGGCTACATGAGGGTGATCCTGAAACAGGCAACTCCCCTTTAATAGCATAGGAAAATAATTGAAAAGGGGGGATGCGGAAGGTAGAGCAAGGTAGCCAAGGGTTAACTAGGGCCCCCGGGCTATGGTTTAAGGATCCTACCCGGTGTTTCACCTAAAGAGATGCAGGGAAAACCCTAGAAAACCTGCATCAGGTAGGTCGGGCATTGGGTACTATTCTCACGCCCTTCCGAATGACGGGTGTGGGGACGCAGCATTCCCTTCTCCGTGTCTCCACCAGTTTCAGGAGGCAGTTGGCCGACTGATCCAATGGGATCAGCGGACAACTCTTGCCATATGCCCAAGGTCTTTGACCCCAGTACATATACCTCCTAAAATAGGTGAAGGTGTCTCGGCATATGAGAACTTTGATAAAAAGTACCCAGAGAGAGTGCAGGAGGCATTCCCGACATGATCAGGTGAGCCCCGCAGTCACCGGACTTCCTGCGGCAGAACGCCATAATAAACCATTTCAGAAGAGAGACTAAGAGAAGAGCGCTAAACTAAATTGGTATTTAGTAAATCTATTAACGTCCGATTTTCAAAGGTAATCAATTCAATTTAACCGACGTTTCGTCTCGCCATATTTATCACTTTTTCAGGCGTTACCTCGAAAATTATTCA
Source organism: Eucriotettix oculatus (assembly GCA_034510155.1). Classification (NCBI taxonomy): domain Eukaryota; kingdom Metazoa; phylum Arthropoda; class Insecta; order Orthoptera; family Tetrigidae; genus Eucriotettix; species Eucriotettix oculatus. Next base: position 15,215,099 of record CM067379.1, read on the forward strand.
TAAAAGGTAACATTGAACCTTTGAAATGTGGTGCTATAGGAGAATGAGATGGGTGGATGGAATTAGTAACAAGGAAGTTCTAATTAGAATATGGGAAGAGCGAAAATATGCAGAAGGTATGTGAGGGTCTTGTTAAATTAGCATCAGAGGGACGCCAAGGACGGAATACGCTATGCAGATTAGGAAGGATGTGTGCTAGTTATGCGGAAATGCAAGATATTCTTGATTGGAGGGTTGCATCAGACCAATCAACATTCTATTACAAGCCCCTTCGTATTGCTGGATAGACTTTTCTGCAGAACTGACGTGTCATATGAGTTGCCTGCCTCACAGGTTACTTGCCAAGATCTTGACTTTCCTGAATTCCTGTCAAGTTCTTCATTTAAAACTTTCCTTTCATTCGTAAGGATTTTACGGCAATGTCAAAATAATTCCTCGCAACACAATAGAATTACAGTTGAGTCTAAACCCCGATAGATGAGGAATCTCGTACCTGACTCGTTCGGTTAAGAAAAGCACCAAGTGGAGGTTTCCAATGCTGCCAACCAATTTCACGGCCTTCTTCACAGCATTCTAAAGATCTTGATGGAAACAAAAGTAATTATTTTCAAATTTTAACAGAAAAAAAATTGTAGTATTGGAAACATAAAACTATTCTGAATTGAACTTACAACTTCACTACAAATAAAACACAAAGAGTGGCCAAAAGACACAAATGGAACAATTTAATTAGAATACGTTTCGTCCCCTCAACTTTGGGGACCTCCTCAGTTTTTTTTAATTAAAATGTTATAAAATTTCACGTTACTGCCGCAACGCTCGGGGCCGAAAAGTAAATGAGGTGGACGCTAAAGTTGGAGAGACCGAAACGTATTCAAATTAAATTGTTCCATTTATGACTTTCGGCCATTCTTTGTGTTTTATTTACAGTATTAAATTAGATAATGTAATTAATTTACTTAAAAATCCACAAAATTAAACTTGAAGGCATTCAAAAGTGTTCAGTTACACAATACTAAAAAAAACTCAGGACTATTACGGAAATATAAGTATAAACTTAACAGGAAAAATGTTATTGAAATTTGTTGAAGCATATAATATACAAAAATTAAGTGTTTCGGATGAAGTTTGAGAAGGAAAATAATATTATCCTTACTGACTCAGATAATTAAGTAAAAAAATTATATTGTCCAAAGAAACACTGACAACTCTACTTAAAAACGAATGTAGAGTTGGAGTTAATATTCACGAAAGTTTCATACATAAAAATTAAAACTTCAATATTGTACATAAAACATTTAAAATTTAGACGTAAGTAGAAAAGAGAATTGTTTACGTTAAATAAACTTCAAAATAAGGATTAAATAGGATTAAATGAATTCGACACTGATTAATTCATCCATAATTACGTAGATTTATTGGTGTAATTTATGCTGTACATAGCTGCTAATAACCCTAGGGATGAAGCGACTCAAAACCTAAAAAAATCATCATCAAATCTGAGATAAGATATAAGAATTTTTTTTTACTCCTCGTAATCCGATAAGAATGACATGTAATGTGATAGAACTGCTGTCAGGAGTGTGACACTTTACTAATCTACGTCAAGTGAATGCTTAAAATTAATTGAGGAGACAGATTTACTTAAAGAAACAAATAAACATTTGCACTTTGGAAGTAGGGAGAGAGAGATTCGTCGCGTGTAAAGTACACTCTGTTCTCAAATATTTGCTGTAATGATATTTTTATTCGTCTACTTATAAGATCCTGAGATGGTGAATAATCCGGAGGTGGTGGGAAATAAGAGAGAAGTGTACATTTAATATTATAACATTAACTTTGTCAAAGAAATTAAAACTTTAAATAAAAAGAACTATAATCATATTTTATTAAAGTCAAATAATATATACATATTTATGTACGGAAAGTAAGAAGTACAAAAAAAGAGAGATGTAGAAGAAACAGCTAGGAAAAACTAAGCTGATAGAAAGGGCGTCAGAAATGGAGATTGGCAAATTTTTGATAGTTTTTAACTGGTCAGCATAAAATAAGGCAATATTGCCAAAACATTCAGAACGAATTGTATTGACTGAATTTATGAATTTCAGTCTACTTTTTATTTTATTGATTATATATATGTATATATACAGTGTGATTCGTTACCTGACCGGCAAACTTGCAGGGGGTGTAGGGGAGGAAGATTCCTGCCATGTCACGTATCCTCCCGGAAATCCACGCAGCGCCGCTGTCAGTCCTGCTTGACGACTTCTGGTCACGATTACGAACACCCGTTGTAGTGCAATCTTTCAATAAAATGTTTTCTGTCCCATTAATGTGTTTTTCTGTTTCTGTTCTTTTTCTTCTGCTTCTTCTCTGCACTCGCAACTACGGCATTTGTGACCCTGAATTCCTATATAAGATAAGATAAGATTTATTGGATCCATTAGTCCTCTATTGAGGAAATAGGACAAGTCAAAGAATATGTTACATATCACACTAAGAATACAAATATAAGAAACAAAATATGGATACAACATATGAGTAAAGAAAACTATGTATACAATGATAAATAAAATAAAACAAAGCAAAGCAAACAAAATATGAATACAACATATCAAGAATATGAGTACAAAACAATAATAAGAGAGATAGTAAAAGAAACTATGTACATACAATGATAGACAAATAAAAGAAAGTATACATAACATATACATAAGATATAATTTCTAGAGAAACAATGTCAATTTGGAACACTATATCGGTATAATAGAGATCCACGCACTTCACACGCATAAACACTTCACAATACACTACACTTTGAAACACGCGTGTATAGATTCGTGGGAAATCAGGCTCCAGCAGATCTCGTCAATTTAGGTCATGAAACAAAGAAGAAAAGACCGTTAATGAGAGGATAACGTATAATATACACCTGATATTGTTTGCATATGATGAACACTGATTCAGCACTTTTGCAAAAATAGACTTTAATTACTTTCAGACCGATTGATTTCCGAGTCGACTCTGTACCCACTACACTCATGCAAATTTGTCGGTCTGGTAGCGAATCACCCTGTATATTCTGAATGTTTTGGCCGTATTCCATTACGTTGATAGTTTTCAATAAATATATCCCAATTTATTTTAGAAGCATATTACTTGTTGACTCCATTAAATCTTTACACCACTGGACTCTGACAGAAGTTTCTTATTAATAATGTTTATCATTTTTATCTATTTTATTTGTGTATAAGAAATAAAAAACGGTCCCTTATCTGGTTCACAGTGTAGATCGAAGGCTGGCCTAGACCTACTGAGACGCTCTTCTCCTTGTCCACAGAATCCTGTTCTCCTTCGTCGCATTATCTCCTGCTGCATCTCCGCAGACGTCCTTCCTCCTCTGTAACGAGACTGGCGCCCATGTAAACCATTTTTCGCATTAACTATCGTAATTTCCGTTTCCGTTAATGCCTTGAGAGTAAAAGGAAAAGCAGTTCCGTGATTTTTAATTGGTCGCTAAGGTAATGTAACCCAGGAACTTGATGTTTATTACACACTCAAACGACGACGACAACATAAAATTTATTTTACCTGACCTAAATTTTTGTAACGAACGTCTTAAGGTTAATATTTATAATTTGAAAAGTTTCTTTAATTTCGTTCGTGAGATATCGACGCCCAACGTGTAAGGTGCCGTTTTCTCAGAAGTCGTAAATAAGATGGTCGACCTCGTGCTGCATTCAGACTTTCCCTGTTCCGTTGCAGTGAACTACTGCGGTGGTTCTTGTTTTGTTTTCTCAGGCTCTGTATATTCTGATATACGTTACATGTACTCGCTACGTATTGTGAATGTCAAGGAGATTGTAGGGAAAGATACACACTTTGCGCAAAGTATTTGTAAGGGAGGAGTTTGGTGTAGAATCTCTGGTTTAGGGGCGGGGAAGTGAGCGACATGGCTGATTGTAATTTTACTGTGAATGAATATTTGATTAAATTGACAAACAGCTTAAGGAAAAGTTTATTTATTATTAACAGTTTGAATTTAATATTTCAACGGAATTTTATCACACATTTTCAAAAATTTGATAATTTTTCATAAATGGACAACTTTTTCTGTTTTTAAGAAATATAAAACTAATATTACTTGTTTTTGTAGTATAGAGTCCATAGATTCATACCAACCTATTCTGTGCATAACTAGCACATCCCACATCCTCCCTAATCTGTCAAACGCATTCCATCCTTAGCCTCCGTCTTCTGCTCAATTCCTTCTAATGCAAATTTTACAAGACCGTCGTCTCTCAAAATGTGGCCTATTAATCTATCCCTTCTCACGGCCAACGTCCTTCATTTTGTTCGCTTTTCCCCCAATTCTGTTTAGAACTTCTGGTTAGTGATTCTATCCACCCATCTCATTCTCCTATAAGTATAAGTATAAATTCATATTCCATAAATCCTATAGAGAAGCACAATCTTCAAGGATGTGGAACGAGTCAGAGATTTTACATAGTTAGGTTGCTTTATTAATATTAAAATATACTGTAACTATTCATTAATTTTTAACTTATAATAAGATTTTCTTAAGTTCTATACAGAAGACGTACAATTTGTACCTTATATATAAAATTGATAAATATTTTTACATCCTATACTAAAAAATTAGTGTTCTAATAATTTTCTTACATAATTATCTTTCATAATATAGCACATTTCCAAGCAACGCAATCTAGTATATTACTATTATTATGGCATCATTGAGTGTGAATGTCTCCGTGAGATATAGAAAATGAGCCTTTACTCGTTATTCGAGTTGAGTACAGACTTCGCTAGAGACGGAAAATCACCGAAAAAGGTGGGTAAATCTGGTCTAATTTTCACTTTTTTCACATATATAACTCCAGTATATTTAAAAAAATAAAGATCATTGGCAGTCCATTAATTTTGTAAAAATTCGGATCAGTAGTTTGGAGTCTATAGCTGGGACACATACTTTCGCTCGGACAAAGGTTTTTAGATGCACAGATTATGCAATATTTCCCTATATTTCTACCTTTATGCCTAAATGGCCATTGGAAAAATTAACAATTTTTTACGAAATTAATTTTTAATATAACTTTAGTGTATTAAATAAAAATTAAAGATCATTGGCAGTTTCTGGAAGACGTGTGCCAAAATTGAATCACGTTTCGTCAGTGTGCTTGGCCAAATTAAACGTGTTTCATGTGAGGTATTTCCTGAAGCACGTCTCGTTGCCGACACGTGTCGTCGTATATTTTCCCGTGACGAATGGTTATACGACGGCAGATGTTCACCGTGAGAAACTGCACTCACACAAAAGTCGCCTTTCTCCTGCTGCATCACTTGCACTTGGATGCTGCTGCAACAGGAAGGGAGAACAAATCCCTAGAAATTATGTCTGAGGAAACCTTTCCTCTCCTCTACAGCGATCGGGTAATGTTTCCCATGTCCTCGGAAAATTACCATACGCCCGCATGGCGGAGGTTACGAGCTTCAATCCAGTCCAGGTGACTCGAACGTAACATCTTCCGACTCTGGGCGAAAGCGTTGTCTGTATAATATGAGGAGCTGTGGGGCATAATTAGTGGGGAACACAATAAGCTTCAGAGGAAGGCCGAGGCATAATTACCTTCCAAGGTCGATATTAACAAACTCCTGATCTACACAATAAATAAAATTGAAGTGTCTGTCTGTTTTTCATAAATAGGATCATGAACGACACAGCGGAATAAATGAAAATTTGAGAATTTAAAAACATAAATTATAACTTAAATTTTCGTGTAGAATTCATTTCGATATCCTGCAAAGTTCAGAAAATATTAATGTAAATATTTTTAAATCCATTGAATTGCCGCGTGAAAGGCGGAGTGAAAACCAACTGCGAGTTATAAGTTCTATACCATTCATCCCACTTACTAGGGTGTTTTTCTCCTCTCCAAGTTAATGAAGAAGAAAAAACTTGCTGCTGGTTGCCCAAAGAGATTACGGGAGGGTTTCCTCCCACCCTCTAACGCAAACCTACTGTTTCAATCACTAGCAAAGCAGAAAATATTAAAATCCAGCATAGTAATTAATGGCTGTTAAAATGAGTAATTAAAACGTTATAGCCACTCAATTTTTGGCTACTTTGTTCTAAGTTCCAAAAACCACTCCTCTTTCAATTCCGTTCCTCTGCTATTATATAGGAGTTACCTGTTTCAGCATCACCCAAAATAAGCCTGTTACCACAAAAAAACTCTGCTTCGTTCTCTCTCTAATTTCAAGGTTCTAACATGCCGAGGCACCTTCGTCTGTTTTAAGGGGTGTATGTACTGAGGTCGAAGACCTTGAATATACGGTAAGAGTTGTATTAAGCTCCCATTGGATCAGTCGGCCAAACTATCTCCTAAAACTTGTAGAGAAACGGAGAAGGGAATGCTGCGACTCCACAGAAAAATCGTCTCCCGTCATTTGGATACCTTGATGTAGGTTTTCTAGGGTTTTCCCCTGCATTTTTTTGGAAGAACAATGGGTAGAATCCTTAAACTATAGCCTCTGTCCCCAGTCAACACTTGGCAACGTTACTCTACCTTTTCAGTTCCCTTCCTATGCTATTAAAGTAAAATTTAAAATTCCGGACGTTTCTCCTTCATATAACGGGGAATTATATATAGAATGTAAATTACAGCTAAGATCTAAACTTAAAATTTCTTAATTTTTTAAATAATAATTTGCCTAATCTTAAAGTTTATTATTGAGGCGATAATAATTGATAATTACTAAATATTTAACTGTACCAAATATGTCTTGGGGTTTCTCGTCTAGTCACTGGAAGTCTGTTAATTATTTTTTTAAAAAAACAATTCCGTCTATGCTTTCAAGGTAACGTATTAATACTAAAAGCTTTAAATGAAAATAGAACGTAAATAGTTACTTTATACCTTGTTTAATCCACTTCAGGTCGGTTTAAAGAAAAACGTAATTCGTCCACAAACATTAAAGCCGAAAAATAAATCATTGAATTATATAAACATATAATATTTTTCTTATTCGAGTTTATACCAAGCTTAAGTATTCTATTTGTCTTCTATTTGCATTCCAATTTCATTTAATGTATTCACTGTGCGTCCTGAATTAATGTATTACTCTACATACAAGAAAAGTTGTTTTTTTAAAAAAATAATTAAGTGACTTCCAACAACCCGACGGTACATTCTGACATTTAAAATAATAAAAGGACAGCTAATTTATCAGCAAAAAAATTAATTAATATGTAATTAAGACGTTTCGTCCTTATTTGTGGACTTCATTAGGTAACTAGACAAAAAAATCAATATTAATTTTAAATACATAATATTTCGTGGGAAATATAAAGCATAATTTTCAATTAAATAAATAACAGGCTTGCAGTTGTTACTGTTTTAATGATCAAATTGAATTGTCATGTGTCTCAGAGTAAGAAATTTTTTCCATTTAAAAAAAAATAAACCTATTAATTATCAGTAAGCATTGATCATTTCCATAGTTTCATAAATTTCTTGTTGTCCGTAGATGTTTTTAATTTATCAATTTTTAGACTCATGCTCTAACGATTTCTTAATGCAGTAATGACTGGATTTGATTTTTTTTCGTGTTAAAAGTAAATTAATCGATGTCAATTTGCTACTTGAGTTTATATTTTTCTTACGAGATTACAGTTGTAATCATTGCAGATATTCCCGTTAATCCCCAGAAGATACAATTAGATGGTGAGATAATGGAGGACGCCTTGCCACCGCATATAGATAGATGTCTCGTCCGTCGAGCTAGTTCACGACACAAGTCAGGTTGGCCGAGCGGTCTAAGGCGCCAGATTTAAGCTCTGGTTCCCATACGGGAGCGTGGGTTCGAACCCCACACCTGACATAGATTTTTTAATTACAATTTAAACGAGAAAAATTAAATTAAAATTACGGAATTGAGAATTTAAAGTGGTTTTCTTTTTATTTAATTCTTAGATTTTTTAATTTTCACTTCTTCTTTCCCTCAATACTGTTGGAAACGTATAACTTAAGGACACCTTAATACACTATACCGATATAGTGTTCCAAATTCACATTGTTTATCTAGAAATTATTACTATCTCTCTTATTGTTTTGTACTCATATTCTTGATATGTTGTATTCATATTTTGTTTGCTTTGTTTTATTTTATTTATCATTGTATACATAATTTTCTTTACTCATATGTTGTATCCATATTTTTTTTCTTATATTCGTATTCTTAGTGTGATATGTAACATATTCTTTGACTTGTCCTATTTCCTCAATAGAGGAAATAATGGATCCAATAAATCTTATCTGATCTTATTAATTCTGCCTTGAAGATGCTTCATGATCCTTTCTTTATAATTATTGGCCTTTTTTTTCTGTTCGCTGTTTCGTACTTGAGAGACTTAAAAGGTACACAAATGAATAAAATAATTTTGATGTGTCGTACCTGAAAAGCTATTTCAGACATTAGTATAAATTAAGAGGTTCTACAGATTCCCTTTTATTTAATATTAATTATAATTCAAAGCCTACTAAAATTATATTCAAATTTAATAACAGACGCCTACTCTAGTATTCAAACAAATTTATTCCAAATAGAAATATTGCTACTTTTTTATTAATTTTTAATTAATCTTTCATATATGTAACCTTAAATTTATTAAATTTACTGCTAAGAATTAGCTTAAATTTACTACTAATTTTTCTCCTTTTTTAATAATTTCTATTTTTCTTTATAATATCAACTTTTCTTATTGATGCATTAAATTCTGCTGAAAATCAGATGGGTGGATAGAATAATTAACAAGGAAGTTCTAAGGAGAATAGGAGAAGTGAGAACAATATGGAGAATGTTGAGACATGAGGGTCTTGTAAAATTAGCATTAGAGGAAAGTGATCGGAAGAGGGAGGCAATGATGGAATACGCCAAGCATATTAGGGAGGATGTGGGATGTGTTAGTTATGCGGAAATGAAATGGCTTGTGCAAGACAGGTTAGCATGGAGGATCGAATACCACAACAACAAATTCTGCTTTAAAAGAAATATTTAAACTTTTATATTAAATAGGCTAATAGCGGAAATAATCCACCCTCCTGAAACACAGAGAAAACTTAAAAGATCGTGGCCCACAGATTTAATTCAGCAAGACAGAAACTAGTATATATATACTATTGAAGTTCTAAGTAATATTCATTGGACGATTACCCTACTCAGGTTTTAACATACTTTTATAAAATTTACTTATTGCATTGTACTGCAGGTTGTAAATTAGCAATTTAAATAAACAAAAAAAAATTGTAATGTACGTATATAATAGAATAATAACTATTTTAATAGTCACAAGGTTATTTAAGATAGCTTTGGATTATATTTACCATTCTTTCTGGTTTTCTTAATTGCCACAGATCTTCAAAAAAATTAAATGGCTATTGAAGGTAATTATTATTATATTATATAAGGGTTTTAAATAAGGGCGGCTATATTTTGAAATGGAATAAAGCCAGCTTTGTGTGTGTGAGAGAGAGAGGGGGGGAGCTTTAACTAAATTCTTTATTTCAAAGGCCCGTGAATGCCCTTTAAGAAAAAAAAAGGATTTTCTTTAAGTGATTAATTTAAAATTTGTTAAAAGACTGATTTTTACTTATTACGATAATAATTTACCTATGTTTATCAATCACATTATTAACCAAAACTATACTTTAATTTTGATTTCAAATTTATTCAGCAGGGGCTTTAACAAAAACTATACTTTAATTTTGATTTATATTTATTGCTGAATAAATTTGAAATCAAAATGAAAGAATAGTTTTGGTTAACAATGTGCCTGGTAAACCTAGGGAAATTATTATTATAATAATAAAGGATTTTTTTAATACCTCACGCACACAGCTTGTTTTATTCCATTTCAGCATCGACCAGCCCATATTGATAATATAAATATTTTAGCACTCATCTGTTATACATAGCTGAATTCTGCCGACTCATAATTATTTTCCTTTTAAAATACGAAATGTTTTTCCATAACCACAGAGTGCAAAGAAACAACACTTCCCCTTTATTTCTCAACGATACAACAATACTTCTCAGAGATAGTCTACATACAACGATATTTAATATGACAGATATTTACTACATAGACGCAGGTTTATTTTTACAAATAACGCGTTGAAATAGGTAATTGCTTTCTCGCTGTAACAAATATGAAAAACACATCACAGAAACGTTTGCAAGTCTGTTAGACTTTCTATTATCTGAATTTATATAGAGAAAGTTTTAGAACTCCACCAGTGGAAATATGGAATTAACTTCTTTGACGCGCGTAATCCTCTCTGACTGACCTTTCATAAGTCACAGGATTAATACAAAAGAAAATTTTACATAACTACCTACCGCGCTATAATGGAATATATTAATAAAACGAAAAGCTAATCAAACTTAATATAACAAATAAAATTGAGATAAATGGAGCAAAGTCAGAAATAGAACCGGAATATAATGTTTCCATTTATTAATTTTATTACTAGTGAAGTAGGAAAAAATAGTAGGATAGCACACGCAAGGAAGGCTTTCGCAAAAAAAGGGAATTTACTTACGGGTAAAATAAGTATGAATATTAGAAAATCGTTACTAAAAATGTTGGTATGGAACGTGGCGTTATATGGGTGCGAAATGTGAACGGTAGGAGTTGCAGAAAGGAAAAGAATAGAAGCCTTTTGAAGAGTTGTGCTATAAGCGAATGCTGAAACTCAGATTAGCAGATAAGCAGAATAGGGGAAGAGAGAGGAATTTGAGCAATAGAAAGGATTGATTAATAGGGCACGTTTTGAGACATTAAGAGTCTTATAAAATTAGTATTAGAGGGAAGTCAATAGAAGAGGGAGGTCAAGAACGGAATTCGCTAAGCAGATTAGGGAGGATGTAGGATGTGGTAGTTATGTAGAAAGGAAAATGCTTACAAAGGATAGGTTAGCATGGAAGGTTGAATCATACCAGTCTTAGGACTAAATACCACAACAACAACATTACTTCAGGTCATTTATTGTATTTTAAATATGATACATACATTCATTTCGTATTTTATCATAATTTATTTTACAATGTACGTAATTATGATACAGTAAATACATTGATTATTATTTTGAAATTCCTTGGTTTAAAAACGTTCTTGTATTTTTTTTAGTTACTATTTCATTCTTCATCTTACCTATAATCAACTATATTTCTATGTTAATCCTTTTCTTACATTCCTAATCATATTTGACCTAAAACGTGGTCTTTCTCGAGTTATACAAGGACTTACAGCACCCAACTTTCATTACTGGATTTTTTTGTCAACTTCTTTCCCTTATACCATTATAAATCTCCCTTACCTAAATAATTTTTTCCGTGTGTATTCTACCGAATTTTATGATCTTACATTACTTATTGTACAGACATAATTACAGTCGTTGTTCACCTAATGACACTTATTTGTATATCTACTGTACAGGTGTCTAAGAAGGTACCTTAGAAGATTTCTGTAGAGAAGAAGGTGGTTTCAGGTATGTTCCATAGTGATTCAGCCAAAAAAAAAGAATTTAAAAATTGTAAAAAAAAATTACAGATAAGTCTGACAATTATCGAAAACTTCTCTGGGTGCTCAATTAAAAAAATAAATAAGAAAAACTATAAAAACAGGTTGGTTGCTATCATCATGAATTATGATTGTACATAATTTAACATGTATGGATGTTCTTATTTAATCTACAAATGGGCAGGTTGCCCCGTAGCAGAAATGAGTTCACCATAATTAATAACTTGGTCGTGAGGACCACGTTTAATTAATGTAATTATATTACTTCAACATCAATCATATATACACCTAATGAATAAACATGAAAATATATTACTGGAAGATAAGAAAGGAATAATTTTTTTTTGCCTAAAAAAATTCTTTTTCTGCGGAATTACTTTTTACATGTGTATTTTACATGCCATGTTTCAAGCAATAGGACTATTTGTATTTTAATGTAAATTTCTTGTTAGAGAATTTTAGTTTCCTATTTCGTCAGAGCAATTGTGTGTGTAGAGGCAGGTCGTCGTCGCACCTGGTGCTGATAATTGTTAGAAACCAGCGGCCATTGTCAACTAAATGGCAGCAGCAGCAGCATCTTATGTGAGTGAAGGGAGGCGTCGTCGATCCTTCCTGGTTCGTCCCGCGAGCGATGACGACGGAGGTAGAAAGCCGTCGGTATAAAGGGCGGAGGCTGGCAACTGCGCTTTACCAGTCGTTGGTGAGCGAGCAGCCATGGCGTCCACTCTCCTCCTCGTCCTCGTCCTCGCAGCAGCCCTGGTGGCGGCGGCCAACGCCAAAGTCATACGTAAGTGACACTAGACTAAGTAGGTCCAAATACTCTTTGACCACTGAATTTTATCTCATTTCCCAGTCGCCTTGTCTCTCCTCTTCTCTTCGTCTTAAAAATTTATTTTTGAAACTAAAAAATAAATATTATAATTTTTATTATTAAAATAAAATAATTTTCGGTCAATTTTTTTTCAGACAGTTTTTTTTTAATTTTTCAATCCAACAACGTTTCGGCGCATATAAGCACCTTCTTCAGGTTTTTCTCTTCACAATCAAATTATTGTCACATTACAATTTTTAAAAAAAATTAAACAAAAAAAACGGTCTGAAAAAATATCCCGGTCGAAAATTGTTTCACTTTAATATAAGACGTTCCGTTCAATTATTGGCTTTACAACCCTGGATGGGTTTTGGCCTTCTCAACAATATTATTCCATTCTCTCCCATCATTCGCCAGACGTCTCCGTCATATTCCCATCGTCCTCACGGCCTCTATCCATAGTAACCGAGGTCTTCCTCTTATTCTTCGTCCCTCCGGTTTCCACATCATACATAATTTTCTTTAGGTGTTCTGCTCTCTCCCATCCTCATCACATGTCCAAACCACGCGATTCTTCTGCTCTCTTCACATACCTTGTGATATATATATCAGACGTTAATTGATTTAATTTATTATTATTATTTACACACGTGTTACGTAAAGGGATACAACACGTCCGTAGGGATGGAAGTTCCCCAATTTTTTCATCGAGTAATTTACAACGTGGCTATTTTTTTAAAGGGATGACAGGAATAAAGGTGTATAAATAATAATGCTACCACTCAAATTTTAAGAAAACTTCGAGGCTAGCAATTTTAAAGATAACTGAATGTTACAACCGCGTTACTCACATCCCCTTCATATGTTATTGAAGGATCCTCGTGGGGCCTGAAAGTTCACAAAAGAAAAAACTAACCAGTGCAAGTTAAGAAAACCTACATACAGTCAGCCGTTAAAGGATATTTCGAAACCCGCAGGGTGGATCTTCGCCGATTCACCTATTCCTTCGACCCTTATTATATCCGTATGTGACACGTTCAATTCAATTTTTTTACCCCGCTTTCATAACCAAGCATTCACCATTTTCTCGGCGTGGTAATGGGGAAGTTTGTCCACAACGGGGAGGAATAAATTTAACGAATTGTCGTTTTGAAGTTTGTCCACTAATGAGGGGAATAAGTTGAAAGAAAAGGCGATTTTTATTTTTGCCCACTATAGGGATGGATAAAATTAAAGAGCTATCGTTTTGAATTTTTTCCCCCATTAAAATTGGTGGATAAATTGAAAGAAATGTTGAATTTATTATTATGCCTGCAATGGGGAAGAATAAATTTAAAGAAGTGACATTTTGAAGTTTTTCCACTAATTGGATAAATAAATTCAAAGAACTGTCGTTTTTAACTTTTTCCACTACTTTAATGGATACATTGAGAGAAATGACGATTTTTAATTTGGTCCACAATTGGGATGAATAAATTTAACGAATTGTCGTTTTGAATTTTTTTCCACTAATTTAATTAATAAATTGAAATAAATGTTGATTCTGAATTTTTTACACTAATTTAATAAATAAATTTAAAGAACTGACGTCTCGATGTTTTTTCTATTAATGGGATGAATAAATAGAAAGAAATGCCGATTTTTAACTTTTCCCACATTGGGGATAAGAAAATTTTAAGAACTTTCGTTTTGAAGATTTTCCACTAATTTAATGGATAAATTGAAAGAAATGTCGATTTTTAATTTGGTCCACAATTGAGATGGATAAATTTTAAGAACTTTCGTTTTGAAGTTTTTCCACTAATTGGATGAATAAATTGAAATAAATTTCGTTTTAAATTAATGTCGCTTTGAATTTTCTTAGCAATATGGATGAATAAAAATTTAAAGAAATGCCGATTTTCAATTTTGTCCATAATGGTGGCAAAATAAATTTCCAGAAACGTCTTTTTTGAAATTTGTCCTCAACGGGGACGAATAAAATTTTTAATAAATGCCGTTTTTGTAGTTTGTCCACTAAGGCGACGATTAAATTTATAGAATAATCGTTTTGAAGTTCACCAAAAGGGGGAGGAATAAAGATTCTGCACTGATAACCTGTAAGGATGAATTTTGGTGAAGAAAGGAATTAAACTTGTAACCGAAGTATCTAACAGTAAGAAACCTCTTCCCGTCTTCTCGAACAATTGTGAAAGCCTAGACCGGAAAATTCCGTTAATCATCATTAACTTTGTGGCTGGAGAAGTGAGAAGACTCTCGCTGATTTCCTCCTTCATACCTGTTTTCCTCATTTCTACTTTACAAAATATTCGGTTCGATATTTTGAATTTTCCTCTTGAAAGTAGCCCGTTCTAAATTTCTTCTACCTCGTCGATTCTTCCTTGGAAACGCAAGAAAACTGTTTTATTGAATAACATATTTTTCAGGGACTGTGAAATATGTTTAAAGTTACTTTTTCTTACGTTTGGATACTTGTTTGACTAGATTAACACGAATAAAACAAAATGTCTTCCGTTAATCACTTTATTTCAAAAAATTGTTCGTCTAAAATATTTTTTTAAAAATTCAGGATCTTATGTCTATCTAACAGAAATGTCTAAGTGTTTCACCTTGTAAATTTGAGATTTTTCAGATGAGGTTAAGTAGAGCTAATCTCCATGATATTTAAAAAATATATTTTTTTGAGGAATACATTTTTTAAATAAATTCGATGATATAGAACGGTCAGTTTTCTTAATTTTAATTTTTATAACTGTATTTATTCAGCTATTCTGATATTTGTGAAGATGAAAAAAGAAGTCAGTGCGTTATTTCTGCCCCCTTAATTCCGCCAAATTAATCTCATGACTTTGTTTGCTGAGACTGTCAACTAATTTATCCTCTTGGTTCCATCTAGAAGGACCAACGAACTGTAGAGGGGCCGAAAAACAAGTGGATTCCTCCGGTCATTGAGCACGAAAATTTTGAATCTAAATCCAGGATCATATTGATTTTTCTCTGACTGATTTCAGGGTTGAAAGCTGTGTGAGAGCTAACGTTGGTTCGTTCTTCCTTTGAACCCTTTTTATATCTGTATTATTTTTACATTGGTTCCTTCCAGAATTCATTTCCAGTTGTTTTTCAATTTCTTCAAACCATATGGACCTCATTCTTGGTCACTAGTATCTGTTTTACTGAATCGGTTGCATCAAGAGGGGAAACGTGGGTTGTCCATCGTTGAGGCTAAAACAACTCCGTGATTTGTTTTCTTCCATCCCATGGACTCAACCTTACGTAGACAGTGATTTATTCCAGTCACTGCGGAAAGTCATCTGACCACTTTCCACACTGCGATCCAAATGAGGATCTCTTGACCGTTCTCGTAGATCCATTTCCGTGTTCCGTTGGGAATTTTACTCTCACCGGGGCTGAGTAAAGTGGTGTTGGTCCTCCATAATACTTTCTTGCATTAACAAGGTCCCAAGACCTCTGTGTGTAGAATATGGCAATAAAACTGCCTTGCTTGCTCTATCGTCCACATCCCCGTTTCACTTTCCCTTCCTGTGACATTGGATGTGAGTTGCCTTGTTTCAAGATCACCCTCATGTAGCCTGTCACAAACGAGAAAAGTGTCAAGTAAACAGTATGACTTGATGCAGAGTGAAGGCCATTCATGGTAACCTTACCCTCTCTGATCAATTGATTTACTCATTGATTCTAATTGAAATAAATAATTATGATAACTTAAGTACCAACTCAGATATATATTCATTTAATACAAGGCATAAAAGTAATTTATGAATCTCTGCCGGTTGCCCTAAAAGAGGTGGAATATAGAGGAATACCAATTTTCCTGATTCCACTTCCTGGTGGAATCAAACAATTAAGGAACACTCCAGTTGCATTCAAAAGTTTACCTCCTATTCAGTAAATATGAGTTTCTGGAATATATTGTATTTATTATTAATATTGGAATCTTGGGAAATTAATCTACATATTTAGCATCAACTATTGGTAGTCTTAAATTAATAATACACATTTTATTTAGCCTATAAAAATTTAATATCAACTGTTTTATATAGCAAAAAATAGGATGTTATGCTATATTAATACAAATTATTTTTATGTATTTTAAGAAATTAATTTTTATTAGATGAAGGTACAGAACAATGTCAGGTGAATCTCTGACTCATCCCACATCCTTAAAGCTTTGCTTCTCAAGAGGATCTGTGGAAAATTTATTTCTTCTATTCTATGAAATATTTTTGGATTTAAAAAAGTAACATACCTGCTTTGTAAACGTTGTCAAAAAAAGGTCTCCCTTGACCGAATTCGGCCAGGAATAATTAATGTGAAGAAAAATGTTATAATTAAATAATATACGTATTTATTATTATACTACCATAATGTACGAAATTTGAAAAAGAATTATTAATCGGGTATTCAATTATCCAAGAATACTAAATCTTCTCTTTCACTCCAAACGATTTGTCTTTGTGTCTTCATCCACTTCTTGTGATTGTCTCCCCTTGTTATTTTTCTGCCAGCTGTTTCCAGCATTGTCTTCCTTTGTTGATCTTTATTTTTCACTTCTTTGATCTTATAATTCCGACGATTGGTACGCCCGATTAACGCTTCTAAAAATGTCTCTGCACCTCGTGTCTGTGTTTTCTTGGAATTACTTTGCAGAGCTTCTGCACTCACTGCAACCTTGATTTATAATTTTCCAGTTCAATTTCGAAAAAAAAATGACAGAGATTTTGCAATGTTTTCTTCTTAGATAATTTAAACTGAACACTTTATTGCAATACTGACAACAACAGATACTCAGAGTCAGAGATATCTTCTTTAATAAAGATGATACATATAAGTCAGAGATTCTACAGTTACATTATTAATATTGATCAATAGAATTGGGGTAAATTGAGCAACAACCTCGTGCAGTTAAACAGACGAGTTTAAAAGCAGGTCGTTGCGGTTGAATTTCCAGTGACAAGATGGCGCCCAGCCCTGCCATTTCGTGTTAAGCGTCGTCGCGCCATTTTACGCAAGCTACATGAGTTACGGGAGACACTCACTTTCTTACGCACTGCTTGGGAAAGACCAGGGAACATAATTCACTGCATCTTGCATCAGACAGACCCACGGAGAAGAAGGGGTTGAGGTTGCGTAAGACCAGCTGAAGATTCGGGAAGCAGACGCTAATAGCCTACGTTGGCTGACCCGCTTCTTCACCGTGAATCAGCTGCTTTCTCAAAGGCTCCTCAGTGCATTCTTGTTTACCTATTTAGTGCCTGCCTTCATAAGCAGGGTGACAGTCACATTCGCTAGGCCTCACGCCTCCATCGCAAATCCTTGTATATTATTTTGCTGATTTACCTTCCACCAAGGTGGTCAGTATTGAAACCGGCCTGAATAAAGCTCTAAAAGCAAGATATTTAATACGGGGAAAGCAGAATAATAACTTAACCACTACTTCAGACTTCAACTAATGACTAATGACCAAAAAAGACAGAACAAGAATTAAAAAGTTAAAGAAATGCTTTACTATTTTTCTTCCTTGGACTTCACCAGGTAACATTACATTTGACGCAACAATATGACAGTATAAAAGAAAATGCCTGTTTATTAGTAAATATTACACCTATATTTCACAACCAACACTAACAATCATAAAAATATAAATACAACAAATAAAAACATAACCCATCCACAACAAAAAAACAATACCACCAACAACCAACCCACAACACAAAATACCATATAAAAATCGTCTCTAAAAATCACACAAACCAATAAATTACCTAATCAAACTACCAACCACCTTTTCCACTCCCCAAATTCATATCACAATTCAATACCACAATCCAAAAACCACCAAACCCACAACTATACACACATACAACTACAAACTAATATTCCAACCTAATAAAAAAACCAAAACCCAAACCCACCAACTCATCCCATCTTACAAAATCCCACCCAATCCAAAAACACACATTACAAACTCATAATTCCTAAACACCACATCATATATAAAAAAATCCACTTTAATAACCCTTACTCAACTCACATACTACACTACCCTTCCAATCCCCACCAAACCCCAACCCAAAATAACTCACACTACATACCACCTTCCAAACAAACACCAATTCACCTCCTTACCTATACCCACCCAAACAAAATACCATTTATCCCCCTATTTCCCTCAATACTCCCCACAAATACACTCTACCCCCCCCCCACCCCACCAACACAACAAAAACAACCTAACAAAAAACAAACCAACAACCTCCATCACAAACACCACAACAAAACAAACCCCCACTACCGCCACCACTGACTGTGCCTGCTTGTAAAATATCACCGCCTACACCATTACCTCACCCAAGATCCAATCACTCCGTCTGCCCAACAAAGAAATGTAGTCACTCTCTGATAATTCTCTCCCAGTCTACCTCTCACTCATGCACACACTTTCATCCTAATTGGACAGATAGATATAGATACACTCGCACACTCTCACACATCCCAATACAAAAAAACAAAATTCTACCATAGAGTATATCTATACTCCCCCCAAACAACAACATCTCCCCACCAATATCTAAATAAGAGATAAGATAGATATAGATATAAAATGTTGTGTCCATCTACCTAAGTGTGTATCCACATATATAACTCCCAATCATGTTTGTATAACTTATGTCGTCCCCTTGTACATATGTCAATACACTCTCGTACTCCACTAATATATACTCTGAATCTCTCGAACAACCTACTGCAAAGTGTTACCTGTTGTCAGTTGTTAAGTCTGATCATGCTCTCTACTGTTGCCTACATCCACTACATATTGCCCCGCGCACACTCTCCATCCATCCCTCCCATACACTATATACACAACATCGAATATCACCACTGCCCACCATACCTAAAATATCCTTAAAGAAAAATATCATAACTTCATGTGTCCTTGTAAAGTACGCTACGTATCTTAGTTGTTAGAAGTATTAACACTCCAGTATACAAAATATCCATTACATCTCTGTACCCCCAGCTCTAAAATCTATTCGCTAATTCTGTCAAACTGCTAACAGACTATCCTCCCCCATACCCCCTCCATGACAGTGCAGAGTGCGCGACCTACTGCAACCTCATCCGAAACTCATTATCCTACAATCTGTCACCTCTATCTCTTTTAATGAAGATATGTGTGTGTGCATGTGTGTAAGTGTGTCAACATGTGTGTGTCCGTCAGAACGAGTGTGTGTGAAGTGTAGTAGCTGTTGTGTGTTGTGTTTGATGTGTGAAAGTAGACACCCCCAGTTTCAGTGTGTACCTGTGTGTCTTTGTTTCTCTTATGTGTGTCGTGTGTGTTGTGAGTGAGTGTGTGTGTGCCCCCCTGTTTCATGTGTGTATGTGTTAAGACCGTGTAGTGTGTGTGTGTGTGTGTGTTGTGTGTGTGTGTTTGTGTGTGTGTAGTTCTGAGTATGTGTGTGTCTGTCGTGTGTGATGTGTGTTGCGTTGTTTTTTTTGTGTCTCTTTGTTGTAAGTCGGTGTGTGAAACACGTGTTCAATGTTGCTCCCAACGGCTCTATACCTCAGATTGTACTGTCCTGTGTATATCATCCCATCACCCACTCACAACTTCCACACCTTACACACTGAAAATCTCGATCCCACCTATTCACGATATCGTTTCTCTCTCACTATAACACCATGTTCCCTCTATATGATCCACACCCTCACTCCTTAAGTCCGTGATCGTGCACTCCGTGTCTTTCCACATTGCGTGCCACTAACTCTATTTCATCGCTATCTGCTCCACCCCCAATCTCCACTCACCCAAATATATATTCACACAAAGACTATCACGCCAACAACAGTAGAACTTAATCTAAGAACGCGAGCCCCTAGATCTAAAGACTCCGTCCCCTGTATGTGTCTTCGTTCCTTCCTCCCTCTCTAATCTTACTCTCCTACTTAA
The DNA here is from genome assembly GCA_034510155.1 of Eucriotettix oculatus. Lineage (NCBI taxonomy): Eukaryota > Metazoa > Arthropoda > Insecta > Orthoptera > Tetrigidae > Eucriotettix > Eucriotettix oculatus. The sequence goes on from CM067379.1 coordinate 15,235,481, forward strand.
TACATCAGACCTCAATACAACAACTAATGAAGTTTCTGTCCTCGTGAGTACGTCATGTGCCCACTAATCCCATCTGTTCCCGCACCCTCAAATACCGAACACCTACCCCTCACACCCCATACTATTATCCCCAAAGAAATCAACTACTCCTATCTCGCTGTCATATGCGTATCGTCATCTCAATCACCCTAACGTAGTAATCATCCAATCACCACCCAAAACATATCTCAACACTAACTACTTCTATATAAGTCTATACTGCTTCTCTCACACTGAGCATGGCATACTACTATAGATATAGATAGATATTGATATCTGCGCTTTCTAGTTCTCTGCTGAGCTTTTACACCTTTATATTATCTATCAAGTGTAATCTACCTAGTGAACTCTCCACAAATGAAATGAACTAGATACACTAAACTGTAGTTGTCCCTAACGAAAAAAACATGAACCTCCTCTAGTCCAATGTTGATCTTCTTGAATCCTGAAAAGAACTGTCTGATACCACTCTCTCGTTCCTATACATATACGCCGCCACAATCTCCACCGTTATCTACCCATCATCAAATATTCCTACTCACACCAAATACCGTCCCACACTATCACGACTCCAAAGATGTGTGCCCCCCGATATCACTCGATCTCCTATCTCCCTACAAGAGATACACTGAAAATCATATACTTCACCACCCCATGTCCTACCAAAACTCACATGTGTGTCGAATAATTAAAAAATCGACAACAACGTGCCCAAAGTGTAAACACATCATTGTCTGTTGTTCACTGAGCTAACTGAACCCTAATAAATACGAAGACACCTGTAACGCCAGTCACCCGCAAAGAAGTATATCCACTACACTTATGAAACTGATGACTCCACCACACGCTGTGAGTACTATATGCGAGTCCACACCTGCCCTAGATTGCTTGAATTAACTGATGTAACAATACTAAATACAATACCCCACGTGTGCAATTAACGCACGATTGACCCCCCATAATTTAAACCCAAAAAAATAAACACCACCCACTCTATTTAAAATATAACCACATTATTATCAACAATAACACACTAAATTAAACTAAATTAATACCCAAAATCATTCTACAATAATACACCACCTTATAACACCCCACCTCCTCCTTACCAACTCTATAAAAAATTAATATCACCCCCCAAACCCCACAATCCCTTCACAATAATTGACCTTCTTCCAACACACATTACCTATACAATACCACTAAAAACACATAACCACCAAAATACCCATCTTCATATAATAAAATCACCAATATCCCTCGATGATTGTATGTGACAACCAAACTAAATTTAGAACACTGCCCAATATGCGTACTCTCATTTCACTCCTATCCCACCACTCCATGCACCTGTCATATATACTCTCCTCGTGATACACACAATAGGAGACGTTAAAATTTGCTATAAATACTGTAGTTCGTCAATCCCGTGTCTACCCCACACCAACCTCTCATACATATCATTAGTCCATAATAAGTGATAAGAACGCTCAATTACAACATCTCTCTCATTGCTTGTGCTAAAAAACACAGCTTATCACCCACCAATTTATTTGAACTATATATTGTACGTAGATCATTCACATCTCTATTATGTATCATAGTAGTCCTCACATCTCACTTCCCCTAATACCACCACCCTCACACACTCCATTCTAACATCCCCTTAAGCACATACTTACCCCCACCATCATTGTATGAACATTACTTGAATTCTACCAACCTAATCACCGAGTAACATAAGTATTCCTCAGTCTAGTTGTTGATATATATGATCCTCCAGTACTCTTGTGTGTGTCCCTGTTTGTCCCGTGCTGTGAAACCCCCCAATCTCAAGACATAGATAACCATGCATCACCTCTTGTCCACTACATGTGAAGTGAACATGTGAACCATCTGACTAATAGATACTAGCACCTGAAGAATCGAAACGTGTCAGTTATAAATTTAAGGTATACAGATTTGAATCATATCATATGAAGACGCAAGCCACGTCAATATCAAATGTAGAGTGAAGGTGTGTTATTTACTTATAATCTGTTCAGCCTACGAGGCGCGCGAAACTCTACATAGCGCTGTGTGTCGAAGTTCATCGAAAAGTGTCTTGATTGGTAAACATTACGCTCTGAGTGATGGCTCCCATAATAACTCTCGGCGCAAAGGGAACGGAGTATGCAGGTTGGAAGTGATAATTTTGTAAACCTAGCAGATGATAGTTATATGGTAATGTTCTGTTAGATCTTCTCTAATTGCTGGCGTACGGAGAAGAGAATTGTAAGAAGATAGGTGCAAGAGTGAAAATACTCGGACGATAATTGAATTTCACAGTTATGTGTGCCTGAGCTAGTAGATGGACCCATGATATTAGGAAACCATTACTGAAAATGTTGGTGTGGAGTGTGGCGTTATATGGGTGCGAAACGTGGACGGTAGGAGTTGCGGAAAAGAAAAGAATAGAAGCTTTTGAAATGTGATGCTATAGGAGAATGAGGTATGTGGATTAGTTAGTAAACAGGAACTTCTAAGGAGAATAGAGGAAGATAGAACAATATGCAGGACGTTGACCAAGAGAAGGGATAGATTAATAGGTCAAGTTTTGAGACATGAGGGTCCTGTTAAAGTTAGCATTAGAGGGAAGTGAGAAGAGGAGGGAAGCCAAGGATAGAATACGCTAAACAGATTAGGGAGGATGTGCGATGTGGTAGTTATGTAGAAATGAAAAGGCTTGCACAGGATAGGTTAGCATGGAGGGTTGCATCAGACCAAGTCTTAGGACTAAATACCACAACAACAACTTCAAAGTGAATCATTTTTAATGATAACAAACTTAATATTGCAAACTCCGGTTAAAAGGAAACCAAAGACCCAGGCTACATGTTCATCATATATTTAAGTATATATTTTAGGTATTTCTGTTTATGCAGCTTTAATATATTAAATAAATTGGGAGTTTGGTTCAGTAATTCTTTTCACAGTTAAGATGATGGTAACAGTCTCTCTCTTGTCTTCCTTGACTAATTTGCACGTCTCAACACCTGTTGCCATAATTTGGTCCCCTGAGCGCCACCATCATCCATCCATCCACCCACCTATCTCATTTGCTATTCCGAGGCTACGCGCTCATGAGATTCGGGAGGAAGGAAATGGCTCAATGCCGTTCACACGGGTGCAAGCAAGTTCTTAAGGTCTCGATACTGCACTCGTGACACAGATGGAGTTGCAAGACATGTGGTCAAGTGTCGCAATAAACGAAAGTGGCTCAATGGGGCAGCCAACTCTTGCTTCAAAGGGAAGCACAAAGACCTAGAATCAAAATTATAAGTTGGTCTATATTATTAGGCGAAATCTAAGTCGCGGTTTTTTTTTACCGCAGCAAATGTCCTCAATCCCACTCACACTGCTGATCGTTCTCAGTAGCGATCATCATTAGTACATTGTGCTTAAAGGAGCAATTTTAACACATTTTCCAAAACATATAATATGCATATAACCCCTAAAAAAATTACAAAACGCCAAACTGGAGCGAGTTACGTTGGCAGTTTACTCTACAACAAACTACCTTCAGAAATTAAAACACAACCCCTAAGTTTTAGGAGTAAAGTGAAAATTTTACTACAAAATCACTGTTTCTGTTCATGAGTACTTGAATTCCACTCTATGATAACAAAAACCATTTTAAAATAATAAAACTAACTAATATAGGGGGTAATGTGCCTAATATGTAACCCTTTAATTTAGTGTAATGAAATTACTGCAAAAAACAGTGTTTATATGCCATAAATGAATGTCTGAATGCCAACCTCCATTAACTTTAACAAGTGCCTATATGCTTTTAAACTTTAATTTTTTAAGAATTCATGCACTCTAAGTGTAATATCATTACTATTAATTTATCACATATGTCACTTGTCCTATTATTGTATCTCAAGATAATTGGATTAAATAAATACAATAGAATACAAATACATAATCTACAAATATTTTGTTAGTTTTGAGATGTAAATGAATTTTTCGTGTCATTATTTTCAATGAAAGCTGGTTTCACTTATCCCGTAACTTCAATTATAGGAATTATATATCGACTTTGTTTCAAAATTAGAATAGGGGAAGAGAAACAATTTGGAGGACTTTGAGCAAGAGAAGGGATAGATTAATAAACCACATTTTGAGACACGAGGGTCTTGTATACTTAGTGTTAAAGGGAAGTGTGTGGGGTAAGAACAGAAGAGGGAGGCCAAGGATGGAATTTGCTATGCAGATGAGGGGGGATGTGGTGATAGGTTAGCATGGAGGGTTTCAGCAGACCAGTAGAATACCACATCAACATAATTTGCAAAATTGAATTATTTTCATTCATATGCTTACTTTTATAAAATGACTTTCCATAATACACTGAGTGCCCTATGTTTATTTTCTAACAGCAAGCTACGTCAAGGTCTGCCCTCGAAATGATCCTCAATATGACCAGTGTGTGCTCAGGTCTGTAGAAGCCATCAGACCTCATCTAATAAAAGGTAAGTGAACATGCTTGCTTTCTTCCAAACAAGAATAACTTTACTGTAATATCAGATAAGTTGTAATTTACATCTAGCCATAGATGTTTCACACCTCTCAATTGATGTAATTATTCATTTTCATGATTTTTGTAACATTAAATTTTAATTTATTTTATTGAATGCACTGATAATCACATTTAATACTCCAAGGAATCCCTAAGATGCATGTACCTCCTATTGAGCCACTGTTGATTCCCGCTCTTGCCATTACAAGAGATATTGAAGCATTGAAGGTGAAAGCAGATCTTAAAAACATTGCTGCCTATGGAGGATCAAACTTTGTTATAAATAAGTTGAAGTAAGTTTTCTTCAAACACATTATTTTCAACCAAAAAAAAAAATAATAATAATAATCACAGAATCCATTTTTGCAAACCTGTTGAGCCACACTATTTTTTAAGGTCAACCTATATGTTTATTGCAGATATATTTATCTATTTTGAATGCAATAATTGTACTTGTTTTTTCATAAAGTTAGACTTCAATTTTAAATGTAGAAACCTGGATATTAAGAATGAGAATAAAATTAATTTTCAAAGGCAATAAGATTAAGCATTAATGTCAGGTTAAAATGTCTCATCTAGGACAGATCTGACAGATTTAACGCTCGAGTTGTCTGCAACGTTTCCCCACATTTACGTGACAGCTGACACAGTGGTGGATGGTCGTCTATTAACTGTAGCATTGAAAGGAAATGGCCTTTTTAAAGGAAACTTCAGTAAGTTGGAATCTTCATAAATTTATGTGTAAAAATTCAATTTTACCTGATCATGAAAATTTACCTTCAAGTTAAATATTTTAAACTTTTTACTTTTTACAATTAAGGAAAACATGTAGAAAAGTTCTTTTAATTATACAAATATTTTACACAGTAAGTCTATGTGGATTATTTTCTTTTCTAACTTTTCTGTTTTTTTTGCCATTGTTCAAGTAGGTGGAAAAAATTACATTTGCATTTTATTTAAAATCTGGTTTAGACAGTCTTCTTTTTAATGTGCAAAATTGCTATTCCCACATTACATTACAACTGATTTCATCTCAAATCTTATTCCACGTGGGGTAAATTATATTTTGAGTAGGCGAAAAGATAAATTCTCAAGTGGCAAAGTAATTTAAGATATTCACAAAAAGTGAATTATTTGTTTCCATATTTGGCAACCATTTATACTAATAAGTGTATGAAGTATTTGGTCCCTCACCAAATTTTTTTCTTTTTGCTTTATTTCAGCAAACGTGAAAGTAGATGCTCAGGGAAGAGGGAATTTAATTGAAATGAAGGGCAAAAAGTTTTTACAAGTGAATAAACTTTCAACGAAAATAGGACTGGATGATGCTAGCCTCCAATTTGACAACAAGGACAAGAATACTGCCCCAATAAGTGAGTATATCATTGTACGCTCTGGGAATAAATTTTTTAATACCGATATGAAATCACTCTTTATAAGTCAGGGAATAATATATGAATATACCATTTGTTAAATAATGTCTGCATCATTAAATGTTACACTAGCAGATGAAATTTAATTATAACCAAACATATATATTGCACAATACTGAAAAAGAATGGGTTGTACTGCACCAGAATATTATTTGAATATTGAATTTTTTTTTCTTTTCATAAACTACAATAACACACAAATGTACCCAGAAAGTCCTTGAAATATAAAAGTTTGCATTGGTTTCAGAGCAAACCACTTATAAGGCACATGCAATGCCAAAATAACATACTTAGTTCTTCATATTGACAAGTGGAAAATACTGAAAATCAACATACCAATACTTATATTCAACCAATGATTACTATTATTTACTTTTGACTTTTCTTTTTCAGCTAATACTGCGATCAACTTTGTCAGGCAGAATAAGAGACAAGTTTTCGACATCATAAGACCCATCATTGATGAAACGGCTGAAGCTGTGGCAATAGAATTTGCAAATGCAATCTTCAAAGCTGTACCATTTGAGGAAATATTACCTAACTAAATTCATGTGAGACTTCTTTCATTTCATAAACAACATTTTTTTTATATTTTTTGAAGACTGAGCTATGTAGATGTTGGTGTTAATAAGCATACACAGACTTCTGAATACACAGCAAATCACACAACTCAAAAAATTAACATAAGTCATCAATTAAGGATTGTATTTATGTGACAGTTATGCAGATGATATAGAAGTAACATAAGTCTGTAATTAAATTGTTTTATGTCTGCATTTAAGAACCAAAATCTTTCATTCAATGGATTATATTTATATTAATGTTAACAGACAAATAGCACGATGAAACATCCATGACAATTCATTTGTACAGATACATAATTTCAATAAATGATGAAGTGATAATTTTCTCATTCAAACAGTGTCTTGTCATTCTCCAAAACAGTGCAGCAGTCTTGCTTTATATCCTACAAAAAATCCTACTCCTACCTCCATTAAAAAAACATAAATGAAATAGAGAGAGTCAACTCATATTTTAAGCAACAAGTACATACCCATAAAATTAAACAATTGCATAAATTGTTCTGTGAAATGACAAAAAAAATATCGAGTAGCAATAAGACACATGACTGCAAATCCAGTTGCAATAGTATCCAGAACTGCAGCAAACTTACCTATTTAACTTTTCAAAGGAATGTCATAAGAAAATGATTGGTAAAGAAACACAACATGTTAACTCAATATGTTTAACAATCTTATGTACAATATATACAATATAAACAATAAATAACAATCCAGCTTAAGAGCTCATAAAGTCTTTTGTATAAGCTTTGTCACCAATAAACTGTCCAAGGCGAAGTATACTATCTGGCTGAGGTTCAACAACAATGTCACTGTCATCTTCGGTCCCGTCAGCTGGCTCTGAAAACGAAATGTGTATTCATGTGTTAGAAAACACTAAAATTACAGTGTCTTGAAATCTTAAATGTCTTTGGAAATTCAGGCTTAAATATGTGATATATTGTAACAGACATTTTGCTTATTCCATTCTTTTAATTCATCTTATTTCCCCTTTCAATTAGTCACAGTTCTGTTTTGTATACATAATGCATTTGGCTTACCTGCTCATTTGTAATAAACTGCCAATTTATTTCCCCATTTTTGGTTCATGGAATTAATAAAATCTCATTTGAAACCTTTTGTTGCTGTTGTCAACTATTTGTAATACTACCATATAGGTTTATCAAGTAACCAAGATTACCTCTGAATTACACAAAATTAAGTAAAAAAACTTTCAGAACACAATTTTTATTTGACATAACTGAGAATTTTTAATGACAAACTTCCTAAATCTTAAAACCGGGGAAGAATTAAATAATTATATTAAACTTTATAGCATTCTGCATGCAAGTCAGACAAGTGTAAAAACAGTAAACTAAGGTTAGCTTACCTAATGTTGTTGTCACTTTATCTGTGAATAGGTTTATATTATGGAATGTATACATAACATACAACTTCACACATCCAATTTCATTTAATATCTGAAACAATTTATGGTGATTTAATATTTTTCAATTTTATATAATTCTGTTAATCTGTAAAAATTTTATCACTAACAGATTACAAACATTGAATGTGATTATATTAATATGGTTATTCAGGTAAAGAAGGAAGGTGAAAAAAAATTAAGTTAATAAGACAGAATCAAAACACCCGAAACAGTGAGTGGCTTGTTCTATTATTCCATCATGTATCATAGCATACTAATTCCATTCTCAAAGAGAAATAAATTTACCTCAATAAGCTCCCTAACATGAAATGGTTGTAAAGCAGGAGAAAATCTTTGAGCAATATCCTTAATGGTATTTCCTGGTTTGAACATTGAATGTCCCAAAATTGCACCCAACATACGATCCAGAACTCTTCGGTTGACAGTTCCGTCTATTCGTACCCACGGTCTTATACATACATGAATAGCTTCACTGAAAAAAAGGACTTTTAAAGAACAATTCATACAGCTAAGACACTTCCTAATGATTCAACTGATTCACAATCCAAAAAATAGGAAAAAACTCTAAATTAAATGTTTCAAGTAGAACTGAATTTATAACTTAAAACTGTAATTATATCATGAGTTTTTGCATGAAGTATCAACAAAAATTCAGAAATAGAAGAATTTTAATTCATAATAAAAGACGTTTCGTCCCCAACTTTCGGAAGTACTTCATATCAGATCAAATGTGAATATACTTCAGTCAAATATATTTCCAGTTTTTCTCTTTTTCAGGCAAAAACAATATTTTTTTTTAAAAATTTATCTTCTAATAATATTATTCCATATATATTTATTTATTAGGTTATATAAGATTTATATTGAAGTAATATAATTATATTGCTTTATAGGTTAAATATGGTTCTTAAATCAGATTATTAATTATTGTTTAAGTTCTACGTATTTGCCACCGGGCATCTGCCCATTTGTATATTAAATAAATACATACAAACATAAATTCTTTAAATGTAAAAACATGTACTTAAAATTTTAATACACTATATGACTATGTGTGATTATAATTTTAAGTTGCTTTCTGGAACCATTTAGGTGTAATTATCATAGTTTAAAGCAACACTATAAGTTTAGCAACCTGTATCTTTGGCATTATTTTCCCTCAGTTGACCCTAGATGTTGTGGAAGCAACACAAAATTTCTGTAAATATTTTAAGTGTAAGTAACTATGATATACAAAGTTTATTTGTTTGTTTAAATTTGTATGTATATGTAATTATATTAATTTTTTGTAAAATGAACGGAAGAGGTTCCAAAAGTTAGTGACAAAATGTCTTTTATTTTGAATTAAAATTCTTCTGTTTCAGACTTTAGCCATTAATTATATTTTATTTTATTTTTATTAAGTCAGATTCAGCTGGTTATTTAATTTATGAAAACAAAAAGTAATTAATTTGGTCTAACCTTTTTTCTAATAACTTTGCAGCTGCGCTGAGTTCCTTTGCTTTTGCAATTTTTTCTTCGACGAGCTGCTGATACCTTGAAACTGCCGGTCTCCTCCTTGTTCTCAAGCTTCTGGAAGATTTATTTTCTACAGTTTTTTCAGTATTTTGGGCATTATCTTCATTGCTACCCATCTTATTTTCTTCACAAATTCCTTGATTGTCATTTGTATATTCACTAGAATCTTCAATGTGACTAATCACACTTGTTTGTTGCTGTGAACTGTCAATAACTGATTTCAATGCACCACCTTCTTCTTTGTCAGAAATTACTTGCTCAGAGGGTGCTGTACTGTTAATATCATTCCCGTCACATGAAGTTTTTGTAACCGATTTGGGATTACCTAATTCACTTACACTTTCACAATTTATAACTTCTTCATTGACATTTTCCATTTCTGCTGTGCTGTTAATATCATTCCCGTCACATGAAGTTTTTGTAACCAATTTGGGATTACCTAATTCACTTACACTTTCACAATTTATAACTTCTTCATTGACATTTTCCATTTCTATGTCTTTAGTTTTCTCTTCTGGGCATAACAGGGCATTAACTTTACTACCATTTTCCTGATCAGACGTATAAATATTCAATTTTGTGTGTGGAGCTTTTCCTTTGCTTTCCTCTTCTATACAATGTAACCTGGCATCTTCACTGGAATTATCTCTTTCGATATTTGATATTACATTAATGGGTACCCTGTCTTCTTTATCAGATTCAACTGTCTCTAATTCACATGAAGTTTTTGTAACCAATTTGGGATTACCTAATTCACTTACACTTTCACAATTTATAACTTCTTCATTGACATTTTCCATTTCTAAGTCTTTAGTTTTCTCTTCTGGGCATAACAGGGCAGTAACTTTACTACCATTTTCCTGATCAGACGTATAAATATTCAATTTTGTGTGTGGAGCTTTTCCTTTGCTTTCCTCTTCTATACAATGTAACCTGGCATCTTCACTGGAATCATCTCTTTCGGTATTTGATATTACATTAATGGGTACTCTGTCTTCTTTGTCAGATTCAACTGTCTCTAATTCTTGGTCAACTGAAATGATCAAATTTTCTCTTTGAACTATTTCTGAAGAGCACACTTCCTTTATATCCTCACGAGTATTACCTTCCAGTAAAACTGAAGGTGGCAGGGTTTGTGAGACATCACCAGAGTCATCTTTCTCTTCTCTATTGTCTTTTACAGCATTCTTTTCAGGTTCCATAGAAACTTCCAAATCCATGGTTGTGTTTTCATCTGAGCACTTATCTTCTTCCTTGGCATTTTCTGAAACAGTTTGGGATGCTGACATTTTTTTCCTGATAACTTCTAAACGCTTTCTTGCAAGAGTTGTACATATTTTTGCTTTCAACAAAGCTGTATTACTAGATGATGAACAGAACTTTTTGAGTTTTCCCTTAAAACTTTGTGGGGTAGTAAATGATTCCCTCTCTCCCGTGGTAGTCGAGTTGCCCTCAAGTTTTGCTTTCTTTGCCTGATGAGATGCGGTGCCTCCACGCTTCCTCTTATAATTTTTATTTGATTCCCGTTCAATTAATATGTCATTGGCTGGGCCAAGTGCTTTAGCTGGAACTGGCACTATTTTCTCCCTCATAAGTCTCTCGAGCCTATAGGTCCACACAAGCCATGGTTGAATAAATGTAGTATGTACATAGCGAACAGAAGTGACGCCAACCCTGATGACGATCTTTGTTCTTATCAGGAATTGAATTACTTCCGAATATGTTATGTTGTTCAAATACTTTTTACAGTATGCCTGAAAAAAAACTTTTATTATTTAAAATGAACCAATAAGAAATATTACATGATTACATTGATTTAGTGGTATTTACAACAAAATCTTTGATCAATATAATCAAGATAAAACACCTTCAACTGATTTTGACGCATTCCCAATTCTCTTCTTTGTAGCAAATCTGATATAAGCTTTTTCATTGTTGGCCACTCTGTTTCGGACTCAAAAACCTCTATAAAGTCATCATGTACAATTTCATCACTGATTTCTTCATTTTGAATAACTATGGATCTGAAAGAAGAAGCGTATGACCACAATTGTACAGTATTGAATCTCAAAATTAAGAAGTTAAATAAATATGATACTTTACACTCTAATCTAAGTTGAGTGAAATAACAGGTGCATATGGGAAACACAAGCAGTAGTTATAATTAGTACTATAACGGAAGTATATAAATAGTGCCCGAAGTTTTAGTAGCATTCATTAATAAACAAATTCACTAATGTCATTTTCAATTAATTTCCAGCAAATATTAACTCCAATATTATTTATCAAGTTTAATACTTACGAAGATATTCTTTTTAAACAGCTGTCGACAATGCTCTGTCGGAGAGGAAGCAAAGATTGTGCATTTTCATTTTTACGTAGTTTGTCAACAAAGTGACAGTAAATTCCACACGAGTTTACAACAAAAAAATCATGAGCATGCTGTGAGTTTGATACGCTCTTGTCTTCCAATTCTTCCCTCATCATATACAATGCAATGCGTGAAGCTGTGCGAGCCAGGGCATTCTGTTGGTTAGCTGATGTATCTGGGTTGAAATCAGGGTCATTCTTGTCATCATCTGAGTCAAAATCACTGTTTCCATCTTGATCATCGTCAATACTTTTAAATAGCATTGATGTTGTGGCCAAGTCTTTGCTCGACCTGTATGACTGCAAAATTTCTCGATACCTCTGCAAAACAAAAATATGGAAATAAAGGCACTAAAACTTTTGAAACTGAACTTGGTACGGTCAACCTTCGACAAAGATAAACAGAATGGCAGATAATTCAAGCTCTCAAATTTAACAACTTACCTCCACAATTCGGACATAACTCTCATCTAACTCTGAAACTTTAGGATTTAAAATGATAATCTGCTCAGGAATCTCAATCTTAAATTCAATCTGTAAGAATAAAGTAGCATTTTATAGTTATTCTTCATTTTGATAACTTTAATATTTCTGCTTAATATCCTACCATATTTTTACAAAATAGTTCAATAAGAGTAGCAGTTGATCCGCCATCAGATATAAGTAACTTCATGCCAGTTTCAGGATTTGTAGCATACATTTCATCCATGGTTTTACCCATTTTATAAGCTTGATTATACACAGAGTACTGGTACTTTGTTTGAAGGATGTGGAGGTAACTGCAATACGAAATGATGTGGATTTTTAATGAAAGTACATAATATCAAATAAGTAAAATAACAAATTACAGTATTTACAAATATATTCCGAGACAGAGAAAATTAGAAGTGATGGCAACTATCACTGTGACCAATTGTCACATACTTGAATAATTCAATCTAATTTGGCATATCACAAGTTGATTATCTCACACAAATCGTCTTTAATTTCATGTTTATTCAAAATGTTTAGTTGAAATAAATGTTATTTGAGAAAACAAAAAACATCATGAGCTCAGCAACAAACAAAATGTTATAATTGTTCCAACTATATCTCAACGAATACAGGAAATTAATAATGGCCAAAGTAGTGGGACTTGTAGGAAACAATAGTTACTAACCAAAGTATAAAATAAGGTTTCATTCCTACATTGGAACTTCTTCAGGTGTAAACAATCAAAGTTAAAAAGCAAAAAAGTTATAATCGGCACAAATAGTACTCATGTTTTCAATCAAATTATAAGTGAAACACCAACTGTCTCCATGGCTTGTTGTAGATCTACAATGAGTGCTATTCGTGCCTATTAAAAATTTTTTGGTTTTACCTTTGATTGTTCACACCTGAAGAAGTTCCAATAATAGTAATGAAACATTGTGTTATATGCAGTTAATAAATATTGCTTCCAAACAATTACATAAATTAATTGTCCACACCTTCTCATAAACTATATTCTTTTTTTATGTCAACAGTTAATGAAAAAATAAAAAATAAAATTTTTTTATTAATAAATAAAATATATAGAACATGAATATTGTTTTCTCTAATGTTCTGGAAAATTAGTGTTCTAATACCTAATTGAGTGTTGATATGGAGATGAAGACAGTGGCAGGTAATTTCCTCTCTTATTTGCAAGGTGCATGTAAGGTTTTTTTAGAGAAACCATGTGATCTTCACGGATTTTGGCCATTGTCGACCTTAATAAATTATCAGGAAATTGCTGATATACTTTGAATAATTGATAAGACCATGAGGTTTTGTCAGTCAGGACGCAAAGTGAACTCTAGAAAAAATAGATAAAAAAAAACAATTATTTTAAGAGAAAATTTATGACTAATTACATAAGATATATATACTGTTTTCTATATCAAAGTCTTGTAAGAACTAGGATGCTTGTTTCAGCTGAATCAATTAATTTTTTACAATGTCAATTTTACATATGTCAATAAAAAAATTATTTTAATAGCAGAACAATGCATTACACACTAATTGCAATAAGAAGTAGCCAAATTACAGTCAAAAATGTATTTTACATTTTGTGTTTTCAATGCATGGTAGAACTCTGAGGTTAAATTAGAAAATGAAAAATCACAAACTTGTGAACAACACTTATACAAAGAATAATTACTGTGTAGAAAATGTAAGGAAAATTTTAATGGATTGAAAATGTTTATTTTATAATCATGTCTACAAAATATTACATCAGACAGTATATTTAATATTTTCAATATACTTACATGAATAATGCTATTTACAACAGAACTAAGAATCTCTGTAATATTTGTAACATCCTGAAACCTTCCTCTTGATTTCAGAGATTTTGTAGGTTGAACAACATGATATTTTTGCCTGTAAAATTTAACATGTAAATATTTATTTATTTCGGACATGCAAATTTACAACACAAATTTGACTTCAAAATAAACTCATATTTTTCAAACAATCTATCATCAAACCATCATAAAAAATAAGCCTTATTGCATATTTTATTAACTAAAAAAATATAATTTCAAAAAAAAACTTACCAGAATTCTTCAATACTATCTGGTATGAATTCCCTTGGTTTCTTCATAATTTCTTCAGAACGTATTTCTAATACATCAACCAATTCTCTAAATTTATTAGCAATAACATTCTCCAGTTCTGTGCTGCTAACATCTTTACGCAACTGAGGTATAGAAATCTGGCAATAAAGATATTTACAATTAAAAAGTAATACTAATCTCAAAAATATATTTGTCTGCTTTTGTGCTACTCAATTTTTTCACTGTTCAACTTTGTGTGCATTAAGAACAAAATAAGAATTGTGCTATTTTATACATCAAATAAAGTAAAATTTAAAACACCATTAACCAGGTACAAATACAAACTTACATGGAATTTTTTTGTAATCTGAGGATCTTGTCTTATCTCCTCTAGCATCATTGCAACGCTAACACTAGTTTTAACATTTTTCATCATGTACAATATTCTTCTCTGGCATGCTCTGGATGTTTTGTTAAATGATTCCTGAAAAATCAAAATAGGTGTCAATTTATTTATAATTTTAAAATCATACATTTAGGAGCAATTGTCTTGATACTGAAATATAATGCAACTCGAAATCCAACTCAGTGAAAAACATATTCTAATAACAATAACAGTACAGTAAATCTTTTGTTCAGTATTTCCCCACAACACTTGTATACTAACAGGAAATTTAAGAAACAATAGAAAAACTACCAGAAAAAAAACCTTACTACACCAAATTTTGATGTTTTTATCCTCATTTATTTCATATAAAACTTTTATCTTTTGGTATTGTTCCAGTATATACAAGATTAAAATAATGTATTTACAAAATTATAATAATGCATATAAGTCACATGTAAACACGAAGGTAGGTTAGTCCATTGAATAACCTGCTTTAGCAAATGGATTAAGTTGTTTTATTTATTTATTTTTCCTGGGTGGATCTGAGAGTCATACGATGTGGGTGGGTGAAGTTTGACAGGTGGTGTATTGATTATTGCAGAATATATGAGGATATGGTCTGCGGGAATGATGATAAGATGGGTTAGGATGTGTCTGAATGTTCAGGGGGAAGGATGAGGTCGATTGGAAGTTTTCTTTTGAGCCGACCGAAGTGCAGAGATGGAGAGTGTTGTTATGGAGTTGTTGGATCGTGGGGTTTGGGTGGTTGGGAGGTTACAGATTTGATTATTACAGAGTTTACTTTGGGAAGTTTGATGTTATGGTGGATGACGAAATTTCTAAGGTACTAGGGTGAGTGTAATGATACACAGGATTATGTTTTAATTTTGGCTGTTGTTCCCCATATGGACGAGACATAGGGCCAGGTGGGTTGTATTACAGAGAGGTATAAGAGGCATTTTGTGCTGATAGTTATTTGGGGCTTAATTTTTCATGCATTATACGACATCTTATGTAATATAGAAAAGAAGAAATAAAAAAGTATAAATAATTACATAAATTTATAATAAAGGGAGTTTATGCTAATCAATTTTTAATGACAACTTACAGGTCTTTTCTTATGTAGTAAATCTCTTATAGTGTGGAATCCAATAATTTGCTGGTGTGGATTAGGAGACAAGAACATACTGGCCACTTTACATAATAATAAAAGATTATCCTCCTTCTGACTCCACTCAACTCGGCTGTAAAAAAAATTGCAACAATTATTTTAAATGAAATTTACATAAAATGTTTTACCTATCAATTACCACAAATTTTTCTTACAGTTTACTCATCAACCGTAGGGCTTTTCTGTCTGCTTCATCATAATATGGTTTATTCAAACTTCTCTTTGATGGTCGAAGCTTTATTCTTCTTGTAATATTTGCTTTGCTTTTGCTACTTCTAACTGTTGGTTGTGCCAGTATGATAGATCCAGAAGAATTGCTCGGACCTTGTTGGCCTGCAATTTTCCTTGAAGCCTTAGGTTGTGAAATACTGGGTTTCTTCCAGTTACCCTGAAATTTGAATGGCATACAGTATGAAATTCACATTCATCTCAAGCTGAAAGATTGAGACATGTTTTGTTCATTATTGCAAGCCAAAAAAATATTAATAAATGTAAAACTGTTGAACAATGTTTCTACAGAAAATTTGTAGAATCCATTTGTGTATATGTGTATATGCACCACAAAATCCCACTTTAATATGTTTTGAATATGTACTGAAATATTGCAGAAGTTTTAATTTAACAGAACATATACAGCGCACTCACTTTGTAATTGTCAAATACTGCTTCATGTTTTTTGGGTTGAGGTTTTATTTTAGTAACACCTGAATTAAACTGTAACAAAATAAAAGAAGTTAGCAAAAAGTGAGATATTTTACTAACAACATGTTTTAGTCTGCATCAGTAGTAAAATTCAGATACAAGAATATTCCAGGGCAATACTTACACTGTCTTGAGGACAATTGCCAATGTTCTTTGTGCATGGCCAATTCCAGTTTCTTTTCAGGTGTCTAAAAAATAGGAAAATTGTAAAATAATTCACTATAGCTAGCAGCCATGAACATACAATTAATGAGAAAATAGATGTTATTAAAAATAAAAGAACATTGAAATAATTAATTTTAATATTAATGCAAACTGAATGAAATGAGCAATAGTTTAATCAATAAACAATGAGCAGTTATAATGCCTTAACTTCCAATCTTTTCAAAATTAACCATTTTTAGAAACTAATATATTTCATTATAAAATTTACTGCAAATTAATGATAAATTTTCTTTTCAAAAATATACATAAAAAATAACTGCATCAATGCAAAACACTAATAACTGGACTGAAATCAAAGTAGCTCCTATTGACTCACGCAAATATGGCTGAATCAAGACCTGCTGCACCTTTCTTGTCTCCTGGTATTTCACCATTATCAAGTGCTTCCGCTTCATTTGCACCAACAGGTTCCAAAGATTTTACCATAGCAGGTTTTGAATGCAACATTTCCAAGACTATATCTTTTCCATCCATGCAAAGACGGCCACCTTATGTAAGCATAAAATATAAATCAGAAAATTAAAAAATAGGCTCCCTGAAATACAATTACATTAAATAATCTTACTGAAGTAAAACTGCTTATCATAAACTATTATTTTCTGTCATTAAGTCAGAATTTCTTATATTATTCAACACATTATATACAACATTTCCTCCACAATTTTGGGACATAAACAATCAAATTTCTTCTGAAGTTCCTGTTTTATCTGCAGACAAAAAAAAATTCAATAAATTATAACAAAACTTTATATATACTGTGTTGAATAATACAAAAATTTCTGACTTATTGGCTGTTTGTTTATTTTATATCAGATTAATTTAAATATTGTGTTAGTTTCTGTTTTTCAACATAAATATTAGCTTCATGTGGATATAAGGTAGCCAATATATGTCAAACGGCAACATCTGATGATGCAGAAGAACAAGCAAAGAGTTTGGTTAGCAATAAAATATTTTCAAATATAGAACTAACTCATTAAAAATTCGAACATCAAGAGAATAAATATTATAGTACAAGTAAAAGCATATTTTAAATGAGTTAAAACAGCCTCTTTGTCAATATTTATTTTATTTAAATATCTAACTATACTATGTTTTGTCTCTCATTTGAGACTTCTTCAGGTATACAAATTTAGCTGTTCATGGAACCTCACTCCAAGACTACTTCAATAAAATAAATACTGACAAAGAGACTGTTTTAACTCATTTAATGTAATGAATTCTTCAAAGAAAGAAGGTTTTAATTACTTACCTAAATTTGTATGTAAGCATATGTTCCACATTTCATACCAATATTTATCAACATCAATAAGTTCTCGGAATACATATTTTCTTTCCCCATAAACAACATCATTTGATATCTGATGATAACCAGGTTTTGATGTTGTTGTGTCTAAGAGGCTTGTTCTTTTATTCAGGTAAATAAATACCTGGAACAATGAAACAGAGGAAAAAATGATGAGTAGAAGAAAAGAAAATTTTTAAAAACAAATCTAACACTGCTTCATTTACAATTGTGCTGCTTTAAAAACTGAAACTAATAAACATTCACAATAAATTGTGACATCTAATAAATAACAAAAATTAAAATAAAAATGCTCTTTCACTTAAAAAATTTTCTGCAAAATAAATCTGAATTATACCTGATCTTTCTCCTTAAGACGTTGTGGGCTAAATCGTAAAAGCCCAATGAAGCACAGACGTTGCATCACTTCATGGACACTAAATATATATCTTCTTGATGCCATCAAACAACCTCGCAGAAGTGGAGACAAATATTTCACAAGTGTATGCTTTCTAATGGGATGCTTCAACAACTCGTCTAGCTCAGGAATAATGTAAGAAACATTAACTAACTGAACAAACACAGACAGCGGCAGTCTCAGTAAAATATCACACATTAAAGCCCATCCATCTGGCCAGCCTGGAAATCAATTCCATAAAACAATAAAAAGTGTTTTACATTAATGTGTAAATGTAAAAAAGATAATGTGTAAATTTTTAATACCCAAATGAAATGGCAGCTTAGGGACAAACATTTTCCAACTAATTTCAGGAACATATATTCTGGAAAATTCTCCTATTTCATCCTCTGTTAACTTTATATCTTTCTTTTCAAAAGACTTTATAGTTGCTGCTTGGTCCAAGTTAGGATCCCCTTGATAACCATAAATTAGATAAAACAGGAACTGATGGAGAGATTTCATTCGAACAAATTTCGGGCTAAATCCATATTTCTTGCCTATTCTCTGAAACAGAACAAAATTAGACAGAGTTTTCATTTTACCATTTTTATAAGTATTTGTTCAACTTGACATCTATCAAAATTTCAATGTTTCTTGTAGCTTGTCAAAAGATCTGTTATGAGGTTAATGATTCAATAAATTTTATTTTTACAATAAAATACTTACTTTGTCATAAAGAAAGCTGTGCTTTACTATTTTGGAGCTGATTTCTTGTAACTCATCCAAACTCTGACAGACAGTGGCCAAGTCATCACTTTTCACCTTCTGGCCATCTGAGTCAGGTTGATGTTCACTTGTTGTTTTAATTATATCATTAAGAATAAAGAATTTAACTTTAGCCTGTTCAATTGCTGACTGGATAACTGAATGATCTAAAAATTCATTTGTAAAATACAAACATCTTTAATAACATATACTACTAAGGCACTTAAATGAAAAACTGTCCTAAAAATATTTATTCATTTAAAAATAAGAAAAACAGATGAACCAAATGTAAAAATTAAGTTTTAAAATTACATTTAAAAAATGCAATGTCATAGGCCATGTCCATGAGAAAAATGAATTAATATTTTAACAACAAAAATTTATGTCTGCAAATATCTCACCAATTGTAACAGATGGTTCACATGCAAAGTTTAATATTTTTTCTTTGCCACCTCCTTGCAGAGTAACTTTTATTACTTTTAATATCCCATCATTACTTAATTTGAACAACAAACGCATCAAAGACTTTTTGTCTATTTTCACTTTATATCCTTCCTTATCTTCTTCATGACTTATTATCTGAAATAAATAAATACAAATTAAGACTATGCGAATGTTTTAAAAAGATTTAAAAATCATTTCTTAAGAAAATTATGTTCAAACCTTCATTAATTTGGAGAAATCGTCTATAACTTCTTGTTTCTTTATGGTTTCAATAATGATATTGGCTCGTTTAAGCAGGCGATAGGTAACACTAGGATTCTCTATTCCTTGATGGTCAAAAAAGTTTTTGAGATCTTCTGTTAATCTTGAGCTGAAAACATGTCACATCAATACATTCTAATTATCAGTAATAAATTAATGCAATTAATTGAAAATAATGTAGTACCAGTAACTATATGTATTGAACACTCTCAAGGAGACTCATAAATTTTTAGTTATAAATGTAGGATTAATTAAATAAAAACTTTTTTCATAATTCTGCTTGCAAATTTATTAGATTTAACTTTGTGAAAATCAGACATTAATTGATTTAATACAAATATTTAATTTCTCTAGTATTATAAAGTAATTGTTCTATTACCACTAATGGTATGCTATTAAAAATATAATTCTAATATGTCCACTATAGGAAGCTCAATTCTAAGTGTTTATAACTTGGTATGTTCTACAGTTGAGACCCGGTCAATAAATTAATTTATAAAGTTAGGAGTATGTGATTCAGATATAAATAAAACATATTAAAATTGAATACCTCTTCTGGCCCATTCTTGATTTAGAAAAGTCTATAATTTCAGTCACAATACCATCTTCATTGTTTTTCTGAGTTGGTCTTTTTATACTGACTGATAATTTAGAAGTAGAAGGTTCTGTTCCGTCTACAACAGAATCCAAAGAAAATGAGGAAATTGAAACCGAGGCACCTAAGGAACTATCAGAATCAATTTCTGAAGCCTGAGGTAATTTGTCACATAATTCCACTTTGGTTTCATTTTGCTGTTTAGCAAGCAGAGAATCTCCCTCCTTAGCAATCTGTTCCTTTTGTTCTTCATAATTTTCAACTTTAGGAATCAAAGTTTGTTGCTTTGTTGTTGACAATGTGGAGGGAACTTCTTCAGGTGTATCTACAATCTCCGATTCTGAAACTCCTGATGACTGTGAAGCCTCCATTTTAATTGTCTCTGATTCTTTCTCATTAACAGTTTTCTTTACCTCTCTTCCATTTTCTTGTATTGTCTTCAAAGGACTGTCCTGAGAAAGCTTCTGTCGCTTCATCAGACCCCCAAAGGTCTCTTTTGATTTTCTTTTCTTGGGAGCCTTAAGTTTTTCAGAAGCATTTTTGCTATCTTTGGCAAGTGATAACATTTTCTCACGCTCTTTATTAAACTGCATATTAAGTACACATTCTTTTTCAAATTTCTTTGCCATGAATCTGAAATTCAAGTGATAAATATTAAATGAACTATCACAAAATTAAAATGAAGTTGTTCTAAAATATCTTGAATAAGAGAAAAGTATAGATATTGATATGAATCTCTTAGCAACAATTTAAATTATTTGTATTTGAAGTTTACAAGCAATGTCTATTGGTTTCAATTTACTCCAGTACTGCCAATGTACATAATTTGGCACTTTGAATAGCAGTAACCATTTTCTAAATTGATAGTCCAATATGGAATGACAACATTGTATAAGTATTATCAACAAATCACAAATTGTTTTGCAGGACACGCACATACCGGGAGACACGCTGCCTTCCAATGTCCTTCATATAAGTTGCCACTAAATTACATTTGAGTAAGTTCCTACACAAAGTCCTTGACTGTAGCTTTGAAATTCCCATGGCAGAACTTAGCTCCATCTGGCTGTAGCCCCTGGGCCCAGCTTCCTCTATTTTAAAATAGGCTTGGCTGAGGAGTGGTCTATCAATCAGGTGAGAACAATTCAGTGTTCGTTCTGGGAAAGACACAAAATGAAGGCAATACATTATAAGAACATTACTTCATAATAAATAAAAACGGCCAAAAAAGTTAATATTAAATATATAACTATATATTAATAAAAGCAACATTTAATCTCCATTTTGAGACTTCTTCAGGCTTAAAATTTAGCAATACATCCTATTTACTCCTTGACTCCCTCAGTCAAAAAATATTTTTTGAATTTACATGTGAATAATTTGGTGCCGCACTGGACCATCTTCAGTGACACGGCCGAAATGATTTGTAAATAAATAGTTTTATATTTAATGTGTGCTTTTTTTCACCATTCTTATTTATTGTAAATATTTAAGTTATGTAATACTACTTCATATTTTGTAAAAATTGTTTCAATATTATATTGTGAATAGACCAAGTAATTCATGGGCTATTTTGCAGAATAAATTGTTCATTTTATATAATCAGTAACATTTAATTTTTAATTTGTGATCATTAACTAACCTGCATCACCATCAACTTCCTCTTCCTCTTCTTCTTTAACCCAGAGTTCTTGGACGTTTATATTGGGATCAATCAACTGAATAACCCGTATCATTTTTTCTTTATCATTTCCTTTTAATTTCCATTCACTAATAGGTGCATTAGGATACAATTGTCGATATGGTAGCCGCTATGAAGAAGAATGTCAGTAAATCATTTATGGATTGATCAAGTGAATTTGAACTTCAAATTTTTAAATAAAAAATCTTAATACTATAGATAATTGTGTTTTCAAACTAAGTTATATTGAAAATACTATATTTCAACATGTATATGACTACATTTTTTATTAAAACTACGTAGGGAAAATGGGGTGGGGTTTGTACATGGAATTTGCAAATTACGTACACTAAGCATAATTTTTAACATTTTACGAGTATAAAACATTAGTATCTACATTACTTACAAAGTGATGCATTCAAATATCATTAAAATAGTTTACAGTCACACATCATTGCTTAACACTTTATCACTCACACTGCCATATGTCAGATGATTCGCAGAAGTACAGAAAAAAATTGTCAACAAATGCTCTAGAATATATAAGCTGATCAAAGGTACTTTGAGGATAGAATGAGATTTAAAATTTATATACATATATATTCACACAAATGTTGTTTCAAAAATCTGGTGTGCCTTATACATACAAGTGGCCTATACATGTGTAAATACTGTAGTAACTACATGATAATTAGTATATATATAATGGCTCAACCTTCATCTTCTACACTTCAAAAATTTAATTATTTTTCAATTCTGTTTATAGTTGCATTATAGTAGCGATTTGCGAATTATGGAACTTATTTCCTTTTGTCATATTTAATCAATCACATCAACTTCCTTACCAGGAATCAAACCCAGGACCTCTGTAGTGCTAGCCACTAGACCACAGAGGCAGCCTTTATTACTTTTGTTTCCTATTATATTTTTTAATTACATATTATCATGTTAAACATCCAAAACATAATGTACTGTTCATAGCATTAAACGGAGATATGTACATTTTAGAAGTTCACACTTACCATATCTGTTTTCACATATTTCTGGAAATCAAAAGTTTTAAATAACTTTTTCAATGCATTTGAGAGGCCAAGTTCCTGTCTAACTTCTTCATACTCGGCTATGTAATTTTCTCTCAACTTAAGCATTTCAATAACCTTTTCTGTCAAGTACAGTGCTTTAGGTTTGCGCTCAACATAAAAACGTGGTAAGTGTAACAAACTACCACTACAGTTTTGGGTGCCAGATTTTTGGTGGTGAACCTGTAGGTATTAAAAAGTAGTATTTGTATACCCATAAAAATTCTGAATAGTTTAATGAACTATGCAAAACATGATCATATCTAGATTTCAATAATATAAGGCATATTCATAAAGTAAGTATATTGTGATCATAACCAGTTCATTTTTTTTATTTTTGAATGTTGAGTGGTAGAGGGGTATCTCCTAACAGAACAAGCATTGCAAGTCAGCCACTCTCTTGTCCCTATTTCTATTCCAGATTAATAAATATATAGATACATATTAATAGTGATACATATGTAATCCAATAAACCACTCTAATTAAACTAAATTTGGGATTAGAATTTGATTATAATATGAAATCTTTTCAAATCTTTTTTTGGAAAAGTGACCTTAATTTTAGAATTTTTTTATGAATTGAATTTAGAAATTGCTTTGTTTACTTTATTTACCGGTTAGTTTTAGTTCTCTTAATAAAAAATAAATAAATCTTTATTACAGAATGCAATTATTACCTGTTTAACTGCTAGGTTATGTGAAGTTAAAAATTTTCTTAAGTAGAAGAGTGATTTGGGGTCCTCACCAACCACCTGCAGGCTTATTTTGCCCTGAGTCACCTCACCATGATAGCGTGAACGTCCTATTCTTTCTAATACACAATAAGTTAAAATAGTTAGTTCCAACATGGGATCAGCATTTGGCCCCTTGAGAGCAATATTTCTAGCCGTTTGGCTGGCAACTAAAACCAATTTTCTGCCATACCTGAAACAACACCATTAAAGATTTAAAAATACAACAGAAGGCAACCTTCAGTCCATGTTCAAATCTTAACTAATTATAAGAATTAATAAAAGGTATAAATTAAATTTTAAAATGAATATTGTAATTTTTATTTATACAATTTTGGTAGAAACGTTACCTGTTACTGACTTCCTCAAATGAAAGGTCTTTTACATTATTACATATTCTAACTCTAGTTCCATAAGTATGACAGGAACCCATTATTCCATTGGCAGAATCGTCTATAGGATAGTGAGGATAGATATCTTCTGGAATTTTATCCTATGATAAAATAAGTCTTATTAATTGTAAACTATTTAGTTATTAATTTTGGTAATACATATAAATACAAAATAATTGCTTAAAAATTAGCAGTCTCAATGCTATCAAGGAAAAGTGAGAAATTAGAGTTCCTTCACTCATAACAAAAAATACCCAGGTTACAGTTTTCTGCCCAGCCAAGATCAAACAGTCAACAGTTAGGTAATTCATTTTAAAAATGAGCACAATATGGACTGCAGGGAGCAAAAAAGAGAATCCTATATTGGAATTTGAAACAAAAATCATCTCAGATCAGTACTGAAACAGAAGAGGAAAGAAATTGAAATTTTGTTTAAGACCCAGAAGTTTCCTGTGAAATCTTGCTGAACCATTGAATTCTGGCTTTGATGTCACAATCTCTAGAAATGCCTACTTACTGCCGCCAACCAAACACCTTGCTGTAAATGACTTCAATGAGACCCCAACCTGAATTCCAAGAGAATGCAGAGTGACTAATGAATAAATTTCCTACACTAAAATTATTTATGCTCAATGGCAACTCTTTAAGAGTTTATTAATTTACATAAACCTTCAGTGTCAGTTTTAAAACAACTAACAATTACTTAATTGAAGTGATCAAAATTGAATAAATACTACTTGCGACGTTAAAAAAGAATTAATAGTTGACAGGGTACTTACAGGCTCTAAAACCATTCCCAATTCAGGATCTACACATTTATATCTATCAAAAATAACAAGAGGTTTTCTTGCTTCTGGTATCTCAAATATTTTGACATCAAAAATCTTTTTTGCAATCTCCCATATAATTTGCTTAGAGGCATCATCCAGAAGCAAATCAAAATTGGGTCTCCTCTCCAGTCTTTGCCATAAATCTGAAAACATTATTTTCTTAATTATAAATAATGTCTGTAGTGGGCTGTTTTTTAATCAAAGAATTACATTTATATCATTTCATTCAAAAAAGTCATAGCAAAAAAATGCAGTTGTAACATTACCATCCAATGTAATTCCTTCAAGTCCTTCTAATGCAATCTCATCCAAAATAGATGAGACCAAATCTTCTCCACTCATTTTGACGTTAATTATAAGCTATCTAGATTTAATTATAATTATAATACAATGGAATGGCATGTATTAATATTTGGAAAAACGATGTTGGTTGTTCAGAGGGATGTCATGCAAATAATATTGAAATAAAGTACGCTTTATCAACACGAAAGCTTTCACGTTGTTTGAATGATAGAGTAAATGTGAATTAGAATTGAGAATTTTATTGATAGTCAAGGGGTCACATAATAGTCAAGATACAATAAATATGCGTTTCATAAGTTTTGGTTAAAAAAATTATATCATTTACTACTGTAAACATTGCGATGATTATCTTGACATATTTGCTAGGTTATGGGCAATGTTTACAATTTCCAAAAACAAGTGCAAAACATTTAGTTTTACAGAAACACCAGTCAAAGATAAGTAACAGATTATCACAGCTGGAAAGAGAATCGTTTTCTTAAAAAAATTCGAGAACAGGATTTAAAGAAATTATACATAAATTATTCATGGTCCAGTCTACGTTTTTAACATCTTTAATTCTGTATTAATAATCATTAAATCAAATTAACTAACTAACGGCCAATATAAACATCTATTTCAAGAATTTTGCTGTATGAATAGAAACAAAAATCATCCTCTTTTCCGATCCTTAATGCCTTACATTTTGATTAAATATTGAATAGTATTGTATTATTTACAGTTTTCATAGACTTAACGGATTAATTACTTAATTATGACGCGATAGGCGGATTTTGACGTTATGTTTCACATCCGTAGAGTATTTGATAATGAGATTGTTGGATGAAGTAATGTAAGAAAACACAAAATATAATATAAGAAATTAATGGATGATCGTTTTGGATGTTAAAAAAATCAGTTTCACAAGAATATTACAATACATCAACAAGAACAAAACCCATTCTCTCAATCCTCAACGTCAATAACTGATGATTCTCTATCAAAAATTTAATTAACCTCATGATTTATTCTTCCAAATTTCTGAGCATACCGAAGTCAAATATACAAGTATGATATAAAATATAAATGTAAACACGTTTTCTTTTATTGGTGTGAATTTTTATTCCTTTAATTCAAGTATAAATGTATCAGTTTTTTGCAATAATTCATGTTATTGTGGAATGGTACATTAAAGTTTTACATTTTTAATTTCTTTAGTATTAATATTTTTCTCTTATGTTTTGATGTTAATATAATATATAAAATGTATAAATAGTTGCATTATTTATTATTACCAATAAATAGTAAAACAACCTATAAATCAGAAAAAAATATGAACTTTATTAGGAGTAATTATAATATAAAGTCCTTTACACAAGATAAGGTTCCAAATCAGGAACGAACCATTATGACTACAGTTAATAAAGCTCATATTAATTGCTTTCTGAGTTATAGCCCGTTTTACTATTTATTGATTTCCAAACAGTCAGATGTTGTAACTGATTTACTATTATAATTTTTGTGGGGCATTCAATTTCCTTTTTGCTGATCAACTTGAAGTATTACATTTTCAAATACTCCTGTACATACGTTGTGATTTTTTTTGATAGTGATTATTTGTTTTTTGACCCGTATATTATATATTATTACCTCCCCTTTTTTACATTTGTGCATCAAAGTGTTTATGTTAATACAGTTTTTTTAAAAATCTGTACGAAGACCCTACTGGTTATTCTGTTTATTTGCAGTTCAATGTTCAAATTAATATCAATATCATAATTTTGTAGAGAAGCTTAGCTTCAAGAATGTGAAATGAGTCGAGATGTTCATTTTCCCCATGAATAGTATCTGTTAACTATTACCAATCAATTGATTATGACCAATAATATTCTATAACTTAAACTTATGCATGCTATTTACAGTCCTATAATAATAGTAATATATTATGATGCAACATACACAGAGGATTCTGTTGAATAGTTCATGCTGACTATTTACGTTATAACTAAATTGTACATATCAGATTCTTGTATAATGTTCAGGTTTCCAGTTTTAACAACCATTATAAATAAGACTGTCTAGGTTAGTTTTTCTATCTCATCCTTATAATTTGTAATTTTTACTGTGTGTCTATGTCTATGCTAGTTTTATTTTATCTTGTTTATTTATTTAGTATATAATGTTCCTTTGTTCATGTAAAATGGATCAATAAATATATTATCCTTAATAGCTCAGGTCAATCCTTAACCTCACAATAAAGTTTATTTCTTGGTTGCTCCAAGGGTTCATATAAAACACGCACACACAATACATATGTCCTACATTCAGGTTGATTGGAGTTGTAAGTAATTATGATAACCACAGATTTGATTATTAAATCAATTACCGTCTGTTATTAAAATGAAATAATTTTCGACCGGAGGTTTTTGCTAGACATTATGTATTCCAGAGATCGTGAAGAGGAAAACCTGAATAAGGTGCGAATATGCGCCGGAACGTTGTTTGACTGAAAATAAAAATAAAACTGGTCGAAAATTATTTGATTTTAATAACCATAGACAGTCTACATCTTTCATTGGCTGTGATAAGGTTGTTCTTAGTAATCCAGTTTTAAAGGTTTTGTTTGAGCCTCTGTCATAATTCGACCGCAGTCTTCATCATAGATGATGTTTTATCTTAGACATTACAGGTTTATGTACTGTTGCTTTGGGTTACGGAAGGAAGGAAGGTGATGAAGGGCGAGGCAGGGCCGAGCGGCCGGAACTCGTCCACCTTGTCACCTGAAAGGTCAAACATTGGGCTTAATCAGCCGAGGTTGTCGTCGCAAAACATTCATCTTGGCAAATGCAGAGGTTACGCGTTCCTTAATCAAAATGGACGCACAGGAGGCGTTTCCTGTATCAGTAGTCTGCACTTATATGCCCACAATTTTTTTTATTCTCTCCGTTCTGTGATACTGGGATGCAATCATCTCGAATTTAACATAATCAAAGATTTTTCATTTGCTGGGGCAGTAAACTGTCGGTCTCAAAATTTAGTAATTATAAATCCATTTTTTAGAAGTACAAGAAACACAGAAACTATAAATTAATATAATATAGTCAGTAATATAAGAGCCTCAGGACTGTTATGTTGTTCCATTGCAGCACTCTAGGAACTGCAACAGTAAAAATTTATATAAAAAATACGGCCGAATATGTCAGCAAACATATTTAACTAACAACATAGTATTATGACTTTAAAATTTACAATAAATAAAAAGATGGCCAATAAGTCAGCATATAAATTTATCACTATTTATTTAAAAGCGACGTTTCGTTTTAACAAGCTGTGGTTGCTAGACCATTATTATGCAACAATGACGAACCTTTACTCTCAATCAATAAGGACTAAGTCGGAAGAATTAACAAATTTAATGACTAGCTCATTACATGCCGTTTCGCCTCGTAGTTTGTGACTTAATTTAGTATCTTAAGGAAGGAAGAAACATTAGGAAAATTAATTTTGGCGTACATTTCGCATGAAAGTAGTGCCATTGATACAAAAGTATTTAATATTTATAGAGATTGCTTACCGAAGTCAGGTTGGCCGAGCGGTCTAAGGCGCCAGATTTAAGCTCTGGTTCCCGATTGGGAGCGTGGGTTCGAACCCCACACCTGACAAATATTTTTATACATTTTGGATCATTTATATGCATTCCCACATAGTTCAGCCACAGTCACTGAACGTTTACAGTCTTGTATCAGACACTGTCTGAACTTTGTTACTGTTGTTTTGAGAGATTTTGATGTGTTACTATTTAAAGGCCAAAGTTGAAATAATAATCAAACATAACATTTTTAGTTGTTTCAATAATAATTCAGTATAAATACACGGACGTTGTTGATTTCCAAATAAATAAATTTAGTGCAACATGATTACTTACAAACTTTTGAAATGTGGCAGAAGTTAATAAACTTTTCAAGGATATAATTTAGGCTGCTTTCTCAAGGTCCAGGGCTGAAATGTTCAGAGCAGATACTGTTCTTTGTCAACCTCTAAAATGTGTATATATATAACAAGGAAGTTCTGAACAGAATAGGGGAAGAGAGAGCAATTTGGAAGAGGTTGACCAAGAGAAGGGGTAGATTAATAGGCTATATTTTGAGACATGAGGGTCTTGTAAATTAGTAGAGGGAAGTGAACAGAAGAGGGAGGCTAAGGGTGGACTAAGGTAAGGAGATTATGGAGGAATTGGGATTTGGTAGTTCTGTGGAAATGAAAAGGCTTGCGAAAGATAGGGTATCACGGAGGGTTTACATCAGACCAGTCTTAGAACTGAATACCACAACAACTGTTCTGTTAAATGCAGTTGTTGGTGTTGAAAATGGAAGTAGTATGTAATTAATATTCACTTTTTTAAAAATAGAAACAGTGTAACGATATTTTGGTATTTTAAGTTGACAATTGTCTATGTACTTTTAAGGTTATAGTTATTAATTAATCCTATTACATCACACTATCCCACTTAAGTATTAAATTCCCCTGAAGTGGGGAGGAATGATTAATTTGAAAACAGTTGAGTGAGAAAATGGAACAATTCATTAAAAAAATGTGCATATCAATGACTTTTAATAATATACAAGGTTTTCTGCCAATCAAAAGGATAAATTGTAAGTAAGTATTACTACTTGCTTCTAAAGAAAATATGGCGGTGATTTGGTTGTTTGTTCGTTATTAATTACAGCTTGAGGATGAGCAATGGCCGACAGCTTTTGTTTTAATTAATGACCACACAATAAATTAATTTGTAAAACATTTGAGGGCATTTTAATTGGCTGGAAACCTTGTAGAAAAAGTATATATTTATGACCTTTCTGGACTGAATAGTCTGTTGCTGTTACGTACACACACCAGGCCATAAATAATTATAAACTTTGTCACTGTGACAGTATCGGCAAGACAGAGTATTTTCGGTGACTGACTGGAGATGGAAGTTGTGTCTGGCGGATGACCTTGACCGTGAAAGCGAGGACGAGGTTGGCGTACTTAATAAATGCTGAGATCGCTTCCTGGAGCTGACAGTGCTCAAGTTTGTCGCGATGCTGCTGAATCCAAGTCTGTGCGTGTCCCTTGCCTTCTGCGTGGTGGGCCTCGCCTCCGCCGCCCCCGCCGCCCCCGTCCTCCTCCTCAAAGAACTCCGTAAGTGACATCGTTACGTCGTTGAAAGTGCTACGAGATTCATGACGTGCTAAAGGAAAGGGACTTTGACAGAGCGCCAATGGCAGAGTTATTCTACTTGGTTTTACATCTCGCTTATCTAATTATATTGTGCACGCCATCTCTCAATTCTATATGATCTGAAGGGTGTTTATAAATTATCAACAGAACATTCGCCAATCCAAATCGTCTCACTATTGCCTATGTATAGGCAATATATTTATTTATTTATTTATTTGTGTGTGTATTATTTTCAGTAATGGCAGCTCGATGTTGAAATGGAATAAAACAGGCTGTGTGTGCGTGTGTGTGTGTGTGCTATTAACAAAATTCTTTGCATGGGACTTTGAAATTAAAATATGTCAAAGGTGGGAAATTATTTTACCTCGAGAGACACTTTGTAGAGGCCGACGATATTGTAGTATTATGGGAGTCAGAAGACGACTTGGAAACCACATAATAAAGGGCATGAACGTCGTCATGGAGGAAGAGTTCAATATGAGGATTAATAGAGGGAAATCCCAAGGTGATGGAGTGTTGTATGGGGAACAGTGGATTGGGAAGGGATATTTTGACAGACTTGGGAAGCGTAATAACTAGGGATGGTAGAAGAATAGCAGACATAAAGAGTAGGATAGCACAGGCAAAAGAGGAATTTACTTACGGATAATATAAGTGTGAATATTAGGAAATCGTTGCTAAAAAAAAATGGTTCGTATGGAGCGTGGCGTGATAAACTGGACGATAGGAGTTGCAGAAAGGAAAAGAATAGAAGCCTTTGAAATGTGATGCTATAGGAGAATGCTGAAAATCAGATGGATGGATAGAATCACAAACAAGGAAGTTCTAAGCAGAATATGGGGAAAGCGAACAATATGGAGGATGTAGAGCAAGAGAAGGGAAGGGATAGATTAATAGGCCACGTAAAATTAGCATTAGAGGGAAATATGTGGGGTTAGCGACTGGGCACAATTAGGGGAAATGACATCTAAGTAGGGAAATAACAGTATGGTTTCTTCAAACTAGATGGACGTCCAAGTCCATGTCAGGATTCGAACCTGGGACCACTGTGGTGCGAGGCGGCGACGCTAGCCACTACACCACAGGAGGTCAATAAATAAAATAAAACAGTAGACAGATATTCAGTATATATATTGCTGCAACGACGTTTAATTTAAAAATATGTTTAATGAGGCCAATTGCAATCAGGACTGACTTGGCAGACCGCAGAAAAGTCGCAATTTTAACATTTTTAATTGACGCACGCGACAGGGATAATTTTGTCGGGGCACTGAAAAGTGGGACGACTGGGAGCTGAACATGAAAAGGGCGACGAAAGTGTTAAGGCGACGAATAAAAAATAAACATTGACCATTTTCAGACAAGTGATTTCGGAACGTTAACAGGGTACAGTCGGAAACAGGGATATATGTCGCATTACGGTGACACGAAAACCTGCAAAATTAGTATAATGGCGCATTTCCACTTCTCAAGTCATGGAATTTCATTTCAGCGAATTTATTTCTTGATTAATTCAGTTTAAAAATCTTATCACTTTCTGAGAAAATTACAATATTAATTAACTTTGGTGAAGTGTTTAATGATCGCTGGAGGCCGAGCGACGTTCTTCTGTTGCCTTTGTTAAAAAAGAATTGGTTGCTATTTCTGTATTTCGTGAAGAGTTTCATTTATATATGTTTCTTAAATAAGTAATTAATTAAAAACAGTAAGAAGCACCTCTCAAGGTAAACTGACAAAAATAACCATTTGCTTATTTAATGGAAACTTACGCTTTGAGATCGTTGTAACTATTGAAGAAACAAATACTCATCCGTCGTTATTGATGTGTTTATTACTCAGTGATTGAAATTCGATTTTGTTCAAATCAAATGTTTGTGTTGATTAATAAAATTTAAGAGGCATTCGTTACCAACTAAAAGAATATTACGGAAATAGTATGATATTTATTTTATGACTAATTTATTGTCTGTATTTTCTTTTTCTTTATGAATTTACTATTATATAATTATGAACCCCGATCCAAGTATTTGTTAAAGATGTGTTGTATTTGATTTGACGTTCTGTTAATAGATACTTAATTTCGTGTTCAATTTTAATTTGATAGCCAATACCCTCTCGGGCACTGTATATTTAGGCTAAAGAGGAAAGTTATCCGCCAAACTTAATACGTCACGATTAAGCTCCTCCCGACTTTGTAATTAATTTATAGCCTTTATCAGTGACACTTTTGTAATATAGTGAAAGTTTTCCCTTCTTTTTAAATAATTTTTAAAACCCATTGATTAAAATTTTGTAATTAAGTAGCAGTTTTCCATTCCTCTCGCAGCACCAATCAGAGGAATGGGGGATAACTCTCCACCAGTTCCTATGTTTATTATATATTGTAACATGAAAAGTTACACTTAACAATGCAGGCCAGCTTGCGAGTTGCAATTGTTGAGGAACTGACGCAACTTGGGCCAACAATGCAGTCTGGAGAGACTTTAGGAGTCGTCATGGGGTAATGGAAGGAGCAGGTTGTGTCGGCGGGACGACGGGAGAATGACCACGCCCTGCAGATATAATTTTTTTTCATGCTCTGATTGGAATTAAAACTACTAAAATACATTTTTGGCGTTTTTTGTGAAAAATACCTGGCGCCCTAAAAGAATTATAAATCCTCGAATACGGAGGAACGGGGAATCCGCAACAATATATTTTATATATAATTATTAATTACGGATGAATATGGCCAGCGATAGGCTGAAAGCTCCTATAACCTTGACGGACAATTATAATTAAAGTTGTCATTAACAGTGGACTGTTTTTGAGTTTCAATTACATTCCAACTTATACCAGACTTTCCAATCTTTCTATAATTTATTCTTTAATATTAATAAGGCTACGAATGTACTCGATGTTAGCTATTAATTTATATTCAAATGAAATTTGCTTAAATATTGAAGGAAGGGTTCTAATTTTTTTACGAATTTTTCATTCGAAAGTTTGCGCTTAGTCATTGCATCTTTTATTCCTTGTGTGTTTCAGCAAAATTCATTCCAGTATGCAGGAGAAACAGCGACACTTTCAACGAATGCGTGATGAACGCCACAGTGGCTGTGAGGCCGTATCTTCCGAAAGGTAAGCAAGTGGATTCGTATCTTCATGTCAATTCAAGCACCAATCAATGCCCAATACAAACATAATACCCGTTCATAAGGCAGGAAAAAAAACAACAATTGATAAAATTATAATTTCACAGCGTTTCGTTCTAAATTTCAGACTTCATCAGGAGTAATTTAAGATTTGGAATATTCATATTATAGAAATTAAAGAAAATATATTTAAACCATAGTAGTCATACTATATTGTATAAAATTATAAATTTTGGAATCATACTACTCCCAAGACCAATGTAATAGAAGGTACACCTGACGATGTCATAAATTAAGGCAGAAACGTTGTGAACTTAAAATGAATCAATTCGTCAATCATTAATATTTTTTTTCTTTTTTACGACCAGTTTTTTTCATTGTATTAGTTAAATATTTTCTTGTTTGTCAGTTTGTAGTATTCAATAGAAAGAGAAGGTAGGGTGAAATATCCATTGAACGAACCCCTCCCCCTTCCCCTCCCCCTTCCCCGAATCTCCCATTTAATGAGCATTGCTCATATTAACCGGAATATTTAA
Organism: Eucriotettix oculatus; assembly: GCA_034510155.1. Lineage (NCBI taxonomy): Eukaryota > Metazoa > Arthropoda > Insecta > Orthoptera > Tetrigidae > Eucriotettix > Eucriotettix oculatus. The sequence continues at coordinate 15,270,094 of CM067379.1, forward strand.
CACAGTGGAGCCGTTTCTTGAGAGCTATAATAGTTCCAAAGCTTTAATTATATATAATTCATCAATTGATGACCTTGTACAGACTTTATTCTTTAAATTTATTCCTTACAACGTTTCGGCGTGTTTTTATGTCATCTTCAGGTTTTTTCCCTCACTGTAAACGAAAATTGTACAATTTTTTTTTCTTAATTTCACCTCCCTAGGATTAATTTATCTGTACATTTTTCGTCTACTGGAAAGAAAAACACCTGAAGAGGCCATAAAAACATGCCTAAACGTTGTTAAGAATAAATTTACAGAATAAAGTCTGTAAAAGGTCATCAATTGTTTAATTATAATAGTTCCATTTGACACCTACAGGTGGCATCCATTCCTTAGGAAGCTGTTTTCAGGTCAACAGGTAGTTGCCATAGCTTAGTCACTTTTTAATTCAATGTGCCTACCTTTAATAATTGAAGTTCTCAGCCCAAAGTGCGTTCTGCGATACTATTTGATAAACTTTTACACTCGATAAATAAGCCTCGACTTCTAGTTAGAATGTGTCAAAGTTGAACTCGGTTACCTAGGTGAACTTTTTCTCCTCAAAGAACCTAAAACAATCGAATAATAATCATTGTTGCATCTGTAATATTAATTTTAGAGAATTTTTATTAAATTTATAGCATTGTTCTCTATGTATTTTGTGTTAATAAAGCTATTTTTAGATCACTGAGTATTTTGTTCTTAAATGTTTTTTAATAAATTTATTTTGACTGAATGTTCAAATGATTAAAAAAAAGTACGCAGTGATACAGAAGTTATTGGCAAATAAAAGAGATCTTTAGGTTGAAAGAAAAATTCTGTAAACACAAAGCTTAATGGGAATTGTTTATTGACTTTTTATTGGCTTTTAATATTGCAGAGTATGCCTTTAATGTACTAAAAGTGGAGCTGGTGTATTCCAGGTGTTCCAGAGCTGAGAATTCCTCCACTGGAGCCTCTGACGGTGCCCATGGTGAATCTCCAGCAGAAAACTGCCGTCGTAACTTACAACGCCTCGCTAAAAAACCTTGATATCCACGGACTTACTGATTACAGGTTTTCCAGTATCAGGTAACTTACTCTATCTATAAACCACTTTTCAATTCTTTTTTTAATAATTTTTTAATAATTAAAGTTCTCAGTCTAGAGTGCGTTCTGCGATACTATTTGATAAACGTTTACACTCAATAAATAAGCCTCGACTTCTAGTTAGAATGTGTCAAAGTTGAACTCCGTTACCTAGGTGAACTTTTTCTCCTCAAAGAACCTAAAACAATCGAATAATCATCATTGTTTCATTATCTTCAGATCTACAAGATATAAGTGTGATTGAAAAAGATAGTGAACTGAATTTCAATTGGTTTCTTTTAAATAAGAAGCAAGTAATCTCTCCTATGTGAGTCGTCAAAGTTACAAGTGGCATTGTACCAGGACGAAACTTTCGCTTCCGGATCTCTGCAGGCACAGATCGCATTTGTCGAAGGACAATGGTTTAGGAGATTCTAATCTTCCACTTATTGTCATAGCTGAGAAGATAAAAACTTATAAAAGAGAAATTTACCTTGTTGTACCTCTACCTTTCACATCCCCCCTATTCAATTCCCTTCCTTTGATATTAAAAGGGAATACCCTGTTTCAGGATCACTTTCATGTAGCCTGTTACCTGTCCCTCCTAAAAATTCAGATGTGTAACATTGTAGAGATCTAGAAGTAGAATTTTTACAGAATTCAGTAAAAGAGACTTGGCGTAAGAAATATTTTATCACTGTGGTGTTACGTTTTTTTCCTGTCAACTAGTCACAAATTAAAGAATATTAATAAAAGCAATGTTAGAATGAAGAGCCATAATTTTTAATTCTGCCGATCGTAATTAAATATTTAACCTAAACATGAATTTTTTACGTTTAATTATCTAACGTTCAGTCAGGAATACGCAGGACCTAATTTATGAGAATTAAATAAAAAGCAATGCACCCAGAATAGAACCTTGCGGAACTCCGCTCTTTTTTTATTATGCACGCAATCAGAATCAAACGATTTGAAGACAAACAGAAGGGTTTTGTTTATCGTTTGATCACCGCTAATTTAACTATTTTCTCCACAAAATCACACTCGTAAATTAAATTTTACCTGTCAATTTATTAGTATAAGGGGAGGGGGGAACGGGGATGGCCAGTAACACTCCGCAGGTTTTGAATTTGACTCATATTATTAATGACTGTTAATATGTTGTTATATTCTCGGATACAACATTTATTAAAGCACAACATTTCGACGACCAACAGCTCTATCGTCATGTCACCCGAGAAATTTGTCTCAGGAAGGTCAAAAATTCTTAAATTTTTTGTAAGTCGTGAGTGTGAGGCAGATGATAGTTTTATTTGGGGGTGTTGCAGAGCGGACATAGACCGCGGCTACCTCGAGGGTTCTCTGGTGCTGCCGCGGCTGCGCCTGCAGTCCAACTACGCCATCTCTGGCCGCGTGCTGCGGAGGTCCATCGTGGGCAGCGGAGTCCTCACGGCCAACATCAGTGAGTACCGTCGTCCCCGTCCGTCGCGGGCCTCGGAGCCTGGATGACCCTCTGTGTGTGTTTCCTTGTTGCAGCGGACACCGTGGCCAAGGTGGAGGTTCGCGGACGAGTCGCTTCTCACGACGGAGTCGTCTTCTTCCGCGTGCTGGACGCTGCTCTCAGCCTCGAGGTGGGCGCCGCCATGGTGCTCTTCCAGAACCTGCACGAGGGCGACGCCAACACCAGTGAGTACAATAGCTGCTCCGTAATCCTTCTCAAGGAACGTATCCTGTTGTGTGAAGGGATGCCAGATCATCAACACACTCTTCAACATACAGTTGGTAGTTAAAACCTTAGCAGAAATCATCCACGAACATTCCGGTAGTAAATCTGTTAAGGTATTCATGAAAGAAGTGAAGACGTCCTGAAAGTGGGAACGAAACGTCTTATTTGCAATTAAAATTTCTCTATTTCTGAATGTTGGTCCTCTATTGTGTTTATTTAGAAGATCACAATGGAATAAAATGTCAAACGGACCGGAAATCGAACCCGGGTTCGTATTCTATTTTTTATAATGAAAATCAGATGGATGTATAGGATAACTAAGTAGGAAGTTCTGAGGAGAATAGGGTAAGAGAGAACAATTTGGAAGACTTTGACCAAGAGAAGGGATAGATTTAATAGGCATGAGGGTCTTGCCTCCCGGAATCATTGCATCACGTGAAGACACTTTGCCATGCAAATATTCAGCAAATTTAGAGTAGTTCTCCATAGCTACTTCACGTCAGAATGTTCTCGAATAAAATCTTTACCTAAAGCACGGTGAGCAGATGTACACGAATTCCTTATCTTTTTCACTTTTTCGCATTCTGTCTTCCATGAAAGTCTGGTAATTGGCGTTCTCCCGGCTCTTACATGAATCTTATACTTGGTTTTGCTAATACTCCAATTAAATACCTTGGAAATATCAAATGGCCCGATGGTCTTCAGCCGTTTTTACTGTGCGAAGGGTCGTAGACTTTCTTTGGCCTATCGGGATGTCATAGAGAAGAGTCTTTATGGACCGTGGCCCTGCTGTTGCAGCGATGGCGACCAACACGTTCCTGAACGAGAACTCCTTGGCCCTGGTGAGGGAAGTGGTGCCTGCGGTGGAGGGCGTGGCGGCCATGGTGCTCAAGGACGCCCTGGGGAAGGCCTTCAGGGTGGCGCCTCTGCACGTGCTCTTCCCCAAGGACGCGTAGGCGTCGCTCACCGTCCATATTTATTATTTAATTTATTGTCGTGTATCTATTTATTACTCTACAACAGGGTGAACAGATGTGTTCGTCAATAAAAATGATATTTATTGCTGATTTCAACCTGCTTGTTTCCTTGTAACCGACCAGCGGAGTCTCCACTCTCCCCTTTACCTCTCTGCCTCTCCCCCTTTTCTCTCTCTCTCACCACATGACATCACGAACCTGGGGGTGATTACCTCATCGAGGGTAAAACAGTTATTCTGCAGGTAATAGATAATAAATTGTATAATCACGTGGCTCGTGCTGTGAAGTCCAACTCTTGTATATAAAGACTATTTTATACTGGTGATGAAATTTTCAAATGTGTGTCAGCATAAGTAGAATTTCCCTGGCTATGCGAGGATATGACGTTTAAAGCAGAACTTCAAAGCTATGACCTCGTTAATTTTTTTTTAGAAAAGTAGGTTCTGAACAGCTGACGGAGCTTGAGGTTTGCTCATTCAAGTCACAAATTTACTTTACGGAGTGTTGTTAGAAGAAAAAATAAAGTAAAATTATAAAGAATTTGAATGATAATTTTTTTCATGGAGAATGGGAAATAAAATCATACTACTCGTTTAAAATGGATCCACGATCTGACAAGATGTTTGGTTATAAATTAAATTTCCACCCAATTTATCAGGAAACCTACAGCGTTTCGTCCATATTTGTGGACTTCATCAGGTAACTGGACAAAATTTTAAAAGAAAATAATTTTGAAAGAGGATATTTCGTTAAAATAAAAAAGGTAGAGCTCTGAATGAAATAAATAAAACAAACTTCCGTCATAGAAATAGATTTGTCCAGTTAAAATGTTGTCTGTTTACTTTTTTAAAAAAATTTAAATGTAGGTCTGTTTTATTTATTTATTTAATTGAAATCTATAGCTTCAATACAATGGAGTGGTCAGTATATTAATTCTCCTTTTCAGGCTTAACCCCATTTTTCGTGAGCTCGAATAGTAATAACAGAAGAGGGAAACAAAGGATGGTATACTCTGAGCAGATTACGGATGATGTGGTAGTTTTGAGGAAATGAAAAGGCTTGCACAATAATAGCCCTGATGGAACCTTCCAATACTCAAGGAGAATCAAACACTGACCACTCCATTCTATTGAAGGTTTTAAAATGTTAAAAAAAAGATATATCAATATTGTTTTGTGACCAAGTGTCTAGATTATTTATTTATTAATTGATCACTTAAGGGTTTATTCTCCTGAACATCTCTTCAGAGAATATCGACAATAACGGTTAGGTTATTGTGTCTAATTTTTTAGAATGCAACATAGTTTGGTTTTCCAGAGCAGCGGTGGATCGGTGTCACTATGAGGGTAAGGTTATTCCTAATATTGCTATTTTATGTGGAGGAGGATTTTCCACGTGAAAGTGGAATTGATGAAAATATTATTATTGTAGTTTCCTTCATAAACCAGGCAAAGTAATCAGGTGATAGGGATATTATATCATAAAATGTTGGTATGGAGCGTGGCGTTATATGGGTGCGAAATGTGGACGATAGGAGTTGCAGACTGGAGAAGAATAGAAGCTTCCGAAATGTGGTGCTATAGGAGAATGAGATGGGTGGATAGAGTAACTAACCAGGGAGTTCTATGAAGAATGGGGGAAGAGAGAACAATTTGGAGGACTATGACCAGGGGAACAGGCCACGCTTTGAGACATGAGGGTCTTAGTATTAGAGGGAAGTGAACAGAAGAGGGAGGAGATTAGGAAGGATGTGGGATGCGATAGATATGTAGAAATTAAAAGGCTTGGTCAGCCTTGATTAGCGCGGAGGGTCGCATCAGACCGGTCTTAGGACTCCATATTAGAACGCACTGGGTTATTCTGTTGTCATAAATAATCTCTTCTTTGTAAATAGTTGTGGATGTTTCTGGTTGGGCCAGAGATGAACTAGTTGTCGATGGTAATAAATCTGTGGGAGTCAGGCCACACAGACAGCCAGAAAGAAGTGTTTTGACGCAAGCAGCTTAGTAGAACGTGAGCTTGGCGCATTCCAGCGGGCAAAGTGGAGCGCTGAGTCAGCGGACCAGAGTCGGGGGTTTAAGTGGAGCTCCTTCCAGAGGCTCGCGCGCAGTCCTCCTCCGTGATGGCTCCCTGCTCTGGTTCCCCCTTGATGGTGGTCGTGGTCGTGGCCGCCGTGGTCCTCCTGCTGCACGGAAGCCCTGCTGTGGGCGAGATCGCCCCCGCTTCTGCACCTGCGACGCCCAAACTGCGTGAGTCTCTTTCTTTATCTTTGGACCCTCCCTCATCACCTTAACCATACAAAATGCATTTCAGAAATCGAGAGATATAGTTTTGTGAGATTCCACATTTACATAAACCCCTTATCTATTTGAAAATGAATTTGTCTTTCTAAATTAATTATAATACATTTATCCCTGAAATATTTTCAGAAGTCAAAAATTTTTACTTACTGCCTTTCTACTTTGGACGGCAGAATACAGACATAACTGTACAGAGATATTAGTGAATGGTCAGAGATTATAAAAAAACAAAGATAAATAATAGAATAGGTTTACATCACGGATTATAGAAAGAACTCCCCAGTTTGTAAAACTTAAAAATCAAACCAAATAAGATACAAAACGATCTCCTTTATTATTTTATCATACTACTGAAAATTGAAAAAAAAATTAGACAGTTACTAGTTCTACTAATAAATATTTATTGTGAGTTTTCGGCCATAATTATCCTTTCTACTTTATTTAAAAGTTGACAAACTGACAATAAGACACCATCTCATACTAAGTGTTGCGTGTGTTCACTAAGAAGGCGTGGTTAATTATTTCCCTCTTGTTCTAATTTTTTCAGCGTCGTTTCTCAAGATCTGTCATCGCAACGACCCCAAGATCGGCGAATGTATTAAAGAATCTGTGGAAGCCCTCAAGCCCTATCTGAAAAAAGGTAAGTAGCCACGTGACCAGTTTCGTAGAGGTAAGAAGAATGCAACATGTCGTCAGCCATTAATTTCACATTAACGTATCTTCAGTTCAATTTAATAATTATTTATATCGACATTTCAATCAAATTAATCGAAGACTAAATAAAAACACTGAACTGAGCCATCAACGTTTTTAAGTTACTTGATACAACAATTTTGAGGCGGATAAATAAATTAATGTATTACATTTTGTCATTTTACTGTTAAATAAATCAATAAAAATACGTCGAAATATGTCAGCAAACAAATTTAATTAATATTTAGTTATTCTACACACAACGTTTCATCCATCTTTGAAGGCATCAGGTAAATTTTTTAATATAATTTAATTATAGGACACCTGCAAAAAAAACTTTTTCGCTGCCTACTCGTAATTCCGGAGGAGGTCCATGCAGATAAAGTTTGCCAATCTGTGACGTCACACGGCGGGCCGTTTACTTGATGCGCAGTGAAATCAAATAAGCAACATTCACGTAATTTGTGTAACTTTTGCAGGAATTCCGGAGCTCGGCATTCCTCCTTGCGAGCCTCTGCACATCCCCGAGCTGGTGATCAACCAGGGACGAGGTCCTGTGAGCGTCAAGTCCACCTACAGCAACATCTTGGTCCACGGACCGTCGTACTTCACCCTCAAGACTGTCAAGTAAGCTCCACTGCAACAAGTAATCATTTAATTTGTTTTTAAACGTGAGAGGGAAAAAATACCACTTGATCGTTTTTCTCCTCCGTGATGACAGAACAAATTATTACTTTTATTGCCTCATGAATCATTATTGTCAGTAGAAACGTCTCTTGAAGGATTGCCTTTTATAAGATGATTGTCATCAGTCTCTTTGTATATAATTAAAAATTTACTAAAAGTTTCATTTCAACGTTGTAATATATTTACTTTTTCAGTTAGATATTTTCCATCATTATATTTCACTATAGTAATTCTGGGTTTAAAATCTTTTCTGCTTTCATTTTATAAAATATTTTTATATTATTTCTATATTTATTTTCTTGTAAGTATTTTATTTGCCAATTTTCATATCACCTTTTCTTTTTCTCCATGAAGTTTCTTTCCTGTCCTATTTTTATTTCTATATTCTTCGGTTGATTGTTGTGTGCTGTTTCTTTGTAACATACTGAAATGTGCTTTGTTCTTTTCCAGTGTTACATTTTTACATTCTTCCCCATTTTTTTTTGCAGAACAAATTATTATGTTTATTGCCCCATGAATGATTTTAAATTAGCAGTAATGACGTGAATGTTTCAGAGTCGACATGGCGAAGGACCGCTTCAAGTTCAAGCTCTTCCTGCCGAGTCTGGAAATGTCCAGCCACTACAAGATGGAGGGTCGGATCCTTATGTTGCCCATTTCCGGCAACGGGCGCAGTGTTGGAAACTACAGTTAGTATTGTAACACCCTTTCACATCCTTGTAATTTGCCAAAGTCAAAGTGAAGTCGAGTCCTGCAATTAAATTATATCAATTATTACAAGCATAGTTTTCTGACGGCATATATTTATTGGAAAACGACGTTTCGACTCCTTTTCATGTTTACTTTGTGATAGGTGACATAGACGCCACGTGCACGATCCACGGAGAGAAGCTACAACGCGACGACCAGACCTTCTTCAACGTGAAGCACGTGAATGCCATCTTCAACATCGGCAACGCCAAGGTGAAGCTCGACGACCTCTTCAACGGAGACAAGGAACTGGGTAATTATTAACCGAGAGACGGCCGGAGGGTTGCACACGTATTTGGGAGACTAAGTGGTGCGTTTCAGGTGACGCGATGAACATGTTCCTCAACGAGAACTGGCGCAACGTGGCCAGCGAGATGAAACCCGTGCTGGAGCAAACCATCGGAGACCTTTTCAAGAAGTTCTCCAACAAACTGTTCCGCAAGTTCCCTCTGGACATGCTCTTGCCTTCCTAACATCCGTCAGGCAAGACAAACATTTGGAAAGGTCCCTCCCCAATTTCTTACTCAAGCATTTGCCCTTTAGATGTACAAATGGCGGGCCTCACTCATTTAGGTGAACAAAATAGGTGAAGCACAAGGACCTCCTCGTACAACATACTTTTAAATTAACTTTAATACTTTACAGTTACTGTAATTATTTTACTAATTTATTCCTTTTGTAAAATAAATTTTATTCTTTTATATTTATTTTCATTACTGAGGAAGACTCACCAAACTTGTCCTAAGAAATTGACTGTATGTATATTTTTATTGTGATTTAAATTTTTAAGGAATACCTAAAAAAGAGCCTATTTATATTTTAAATTAAATATTGTGACAACGATTCACAACTCAGTTACGGAACGATTAATAAATTCAGGATTAGGATTATAAGCATCCATTTGCCTAAGGGATTAACAGTTTGTCAGGCGGAGAAACAGATGAAAATCGCTTGGCGCCTCACAATTTCCACTGAATGTTTTCTGCCGTAAAATTCCTTACATTTACGAAGTGAATCGCTGATCCGACCCTCAAAGTCATCGGGTCGCTCACTTGTTTCCATTTTAAAAATAATACATAAAGATCCTCACCGTTTGTATGATGAGATCGTCGTTGCAAGAGTACATATACATAAATATTTCTTGAAAACAAGGATAATTTGAAAAATTACTTATATAAACATATAAAGAGAGTGGGAGGAGAGAAGGACGAAGGGAGAGAGATGGAAGAAGCGGCATCCTGGCTAAGAAAATAAAAAGGAAATTAGCTAATGGAGGAATCAGTAAGCCCGAGGTAAATGCTCTTCTGATAATCACTATTTAATGGAATAAAACGGGGAGAAAAATAACACAACGTCACGTTACATAACAAAAAAAATTGTGTGCAGGTGAAAATCGCAGCTCCTCTTTTCTAAAGCAGTCTTTATTAATATTTGCCTTTACACTTTACTAGTTTCGGTTAATTTAACAACTGTAAAAATATAGCATAATTAGAACAATTAATGACCTTTTAGAGACTTTATTCATTAATTTTTAATCAGTAACAACGTTTCGGCATATTTTTAAGCCTTCTTCAGGTTTTCTTCCACAACATTGGGCTACAACTACTTGTGAAAGATTAAAACTAATTTGATAACTGTTCTGACTATATCTCCAAGAACACAGGGTGAGTAATTAATTGGTCAGAATTGGAACAATATATAACAACTAAAATATGACACGACGTTTCGTTCCTATCGTGGAACTTCTTCAAGTGTGAAACAATCCAAAAGTAAACCAAAAATTTTTCCATCAAAACAAATAGCACAAAGGCTTTCTTTAATCAAATTTATAAGTGAAGCACCAACTATCTGGAACTACTTTTCACACCTGAAGAAATTCCAATGATAGGAACGAAACGTCGTGTCATATTTTAGTTAGTTAATATTTTTTTAATTCTGATCAATTTTAGCCGTAATTTTTACTTGTAAAAGGAGTTTGTGTTTCCTCGTATCTCCGTCACTACTGTTGGACTTCATATGTCATTCTATTGTGATGTTTGATACTGTTTTGGAAGAAAACCTGAAGAAGGCACAAAAATATGCCGAAACGTTGTTTACTAATAACATTTAAAGGATAAAGGCTGTAAAAGGATCATTAATTACTTTATTATGTATAACAAACGTTAAATTTAAGCTTATAAAGTAAAGCACAAATTTAAATAATAGCAAAATATAATATAGGAGGAAGAAAGGCATTTAAGTTACATACAGCTACAGTTCCTCGTCGGTGTTCCCTTTTCATTTGACTCTGGAACGTTCACAATGATCACAAAATGACTATTTCGGTACAGCGTTCTCATCCACCTCCATCTTGAACCAGCTCCAAAACAATTTTTTTATACGAATAATATTTACAAAATTTTCTTCTACATTAAACTACTAAGTACTTTTTAAGTGCAGAGTAATTAGCCGAAAGAAAATAGTTCCCCATTCACGTGCAATCAGTAGATCGGCAACTATATACGAGCGAATTAAATATACTGCATATATTATGTGATAGGAATAGTGAAGCGTGGGGATGAGGAAGTGAATATAATTATAATACAACAACGCGGCGGACGAATACAAAACACAAGAATAAACCTCGAGTAACAGACTTCCACGACTTCCGATATATCATAGAAATTATTTCACTGTCCATGACCTAATATACTGCTCTGAATATAAAAAAAACATTCAAAACACTGACATTAAAGTTTAAAAAAGAGTTACGGAAATAAAGAAGGAATATGCGTGTTCTCTTCCACGTTAACTTCTTTGTTACGCCGTGTTTTCTTCTTCAACTGGTCAAAGAGACCAGAGGACAAAACATGACCCAAGTTTTACTGGGAAATAAAAAAAATATCGGAATGTCTGATAATAAATGTTTTCATCAAGGAGGTAAAGGCTAGCAGACGTTTCATCAACATTGCTTGCTAATGGCGTCTCTTGAAGCGTGGAAGAGAAACGTGTAAAACCGGTGATAAATGAAAACCATAGTTAATAAAACCTTGCATGGGGTCGAGCACCCAGCAGGATCGTCAACCTTAGATCAACTCAACAGAGTTCAAAGTACTCTAAGACAACAGGTTTCACTTTGGCACTGCTGAAAGTTGTCAGATGTCGCCAATGAGGTACTCGGCGGGAACTTTGTCGACGAAAGTGGAGAGCAGGTCGTGGATCATGTCCTCCAGAGTTCTCTTCAGCACTGGCTTCAAGGACTCCACGGCAGGCTGCCAGTTGTTGTTCAGGTACTGGTTGGTGCTCTCCTCTGTTGCCAAATAACAATACAATAATTTCAAGTTAAATGAGAATGGTACATGATGTAATGCTTTTTATCAGACACCATTTTTATAAGAAAGGCATATTAATAAATTTTAGTGACGGAAAGCGAATTATGTAAGTAATTGAAAAAAGAAACGCAAGGGAACGCACCTAAATTAAATTGTGAGAGGCAAGGGAACAGAAAACTACTACGTCCATGTCGTTGTTCCTGGGTAACGCCAAACGTAGTTACTACTTATCAGTAAACCAATAACCGAACGTCTCCGTAGTCTTTCGCTGGCAATGTGCGAAATAATTTCCATGAATAATTAATTCAAATTAATGGCACTTAGCATTAGAAAACCAAGGTTTCCTACGAAAACAAAAATTTATTTCCCATTGAAAATATTGACATAATTCGCTTCCCCACCCCTCGGGAGTAGGGGATGGCTGGGTGGGTGGACAGTTATGGTGTTATTAAGTAGCATTTGTAAGAATATCACACACCTTTAATTTTATTTTGCTGACCTGGTGACTATTTATTGAGATTTTTTACCCATTTTAATTTGTCGATTACAACGCCACCTGTAACCGAAACAACTCGAATCGTAGGTCAAATTGGTTTATTTTTTCCTGGAGAATCAGAATCCACAATAAAAATGGCGGTTCCTATTTATGATTTTAAACTCTTCCCTCAAGTTTCGTATCATTACACGTCCTCCTTTGAGACCAAAAATTTTAGATTCGTTGATCCATTGTGTGGTTCTCGAGATATTTCAATGTCTTCAGATAAACTGAACACTCTGTATAATGAAACAACTTATGCCCTTTTCACAGACTTTATTCTTTAAATGTAATTTTTATCGTTTCGGCACTATTGTTTGACATTTCATATGTGATTCTAATGTTGTGTTTTGATACTATTGTAGTTAGTTTGGTTTATTTTCCGTATAAATTTTTGTTTTCACTTCACCTTTGTTGGTTATAATTTCCTGTAAATGTTTCCTCTATAGGAATAAAACCTGATTGAGGCATATTGATTAAATTAAATAAATAATAAAGTCTGTAAAAGGTCACAAGTAGTTTAAATTGCGGTCGCAATCCCTTGACGCCTGTAACGTAGGTGACCCACCATACTTATTCTTCTGGCGAGTTGCATAACACAACGGCGACATTATGCTTGTGCAATTACTGCTTACAACAATTTTTGCGTGTGTAGCTTTGTATGGTCCTTCTTCAACAATCTTATACAGCAGGAATCAATTTTCACGAAACATTGTACATTAAAATCGTTCTTACAAACTGATTTGTAAGATTTAATTATTTGAATTCCGCTGTAATGTGTGGATAAGAAATTATATTTTTCTTTCTCTTTTTAAATTCACGAGATAAATTATTTATGTATACACCTGAAGAGGTACGAAAGGAGGAACGAAACGTCGTGGTTATTTCTAATATCTTGTAATTATTTTTCTTTAAAATTTAATTTACTAATAATGTGCATACTCTAGACTTCAATAATTTGTTAACTAATGTTAAGTAGCAGTGTATAGAAGGAAATGCTTACCCAATACTTTGAGCCCGTTGAATAAGTTGCTGAACTTCAGTTTCAAGCCATTCAACGAGAATTCGATCTTTGACTTGACGATCTTGAAGAAGCGTCTTCCTTCTCTCGTCACGAGTTCCGTATCTTGCCACGTTCTAACGTCCATGTTCTCTGATCGAACAAAAACGCTTATCATTATCAATAAACCAGTTTATCTCACAATTAAGCATATAATAAATGAGTTTATTTAGCCTCTTTGTATAAGTATAAAATCATATTCCATAGATCCTATAGAGAATCACAAGCTTCAAGGATGTGGAACGAGTCAGAGATTTTACATAGTTAGGTTGCTTTATTAATATTAGAATATACTGTAACTATTCATTAATTTTTAACTTATAATAAGATTTTCTTAAGTTATATATAGAAGACATACAATTTGTACCTTATATATAAAAGTGATAAATATTTTTAACATCCTATACTAAAACATTAGTGTTCTAATAATGTTAATTATAAATATCTACCCTATGATACATTCAGCTCCATAAATTCTTCAACAGAGTAGAAGGAGTGGCCTTAGTAAGAACTTAGTTAGTTCATATTTGAACTTGTTTGGATTTATTTTTAATTGTTTAATGGAGGTGGGAAGTTTATTAAATATGCTAATAGATGGCATTGTAATGTACACCCTTTTTGTATTACGGTTAGAGACTTCCCTTCCTTCCTTCCTTGTGTAAATTGTTTTTACTTCTGGTATCAAAGTCATGTATTTCTGAGTTTAGTGTGAAGAGGTTACTGTTATTAATAACAAATAACATGAGTGATTGAATATGAGTGTCAGTATTCCAGTTTTCTTGAAAAGTCCCCTACAAGATGTTTTTGGTGAGACCTGACATAATATTCTAACAGCCTTTTTTTGAAGTGTAAATATTTTATCTTTCCCTGATGCATTGCCCCAGAATATTATACCATATGTCATTATAGAGTGGAAATATGCAAAATAAACTAATTTTCTTATGTTAGGATCACTACAACTTGACATAATTCTAAGAGCAAAGGTTGCCGAGCCTAGTTTTCGCAGGATAATATTAATATGATCCTTCCAGTTTAATTTATTGTCCATGGATATACCTAAAAATTTTGTACATTCAACTTCAGTTATTGCACAATTACTTGTTGCTACTTTTATTGAGTTCGAATTGGCATTCTTTGTCTGAAACTGCATGAAGTGAGTTTTTATTTTAATTTTACTTTCCTAACGTCAATAATTTCAGAATTTATTTTACACTACCAACTTGTCTCAACAAGGTGAGGAGTAAAAGTGAGCTACTACATCATGGGCGTAGTTTGAACCGTCTTGACACGTGACTAGCTACTTCTTCTCTTGAACTGTGCGTTGCGATTTATTTGTTGTTAAGATTAAATGTACTTAGTTTAAGCAATAAAAGACTAATTTTTTAATATAAAGTAGGAAGCGTTGTTTTATCCCTTCTGAAAGGCCTTTCTGTTTATGTCCCTCAACAATTTCTATATAAAATAATTTCATCCTTCTTCAGGTTGGCCAATTTGACAGTCAGTCCCTTAGGACTATGATTCGTTTTATACCCACTACTATGTAAAGTATTCTATACCCGCATTACTGATTTATTGCACTGTGAAGTTTATCGAAGAAATAGTTTCATCTTTAATTAGTTTCTGTTAAGTTGTATGACTATGTCTATGTAGATTTTTTTTAATGAATTATGAACATGAAGTCGGTATTGAATGAGGGTCTGTTTCAGTGTGTCGAGGCATCTTAACTCACCTGGCTCTATGGAACTCTCCCCGTGGCCGTTGAGAGGAATCACCAGGATACGGCCCTTTATGGCGTACTGAGACACAACTTTGAGGTGAGGAATGTGCATGTGAGTCCTGAACTGCAGCGTCTTGCGGTCCAGCCTGAAACATCGGGGTTCTTACTGATTACCATATAATTGATAAGATGAAATACTATCCTCTCTTAGCGTGTCTACTCTCCTTCCACCTCGTCACCTTCAATCCCTAGTGGCCCTGCTGTTCGGTCTCTCATTTCACTTCTTATACGCATCCATAAAACTCATTCAATTGCATCGACTTCTACATTCCCTCCCTGACGTCCACCATTCCCTACGGCTTACGATCCAACTTCCACCACGCTAATTATATATTCTCCAGAAAATAATCCTCCAGAAGCTAAAACAAAAGTATCAAGAATTACAACGCCCCCATTTTATAGCACATTGTTACCGGCCCATCCCAGATCAGCTAGAAAAAGTTTTAAAAAAATATACTCAGAAACAAAAAATACCTATTCTTCTGTAGGACATGTTGGGGAATAAAATTAAATTACCCTCCCGAGATGTCAAGGATTGGAAACTTGACAGCGTACCTCCTTTGTAGTGCGGCGTCGCTTCTCCGCCAGCGTCTTCTTCAGCGTCCTAAGTTGACCTCCAATATACGTCTGGTGCCTAACGTCGGTTCACTTCCATCTGATCCAAGTTCACAGAGCCGAATGATAATTCACACACACACTCACTGCCGTATGCAAAAGCCTCGAAATCAATCTTTAAAAATCTATGTTTCTTTAAACCACGAAACCCCATTGGATGAGGCGAGCACGTTGTTAAAAAATTTCGTTGTCTTCGTGGATCCTCTATTGCGAGAATTCCGCAGGTCATATTTGTACGTGCCCATAAGTTATTTCAGGGGATTACAGACGGCACCAAGCCCGACTTTCTGACGCCAATTCCAACTTCCCAATCCTTGCTAAGTTTACATGAATGATATACCAACCAACATTAGTAACATTAGCAAAACAAACCTATTCTTAATGCTTTAACGTCACTAATTCTATTCCAGACTTCCTGATTTTCTGACTCGATCTACCCATAATTATTTTGTAGGAGATAACGCTTACGTGTGAGCCAGGACCTTGGTCCCGGTCATTCCCGTGACGACGACGTCCCTGAGGATGGCGTTGATGCTGACAGGCCCGTCGTTGCCCGACAGCAGGTTCATCTCGGGGATCTTCATCGGGTCCAGAGGAGAAGTTCCCGTGGGAGCGTAACCTTCAACACAAACAAAATGCGAGTTGCGTGACTCCAGCCAGACGTCTCGAGTGTCGTCACGCCCCTTCAGGGAAATTAGCAGTCGCTTTCATTCGGGACGGTAGACCACACCTCAGGTCTTTCACAATCGTCGACACTCTTCTCAGCAACGCTCACTAAGTATTGATAATCAGTAGTCTTTTACATCGTAATATATTAATGAGTAAACTCAAATTGAACGGTATTCGAGAAAACTACTTTACAACCATCCATTCGCATTTAACTAATAGAAATCAAGTCGTGCCCATTGAAAATTAAAACTATAACACATGATTTTCTGATTGGAGTCCCTTCTTCTTCTTCCTTGGCTCTGCACCCCATTGAAGGCCTTGGACTACCGGATCGTTTGCGGACTGTCATCTTATATGACACATGCAGAATATGGAGTGACACGTGGTCAGCGTACCGACTCTCCAGCAGTCTTAATCCCAGTCTTAGTGGCCATGAAGACACTAACATCCAAGTCCACGCCAGGATTCGAACCCGGGACCGCGGGGTTGTGTGGAAACGGCTCTAGACCACAGGAGATCCGCAGACTGGAGTCCCACAAGGGCCAATACTCGGAAAAATATTATTCATTTCGTACTCGCTGAGTATTTGGGTATTTGTTTATATTAAACCGGAAATTAAGATTTTAAGAGAATAAAATAATACAGGTGAATTAACACTCATCTCAGGTTTACTTACTAGAGTACAGAATTATTGTATGTATGTGTTTAATTCACCGTCTTTTGTTGTTTAGTTCCTTCCACACCAAAATCTTATATTACCATTTATATCAGTACTACGTTCCAGTACATTCTCTGGTTGTTTATGTTGTTTCTACCTCAACAGAATTTAGTTAATAACAATTTTTTTGTAAAATGCGTTAAAATGAGTTACTTTACTAATTATACAATTTAATTCAAAAATAAAATTCATCCAAAACAGAAAAAAACTATTTGCCATAAGTGGTGTGAATAAGAAACAATATAATATTTCAAATCGTCGATCTATAAAACTTATATTTATTTTCTAAAAATTTATCTAAAAAGTACCACAACAATCTTTTTCCATTTCAAATGTTGAAAGAACGTTAAAGCGAAAAGTAGTAAAGAAAGGCGAAGTTAAGTCTTAAAGGTCTGCGACGCTTTCACCCTCTCTGACAATGGAAATAAACTTTTCTTCAGATTTATGGGTGGAGGCTTTTACGGACAATGATGTCAGCCGTATCTAATTAGGAAAGGATTTGCCTCCGTCAAGTCGGAGGATAGCGTGAAAAATTAGGAATGGCTACTGGGTACGAAACTAATAGGAATCATGTACGATGGAACTTTTTTACGTCCAACAACAAAAATTTTCCTATTGGCTGCAATTGTTCCAATACAAGTCAATAGTTTCCGATTGGCCGCTGGAATTAAGTAGGAGGACTTTGGAAACCTACCGAGGTTACGTGGAAACAGATTTTGAGGCGAAGACACGGAAAATTGAGAGCCGCTGGCGAGACATGATCAAAATTTGAGAGCAGGCCTGAGGATGTGCATTTTTCTGAGCGATACTTTGGGCCCAAGGCGTCCCCGATGCAGCCAACAAGGATCGACAGGCGCCTCCTGATCGTCAGCCCAAAGCAGATCCGATCAAAACGCCGCCAGACAATCCAGCAGCAGCCCTCGTCGGTACCGTTGATTTCAATTTTATAGAGTTCACATTGCCAGACCTATTTGCCATAAATTACTATACTTCCTCTTTGTTCACCCCTCAGGTCACCCTAATTTCTAATGAACCTCGTGTAAATTCATCATTGCTCTATCATCTTATGTCAATTTATTTTTTCTTCTGGACCATCGAATGGCATCTATTGAAATAAATGTCCACTTTGTTTTGAATTCATTTGTCATTATTATTATATTCTCATTTCAATTATAATTTCT
This sequence comes from Eucriotettix oculatus, assembly GCA_034510155.1. NCBI lineage: Eukaryota > Metazoa > Arthropoda > Insecta > Orthoptera > Tetrigidae > Eucriotettix > Eucriotettix oculatus. The sequence continues at coordinate 15,288,182 of CM067379.1, forward strand.
CTATATTAAATAATAGCTGAATTAATTAATTAACCACCAATGTGGGGAATATTATATTAAATAATTATTAAAATTAACCGCACACATTTTATTCGTTACAAATATATTATTTAAAATCAAATCATAAATTTTCAACATTATTTCAATTCAATTGTAAATGTCACCTTTTTTATTTTATTTTTCTATTTATAAGTTACATTAATCGGAATGAATTGGAAATAAATGCGTAAAACGACCTAAATTATCATAAATACGGTAAAACTTTATTTCTAACCACTTAGACCGACCTACACATTTAATTACTTACATTACATTACTGATTTTTATGAACAGAGTAATTAATTGTATGTTTTAATATTACACATAAAACACAAAGAATGGCCAAAAGTGTATTGATTTTTGTGTTCCGTTTCCACCAAAAATTAAAATAAATTAAAATCTATAGAGGAGAAAGGATGCTTCCAAACGATGCTCAGCCTTCAATGTTATAAAACTGAATTAAAATATCGGGACGCGAAAAGATTTATAACCGGGAATCGAAGCCGGGAACTCCCAAATTAATTTTTTATTTATTCATAAGTAGCAAAAGAACGAAATATATTCGCTCCAAATATTTTCTGATAGACAATGTTTGTATCTCACCTTTCATCAGGTTGTCCAGACTGGCCTGTAAGGACTTCTTGCTGCACTCGTCGAAGTCTTTGTCTTTGAAATTGCACGTGATCAGAAATTTTGCTACAAAGAAGAGAAAACAATAAATTAATCGTTTACGTCGTCACAAGGAATATTATGAAGTTGGCGTATAACATTAATTAAAATTATACGTATGTTTTTATAATTTAAATATTACAACGTTTCGTCTCCCATTTAATACCTCTTCAGGCACTAAAAAGAAATTTACGATGGATCGTATTGGGTAATATGTTGTGAATTTTTTTTGTAAGCTACTTAAACCATGTTTTTTATTACAAAACATTTTTTCACAACATATTACCCAATACAATCTATTGTAAATTTATTTTCATTACCTTAAGAAGTCTCAAATAATAGACGCAGCGCTGTAATATTTATATTTAGATAATAATAAAACTGACAAAGAGTCTGATTTAACTTGTTTATTGCATATTTAAATGTCAGATTAACTACTTAAATAATTAAAAATTTCCGAGCACAGGGAGTAGTTGTCAAATTACCGAAATTAAAAAAGAAATACCTTCAGTCATGTCACCAAAGGCCATTTTAACTCTTTGGTTATTTTCTCCGCAGTCCAAAGATGTTCATTGCATTATTAAATTTTTATCTTCAGTATGACTATAAGATTTTTTTCAACCGATAACATTGAAATTTATGCGTCTTCTTCCTCCGTGGATTCGTCAATATTTATGAAATGTAAAGTTGTAATGTCGTCTATTGTCACGCAGATTTACATTTCAGATCGTGTCGTGTGAGGCTTATTATTGTCCCGAGTAGTAGGAAGTGTGATTAGAGAAACCGGATTTGTTACGTCTCTTTTTAGGGATCGGCTCCTTGCAAAAGTGTGTTCCGAAACTTTCTCCAGGCTATCTTGAAAGCGTTTCTGCCTTCTGCAATTATGTTGAAACGTGCAAAATGCTACCACAATCATTTTTTCTACTTCATAAACAAATTTGTGAGGAATATACTGTAATAAAATAAAGGATTAGAACATATTCCTTTCTAGAAACCTTCTCAGGTGCTTAATAAAAAATGTTACTACGCTGTGTATCTAAAAATTGAAATGGAACAATAGTTTCCAAAAATGATGTTTACTATATAATTATGTAGAAAATCTCAAAATACCCTCATAACCAAAGATAATCAATAATTCTCAGTTAAATTATTTCGCCAGTCTTTGCAAATTTATTAAATTATAAAATATACATAGATTGTTTCCTTTTTACAGTTTTTATTGCAGAATGTCATAATTATGAACCGTGGTTTCCTTGAAATATGTCATGTTAAAAGACGGTTCCAAATGAGACGAAATATACAATCTTACGTATGTATTTTTTTTACCATCGTCCTTTCATGTGTTTTCGTATTTCAGATTATAATTGTCCAATTGTATCGATAACACTTCTTCTTCTACTTCTGCGGCCTTGGTGAGCCTTGGCCTACTCAACAATCTTCCTCAGCTTTTCTCTTCCATCCTCGGATCTTCGTCCTATTAAGGTCATCTAGTACGTTGACCATTCATCTCTCACTTGGTCTGCTCTTCTTTTCTGGCATTCATTATTCGTTTTGGCATCCTGTCATCTGTCATCCTCTCCAAATGTCCATTATTCTTTGAGATTTAATAAATTTTACTCTATCTTTCCCTTGCATAAGCTCTTGTATTTCGTCGTCTCCAAACTTCTGCCTCTCACACGTGTCGAAAGATCTTCCTTTCAAATGCCCTCAGGTTGCAAGTCTTCACATGGATAATGTCGCACTAATGTATAGTATACACTAAATTTGGTTTTTCTTGCAATTAGGGATTTCTTGAATATCCGTAGAATCGCATAATATGATCCGTTTCCTGCTTCTATTCTTTTCTCTTATTCATTGTCTCATATTATTATCGTTGGTTAGGGTGGCACCTAGACAATAGAAGCAGCTGACAGCTTTAAATCATTTATTGGGGGATTTTAGGTGTTCTTCTAGCTTTTCTCCATATATTTTGTCTTAGTTTCATTAGCAAAAAGTCCGATTTTGGCTCCTTTTGCTTCCATTAGTACATATTTTTCTGATACAAAAAAATATACAAGACAGGTTATTGTAAAAAAAATTACCCTTGTACGACTCATGAAATAAATTCTTCTGCTTTCATAAAAGCGTCACCAAATAGGAGTTTACTTGAATTACTACAACGTTTCGTCGTCGCCTTTGGGAATTTATCAGGTACAAATAAATTTCATCGGGTTTTGGAAATTTGAGATATGTAATTAAACATTAGTCTTGACAGTTACTGCCATAGTTACAGTCCACGTAGAAAAATTTTATATTTGAAACTTAAATTAATTTTCAAGATTAAAGTTTAGTTACATACTTGAAAACTATTTGTACCGAATGAAGATTCAAATGCGAGGGTGAGTAAAACTTAGATTTTTTTCCTGTTCATTGGAATTTTAATTTATATTTTATATTAGTTTAAGGTTTTGCGGCTGTCGTTAACATCTAATACATTTAATTTTATTTATTTTGACTCATCATGTGGCTGTATTCATTCATTGTCAATGACGTCAGAGTGATGTATCTATTAAAATTCTATTTTGACATTTTAAACCGGAGTTCCAATAGGTTATGGGAAGTTACAGAGACTGGCACAAGGCCGGAAACCAGGCATGGAGATTAATATCGGTATTATGCAAGCTGCTAGAAAGTCTCAAGAATTTATCCAAGTCGCTCAGGTGAAACGGATCGGGAACAGACGTTTTAATTTCCTATTACAGTACTTCCGCCATTTGTGCGTATTACTTTTTTTTTGTGACTTGGTTTAATGTGACAGTTCACCGCCGCGCCGCCAGGTGGCGAGGGTCCACTTTGATCCCATCATGTGTCATATAAATGGCTCAGACAACCACCATTCTCCGAAAATACATCAATGAGTATACCCACTAAAGCTTCCCATTACTCGCTTTTCTTTTTCAGAGTCGGGGAAATTGGAGGAATTGTAGCAATGTGCCTTGGTGAAACACAAAATCATTATTCAATTGTAGATCCTGTTCCAACTAACCCATTTCTAGTCTCACTGGTTTTTTTACTCATTGCCATTTCATTAAAAGAAGCTTCACGTTTCGTGGATCACTAGGATACCTCTTTTGAAATTTCCCAACAAAGATTCCAAATTGACCAGAAAATTAGATACATAGTACCCAGTATTGAGAATCGCCCAGAAATTTTCTGTTTTTTTTAAAAAATATATTATTCGAAATATGGTTTTCCATGGTTTCGAAGTGGTGATTTAATATTAGTATTGAGTTTTTTCGGGTATTCCATTGTCTGAATAAAGAAAGAGAAGGATAGACGAGAAGTGAATTTGACAGAAGGATATCAGAGAAACCAAACAAACAGGTTAGGTTTATTCGCTATGAGAGAGACGCAGAGATACGTCTTGCAGGAAAGAACAGAGAGAAATAAATTAGAGGAAGAAAGCAGAGTAAGAGAAGAAATTAGAAAATTACTCCAAGGAAGCAAAGTAAGAAAAAAATCCTCTCTTACTCTGCTTTCTTTGGAATAATTTTCTAATTTATTCTCTTACTCTGCTTTCTTCCTCTAATTCATTTCTTTCTTTCACAAAGGTGAAGTTTGAAAAACATCAGCCCATCATTCGCTGGTCCTTCCCAGAATCAAATACTGTGGTATGTACCTCACTTAATTGAGCTATACTATTCGACTCCCCGTCATCTCTCTTACTCTGCTTTCTTTGGAGTATTTTTCTAATTTTTCCCCTTACTATGCTTTATTGCTTTCCTTTCTTTCTTTCTATCTGCCCTTACCTGCTAGACGTAACTCTGCGTCTCTTTCACAGGGAAAAACCTAACCTGTTTTTTTAGTTTCTCTGATATCCTTCTGTCAGATCCACTTTCCATCTATCCTTCTCCTTCTTTACTCAGACAATGGAATACTCAATACTGATATGGTTTTCCATAGTAACAAAGGACCCACCGGGAAGCCCAGGGTCCTCCTTGTCCTGCGTCACGCCGACAGTGATGGCTTCGGCCTGAGTCTCAACAACAGCACCGCCACTACTTTCGGTCAATTGTCTGTAAATGATCATTTGATAAATTATTTAGAAAACAGACGCAAATGAAAACTATAAATTGAACAGTATTACAAGGGGAGGACCTTTTTACTGATAAAATTTTCCGGGTCATCGCAGACCAGCCAAAAATAAAATACCTGAACCACATATATTATGAAATCGTTGCAGTATCTTATCTTTGATCTTTACAATAATTACACGTACTCCAATACGTACAAATTTAATGCATACAGAGCAATGTCTGCGGTATCTCACAGTCTGTATCATTGGGTGCCCGGAGTTTTCCGCTGCAGTATTTAATTCTCTTTGTCGACTCGTGATTATAAAAATAAATTTTGGAACTCGACCACAGCACCAACTACCATGGCCCAACTGTAGCTAAGAACTGTTCAGGTGACCCCATAAATACAACAAGAAAATCGGTCAAGCCGTTTACGAGGAGAATAATAACGAACGAACGTACGCCGGAATTTAATATATATAAAGATATGGAGAAACCGACTGTGGTCGGGTGAGCGAAAATTCAGACTCATTGTTATTTTAAGGTACACTGCCGTTACCGCGTACTAATATAAAGATACTATAAATACAATATCTGACAAAGTACAATAAATAAAAAAAAATACAGCCAATTTGTCAGCAAAAAATTTAATTAAAATTTTGTTAATATAAATACGACGTTTCGTCCATATTTGAGGACTTCATCATGTTGCTGTTGTGGTGGTAATCAGTCCTAAGACTGGTCAGATGCAACCCTCCATGCTAACCTATCCTGCGCAAGCTTCCACATCCTCAGCGTATTCCATCCTTGACCTCCCTCTTCTGTTCACTTCCCTCTAATGCTAATTTTACACGCCCTCACGTCTCAACACGTGACCTATTAATCTATCCCTTCAAAGTCAGCAACATTGTTCTCTCTTCTTTATTCTGCAGAGAAATTCCTGGTTAGTTACCCTATCCACCCACCTCGTTCTCCAAAGCACCACATTTCGAAAGCTTCTATTATTTTCCTGTCTGCAACTCCTATCATCCACCCACCATGTAAATTTTTAAATGGATAAAACTATTACACATGCGAATAATTTGCTGTCGTGGCCGAAATTTATCTATATGAGTAATAGTTTTATCTATTTAAAAATTTACCTGATGAAGTCCACAAATATGTACGGAACGTCGTAACTGCATTAACTAGATAGTTTTGTTTTTTTGCTGGTACATTGAACGCATTTTTAATTTTTTTTTTAATGTAATATAGAAATAGTAAGGACGACCCTGGTGATTTCATTTGAATGGTACTAATAGTGTCCGCGATGCGTGTGCACTTCCTTGAAGCGCGCGAGTCTGGGAAGTAGTTGCGTAACTCACGTTTCTCCTGCAGGTAGGAGGGGCTGGCCAGCCCTACGACGACCAGGAGGCCCACGCAGAGCAGGCAGCGACGAGAAGCCATCGTTGGTGTGAGTGAGCACGGAACAGACCGTCGCCTTCGTTATAAGCTTCTCCCTTCAAGGTCAAGCACTTTCTCCGGCTGTCGGTCGGTCTGCTCTGTCCCATGCCATCAGCGCACAGCGGACATCCCCGAAGAAGAAATAAAGCCAAGGAATACGGGAAAGGGTAGAAATACTTCCATTTTTTAAGGTAAAATTTACGCAGAAATACGTCTAGCAGGAAAGGGCAGAAAGTTTTTTCGGGTATTCCATTGTCTGAATAAAGAAAGAGAAGGATAGATGAGAAGCGAACCTGATAGAAGGATATCGGAGAAACCAAAACAAGCAGGTTAGGTTTATCCCTGTGAAAGAGCCACAGGGATACGTCTAGCAGGAAATGGCAGAAAGAAAGCAGAGTAAGATAAGAAATTAGAAAATTACTCCAAGAAAACAGAGTAAGACATAATTCTCTCTTACTCTGCTTTCTTTGAAGTAATTTTCTAATTTCTTCTCTTACTCTTTCGCAAAGGTGAAGTTTACCAAACATCAGCTCATTAATCGCTACTTCTTCCCCGAATCAAATACTGTGGTACGTACCTCACTTAATTGAGCTATCCGACTCGACTTCCCGTCATCGATCGTATCTCCTCAGCTTCGTTTCTCTTCTTGACTTCATTCATTGTACATTTCATCTATTTTTTGTATTTATAAAAGGACACAAAGATTCTACCAATATGTTTTCCACTAGTAATGTTCAACCATGCCGCTAAAATTTGTACTACATTTCGATTTTGATATGGCCACTATTTTAGACAGAGAACGTCGTCGTTGTTGTAATAGTATAGAAAGCCTTTTCATTTCCACATAACTACCACATCCAACCTTAATTTACTCAACGTACTCCATCTTTGACCTCCTCCTCCTCCTTTTTTCACTTCCCTCTAATGAGAATTTTACAAGACCCTCATGTCTCAAAACGTGGTCTATTAATCTATCCCTTCTCTTGGTCAACGTCCTCAATATTGTTCACCCTTTCCATATTCTACTTAGAACTTCCTGGTTAGTTACTCTAGCCACCCATTTCATTCTCCTAGAGGAGCGCATTTCAAAAGTTTCTATTCTTTTCCTCTCTGCAACTCCTATCGTCCATGTTTCATAGCCATATAACGCCACAGTTTTAGTAATGATTTCCTAATATTCATATTTATATTAACCCCAAGTGAATTTCTCTTCCTTGTCTGTGCTATCTTACTCTAGTTATTAGGCTTCCCTAATAACTTCCTTCAACATATTCCATACCAATCTAACAGCCTTTGTTTCCCTCTATTAATAATCATGTTGTACTCTTTCTCCAGGACCACGTTCATGCCATTTATTATGGTTTACAAGAACGTCATATTTATTAAGGATAAAAAAAATCCTGAAATCAACTAAATACTGTTATTACTTTAAAAGCAAGACACTGAAAATGTAAACAAGTTAATTGATACCTAATTTTAAGTTGTTGGGTTATTTTCTGAATTTTACCTAAGATTAATTCCAGTCCATATGAATTCACCTTAGATAAAGACGTTAATCCGCTTTTTTTTTTTGGTAAACAGGCTACATGAGGGTGATCTGAAACAGGCAACTCCCCTTTAATAGCATAGGAAGGGAATTGAAAAGGGGGGATGCGGAAGGTAGAGGAAGGTAGCCAAGGGTTAACTAGGGCCCCCGGGCTATGGTTTAAGGATCCTACCCGGTGTTTCACCTAAACAGATGCAGGGAAAACCCTATAAAACCTGCATCAGGTAGGTCGGGCATTAGGAACTATTCTCACGCCCTGCCGAATGACGGGAGACGAGTCTGCTGTGGGGTCGCAGCATTCCCTTCTCCGTGTCTCCACCAGTTTCAGATCGAAACGTCCGTCACTTATTTAATTTACTCTCCATCTGTTTTTCGTGTTTTAAATTGTCTGCATATTAATTAAGGTCGTACTGTTTATTATTATTTTCCTTAATTTTTTCCAAACTTACCTATTTTTACAAATATCGAGTTATTTTAATAATAAGTTCACAATTTTATTGACTATAAAAGCAAGTCCTTCTTGGTCGTATAAGAAGGACGCGTGAATGACCTCATCAGTACCCGGAGAGAGGTGTTTACTTTCCTCCAAGGCCGTAGTGGTGTCTGAGTTATTAATACAATTAATTAGCTTAATGAGGCCCTTTAATCTTAGTAGTCCCGCGAATAAATAATTTATGAAACCCTAAGAGATCCCTCACCAATTATAAATCAGTATGAAAAAATTATCAGAAATTAGCTCCATTCGTCTCATTGTTCGGTATTTCCAGTAACAAAATATATACAATAAATAATATAATAATAATTAAACGGCGAGTTTAAGAAAGCAGTAAGATATCATTTAAATAATCATAACCTTTTTTTAAAATAATTTATTTTTTAAATTCTGAATTTATTATATATTTTATAAAATGCATTATACTCACCAAAAGGCAGAAAGTTAATTCAAATTATCATTAAACAAAGCGTTTCATTCCTAGGATTAGGGACCTTTTTAGTTGTATATAATTTTAAAAAAAGTTTTCACCAGAAAAAATTAGTCCTGCTTACACAAAACCCAGGGCCCTGAATAATTTAAACTAGATGTATCAAATAAATATCAATATTGCTTCATGATAAATAAGCTGGATTGTTTATTTATAATTAAAAATAGTGCCATATTATTGATTCAATGAAATTTTTTATTAGAATTTTAATCTAATTTTATTAACATTTGTTAAGTTTCTGAACTCAATTAATTGTATGATTTTTTTGTCTAGTTACCCAATCAAGTACAATTTGTATTAAATTTCTGACTTTGGCTAGTATACTGTAATTTACTTAATATTCGGCAGATTGATTATGTTGTTTAATTACTACAATTTTTATTAATTACTAACTTCTACCATTGCAGATAAGCGCTATTGTATTTTATTATAATTCTTAAATAATATTCTATTACTTTTGTGACCTAAAATTGTTTATTCTGGTGGTATTACTTTTGTTGCTGTACTGTAGACTATTGTAAAATTATTGTCTGTTACATTTGTTGCTTGGAACCACGAACAAAGCTCAGACGTCCTTCTTTTCTCCTATACTCTGGACTGAGGGTGAGTTTATTTTACTTATACAGCTTCTTTTGATGGGTCGGATCTTGGTACGCCGACTTTTACACATTGGATTATATTGACGTTTCAAAGTGATTAACAATTTGTAGAATACATTTGCCATGTCACTATCTTAATCTCTCGTTAGAGAACAAAATAAGTATAAACAAAGCCATTATTAAGCCTATATGGACATTCGGAATCGATCTCTGGGGGGATGTGCTAGCAAGTCCAACACTGCCATAATACGGAGGACACAAATCAAAAATCCTCAGAGCCATGGCTGGTGCTCCATGGTACGCGAGCATTCAAACTCTACATCAAACTCTTTCATCTAGGATGTTCTACAAGGGAGAGCCAATAAACACCACAAGAAACAGGAAAACCATACCAACCTTCTTATACAACCACTGCTGCAATTCAGAAGCCACACGAGATTAAAACGATGCTGGCCAATTGACCGAAAAGTTAGGGTAACAGGGGTCTGATCACTGGAGAGGACACTTACAATACATCAAAAATAGCTTATAGAACCTGTTATTCTGATTGCTACTTCAATAAATAAATTTAAAAAAAACTACCTTAATCTGACTATCTTTACTGTTAGAGAGAGAGAGAGAATGCGCCAATCACAGCGCTTAAAATGAAGGGCGGGGCTGTAATTCTTTTCAAGTAGGAGGCGATTTGACCTTGAAGCTCCTCCTCGTGCCGTCGAATCACATTCATGCGACGTTGTCATATATAATTGCCCGAGTTAGGGTTTATTGTCCATTTGCGGCAAAGTCTGTCTACTTCTATGCTGAAAAACCATTGCTGCAACGTTGCCAAAACAATCGGCAGGGTAACACTAATTGCGACAACGCGGAAACCCCCTTCTAATCGTGCGAGTCAACGGTGACTGAAGAACCCATTCCAGAGTGCTGCTGGAGTCTCTCTGACCCACACGTAAACTGGAATTTGCGGCATAATTTCACGACCACTTTCACCTGTGACGTCAAACTCGGCAGCCTCTGATTATCTCACTGCTTGGTGGTGGTAACTGCGTCATTGCCCGCCGCGTTTCCTGTTCAAACAGCGGACGAGTTCACTACCAAACCAAATAAAAATAAATGCTCAAATTAACTGACGAAATACTCGAGGGGAATGATCTCAGTGCGTGACAATCTTGCACAATTCCTCACAAATCTCAGCGATCAAATTCTTCCAGTACTCATCTTTATCTCCTTCACGACGAATGACAATAACGATTAAAAATGAAAGTAAAACCCGACTTCAAAATCTCCCAGCTGGATCTCATTATATTTTTGGCAGCAGACTCCTGTCAATCAGCACCGCTTTGCTGTGGTTTTCACTCGCCGACGAACGGAAATCTTTTATTATTGATCTTATGACCGAAATACAGACAGGGAAAAGATATAAAATGACGGTAAATTCTGGCAGCGAAGGATTTGACCGACTATTAGCAGGCGTCTCTTTACCTGCCTTATGGCTGAAAAAATATAAAATGGCGGCAAATTCTGTAAAAAAGAGGTAGTGAAGGATAGGAAATTGTGATTTGACTGAGCATTAGCACCTTTTTACCTGTTTTATGGCTGAAATTTTTTTGGCAAATTCTATAAATTGGCAGCGAAGGATGGTAAATTGTTAATTGGTTAACCATTAGAAAATTACTATTTGCCTGTTTTCTGGCAGTCTTACTGCAGCAATGATGATTCTTGTTTACTAGATTTACTATCCAAATAAAATTAATTACTATCACAGTAATTCAAACCAATTAACAGTCACAATACTTTTACTTTTCTTTTTCAGTAAGTGACAAGTTAAATGTGCTGACTACCCCAATGGGTAGAAATAAATAAGACTTATATGATGAAAGTTTTATGTTTTAAATTGGTGAGGATCTTCAGCAGATGTTTATGGCTAATGTGGCTGAAAACTACTGAAAAATAAAAGTATCGTGACTGTTGAATGCTTTGAATTACTGTGACATTAGAGTTTGAACTTCGACAGTTTATTTTAAATTAAAATTTTAAAATTAATTACTTTACACCCCATTAATTACATGTATTTTGACAAAAATATGTAAATATCCTTACCCTTTTTTCAGATTGACCAGTAAAATAGCTGTATATTAATTAATTATATTGGCATAGGCCTAACGCATAAAAATATCCCACATTGAGAAGAGCAATATTTATTCATATAAATTAACAGCATCAGCCAAAATTGGTCAGAAAATAATTATAATTGAAACCAAAGAATTAGAACATATTAATAATAATAATTACATGGAACATTGTTCCTTTTTCTGGAACCTCTTCAGCAGCTAATAAACATTTATATTACTCTAAAAATTCAAAGAAAACATGTTTTGAAAATTATTTCTAAGATAACAAATATTTAATTGCACTAGATGAGGTTCCAAAAAGAGGAACAATATGATGTGCTATTACTATCATTAATATGTTTCAAATACAATTCTCAGGTTTCAACCTGAGTCAAAGTTTGTTTACACAACAGCAAGCTCTGCCATTATTGACTGGTACCCTACATCCATTGTCCTTTAATGTGTGAAAGAATTTGACAATCAACTTGCCTTTCTCCATAAAAAAAAATCATTCAAACATCATCACATATGCAAACCCAAAATAGAACGCTGTATTTGAATGAGTCTAAATAAATTAGTCAATTCCATTTGACTCACTATACAACACTTGGTTAAAAGTACATACCTATTTGAGCACTCCAAAATTCAGGTACGCAATTCTCTTTAGATGAATTTCAATAACGACTTATTAATATTATATTTTATGAATATGAATTATACAAAATGTTTGATACTAAATATAGTTTATTTATTTACTGAGTTAATTGGCATAATAGTGCCACACCTCTGAGAATCCAGTGTTCCTGAGGCAATAAAGTTGGTAATAAAATGGCAATTACAAAGTTAGTTGAATGACCAGTTGTGGATAGTGTACCTCGTCTCTCAGCAGTCTTGTAAACTGGACAAGTATACGAATGCTTTGGAATAAAGTGGGAACGTTCAATGGGTACAAGGCACAGCTGAAAATGAATCAAATCATAAATTAGTAAATGGAAGAATATACATCTGTTACTAAATAAAGGTAAATAATTGATGTACCCTATTTTTCAAAGATTCTTTGATTATTGAATTATATTTCAGTTATAACTGGTTAGTGACCATTGCTTTCAGTTGCCTTTACATTAAAAAAAAATTATTTGTATTTCTATTAAAAACATAAACAGCAGCTGAAACTTGTATAAAGGCAATATTTCAAATCCTGGGATGATAACCAACTAAAACTTCATAAAATGTCACATTATCAACCAATAGAATGGGCTTAAATCAGTGCAAGAACTCTATTATAATAAAACAAAAGTAGCTCAAACATGATTAAATAAATAACATTATTATTTTTTGTTGTTTATTGTAATGTCTAGCTCATTTTTTTCAAAATAAAAATGTAGAAGAAATTTCCACTTATATGCAAATTTCAATAAGATGATCTGAATTTATGGAAGCAAAAAAAAATATTGTTCATGTTAATAACTTTATATAGAGAATTACCTCCACAAAATTTAAATTTGTTATAATAGTAAAATATCAATTTTAATTATTTACATCCATATTATATTTTAAATGAGTAAAAATAGGCCAAACACAGACAATTTATTTACAAGCCTGATGTGGGTCCACAGTAGGATGGAAACACATAGCTAAATTAATAAAATTAAAATGTATACAAAGAAAATTAAAAAAATTCTCATTTAATTTTCAACTTACAATTGGAAGTGCGCTATATAGTATCTTAGGTAATGACTCATCTAGAGCCCTTATAGTTGAGCTCCATCTTGCTCCTTCCAAAAACAATCCATCAACATAAGCACCATCATCTGGTGGTTCAGTCATTGATTGATCTTCCATAACCTGAATTCATAAAACCAATATCAATACATAACACACAATGTTACTTCAAAAATTTCAGGCATTTACTCTTGTTGCAAGAGAAAATGCTATCATAATGTTGTATTTTTGTTGTGGTCCAATGCAACCCTCTATGTTAACCTATCTTGTGCAAGCCTTCCATTTCTGCACAACTACCACATCCCACATCCTCCATAATTCCATATATTCCATCATTGGCCTCCATCTTCAGCTCTTACTTCACACACTTCCCACAAATTTTACAAGACATCTCAAATGTGGCCTATTAATCTATCCCTTCGCTTGGTTAACATCCTCCATATTGTTCACTCACCACATTTCAAAGGATTCTATTAGTTTCGTTTCTGCACTTCCTACCGTCCACGTTTTGCACCCCTATAACACCACACTACATTCAAACATATTTAGCAATGATTTCCTAATATTCACACATTTATTATCTGTAAGTAAATTTCTCTTCCTGTGCTATCCTACTCTAGTTATTATGCTGCCCGAGTAGGAAAATTCCTCAACTTCCTTCAAAACATTCCTTCCCCATCTAACTGTCTTTGTTATTCCACTGTTTCCCATGCTACACTCCATCACTTTGGTTTTCCCTCTATTAATACTCATATTGAGCTCTTTCTCCAGGACCACACTCATGCCATGCATTATGGTTTCAAAGTCTTCTTCTGACTCCCCTCATACTACAATATCATCAGCAAACTCGTAGGGTTTTTATTTCTTCTCCCTGCAGTATGTATACTTCACAATATTGTAAATAATATGTGACCCACTTGCAATACCATAAGAATGAGTAACACAAAGGTCACTCAAAAAATAATGCACATTATTTTTATTTAAATTTACTTTTCATTCCATATTTTTTCAATTTACTGCGATTATAGATACATCCTTCATGCTTGTGTACAAATTTATTTCAAACCATTCCTGTGAGTGCTGTGTCACAACTTATCTTGAAAAAATTTTTAAACTGATTTAGTCACTAAATAATAAGAAAACTGAAAGAAACTTACCACAAAATCAAACATTAGTAAATCAATTGGAATTGAATATTTTCTTGCATAGTTTTGTTGAACTCCTGTTAAGAATGCTTGAGTAAAGAAAAAACCTGAGACCCAAAAAACAGTTGGTGGACCTACATTAAACCATTGCTGTAACATTATTAAATTTGTAACAGACATTGCATGGAACTAGAATTTGTTCAAATTAAAACAATTAACCAATCAGAAACTAGTTACAGATACAAAAATTAACTACTTTGTCATTGTCATTTATATATTATTTTATTTGGTATAACACTGTGATGGATTCAATTTTGTCCAGTTACACACTACGAAAAAATAATTTAATAAAAGTAATTATTTTGATTTTGCGTTTGTTCTTGTGATACGTAATGTTGCTGGGATTTTAAAAATTATTCATATTACAATTCAGTATGTTCATTGATATGAACAAGCATTTGATATTTTGACAAAATAACATTCAGAAACACGTTTTAGTTCTAATAATAATGTAAAGAACTTAATTTGGCAAAATCAAAAGAAAACATGAAACTAGTGAGGTTGTGTATGGCCAAGATAGTTATAACAACTTAGCATTCAAAATTTGTAAGAATATGAAGCAAACAAATTGGTAAAACCAATGGCTACTTGCAAAATTGGCTCTTGTTTCCATTTACAAGAGAATATATATTTAAAGATGGCTGGCTGCTACACAGTTATGACAGTCTTTGTCATTTTTGGACTTCCTTGCCAGGCAACAACTATCAATTTAAGGTGAGTCAATGACTGTTTCCTAAATCTTTCCTACACAAATCAATTTAAAGATAAATATAAATTAAGATGAAATTTTGTGTATCATTCCATGAGTGTATTTATGTTTCGGTTGCATCAGTTGAACATAAAAGTAATGTGGACAATATTATGCTCATTCTTGATTATAAATTAAAATTGATGAGAAGACTGAATCACCATTTTGACATGACCATCATATACATAAAATATTTACAAACTCTGACAAGCAATTAACTATTTCAAATGACACACGTAATATATATTTCAATTTTAGTCAAATTATAATTAAACATTCTGTAGCAAATATTTTCAAATATATATACACACACAATTGCTTACAATATTAACCATCAAAGTAAATTATTTGAAAAGCATTCTATTTTTATTTATTTATTCATACCTGGAGAAAGTCTAGGCGAGCCAAGAAATCGTTTATATAACTCCCAAGAGGTTTTAGAGATGGATAAGAAACCTTATTCCACAATGCAGGTATCTTTCCAGTTAATATACTTGCCACTACTTCTTCTAAATCAACTGACATCAACACCAGTCCTTTGTAAATAAATGTTATTTAAGTGTTTAGTTAAGTCGAATATCATCTTTTATTATTATGTTTTGTTAGTAACATTTTGACAATTTTCTTTATTCCAAACATCACAACAACAAAAGAGGCATTTTAAAAAAGGCATACATTAGAATTCAGATAGTCTTACTCTATAGTTATTACAAGCTCAATAAAATACCTTTAATAGCTTTCTGAACTTCGATGAGACTTGACCTAATTTTACTCAACAAAACATTGAAACGGCCCATTTCCTGAACCAAAACTGTGTTCATCGATTGGTTGTAGGTGATGGGATATTTCCTCATTCCAGCATCAATGTCAAAATTTTTAGGCAGTTTTAGTAATATGTCTCCTGCTACTTCAATAACAATTTCATCGGGTTTCTTGGCGCCTGAATCAGAAGCTAGCGCATCCTACAGCAAAATGTGAACCGAATAATTTAAACAAATTATAAAACAATGATTCCAAGTGTGTCCAAAGATACAATCACTGTTAATTGGATGAAAAACATGTCCTTTAAGAAAATGAGAAAGATACTATGTGAATTTTCCTTAGTAATCAATTTCTACAATTTGTAATTTATGGAGCATAAAAAATAGAATTTAATCAAACAGAAATCATTAAATTTAAATATAGTTTGTTAAATATTTAACTAAAAATTAATGTAGATTTGAAATTTGTTGCAAACCTTGTGATAAAACTTGTAGACGGTTTTCAGGTATTTGATTGTCTGTATTTTGGAGAAGAGTAAGGTCAGAAGATGAAATATGAGGGATTTTCACATTGCCTTCATATTTCTACCTCAATATTCTCCAAAACAAGTTTAAAATTAATGTTATTAAAGGTTCAATAAAACTCTAGATAATATTACAATAGTAAAAAAGAAAAGCAATAGTTAATGAGTGAAATCTTACATCATTTATTAAGATGCACATTAAAAATATAAAGTTATACTTACAATGCGATCCTTTGAAGCAAAACAGAAGCAATAAATCTTTAGTATCTTAAATTAACTAAGTTTATAGCTAGGTTTCTTAAAAAAGAATAAATTATAATCATAATTACAGTATTTTTATTTTATTATTAATACATACATAACCAATAATGGATTTTTACCCTCTGTTGTGACATACATTTATTGGGAAGAAAATCTTAAATATAATTTAAATTAAAATAGAATATAGTTTGAGTAACTTGATAAAGAGAATATAGCTGAAAATGTACTCTATTTTGCAATCTTCATGTTTTTTTGCTATTAACAGACTACATAAATCTAAATGTTTGTGATTGGCTGTGACAGAATTTGGGTGGTAAAAATACTTAAAACAGCACTGAATAACAATTTTTATCTTGTCAGTATTCATTTAATATTATTTAAATCATTGTTAGCATTGTAATTATGCCATTCGCCAATATGTGCCAAACATTCTCCAGTAGTATGTTTCCTACTTTATTCATCATGCTGTATGTAAAATTTAAGAAACATGTGGTAGTAAATAATTAACAGAATCGACAGGAAGTGTCACAACCTATTTCTATCTGCCATGTTTAGGTTACAGTAAAATTAACAATATAACAATTTACATAGATTTAGGCAGTATTAACACACATAATCACAAAAATGTGCTAAATACATATATAAAAGTATTAATATTGCATACTACGCCAAGGTAAGTATAAAAATCAGATTAAGTTGATTGTGGGGAACAGAATAAACTTATACCTGAGTTAGTAATAAACTGTTCAATAGAAGATCTGTCTCATGCTGATCCTTCATTATGTCTGCATTTTCATTCATTCCAAATACTTCTGGATGTGTTGAGAGTGGGAGGCCTCTGGTATAAGTTATGAAAGCTTCATATGACTTCTCATCAGGTGCATAGTACTGGCCTATTCATGTTAAATTTATATAATAATGTAATAGATTAATACAAACAAGTGTCTTTTAAAAATTCTATTTGAAAACATGTGTGGGACAAGTTTACTTTGAGAAGTTTTATTCCCACATAAAAATTTTGAAAGTAAACAAGGATTTTTTTCCTCACAATTCTTTTCTACAAAGTCAAAGAATAATAAGAATACAAATGAATATAAACATTATAATAAACATATTATAATACTAACCATTCCATTCGGTTGTATAAGGTAAATATTGTATAAAGGTAAATATTCAAGATTATTCCAATATGTTTTTGTTTATTTTTTAAGAAAAAGGGGAGGGGGTGATGACAGGCTACATGAGGACTCCCCTTTAACCCAATCAACTCTGATTTAAATACCATGTATGTAAACACATCGTGCTCTCAACTGAATAAGAATGTATTTTCACACTTAAATGTTCATAAAAAGTAAACTAATAAAGGAAAGTCACTCTCCCAATGTCACAAGAAATCAAGTAAGCTAACAAAAGTGTCCTGTGTTTACATCAACAGATTTAAAAGCCCAGTTCCAAATGATGTGTATAGGAAGGAAGTTTGAAAGGGTCAATGCAGAAGGGAAAGGAAGACAAGGGCTCCGAGGCTATAGTATAAGGTTCCTACCTGGTTATCCACGTAAAAGAGATGCAGGGAAACCCTAGAAAACCTGTATCAGGTAGGTCACGGTATTAGGACTTGTCTCATGCCCTTCCAAATGACAAGAGAGGAGTTTTTGGTGAGAATGCCTTCTCCATACCTTGACCAGATTACCAAATGCCGAACATCAGAGACCCCTGAACATATACCATCCCTCAAGACTGACCAAGGTGTCTGTGGCATGTGAAAACCTTAAAAATGAGAGGAGGAGACATCCAGTAAGGTAGGCCCATCATCTCTACGGGGAGATACACCGGTGAGAGCTGAGGCCAGCTGTCTCAAATTTGTTGGCCCATATGTATTTTAAATGACAAAGAATTAAATATCCACATATTGCATTCAATTCTGAAAGTGTTACTAAATTTTATATGCAATTAGGGAAATATTTGTTGAGGAAACATTTACTTTAAAACAACATTACCTGAAGGATCAAATGGGTAAAAGTCCTTTTCCAGTAAATCACTGCAGTAGAATTTAGCAAGAATTGTGTTCAATGTTCGTCGGTCCCAGTCATCAGTAACTCTGCCTCCATAGTTACACTCACCAGTAAGATAACGTAAAGCATCATACTGCACATCCTGAATATTTTCAAGAATAGTAAAAATAAGATCAATGAGAAACACTATTAATTATTAGACTGATATTTACAGAAGAATATTTTATTAAATTGACTTGAATAATTAAAATGCATAATTAATCAAATTACCTCATATTGGTCAAGGAAAATATGTAATTGCCTAACACTGATACGTAAATCAGTTTCATTAAATTCATAAGGAATATTCCACCCAAGCGGTCCAAATTTCCGTCTCTCCTGTGTCAATGCATGGAAGAAACATAATCCATAAAGCAGCTTTTTAAATTGTTTTGGCTGTTGACTACTCTCAAAAAATTCAGGGTCTGATATTGGATCACTGAGGTACGACCTTTAACAAAGAACATACATATCATTTTAAATAATTAATAGCTAACTTCATATTACTTTATTTTCATTATAATTTTTAATAAATATTAATTAAATTATTGGAAAAATAAGCTAATCCATTACATTAATTGAAACAATTACAGGTCATGGTTGATACAATAGTTATGTGAATGTCACATTTGTATTAGTCTTTACAACTATAGTAAAACTGTAAACAGTACATATATGGCAGTTATATGGTATGAAAATTAATAATTAACTGTGTTTATCCATTACTCATTTAGTGAAAATAAGTTATTGATATTTGTAGGTACATTAGTATTCATTAATGATAATAGCAGATTTTGTTACCTGATAATATTTGCCTTTAATCCTTTAGGTGGCTCATTAGTCATCTTAACACCATTTTGCAATACAACCACTGGGAAAAACTCTGATGGATAAGAAGTCAACCATAATCGGAAATCTGGATGAGTACTCTCCGGTGTTAAACTTTCACATACCTGTCAAAGTAAGCATTTCTGTTAAGAGTTTATACCACACGACACATATGTTTTATGCTATACTAAATTAACATTTTCATTAAAACAACAACTATGTACATATGCTATGGTTGCAGTAAACACATATTTTAACATAAATCAGTTATTACCTTGAGCTGCTTAATACTTTATGTAAGATGTACTATGAATGAAATTCTTTTGTAATTATATATTCATCTCTACATGTCCATCTGTGTGTGTGTACATGTATGTGCTTTCTTTATTAATTTTGAAAACCAAAAAAAAAAATAGATAATCATACACGTTTAATCATTTCATTTTTAATTTTGAAACTTTTAACCCAATAAAACCGCAAAAAATAAAATAATAGTACTGACAATCTTTAAACTATTTCTATTAAGTTAAATACACTGACCTTTTCAAGAGTTGGCATGAAACTCTTTGCAAGATGGCAGTTTTGTAAAACTACCCATGTTCCATTTCTGACACCATCTTCAATCATTTTCATTGCAATTGGACCTTGTCCTTGACCCAGAGAGAGTGAAGATAATCGGTTTCCTCCAAACCCCTACATAAGGTACACTATTAAATCTAATGTACTCAAGTCTAAAACTAAAAATAATTTTATTTTGATGACACTTCTCTGATTGTTTTCAGGATATACACAGTCAGGAAATGACTTATATAAAATATAAAAACTAAAAAGTATATATATGGACAGAAATGAGATGTAGAGATTTGCTGGCTTACAATAAATTGAGAGTCAGTGTTGCCATGTCAGATAGGGAAGTAGCATAACAAAATTCACATTTTCGTACTCTTCACATACTATCAATTTAAAGTAAGCCAATGACTATTTTCTGTCTTTCCTTCCTATCCAATTCAGTGTTTTTGACCTAGTTATTTTATTTTTCCTTGTGCTTACAATATAAGCTAATAATAAAACTTAGATTGGTCACCAAGCTGTATAAAATATGTAGTTCAAAATTTTGTAGATGCAATCCATGTATAACCTGGAGAAAGAGGATAACATGTCTGAATATTTAAAAAAAAAAAATTCAATCCAACAAGGTGACCAATCATTAGATAAGCCCTAGCATTTCATCTCTTGCTTTATCATCCTAAACGGTAGGTATTAAGTACGCACTTGATCATCAGCAAATTTTAAAAGAAGAGCCGTGGGATCTGCAGCTGGTGTTAGCACAAAAATCAAAGGAATGCATGAATGAGAATCAACATATGATGCAGTTAAATCAAATGGAGGCGGTTCTACAAACTCCTTTCCTAAGTTTTCTGAAACCAAAAAAAATTACAAATGAAGTGGGCAGTCATAAAGATAATTTATAATTAACAACAACATATTAAAAATTAAATTACCAAGAACAAAGTTCTGGACTGCAGGAACAACTTTATCAGGACGCAAACATCGTAGGACACACATTTTTTCAAAATTGCTCAAATCACTATCCCAAGGTTCAGGATAACTGGTTGTCTGTGGGTCTAAAGCATCAAATATTCTTTTCCAGTCTTTTAAATTATCAGAAAGGTGTTTGTTGATTCCCTAAAATAATATTTTTGTATAGATTTCAGAACAACAACAAAAAAATTAAGTTTATATAATTTTAGGTAGTTTAATACACTCTACTAATTGAGCTTGGTAAAATACTTTAAATACCAATTTATAACAATATTATAAATAAAATAATTAAATTAATGACATAAATACAATACAAAGAATGGTGAAAAGTCAGAAATTGAATAATTTAATTAGATTTAAGATATTATAGCTTAATTCAAATTAAATTATTCTATTTCTGACTTTGGTCATTCTTTGTATTGTATTTAAAACCACATTAGTCAAAATGATCAGAAACATGAGAATTATCAACATTTAAAAGACAAGTTATCAATATTTCTTTAATATTCTACTTTTTATTATTTGAAAATATAATGGATACTGATAATGCATTTAATGACTTCATATAATTTCTCAAAATGTAAGTGATATAATAAACTCTTGGATTTAATTAACCTTAATTTTCTCAGTTAAAGTAATGCAATTAATATATTAACATATAAATATTTGTACTTCACAATTGCATTTACATGTTCATTAAATATAGAAAATCAAATATAATGTGATCTTTCTTACTTTAAATTTTGGTAAGTCAGCCAAACGACACAATTCGTCCCAAGCTTTTGTTGGGATCCAGGTTGCTGGATTTTTATGTGGATTCTCGAGACCAACTCCACCAGTCAGCAGAAACATCCATTCTGTATTGTCCAATTTGTTTCTGTTTCTCAACAAATTTATTGAGAGCAACACAGAAAAAAGCAGTTTATCCTGTTAACAATGAATAATTTAATGAGAATCTTTAAAAATATTTAATGTAATAGATATAAATTGCAATCACATAATATTAAGCCTTTCCATGACTATTTCTCAGAAAGAACTATAATGTATTCAGGACACAAGGGAATACGTGAGTAGAATGTCATGCATAGAGTTCCACCTAGTTCAGTTTACAGCCCTAATTTTGGAACTATTCATACAATGCAGACAGCAGATTATCATCATTGGATTTGGTAATGTCAACAGTTTCTGCAGTGAGGACGGTACAAGAAATTATACAATTTACAAGCATCAGTAAATGGTTGATATCAGTAATACTACAGTTTTCTGGCCACATAGTACCTCTTCTTACTATGAGCATGAAGCAGATGAAAACATGAATGTAATCAATAATTACGAGGTCGCCTCTGTGGTCTAGTGGCTAGCGTCACAGTCTCGCACCACAGATGTCCCTGGTTTGATTCCTGGCAAGGGCCTGAGTGTTTTCAATTATCCTGGCTGAGTATAACTGACAGAAGAGGAAAATTAGGTACCTAAATAGCAAGTTGCTAATGACCTGATTGTTGGCATGACTATAATTACAGAATTACAAAGATCTGCAAATTCCTTTACATAATAGGAGTGGCATGTTCAGTTTAAAATTTGTTTGGTTTATTTCTGAACCATTTATTGTGTTGCAGAAGCTTGATGAACATGGTTGTATAATTATTTATTGTTATTAACAAAGAGAATTAATGACAGAACGTACTGATTAGGGTGGGTAAGTATGCCTACTCTCTTAGTACCTCAACAGTAAATTTTGATGCTGGTAGAGAGGTCATGATTTAACTAACACCATAAACACAAACACACAATTATTACTATTCACTTACTGTATATAATTCAGAGAAAAACTTTAGACTCTGAATTATTTTATTTATTTACCTTTTCAAACAAGCTCCGGCAAATGTTAACATACAAAGAATAAGTGAAATGTTTCGTGAGTCCTGCTAACCATTTTTCTATTTCATATTCTTTTTCAGTGTTATCAATAGCTGACTTGAATAAGTTTACAAACCAAGCCAAAGAGTACTGATACATTGGATCTATATTTGCTAAATCCGCTAAAATAAGAAAAAAATATTCATTATTTATGTCATTAAGCTTAATTGGCTTAAATTTTATTAACAAAAAACATTTATGGAAATGATTCAATAATTTTCAATCTCCCAAATGTACAATGTCATTAGATTTTTTACACATACCTACACTGAAGAACAGGACTGTGGAATGAATTGCAATAGGAGTGTACTCAAGTCGAGCTTTATCAATGGTCTTTTCAGTTATTTCTGCTACTGCTTGTTTCTCTTGTATTTCATTTGATAACGTTTTTGATGAACTCATAACCTGAATGGCTGTTTCATCTTCTAAGATATTGCCCTCTGACGATGACAGTACCATAAGAATTTTATCTTCAATCTCCTTCAGCATTCTAATTGAATAAATTAATATGTAGCATTAACTATTCCTTTAAAAGGCTAAGTTGTTACAAGCAGTTGTCTCCTGCCACTTCATATTACAAGTACTTCTTGAGCCAGTGGCTATAATACCTTTTATTTTCTGCTCCTTGAACAATAAGTTGGTTCTTCTCCTCTTCTAGAGCAGGCAATTCTTTAGCAACAACAATTCCCAATAACTGATCTTGAAGACCAGCAGGCGTGATCATGAAATTAACAAGGGTAACTTTGACAGCAATTTCAGGAAGATAATGTGGGTTTCTCAATTTTGTGGTTATGTACAACCTAAAACAGTAACACTTCATAGGAGCAAGCATTTGAAATTTATTAGTTAACTTTTGAGAAGTTGTTCCATTAACCAAATTATATTGTTTTCCCAAAGTTCAATGCTTAATAATCACTAAACACATTAAAAAATTTTCAACACAGCAGCCAGTGGATCTCAAAACTGTGCGTCACAACTAAATATGAGAAAACATCAGTTTTCTGTTTCAAACATTATACATGGGTGAACATTTTCCCAGAGAGTAAGAGAGTTGTCCACTATATTCAAAACCTATGTACTGTACATATGTATATAAAATGGTATCCAAATCTGTCTAACAGCAAAAGACGTCAAATTATTTTTACCTGAAATCAGATGAATATTCAACAACTGTGTCTCCCAACTTGATGCAAAGAGCACCTCCCTGTTTAAATGTCTGTTTCAATAATACAGGTTCCAAAATGGCATCTAGCTCTTCTCCGATGTTCTCTATGAGTACCTTAATTTGTAAGAAAAGTGATAAATTAATTAGATCTGAAGCATCATTTGGTAAATGTTGCATAACACAAATGTGAAGTGTAATTTAAAAAAAAACAACAAAAAAAAACAGATCAATTAATGCAGAAGAGATAAAAGTTTAGATGAATGATGACAGTGTGGCTTAATAAAGTTATGTAAGTAATATATTTAGCTGATATTTTTGTGGGTAGCACCTCAAAATAGTTTCAAACAAGGAATCATTTATCTTCTATTCAAGAAATATATTTAACTGATCATAATAACTTTATTTTCCCCAATTACATGTATTTGATATATTAAATATAGAAAGTATGATATATAACAGATATATTGGAAGCAAATGTGGTTTTATAGGTGATGGAAAATCAATTGTTTGAAATTATTTTGCTGAATTTCTAAACTAGTACACATTGTTTCATTAAAAGAAATGTCCTGCCTGAATCTGAGTGGGCCTTGTGAAATATTTGACTTCAATTCAATAACACTAATACTGAAATTCTTATACAGAAAAGACTACACTATATTATATGGTAACCAATCATCTCATCATGGAACTTAAAATAAAGGCAGTGCAATTGTTTAGATGTATTTGAATGTAATTTACTGGTTGTCCAAATCGAATAGCATTCTCCAAAATTCGAACATAGTCAGCATTTGTCAGTCTTATTACACTTATACGACTTCCTTCTTCCATATTTTTCACCCATTTATTAGCCTGTCCCTGAGGATCTATCATAAGAGGATACCTTCTTGCATTCCTGTAATAAATAAATTAATTAGTCAGAAGGTCATTCTCATTGTTACATGAATTTACAGAAATAACAGAAAAAACAAATTGTTTTATCAAGGAATTATTAAATTATTAAAGACCAATTTTTATTTAGTATGATAATAAGTTTTCCTTATTAATCAGTCACTTAAATAACCAAAACTATATTTTATTTTTATTTCAAAATTTATTTAGAAGGAGCTTTCCTATGTATATAATTTCTAACTTTCTTCATGGAGTGTATGTGATTCCAGACTGTGTTGGCCTACACAGAGCATTTATCAAACTTCAGAGTTCCAGAAGTTCATGCTCATGAGCAAACTGGCACAATCGGCAACATACAACCTTGAATTGTCAAAAATTTACATTTAAAATCTTTTCAATGAGTCCTGAAAGTGTTAATTTAGCCATGACTGATTAAAATAAGGAAAAATTATTATCATAATAAATTGTGTAATAACACACATACCCCTAATTGAAAGCGTCATTTTCTTATTACACATTATGGAAAACATCAATTTATTAACTCAATGACAAATTACTGAACTCAAAAATTACACTATATTACATAAATTTTAAGTATTTATGTGTTGCAAAGTATACCACTCACTTTATGATTATGCCATTGTCAACAGAAAATGAGTCTGTTGGGAGACCACAAATATTCCAAGCCCTTATTAGTACTGGGTCTCCTAGTACTGACACTAGATTAAAATCACTTGAACAACTTATTCCCAAATTATTAACTTTTTTTACCCAGTCATCTAACTGCCGAGAACGGTATTGCATAGTAAATGGCCCCAAATAGGCTACTGCCCCTGAACCAATCAAAATATCACCTGCAACAATTAAATAAAGTTCAGCTTACAAGCACCAAAATGATCATTTTGTAATAAGGATTTAATTTTAAATACTAATGCCACTGAACACATTAGAGGATAATGCAGTTCCAACGAGACGTTCAAATTTTTTAATTCAATATGCCTGTTAGAATTTTTAATAAGTTTTGTTTCTACTAGAGTAAAAATTACTGTGACATACCAACTCATATTTGGTCTAAGGAGCAATTGAACTAATACCAAGTTCTGTTTTAGATTTCTTTCTTCCAAATAATACCTTAAGAGTGCATAGACAGTAAAAATAATACTAATTTTGAGGTATGCTACATATTTGGACCACAATTTATTTATTCAACTGATACATAAACTGAATAAGAAGTGCTCGGGATTTCACCTGGTAATTTTCTGTAAATTTGGCAGAGTTAGCTGTCAAAACATTGTATTTTACAAATTATATAACTTGGGTGAAATCTTGAGAAATTTTTATTCAGTACATCCACTGGGAAAGCCTACATTCTCTAATTCTTAGTATTTATGTACACATGCACAAAATAGGAAAATTACAAAACCTGTTAATTTGTAGTATCTCTCCCCTAGCAGTCGTGCTACCGTTGACCATCTATCTTTCTCTCCTCCTAAACCTCCAATCAGCTCTTTGGCACGCTGTAACTTTTTGGCACACAAGTCAGCATCATTCTGTAATATTGTATATCTGGTTTTGTTCTCCTCCAAGGTTTTCTCAAGGACAGCAAGCTTCTCTTGTACTTCTCTAAGAGCTGCTCTTTTTACTTCCAATGCAGCCATTGCAACTGAAAATTCAGCCTCTGCAGCATTAAGAGCTAATTTTTTTGGAGCTACAACCTTGGCTACCTTGTCATATTTAGTCATTGCTATAACCCATTTGCTTAAACCTGAAAAAAAAAATTAGATGACCAAGATTGACGATAGTGTTCTTAATATGACGATGTTAATTTATTTAAGAATGATTATTTATGAATTGAAAATATTTGTTTTGAAATTTTCTGTAAATTACTCATTATATAATTTAAGCGTAATTTAAATGGCTCCTTATAGGTTACCTTCTGCTGCTGTAGAGGCAGTTTTAATTTTTTCTGGATCAAAGGATTCATCAGTCAATATCCTTTGCTGAAGCTGTTTCATTAATCTTTCTGGTATATTGTCTTTGTCATATAAAACAAGACTTTCAAGAAATTTTATATCACCCAAAACACGTTTAGATGGTCCCCAATAGTCTTCAATCATTTTCCCTGATCCTGAAGGGTCTGGAATACGATCTGGTTTAACATCCTATAAAATATTATAATGAAACGTTACACTTTTTTGCAACTGTCAGATCAATTATCTGATTCAAAGGAACTCATCATTGTTTTATTATGTAAATTTACTCCTACCTTAAAGAGCCCTTTGTGGCTTATATTTCTTGTATCTCAATATGGTTTGCATGAGAATAAACTTATTCAAAAAATGTATGTGTAGTTATTTTGGAATACTTAAGAAAACTTTGAATTAAATAATATCTTCAGCTTAATGAGTAAATAACATTTCATTATGAAAATTAGAAATTAATGCAAAACATATACAAACAGAGTGATTGTAGGTGGGAATATAATTAAAATGTGTTTATGTGAGGATCTTTAAAACTTTTATTAGTTCTGTCATTACAGTATTATATGATGCATTGAAACCTGACATAAATAAAGTTAATACAATTCCTAAGTTAGAATTGCTATAATTAATATTATTAGAAAACTATCCTGAACTTCTTTACCTTCAATATGCACACAGCCTCCATCACTAATCTAATGCCTTTGGGAGGACTCTTCATGGTTTTAAGGATTGTTATATCTGCAGCTGTTAGTGTGTCAAGGGCAGCAAGGGCTGATTCCAAAGCTGGCATCGCCTCTGCCAATTGGGCATCACAATCATCTTTAATGGCTTGCGCCGCAGCTGCTTGTTCTTTAGCAACTTCTTCATCCCCTTTTACTACTTTTTCCACCTATAAAATTTAATTCATAAGGATACCTTAAATAAAGTCTTATGGTAATTCTGAATAGTATAATCAGAAGTACATTGTGTAAAAAAAATAGGTTGTATGAGATGTATTGTAATTTTTGTTTTATTTTCCTTGTTTACTTCCCACTTTCACAGATTGTTAGGTTCAACTGTCTATATTACATTTTCACTCTGTATTCTTGTTCACATTTTGGTCAGCTTAGATGTTTACAAATGTGGCATATTTTCATCAAAATTTTAAGGTTTGTTTTATTTGTCATTACTGATGTTATTAGTATTTTGATATTCTAATATTTTTTAATGTAAATATTTTGTATAATTTTTGTAGTAACACCTAAAGAAGTCCCAAATGTGGTGACAAAACATTGTCCAATCTATTTAAAAACTGTCTGAAAAACTAGACATTAATTTGTTTAATTTAAAACCTACATAGACGAAAATTTATTATATAATCAAATAGCACACTACAATTTTTCAAAGACTGTCATTAAATTATTTTCATATTTAAATAATAACTTTATCATAACATTGTATAAATATAACAAAATAGGAGTTATTTTCAGTACCAATTTGTGTGTAAGTTCTGTTGCCTCAATAAATCTAAATAAGTATTTTCTCATACCAGAACAATGAACTTATAAAATGAAGTATTTGTGAGGATGAAACTTATTTTACAAAATGATAAATTTATGCAGATGGTAAAATGAACTTTCAATACCTCAGCAACATCAGCTGATTCTTTCTCCACTCTCTGCATAATTTCCTGAACTTGCTGAGCAGCTTGGACCAGTTGTGGTTTCAATGAACTCAATTCCTGTTGCATAACTGATATTTGACCAGCAGCATGGTCCAACTTCTCAAGTCCAACTTCGTACCGATATTTTGCTTTTATTACTTCACTGAAATCAAACAGCAGATTGAAATACAAATAAGTATAGTATTGTCTGAGAGATAGTTGTGGGAGGATTTGATGGGCATGCCATGCTTTGAATCTGACACTGAATGGCTAGTCACTATGCCATTTGAACACCATCTTGAAGAAGGGGGATTTATAAACTATTTCAATCCCAGGCTTTTATAAATATAAATATGAAATTTGACATGATAATATTTCATTCATATTATTCCTATAATGTTTTAAAGTTCAAGCACCATTATAATTTCACTATTAAAAAGGAATACTTACTCCCTTTTCTTTTCCAGTAAGTCTTTGAATGTGTTTATCATTTCAAGGTACGATGTGGGGGTTACATAACTGTGTCTTTGCAAGCGCACAAAAAATTCAACTGACAAGGATTCAGTCGATGTATGAAATTCTTGGCACATATCAATGCAAGAAGTCCTCTCACTATCGGTTAACTCAATTTCAGAGAGAAATCGTGTGGCAACAGCCAATAAGGCATCTTCAGGCCAAGGCTGGAGTAAAAATAAATATTTTTTTATGAGTATACCATTCAAATGCTTTATATGCATAAAGGAACATTAATAAAGATAAACTAGGCAATATTAGTGAGAGTAAATTTTGTAAAAATGATAACCTACTTACTTGAAACCAGTCAATAGTACAACAATTAATCATAGCAGGAAATTTTCTCATTCTATTTCTGAAGCTATCGCCAATAGGACTCATAGCAAGAATAATATGTAATTGATCCCTCACAATTTGCACAAAAAGATTGAATAAAGCTACTGGACTTCCATCAGTCTGCAAAGAAAATTGTGATTTTTTTTTACATGGAAAATATATGATAATATTATTTATGTTGGCAATTTATAAATCAGATTCATAAATATTTGAGATTAATGTCATGGAGTACCTGAACAGACTTGTCTCTCTGGCGATCTAACACTCTCATTTTTTCACAAATATCAGCCTTCTCATCTGATGGAAATATATTTGGAACCTCACCAGAATTTAGTAAGTTACTGATATCTTCCAGAAAAGACTCCTCTTTAACCTTTAAAAAATGATAAGTATAATACACAGCATATATATAATTTATTACAAACTAGTAATTTAATCAACACTGTTTTGGAGAGAGATGTTGATGAAGAGGAAAAATATTTCAAAAATATATAAATTCTATACCATCATTTTTCTATATAAATTATCATATTAATACATTCTTATTTTATTTACTCCAAAGGGCTTACTTGAACATCTGTAAATAAGAAAACGACATGCTGTTCAGAAGCACTGACACGCCTAAGAATGGTTTTTAAATCCTCATGCCATTCATAAGCACCATAGGTCTTTGTAATTTCAACCTGAAAATAGTAAAATAAGAAACGTTTTAACAACTCAGATTTCAACACAAATGACTTACTATATATTAATTTGTATTAAAGAATGGCTCACCTGAAAAAGCTCATATTCAGATATATGTGATGACAGCCGTGTAAGTGATTGCCTTCCAGAACCACCAACACCAACCAAGAGACCGTGGCTTCTAGGTTGTTTAAGTATACGACAGACTCGAGACAAATGCTCAATGGCAAATCTGATAAGATTAATTATTTTAACAACTTAAAATTATTCAACTGACATATTGCAGTACTAAAGTTGATAAGTAGTCTTGGCTATTGAAAATATTTATAATAATAAAATTTGTAAACATCTGTAGTAGTAAGAAAATGGTTTGACATTTAATTGCATTTATAATACTATTTATTTAAAGCATGATGCTCATATATTAAACATAATAGATCCAATTTTATTTTTGAGAATTTTTACTTTCAAAACAATAATTAGATTTTCAAATCAGGCCAGAAAAGTTTTTGTTAAAATACTTATTTTTTTGTTGCTTTAATACATTGTTTACTAGCTAATAACATGTAAACTGTTGATCTACTCATAATATGTCAAATATTTTACATTAGATAATTTTTAAGTTTTCAGTAGAATAATCTGAATTCATTAATGATGTAATAAAAACTGTTTAAAGAAATTCATCACAAAAAGTTAGGTTTGAAAAACAAACACAAAATTACCTGAATAGGACAAGGTTCATTGGTTTCTTGGTCATATTGTTAAATTCTGCAAGATAACCTTCACAAATAGTTCTCAAATGATCTAGATCAATAATTTCAACATAATGACGTGTATCTGCTTTTGGGTTTGCGAAGTCACAGTAAATAAGTTTTCTTAATTCATATTCACCAACCTGTGACAAAACATTTTCTACTTTCATGGAACTCTTCAGATAAATATAAGTAAAGTATTTAAATCAATTTTATCTTTGTAAATGCTATTCTATGCCAACGATTTTACTTTCCTTATATACAAAATTTTTGTTCTCACATTTTACATCTTACCTTAGTGTTTTTGCCATCAGTCAAGTGTTTGAACATAGCATCCAAATCTTCATTGAGCTCATTTTTAACTACTTCATGTAATGTTTCAAAAAGCCAATCCCTATCATTGTCATCAACGAGCCTGTCATAATAAACTCTCAGTACTTCATGTATCCACAAGCGTTTCATTGACAGCAGATCTTCAGTTGTTTCTGGTACTGACAGAAGAACTCCCTTAAAATTAACACACACAATTTATTATAGTGTAAATACACAACACTTATTCATAATATTTTACTTCACATAATAATGCAGTGATGAAAAATTACTCACTCGAATCACTCTAGCAAAATCTCTTAAATTGAAAAGATAATGAGATTTTTTTGGAGTAGGTAATAAATTTTTCCTTGATTGCTTGTAAATATCAAGAGTTGCTCCCACGATTTCAGTAATGCAAGGATCAAATTCCTTACTGAAACCCCTAAGTAATCAAAAAAATTATAATAGCTTCAATTTCATTTTATGTGTACATTGGTTGTTGAAGTTTTTTTTCATTCTCTCTATAAGTGATAAAAGTTTTACAAATGTAATTAAAGTAGCTTATAAAATCTACTTCCAATTACAGAGTCTGTTATATGTAAGTACATAATGTACCATATTTAGATAAAATTAAATTTAAAAATGAAATAAAATTACATAAAAATGGATGTTTTATGAAATTTTATAGTATTAATACACATTTGTAAGATTCCAATGGTTAACTAATTAAACTTAAAAATATATCATTTGTACTACTGTAAAAATATTTCCATGGAATGACAAAATTACAGCTCCATTGTTCAAACAAAAAAATTGGTCAGACAAATTAAATAAATTTAATTAATTGCATGTAAGCAGGAATTGATTAATACCTTGCATCCAAATGCCATAATACAATTTTACTGAAAATCATTTTCATAGTATTGTCATCAAATTCATCTATGCATAATATGTTGAAGTGTCGTGTAAATCTTGGCGTTACAACATTTCCTCCTTGAGATGCATTTCCCATAGCACAAATAATCTGGAATGTAATTAGTAAATGATTTTCCTGGTATGAAATTTTTTTTAGAAAATGCAAAACTCAATAAATGTTACCTGCACATCAATTAATTTCATGGGAACAATGTCTTTTCTATCATACCAAAGCCAATGGTCCAACCATTGTCTTAAGATTTCAATTGGTGGCTGTGCCCCATATGTTTCTTTTTGTGGCATATTCACATCATCTACAAATACAACACATCGTTGACCCAATGGAGGACCAAAGACACCTAAAATATCAGTTAAATTTTTAGTATTACAGTTATTTATTTTTTAACTTGTTATATTTAACACTAGAAAAATTATTTGCAGTAAGTTAAATGTATCACTAATTTCAAGGCACTGCCATTTAAGTACCAAAACAATTTCCACTAATAAAAATTTAATTTTGAAAAATATTTTAGCAACCATACTGATGTCAATATTTTAAGCATGAAGTAAAAGTTGCAGCTGTGTTAATAATTGTCCTTTAAAATACTGAATACATTTCTTAGGTATATATTATCAATAGTTATACTCTTGCATATTTATTTATTACAGTTTTGAGTATTATGAACTGAATGTGATACTGGAGGAAGAGTACAACATGAGGATTAATGGAGGGAAAACCAAGGTGATGGAGTGTAGTAAGGGAAATAGTGGCATAACAAAGGTTGTTAAATTGGGAAGGGATATTTTGAAGGAAGTTACGGTATTCTGTAATGTGGGAAGCATGAAAACTAGAGTACAATAGCACAGGCAAGGAAGAGGAATTTACTTACAAGTAATATAAGTATGAATATATCATTAATAAAAATGTTCATATGGAGTGTGGCATTCCATTGGTGCAAAACGTAAATGGTAGGAGTTGCAGAAAAGAAAAGAATCTTTTGAAATGTGGTGCTATAGAATAATGAGATGGGTGGATAGAGTAACTAACAATGAAGTTCTAAGCAGAATAAGAGAAGAGCGAACAATACAGACGACGCTGACCAAGAGAAGGGATAGATTA
Organism: Eucriotettix oculatus; assembly: GCA_034510155.1. Taxonomy (NCBI): domain Eukaryota; kingdom Metazoa; phylum Arthropoda; class Insecta; order Orthoptera; family Tetrigidae; genus Eucriotettix; species Eucriotettix oculatus. The sequence goes on from CM067379.1 coordinate 15,321,492, forward strand.
ATAGGCCATGTTTTAAGACATGAGGGTCCTGTAAAATTGCATTAGAGGGAAATGTCTGGGGTAAGAACAGAAGAGGAAGGCCAGGGATGGAATCCGCTAAGCAGATTAAGGAGGATGTGGTAGTTATGTAGAAATGAAAAGACTTGCACAGGATAGGTTAGCATGGAGAGTTGCATCGGACCACTTCCTGTATGAATTCTACAACATATCTTGAACTCTATAATCAATAAATAAATTATATGCACAGAGGAGCAATAATGAGTGGAAAATTTGTTTTATAGATTATTTTTGCCTCATCAATTTGATATCAAACTAAATAAGCGCTAAAATTAATTATTTCTAACATTATTATTAGAATTTTAATGATACTGAAATTTTCTAGTTGATAAACAGAAAATAACTTCACATAGATATAAAAAAATTTTATGTAGTAATCCACATTACAATTATTTATTTTCATTCATTACAATAAAGGATCTGGCACAACAATACTATCTATCTTTCCTTAATTTCAACCTAGCCATGAAATAAATCTTGTTAACACGGTACCTTTCCTTCTCTTATCTAATTTTCCCATTATGATGTCTTGTGTTTGATTAGCAGTTGTCTGAGCAGAGAAATTAATAAACAATGGTTTATATATACGTCCATCTACTTTACGCAACAATAATTCCTGTAAATAATTCATAAAACATTATAAAGAAATCATAGACATTTGAAATAATTTGAATCTTGAACATATTCTTTTACTGTAATGTAAGCTGATTTTCCAGTTCCAGTAGGTCCAATAAATAGAGCAGGTTTCTGGTGAGTAATGAGCAACTGAAGCACTGCTGTATTCCTTATAGTTTCAATTGTTGCAACAATAATCTGATTGACAGGTATATCACGAGGAATAGGTGGCACTGAAGCAAGTTCCTCAACCCATGGTCTCCACTTTCCTTTCCCCTAATAAAGAGATTGTTCAATATAAATCAATTACTTTGACTCTCTACCATTGCATTTATAAAACTGTAATAGAACCCTGCTTAATAAGGATGATGTTGCTTATTAAGTTTTATTTCTGGGTAGAAAAATATATTATACAAATAAACAAATTTCTAGAGCCATAAATACTAATTTTAAAACATTTTATAAAAAATTTAAATTGCAATGAACATATTAAAATGTTATTACTGAGCTCAAACTTAGTGCCTTCAATAATAATTATTTTCATTATTTCAGAAAAACAATAAAATGTTAAGATCAAATATATTTACTAATAAATAAATGTACAATCGTGATAAAAATTAATATTTCTGAGTCAGTTAATAGGAAATTGTCATCAAATTTCCAATAGTGAATTCCAAAATTTTGAAATATTTTGGTACTCTCATTGTAGTACTTTTTTTAAAAGAGGAAACAACAGTTCATTTATACATAATCACAAATTTCTTAAATTTTCTAAGACTAACCTCTTTAAAAAACCTATAGTCATAAACTAGCCCTTGGGCAGGAATAACGAAGATATATGGTTTCATTGGTGGTGGCACATCCTCTAAAAGGCCAAATTCTTCTTTCAATGCTTGTGGAAATTCTTTCTCCAGTAAACCTCGGAAAATGATGTTGAATTTTTCTCGTCCTGATGTATCCAATGTTCCTCCGAGGGACCAAATACAAGAGAAAAAGAAAACGCCCTGGAAATAAAGGTTAATAAGAAAACTTTAAAATGTTAAATGATTGGTATAATTATCAGGTCACTGTAAGTAACTCTTTTAACACCATTGTCCAATTCCAAGAAAGAAGTGTTTCAATTGGAACAGTGAGTGAATTATATTAACTTCATATTTATTTGACTTACACTAGTTAATTCAAATAATTCACATAATTATCATATTTCAAATCACCCATAGTTGTCCTACTTTGTCACATTCATGATTATTAAGAGTTAGGAGCAAAAAATTACAAAATATCTTATTTCCTAACCTCTAATTGTGCTCTCATATCCAGGTCAGATATTCCTTCCACATACTTATCATCCTTGAAATCATCCATAAAGCAATCAAACAGATTCATTGTAGCCTTTACCATATTTGAGTCAGAGGTAGGTGACAGTTCCTGATAATATACAGAGACTTAATTATTTAAAGTCACAATTAATTTTACTAATATAAGGTCAGTTTATTTTCATGCAATAAAAAATTGATTAGAATAGAAAGTGAGACAAATATGATTTACCAGGGCATTAAAAATTGACTCTATTATGCATACCATGCAGTGGAGGAGACAACTATTTACTGGATAAATGGGATAACACTATGTAAAAATTTCCAATATTTAACTACATAGAACCCATACTCATAATTGAAATAAGCCATGACTTCTTACACCCCATCCCATCCGAGTCAGCTGGAATAGGACAGCTTAAATTCCTCTTCACTAAAATATATAATTCTGTTCTGGTTCATAAATGCCTTCGTCTAATGGACCCATTGGCCACATCCCATCTGAATTCCTCAAAAATCCAGTTGAAAATGTTCTTGGGTTTCCAACCAAGTGGCATTGGTTAAACACATTTCTTTGACTCATGTCAACATTTCCCTGGTGACATCACTTCACTAAACAATGTGTTTAACCAAAGTCACCTTGTTGGAATACTGAGAGCATATCCAACAGCAATGTAGGAAAATCTGCAGAATATTCTGTTTACTTTACATGGAATTACTTCCCCACCAACTTAATTTAAATGAATGAAACAAATTCATATACAGGCAATGTACCTACAAAATATGAATTTTATTACCTTTTAAATGAAACATACCTTGACTCCTCCTTTTCTGATGAAGTATAAAATTGGGTAGCAGAATCTCTTAAACATAGCACGTATGACTTCTCGGTTTAAGTCAGGTAATGACGCTGGCAATGTGTTTATCCATGACTGCAGCAATGGCTCCCAACCTAGTCTGGATGGTTCCATGTAAATCATGCCACATCGAGATACCTTTACAAAAGCAAAAAGAATTTGCTATTTAAAAAGCTTGATTTGTAATGTAAAACAGTTTATTCATTAAAACATGAGAAATGTATGAATTTTCAATAAGGATCCATAATATGTAAAAATGGATGCTTAAAGCTACTTACTGTAGCAGGAGAAGCTACATCAAGATCCATTGGTTCAAATATCAAATTTGTTGTTGGAGCCAGCTGTATGATTTCACCTGACATGAGACAAAGTTTTTTATTGTCATCAAGGACAGTATTCATGTTCTCAATCCAGACAGCGTCCACAGGACCATCAAATATCAACCACTTTCTAAACAGAATTAAAATAGAAACTCAAAAGAATGAAGACAACTGCAAACCAACAAATCAAAACAAGATGAAGTCAATCTGAAAAAATGTGTCATTTGTTAATATTTTTCATAAGACTTGAATTTAAAATACTATTTTCTGTTCCCTGTCCTTACATTGCTTTCACAAATATTGAATCAAACTATTTCATTTACTTATTACTATCTATCATGTTCAGATAATAATCCTTTTAAACTTAAAATGATAAAAAAAATTATAACAAATTCATTGTAAAGTTAGCAGTTTGTAAATGTTGTCAAGTAAACTGAAAAGCTAATACCTGAAGTTCGTAGTAGTACAAGCACAAATTCAGCATGCCTTAAAGATATGAAACTTTTCTAATAATTTTAACTTCACAAGTATTTACAATTTCAATTCAGGTTTATAATATTAACTTTCTTTACATAAATTCATGTCACAACAATAATACTTAATAATACCTATCAAGGTTTGTAGACTGAGCAAATTGCCGATAACTGACAGCCAATATTCCATCCGACCATTCGTGTGACACAGGATCAAACTGACCATATAACTGTCCTATAGTAATTGATTTTGGATTTATTACGGTAATCTGTACTTTGTGTTCATCCATTTCTCCCTGTAAAGAAGCAAAATAAAGATACCAATAATTAGAAACCATTAAAAATTTTGTACAAGAAGCTGAATTAAACTATTTTTAATTATTTTGATCCTGGAAAGAGATTTTTATGAAGCAACAACCAATTTAAAAGTACCAGTTATTCTTAATACAAACACTGATGAATACATTAAAGTGCACGTTACTTACTACCACATGTTTGTATCACATTCTATCAAGACACTCAATTTGAGATTAGAAAATATTCTAATGTGAACCCAATTTTTAAATCAAAAATATTCCTACAAATTTTCAGTTCATTCTACATAAATGCTGATTTCTTACTATTTAATACACAGAAATACAGAGGAATGCAATTAAATCCATGCTATAAAAAATACCAAATTTATTACAATAAATACAGTTATGCTGGTAAATGGTAATACCTTTTTCTCAATCAACTCCAAAGCACCAGCAAGCATTTTATAGGCTGTAGTTTTCCCACCAAACGGAAATCCTACAATCATAAATCCGTGCCTCACAATCATCATTTCATAGATTTGTTGAACTTTTTCTAGAAATACTACAGTACACTGAATGTTGCTAGCTTCACAGGCAGCATATACTTCGGCATTAAGTATTGTGTAATCTGGTTCTGGGAGTTCAATGCCAGGAAACAAATCAGATGCTATTCCCTGAATAATAGATCAAGACCACATTACAAGTGATGATATTTTTTTGCAGAGACACAGTTGGTTAACAATAATGTAGAGATTAAGAGGTGCAGTATGTATATAAGTTAATAAACAAACAAACAAGCATGCCCTTGCTGGTATGAGGACATTGGGACATCTCTGTATATAAATATGTGTAAAACAAGTAATGGTAATGTGACATTGACATATTAACTAATTTGGGTATGAAATAGGGAGTCTAGTAGTATGGGAAACAGTGGAATAACAAAGGATGTTAGATTGGGAAGGGATATTTTGACGGAAGTTAAGGAATTCTGCTACTTGGAAAGCATAATAACTAGAGTAGGATAGCACAGGTAAAGAAGGCTTTCACGGAAAAGAGGAATTTACAGGTAATCATTGCTAAAAATGTTCATATGGAGTGTGGCGTTATATGGATGTAAAACGTGGACAGCAGGAGTTGCAGAAAGGAAATGAATAGAAGCCTTTGAAATGTGGTACTATAGGAGAATGAGATGGGTGGATAGAATCACAAACCAGTAAGTTCTAAACAGAACAGGGAAAGAGCAAACAATATAAAGGATGTTGACCAAGAGATGGATAGATTAATAGGCCACATTTTAAGACAAGAGGGTCTTGTAAAATTAGAATTAGAGGGAAGTGTGTGGAGTAAGAACAGATGAGGGAGGCAAGGGTGGGATGTGCTAAGCAGATTAGGGAAGATGTGGGATGTGCTAGATATGCGGAAATGAAGACTAGAACAAGATAGTTTACCATGGAGGGTTGCATCAGACCAGTCTTAGGACTCAATACCACCACAATAATAAGGATAGTGAGCAGCTGACTCTTTAAACTGACGATATATATCACCAGGCTGGGAAGATAGAAAACTAATGGTTATTCTGAAAATTGAGAACTAGTCTCACCGTGTCGAACAGGAAACAGTAGTAAGTTTCAGAGACCTGTGGCTACTTCCTCAGAAAAGAGTAGATATAAATTTCATTGTAACTGACTATGTTTTATGTACAGATATACATGCAGTCAACACGCATGAGGTATATGCATTCTGTTTCCTGAGGAAAGAGAGATGACACCTACAAACAATCTGTTCCTATTCAACATAGTGACACCAGTCTTCGGATTAAGTGAATTCAGCTCTTTTGATCCACATCAATTTTATAATTACAACCTAGTGAAATTATTATAGTCATTTCACTTATTCACTGATTTAGATGCTTTAGTGAAGAAATATACACTTTAACATTGTTTTTATTACCTGAAACAATGGAAGGTCATGTATTAAGAATTTAGGTAAATTGACATCTTTAATCGATCTCAACATTAAAATGTCTTCGGATTCATCTGGATATCTCAGCTTCAAATTACCAGCTGCAGTTAAAACAGATTTGACAGCTCTCATACCTGAAAAAAAAAATTGACACAGTGTAATGTTTCTCAAGCTAAATTGTAATGTATGAATAAAACATATAACCAAAAATTAAAGTGATGTAAAGTTTGTTGAATCTGTGAAAACTATTTGAAGCAAAACATTTTAACAGAACAAATATTAACTTACTGATCTTAACAAGTCATTTTTAATTAGTCAAATATATTTGTATATCTTCTTAAAATAATCAAGCTTTGAACAAATTATTTATGTAAGCAAATCACAATTAAATTAGAAAGAATATTTTGATTGTTCAAATAACACCAATAGAAGTTTCCTTACTAAAACAACATGCAGATTAAGTACATCAGAAAATAATACAGAATATGTAGACATAATAATTTTATTAAAACATCAAAATAGATACTGCAGATTCATATTACATATACATATGTTTTCATTAATTTTCTTCTATTCATATTAATTAAATATACTTTACAGGTTAAATGAAAAGTGTGTTTGTAATATTTATTTAATCAATTTCAATTTAGAGCATATTGGAATTGAGTAAATACTTACCATAATCGTAATGATGTTGTGAAGAAAGTTGCTCAGAGCATAATCTGTATGTGGCTACTATTTTCACAGCTAGAGGTCTGGCACTAACAAAACCACACGAGTACAAAACAATTTCAGAAATAAGTGCATAATCAGGGACCATCATAGCAACTGACCTAAATAAAGCCTACAATACAAAATTAAAAACATATTTATTATGCTTACTACCGAGAAGATGTTGAATAAATAAAGTTAAAGTATGGGAAAGGTAATGTGAGAAATGTACATGCTAAAGGAAAAAGAAAACCATGCTAATATATTTTTCTCTATGAAAAGATTAAACTATGTTCAAACCTTAACATATGACAATGGAAAAGCAAATTAAAATGCAATCAAGAAGGAAAATGATACACTTAGGAAATTACAATTAAGTTTATTAAACTGAAACATTATAAATGACATCTATAAAACTAATAAATTGAAAATCACTGGAAAATAATGTGTTTTGAAATAATAAAATTTACATCTGATGAGCCATGTAAAATGGAGGTAATGAAATAAAACTTTTCTCATGTCAATTCATGTAAGTCATGTAATAGGATAAACAATTGGGTAAAACATGTTAATTCCATACACAAAACAGATTAAATAATAATATTTCAAAATAATAATGTAGATAACTAATAAGGGATGAATATATTACTTTTAAGTTATCTGGAAGCTCTGATCGGCCAGCGTAGCCAGGATTCATTGTGATAAACACTGCACAAGTGGGATCAAGCTTAATTTCTGTTCCCTCAAACAACAATGAAGTTAACCCAGCATTCACAGCTCTTTGAATAGTTAAAATCTGTTGAGCAACAACAGACAATACTTCCAGGTCTATACGGTTAAACTCATCAAAGCATGACCAGGCACCGCACGATGCAAGACCCTAAAATCAATTTTAAATATTGTCTAATTAATTTACAAATAATCACTGCTCATAGACAAGAAAATATTTACTAAAGTTACTTTTGTAATTTAATAATTAATAAATTGTTTTAGAGAAAGGACATTGCAGATTCATTAGGTCTTCTAAAATGAAGCTCTAGTGGTACCATCTTGCAGTTTAACAAATATATCACTTATATTTTTATCTTGCAGAGAAAGTTGAAATTACCAAATACCATAATAGAGTGAATATAAATATTTTCTATAAATAAAAAGACAGCCAAAAAGTCAGCATATAAATATATCACTATTTATTATTCACTAGCTTTTGTGATATATTTATATGCTGACTTTTTGGCCATCTTTTTATTCATTGTAAATTTTAAAGTCAAGAAACTATGTTATAAATATTTCTAATAATCTACCTTAAAAAATTTGCCAAGAGCTAAATAATCTAGCCCATCAGAGCAGTTGAAAACTACACACTGTTTTGCCACAGCTTTTGCTAGATCTTTTGTTGTTTCTGTTTTGCCAGTACCCGCAGGACCCTCTGGAGCACCGCCTAAAATTAAAAATTTCCCAACTCATGTTAATAACAAATTGATTTGAATCAATAGAAACAGACAGACACTAAACAAACGAATTATTTAAAATGACATGTTGTGCCCGTTGTTTTTTAGGTTGCTATGAATGCAAGGGACTTTTTCTTTTTCAATATTCACTCAAAACAATCATCAAGAATTGTGTCAAAATAATTTTTTAAGTTCAACCAATATATGTTTGTTATGATATATAGAATGTTAAAATACATAGTAAAATACAGTTTACAGACCTTTGTATACTAAAATAAAACAAACCTAGATGAAGGTGAAGTGCTCCAAAAAGAGTCCTGTAACACCTATCAGTCAAAGGTGTAATGACCAAACGAGGTGAATTTCCTAAATATTCATACCCATAGTTCAGTTGAGAATTGATCATACGAGTTACCATTTGACCTTCCTGAATATAGAAAAAGAAATAATGCAGAATAGTAATTAATGATATTAACAGTAAGCAATTCTCAAATTTGAAAATAATTTTCAAAAAACATCCAAGAAATTAGTAATTCACATGTTATGTCATCAGATGGGACAAATATTGGTATGTCTATAAGATTATTTAATATTCCATTTATTTTAAACATTGGTTTGTATGTTTTTAAAATTAATATTATCAAAATGGTTTGAAAAGTCATATATTAAGTAACTGTGAGAAATTCAGAAAGTAAACCTGACTTATTGTGTTTCCTTATGCTCTAAATACAGGGAACATAGTAATTTCTATCCTAACTATTCAATGCGTAACTTCATCACATTTCAAACATTTCATTAATTTGTTATTAATCCTAAATGTATGCTCCAATCTCTTCTATCCTTCTTATCTATCCATTCCACCTAAAATCCTAACAACAAAACTGACAATATTTGGTAAATCAGCACCATAGCTGAGTTGCTACAACGAGGTTTCTGTGATGATCGAGCCTGGGTGGTGACGAGTATTTTCAATCTTTCTTTGTTCTCTCTACACTTATCATATGTCATTCTCTGAGCTTAATTCTATGACAAGCATATGATTTAAAGTGAATTCCCTACCTTTATCCCTCATTTCTATCCTTACTAACTATATAGAATGGAGAATAATACTCCATTACCTCCTACGGAGCCAAAACATTGAAATGATTTCTTTTAGTTTGCATGGTATTAGTATGTTTAAAAAAATCTACAAAAGTTAAATACTGTAATGAGTCAACTGTCTCTGAAAATATATGGAATTAAATTAATATATTTATGAAAGGGCATTTTATATGTAAATATTATAATAATTTTGTCAAAGATGACAAAATAAGGTCCACAACTTAATTAATTAAAATCTTAAAGAATTGATAATTTTTTTACTAAAGTATCAGCTTACTTCCCAATAGTAGCGCAGTTGGCATAACCACTGAAAATCTTCATTTTTCGACACTCCCTTTTCTACTAGTAATGAAAGAACATCTCGAGAATGGACATCAAGCACTACCAAAGCCCCTAAAAATTAGCAAAATAATGAGTGGTACTTTGCTATACACAAATCTGCTGCTATGTATTACTGCAATATTTCAAGCATCAAGTAAATAACTTTTTTAAGCTGATTCTTACTAAACAAAGCTAAATTGTGATATTAATCAGTTATATTAAACATGGAAAAATACATATTGACAGAAGTAAGATGGTCTCAAATAAATTAGAATGTCTATAGTTGTCTTAATCATATATATTAAAAACAAAAATTTACATGTTTGCTGAAAGTAATGACATAATTGGGAAATAATAATAAGTAAATAAAATTGCATTTATTTAACCTACCTAGTGTAATTCTATTTTGTGTAGACAGTTTCCCTCTTACTAAGTCAACAACTTTATTAATCTGCTCATTGCACGTATTTAAATAAGCATCCATTGTATCAGCACCTCCTCTAATTGCATCTGAAACTTCTGCAGTCCAGTATGACATTGCCACACACAAAACTGTTTGCCCTGGCCATTCTAATATCCACCAGTCTCTTTCCTTTATTGGGTATGCTTCTAAGGAATCTTTGACCATCTGAAAATTTTTTTAATGCTACAGCAGAAGAAACTACCACAGGAACACAACATTTTTTTAATAAAAGGAAATTGGATGATGAAAATTGCAAAAATATTTGCAAAATAAGAGAACTGTGAAATTATTTTATAAAATAAATTGTTATTTTAAGAAAAACTAATTTGTAAACCAACTGTTAAGAATAAACAATAATTCAAAAGCATAAATAATTGAGACATCATGCTGTCAGCAGTATTAGAAAAAAGATTTTACTTGAAAAGAAATAATAATATTTTAAACATGTATTTATAGTTATAGTAAATAGTCAAATTATTTTGTATTTTTATATCAAATTAAAATGACTGAACTACTTAAATGTGTCCCTATCCCAAAAAAAATTATACAGAAATTAATTTTTTAGTACATTTATTGTTAAAAAGTTCAAATGATCAGACATTTACTTCTTCATTTATAAGTCAAACACACTTTAAGAATATATAAACACTGTCGGGGGAAAAAATAATTTTGACACTAAAATTTATTAAAAAATAAAGTTGATCATTGTAGTTTACTCATGTATTTATACTAGTAGAAAATGAATTCACTTAGAAATCATTATGTATTAACCATCTTATAACATACCATTATATGTGGAAATAAAATCTGACATATATACTAAGTTAGATTTGCTCTAACCATAACTAATACATACTCTATGAACACTTTTCTTCATATCTACTTCCAATTCAAGAAGCCATTTTTCAACTTGTCCCCTAGCTGCTGCAGTTGAAATTACATCCACTAGTGTAACTTCTTCACCTTCACTAGACTTCATCATTATTACTTCAAGCTCATCAGAGAATTTTAGCTTAGCAATTCCTTCAAAACACTTCTTTAGATGAGGCTGCACTCTATAAAATTAAATATATAAAACAATGTAACATTTTCAAAGTGAAACAAAAAAATTGTCTATGAGATATATTAAAATTATTTCAAATTAACAAATAATTCACATGAACAGAAAAGAGATTGAAGATGAATACAATTAAAGAATAATAAAAACAGATTCAGCATAGGGAAATTGCTAAATTATTTACACTTTAGAAGTAATACTTAACTATACACACATTATGACAGAAATAATTTCTAACCAATCAATGACAGGGAGTAATGAAGAAGTATTTCACGGGGTAATGTATGTCAATTGTTTGTGGTATTTTAACTTTTATAGAACAAACCTTGTAGGATCTTTTGTTTCAGACAGAATTTCCAACATCTCATCATTAGACAAGAAGAAAAATCTTGGAAAGTATACCCTTTTTCTATCCAAATAATCATTCAGTCCTCTCTGAATTACTTCCAATAGTGCATTTGATTTCTTCAACCTTTCCAATAATTTATCAATTTCAATAACAGTTAGAACTTTTGTGTCCAACAATACAGCTTTCATTATGTCTTTCCACATCTGAAATGAAAATGTAGACAAAAGGTATTTTTAAGAATTATTTGGATAGATGTGGAGAATAAGTGAAAAATAAGTGAGGCGGTCAGTCACCTTATCGACAGCACTAAATTTTCTCCCTTCTTCTGGCATTTGACTTTGAATGTCAGGTGAGGAAAATATTGGTTCTAAATACAACCATGTAGCTTGAACTTTAAGCCACTCATCAAGAACCTCTTGAAGAAGAATCAGCTTTCCTTCCCAACTCCTAATGAAATCAGTTGTTGAATGCCATTAGTACTTAAACATGAAATTTTTGGATGAAAAAATATTGCAGGAACAACAACAAACTTGTAAGATGCCAAGATATTTTCAATTAAATAAATACTATATACAATGATATTTTTGTTCATCATTATGTAAATATCTTGATCGTATGCTTTTCATGCTAATGTAAAAATTGAGATAAATTATGTTAAATGGATAAGTAGTTCTTAGGTTTACACATAAGTTAAAGTAAGCATAACCCAGTCCATTCCAATGGTGGACTCTGTCAAATTTCTCAATGAATTGGACTTGAGAAGGATGCCACTGAAATATATTGGCTTGAACCAAAGAACTACTTATTCATCACATAGACACTGGAAAAGTCTTTTGATTATAATGCATGTTTTTAAATTATCTCTATGTTTCATACTTAGTAGTAAAGGCAGTTTATTAATTAACTTAAAACTTATAATTACAATACAAGGTAAATGTGAAATTAACATATATGACAACCTTTATACGTACATGATTTCCTTTTCGAATGGTTTTATATAAGGAGAACTTTTCATCGTTTGAGTTTTCACAATATGATCATCCAATAGCAACTGAATATCATCTATAGCTGACAGAATGTAGGTGCCAGAATCACGATAAGGAACGACAACAATCTCCATATCGGCCCATTCCTTCTTCATCTTGTCGAGGACTCTCTCCAAATTATTTTCTTTTGTAGCTGATTCACTAATTGCTTCAAACTTTGGAATGAAGTCTTCTAAACCAAAATCAACAACTTTGGCTAAAGTTAAATCTGCATCAGGTTTAATGGGGAAGCCTACAATTTCAGATACTTTTTCCCAGTGTCTCTCTTTCATTCCAGGGTTTCCCAAAGTTTGTATGATTGGCATGTGTTCTTGGAACCCCTCTATTTTTGCTCGCACCTAATAAGAAACAATGAAAAGTTACAGCACACTTCAAAAACAGATCATCAAATGAAGATGTCACTTATACACTTTTCGAAGTTCACTGCATTCTTTAATAAAATATAAGCAGAATACTCCAACAACAATGTGTAGAAACACATTATTATAAAAATTAGTTGACTAATATTCCCCTGTGTAATTTATGAAAAATTGGCTAGTTCCTCATGCTATCATTATATCTCTATATAAAATGTTGAAATTAAGAAAGAACAAAACATGGGAATCTTTAGAAGTATTAAATATATGTTTTCTGATAAAGCAATCATTCAGCTGATGTGACACAATATCCATTGCTATTTACAATATCTCAAATTGATACCGCCATTAATTTAAACACATTGTGATCAACTTACAGATTCTCAGAATATATTACTAAACAAATTTCTCCGGTTTAAAATGGTTATACTTATTTCTCCAACTATTCAATACTATTTAATAAACTATGATAAAAATTGTATCGCTTAATTAAAAAATCTTGATAATAAATCATGTTTTAGAATATTTAAACATCGCACAAAATATTACAGATATGTTTGTCTAACATGAATAAGAAATGATTAAGCAATGTAATAATAAAAACTTACAGTTGAAGTTAATTCTCTGGGAGCCGGTACATCAGAAAAGGTTTTCTCCAGTTTGTAAATGTTTCTGAATAAATTAGATGTATCAAGGTCAATATCATCAGGATTAAATGAACCAACTTTACTATTCATCCACAAATCATATTTAGTCATGAATTCAGATGCATTTTCATAAAGTTTCTTGTATGGTGATAACTTGTCATAAATCTGCAATATTTTAATTTTTAATGTAGTTAAAATTAAGGTATATATTTCATTAATATTATTTAGAAATTATTCATAATACTATGAAGAACTAGCAGGGGAGAATTGTCCTGTTAATAATCCAATAAGAAAATAATTGATGAAGAAAGTAGGCATAATGTTTGCAGTACATGCAGCTTATTTAATAGCATCTGAATAGGATTCCTGAACAAATAAATAATTAATTTTTAAATCTCAGCAATTAAAAGTAAGTTCCTTATCTTGAATTCTTTTCAAGTACTTAACTGTCAAGACATCAGAAAAATTCATCTTTTAGAATAGAACTTAAATAATGAAAGCACATCTTACACTAAACATTTTCCAATCTTGAACTGAGTTTCATACTGAAAAATATCACATACATTCTGATATTTCTATTACAATTATTTGATTATCAGGCATTTTCACTTTCTAATTCAATTTTACTGAATTAATTATTAACTTTGATATTTACTAAAACATTGCTGTACATTTTTCAAACATAAAAATAATTTTAAAAAATAAGCTAAATTAATGAAAACTATTGAATACAATGAATATTTTGTTATATACAATGAGTTTTTCATATACATTTTATTATTACCTTTTTACGTAGAGGGTACTGTGATAGTTCCCAACCAAATGCCTGTTCTTCCTCATTAAAGCGATCGATTTTTTCAAGTGCTGCATCAAGTTTCGAATCCAAGTTTAGAGCCTTCTTCAAATACCTTGGTAACTCTTCTACTTCTCCAAACATTTCAAATTCATCTACTTGTTTGTGGTACAATTCTAAATCTTCTTCAAATTTATGTATGCGGACCTATGAAAATGGTATGCAAATAAACTGTATTAAAATAGCTTATTTAATTCAGTACAGTTTGCTAATGAATTACACAAAGAAAGAACAAATATTCATATGAAAGACAAATGAAATAAAACACCAAATAGTACTTAATTATTACTTTGTGGAATAAAAATGTGATTTAAAATATTCATATTGTATTTTAAAAAGCTTTATAAAATTAATACAATTACAAACAGGAAAAAAATAGGATTCTCTTTTATACTATAAGTGGCCACTAATTACTAACCACATTAAAGACTTAAGAAATTAAATGTTTTTAAATAAACTACACATTGTTAATATATTTAAAAAGAGAATAATGCTTTACTAACTTTGAGAGCTTCTTGATATTCCAATGTTTTCTGCTCAACAATTAACCTTTGCTCTTCAAACACACTTGCCATTTTAGCGTACCATTGGAAAGTAGAAGAGTTTTGTTTTATCTCTATAGCAGTGAATGGTACATAATCAGCAAGAAACAACATATAACGGCAGATTTCTCGTAATCTGTCTGCCATTAGGAAAACTGTTTCATTTTCCATTACACGTACTTTATCAATATACTCCATTAATTCTGCAGTATTTGCTGGATGAGTTAGGGCTTCTGTTGCCATGGCCTCATATTCTTCTCCCAGACTAAAGAATAACACATTTCCATCAACACTATCACATGTACAATGTAATTATCTACTAAACTTAATTAAATAATTTAATAATGACAGGCAAAAGCGATATTAAAATATGCCTAACTAATATGGATTATAAGGTTGAACAACTTTTTTATATATATTACTGCATGCATCTGACACTCTGAATTTCAAGTGTATAGATAATGTGTAAATAAATTAAAACAAAAACAATGCCTAACAAAATTGCCATTAAAAAAAATTTGTCAATTTTTATTTAAATAAAACCTACAATAATCTTGTCACAAAGAAAATGCCCCTCAAAAGGAATTTCTGATTCTGTCAGTTTCTGGTGCAATTTATTAAGATTCTTGCTAACTAAATATGAAGAAATAGAAACTTGATGGTTTCATTTTTACATATATAATAACATGTATTGCTGAAAAATAATTCGCAGGTATCTTATTTTCCTGTTATATAAACTTGTGGTAAGTAATAAGGAATAGTTAAATGTGCAATACAAAATGTTATCAATTTATAATGATAAATTTATCATTCTTAAAAATGAAGCTTGGTCCCAATTTAAAAATATTGTAATGCTCTCTGTAGCTTTTGTTATTAAACATTTGTAATTAACTCATAACATTAACTAAATATTTGGTAATTTTTAACTACATCAAATTTAGCATAAATATTACCTTTTACACATATGTTGGTAATCATTAATCATACGAGTTAATATATTATCGCGCTGTGTTGTAGCTTGAGTAACTATACTGTCAATAAGTTCTTCACGGTTGATGTCATATAAACCCATAGTAACAACATGAGCTAATTCACAGGGTATGAGTTGTACTAACTCATGATATTTTGCAACCATTTCACAGTAGTCTTCAAATGGCTGTTCTCCCTCTAGAAATTTATTTACTTCTTCCATTGACTGTTCAAAAAAATTAAGGAATTCATAAATGACATTTGTATAAATTAACAACAATTAATTCATAACAATTGACGTGAAGTTACATAAAGTAATTGAAATACTCTAAGACAAACCTCTCCATTCACTAAGTGCATATATGTATCAAAATCTTGAATTCTTAGTTCAGGGCCAATCCTTTGGTCTTCTAAAGTAGCTTTAATTTTACCCTTGGCACCTTCAATAAAGTCTTCAGGAATTACAGGCTGAAATAAAGGGGAGAAAAATTGACATACACATTAACTCTTATTTTTATCACCACATGTGAATTAAATTTCTAATAACTAATTCTCTGAAGTTGATTTATATATGGGTATGTTAGGCAGCCAAATTATTCAGAGTTGGATAATGAAGCCAGAAGAAAACATAAACCACATTTAAAAAAAACCTTAAATTATTAATACTGTATTTGTGGGATAAAAATATAAGCCAATCAAAACAAGATGAACACAGATGATGCACTTTTTTATTCCTTTTTATAAAATTTTATCGAGGCTGCAGGGAAGGCAATAAGGCTCAAATCTGCCAACCTCCTGTAGTCTAGTGGTTTGAATCCTGGCATGGGCTTGGATATTTGTTCCGCCATGTTCACGGAGACCGGGATTACAACTGTTGGAGAATCAATACGCTGACCATGTGTTACTCCAGATTCGGAATGTGTCACATAAGATGAAAGTCCACAGTTGACCTGGTAGGCCAAGGCCCTGAATGGACTGTAGAGCCGAAGAAGAAGATGCTCCAACCTATCAGTAGTCTACACTGAAACCAGCAGAAATGCTGATTCTGGATTAGGAGAATTGAAGATCTGTTTGTGAAACAGTTGTGTGTCAAATAAATCCAGCTTAAAATTTGATGACATGCAGAAAATATACTCACTTCAACATATAATATGGTTTTGTTTCTGATGTTAAAAACAATAAACTACAACCAACATTAATTTTATTTACAAAGTTAAATAAATATCAAATTTGTTAATTCATTATTACAATCATTAGCAATTTATAATAATAGCAAATACACAGTAATAAAAATTGGGATATACTTACTGACAAGCACTCAGTCTCAGGCCAGTCAATAAATAATAAATTTTCCAGCCGTGGCAATGCGGAAACCGCTGAAATCATTGAGTCATATACACCCAAAATAGAAGATTGAAATGAATTAAATGAAGGTTCAAATACAATTGCATTGCTCCTCTTCACGACACAGATTACAAAACCTCGGTTTGACACCTGAGAAAACAATATAGCATTTAAAAGTAACTCAAATAAAATATAATTAAAAATTATGTGACATATGAATTGATAATATATTATGATAATGACACATTTTTCACAGGGTGTTAAGTGCTAAATATGAAATTTTTGTAGCATGCAACATCTTAAATTACATTGATATTGATAAATATGTAGTGCTTTAATGGAATTTTGTGACATTGTCAAATACATAGTACCCATGAAGATTTAGGAATAAAAATGCTGGGGGACTGTAAATAATTCATTTGGATAGAGAAACGTTAGCTTACCATAAATTGATATTAAGTGTTCACTGGCTGGGAAGCAGGGTCATGTCACATTTCAAGAGCCTGAGCTTCCTTCTTCAAGCCACTGTACATCTGAATTATGAGGCAGTCAACTACTTACATATATTATTAATGATTATTAGAAATTGGAGGAAACTGCATATTTATCACAATGTCTTGTTACAAAAGCAAGAATTACAAGCTGAAAAACTGTACTTTTAAAAATATACTTACTCCAACATCACAGATGAAGTGGGTAAAGTCCTTAATTGACTCAAAACATAAACTTTGCAACTGAAATGACATTAATGCTGCCACACAGTTATAAAATCTCTTCATCTTCTTCCGCATCTCTGGATTGGGCAGAAGTTTCCTTTTGCTAGCCTGTAGTGAACAATTAACAAGATATTTATTGTTCTGGTCAGATCAATATAAATATCTCAATATCAAATTGGAATATTGTTACAAGGGAAATTTCAGGGTTGAATTTAAATGTTATGTTATATTAAAGGTTATAAACATTTTCAAAAGAGATGTATATAATAAATATTTGAAACATTTAATTCTGCCAAGCCTACACATTAAAGGTGTAGTCTGTAATTGGATAGAAACCAGAGTTTTTTATCCTCTACATAAGCCACTGTGAAACATAACAAGTTCTTACTGATTCTTACAGTTAAGCATTTCTTATTGTTAACAATTTATTGAGTGAACAAATATCTTAAGGTAACAAAGCACTTGTGTCCAAATAGAAAATGAAACTCAGGTGTTACATTTGATCAGATAATTGTAATCTAATGCTTCATTTTCAGTAACTTCCCAAAACTGAATGAGATTATTAAATTACAACAAGAAAACAGCAATAAATTAAATTACCCTAACAAATGAAGCCTGCATAAATATTTTTAGAAATATACATACATTGAAAAAAATTGTCTGGACACTAGGCAACCATGAAGTCAGCAGACATTTTCTTGATGCTTCTATCTGTTTGTTTATTGCTTGTTGAAAGTCTGAAAGTTCAAGGGCTTTTTCTTTTGATGTGAATTCCTGAATATTTATCAGTCTATAATGGCTGTAAACATTAAAAGTATAATATTAATGGAACTTGCTCAAAAAATTGTTACATTTGGGAAAGGACAATCCAAGCCTGACGAATACATTAAATTCTCTCTCTCAAAAACAAGTCCCTAATTATTTTAAGGAAAGGTGCAAACTGATGGTCCATCGCCAGCTGGCACTTGGCAGAAAAAGGCTGATGCCTCTGAAATTGTGAAGGAATACACTCTATCCTCAATGGTGATACTGGGCCTCAAATTCTGTTAAGCCACTAGCTTTGTCTCTTTTCTTTCCACACTAATTCTTTTAATTATTTGAAAATGACATTGTCAGACTAATATGGAAAGGAACAAGAGATAGGCTTTTAAACTGCCATAAATATGTATTTGTCTCTTCTTTGAGAGAGGTTAACATGCATTGTTGTAATAATTAAATTTTAAATTGCCAATAAACAACATTAAGCATTTTGAACAAAAAACTTTGCATCTGTATCTTACAAATGACTGAAATATTTTCCAAGTAATTAGCAAAAATATATCATTGAATACTTACAAAAATAAGATAAAATGAAATTCAATATATGACCAACTGTTAGTTAAAATTTTTGGTTCAAGTAGTCTGTCATTGATTATTAATCGCATTTTGTTTTATGCCACATAAAAAACGAAATCTACTAAACAGTTACGAAAACATATATAAAAAATTGTATTACAAGCTTAACATTTTTGTAGTTTATTTCACAAATGAAAATTGCATTTGTTTGATAACTTGTTCCACATCTTTGAAGCTTAGCATCTTTACAGGATCTATGGAATATGATTATTATTATTACAACTATTACATAAGAAAATTCCCCCACTCCCAGGGAAGGCAGCACATACTTCACTGGGATGCTCAGTCTTGTCTTGGCAGCCATTTTTAGAGGTGTTCCTCCCTGGCACTACTACCAAGGGTGAAGTTTGCAGTCATTCAATTTTTTATTGCAAAAGGAGCTAAACCTTGAAATCTATTGACAAACAGTGGAAGTGTATTTTGTGTTGTGCATGCATGACAGAAATTTCATGTCAATGTTAATGTCTAACTAGACAGCATGAAGGGTGATCAAAGGATCACTATGGATATCTTGAGTTATCTTCCTGACATATCTTGAAGCACCATTCATAGTACATTGGCAAAAAAGAAATTGCAAAAAGGGTACCCGAATGCCCACAGAAGACAATCAAGTTGATCTTTCCCCCATTTTTACCCTGCTATGCAGACTAAAATAATATATATATATATATAGAAAGATAGAAATATTTGGGAGAAAGGCAGGAAATTCGCACTTTAAATCATATGTACGGCATGCCGTACATATGATTTAAAGAGCGAATTTCCTGCCTTTCTCCCAAATATTTCTATCTTTCTTTCTATCCAATTATCAAATGCGTGACTTTGTCACTTATCCCATATATATATATAAATGTGACAGGTAATGAAGCCTAGGCATTCCGGTGCTTCCTGAGACCAAACAATAATTATGTGAGATAAAAGAAATAAAAGGTTCAAACATTCTTCAATGACATTGGCATACAGAAGGTGCCCAGTGGCTACTAGAATGTATCAACTAAAATAGAGATTATGTAAAAAGAAAAATAGATAAATGTTAAATGTAAATTTAAAAGGTAAGCATTTTTGAAGTTAACCATTTTTTTTGTAAAAATAAATAAAAGAATGTGACTTGGACTAATACTTGTAATTTAAAATAATAATAATTTTTTAATACATTATATATATATATATATATTTCTCTATCACTTACTTGAAAGATTTATGCCATAAATCTAAAACTTGTGCCATGCATGGATTAACAATATGCAAGTTTCTCAGAAGTTTTGCACGAGCACTTGCATTTGTAATGTTCCAGCCCCTACAGATTTGTCTTAGTTCCGTTCTATGTACAGATTGAAACTCCTTAATACGATTATCACTTTCCCTTGGATCTTGCAGTACAAAATCAACAATTGCTTTTTTCACATTTAAAATGAACTCTTCTTTTACTTCAGTAGTAAGATCAGTAAAGATAGTAGTCCAGTACTTCAGCTTCTTTGGAATTAGGGAATAAATATGTTTCAGCCATGCATCATCCAAGGGTGACACATGAACAGTGTCAATACCGTGGTGTATATAATAATAATAGCGGAGTACATCTTTTTCTCCATCTGAAGGAATGTCATTTAAAGACCATTCATCTTCTGTTTTCAATATCAAATTGACCAACTTTTTCCTAAATTCTTCTCGTTGCTTTCTTAAAGCTGTGTATGATTTTATCTGTTTCAAAAGACATTATTTTATAACTTTTATTTAAAAAACTTTAACACAAATATGGTATTCATAGGAAATAAATTCATACCTATAATAGGAATAATGTTTAGACTGTTTTGTGGTAAAGAGGACATCTCTAAAATCTACTAAATCTCTTTTAACCTTTTCTGAATGGCCTAAAGTTTATTCCAAGCATGCTTGAACTCGCAATAAACTTGTTTATACCTTTAAATGCCTCCCCCAAATCATAATAGCAATTCTGATAGTGGCAATTCATACACTATTCACATCCCAGTGTTACAAATATCTAACCCCATAAAATGCTCCCATACCATATCCCAACATGAAAGTATACAACCAAAAGAAATAATCCCACTTGTTACCACAGCACAGTCAAATAGAATAAAATAGCTACTAATAGTAGTTCTTATCACCAGTGAAAGTTTCAACAAGTTAGAACTAATTTAATTAAATATCTGAATCCCTAATTCATCTGACATCTTATTTGATTTGAAGCAAGGACCTATTACAAATTTGATGTTCTTTATAAAATGGAGTTAAATGAATAACATTGTTGGGAGCAAACAGAAAACACTTTATTTATACAATACAAGAAAATATCTAACAAATTGCATTGGAATCTGAAGGAACAGATAGTCTGGTAAATATAGGACAATTAAATAGCAAATAAAAATATGGATGTATATAAGAATAATTCTCAATAATTTGTTCAATTAATGACACTTGGAAGTAATTTAGCTAACTATATTTTTATAACTTTTCCAGAATTAGTCACAACAAAATAAAACTAATAATTGAGAACAGTTATGGTCTTATTACCCCAGAATCAGCTGAAGTCTTGGAACCAATACGGGGCTTTGACTTCGCCCGTAATTGGGGCCTCCTCAGAACAGATTTAGGTAAAGTGTATAAGTCTTCAACTGGTAATTTTTTCTCTTTACAGTGCACCTTTGACAACTTGACAGACCCTTCTCCAGAATCCTGGGCATGTCTTTTGAAGCCAGGCTTACTTTTATTTTCCATCTCTTGTTTGTATTAATCCTAGAAATAAACAGGAATGTAGAAAATTATAAAAGAAAGCTTTAATGATTATACATCTGCAACTCATCTGTTCACCAAGATCTAAAGCACTGTTTTAATTAAAAACTAGACAAATGGGAAAAGAAGGACAAAAATATACAGTTAAAGAACTGTCTATTAAAATTATATATTGATAGTACAGTTATGAAAGTTTTTAACACTATGTTGCAAAATTATTAGCATGAAGTATTGACAGAAATTAATTAGTGAAATATTTTAGTGTGAAATTAATAATAGTATTAAATAAATTTGGAAATATTTTGTGTTAATGTAAATTATGCCTTTTGTCTATTATCTATCATAATTCATTTTAAACAATAATTACATTGATTTTATGCTGTAAAAAATTAATGAGGTTTTATTTTGTGGGAAGTGGGGTAGCAGGCTACATGAGGTTAATCCTGAAAGAGGCAATTCCCCTTTAAGGGATTTGAAAAAGGGGGATGTGTAAGGCAGTCAAAGGTTAACTAGGGCCATCAGGCGGTAGTTAAGGATCCTACCTGGTGATTCACCTAAAAGATGGGTATTATTTTCACGCCCTTTGACTTGGTTATTGTGGTGGTTTTCAGTCCAAAGACTGGTCTGATGCAACCCTCCATACTAACTTATCTTGCGCAAGCATTTACATTTCAACACAACTACCACATCCCACATCCTCCCTAATCTACTTAGTATATCCCATCCATTGCCTCCTTCCTCTGTTCTTCCCTCACACACTTCCCTCTGATGCTAATTTTACAAGAGCCTCATGTCTTAAAACGTGGCCTATTAATCTATCCCTTCTCCCGGTCAACGTCTTCCATATTGTTCGCTCTTCCCCTATTCTGTTAAGAACTTCTTCGTTAGTGATTCTATTCACCCATCTCATTCTCCTATAGCACCACATTTCAAAGGCTTCTATTCTTTTCCTTTCTGCAACTCCTATCGTCCACGTTTCGAACACAAGTGACGCCACCGCGCTCCATACTAACATTTTTTGTGATCATTTGCTAATATTCACACTTATATTACTGTTGATAACGTTCATATAAAATCTTTCTTGACCTACAGGCCGTTATAAACAGATCAGTGAGTTGACATTCGCTGTCAAGGGCGCGGTAACAATTAGCTGCGGGGAGGAACAACTACGTCACGCGGAATTTACACACAACAATACCTAAAAACTCCTTCCCCTATTTGTCGAAATGATTTTAAAAGAGGAATGTACGTGACAGTTGGGGACAAAAACATAACTTCATGTCAGCTAGCAAAAGGCCGTCATTAAGCTGATTCAATATTTCTTTCTGTCGGCGTTACAGTTAATTAGATGGGAGAAGTAACTTATCCATCCATACCTTTGTTGTCGTCTTTATATTAACAGGTAGCAAGAACTCAAGGTCGAGCTATTTTTCCCATCATCTTTTTTCCGACAGCTAACGTAGACTAAACAAGAACTTGACGACAGAATTGCTATAGCAACAAGACAAGTTTTGGCGGTCCGTACAAGGGAAATTCTATAAAGGCACCAGACATTTGCTCGTTGTCTCATGTCATATTTTAAAGTCACGGGAAATGGTGCA
This sequence comes from Eucriotettix oculatus, assembly GCA_034510155.1. NCBI lineage: Eukaryota > Metazoa > Arthropoda > Insecta > Orthoptera > Tetrigidae > Eucriotettix > Eucriotettix oculatus. The sequence goes on from CM067379.1 coordinate 15,345,058, forward strand.
GGGGGTGAGGGAACTGAAACATTTCACATCCCACAAATCGAAAAAAAAAATTCTTAATAATCCTTAACAACTTTCTCATATTTGTGAAGACCGAACGTAAGTGGGTTAGGACAGAGAAACGACGAGTCAGGTTCAAGTTAATAGTAGACAAAGCCGTATCGTGAAAATCACGAAGATTAATAACCAGTATAAAAGAGTTAATGACGAGCTCGTTAAATAAGGACAGATATCTACCGTAAAAAAATATGGAATCCTTTGTAAAAGTATGGAAGAATAATTATTCAATTCAATTTATTTGGTCCAAAACTCTCAAAGTACATTGTGCAGTGAATAGGGCAAGCGTGGTATATAATTATACAAAATAAATATTAGCTAGACATGTGAGCAGTTAGTTTTATTATTTTAAAATGGATTTGTTATCATAAAGTGGAATTAAAACACTCATGGACAAAATATAAACAGTGATTTTGCAGTAATTTTTTCACTTTACTCGGATACCTTAGGGGCTGTGTATTAATTTCTGAAGGTAGTTTGTTGTACAGCAAACTCAGTCCAGTTTGGCATAAAAATGAATAATAGAAAATTGCAACAAAAAAATGTGTTGGAATACTGATTAATTTAATAACTGAAAAGGAGTATCGGGAAGCCATGTATTTTATTACAAAACTTTAAGGAGCATTTTAAAAGTGAAGTCCATTAAACACTCTGTACTACTGGAAACTGAATGAAAAGTAAGACTTTAACAAAATTAGAACGAATAAAAGTAACATATTCGGTAAATAAAATAATATGGCGAAGTACTAGAGTTGTTGTTGTGGTATTCAGTCATAAGACTGGTCCATGCTAAGCTATATTGCGCAAGCATTTTCATTTCATCATAACTAGCAAATCCCCCCTCCTATCTGCCGCCCTCTTCTGTTCTCTAATGCTAATTTTACAAGACCCTCGTGTCTTAAAACGTGGCCTATTAATCTGTCTTAGTCAACGTCCTCCATATTGTTCGCTTTTCCCCTATTCTAACTTCCTCGTTTGTGATTCTATCCATCCATCTGATTTTCAGCATTCGCCTATAGCACCACATTTCAAAGGCTTATTTTCTTTTCCTTTCCGGAGCTCCTATCGTCCACGTCGCACCCCCCTCCCCCCAAAAAAGTTATATATATATATATATATAATGCCACGCTCCATTACGAACGTTTTTAGCAAGATTTCCTAACATTCACACTTATATTCCCCGTAAGTAAATTCCTCTTTTACGACAGTGCTTCCTTGCCTGTGCTATCCTACTCTTTATGTCTACTATACTTCTACTATCCCTAGTTATTACGCTTCCCAAGTAGCAGAATTCCTTAACTTCCCTCAAAATATCACTTCCCAATCTAACACCCTTTGTTATTTCACTGTTTCCCATACTACACACCATTACTAGAGATAGTATTGCTGGATAGATTGGTTGGATATAAATATAATTTCTGTTTATAAGACTTAAAACTCGGTGATAAATCTTAAGAAAAAGCTTTATAATCTCAATCAATGTGTAGAGCGCTTTTTATTAGTGAATTTGGAGAAATTTCTGTCTTCAATGGGAAGTTAGTGTGGCAGCACTGCTTTATTGCCATAGCAGAAAAATCTGTAACAATGTTTTGTTTTGACAGCTGATCTCAAGTTTTGATTTTTGTTTATCATTCTTTATAAATGGATTGACTCTCGTAGAAAAGCTGTGAAATTACAGCTCTAGATTGTTAATAGTACCCGATCGTAGTCGTAAGCTTTAAACGTTTCGATGGAATGTCGTATTTGTTCAGTATTATAGAATTTCTACCAATAGTACCGACATTTTCAAATAAGTCGCCTTAAATGTAAATAAAAATAGTATTTCACGAATCTTGCAATGTATGATTAAACGGAATATATATTCAACCTAGGATTTCAAAATTTAGCCGTAAGTATAAGCCAAAAGATTCACAGGTTATACCTAAATTTAAATTACATACTCGGAGTTCTTTCTATGTTACTATTTAATCTTTCAAATTTGCCTTTCCTATACAAAAGAGGAACCATATGATGCTTGAAAAATTAATTTGAAATGAATGACAGTCAAATTCTATCTATAGTCAATAAGTGCAATTGTAGTTCATTTCATTATTTTTATGGCGCAACTTAAAATTATATTTATTAAATAAACAGATTTTAATGTAATAACAGATTTCATTGTCAATTTTAGCTCAGTATATTCTCAACGATAATCGTATGTAACCAACTGATATAAGAGCTATAAAAGCATATATAGCTTAGTCTTATTAGTATTTTATTTGTATATACCTCTTCCAATCGATGCTATTGTAATAATATATATTCACTTTTATGTTGAATTGTAGCATTTATTACACTATTATGTGCGTGATAAAGGTTTCAATCAATATTTGGGGGAGCAAGACCACTAATGAGTTTTCGGCTTGAAGGAATATGTCCATTTTAATTTTTTATGCTGCACGAATTTCTTGTTATTAGTCTATTACTAAGCTATTTTGTTTTAATTACATTATTTTGTTACTTGTACAGTACTTGAAGGGCCAGATAAATAAGTCATTTAATTATTTGTATAAACTTTCTCCTTATTTTTATGTACAATATAGGCTATAAATTTTAATCTGGAAAATTTGTCTGTATCTTAGATATAAACAGGAAAGCTTCTGTAATCATATATCTCATGTTATCAGGCCTACTGATAAGGATGTGTCCCAGTATATGTTTTTTGATGAATCACTTTTATTAGTTCAAGGAAGTGTTATGTAGTTACAACTTTAATGTAAACATGTGTAGTTTATAGACATTGTCTATTTAATGTATGTTAATAAAATTGTGCTTTATTATTGTAAATGTCATTTTAAATGTTTTTATTTAATTGTGTTTATTTAATTTTTTCTTCAGAAAAAATAAATAATGGTACTTTTTGATGAACAATATTAGTGAAAACAAGAAAATGACGCTGTATGAAATGGATATGGCAGGTGATGGGAAACCATCATCTGCTCATTTAAATCAGACTACAAATTTTGAAGATCTCAAAATGGACAGCAATTTTCTGTTACTTCTGTGTTCTCTTCTGTTTTCAATGGCTTGGATTATTTATATTATTTATTATAATTCAAGAGTCATGGGTTACTTTATTACCAGATTGCTGAATCATTTTATTGCTGATGGATATATGCAAGTTGGTAAGTCTTATGTATGATGGTGTACTTTATAAAAAATAGCAATAGAGTTCTGTAATTTAGGGTTTTTAGAAGATGAGAATGGAAAAATGTTGACTGGAAGTGGGAAATGAACCCAGGACCTCTTGCTTTCTGGGTGGGACTTTTACCAACTGAGCTAGTCCAGATCAACTGCCAGATCTGATGCAATATCCCTCCACTCTTGTAAACCTTCACACTTCCTAATTTTAGTTTCATGGTCAATTATTCTCACTTTTAATTGATTAATTTACACAATGCCCGTACTTCACTGACTCCTAGCTAACGTGTGAAGAACATGATCAGTAAATTGTAGTTGAGGCTAGCATAGGTTTACAAGGGTGGAAGAATGTTATATTGGATCTGTTGCTTAACTTGTATTAGCATTGTTGATTAGAACCCTGTCCTGAAAGCAGGAAGTCCAGGGTTCGATTCTTAAGTGCAATCGACCTTTTTTCATTCTCATCTTCTAAATTTTATTTAATAGCTCTTGCTAAACAATTCTTCTGTCTTTGAATTTAGGTTTTTTCCCTCACAATAACGACTCTATGCAGTTACACATTTCTTTGTTCTAACACAAAGTAAAGCAATAATAAATCTACTTGTCCTTTTAGTTCACTTATATACATATTCTTCTATTAACATAACTTTTGTATTACCTTTTCCTCATTCCATAGCTTGTGTGCATACACTGTATGTCCATCATATATCATTGCTTATATGAAATAGTAATCATTTAGACATTTATGCTACATTACGAATATGTTAAATTTTAACAATTGATTGAATGCAACAATAATCTGGTAAGTTGTTGGTATAGTCAATTTCCATCTATCTTTGGCTATGTATGAATTCAACTGGAACTGCATGTAAATCTGTATTCCACAGATTGTAAAAAAAAAAAACGAATAACGCGTGAATATGCACCCAAATGTAGTTCAATTAAAAATAAACACTGCCTGAAAAAAAAACTGGTCATAAAAGCTATTTCATTTAAATATTTTAATATCAGACAATAATTGATTTAATAAACCCAATAATTTTACTGATTATGTGAATTATCTGCATAGGTTCCTTCACATCAAATGCACTGGCAGGAAAAATAATGTTTCGAGATATTGTTTATATAACAAATGATTTTACTGTGAGAGTTCAAGATGGTTATCTTATTTTTCGCTGGTGGAGATCATATGTTCCAAAGGATGTCTCAGAAGGTAATTTTCATTTAGAAAATCACATACTGTACAAATACACAAGGATAAACATGTAATATGCTACTGACTTTTGTATTGTTTACACAATGCAAGGCTTTCAGTAACAATGTCATATAATTTAATGAAAAATAAAAAGTATTAATTTGCTCTCATTGTAACAATCCAAATCATTATTCAAAATTATCAATTGTACTTTTGAATTATTTTATTATATATAATTCTCATGTGAATGATAGTAATTTTAATAAATTTATTCTTACATTTGGAAATTGCCACTTCTTGAAGTAATGTAAACTATTCAAGCCCTACTTGGCACTGCATACAACCAGGCTTGCTTTAATTTGTAAGCTGACAGTAATTGCTTTTTTTTAAAAATTTCAACTACCAACTATTCCTTATCTATTTACAAGAGACTTTACTTCATAAGTAGCAATTTATAATGAACATGCCATTGAATAATATTGTTTGTGAAACATTAATTTTATTCCAATTCTCTCTTTTGGTGATTTCTCATGACTGATATTTATTATTTCTAGATCTTTCTCACTCTGACACTCGTCTATCTGTGGTTCTGAATGGATTTGAATTACACGTGTATAATAGAACATCGCTGTATGCAAATTTAGAGAAAGTATTTGGATTAGATTCACAAATTTTTCCTAAGGATGATGGGTGCAAGACTGGTAAGAACATTGACAAAATTGTATCTATAATTATATACTTTGAATAAATTTATGTTAATATTTTATTCAATGATTGTGGTCTGTACTTGAAAATTTGTAATAAGTTATTCTGTTGTGATATTAAGTAGCAAATTATTGACCTGTATAATTTGTGTGCATCCTAATCAATTAAATTAATCTTGAGGAAGTATTGAAAGGATACCATTATGCTAGCGAAGTTATTCGTTCTGTTGTTAATATGTGCTTCAATATTTATGAATGAAAAAAAAATCAAAGTTTCTATATTGACATGAAATAATGCCTCTGAGCCCATGCCAATTACTTCAACAAAATCTTATGAGCTGAGATTTAATAAGCATTAAAAAGTCAGCAACTGCAATCATAATAGATTACCTTAGTAATTTAAATAAAGTAATAATTGCACATTGCAGTACCTTGTTGTATGCTGAATTTATCTATTGCTAGATATCCTTTTTATAAATGTTTCATTTCTTTTGTAAGTGTTAATAATTTTTCCATCCTATGAGAATTATTTTTCGTACCATTAAAAATATGCACTATTTTAATTTCTTAGTGTTTTAAGTGTATTCTTGAATGATTCATGAATTTTTACTTTTAGATGCAGTGGATAATAATTCTGGTGGGGAAAATGAAGATGCGGTATCCCCTACTGCTGTAAATACAAGGAGGATGCCACACGAGGCTGCAGCTCTCCCGAATAGTTGGCGTGATCTCATACCTGTTATCAAAGTTGATGTAACATGTGTGAGTTGATGTATTAAGACAAGTGTTCACAAAATAAAAAATAAGTCACTTAAAAAAGAAAATGATATTGTAAATATTTCTCCATAATTTCTTAATTTGTTTGTGATTCTTTTATTCTATGCAAAAACTTAATAATAGAATATGGGGATATTATATCTATATTCATTTTGTTTTGCAGGGCCGTGTTGTTTTTGGGAATAGACTTGTCCCTACTACGTTGTCCATAACAGTGGAAGAAGCACACTTTGTGTATTCAACAAAACCAGCAGCATCACGATTGGACCATTTTATGCATTTTACCAAGTGTAAAGCAGAAAACTTTAAGGTAAATGTCCTCTTGGTCTTTTCCATAAGTAGTTGCACTTATTTTTGGAAATTATTTTGTCAGTTGTTGAATATTGTTTTCTGAATACAGTATAAAAGCAGATTGCATTTTAGAGTTCCAAAGTTTCACCATCAGAACATTTCCTAAGAGTGTTATTAGATTTAGTAAAATAATTATTTTAAAACGTGTTTCCTTCATTTTATATTTTAGGTTATTTTAGCACCAAGCCCAAAATACACTGGAATGGTAGATGACCCTCCACGGTATATGGGCGAAGGTTTTGTGGTGCTTTCCTCTAATAATATTGAGCTGTATTTTTATATGGATGAAACAGGTATTAAATAGTAGTTTTTGGTCTTTCATTTATATAAAATAAGTTTCTCATAAAGTTAACAATTTTTTAGTGTTATTCGTACTACTGTTTATTGATTTCAGTCATCACTCATGATAAAGTAGATCTAATAAATTTGTGAAGTAGTAAATCAATTAATGTTAGTTTTTCAAAATAATTAAATTAATTAATGACCAGATATGGACATTTTGGTTGAAGCTGCCCTTGTAGTCAGTCAAGTTAAAATTTTTTATACATTTGGCATTTTTTTTCATCAAAATTTAACATTACACAAGGAAGTCCCAAATATGGTGACAAAAGGACAATTCATCTATTTAATTGTTTGTATTTGGTTGTTAATTTATTTAATTTAAATTAAATTATCAAAACTTATTTCAGTAATAATATGCTTCTATTTGTTTAAAATAATTACATTGTTCGTCTTTGAATTTTAATATGTTTTTAAATCCTGGATTGACCATTTGTCATTTAAAATTAACAATTCTTTTGTAGGAGTGGTTCCTGAAGAACCAGAAATGCTTCAGCTAGCAAATGGTGATATTGTTGAATCAGCGCCTCCCATATGGGGAATGGATATAAAGGTGGGTGAAAGAGATCCTTGGTTATGTAGACCATTATTTGAGAACTGTGTCTTGATTTTTACACATTGTTTAAATATGTTGCGATTGATAATAGATTTATGAAGACGGTGTTGGAAATTCAATTATGCTGTTGGAAAGTCGTATTAATTTTATTTTAACTCTGTTCTTCTTCACCATGTGATCCTTTCAGTGATCTATATATTTGATAGCTCTAAATTATTATCCCATAGTCTTCCCGCAATGAGCATAGTATTAGTAAAATTCACCACAATTTCTATTTTTACTTTAGTAGTTTGTCAACAGAATTGTTAATAAAATATAAACTTTTGTATGAAATAATATATTATTTTATAATGGCAACCGAATTTATTAAATTCAAAATTTCTTTCTTTGTTTTCAGTGTGGTAAAGGAACAGATTTCAGTTACGGTCCATGGGCTGATCGACAAAGAGAACATCTGTTTAAATTCTTCTTTCCTGCAGATTTCCAACCTCTTCAGGTTTGATTTTATTTCTTTCCATTAATAGTATAGATTTGATTGTACATTTATTAACAGTTTTATCAATTTATGTAACTCAATTTTCAATTTGTGTCAACTTAACTAAATGATTGTTTTAGATCACAAAAGCTCCAATGCCAGGAGAGAAGCGTAAAGCTCAGTCTTTTGACATCCGGCTGAGTACGTTAAATGAAGCAACAGTTGATATACTGTTTTCAAAAAATAAGGTAATTTTTTTCTATATTCTAGACTAAAACCAATTGTGTTTAGACAAATATATGTATAATTCAATTTTTTTATTCATTATTATTTTAGGAAACCAATGCTGTGCATATAAATGTTGGTGCTGGCTCTTACTTGGAAGTAACAATGCCATGGGTTATACAACAAGATGGGTATACTACCAAAATTATAGGACAGTTGTTACATCTGGAAGCAACTACTAGTCTCCAGGTATTTGAAAACTATACATAAGTGTAATAACAGTTAATTATTTTTAATACAGGATGTATTTCACAGAAGCTGTAATCTGTAAACACATTGCAAAATAAAGATTATTTAGAAGAACAATGCTACAATCTATACAATAATTTTCAAAGGAAGATGTTAAGTAGCTGTTTATTAAATATGTGAATATTTTAAGATTAGAAATTATTAAAACAATTTATTAATTTATGTAATAAGAAAATAAATTAATCTCACCAAATTTTTAACCAATTAATTTAGAATTTTCAATCACTTTATCATATTTAATATAAGTTTTCTTAAAAATAACTAATTTACAATTGCTTTGGTTTGTTGTGACAGTATCGGAGCCTGGTGCTGAGTGAGACGTTAGAGTTCACTATTAAATGTCATTACCCTATTAATTGGAATGATCATCAGGAATGGATTTTAAATTTAACAGGTTGCAAAGCATCGGTTAACCTTATTTATGCCCATAAATGGTTTTTTCAAGGTATGCTTCATTCAAATACTTACAATAATGCGTACATGAAAATCCTCATAAGTTTATATTAATTTTTGTTCATATGTTCTTATATAAATAGAAATCCCTTGTAATAATTCATTTAAAATAGTGTTTGTTGATTTACATTAATCCTTGCTTAGGGTTTTGTTATTTACATTTCATTTCCTTTAATTTCTCACATCTACATTTAGTTACATTTGTGGCTCTATTTTTCAGATCTGATAAATGATTGGGCAAGCAAAGCAAGACCAGATCTTCTACATTTTGTTCCATATACTTGGAAAATAACGTTAATGTTGAAAGAGTTTGAATTGATCACTTTAAGCAATGAATACAACTGGATTGACTGCTCATCACAGAACCAAGAAAATGGTACAATTGTCATTAAATTTTTAATTTCCTTATTAAGTTTATCAGTTATATTTTTATTCATTCTTATTGTTTTACAGCTCACATTGCATTCTGTGGAGAGCTATTTGAACTTTCCTTTGATTTACCATTCAAGGACTTTCTGCCGCAAACTGTTCCCCTACGATTTTGGATTCAGGCAAGTTTTGAATTTGAAATTCTGAATGGGGCAAATACAAAATAATAAATTGTACTATATGACTTTGTGTGTATATGGAAATTAATGACATTCATAAATTGTTATTAATTATAAAAATTAAATATAATATTTAATGATGTATGTAGTTATGTCAGGTATTTTAATTATTAGAAATTATATTATAATATAATTTATGAACTTACTTAGTATTCAAATATTTTTTAATACATTTAATTTATGAAATTTCCGCTTTCATTTTCTTTTTTACTTTTATAACTACCTCAGCATGTAATATGATCCCATTTAATATCATTATTCTAAATAGAATTAGAAACTTAATCTGAGCTGTATTAATAAATAAATTAATGTATCATGGCCAATGGTCGTTTAATACAAAATGTTTCCTACCAGTATTCAGCAAACTCTTCACTTGTATATTAACTAACAAAATATGATATAAATTTCTATAATACATTTTGTTTTGTCGAAAACTTGCCAGGGCCTGGATGGCCCATACTTACAGTTAATTAAGATAAATTACATACTATTTATGTGCAGTGATTGTAAAGAATTAATTTTTGTAACTAGCAGATTTTTGTTATCAGGATTGATTACTAAATATTTCAAATTTATTTTTAGGGAGAAAGTGTGGAATTGGCCCTTTATTTACCAGAGACTTTTACGAGTCGAAGTATCTTATTAGCTTTAAATGCCAATAAAAAAATCCTCGGCCGCAACAGTATTACTCAAAGCAACAACACTTCTCGAAAATGGAGAAATTTGTGCCAGAAGAGGTAGCTTTTTATAATGTGTTTATATTGCAGTATGTATGAAAAGAATTTTTGACAAATGCTGGCTCCCTCTCCCCATACTCCCTCACATAATATGTAGCTGTCTACCCAACTCTTCAGAAGTTAGTCTGAGGGTGAAGCTATTAGTTTCAATTGAAATTTTATCGTATTCAATTGATACCGAGTACTTGGATGAAATTTTGCTAATGAATGGTTGTGTATTATTTAACTAGTCATAATTAAGGTTAAATTTATAATTTAGACAAGCTTTTGTAAGTTGGTTCCATGTTATAATAATTGGTTCTTTTTGAATATATTGTAGTGCTCTGTTTCTCAAATGTGTTTCAGTGCTGGATGGATTGATTGTTGGTCAGTACCAATTGTAGCCTTATCTATTAATTACACCTATCATCCGGTTCCACCTCTTGGCCCACCTCCGCAAGCAGATATTACAACACCTGAAAAAGAAGAAAGACTTCTTTCACCTATGAGAATTCCTCGATGTAGGAAATCGCCAGGCATTCAGTGGCCCCAGGTAACCTGCCATAAGCTAGCACAAAATATTTATTCATAATTTATGACAAAAAATGTTATTATTTTGTCTGTGTTGAGAATTGTTTTGCATAAATATGAGGACCTTACTAGAAAATTAAAAAGTTTCATTGTGTTACTGTAGCCTATGTCAATATATTTTCCAAGAGTCTCTGTGGAACTTGCCATGAAAAATGTTTAAAATTGTGTTTGAATTGTTCATCCATTAAAATTTGTAACTTCATTTCTTGAGTTAAACTTTATGTATTGTTTAACAGACACTCCTTATATTAATAAAATATATAAACCATTCAAATTATGGGAATAAGTAAATAGTTTTACATTTGAGAAATTTATTTTCCAATCTTCTAATAATTTTATATTTGCAACTAGCTAAGTTAGTCTTAATATGGTTTTCTGAAATTGTATTAATATGTTTCTAAACTTTTAGGATGGAAACAAATTTGATCCTTGCACCCTAGAGCCTGATAAAGTATGCCTTGATCTAGAAATTGGCCCATCAGTTTTATTCTTGTATGGCTCATGGTTACGGAATTTTATGCATTTGAAGGTAGTTTTACAAATTAAGTTATTTGGTTATATGATATGTTTATAAGAGTTTAATTTAATGGCTTTGTGTATTAATTAATATTTATTAGTTTTTATATATCTATCAATTAATTATTCAACTATGTCACATTACACTCAAAATCTTTATTTAAATTATTTTGACTATGTTACATTATACTTAAAATCTTTATTTCAATGTTTTTGACTATATCACATTAGTTTATTTTCTATATATATATATATATGTGGTTGCATGTATAAAACATACAGTAACATATTTATGTACATACTATATTTAGATGTATATAGGTCACACTTTTCTAACTAAAAATATGTAGGATAAAATGAGGTGTGGCTTGTACTCAAAATTTTTATATTAAATACACAAAATACACAGCAGGTAGACTGTCTACCTGACGACAATGGCGGAGCTTGCTGTCGAAACATTGTGTAAGCAAGATTTGACCCGGGAGAAATCTGAGAATTGTATTTGAAATCATTCATCATCGCTTGTCTCTTTCATCACTCACATTGCTGCTGTCAGATGATTTGCAGAAGAATAAAAAAAATTATTGTTAACAAATGAAAAATTCTGGAACAAATGTCAACTCTTGTCAATACTTGTTAATGTTATTGTGAACTTAACAACGTATAACATTGCCATATTTTGCAATAATGAAGTTACTTTTAGCCTACAATGGAATTCAGAAAAAAAAAATTGCCACAAATTTTTCAAAATTCAGGTGTGGCCTATACATGCCTAAATACAGTACATGTGTGTACATAAATACATTCATACACACTTGTTTATTGACTTGTCATTATATTTTACTATCATTTATTATTTATTTTACTTACAGGAAAACATATTTGGTGAAGACCAAAGTTTCACAGATATGCATCAAAGTCGGGCTTCATCAGTGAGTAGCGCTACTGCTGATCCAAATATAATGACTGGATGCAGTGTGTCAGATCCTTCTGGTGCCGATACTGATTCCATTAAGCAGAAAGAATTTGACCCGAGACAATACAGACCTTTGGAAGTTGCTGTGTCAATTACAATGCATGACATTCAAGCTCATCTTGTGAAGGTTGATAATCAACTTATTTAGTCACTATTTTAGAGTGTAAAAATTACTACAGAAAGGTTCTTACGATTTTATCTCCCCTTTATGTCTCTGTATTACAGATTTAAATGAATATATCACCTTTTGTTATGCTACAAATTCATTATTATTTTTTGTTTCTTCTTTTCAAATGAGATTATCTCTTTCAATTGCAGAATTGCAGTGATAATGATCCACCATGTCCTATTATATTGGTTGAGAGGTTTGGTTTTGAAATGAAGAAAGGTTTTAAGGAAACTCAGCTGCAGTTGTTACTTTCACCATCCATTTTAATCGTGTCTGATAATGCTAATCGTCAAGTTCGGGAGACTCATGTTTCACAGGGACACTTACTACTCTCAAGTTTACAGGTAAACTGTATGCTTTAATTAAAATTATAACTATTGGAAATTATAATTATGTATAAAACAAGTTATATTTAGCCTTTGGTAGAGCCGAGATTTGTTAATAGGTGGAAATATTATTCCTTATTAAAGCTTTTCCCATTCTTTAGAGAGTAGTTTTTGAAATTTAATGTGATGTTAAGTGATATACAGTATGTACACCTTCTTCAGTGCTTAAGATCCATCTTTTGATCAACTCTAATTGCGGAATAGGTATTATCTTTTTAGGATATACTATGTATCTGGGATATTCCATCTAAAATTTAGTTTAAATATTGTTTATTTGTTTAATGAGTAGTGTATATTGTAGGAATATATTTTGAAATTATGCTATTCTAATCAGGTGCGTGGCCATGCAATGTTTAGTGATGAAGGTCGATCACTTGATGAAGAAACTCTTGAATATGCTTGGATGGTTGAAGTTCAACTTGGTAAACTCAGCGGTAAACTTACAGCACCACAGGTTAGTGTATTAAACTGTATTGTTATTTAAATTTCTTTGGCACCTCTTAAAATAAGTTTTTTATTTTATGATATTACTGTATTTGTTTAATTGCAGTTTTAATGTATTGTAAAATATGAATTTCTTACATCTCATATTTCATAGATTATATTATTTGAGAACATTTGTTGACCACAGTATTGCTTACATACTTTGGTTGCTTTATTTTCCAGCTTTATCATCTAGTCACAAGTTTAGAGACATTTCTACTATTAGTTAAAGATACAGAGAATCATTTACGACCATCAAGATCTCCACCGCGTTTTTGTCACCATGGTCTGCCACCTCTTCAGTGCCCGGAATCCGATTCTGAAGTGCGTTACAGATGTCCTTCAAGTGATGAAATTAAATATAGAATGGTTCGATTAGCCATTGATGCAGTTGATCTGTACCTCATTGAAACTAGCACTGCTTTCCATATCTGGGTATGAACTTTTAATACATTTTGTAAATCTCTAAATTATTTTTCAGTTAGCGAAATGGTTCAATGCAAATGTCGACCTGAACATGAAATATTAATATTCTGTAATTGTTGAGAAAAAAGTTGTGGTATTTAAGGAGTGATATTCCATTAGATTTTTGCAGTTATATTAAGTTGCCTGCTCTGTTTCTTATAATTGGTTAAAACACTGAATAAAGGTTTAGTAACTTGTAATCTGCAGACAAATTTTCAATATCAACTCTTTATTTGTGGTTTCTCAATTACAGGCTTCACCAATTCGTGTTGCAACTTGTAACCTTCATGGAAACCAAGTGAAGTCAGGAGTTACTGCTGTCTTGCCGTCAGTGCAAGTGAGACAGTTTATATCAACTGGAGGGAATTTCAATCACAGCAACACTAATACTACAGGAAGTGGACGATCACAGAGTAATGGAACTAGGTAAAAGAAAGACTTTTCTACTCTGTAAATTACTATAAAATAAATTTATTCTATTTTATAATAATTGGGAAATATATATAGGATCTATATAGCATTGAAGTTATTTTTTGACCGTATCAGATTAAAGTGATTTGAAATTGTTTTTTAAATAAAATTTTAAACAATATACATTTTTCTTTCTTGTGTGAACCATGTGTTTATCTATGTTCTGTATTTAAAAATAAAGTGATAAGTATTTTGGAGAATTGATTTTGTTGTGTATAAATTTTCAGAGGGACAGTTGTGGATAGTATTATCTCAGAGTTATGGCTTGAAGTCGGTTCCCTGACATTTGGACCCCTCATCATAGAGGCAGCCATATCTTTGCCTGTTCCTGATCATGACTTACATCTTGTTCAGCATAAGTAAGTAATTCCATTATTAAATATGTTCAGTTTCATTTAAAATTACACTACACATAAGTGTTATTATCCTGGAATAATATTTAAGATAAAATGTTACACACAATAGTTTTGAATACCTTTTACTGTAGTTACTAATGATAGTGACATCACAAAATCTTAAAATATTCTTTGTAAATTTTTATGTTATATTTAAAACAATTTTGGCACTCATAATTTTAGAGTATGTGGTTATACATGAAAAAATATTAAACTGTAGGTACTTGGAAATTCATGATGAAGTTTCTAAGAGGTTGTGGTTCTTGTGGCCGAAAGACAGTGCTACGACGAAGTTTGTTGGGAAGTGTGGTTGCATTGGAGGATGTGCTTTCTTTGGAAATAATCGAAATGGAGCAAAATTTTTTAAGCCAAGCAGACAAGATCTACAGGATGGCGTCAATATAGCAGCATTTAGGTCAGTTGTTAATTTATATTGTTTGCATTAATCTGTTATTACACATTTAAGTCAATATTTGGCTGTATATTCATCTGTAGTTATTTATCATTCCATCTTTAATAGAATTCAAGAACCTGGCCATGATCCTGGATTTGGCCAAAGCATTTTGCATGAAGGTCAACTTGTGTTTCATACGCCACCATATGGGTCACAAGACATATCATTGCAAGAGCCAGCCAATAACTGGGACATTAAAGGCGGAACCTTAAAAGTACTATAAGTTTACATTAATTTTTCTGCATGTAGTTTATTTTGTTTATTATCTTCAAAAAGTTCAGTGAAAATCTTTACTGATCATTTGTGTACCTTTATTTAGATTTTATGTACTATAGCTATTCTTGGGAGAGTATGAGAACATTTTTTACAGAATCATCAAAGAGATAATTCATTTAATAGAAAATTAGTGTACTAGTTACTCTCATCCTGTTCTAATTACTGTGTTGGACAACACATACAAGTTTGAATCAACCAAGGTTGTATTATTTTGATCATCAGATTGTTTACACTTATATTGTATACACTATTATTTATTGCAATTTTAAATGTTCTATAGCTATAAATTTTTTATCTATATTATTCAATATTATTATTTATAAATTCTTTTTTTTTAGGTTGTTTCAGCATTAGAAAAAAGTGGTGAGAGTCCAAACATTACAACTGAGCGATCTCATTCTGAAGCAAAAGAAAGCTCTAGACTGAGCACTGCTTCACCAAGTCCTGTCAGTAGTCTTAGCGAAAAACGGGGACTGAATCGTCGCTTTTCCTACACATCAACTGCTTGTAATAGGTGCGACAGCCTTTAAATTCTTAGAAATATTGTGGCGAATTGTGTGTGGAGAGCATTAGAAGTCTTCAATGCCATGATATTTTAGAACTTATCTTTTATTTTTCCAAATATTACTTTTAAATTTAATGCAATGAGCTTCCCATATTCCTCTTACATACTGGTAATTCTTTTGAAAGAACAGCTTTTAATAGTTTTTATAGAACAATATTTATCAAATTCATATCATGTTATCAAGTTACATTTTGAGTTTTTATATGGCATTTGATTTACTATTCACCAATATTCCATGTCAATAAAATTCTTAGTATCTAATATTCTCATTGAAACTTGTTGATTTTAATAGACTGCTATATTTATTTATTTTTATTTTTTGTATTTTGGAAATTGTCATTTTCTGACAGTCCTGGATAAGTCCTAAAAGTATAGGCTACTTAAAGTATAATATGATTTCTTTGTTTTCATACCGCACTGATTTAGAGTGATGATATGTATGTATAAATTCATGGTCATATCAGGTATAATTAAGGAAATTTGAAAGCAGATAAATGCAATATAAGTAATGAATTAATATTCACTTTCAGTATATTGACTAGTAGCAAAACATATTTTTAAATCTTTTGATAAAATATAAATATTTTCAGTTGTTCTATTAATATAAACATTTTCCATTACTACAACTGTGTTTAAATCTGAAGCTTTATTGGTTGAACAGGGTATTGGGAACCAGTCATCAACCTGTTCCTTACTCAAGGCTTGTTGACTACAGTCCAACTGGTCTTTTACCTCCCAAATTGGATAGCGATTCTAAACTACACACTGCTGATCACAACAAATCAATATTGAGTGTACCTGAAACTGAGGCTCACCCAAAAAGTAGTGCATCTGATTCACGGCTTGCAGTTGATTACTTTGTTTCTGAACAGGAAACACAGCCAAATTCTGTCTCACAGGTGAGGATATGTCAATGTTGGTATTTAATTTGTAATATATTGGTTTTAATCGAGTACTGTTTCATTTCTATATAAAAAAAAAATATTGAATTTCTAGATGTTTCCCAGGTGTTTATTTATTCTAATCATATGTAAAAAACGTAAAATGAACTACTTTGACACTAGTGTCTCTGTCAGTGTCACTTGGAGTATTTTGTAATTAACTCCTTCTGTCACTCCTATATATAGACTAGGGAAGAATGTGTGACTTAACCAGCATTGGAAGTGTCCATCATGGTCATGGCAGCTGCCAAACATGAATTAGCCACTAATCTAGGCCATTTTGGACACATTATTTTCACACATCCCCCTCATTTGAAGTTTATTGTATTGTTATTGGACTTTGGTAACATCAGGACCAGTACCAATCATTTTAGTGAATGCCAAAACTAACCAGAAAAACTACTGTTTACTCTTTGATTGACTACATTACAATATAAAAATAAAAAGGTGGCAACTTTCAATAATATGTGGAAAAAGTTTACTGACGATTGTGAAAAACTATATATGTCACAATTTTAAACAAATTCCATATAAAAAATCATTTTTGTAATGTTTAAAAACAATTGTATGTTATTATGTAGGGGAATATGGCAATGCCAAAAGCTTCTTCCAAATAAATTTTCGAAATCAAAACTAAAATATAGTTTTGGTTTATTTAAGTGACTGATAAAAATAAGGAAAATTATCATCATAATAAAAATAAAATAACAACAATTAATAAATTCCTTTAAGAAATTGATATTCGCTTGTCAATCCCATTTCGCCTTTACCCCTTGGGGTGCTGCACTTCCCATGCTGTTAGAAGTTAAAATTAGAGTTAAACTACATCAGTAGCAATACTGTTAATCACATTGATTAATTAAACCTTTCATATTTTCAGATTCATTCTCATCCAGGAATTACTGAAACTAACACATCTGATTCACATCATTCACTATCAGCTGACATTGATGAAGAAACTTTAAGAAAGGAAGTACAAAGAACAGTATCGATGAGTAGTGAAAATCATTCTGAAGCATTCTATTCTGCCGATGAAGAGACAGGTGTGACCACAAGTCGAACATCATCTTTGAGGCACTCTGTTATCCTTCCTCGGCAAGATAGTAGCGGCAGTTGCGATACGTATGTAAACACAGATTACTTGCAAAAAACATTATTTCTTATTCATACAGAGATCATATAATAAATTTATCAATTGACATTAATAATTTCTGTTTATAATTTGAGAAGATAGTATTTTTTTTAAATCTAGTAAGTATTTTAAGGAAATTTCACATTGCTATTTGTCTACTTTGAATAAATTTAGTCTAGAATTTTGTGTAATATAACCTTGAGGGTAAAATTTCTTGGTCATTTATAATTTAAGTCAGTTTTCTTCTGAATGAATAAAAACATTTAATACATGTTTAACTTATTTGTTAATACTTATTGTGTTTCAGGAGGAAAAAATATTCAAGCGAGTTAAGCATAATTCCCATCCTCCCTGCAGCAGTACCTGTAACAAGCACCATCACAAATCCATGTCAAGTCAGAGGAAGACTATCAAGCCATCGAAGTGACCATGAAATACACACCCCGGAACACAGGAATCAACAGTTGGTATGATTAACTCATTCTCTTTGCTGTTTTTGTTTTATATTAACTTAACAGTTTGTTTTGTATAAGAAGAGACTTTTCATTACCTTTTGTTTGTCTTTTTTCTAGGGGATCACAATTGATGAAGATAAAAGAAGTGTAGGAACTCAGCCCATTTGTACACCACACAAGAAATACAATAGTAGTGTACCTATTTCTTCTCAGTCTCGGTCAGCTAGCCCTCGCTATTTCATGTATACCTCAAAAGACATTCATGGTGACCCAATAAATAGTTTAAATGGAACTCATGATAATTTAGGGGGACAGGTTGGTAGTTGTATTTACTTGATCAATTATATAGGTTTTATTCACATTCTGAGTAAAGACCCACTATCCAATATTACTGTATGTTATGATTAAGAAATTCTCCTTCTGCCAAAAATTTGAGCATTTCAGAAGCTTAAAAATAAATGTTTCTATTATTTGTCTCTACCCAATTAAAGGTATTTTTGTAAGCATGACAAGTTTTTATATGTTAAATATGAATTTTTACACATGCATAGAGAAATGTATTTGACTATACCAACTGATTATGTCATAGTAACAGAAATACAATACATGAACAGAAGGTGTGAGATTCTTAAGAGGAATATAATTATAAGTATTGTTTCTCAGTTATCTTTTCATCTGATTCCATTTCAAGTAGTTCTTTCTTGAATAAAGTGCAATTGAAATGTAAATATTTCTTCAAGGAATTTATATAAAGAAAATTTGTTTAAAGGCTGATGATTAATTTATTAAGATAATAATAAATATTTTTAATTACAGGAAGGAATCCTAATTGATTCTTCAGATACACATTCAGTATCTAGCACTTCTTTTATTTCTGCCGTCTCATCTCAAGAAGACATGACTCTGGTAAATTTGCATATGCAGGTTAATAAACCTATTGTTGACTCACCCCTTCTTATGTCAAGTTATGTGAGTCATCTTTCTCAGGTAAGAAAGAAGTAACATTTTTCTCTTTAATAAACAATAACATTATGTATGGGTATGGAAAGCTTAAAAACTATAAGTGTAAGTTGAGATATTTTTACCTTATAGTTGAAGATACTTTCACTCATATATAATATCATTTTTTTATGAAATAATTTGAATGGAAAATTACTTTCTCGCTCACTATTTTTTCAGGTTTCATGTAACAATTGGTCACACATAACCTTACCAATTGGCTGTGATGCATTTACTGTACCCTTATTTCAACGTATGGATGATGGACGGTATATTTACATTGGTAATGTGTATAATTTTGAAACAGTTTTGATAAATCTTGTTTAATTATATCATTTATATTTGGTTTAGAAGCCATGTAATGATTTAATTATACTTTTAAAAAGTGTACCAAACTTAAAGCAATATTATGTTTTTGAATAAATGAAAATTATTAGTTTAGTTGTACTTTTATTCTGAGGTGAAACTTGGTTCTCAAGATAGCTATCATTTTTAGATTTGATGATAGAATAATTTCTGTTTAGTTTTTTGATTAGGTGTTTTGATAATGAAGGTCATATTCAACTAATAGTTTAATGTAAATAAAAATATGACCAATAAGTTAGCAAATATTTTTATTTTACTATTTAATTAATACAAATATCATGTTTCTTCCAACTTTCTGGACTTTAAGGTAAATTGGAGGAATTTGGTGACACAGACAATCTTTTGGCTGTAATCGTTACGGGAGATTGTCCACGACACCAAATTCTTCTGAAGAAGTCCACAAAATTGGATGAAATGTAGTATTTGTATTAATTAAATGGTAATAAAATTATGACTTATTGGCAGTCTTTTTATTTATTTTAAACTTAAAGTCAGAAAATTACATTTGAAAAAGTTTAATGGTACTGGAGTCATTAATTGTTATAATATAGGAATTATTTTCCTATTTAGAGAAACTTTGAGTTATTCATAAAAGCATTTACTGAACACTGCTAACCAGCACCAGTCAAATAAATGGATATCAATAATAAATCAATTTAATAATATAGTAACTGTTTGAAATTAATAATAATAATTTATTAACTTAATTTCAGATCTAAGTGAATCAATTCATTATTTCACTTTTTCATTCATCAATTCAATTTTATTTTTACATTAAACTATTTTATTAGTTGCTTAAAATGTTTTTATTAGAAATATTTTATGTTAAATAATGTTTCTGAAATTGCAGGAAGTAAATATTCTCCTCATTTTGAGACTTTGACAGAGGGTTTTACATCACTGAAGATGATTGGTCGTGCAAATGAGCACAGTAGTCCAACAATGCCAAGCAGCAAGACTCCTACTCACCCATATGCCTGGGATAATGCTGCATTTGTTGGGTCAGAATCTGATGAATTGGAAGCAAGTAAGAATTTAAACTAATAATATTTAAGCAACTAATTTATTTCCTTAGTCCTCATTTAAAGAAATTCATTTGGTATGAGGAAACGCCTCAAATAATATTTCCCTAAAGAGCCGTAAAATGCAATTCTTTTTTTATTCCAGGTTGTGAGGAGGAACTGTTATCTCTTCATAATGAAAGTAGTAACAGAACGACTTTAATCATTAAATTGAAAGGAGATGTGGATGTAATGGTCAGTCCATTGGTCTTGGAATCACTTCAAAGGTAAAAATACACATTTCTGAAATGTCCTACTGTACTTATAGTTAAGTTTCTTAATAGCATTATTTCAATCTATTTTTTTTTGTTCAATTACAGTTTTAATATACTTATTTAAGATAATTATTTAAAAACTATAAATGTTAACTTCAAACTTTCGGAAACCCGGGAGAAAGAAAATAATACAGATTAAAATGATTTTCTGCAGGTTCATTGATGCACTGACTCCTACTTTATCATCATTACATCCTCTAACTGTGCTCAATCATCTACATTCAGAGTGCATTGGCAGAGTTGAAGCTGCAAATATACTTAACAGAGATGGGTTTTTGAATCAGCAGTTACAACCTTCAAGTACTAAACATAGTACAGCAGAGCGTGTTGGAGGCATTCCTTTATCTGCAATGAGTGTTTATGAAGAACATATCTCCACTCAGATTCAGGGCACACTTATTCTTCCCAAGGTAAACATTTATTTGTAAAAAAAAGTATTTCAATTACTTACAGTCAATTCAGAGTGCACAATTTTAACACTTAAAATAAATAAAAAAATATCAAAGAAGGAAATTACTGAAACAAAAGTGAGAAAGTAAACTTCTGTTTACATTACTATCTTCTTTAGCTTTATTTTTCCTTACACTTCAAAAATGTCAACAAATTGCAAACCTTATACATAGACATCAATGTACGAGTTTGTCACATGTGCTTGGAAATTATTACTCATTTAATTTTTGTATTACATATTTATTTTAATGATGTATCATTAGCTTTATAATTTTTTCTGTTTTTCAGGTCAACATAACCTTATTACAAGCTTCTGTAGTAGAAGAAATAATATCTTTTTCGGCTTTAGATAATTTAAGAGACTTAACATGTGTTTCACTTTTTGCTGTATGTTTTGATGGGATAACAGCAAGGTTCCAGAGCAGTAAAGAGGTTTGTTGGATGAGTAAAATTTATTACAAGTCTTAGTGTTCTATTAACTCAAGTCTAGAGGACTGAAGTATAAATTTTGTTTAAAACACAGGAAATAAAAAATGTGTCTGTCATTTTTGTTTTATATTTTATTACAGATCTCCTGTGTTATAATTGCATTTTACTTCAAATGAACACACAAATAATTTGGCTTGGTTCAAAGTGTCTAACAAAATCTAATAAATAAATTTAATAAGTATTGTATTTGAATTAATGAAATTTTTATTAATGCTTTGAGTATTGTACAATTGAGTGTTCAATATTTCATAAACTTGTACCAAATTAAACGTGATCATGATTAAAGGTAACACATTAAATAATACATTCGTAACACCTTAAGTCGTTCGAAAAGTAAAATTTTATTAACTTTTAGGATAGCTATTACAATTGTTATGTAAAATATTATGTACACTAACTAATTATGTGATTATAGCATTTTTATTACTTACAGTTAATAATAAATAAATCTCTGTTAAATGCAGGCAAAAGAAATTGTACAGACATTCCAAAAACCTCCAGTTCTTCCAAGTGGACAAAAGAAGCCAAATATGATGAGCAAAGTAAACAAAAGTATATTTCCTGGCCAACAGACTGCTGGACCCACCTTAGATAATCAAGGAGGAGAGTTAGTATACATCGAAACTTCAGAAACTCAACAGGAGGAACTTATTGTTACCCTCAACATAGGTATGGGCCCTCAGACAATCTCATTTTTGTGCCATTTGCGTGGGCCACCCCAGCCCTTATTTTAAAAGAAGTTTGTGTTTGGTTATTTTCAACATGTTTTCATGGTTTACAAGTGTATGTGTGCCTAGATGGGAATTATGGATAAAATTTGGTATGTATTTTACCCAATTTGGCCTACTTATTTTTAAATGTTTATTTTCATGTGAATTTTAGGAAAAATCCATACTCAGCTGAGACGGCTTAAAAATGAAAGTTCTATTTTGAAAGATGCAATTATAACAGCTATCCCAAGCCAGCACTCGCGTGTTCTTTTTACTTGTGCAAGAATTTCTTCACCCTTACGACCTGCTGATTTTTACTCCCAGCAACCTCATGATGAACAGCCTCTGACAAATGATGGGGTAATTCTTCTATTCAGTTTCTACTACTCATTGAGCAATTCTATTATCATTTATTGGAATTCTGATTTATTAATCTAATATTGTTTGTTAAAGAAAGTGATTGGACATAATAAATATAATATTGAATTCTTTAGAAGTCAAGAACTGTTGGGGTTGTAGTAACAACACTAATCATCTTTGGTATTACTTGAAAAAATAAATTGTGTGTTTTATGTTGAATATAGATTAGTATGAATTATATATTTGATTGCCTTTATGTGTCCTGCCAGCCTAATTTATTTATTTTAGCTGCTTTTTTCTACTTCCCGCTAAATTCAAGTTTTGTCATAACTTTTTAAATCACAATATTTTAACTGTATTAGTCAATATTCTAATTTTGTTTTGATTATGTTACGAATAGTGTGATTGCTTTAACTGTAATATTTTCATGAGTAGGAATAACTGGATAAGAATGAAACTTACATATATTGTTTTTGTTTCAGTCACGACATAATATTGCTTCAAATTCAGTATCAGATGACCTGTGTTCTTCAAGTGAGGACAAATTAGGCTTTATTATGTTCGAATGTGGATTGGAAGGAGTTTCACTAAAGATAGTTAAACGAGCACTTTTTGAGAAAGGAGAAAATGGCAAAGAACCAGCATCTGCTGCTGGAGAGGCTGATACAGTCGGCACTGATACTATAAGGTCTAAGGATGAAGTAGAGTCTACTGATAAACAACCAACACCAGGTATAGCAATAGTTAAATTTTATTTTTATGATTATTTAAATATTGTATACAAATTAATAAAGTATGAATTTTTACTTGTTGTTAAAACGAAATTATATTGTCTGGTTATTTTATTTAACTGAAATTCTATTAATTTATTTGTTCCATAGTGCTGTATATTGTCAGTGAAACTGTAACATCTGTAGGCAGTACTTCAGTTAAACCCACAAAGGGCGTCACTGTTTTAGAAGTGAATCCTCTCATGTCTGAAACGACCAAGGATCAGACAAATAATAGCAGTACTGCTGCAACCACATCAACAACTGGCACTGCAACAACTGCAGCAGCTGCTGGTTCTTCCTCAACAAATACAACTTCTAACGCTGCTTCTACTCCTGCTACAGCAGTCACCAATGCAAATGCCAGCAATATCAATGGTAACAACGAGACAGTTCCAGAAACTAAAGGAAATACTTCATCTTGTGTGATTGAATTCAAAACGGTGTGGTTTAATTTTGCTGCTCCTCCACGTGCACCAATAACAAGGAAAATAGATTTCACAAGGTAAATTTCGTCAGTCTCAGGTGGTATGGGTAGTATTTCCAGAAATAATTCCATTTCATAAACAGCTTATAATATTCTTAGCAACTGGTAATTTTTTTTCTCTATTCAATTCACTTATAGGCTGGATTGGAATCTCCTGAGTACCGCATCACCTGCAATTAATGCATGGATGAACCCTAGTAACCGATTTGCTATCCGTGTCGTCCACATGGTTCGTAGCATGTATCGTCGGTCGACTGGCATCGTAGCTTCCCTCATGGCAGAAGCCTTAGATGTCCAAGGGATTCACATGCCAATAAAAGTAATCCAGTTTCTATGAATTGTTATAACACTTATAATACTTCATATTAAGTTATTTGTTGTCAACTATATTATTAATACACATCTTAGTCCACAAATATTTGAGCTGTAAAGTGCTCTGTTCTGATATAAGGAATGGTAAATGGTGCATGCAATTTCATTAGTTTTGCTGTGATAGATAAACACAAGACAATGTTGAATTTTCAGAGCCGTTATTGCCGATTTACTCCACTCGCAAAAACTCTTCAAGAAGATCCATCTTGTCAGCTGTGTAGTGTTCTGCAAAAATTTGTTTTGCAAACTGACATTGTAACAATTGAGGGAAATCTCAGGGAGACAGAACTACCTAATCTTTCAACACTAAGACAGGTAATTTTCATGATCCTATGTGGCAGAAGCTTCAGTGATTCATATAATGTTACCATAAAATATCTATTACAACATAGTTTTCTGACTAACCGTAACCATCGCTGGAGATGGACCATGCACAACACTAAATTATTCACATGTACATTGAATAATCTTTTTGGTTGAGGGAGTCAGTGAGTAAATATGATGAATTGCTAAATTTTACCCTGAAGAAGTCTCAAAATGGAGACAAAACGTGGCTTTTTAATAAATAGTGATAAACTTATAGGCTGACTGTTTGGCCATCTTTTTATTTATTATAAAATATCTATTCTCCAGAATGGGTTTAGATTATATGTTACCATTTTTCTGAATACATTTTTTTTGTGAAACTAGCATTTGATCAATTTTTAAAAATATTGATATGATTCAGTGTGTATTGAATGAATCTGAAGGGAATCTGTCAGTTGAACTGGTTCCATTGTAGGAATAGTGGTAATACCTTCTGGACCATTTATATCAACTAGAATTTACTTTAATATTCAATTAAAACTACTATAGTGCTAGTTTTCGAAGTTTTCACCTTAGTCTTCAAAACGTTGCTTCACAATATCCTGCTCTATGGAAAACCCAAGGAATTTTATTTATTCTTCATGTTTCTAATTTATATTAATAAAAATTATTTTCTTTAGGAAATTGGAGTTTGATATTTGTGTATAATTATTTAATTTATGTTATTGATACTCACTTTCAAAATTGTTTCTACACAGGGTGTTATTGTTTTAAGTCGCCAATGGAAAAATGTTCTTTACACACCACTTTTATTGGAACACAACTACAAGACAAAATATGTGAAGCCTTTGAATGTTACTTTCACAGTTCCAGAACCTGATGAAGTAAGTTCACATTAAAACTATGTTTTATTCAAGTTTGTACAGTTATGTGTTTAATACTTCAGTATTTTGTTGTAATCCATTCCACAAATAATTATTATACATTAATGCTTACAATAATTATTTGTATAATCCACCTTTGCAACACTTGAAGAATAATTTATTAACTTAATGTTGAATGGTTTTCAGTGCTAACTGTAATCTGACTGTAATATTGTCCTTTGGACATTTAGTAAGTCCAAGGCACAAATGTTCTTTTTAATTTTCTTATCTTACAAATGAAAAATGTTTCCCAGTTTCATTTAATAAAATAAATTGTTTGCTGTTTTGTGACTATTTGTGTATAATACTGTTTATTGTGTAATAATCTATTTTCAGTTGTTATTTCCTTATTTAATTTGAAATTTATGTGTTTGTGATTTTATGATTTTTTCTAATAGAATACTTTCTCAGGAGTTGTTTGTACACTTTTTATTTTATACTTTTCGTAATGATATTCAGGGTATAAGGTATTACATTGTCTTTAATTGATAGGCTCTCAACAAATCTAGCAGTTTATTCAACAGTGACAGTGATGTGAACACCCATCAACTGGAAAATCTACAGCAAATACGTAAGCCATTTGGAAATACACGAGCTGTTGCTCAGAAACACTATTCGTGACACCAATATCCTTGATGGTGGTGGTGTTTTCCTCTGTGCTTTGCTTATGAGTAATTAGTAATTTTATAGGCCTTCAATAGTACATGTGGTTGTTCATTCTGATTAGCTCCTGGGTTCCTTAGTTTTCATTTTATAATATTCTCTGAACTACAACCTTTTTGTATGTTTGAAATATTCAATTAATTCCATATACTGCTCATCACAATGTTATTTCTGAGACAGAATATATGTGTGAAGTATCTATTCTACTTTAGGGTGAATTCAGGCACATTAATTAAGACTTTGAAGATTTTAAAAATATTTAACTATTAGTTGACATATTATTTCTTCTGGTTCATATTTTCTGAATACACATTTTAAGCTGCTCCTTTAAGTTCAGACTTCCAATGGAATGTTTAACATAAAAAATATTTGACTTTTAATCTTCTGTGTACTGTAGAATATTTTCCAACATTGTTAGTTTATAATTGTGTGTCCAGTGAAATTGTATTTTTTCATTTTGGTTAAACTGTTAAAAAAGTAGTGAATTGGCCTAAAAGTCAAAAAAATTTATTAACTTATGGTTTATACACTTTCTTGACATTATTAACACAGCCTTTCATTGCTCAATTTGGAGATTCAGCTGATGAATTTTAGCTATAAAAATACAAAAGAAATATTTACAACATAATATGTACTGTATATAGTACAATTATCTTATAAAATTAAGTTACTTTTGCTATCAAGAAATTTAGGAAGATGTAAAAACTGTCATTTCGGCCTCTTTGCTTGTGCAACATGCATGTCTAAATTTTCATCTTCCTAAATTTATTGATTCTGTAAGTAATTTTTCATTTTATAATTAATTATATATTGAAACATTAACTTGTTTCCTCCGGCAACTCTGCTCTGTGACAATTATAGTTTGTTCCTCAGAAAGGAAAAAGTTAGGGTGCCAGCTATTTTTGGAAAGAAATGTCGAACTTTTTATTAAACAGTTAATAATAGTTTAATCATTCAGAGACATGAGGAAATTAATTATCCAGGACGTGGTCATTACAATATACTATCACTCGTCAAGCATTCAATTAATACTGTCTGTGCTTCTACCCAGTCTTACACCACTTGGTTTTGTGGCTGGTTTGTTAGCTGTGTATAATCCATGTGGTTGCGTGGATTTGTGAGCCACCACACATCCTTCCTCGAACGCATTGTGCCAACGACTATACCAACAATCAGTTGGGGTTTTAACTTATATGTTACAATATATATGAAATATTTCTTTTGTATTTTTATAGTAAAATTCACCAGATGTGGTTCTAAATTGAGGAATGAAACGTTGTGTTAATAATGTTATTAAAGTTTATATTAATTCTTTATGACTTATAGATCGATTACTACTTATTAGTTCCAAACAGTCAGATAATCTAACTAATGGTTTTTGGAAATGTTCTACCTTTGAAATAAGATACAGTAAAATGATTCTTGAAGGAAATAATTTTAAAATCCACACCCTCAAAGATGAATCAAGTTTTATAGTACTCATTTTTAACATGAAGAATAATTGCAATGCGCAAGACAAATATAATTGCAAAATTATTAAGGTTAATTAAAAACTCTCCAATATATTTACATATTCTAAGACAAAATAAATATTCATCACCATTTATAATGGTCCTGTAACTTATAAAGCGTGTACAGTTATGTAATTAATATAAAGAATAATCTTTTGAAGATAATTTTGATATAAAGACAAAGGAAAAGAAGTGAACACGATCTTCCAGAAATACTTCATTGTTGGCAGACACAGCTACAGTTTTCTGCTTGTTTGAAATATTCTTTAGATTTCCTCTAAAAATTTTATATGAATTGTCACTTATGATTTAATAAAGTTTTCTTATTGGTGCGAACTGTTTATAACAACTTTTTATAAGAGTTTCAATGGATTTCCTCTTCAAAACCATGTTTGCTCATCTAATGTTATAATTAGTTTAGGAACTTTCAATTTATATAAAAAAAATACCATAGAATTACTTATCATCATAGATCCTCAATACTTTTTGAACATATTTAAATGTTTAACAGTTTTCAAATGTGAATTAATTTTAGGTATTATACAAATTGAGAATTACTTTTATGTTAAACACTTGTGTACTAATTGAATGGTTTTGAAGGAATTAATCAAATTTAATGTGTCAGCAATTTCACTGCAGCATTTTGATGTGTTTAAATGTTTCACTAAATGATTAAATCACATTGGAGCAAATTTAGTAATAAAAATAATATTGGACCTAAATTTTAAAAGCACTAGCATAGATAGATATTTGTTGTGGGAAATCTCAATTTTCCTCTGATTCTTGTGCTTATTTAGTAGCTTTTGCCTTTTTGTGCATGGTGGTGTTTCCTGCACTGCTGGAAATTTAAGCTGTTGCACTAGTATGGAATTGGTTTTCCAGGAGAATGTTCTCACAGATGGCGAAGGGTCAGGTGAGGAATGTGAGGTGACTGATGAATGTGCCATGCTACTTAACACTAAGGATTCTTCCCTTCAGAAAGGAATTAAGTCAAATGATAAAATGACTGGTGAGTTTAATCTTTCCTGTTAACATATATGGAAAATTTCGGTACAGGTTTCATCAACCTTGATTTAGTATTTGTTAAATGTGCTTTCATTCTGGTGTTATCTATATTATGATGTGATGTTTCTAGTGCTTTGTTTCACTTTCTTGACTTAAACAGGAAAGCATGAGTCTTTCTTAGACTTTGTTAAACGTATATGTTTCAAATGATTAACTTGGGATGAATTTCTAATCTTCAG
This sequence comes from Eucriotettix oculatus, assembly GCA_034510155.1. NCBI lineage: Eukaryota > Metazoa > Arthropoda > Insecta > Orthoptera > Tetrigidae > Eucriotettix > Eucriotettix oculatus. The sequence goes on from CM067379.1 coordinate 15,374,261, forward strand.
TTCTATGGGGCATTGCTTAATTATTCTTGTTATCAAAAGTTTTCCATGATGTAATGTTTAAAAAGATGTATTTAGTTTTTCTGTATTTGAAACCAACCAAACCAAAGATTATATTTGTATGACCAAAAAAAATTAATCATTATTAATTCAATTCTATTTTCAACATTTATTATTAACTTTAATTTTTATTCTTTCAAAAATGTGCTTCAGAAGCTTTATTTTGTTCATAGGTTCAAATTTGAAGAGTGATGAACTGCTTGGTGTGCCCCAAATGAATTCAATGCCACATACTCCACTTCCTACTCCTGGAATTGTAGTAGGAGGTGTTGACAGTTTGTTTAATTCTCCTTCCCCTCCCTCTGTTCATCACCATCACCACCACTCTCACGGCCACGTACACCATCATTCTCATAGTCATTCAAAATCTCGCCAGAGAAAGAAATCGTTACCTCCATCACATCCACCCTCTTCTTCTCGTGCCAGCATTGTGTTTCCCATTTTGGCACACACAACAAGCAATCCATTTACGCCAACTAGTGGAGGTCAAAGGAAATATGACACTGAGCAAACTGTTGGTACGAAACAATTTTACTTTCACTTTGATATATTTTAACATATAACTTATTGTAAAATTAGGCTAGGACTCATTACACTTCTAAGACTTTTCCGGTATGTTTGTCAAAGCACTTTTTTTTCATTTACGATCATCAGAAATTTTTACGTCATCAAATAAAACTAAACAGTTTTATAAATTATTATTATTCTGATTCACTTCATCTAGAAGTGTTGGCCATCGTAATAGTAATATTTGATCAATGTACAGAATGCCCATTCTTCACATAATTCCTAAAAAATAGGTTATGATGAATGTGATTAGTAAATTGTAAGTGAGCCTGGCTTAGGTTTACAAGAGTGGAATCAGTTCTTGGATGTCGACTCAGATTAGCTAAGTGGTAGAGTGCTCGCACAGGAAACGGGAAGTCCAAGATTCGAGTCCCTGGGCAATTCGACATTTTTCCATTCTTGTCTTCCTTTCATATTATTTTTAATGCATTTGTTATTTACAAAATTACTCAGTTTTTATTTAAATAATAAATAATAGCATATAAATATTTGTAATTAATCATAAAGTAAGAACAATATTTTGCTCTAATAGACATATTACACTATCAAGCTCAACCACAACAACTTATTTCTATTATTGCTGTACCATTCACAATGGATTAACATTGTTTTGAAAATGTAATTGTTGATCATGTAATTATAATATACCATTTAAAGGTTATGGTACTCTTCGAGAAGAAAAACTACATCACGTTGGATCCAATCAGAGTATATATTCTGGAGGACCAGGCTTAGGTGGAAGCGGAGGAGCCCATTCGACAACAAGTTTGGACAACAACTTTTCGCCTTCAACTATGAATGCTTCAACTTCAGCACCTGGTCGTCAAGGAAGTAAGGACGGAGGCGAAGACCTCTATAGCTGGATGGCGAAACAACAAGATTTCATGAAGACGGCTACTGAAACTCAACAACAATTACGCATGGGTTACTTGGTACACTGAACTTTCATTTGCAATTATTGTATTCTAAACTATTTTTTACATTTATTTTACTTAATTCAATTGCTACAATATATGGGTAATCATTATCATTTGAACACTTCTTAACTAATTCTATATGTTTATTTCTAAAACAATCCTGATTGCATATATAAGATAAACGTGCATCAACAAGCCAAATGCTCAAATATTCTATTCGGCTTAGAATCAAATACCTAATGCTTGATCCTATCAACATCTCTGTTTTATGCAAGATTTTGTCTTCCAAATCAAAATTAATCTTTATTTGCTAATCAGTCAAGAATATGCATATAAAGTTGTAATTTATTGATAACCCATCCAATTTCTTGCATTTGTATTTTTGTATTGTATTAATGTCTTTATTGCCTTGAAGTCGTATAATTTTTTTCAACTTTAGGAATCTCGCATTAACACCATGACAACTGAAGACACACTGGAGGATACTGACTACCAGTTTCTAGCAGCTGCAGGGTACAACCTGTACCCAATGCACGACTCTCTGAGGCTATTAGATGCTCATCTTATTTTTGAGCCTCTTCTATCAAGCCTTGGTGTTATGCCACAGCAAATGATAAGCAACTTGAGTGGGGCAGGTTTGTTACTTTTTTTAAGATTTTGACTTGTTTTGCATTTTAAAATGCTGTAATAAACTTCAAACCAATAAAATGTATTTTTGTTTTTCTCTCTAAGGAGGTAACAATAGTTCATTTGACACCCTTGGATCTAATCTTTCATTGGTTGGTAATATTGACACAATGAGGATTGACATAGTTGTGAGTGAGTTTGGAAAAGTGCCCGATAAGAAGAAAGGAAAAGGGACCACATCAAAAACTTCTAAGAACCCAAATTCAACCAAATTTTATTTGGATCTGCCTCCTGAAACACCCGCCTTCTTGTGTGAGAAAATTGGAATTGAACTGGATTTGAAGAAAATGGCAGATATGACAGTAGATGATTTGATTCAAAAGCAAAATGTTCTTTATATCTCTCGAGGGCAGCTTAAAAAGCATACAAGCAACATTTTAAATATCAGTTTGAATGTTCGTTATATTTCCCAACAGGTGAGTTGAGAAATGAAGAGAGATATTAATTTTATCAGTATTTTATTGACTTTAAAAAATGTTTTCAATGACTCGTATATATTTTCTTTAATCTATCTTACTTTAATACACTTTAACTTTACAGGTCAATATGCCTCTCTTAAGACTCCTCCATCAAATCAGCAACATGTATCAAAATGTGAAAGAAACGCAGATGGAACTAAAAGAAGAACAGAATCCTGCTGAAGCCAAGTGTGATAATGCAACAAATGCTCACAAGAATAATGATTCTTCTTCAAGTATGTGCAAATGTTTTTATATGGCTTCATGATTTAGTCTAAAATAGTGTGCTAGTAGTTAATATTTTAAATATATTTTCATAGATTCATTAATTTTAAAACCCTTATTTCTAATTTTTATTACCATTTATTCTGATTTTTATTTCAATCACTCATAATTTGTTATTATTATTAATGTGAATTGATAAAATAAATATTAGAAGACTAATAAACTGTATGATAATGCAAGTATAATAGAGTTTGGAAGTTTACTTTGTTGATAATCAAATTATCATACTGTAAAACACACTGTATGGAAAATATGATTGTCATTTCCTATTCAAAATTAATTTAGTTACTTTCTGGCATTGACTTGATTTTATATTATTTGATTATTGCTTTTTTCCAGCATCAGACATGCATGAACAAGCTTCTGTAATTAATGAAAAAATTAAAACACAAACTGACCCACAATTTCCTCGTTCGTTAAGCCAACATAAAGTCTTCTCGCCATCATCTTCTCTTCGATCCAGACCTCAAAGTTTTGCACAGAAACTGAGATCAACTAGTAAAAGTGTGAAAGGTATAGATTTTTCAATATTATTATTATTATTATTATCAGTATTTAATGCATATTTATCCTTTTTTTACTCTCAATATAGAGGAAAACTTTACTGTACCAAACATTACTGCCCTTCTTTCTTATTAAAACCTATGAACAAATACCTATCGCTGGCGAAAAAAGTTTCTAATTTTGTCATGTTTCCTGCCATTGTTGTGTCTAATTTTCTGTTCTTGTTTCTCTTTTACTATAATATTGACTCTAGCAATCCAGGAATTTACTTCAAATATCCTCCGTGTTACTGTATATGTTTGGATTGTAAAATATGAATTCATAAAATATTGTACTTACATGAAAACCTCTGTAGAATTATCAGATTGAAATAAAAAAAGACAAGTAAATTAAAATACATAATATTCTTTGAGGATATGTAGTAGTTGTATATGGGTATTTGTACTATTACAGAATGTTTAGCAGGTAAAATGTCATAGTTAATGTCTGAATATAGTTTTCAGTATGAATAAATACATTCCCACAAGATGCTTCCATATAGCGTGGTCTTTGTTATTCATTATTTTTATTATTTCTTTGATTTAATAAATGTTTGCATGAACTATATAATACTTTATTGATAAAAAACATTTCTTTTATCTTACAAGGTTACATGAATCTAAATGAAGGAGTTTCAACCCCAATGTTTGCAGTCAGTCCTTCAGGATCAGGTTTGGAACATATCACCATAGCATCTGACAAGAGCAAGGAAGGTCTCAGTGTCATTCCACGCTGCTGGAAAACCGTATACTACTTGCTCGATCTGTATGCAACAATGCCAGAGACAAAAACAATAACTCATAGGTAATTTTATTGTATTTGTATAGTCAAATTTATATCAATCTAATATAATTCAGTTATAGTAAATATTTGCTTGTCTTAAGATTTTCAGTGCCAGCGGATGTGTCTGAGAGCTATAAAGGAAATAGAAAATATGATTTGCTATCTGAAAGCAAGTGCAATCCAGACATTGAGAAAGGAGTTACAAATGGGGCTCCAGAACAAAAGGCGGCAAGGTCAACACCAGTACCTCAGGATAAAGTTAGAGAACTTAGTAAGTACTTTTCTGTATATGTACATATTTGTGTGTGTGTGTAAAATAAATAAAGACTAATAATGTTTGTGTGTTTTGTAAATTGCTTATAACTAATTCAGTAGCCATTGATTATCCATCTTCTGTGCTTACCAGACTTGGTGACAGGTGAACGCACAAGACTAGTAGTATTTGGTGTTGCACGTATCCACCGTACTCGATTGCTTGCTACACTTAGTGGGCTCAAATTGGAGGCAGAAATAACAAGTCTTCATTCCAGTCTGACATGCCGCAAAAAGTCCAGGCCTGCTAGTCTAGAATGTTCTTTGACAGGACAAGTTGGCCGCACTATGATAGTGCTTCTTGAAGGGGTTGCGCCAAATCAACAGTGAGTAGACAGATAGTCATTTGAAATAATTTATACCTGTCCTGTATATATAAATTAAAAAATTGAGGGAGTCGAGGAGTAAATATGACAAATTACTAAATTTGTAAGTTTTGAACCATGTTTTTTTAAAATATAAATTAAAAAATTGTAAAATAGAACCAATATTTAATTTCTGGTAATATTATGTTTTTAGTGCACCTGAGGAAGTCTCAAAAAGGAGACGAAACATAATTTTTGAATAAATAGTGATATATTTATATTTATTGGCAGTCTTTTTATTTAAGTATTTATTATAATTTTGAGCTAATTGTTGTGCTAATAAGTTGGTTATGAGTTTTATTGACCCTTATATTATTGGCAAATAATTGAAATGTTATGTACTGATTTTGTCTTATTATTTTAACAGAACAGTTGTAAAAGTCACAGTCGGAAAATCTCAAGCTTTATATTCAAGTATATCTCGTCGTTCAAAAGATAAAAATTCTGGATTGCTTACTGTTGGTCCTGTGAATATTGATATTCCTCAACATCCAGTTGCTTTACATGGTATGATGACCCGAGGGAGCAAGCAATTGTCTTCTACATTGCAGGTGATTTTTGTCATTTTATTTCACTTGAAATAAATATTCCTTGTCTTTATTTATTTTAGTCAGTGCTAGTATAAGTAGTGATGTATTTTTAGTTTCAATCAATGCTATCAGTTCTTTTGCAATTTTAATTTAGTGCAAAAAAAAAAGATTGTATTATAAAAATTTTAGGAGCTTCGTGTAACTCGTACCTCCAGTCGCATCAGCCGCACTGCCGGGTTGGATGATGTTGATTATGTGAGCCAGCATTCACCTCGGCATCTGAACACCAAGTGGCAGTCTGGAGGGCATCAGCAAAACAATTACAAAAGTAACACAGAGTCCAGTTTGTTACAGCCACTTGTGATGCAATTCACAGTGGTTCTCCAGGTACTCATGTCTTCATGCATTTTTGACTGTACTTGAAAAATAGAACCAAATATTGAAATAATTTAATTTAAAGAGATACAGTCAACTCGTCAGATTTTACCCACTTTTAATAAAACAGAGAGCTTATGAAATAATGCTAAATTTATAATTGAGGCAATAGTGGGGTATAACGTAACACAGTTTTAATTGGTTAAGTTATATCTTTACTGTTCCATTAACATTACAGCTTTTTTGAATGAAGTTTTTATTCTCTGAGAAATTATTTATCCAAAGATCATGCACAGCTACATACATTATATCAACCTAATTATATCACGTTGCATTGCTTCATTTTCATTCCAGAGTTTAAGCATTGCAGCTGCTCTGTTGCCATCTCTCCAGGCTCAGTATAAGATGGATCAAGTCAACAGTTCTGGTGTGACTGGAAGCAAAGCCAAGTTTACAATTGATCTTCCTCACCATTCCCTTAGTTTCACTACTAAACTTCAGGTTAGGATAATTATAAATAACTACATATCCATCCAAACAGTTTTTTTTTAAATGTTCATAACAAAAATGTTCCTAGGTTACAGAAGCAAATCTTCCTTCGGAAGCAAGTATCGAGTTGCCTAAAGTTCATGTTTCTGCAGAGTACATTCAGGATGGAAATAATAAGAGAGAGGCACAGTTTGCAGGTTAGAGTGTTATTGTTTAATTGAAATATGTAATTTCATTCATGTATAATATATTGATATTGTACAATTTTATTTTAGATGGGGTTGTATTGAGGCAAGGAAGTTACTTGAGTGCAGTTGCAGATATAGGAGTTTTTGAGCATTCACTTACAACAGATTTGTTAAATCATTTAGTTTTTGTTCAAAAAGTCTTTATGAAAGTAAGTATAACTGAAATTTTTTTTAATATTATTATTTTTGCCATCTTTTACTTTTTGTTTTAAGTGTATTTTTTATTGAGCTCTATTACATTATGTGATTGAACGGTTTCGTACTTTTACATACAGTTTACTGTTAAATGAATTAAAATTTCTCACCTAAAAAGAAAATAGTATGATAACTTTAAATTTGAAATCGTAAACTTTCTAACTTTAACATTTTTAAAATCCATGCAAATTTTTTAATTGTTTGAGGTGACAATTGTTGATATGTTAATGAACTTTGTTATATAGGAAGTGAATGAAGTAGTCCAAAAAGTTTATGGAGGTGAGAAACCTGTTCCTTTGTGGGCTGAAGGGAGCGAAGAGACACATTCGTCTTCACTTAAACGAATTCTCTTTTCTTTGGTTATAAGAATTAAGGTAACTTTTATCTCTTATGATAATATAATTAAAAGAGGACTGTTTAAAATATCTGGTCCCTCCAAAACTTCAAAGAAAGTATTTACTATATTATGCCAATTATACAATGGAGATATTTTCTTTTTCCATATCAGACAGTGTTAATTTTTAGTACTTTACTACTAAGTCTCACTCTTATCTAAAGGCTCATCTTTATGTTTAAATTCATTTTCAGGATTTATGCATTTATCTTTACTTTTTTGTAATGTAATGTACAATAATTGAAAAAATAGTATTTTATTTGTGAATATTATATAATTTTCAAAACTGATGATGGAAAAAAAGCCAAAATTAATTTTGAAAGTCCCAGTAAACGGTGTGTGTTCTTGTTTGCAGCGTATTCAATTGACAGCCACAACACCTACAAACTCCGCAGTTCGTTTGGAGACTGGCGCTGTAGAATTCCAACTTTCTAACAGAGTACAGAATGTGTCTGGAGCCGCTGATCCTAATCCTTATATGAAAATTTTTGGCAAAGCACATGTTGATATAAACCTTAGTCTGGGACAACTGTTGAAAAATGTCATGTTTGAGGAGGCTGAACCTGAGTTCCAACAATATGCCTTCTTCAAAACTCGGATTGGTAAATTTATAAATCAAGAAATGTTAATATATAAAGCAAGTTTATATTTAATCATTAATGTCAACATAGCCTTAATTATAAGGTTACACAATTTAAAAACCATTTGTTTTTCTTTGTGTGAATGAATAATCTTAGAATTCTAGTATGTAAGAACTGTGTTTTTTTTCCCCTTTCCTCAAGGTTTGCGCAATGCATTTCAAGATGAAATGGTACAAGGAGAAGACAAAGAAATGGTCCTCATTACTTTAAAGAGGCCACTTATCTACATACAGCCCATGGCTGTTGATAAAGCTATTTTAGTTTGGCTTAATTATAAAAATGCATATGAATACTGGAATGAACAACGTTCTAATCTAAATAAAGAAGTGTTAACTGCTACTCAACAGGTATGAATACTGTTCTAAAACACTACAGATTGTAATAAAAAAAATTAGTTTCCATTAAAATTAATTAAAATGATTATGCTTTAGATCAGAATTATGAAGATAGATGGATGTATAAATCCAGTTCAAGCAAGTGCTTTTCTTTTTATTTTAGCAGATGATAAAATCTGATACCACTGATATTTTATTTTAATTTTGTTTTATTCATAAAAATATATTGTTTTAATTTTGTTTATGGTGAAAGTATTGAAAGTAAGGATATTGTTTGTAAGGAACCATAAATAACATTTATAATTATAATCTAAGTGCTATAATATTTTCAGGTGTTTGAAAAAGTTCCATTTGGTCAATTAACTAGCCCATTAACAGCACCACATCTGGGGACGCTGTTTTTACAGTTGACTGTTGATGACATGGGCATTTGCCTTCCACTTAATCCTCTGCCCCTGGTAAGCACATTTGAATACTATATATAAAAGTACGTGAAAAAGTTTAAACTATTGTACACTTATTCTGTTTCTTATCTTAATTTATGTGACATAATTAATAGTTCTATGTGTAATTAATGTCTTATTATTACAGACTTCCTGGGGAATGAATAGAACATTATATGATGCAGATTCTCGAGGTGCTGTAGTGGTAACATTGGAGAGTACTAGCATTTCTGCTTGCAGTTCAGGTTCTCTTGTCAGCAAAGGCCGTTTTGTAGGACTTTGCCTGCGCTTCGCAGAAGATTTTGAAACTAGTTTAGATGACTGGAAACCTGACATGACAGACAGTAGCATCATGAACCTGTGTGTTGTATCAGAAGGAACATACGAAGTTTGCAGTAGGACAATTGCACAAAAGCAAGGAGGTGGTATGCACTATGTACAGATTACACTAATTTATTTTTTAATTCACAGTTATGTGGCACCTATATTTCACAATTGCATTGACCCCATTTGAATACCTTACAAATTGTCTATATAAATAATATTATATTATATTTAACCAAATGTCATGACTATATTATTAGCATTTAGAAACAGCTTTTCCTAGCTGTAAAATATATCCTGATCATACTTTTCTTAATAATTTATATGCATTTCTAAGCATGTAATTTATAACTTCAAGTGTTATGTTTTATGGTATTATTCCGTCATCAAAAACAGAGCATCTTTTAATATCATTTGAATGATTACTTCCAGAAAATGCAAAATGGCTACTTAATGTACAATGGCAAATGGAGGGTGTTGATATTCACCTTGATGTTAACGTGGGGAAGCAACTGTCTTCTTTGGGACACACACTCACTATGTTGACCGGTTCTCAAGAAGAGGATGAGGCCAATGTTGCTAGTTACGATAGCGATGAAACAGACCAAGTGGATGGAAACACAGCCTCTCTGGTTTGTTTTAGTTTCTTAGCTGTCAACTGCTGTAATAATATAGATAGATTTTTAATAATTTTTAAAAATAATTTAATAAGGTATTCAAGAAGATTTAACTTTTATGAAAGAAATATGAAGTATTATTAATGTTCATTCATTATATTTATGCATTTTAGGAAAGTATAACAATGAAGCGAACACGCACTCTGACTGACAGTTTACCAGCATTTGTCTTTGATCCATCACTTGATGCAAAGAAAAGGTCTAAATTGATTGAAAAAGAAATGAATGAGCAAGCTAAAATAATTAATGACTTGAGATCTCTGGGTGCGTCTCATGGTACCATAGAACAAGAAATGAAAAGACTTCAGGAATTAGAAGCAATGGTTTTCAAAGATTTCAGAAGGTATTATAACGGTTTAACTTTTAAAATGGTTTTATCTACCTGTAGATGAATTTATACATAACCTTGCTTAAAATTTATAGAAGTCTGAAGAAAACTAATAAAGTCACAATATAAACATATTTAAATATATCATTAAAGCCTCTGAGATGACTTGCATATGCTTATCAAATTTGTTTCCATACACAGAGACATGATACAGAAGCTTCGCAGACAAAGTGTCAAAGCATCTTCTATAAAAGGAAAATTTGGACTTGGCTCTAAAGCAAGCACATATAGATCTCGATCTTTCATTGTTCCTTCACCGACACCTGAACATCATGTGGAGATGGAGAGGTAAGTACAGTAAGAAGTGCAATAAAAACATTAGTGAATGATTGTGTTTCAGATAATTGACAAATTCACATGGTTGGGATTTTTACCTATATTACATAATGTAAAAAGATGATAAAGCTTCTTGGTTTTTTGTATTATTGCTTGGCTTCAATTAATTTTTAATATTATTGAAATTCCAGTGTAAATTGTAATAAATATCAATATAACTATTAACTTTTGTGCTCGTTACAAAACTGCCATTCTATTTTCAGTGCTTCACTTAATGCAAACAGTACTTAAAGATGTGATGGTTGTATGAGCTATTGTAAATACTTAATTTCTTATTTTTTATGGCTTTTTTATGAGTTGCTTAATATTCCCACTATAAATATATATTTATGTAATGTTTAATTGCCTTTCCATATGTTATAGAAATATTGAAGCATAAAATCTGCAATAGTATGTGCTTTTGTAAACAGCTTGAGATTTTAAATTGCTTTTTATTACAATTGATTCATTTCATTTCCATTAAATAAAATGAGAAAAGAATTTTACTTCTGTCCAGATTTGGACAATTTTGTCAAATAATCTCTGTATAGAACTAAAGGCAACATGATTAATGGTTTTAATAAATAAAATTGATTTTGGTTTTAATATTCATGATTACAAAATGTTTTTAAGTTTAATGCAAATACCGATCATAGTTCAATGTAATAGGAAAAAATAGTTATTTTATGATAGTTTTCTTAAAAGAAAAGAGCTTTGATAAAGTAACCTGTTCTGCTTCCAATTAACTTTTGCTATATCACTTTTTCCTATCTGTAAATTTACTTTCAATGCTAGTTGTGTAAAGCTTTTTTATGACCCTTTAGTCCAGATGACATAGGTGCTGCTAGTATCAACTCAAATGGCAATTCTGCAAGTGTTGAAAGCTCTCCTCGTTCTGGACCTTCTCGGTCTGCTTCTTTGCGTGTTCGTGGTTTGACTGGTCCTAGAGTAACATTCTGTGATACTCATAGTATATGCAGGTAATAATATGAGAAGAGTAGGAGTTGTTTTAATTGAATTTTATTGGAAATTGCTACTTTGGTAGTCTGTCTATAAGTATAACATTAATTGTTTTATTTATAATAACATGTTTGAATTAAATGCATGCAAATCAAAAATATTTGCTTACATGAACATTTCAAAGGTATTTTCAGAATGTTTAAATTTTATTCTTTCAAATTATTTACCAAAAATTAATTTTTAATTCTCCAAATCACTGGCCGGTAAATTCTTTTTAGCGTAAAACAAAGGGTATGAGGTTTATACAGAAAGTATATTGTATGCCATAGCCTTTGTCTCTAACATATTATTTGATAATATTAAGGCAATCATCCCTACCAAGTGCTGGATCCGAGTTAAGCCTTCCAGAAGGAGAATTAGAGTGGGTTGGCCCTGATCATATAGAAATTGATGGAGAGAGGGTGGAAGTGAGGCGAAAATCATCTTTGTACTCTTCAAATTATGATACCACAGATGGAAGGTTTGTATAGTAAAATATTTATTTTTATAAATCAGTAAATATTACATTATTAAATAGTATACAAGATCACCAGCTGCTTAATATAATTATTAGTCTATCAATATAAGTTATAAAATCAAACTAAGGCAATATACAAAACAAAAACTAGGTTCAAAATAATAAAACTGTATTAATAATATCATAGTAGAATATTGTTTGACAGTATTATACCACATTTATTCTTGAAATAATTTCCTTATGTAACAAGTTTTTCAACAATTTTTTAACTGTCGCTGGAGATGTTCGGCAACACTAAATTCTTCACATGTACATTCAATAATCTTTTCAGCTGAGGAAGTCAAGGAGTAAATATGATAAATTACTAAATTTGTAAGTTTTGAACCATGGTTTTTATTTATAAATTAAAAATTTGTAACATAGAACCCATATTTCAGTTCTTGTAATATTATGTTTGTAGTAGACCTGAGAGAGTTTTAAGGAGATGAACTGCCGTTTAAATAGCGATAAATTTATATGCTGACTTTTTATTTATTGTAACAAGTTTTTCTTTAAAGACATACTTAATACAGTTGCTTTGTTATAGTGTACCATTGCTTGATCCAGCAAGTTTGAAAGAACATGGAGGCAGTAGCCCAGCATCCTTTACATCAGCATTTCAGAAACCTCAGGAACCTAGTATTGATTTTGAACTTGATGTGAAGGTTCTTATTAACAGTGGCAAGTGTGTGTTGCACACTAAAGATCCCGCTAAGGAGGATGAGCTTAAATTGTAAGCATTTATTGAATGTTAACTACAAAATAAAATATAATTCCAGTTTATTGTATGTATAAAAAGAGGAAAGGAAAAGATGTGTAAAAATTAAATATCTGGTATGCCATTTTTTCAGAACAACACGCATGAAGAAGGAACGCAGTTGTTCTGGTGGAATTTTTGACTTCCCACCATCCAGCCCGAATATGAACAGACGCAACAAAGATAACAAGCACACTTCTACATCCACCTCAAGACTGCGGTATTTACATGGAAATGTTGCACAACTTGTGGATTTGACTATATTCCATATTCCTGGCCTTGACGTGAAGGTAAGGCTTAAGACATTCCATTATTTAGGATTATAAACTAATTGAGAATCCATGGTTTTCCTTGACAGTTCAAAGTAGCTCTTCTATATACAATCAAGATTTGTTGATATTTATTATTGCATACAACAGAGTTGTCACTGTCATTCATGTTTTTAGCATGTGCCCTTAAATTCATAGTCATTACTGAACAATGCTGTTTATGTATTAAATTTACTGTGCATTGGATTGTTTGACCGCTTAATGTTGATATTAAAGAGAGAATAAAAAACCCTTTGTCAGCTGCAGTTGGCAGATTAAATTGCCATATTCATCCTAAATACAAAAACAATAGTACACAAATCAATCAATTATCTGATACATATTCATATTTTTATTAAAAAATGTAAAACTACAAACTTTTTTAAAAGATATGAATAAAAACTTTATGTACCTACTATATTTAAAAAAATTCTACTTTAACAATACTATCTGTACAGCGTACTTTGTAAAATTTAAAATGTTTGTGTTCTCAATACGTCATATAGTCACACTAGCAGAAACCTCGGTAAAAACTCATGCACTATTGATCAGTTGATCAATTGTGTATGATTACATAGATTAAAATTTAAGTATATAACTAAACAATTAAGTTCCATTTAAACATATGGCCATCACATTACACGTTTCATCATATTCATATTTAATTATCAAAATATTGAACAAATGAATATGAGTGCCTTTTTTGCAGGTCCACTATGAGTCCAAAACGTTAAATGAAGAAAATGTTTCTCCCAGAATGCAAAATGAACTTTCACCACCTCAGCTGCAGAGGAAAGCGGGCATCAAAAAAGCTAGCCTTTTTGCCTGGATGACTCTACAGAGCATACCCGAGGAGACAATAATTAGCCCTCACATACTTGAGTTCCTGGAACAAACCTTGGAACCTATACCATCTAGTTTACAACAGGCCAAACACTCAGGTGATTATTATAGCTACATCACTATTTTTTATTATAAAATTAAATTTGCAACAATTTTTATATTTACTGAAATGCATTTTAATCTGAATATAATTTCTCAGATGATTAGATACTGTTTCATAACCCTGTACTTAATTTGATGAAAATAATTTCAGCTGCAACTGGAACTGGAAATAATGTTTTTACAATGGAACAAGATTCATCATGGGCTGCTGCAACAGCTACAGGGAATTACGTATACGCATCCTTCCCTGTTGATGTTATTGTGTACTTCCACATGCAGCCATCTACTTTCCGTTTCTCCTGCTTGCCAGTGTCTAGAGTTGAATGTATGCTCCAGTTACCATCACTTGATATTGTGTTTTCATCAAAAAGGGCTGAAGAGGAACTCCATAGGTGTGTTTAATTTCTCTATGCATTGAGGTTTATGTAACTAATTTGTTCTTACTGATATGAAATTAAATATATTATCAAATAACTTACACTTTCCCAGTGTATTGCTATTAAAATAAATTCTCAGTTAATGTTAAAATACAATATTTTAGCAAAATACATCTCTACTGTCATCAGTTGCATGGTGCATAGTGTCGAGACAATTTTTCTTTTTATATAGTCTCACCGTAGAGTATTTCAGGTTTATTGTGTTTAAACAATTAGTTTACCCAAATGATTACCAGAGAATCTTTTATAAATATATTACGTTTGTTAAAAGTGGCTGTTAATTATTATTTATGTTTCTTCAGTGTCAAAATTACTTTAAAACTCTTACTACCAGTCCATGGAATTTGTATGTATGTGTACACATGAACACACAGTTTCTTGTATTTACAACTTTCGTATCTATTTTTGTTCATAAATGCTTGTTTAAAATTTGCAAACTAGAGTATAAAAATTGAAACTTTATTATTGTTTAACTTGGTTGAAAGTATTTATTCTGTTCTTGCATAAATATTTCTCCTTTACTTATTTTTAGTGAGTTTGGAGAAGGGCGACCGTCAAGCCGCTCATACATGTCTGATAATTTCACATCTAGCAGATTTGACATAAATTCTTCAACAGCAGTGGGAGGTCTGAGTGTTACTGGATGCTTAGCTGATTTTTCAGTCTATATATTCCATCCATATGGAGGTGGTAAAAAATCAGGTGACTAATTAGTTGTACTCCTTGCTGTATTCATTTTTTGGAATTTGTTAAAAATAATTTGTCATGTAACGGAAATATATTTTTTCTTCAGGTCTAAAGGAAGCGCAGTGGTCGCCTTTGGCAGATAGTGAACGTAAAGATTCATTGAGTGTTAATGTTGAGTTTGTAAAATTTCATTTATCACGTAGTCGAAAGTTGAACTTTCAGCTGGAACAGCAAAACAAAGGCATAAAAAGTTCAGATCAAAGTCAAGCCGTTATTAGATTTTCAAGTTAGTAATACAACATTACATTTTATTATTTTAGTTGCTTTTTCTTGCTTTATTACTCTGTAATGATTTAGAATTGTAATTATTTATTCTTACTTATTTTCAGAACATTATTTTTTATTGAGTACATTTGTGTAGACATTTACTTGAACGTTGCAGTTACATTTACCAATTAAAGTGTAATTAATTATACATTTACAAAAATTTTGTACCATTTGTTTGATATTTCTCCTATTTTTCTTTTTGATGAAATACAAAATACCGATGGAAACACAGTATTACCTTTTTTGTAATTTAATTAATATTTTTGTGCTGCTGAGAGAAATTACTAATGATGAAATAATTTCTTACAGCTATAATTGACATTGGCTCTGCATCTTTCAAATACGATATGCGTCGTTTGACTGAAATATTAGCATTTCCTAAGGCTTGGTACCGGAGGAGTATTGTAAGAAGGCTGTTTTTAGGAGATTTGAGTATTAGTGCTGCTTATAGTGAAGGTGAAGAATCTTCTCCCTCCAGTCTTGAAGAAGATCCTCTGATTTCAACACCTCAATCGTTGGGCAGAAGTGGAAATTCTTTTGATATGAGGTAGCAAATTAATATTAGTAAAACTACATTTTATTTAATGGAATTATAATTTTTGTAAATAATTCTTTTATGAATTATTGTTTTTTCAAGGTAATATTTTAAATTGAATCTTTGTTGTAATAAAATTTTGTCCTTTTTTTACACAAGTTTTCAATATTTTCACCTCTAGTTGCTAGTCATCATATCATGGCAATTTAACTCTGAATCTAGGTGATAAATGAAAACTTTACTGCTTATAAAGTTAATAACTGTTAAATGTATTATGAACCAGTGATTTTAGTTATTTAATACATACTTCTATTTAAAAGTCGCAACACGGATGGACTCTCTCGTTCTGCTCCAACCAATGAAAAGAGTCCAATGTTAACAACACGAGAAAAGCTTCGTTTAAGTTTAGAGAGCGACATTTCAAGACACGCACGATTTAAGGGTAAGTTATTAATTGTTGATAATCATTTAAATAACTTGAAGTAGCATCTGCATTTTGTTTTTAAGAATAGGACTTTGATGTTTTATAAAATTTTATTGCCCTTTTCTAAGTATATTTAGTTTCATTGACCATTATTTTTAACCGATTAAAAATATATTTGCAGAGAATGGTCATATATTTAATAAACCTGACACTCCAAGTCCATCAGAACAAAAAGCAGGATCTGCATGGGAAACACTTGTACTATTTGCTGTCAACTTCACTAAGTTAAATGTGCACATGAACATGGGAAATGTCATGGGTAATGTAATGTAAGTATGTTGCTGCTTCATGCATAATTTACTTAAAATTATTTTTTTTAAAGATTATAGATCCTTGATATAAAATTAAACCTCTTCTTTCATTCAATTTTGATGCAAAATGCTTGTGTGGCTTGTAGAATCAACAGGGCCAATCGCTAGTTGCAGATAATCCTCTGTTATATTTTAATTCACTTTGCCTTTTTTGCATTTAAAATAAAGTGTTATGACTTCAAGACATTTTGCCATTTGAAATCAGTCATAAGAATTTTTTAGAACTATTTGTATATCCAAGTTTAAATCAAACTTTATAAGTAATACTATGAATAAGAAATAATACATTTTTGGAAACCACATTTCAGCAAAATCAATGTGATATAATTCCAAAATTTGAATAAAATGGAAGTGCCGTTGCGTGAGTCTCATTGAAGTATGAAATCAGTTGTTAATACTTTTAAATACCACAGAGTTGTAGAAATTTAATCATTCTATGATTTACAAATATAACAATTTTTTAATAGCATGGAATTGATTTAAAGTGAGAATTAGTTATATACAGAATCACTTCTGTTACATGGTAATTTAATGTTTATAATCTGCAGGTGGTTAACAAAAGATTTTAAATCAGAGGGCCGCCTGTCAATTGGAAGCAATGGTCATAAGAACATGTATATTGGTATTGGTCTTGGTGGATCAAGTTTGGATGCTAAAGGAGGAATTGTAGGTGGCACAATAGAGTTAAGCAAGATAGATACCTACAGTAAGTATTTGTTTAGAAATTGGCTATGATTTTCCATGTTTATTCTTTAATGTAGTCACTATTATGCCCAGGAAGAATATGAAAGCTTAATAACTCTAAAATATACTAATGTTATGGCTTTGATTTGATAATTAATAATCCTAGTATATTTTATTTAATTGTTTATTCTCCATGTATTAGCATTTACATTTGCGCACTTGCCGGCTGCTTAGCTGTAACTGCGTCAACATTACTAATTTTGCTTTACTACATGCATATCATTAGAGTTTTATATTGGACACTAATTTTTGTTTGGAATTGTAGTTCACATTAGAGAAGATCCAGGTACAGAACCAGACCACACAGTAGGGTTGAAACTCTTTGCACTGGAACTACGATTGGACTATATGGGCACAGGAGTTCTCATGTGCAGAGTGAGCTCGCTGGCAGTTTCTCTTCGAGATGAATGGAAAATAAACCGTAGTAACAAAAAGTCAGAAGCTTTTATACCAACTCGCAGGTAAATAGATTTAAATTTTTTTTACTATGTATGGTGTGATGTTTTATTTAGCTTTATAAATGTTGAATACTCTTGAAGGATCTGACACGGAAACAATCCACTCAATTATGTAGAATACTCATTTGTGGTGATGGTAATTGTTCTCTTAAAAATTAGCTTAGCAGTTGAAAAACATTTAATCGATCGAAACACGGAATCTGGGTGATATTCTCTGATGATGTTAATCAGTTTGTTTCAGTTACTTTAGTATTGCATCAACTTTGTGTTAATGTGTTCTAGACCAGCCATGATTTTCATGCATGGGGACTTGGGTTGGGACCAGCTGCAGCTTATGATTTCTAAATCAACCACAGCTGACTTGCTGAAAATGTTCTACAAACTGGAAGAATTTTTCTCGCAACAGTTCAAGAGCAGCAAGAGAGTTTTCTCGAGCTTGCAACCTCGTGCGGCCAGAGCAAGCAGTTTCAAGAGGAAGCATCAGCAGTCTGCTGGGGCCAACAAAAGGAAAGCAACCACAGCTGAAGGTATTCAGAGCTTCCTGCTGCATGTATTCTCTCCGCTTGGTAAGTGCATGCTCAACTAACCATTCTTTTAGTTACCCTTAACATTATTCTGGTCAGGTCACATGTGAGTTGTTTGATATATAAGTAAACATATTTGCTTAGGCTTTATCAATATTACTAACTTTTATTTATGAATGTTAATTGCTGTATATTTTGCTGAGCATTTAGAAAAGCTAAATCAATTTGTTTTGGTAACATTTCTGCACTATTACTTTGTAGAATTGCACTGTATTTTATGTATGGTAGCTTATTCAATCATCTTGCACTGTAATATTAGAGTTCTTCACAAATTCTTGTAATCATTCACTAAGTAAAAGTAGTTGCTATGTAAATTTGCTTGATGATTCACTTTTTATATGAGTGTTAATGTAGGGAGTTGTGTAAATAGCAAATGACAATTATTTTTATTGAATTAGTCAAATAGTCATGATTAAATAATTTGTTGTAAATTCAAGAAAAAGGAGAGTAGCAATAAAAACCCTGTAGTTATCTTCAGTAACAAATTAGAAGTGGGGTTGCTTTACACAATTATATCAAATATGACTGGCATTTGGAACATTACTGAAATTTGTTTTCCATATAATTTTACCTGCATAAGTATTATTGTGCATGATTTGTATATTGCAATGTTGTATTTTAGTTATAATATTCTGTCTTCATTTTTATATAGAAAAATATCTCTGTTGTATCCGCTCTGAGTTAACTTCTTCCCATTATAGGATTGCAGTGGGAAGACGCCCGACATCATAGACATTGGCAACGAGTTTTAGGCCAAGTAGCTGGCTTACATTTATCAACTTTAAGTTTCCCATTACCTCCATCTGGGACTGTCTTGGGGGGTACAATGGAGCTTCATGGCAGTAATATTTCACTTGCCTGTTTCCATGGTATTAACTTTAAATCCAAATCTTGGGCACTATTCTCCCTGAAAGAACCTTGTATATCCTTTGCCACTGAGGCTCAAGAAGTACCATCAGTTGAAGGTAAAATAAATGTTATTTTCCTTTATATAATTATGTATAAATATCATAAATTAATATTTTGTCTACTAAATTTATCTTATCCTTAGTTGTTTCCTTTAAACAATTTGTATGTTTGTAAATAATTATTTTAGCAAACACACAACCTAAGATGAACTTTTTGTTGTAGTATTAATTAATTTCATTAATTATTTTTGGTAGAAAGATTGTGACAGTTTATCTTAATTAATTTTTTTCCCCATGTTAGGTGATCATCAGTGCTTGGATGTTCATGTGGTACAAACTTTGACATTTAGCCTTGGAATGACAACAGAGCAACCACACGCACAGCACCATAGTATGGCAACTGTCTGCAGAATTAGTCGCAATGTACTCTTTCCTCCCCAATTCCGTACTCTGCAAGAGTGGTTCCACTATGCTTTTGCAAGTAGTGAAATTGATGGTATGTATTTAAAGGTTATAAATGAAATATGTACATATACTGTAATATTGCAGTTAATTTAAATAATATGTGGCTAAAACAAAATAAAAATAGTAATCATTTCTTAATTCACGATATAATTTTAAATTTGTAAGTCAGGGCTGAGAAATGGGGTACACTTGATGTTTGCAGGGAATTCTACCAGCTGACTATCAGATGGAAATTTTTTAACATAAATGGATACTGTGAAACTTTTGTATATTTGTGTAAAAATGTTTGTACATTATATTTGGATTGTTTAGAATTTACTAAAACCGTTTCTCTTACACTGATGTAAATTTACAGCCGTAGATAGATTCCCAAGTTTAGAAAAAGAGCGTATAGAGGGTACGGAACAACAGAGAGCTCGTAGTAGTAGCAGTAACAAGTTACAAGATCCAAATCATACAAGGGAAGTGATTTTTGCTTTGCCTTCTATGCAACTACACCTCAAGACGGAACACCTTCAGTCTGCTCGAACACCAGATATTGGAGGTGAGATGAAAAGAGCTTTTCATGCTGTGAGTAAATATAAATTAAGCAGAATTTTTGTTTATTTTAATAATTATTTTCATATACTACATGACAGTTAAGCATATACATTGAAACATGATAGATTGTAATCCACAGAGGCCTGACAAATTGATCTAATAATGTAGGAGAAAACACTCCGATGAGTATGACTTATTGAGCCGAAAGCTCCAGGGAAAAAATATGACTGTCTTTTAATTGTATCACATTATGTCAATAAATGAAGACTGAAAATTGGGTATCCAATCTTTAATATCAAGCGATAATTGTTTCTGTGTTCCGTTAAGTAATAATATCAATTTGAATGAATTTCTGTCAGTGTAGAAATATTTATTGTGTATGAATCTATTTTACACATCTTGAATATGTCATTTACTAATGTTCACCTTGCTGTAAGACAGTTATCAGATGTATGCAATATCAGTTTATATATGATTTGAATATATTTAATAAACCTAAACAAATTTTCCAGGTCACAAACCAATGGTTGAATGCAGTTTCATTACAGAATTTGAAGACCACATTTTTGTGACAGTAGATGCTGATGCATTTTTCTTCCTCCATGATGTCATCACCTCATACGTTAAAGAGAAAGAGAGAGTGGTATGATTACAATATTATAATCAATTAACATTACAAAAGTATTTGTTTGGGACTGTCTAAAGTATCTGAATTTATTAAGCAGAAGAGCTGTTAATATCAATGATTTTAGCCAATTATATAATTTTCAAAATGAATTATTTTAAATAAATATAATATAATGATTTGTTTTTTTTATCTAAATTTGACACTCAATAATTCAACAAGAAGAAATACCTTCTGCTTTCAGTCTCGGTACAGAACACTTTTGTTTGAGGTTAATGACTCCACAGGCTAAAAGCATATTATTAATATATTAGTTTATATGTTGAATCGAAATAATCATTTAAATTATATCTTCTTTTATATTATAGATTGCAGACTTTCCCAGTGTAGAGTAGTTGCTGTTGTGGTAATCAGTCCTTAGACTGGTCTGATGCAACCCTTCATGCTAACCTATCTAGTGCAAGCCTTTTCATTTCTGCATAACTGACATCCCTAATCTGCTTAGTGTATCCATCTGCTGGGGAATGTGTTATCCAATTAGTAATTGTAAATATTTAATGCTCAGAAGGTTTTAATAAGCTGTGTTAACACACGTTGACTCAACAGCAACCGGGCATGGAGTGCTTCTCTGAGACACTAAACCCACAGGTGACAATGAGCTGCCACTCAACAATGAGACTTAACACCATCCTTGCCCTCTCGTTTCTGTTCACTTCCCTCTTATGCTCATTTTACAAGACCCTCATGTCTCGAAACGCGGTCTATTAATCTATCCCTTTTCTTGGTCAACGTCCTCCATATTGTTCGCTCTATCCCTATTCTGCTTAGAACTCCCTCATTATTAACTCTGTCCACCCAGTGTAAGATATATTTTGTTATCAAATATACCCATATTTCATTACATTAATTTTATTGCACTTTTTTGTTTACATCAGAGCGGCCTACGTGCCCACAGCCCTGATCATGAACGCAAAGGAAATGCATCAACAACGGAGGAGGAAAGGAAACGCAAGGCATTTGATCCGGCAGAAATGTTTACAAAAGATTGGCGCAATTACCATTGCAAGACTTGGCATCTGGAACCTACTGTCAGGTATTTGATTAAGTTTTACACTATCAACAAAGATTTATTGAAGATCTATCTTTTACACCAATTATGAGATGCTGGTATTTCGGACTGAAACCATCTTTCAATGACAGTTATTAGTGAGAATATTAAATGATTAATTAGCATATAAAAATGAGGAAAAATGGGGTGCACCATGATTATTAGCACATACATACCTTACAGTGTATTGCATTTTAATGCCATTAAAATGGTTTAAATTCATCATCACTTGACACTCTCATTGTCAGATGCTTTGCAGAAGTACAAAAAAAAATAAGGGCAACAAATGTCATATACTTTTCCTAAACTTTGTAAATTTCGATATAGATGTGATTTAAGGAATGCATAACATTACCACATTTCACAATACAAAGCTACTTTCAATCTACAGTGGGATTCAGAAGAAAAAATATTCCCCACAAATGTAGCAAAATTCAGACATGGCTTATTCACATGTTTTATGAAGAATGATAGTTCAATCATTTGCGAACCATCTTGAACTCACAGGCAGACTAATTTTTTGTCCTGTTGCAGTAGATAAAACTCTCACTTGAATTTATTTCCCTTCAGGCTGTTGTCGTGGGCTGGTAAAAGCATCGAACCGTACGGCGTAGACTACATCCTTCAGAAACTTGGCTTTTCACATGCCCGAACAACTATACCTAAGTGGATGCAGAGAGGGTTCATGGACCCGTTGGACAAAGTGTTAGCCGTCCTCATGCTACGAATGGTAACGATTGTCAGAGGAGGCGAGCCCGGAGGGTCAGATGAGCCGCCGCAGCGCAGGAGGATAACAGAAAAGTAATGGACAGAGTGCTCTGTTTTAGTTGTTTTATATGTAATATATTTTTATGATCTCATTTCCAGAACTAGTTCCTTATGTATATATTTTTTATTGGCATCTATATTATACTTGAAAATAGTTTTTTTATATTTCATACAAAAACTAGCAATTACAAATAATTATTTTGTAACTATTAACTTTAATACTTTCAAAACCTTTTGTGCTTCAAAATGGCTGTTTACATCCATTTCATTATTCTGATTAATCTTTATTTCAGTTTGCACAATTGAGGTGAAAATTTTTTATTCTATTTTTAAGAAAACTGTATAAATGCAAAGTTCAGCATTGTTCAAACAAGCTGTAAAGTTCTAATTTAACACTTAATTAAATTAGTAATGTGAATTTTGTAAATACTCATACAGATAGATTCTTTCTCCATTTGCTTGTAAATTATTATAATTTAGAAATTGTATATAGAAAAAGAAGTCTATTCAAAGCTTTAATACTCTCTACTCCTGTAAATAGTTTCCAAATAAGTTGACTAACAATACAAGTATTAAGCATTATGTTGATTTTACATTATACACTGACATTGAGTTATTTTTAATATTTATTATCAATGTTGCCACCAATTATTTTGTATTCATTTATGGAGACATGTCCCAGTGAATGTTTTGTAATATTACAATCTAAGTCATTTGAAATGTGATATATAACTCTTGTGGCTAGAGATGTATGTTGATTTTTATACAATTTTATAATTTGTTGAAAACATCAACCTAATTTTTTTGTGGTAGCAATGTTTAAAGATGCAATGTGTTGACAAATAAAATGTATTACTTATTTTATATGATTTTTTTTACCTCCGTGCTGAGCATATATTTGTTCAGTACTATGCTATTTTTTTTATCGTCAAGTAGAATTAGTAGCAATTTCTTTTCAAGAAATCGAAATTCGATCTTATATCATTGTCATAAATAAAAGCAATAAAATAAAACAGGCACTAATGATGTGGTTCATGTGACTTCAAATAAATAAGTGATTCTATTAATTGGACTGTGTAAGTACAAATGCCCAAACAATTAGTCTTTATAAAAGACAATAAAATTGTCAGTCAATATTAATTTTTCATCAGGATCTTCCAGCCTAGTTAGGCCATATTAATCTTGATTAAACAACACCTTGTGAGGTTTAGAATTCTTGAATTTTCAGAGGCACTGCCCCCTTCATCAGAAAGTTAGGGGCAGGGGCGGTGCCTCCGAAAATTGAAGTACTCTAAACCTCACAAGGTGTCTACCATCTATGAACCTCTGTCCTTTCCCTATTAATTGTTTTAATTTTTCCTGACTCATATATATAGAACAGGCGGAGAAGAAAACACAATATTGAAAAGGAATCATACTGCAAGAAGAAGAAGAAAAAACAAAAACTCCACACTTTGCCAATGGTATTGTGGTATTACAGGAATCAGAAGACTTGGAAACCATAATAAATAGCTTGAATGTGGGGGCCAGGAGGAAGAATACAATTTGAGGAGCAATATAGGGAAAACCTATGTGATGGAATAACAAAGGTGTTAGATTGAGAAGGGATATTTTGAAGAAAGTTAAGGAATACCTCCACTTGGGCAGCGTAATAACTAGAGTAGGATAGCACAGGCAAGGAAAGGAATTTACTTACGGTTAATATAAGTGTGAATATTGAGAAATCATTGCGAAAAATGTTCGTATGGAGTGTGGTGTTAATGGGTGTGAAACGTGGAAGATAGGATTTTATGAAAGGAAAAGAGTAGAAGCCTTTGATATGCGGTGCTATAGGGGAACGAGATTGGTGGATAGGGTAACTAACCAGGAAGTTCTAAGCAGAATAGGGGAAGAGTGAACAATATGGAGGACTTTAAACAAGAGAATGTCCCATTTTGAGACATGAAGTTCTAATAAAATTAGAAGGAAGTGAACAGAAGAGGGAGGCAAAGAATGGAATTTGCTAAGTAGAGAGGATTTGATTCAGATATGAAAAGGCTTCCACAAGATAGGTTAGCATAGAGGTTGCATCAGAACAGTCTTACAACTGAATACCACAACAACATGAGGACTAATTGTTTTTGCATTGTTTTCCATAAATAAACTTTTTTAAAAAAAGTAACAAAATATAGTAAACACACTTCAAATGAGTTAAATTTTTAAAATGTGAAACAAGTGTCTTTATTCAAATTTTTAAACAAAATATAGTTTTTCTTAATCATAATGTTATTTTACAGTCAACTGGTAATATTTTTTTACTTCTTCAAAAGAATTTTGCTTGTAGCGCTCATACATAATTATAGATACGTACTTTATGTGCCGCTTAATGACAATACTCGGTGAGTTGAAGTAATAAGTCAGAATATGTTATTTCTTCAGTGATTGGTGGCAAAAAAACTTCACTCATTATTTTCCCTACTACTGCACACAGGGCAGTATCTGAAAATTAAATATTCACTCGTGAAAATTAGTCACCTCATATTATCCCTGAGTAATTATGCCAAGTCTCAAAATATCAAATCAAGCCAACTTTATGATGTGCACCTATGATATCAACATTTCATTTAACTAAAAAATTGATTGAAGCCTCAAATTCATCATTGAATGAGTAGTAGAAAACAATGTGATTAAATTTGTGTCTGTGAGAATACAATTGAACAGAGTATTTAAAAATTAAATGAATTGAACAGCCTTAATTGTCAGTATGTTTATTACAATTTTGCAACATTTTATCTCCTTCCATTGGGCAAGGGAGTCAGTCGTAGAGTGAAGATCATTTCTAAATTTAACATTTTCACTGCCGATGACACTTTTAAAGTGGCATGTTCAAACTAGCAACGGTGCCACTGACGCTGTTGAGCGTTTTCCCATCATCGCTGTTTTGCGCAGTAGAAACATTGTCACCAGTGCAAAAACACTTAAGCGTCATACAATTGTTATGGTTTCCAACCGGGTTATCTCCATAAACAGCAATGTTTTGATGGATAGCACTTCCGTCATCTTCCATTGAAACATTGCTGTTTACAGAGATTACCCAGTTGCAAATCCAAGAAAAACTTCTATATTCCCTTAAATGGGAAAGCCTTCGATTTGTATGCACTTGCCTGATTTAAGTCGCAATACATTGCAAAATTATGATAAAACATAACGACAATTAAGGCTGTTCTATTAATTTAATGTTAAACTGCCAACCTCCTTGGTCTAGTGGCTAGAATCGCTGCCTCACAACATACAGGTCCCAGGTTCAAAGCCTTGTATGTTTGTGTTGTCATGGAGACTTGGATTAAGACTGAATGCGTCATGTAAGGTTGTTAACCCAGCAGGTCAAGGCCCTGAATGGGCTGCAGAGCCAAGCAAGAAGCAACCCCCATGATTCATAGCAGTTTTTGAATATCTTTGCCAAACTATAGATATAAAAAAATACGTTCCTTTAACGAATCTATTCGATCTATGTGATGCTCATTTTCCTACATTTATTAGTATTTGAGTCAGTTTAAAAAACAACAACCATTCATTGATGTTAGTCTTTTGTTATCTGCCTAGATAACCCAATGTGTGTCCCACTTGCAACAGACTGGAATTCATCCATATTGCACAAGTGTCTGGCAAGATGTCAAAAGCTACATTTAGCACCAGGGAATACAAACAGTGTGATTGAATGGATTTTCTTAAAGCTCTATTTGCTTAGTAAATTTCTGTATTTTGTCTATTAGTAAATTTCTAATGTGAAATTATCTACATTAATAATTTTTCATATTTTATGATATATTTTTTTCTTCGGTCCATACCTCTGTAGGTGTATGTCACATTTTTTACGGTTACGTTTATTCTCATAAAAACAGTATGAGAAGGGAACAATAAGGAAAGGAACTTGTTAAATAATGAAGTTTGATAAGATAACAATTAAAAGTTTTAATTTGGCATTTTCAGCAAATGTTCTTCACAAGAATGTCAAGTAGACATTATGAACAGCAAGTGGTGAATTTATAAATAATATTAGGGAACATGGTATCTGTACAGGAATTTAATTATACATAAATAATATGCACGCACAATTTCTAAGTGTCATGTCAATTTTAACTACACTAATGATCCACATTAGTCCACTTCCTCGCCAGGAGGTCGAATGAGCTACCGAAATTGTATTTACTTTGTAGATGATTTAAGGTATGCTATAAGATCGCCACGATCCTGAGGCTTCTTTAGCCCAGCAAATACCATCTTGGTTCCAGGAATGTATTTCTTGGGATTCTCCAAGTACTCAAACAATGTATCTTCATTCCATGTAATACCTAAACAAATAAAATAATTACATTAATCTGACTTAAGATGTGGTAGCCACATGAAATTTTACACAATTTTAAACAATGAACTGATAAGGCCCTGAAAGTTGGGGATATAATGTGTAACGAAGGTTGAGCATTTTTGTTAACACTTTTCATATTTTAATATACACATAGTATAGGTTAAATAGTTACAATGGATAATTTTTGTTAATCTAATAATTACAGAATGAATAAAAAGCATGTATATGGTATAAATATAATTAATTTAACACTGGCAAAAATAATTTGTGTTGCACACAAAGTAACCAATACTCTAGATTAATTTCCCAAACAATCAGCAACCCAAAGCAGGCACAAATGATCCTGATATTAAATTTAAAATGCAGCTTCTACAATCTGATTTGTTCATAACTAATTCCATACATTTTCAATTGTATGCATGACATGAAACAAGTCAAGAATAATAAATGAAATTAGTTAAAAATTAATTGTATCAAGAAGGAAAATAAAAACCTTTGCTCTTGTTGGCATCAGTGTATGAATACCCAGCAGCCTGCCCAGTTTTCCTTCCAAAAATCCCATGTAAATTGGGCCCTGTCTTGTGCTTTCCACCAGCTTCTACTGTGTGGCATTGTGCACACCTCTGAACAAAAATCTGAAACAAAATGGAAATTGCATCATAATCCAAATAAAATAAAGGTCTTACTAATGCATAATGTAAAAACTTTACTCGTTGGCAAATGTAAGGTTTTCAATGTTGGAATAGAATAAAATAAGCATTTTACAGTATTTTTGTTATTTTAAAGGGCACATGTGGGCCTCTTAAATAAAAGAAGTGTTTCATTACTACATCAACACAGCATGTTATATTCCATCTTAACATTGACCTGCCATTGCTGAAATATCGTATCAAAATCTTTACATTCTGTTCAGGACATAGAACAAGTAAATTTGTTTCGTACTACTAACTGTAACACATACTTTTTAAGTTATCAACATGGCCTTGTAAATAACTGACCTATATAATGTGGCATGGTAAATTTGAATACCATCTCATGTAAACAAGTTCAAAAATAATTTGTTTGAACATTTATAACAACTTCTATGTTTAAAATGAATTTACGGCAATAAAAGAACTGGTAATACAGATAAAAATTTACAATTAATCTTCAGTCACAGTAAGTAAAAATAATTTCAATATGAAAAATTGATACACTGATGAAATAAATTTAATAACCTTATAAAGGAACTGCTCAAATCTTTCAAAAGAATAAGAATTTTAAGACTAACAGCAAAAAATTGTTGCATACAAAGGTAAGAAAAAAGAGTAAAAATTAATTTGAAAGAATCAAATAGGATAATTGATGGGCAACAAGAATAAAAAAAACGAAAAAGAAACAAAATGTTATTGATGAAAAGCTGTTGGGTTAAAATTTTCTGGGGCAACAATTGATATCTGTTAATTGATTTATAAGGTAAAATAACCGCTAAATTCAAATAATAATGTCATCAAAATTCCACGCAAAAAAATAAAAACAGAATATACCTTTTTGCCTTTCTCAGCATCTCCAGCAGGTACACCCATCGTTAAGTGCGTTAATATGCAACTAAGGTTCTGAAAAGATTACGAAACAAGTGACGTTATTGCGAAAGTCCGAAAATTTAAAACACTAGAAATTTTATAAATTAGTATTCTTCATGGTGTATTAAATGCTAATCGATACTTACTATATTGCAACACCATCACTATTACTAATATAGTACTTAAAAAAGTGTATCAAGCATGTGAAGTCATAATTACGCCATTTTTACGATAATAACATGCAATAATAGGTTTAAAAAACCGTAATTCATTAGAACTCTAATTATACTTCAATCTGTATCAAAATATCAAGCTATAACCTAGAAGTAAAATATATAGGGCAATTTTTTTACCGAGAAGTAGGCTGTCCGCCTATTCCAGAAGACCGCAGTTAAATGAAGGACTGTTGCGAAATCGATATATTCGCAGGCGAATTCACTCGTCTCGATACATCGACGTCGTCAATAGGTCGAATCTCGATAGAAAATGACTATGAAAAATATAAAAAAAGATCAATACAAAACGACAATTATTTTATTACTATTTAATTAGCAGCAAATACGTATTTGGATTAATTAAATAGCAATAAAATTAATTTCTGACTTACTGGCCGTTTTTATTGATTTAAACTTAGTCAAAGAATTACCTTTGACAAAAAAGGGCATTTTTAAAAATGATAAATAACAAATATTTATATGAATGATTAGCGTCTGAAATAACATATAGAAACGGAGAATTACCGATCGGTATAACAGAAAACATTTTGAAGAATTTTTAAATTAAACTATCGACGTTTCGACCATCAATTGACCATGTTTGAAACCAAATAAAATATTCAAATTTAATTAATTTAAGTAGGTAAAATGATATTTTTAGAGTTTAACTTTTTCTTGAGAGGTTGTAACCTGAGACAGACAACCACTTGAGTAGGGAACAGTTTTTTACCTCACTTAAATTGTTAAACACAACGTACTACCAGACGTATTCTGAGGCTGAGTTTACACGGGCAGTGATGTTCGTACTGTAATGTTCTCTGCCACCAACTGGCCTATGAAGCCAGCGTTAGGACGTGGTGGGGGTACGTCAGTAAAGTCTGACACACTGTTCATACGCTCCAAGAAAACTGAGGCAGTGCAATGGTTTCAGTGATGGACTGTCAGCACTGACGATACTGACAACACTACACCACTTTTCTCTGGCAGTGATCAGAGCCTGTGTAAACCTAGCTTAAAGCATTCATTTAACGGTCTTTTATTTGTTCAAAGACAGCGTATAATTTTTTTTTCTACAGATGGAAGAAAATCCAAATGACTACGAAATGCGGCGGTCCTATTTTATCCGCAGAAATTTCAACTTCTCGTGTACGTGGGATTGAGAGAAGTCACAACTTGTGAGTGTAATCTGACAGACTGTTGTAATGCAAAGGTGGCTGTGCGTCACTTTAGGAATTGTGATTTACAAGTAGCTACAGTGTAAGAATAGAAGATGAGTCGTCTTTGAAGGTTCGCTGTAAAAATTTATGCGCCGACAAGTGGCAGGCTGTTAACTTTTCCTGGTCGTTAAGCGCGTCGCTGTTATCCAAGGTCGTAATATCTTCCTTCACTAGAACCGTGGCGTGGTTTTACCTCGTTATGTAACAGTAATGGTGCAGTTCATAGCTAAACCACGCCCAGCAATCATACCAAGATTTTACATAAGCAAAATTTCGAAACTCGATATACCGAAATGAAGATCTGGGAATCCAGAGATGCGTCGAGACTGGAAGACAAACAGTCTATAGATTCCAGTCAATATTAACATAAATAATAATGATTATAATTCCAAAAAATGGTCTGAAATTCCCGCTTGAGGCAAAATGCTCAAAATGCTGACCCAATTTTAATTCACCAAGCAATTACAAATATACAGCTTCTATAAGCTAATGGGTCGACCTAGGAATTAGTCTCAATATTAATTATTATTATTACTAAGCTGCTATTGGACATTTGCCCAGTGGCAGCTATATACAAAGAAAATACAAATAAAACACTAATGCAATTACGAAAAGTTTACACTAGGGAAGAATTTTGAAGTGAAGTTTTTTTATCTAAAAAAGAAAACAAAGGAGCCACACAAAAATCACTTCACTGCACTTCACTTAAATTTCCTTAGCCTATTTCTATACTGATTTACGCTACCCGGGAAAGTCGTCAGTATTTCTGCAGGAGGCAAGGAAGGAATTCCAATCGCGTATTGACCTATTTACAAATGAAAATTTTCCTACGTCTGTGCGTTGCCCTTTTTATTAAATTTTGAACGAGTGATTATTTTAAGCAATATAATTTGGTGCCGTTAGATGTTTTGTTATTTCTTTCCAGGCCGGTTCATCTTCTGAAATGATTTAATTTTGACAATGATAATGGCTGACAATAGTGACTTTATTGCCAAACTGGACGTTCCCACAGCATATGGCGTAATTAATATTTGCGACGTCACCGTTAGTAATGGGCGTGGCTTGTTAGGGGGTGGAGGGGCCAGCTCATGACGTATTACGTTTGGGGAATAGTATTTAATTTATAACAGCTATTAATGCATGTACGTTTAATTGAAGGTTAAATACGGCCAAAAACAGGCAAAAATTAGTGAAAAATAAAATTATATTTAATGTTCCACTAATTTTTGTCCCATTTAGCCAAAATCTTTTGCTAATCTCAAATATTTGAATGATGAAGTCTTGAAATTGACTTGAAAACTGTGTGTGGAATGAATTTTACTAAATTACAAATATTTTAATAATTAAATATTAAGATGGTATATTCGTGCCAAATGATGATGTTAATAATACGAATACGTTTGTTATTCCCCTTGAGAGGTCGACCATGATTGTAACTCAACCCCGACGTAAGAAAAACTCAAACTACTATGATGACGTTTGGGTCCGAACCAATAAGACGGTATTTTGGTCCCTAGGCGAGATTATAACTTTTATATTCAAGATAGTTGAACCTTGGACAAACACGTGTCAGGTATCTCACGAAGCTCAGTTGAAGCAGATAAATTTTTAAGAGGGCAGACTGATACGTTTTTAATACCATATTTAGGGTTTAGCGGAAACGGAGTTAGAGGATGGAGATGGGAAAACTATAAATATTAAGGGAAGGAATACTCCAGTTCGAGTTCACAACGCACCAGATATTTTCTTATTTTCAATTTTTCGAACAGGATTCTATGTCGACGTTGCACTGACCTTTCTTTACGATACGACGGGAATTTTCCTCTTGTGAATCACTTCCGGCCGGCGGCGTCGTGACTTTCAATGCTCTTCATGCATGGCCGACAAATCGGATATTAATGATGGCGTTGAATCCCACTTGCAAGGAAGACGTGTAAAATATTATCTCTGAAGTGAACCCATGATTGACATTAAATTTCAATTCCACGGTGGTAATGCATCAAACCGTAAAATATGCCAAATTTTATGACCACAGATTGTGCCATAGATATATCTCTGACGAAGATAATATTAAACCAAAGAGA
Source organism: Eucriotettix oculatus (assembly GCA_034510155.1). Classification (NCBI taxonomy): domain Eukaryota; kingdom Metazoa; phylum Arthropoda; class Insecta; order Orthoptera; family Tetrigidae; genus Eucriotettix; species Eucriotettix oculatus. The sequence continues at coordinate 15,406,519 of CM067379.1, forward strand.
ATCGTAAATATAGCGCAGCGCAATATTTTATTATTTATTGATTTAAAGCTAGGAAGGATTGGGAACTTGGAATTGGCATCAGAATATCGGCGCCGTCTGTACGACCCTGGGATGGTTTTTGGGCACGTAGGAATATGACCTGCGGAAGTCCTGCAAACAGCTTGCGTGGGAATCGGGGACCCACGAAGACAACGAAATTTTAAATACCACGTAGTTACCTCAACCACTGGGCTTTCGTGGTTTAAGGAAAATTCGATTATTAAAGATTGGTTTTGAGGTTTTTGTACACTGCAATGAGGGTGTGTGGATTATCATTCGGCTCTGAGAACTTGAAGGAGACGGAAGAGACTCAGCAATTTTTGTGAGGCGATGAAGTTTGGTTACATTGGTTGATAAATTTCCAAACAGAGTACCAAGCACCTTGTTTGTTTTTTTTAGACAAAATTGAAGATAATCCTTTCACTAGGTGGCTGTCGTGTTGTTCCTGTCATCTTCAGTAGTGTGTTCCAACTAACGTTATCAAAGACTTTTTCTAAATCTACTAACGCCATGAACGCAGGCCTGAATTTTCTTCTTCTGCATTCCAAAATTAGACGCAAAGCCAATATTGCTTCTGTTGTCCCTACATTCTTCATAAAACCAAACTGATCTTCTCCTAAGTCGCATTCTATTTGACGTTCCATCCTCCTACATTCTATTGTCGTTAAAATTTTGCATGTCTGAGATACTATTATCAAAGAAAGTTAATTAATGACCAGTTACAGACAAAGATTTTACATAGTTGAATCGACATTTCGTTTCCATATTTGGGACATCCTCATGTAATGTTAATTTTGATTGTAGGCAGTCAAGTTTATATTTTTATACATTTGTCATATTTTTTATCACAATTTTAAATTTGAACATTACCCGAGGAAGAAAACAAAGAACAGCCAAAAGCCAGATTTACATTGGTTGAGACGGAAGAGACACGGCTATTTTTGTGAGGCGATGAATTTTGGTTACATTGGTTGATAAATTTCCAAACAGAGTACCAAGCACCTCGTTTGTTTTTTTTGGACAAAATTGAAGCTAATCCTTCCACTAGGTGGCTGTCGTGTTGTTCCAGCCATCCCGTGCTCTGCAAGTGGTGCGACGACGACTCGTGTTAGCAAATTTTCGTCTTGATTTCCCGTTGAAGAGATTACCCTGCTTATCAGCGAAATTGACGTAATTGGCTTGATATGGTACCGGAAGTGGAGGGGAAGTGAGCTGCAGGAAGCCCTGGGAGAGTTTGACCGTCCAGTAGCAGCGAGCGCCATGTCCAAGCCGGAACATCGCTTCCTGAAGGGTCGCAACCCTCTCAAGCTCCACCTGAGGAGGGTGCTCAGTGGAGGCTCCGTGAGCCAACCCGCCAGCCCCACTCACGTCCAGAGACACTCCTTCCACTCCAACAGCCTCGACTCGCTGCGGTCGTCCCCCAACTCCAGGCCTCAGTAAGTACAGCAACGCCTACCACTCCGTCACATTACGGGCTCAATAGAACAAAAATTTATTAAGAAAATTGTAGAAGTCCCGAGGATCGATTACCCATCCCTCCAATCTTGTAAACCTTAGCTCGGCTCAACTGCACTGGTAGAGCACCAGCCCGGTAAGCAAGAGGTCCGGTTAACATTTATCCATTCTGATCCTCTAAAAGTATTTTGTTTTAAAAAAATATTCTATAAGTAGGATCTCTCTCGGTAATAACAATGATTAAGAGAATTTTAAAACAAAGTCCAAATTTATTTCATTTTGATATAATATTGTAATAATGTAATTAAAGCATCACTGTAAAATTAAAGCATTGCTCCAATATTTATGAATATAACAAGACTTTTAAATTTGCGATTAAAATTTTATTTTGTCGATATTTATAATCATCTGACTGTTTGGAAATTAATAAATAGAAAAAAAAACAGCCTGTAAGTCTGAAAAAAAAATTATCTCGTATATGAACCACTGTTAATAAAATAGTTATTAGCGTCTGTAAGTTTAAATTAGTCTTTAAAACTGCCAAAAACTTAATAAACACAACCAACTATATCTATGTAATGTAATAATTTTGTGTATTGTTATTCATTTCAACCTGAAGAGGGTCCAGATCAGAACCGAAATTATAGTTGGTTGTGTTTTATTAATTTTTTTGTCTGATTTTGGCCTCATTTAAGCATTACTGTTTCTAATGAATGATTATGATGAGAAACCCTTGTCTTTAAATCAATCACAAGTTTCCACCAAATATTATTAATTAAATATTACAGAATATATAAACCAAAAATTTTAGTAAATTAATAATTTAGAACAAATTATAATCAAATTTACTTTTTATACTGTAAGTTCATATAATATTGTGTATTTTGTAATGTTTCAATGAATTTGTTTTTTAAATTGTAGATGACTATGGCATAAGTCTATAAATATACATAAAATTGATAATCCAAAATAAAATTTAGTTTTGGTTTTTCATCAATATCATCACAATTAAAATCATATATTTAATACAAAAAAATTCCTTGAATATTTTACATTAAATATTTTTCAGACTTACAGGATTTTTACTATTTACTAATATTCATTATATGTAAATAGTGCATTGTTAATATAATCAAAAATTGATTTTAACAGTGAAGTCAATTTTTATTATTTAAAGTAAATTTTTAACTGGCATCGAAGAGCAAAGGTGACTCTTGAACCTTCCAACCACCAAGATATTTATTTATAGGTACTACATAGACGTTAGTCCAAATTACGTAGATAGGAGAATTTAGAAGTATGAACATTCGTATACAATAACAACAGTGAACATTATATTAGGTTACAAATTTTGCTAAGGAAATGAGACATTTCAAATTAAATTTAGTTAAAAATGTGAAGAAAAAAAATATATACATAGTAGGTAATTGGGAACAGTAAAATAAAGAATTGTAAGACTATATATTTGAAAATAAATTAATTAGGATTATTGACAAAATATTTCTCTAATGTGAACAATACTATGTATGTTAATAAAAGAGAATTTTTTAGGGTTTTAGAGAAGAATCACTGTAAAAATTATTAGTTCTACAACATTACATCAAAATATAGATCATTTGGCGTTAAGATTTAAAGTTATCATAGATGCCTATTGGCATAATCTGCAGAGGTTCAAGTTTTATCTGGCTATTTCGTTTATATCATTAACTATATGTGAATAAATTGTAAATTTTCATTCAATTTTATATTTTTAACTTTAATGGCCATTAATAATTATAGTACTGTATTTATTACTACTTCAGATGGTCATTCGTCCGGCGGCAGTTTAATGATAAAATAAAATGAGCAATTACAGACAAAAATTAATAGCCCAAGTTTAGAATATTTAACGACTACGTTTTCAATTGGAATCAATCTTAAAATTTATATTGCATATTAATATTGTCTTAATTGAACTGTCACTCTCAAAATAGAAGATAATTGAAAGAAATGCTTCCAACTGAAGCTTTGCCAAAGATCATGAAACTGAATTTAGATCATAGTGGAAGAATCTGGACCTGACGGGGATTGGAACCCAGGACCTCCTTCCTCTTAGGAAGGGGTGACAGAATCCAAATATTTCTCTGGTAGAAGGTAGACCGTGTCCACTTTGATGAGCTCTGATAACCAGCCACGTGATAAGATTAGTTATCATCCTGTATTTGTAAACTTAAATCATCCTTGAGATAAGTAATTAGGGTACCACAGCTCCGCAGGTGAATTCTGTTTGAAGATGGTTCACAGTGGCACTTGAACGACTTTGATTACGGCATATTTCTGCATGGACACGGTCGCTATCTTATCGTTGTTCCGGTGGCAATTCTGCTCTAGATAACTGGGGGGGAAGGTGAGACTGGGAACAATATTTATACACAACTTCACCCCAACACACGTGCTTATTATCTGTGTTTTAACAGCACACATCTGTAGAAATGTACTAAATATTGAACAAATTGATGACATTGTACAGACTTTATTATATAAATTTACTCGTAACAACGTTTCGGCATGTTTTTATGCCTTCTTCATGTTTTTCCCTCCCTGAAGAGGAAACATGGAAACAAAAACTTACCACAACAACGTCAAAACATAACAAAAAATTATAATACTGTAGTTTTTATTATGAAATATTATTTTTTTTAATTTAAAGCGAGAAAAGCTACGAAGAAATCGAAGAAATAATGAAGTATGTCAAGGGAAAGGAGAATTTGATAATAGTGGGTGAATGGAACGCAGTAATAGGAAAGGGAAGAGAAAGTCGTGTAGTTGGAGACGATGGACTTGGGGAAACGAAATCAAAGGGAAGATAGGCTAGTAGAATTTTGCACTGATCACAAATTCCTTCAAGAATCATGAACATGGAAGAAGCCGGGGGACAAAGGTGTGACCATAATCTCTTTACTATGAAACGCAGGCTGAAAATAAAGGAACTCATGAAAGGAATTAAAACAAAGAGAGGTGAAACTGAAATAACAGTAGGTGCTTCAGAGTTTCAAAGAAGATATCAAGAGTAGATTAATAGAGAAAGGAGAAAGAAACAATATAGACGAGAAACTGCCATTCTTGAAGAAAGAAATGACTAAAGCGGCGGACGAAAAAATAGCAAGAATATCTCAGACCAGAAGGAAAGCACGGATGACACAAGAAATGATAATAAATATGAAGTAGAAACAATATAGAAGAGAAACTGCCATTCTTGAAGAAAGAAATGACTAGAACAGCCGACGAAAAAATAGCAAGAATATCTCAGACCAGAAGGAAAGCACGGATGACACAAGAAATAATAATAAATATGATTGAGGAAAGGCGAAAATTTAAAAACGCGAGAGATGAAAATGGAAAAGAGCAGTACAGACGCTTGTCGAATGAGATAGATAGGAAGTGTAAAGCAGTCAAAGAGGCTTGGCTACAAGAAAAATGCAAAGCGGTTGAAGATTTCATGGTGAAAGGGGAAAATAGACGCTGCTTATTAGCACGAACATCAGAAAAGTGGATGGGAAGCCAATTTTCTGGATAAAGAAGGAAAAGCAGAAAGATGGAAGGAATATCTACAAGAGTAGTATCACGGTGGAAATCTACATCAGTCAGTAATAGAAGAAATGGAGGTGGATGATGAAGAGTTGAGGACTAAATTTCAAGGTCGGAGTTTGATAGGACACTGACAGATCTGAGTAATTGTAAAGCGCCAGGAATTGATAACATTCCAGCGGAGTTGATAAGAAGCAATATCATGGCTGTTCAGGATAGTTTGCGAAATCTATGAAACAGGAAGAATACCAGAAGACTTTAGAAAAAACATAATTATACCCATACCGAAGGAGACTGCGAACAGCAGTTTAGTATCTCATGCATGCAACATATTAACGAAAATAGGACATAGGAGGGTGGAACGTCAAACAGAATAAGAGTTAGGAGATCACTTCGATTTTATGAAGTATGTAGGGACACGAGAAGCAATGTTGGCAGGATACGAAAAAACCGGCCTACGTTCATGGCATTTGTAGATTTAGATAAAGCGTTTGATAATGTGAACTGGAACACACTTAAGAATTTTGTAGAGAACAGGAATAAAATGCCGTAAAAGAAGGCTTATACATAACCTCTACAGAAGGCCTATTTAGATGTTTTGCACTTTCTATCTGTCTCAATATTTACTTATTTTCATGTCTCGCTATTATATATTTACGTCTTTTATCAATCATTTTTATTATTTCTTGTGCCATACCTGCTTTCCTATTGATCTGAGCTGTTCTTCCTAATTTTTAACCGGTTACTGTAGTTGTTTATTTCTTCAAGAGTGTCCATTTCTCTCCTATATTATTTCTACTTCTTTGTTTAATCTACTCTTGATATCTCCTTTGAAACTCTGAAGCACCTCCTGTTATTTCAGTTTTTATAATTCCCAGCTCTTTGTTTTAATTCCCTTCTTGAACTTTTTCATCTTCAGCATGCACTTCATAGTCAATATAAATAATAATATTATAAATAAAAAAATACAGCTAATTTTTCAGAAAAAAATTGTATAACATTTAGATAATATAATTGTGACGTTTCGTCCGTATTTGTGGACTTTATCAGGTAAATATGGATAAAAATATTACACCTGTGGATTATTTCACATCGTAGACAGCGTTAAATTTTTGCTGACAAATTATTATTATTTATTATACGTTATTGTCAAATAATTGATTTATTAATAATTATATTTTATTTGACGATTAATTACTCAATTAAAAAAATTTGTTTTCAATAATTTTATACACAACACTGAGTTCTTTGTCAAGGAGGGACAAGGACGCATTACTACAGTTTCCAGTTACGTCATCTGCATAATCAGATTTCGCGATGATGAAAAAAAAGAACAAACAAAAGGGGTAGTAGGATTAAAAAATATTTAAGTTAGAAAACGATTATGTAAAAAAAGAAAAATGTTTCCAGCTACCTGTTAGCCTGTATAAAAATTTGGAAAGTGCAGAGAAATCAGAGAGGTCGAAATGTTGCAAAGATAGCTCTTTACCTCGTATTGCCTCATTACAGTGCCTCAGATTCCGTGACGAGGAAAATTAAAAATCTTTGTCAGGTGTGGGGTTCGAACCCACGCTCCCGTATGGGAACCAGAGCTTAAATCTGGCGCCTTAGACCGCTCGGCCAACCTGACTACAAGTTAAGTACACCTTAAAACATTACTACTTTCAGTCACTTGGTTATTAAAAATAAAGCAAAAAATATATAAGTTTTAACTATAGGCTCATATGGGATTCCTTAATATGACTTACATTCATGACCGATGGTTTAGTTACTCACTCGCCTTCATTTCGGCGTTACTTTCTCAAAATGCAAGGTTAAAAGTCCATTTCTAGGCCAAGGTCACATTCATCCATAGAGATGATTTAATGAATTATCGTCGACTCCAGCATGCGAAAATAAGGACCACGTAAAGGGCCACTAGTGACGACGTAAAGCCAGAAGGAAAAAGTTCAATTTAGAGTCAAACTCTGTATTGCGTCCTTCTTATCTGTTTTTAAACAATTGTATGCTATTGAGCATATTTGAATAAGTAAGACACGTAAAATTAAAGTAAATGTTCTCGATTTCAATTATGTATGTTTAGAAAAAGTCTTTGATACTGTAACCTGGAACTCACTGCTAGAAGAAGAAGACGCACTTAAAATATCAAGAAAGAAGACTTATCCATAACCTCTACAGAAGGCAGTTAGCCGTAACTAGAATTGAAAGGCAAGAAAATAAATCATAAATCAATAAAGGAATAAGACAAGGATGCAGTCTGTCGGCCATGCTCTTTACTATATAGAACAGGCGTCGAATAAAGTTAAAAGTTAAAACGAATCATACTGCAATAATAAATAAAAACTCTAAGGTTTATTGATGATCTTATGGGTATTAGATAGAGCCAAATGTTGACTTGGAAACCATAATAAATGGCAAGAACGTGATTCTGGAGGAAAACATGAGGATTAATAGAGGGAAAATCAAGGTAAATGAGTGTAGTAACAAAGGTTTTTCGATTGGGAAGGGATATTTTGAAGGAAGTCAAGGAATTCTGCTACTTGGGCACAGGCAAGGAAGACGACTTTACTTACGGTTAGTATGAGTATTAGGAAATCATTACTAAAAGTGTTCGAATGGAGTGTGGCGTTATATGGGTGCGAAACGTGGACGATAGGAGTTTCAGAAGGGAAAAGAATAGAAGCCTTTGAAATGTGGTGCTATAGGAGAATGATATGGGTGGATAGGGTAACTAACGAGGAATTCCTAAGGAGAGTAGGAGAAGAGAGAACAATTTGGAGGACTTTGACTAAGAGAAGGGATGGATTAATAGGCCACGTTTTGATACAAGAGGGTCTTGTAAAATTAACATTAGAGGGAAGTGAAAAGAAGGGGATGTCAAAGGATGGAATACGACAAGGAAATTAGGGAGGATGTGGTAGCTAAGTAGAAATGAAAAGTCTTGCGCAGAACAGATTTGCGGGACTGTTGCATCAGTACCAGTCATCGGACTCATTACCAAAACAAACGACAAGCACAATGTCCCTAACGTATTCCATCCTTGGCGTCCCTATTCTCTTCTTGCCCCACGCACTTCCCTCTAATGCTAATTTTAAAGGACCATAGTGTCTCAAAATGTGTCCTATTAATCTATCCCTTCTCTTGGTAAAAGTCCTACAAATTGTTCTCTCTTTCCCTCTGACCTTATTCTACTTCTTAAACAAAGGAAGAAATGAATATTTGAATGATTGAATAAGAAAAACACGTGCAACGTTCTCGATTTCGGTTACGTATACGTCAAAGTTTAGTATAAGTATAAAATCATATTCCATAGATGCTATAGAGAAGCACAAGCTTCAAGGATGTGGAACGAGTCAGAGATTTTACATAGGTTGCTTTATAAATATTAGAATATACTGTAACTATTCATTAATTTTTAACTTATAATAAGATTTTCTTAAGTTCTATACAGAAGACACACAATTTGCACCTTATACATAAAACTGATAAATATTTTTACATCCTATACTAAAAAATTAGTGTTCAAATAATGTTCTTTCATAATTATAAATATCTACCCTATGATACATTCAGCTTCATAAATTCTTGAACAGAGTAGAAGGAGTGGCTTAATAAGAACTTAGTTAGTTCATATTTGAACTTGTTTGGATTTATTTTTAATTGTTTAATGGAGGTGGGAAGTTTATTAAATATGCTAATAGGATTGTAATGTACACCCTTTTGTATTACGGTTAGAGACTTCCCTTCCTTCCTTCCTTCCTTCCTTCCTTCCTTCCTTCCTTCCTTGTGTAAATTGTTTTTACTTCTGGTGAAGAGGTTACTGTTATTTAATTGTATGTATCTCGGTAATTATGAGTAGCCCTCAGTCAAACATTTTTTTAATATAATAATTAGGATCATTATAATTATGCGAATTTAATAATTTTTTTTAACTTGAAACATTCACTTCTCTTCAACATAAAATAACCAATCACATGCATTCAACACTTTGGTGAGATCCATTTACCTCGCCAACGTGTTTAATTCGCATTGCATAATTTCCTGAATTAAAAAAAATCCATTCAAAGTTGTGAATGCGCTGAAAATGGTGACTAATTTTTTTGTTGGAGGTTTTCTAAAGCTCTACAGTGTTCCCCACTAACCCGCAAACATTGTCGATGACATCAAAGCAACCGTCAACAATGAATTGCTAAAAGCACAGCAGTAGTGCGTGTTTGAGCGACTGCGATTGTGCAATAAATGTGTGAATTTTTTTCCTCTAATGCAGGAAGCAAGTACAAATTAACGACTACAAGGCAAGCATTAACTAAACATGGCCATGAAATTTCATTGATTGATTAAAAAATTATTAGAGTACATTGGTAGTAGCACACTATACAATAAAGTGCCCCAAAATATAAATATAAACTACAAATATTTTTTAATCAATGTAAAAAAAAATTCTGCCCACTGTTTTTATACACTTCAATAATATTTAAATACCACTTTTTCATTAGCTCAATGAGCAAGTCTCTTAATGAATGTGCTTGAAAATTGTCAAATACTTCTTTTAAACTTATTTACTAATTTCGAACTTATAATCTAATGTACAATTTGTATTATCCACATAAGCAATTTTTTGCTCGCTGTATAAAGAAGATTTTTCAACCCAATAAAACTACAACTATTACCAGTATAAGTTTTAGGGAAATCTAATTCTTTAATTTTTACAGAGGACTGATCCTTTATTTAAGTTCCTACGAATTTTTCACGCCTGGTTTACAAGGGCTCAAAAAGGGAAAAAATTGCTTGATTATTTTAAATAGACTTTGGAACACAATTATAAGTATCATTATAAATATAATTCATTCTGAGTGTACTAAGTTATAAAATGAAATCTACGAAATAATAATTTGCAGACAAAATTTTGAATAAATAATTAAAATTCTTTGGCAAAGTAGACAAAAGTGAAGCCTTTATAAAAGATACCTTTTTTTAGGTCGGAACGTAAAATTCTAATACACAATTTAAAAATAAAATACAGTAACTGAAAAAAAGACAGAAATAGAAGAATTATAATTCAAAAATAAAAGGCGTTTCGTCCCCACTTTCAGGCACTCTTCAGTTCCTAAATTAAAACAGTGTGTTGCTACATCCAGGCCCGAAACGTCTTCTACTTTGAATTATAATTATTCTAGTTTTGTCTTTTGACCAATATTTTACTTGTAATATTAAGTTTCCATCTATTATCTTCTTAACCGTGAACATGATTATGGCGTGTAGTTTACAGCTCCTTAATTTGAATAAAGTCTTGAGGAATATCTGCTACAAGTGTTAAATTTCCGACTCTTTTTAACAGGTCGAATCACAGTAAATTAAAAAGAAGAATAATATCAAATGCATTTTTATTGAGTGTTATGGTGACTTTGTCTGTAAATTTTCTTCTCCACATTGTCTTGCCCTTAGTTTCTTCCTCCAGTACCAAATATCTTCTTCAATGACCTAGCACTCACGTGTCCTTACTTCTATGACGTCCTTCAGTCAACAGTTTGTCCTTAGGATCTGTGTGATCCAGGTTGCCTTTCTCTGAATATAGATCTCTCCTCAATAATTCCTCTTCTTTCTATTTTACCATTTCCTTCCACTTTATTTTATTTTCAATTCTACTCCAACTCCACATTTCTAAACTTTCCAGGAGTTCCCTCTTTCCATTTTCTGACCCTATAGCCGTTTACCTGGTTCTTCCGCTATTCCAAAATCGACTTACTTGTCAGTAGGGACTTTTGCCATGGCCGTTGGCAGACTTCGTGAACTTCTTTCCTGCGTGCTGCTTCCATCATTTGACTAAAGATTTCCATTGTACCGGAAATGACCGACATTTCGTAATTGTTTCTCACAAAAAACGTGTAATGAATAAACTTAAAAATAAATGAGACAAAAAAATTAAATTCGCATAAAAGAGTCGAGGAGAAATTGTTTCCTTTATACACGTGATTAATTAGTTTCCCTTTGGATCGGCTTTGAAGAGAAATTATAAATTACAACAGTCTGACACGACACACTGCCTGAGGTCTGAATTTTTAACGAGAATTTTTTTTATTAAATCCAGTAGAAATTCGTAGGAACCAGAAAACTCACCTGTTATTCAAGCATAAATACTTGTAAAGGTCAGTAAATAGTGAAATGAATGTAAATCAAAGAAAATTAGTTGGAAATTATTTATTTGAGGGGAAAGATTTGCGTCAACTATAAATTAATTATTAATATTAAGTCAATTAACGTCTGTTTTTAACCAATAATGAAATAAAATAAAACCAATGATCAATTACAGATTTTATTTTATTTAGTTGAACCTACGTTTCATCGACATATTTGTGACTTCCAATACAAAAATTGTACACAAAATTTAGAAAAATGATAGATTAAAATTTCATAAAGTTAATAATAATAGTAATAATAAGTTTGTAATGTCTCATTTTCTAATTTTTATTGGTACAGTTTTTGTAGTAAGAAATATCTGAGGAACACGAAATATAGTAACGAAACGTGGGTTCAACTAAATATATTTTTTCCATATTTGGGAGTTAATTTTTTAGATTTAAGAGTCAATTATATCATATATCTACGAATAATGTAATAAATTTGGAGGGGAAATGAGGAAAATTTTGTACATGTATGAAAAATCAATGACTTTGGCAATTGAAGGAGTTAAGAGAGTGATTTCGTTTTACATTAATGGACAAAGCATGTATTCTTTTTTAAAATGTTTTTCGTTAATCTTAAAAAGAATACATATATTTGACAACTGCTAGAATAATAGGTTTAAAATGTTAAAGTTAAAATGATCATTTTTCTTAATGGGCAATTGCTTTTGAAAAGAAAAAAAATGAATTGAGAAGAAACAGCATCTTTTGCAGCGGCGTTTAGGAAAGCGGATGTGGTTCAAAGAAACCTCTTCCTGTACGAGTTAGGCTTTGCATTATGTCTGCAAGACTTCCGGGAAGGAATTATGTAAAAATAATAGCTCAAAAGTTTCCAGAATGAATTATGAAAGTTACAGATTAAGAACAATTGCTGGGGGATAAAATTAGTTCTATAATCTGAATAAGTGAAGAGAGGAAAATATGGTGGACGTTGACCAAGAGACGTTTTGAGACGTGAGGGAGTTGTAAAATTAGCATTAAAGGGAAGTGAACGGAAGAGGGAGACGAAGGATGGAATATGCTAAGTAGATAGGGAGGTTGTGGTGTTATGTAGCAATGTAAAAGGCTTGCGCAGGTTAGGTTGGCATGGAGGGTTGAATCAGACCCGTCTAAGGACTGAATACAACAATAAAAACATCAGCTGACAGTTTTCTGTAAAAAGCCATAAGTTTGAATAATTATTTAATTTATTGACGATTCATCCTTCAGTTTTGGAATTTAAACAGAAGAAATTTTGGCGTGCATGTCCGTAGAGCGTAGAGGTTGAAATGCTTCTTTAAAACATATATTAAATCCCAAACAAGTGAACTGATGTCAATAAATATAAATGTCAGGTTATTGTGATATTTCAGCTTTCAAACGTAAAATTCACCTATACGATGTCATCATCGAGTGGCATATGAATGGAGTTCCAGGTCATCGTGGAAGAAGATGATTGCAGCTGCTAAATGACGTGAATAGAGAATGGAGGGAGATGCAAAAAACAGGGCAGGGTCGAGGAAAAAAATATTCGCGTTAACAAATTGCAACATATATGGTACACACATTCATAGCAAGAGCTGCACCAGGAAACCCTAGCGTAAAGGCGAAATAAATTTTAGCCATATTTGAGCGACTGTTCGGTGTACGCAGGTCCGTGACGTCACTGTACTGACCTGTCTGTTTGATGTAAGAAAAACCGCAAACATTTCAATTGAAATTAAATTTACAGTTGTATCCTAAAATAAACTCTCAATCAGGCTTCGATTGACGATAAAAACCTGTACGAATTTTTTTTAAAATTATTATAGTTTAATAAATTTTATTGTCAATTTTGCAAAGTCTTTTGAAATGTTGCAAAGACCTCAGAATTAGAATCGTGTAACGAACAATGTTTATGAGCGTCTTTTGACTCGTGCGCGTAGTGAATACAGTTGTTTTTAAAAGTTTCTGCACGAGTTTTATTCTGTACGCCATTCCAGCATGATTTCTGACTTCGTTTCCAAACGTGGTAAGACGTTTTTAAAATACATATAACAAAAAATGTTAGTTATATATATGTTACGATGATTTCATTTTCAATTCCAGACTTGTCAAACAAAAACTTTGATATTACGGTAAATGTAGGCAATGAATTGTATTTGTTTGTGCATTAAATTAATTATTATGGCTCTGTAAACAATTATTACTGTGGTAAATATAAGTGAAAACTTATTATGTTGAAGTCAAGTTCTACCGTAATTACGTTAATTAGGTTAGTCATTTTTATTTCAAATTTGGCAAGAATTTAAAATAACAAGTGTGACACCCACTTTAATATATACATTAAATTCATAAACTAAACGTCAAGATTAGTGTAACAGACTCAAGTGCAAATTGGTGTGATTTAATGAAATTCAGTTTTTCAGACAATGCACTGCTGTTTTAACGAAATAACACAAAACTGGGATGTTTTACTGTTCAAAATTTGTCGGATTTCGTTATTTCTTTTTAGTCATCTGATTTAATAAATCAATCATGATTCTCATTTTAAGTTTTATAGAATATGATGGAACGATTGGCTTATTGTAAAGAATTTGAAATTCCGCCATATGCAATGGCGCTCAAGATGGCGTCCAATTGTTTACCTTCTAATTTTTCGAATTGAAATGATGGTCTCTGGAATACCTCTATACACAACTAACAGTTTAAATCTGTGTTCTTATAACACGCACATAAATGTATATGAAACAGTAATTCTCAGGCAGGAAACCTCAAAGTATAGAATCAATATTCGCACACAGTTCGAAAAATATTAAGTGAAATATTATAATCAAATAATACAGCAGTTGAAACAGATTACCCAATAAAAAATTACTTAAATGGTTGTCTTTTAGTTAAGTTGGTAGGATTATTAGGTTAAACTTAACGAGCTGTAAGCAGCGGAATATATATTTTTTTGTCGTTTTGTCCATGCAGGTGTAACAACGACAAGAGGCAAATATATTACACTATCTTATCAGAATTATTTTTGACTTCTTCAATGTACCACGGCTATTTTTGTGTCCCATAAGGTAACAGGGGAATTTTGACACTTATGGTCCTCTAGAAAGGAGTAATTTTTACCTCTTTAAGGTACCGGCAGCATTTTATAACGCGGCGTATTTATGACTCCTTTAAAGTACCTAATCATCGTCAACATTTCATAACTTGTATCAAAATTTTATGACAAAGTCACAAAAAAACTTTGATTAAACTGTTAAAAATTTTCTTTCCAGGAGCTGCAATGAAGTGTCGAATTCATCTCAAAGGTATGTGACGTTATTTTTACTAACTCTCAAAGAAACGCTTGTCTTAACGATTTACTAATTTAAAATAAATAAAAAACGGCCAAAGAGTCAGCATATAAATTTATCACTATTTATTCAAGACGCTTCGTAAATTTGTATCATAGAACACAATTAATTGTAATATTATGTTTGTAGTACGCCTGAGGAAGTCTCAAAATGGAGTCGAAACGTCTTGAATAAATAGTGACAAATTTATGTCCTGACTTTTTGGCCGAATTTTTATTTATTATAAATTTTAAAATCAGAAAACTATGTTGCTTTTGTAATTTCTTTTTCGCCTCAAATTTAAATTTGTGTTTTTATATTTAATTGATGTAATGCTGAAAGTAGCTTTTAATTTTAATCTCAATGTGATACTTGAAAAGTGTGGAGTTATTATTAATTATTTAAATAAAATTTTAAGTGTTTTTCAGTTGTTAACGTATTGGAATAATCAGAATTTAAATTCCTGTGTTTTTTTTTGAGTCTGGGTGTTCCTTTATTTTTGCATCAATATGACAGAACGATTGCGACAATTGTGTTGCTTTGTAACACGTAGATTACGAGCTATAATCATGAATATGGTAGAATATGTTTTCTGGTTTCCACCCGGGTCAAACAGGGAACAGAGAGTGACGTTTCGACGGAACTGGTTGTACAAACAATTTTTTATCTTTAGAATTGTTGTTTAGGATTAGGAAGAGAAAAATTCACAGCAGCCGTTGCTCTCAGATTTCACGTCGGCGCAGTAAAAGTTCGGAATAAGTGTTACAATTGAAGTCCAGCTTATAATGAATTATTGAGAAATAGTATGTTACTCACTCTGTATTTTTTTCGAGTCATAAAAATGTATTTAATCGCTTTAGCGTTGTTCCGATATTTGCTGTGTAAGTGGTGATCGATACCTTCCCGTCACGTGTCGATATGATTTATTTGCTCGCGGGGAACTGATTACGGCTAGAATTGTTCAAACTTAGAATAATGTTTTCTCTGCATCATTAAACCTCTGCGAAACGTTGACAAAGAACGGCTCGTAAAACTTGAGCTCACTCCCAAGAAAGAAAAGGAGTCGACAATCTCGTACTTTACAGTTTGTATAGAAAAACTGTTTCCGTAAAGTTTCTCCAAGACCTCGAATTTGATACGGTTGACTTTAATTTTCTTGCCGAAATAATGCGTTTTGCCTCTTCTCGGGTTTCAGAACTTTCCTCCAACTTACCACTAATTAGTGGAGTATCCCGGGAAACCTCAACTCGTTACGCAAAAGGTCAAGGAATAGAGTCAAGCCTGCGAGATTGAAACTGAACTACTTTTCAACCCGACAAAAATGGCTTATTACATTATAGTTATTAATTAGTTTTTGGGAGAAAAACCGAACACGGTAGAAGTTCTGAGTATAATCATCTCAACCACCATTTTCACGTTTTTCCATCTCTTCCTGTTTATATATGCCTACATAGTTCATATTGTTCACATTATTCCATGACCTGAATCGTTGTGTGTTTATTTAAATTTCAACGAGCTTTCGAACGTTTCTGTTGAAATATTAATTAGAACCTTTTCTGCAGAGAGGAAACAACTTTGTTCTTTAAAGGGAACATTTTACTCAATGGGTGGTTGACCAAAAAATAATTCCTCCAAAAACGTTCAAAGAAACTGTATCTGTGCTGTGCAGCAGACGAGATCATATTTCGGGTACGTCCCGAGGAGAAGGCACAAGTTAAGTCAAATTGCAACGTTGCTGCACGATCGCCTGACATTGCCATTTCTATTACAAAAATACCGTCAAATTATTTCGGCAATTGTGATACTAACTGCCGAAAAAAATTTAAATTTTTTCGTTGATGAAGTAGGACATAAAAAAATATGGTTGGAACCATGACCGCTGTTAGAGCAGGAGGTGCTCTACCATTGGATTTATCCTTAATATCAATTTCTACGTCTCGAATAAACTCCATATTTGTAATTATTTTATCGTTATTCATTGTAGTGATCCTAACATAAGAAAATTAGTTTATTATGCATATTTCCACTCTATAATGACATATGGTATAATATTCTGGGGCAATGCATCAGGGAAAGATAAAATATTTACACTTCAAAAAAAGGCTGTTAGAATATTATGTCAGGTCTCACCAAAAACATCTTGTAGGGGACTTTTCAAGAAAACTGGAATACTGACACTCACTTGCCAATCACTCATGTTATTTGTTATTAATAACAGTAACCTCTTCACACTAAACTCAGAAATACATGACTTTGATACCAGAAGTAAAAACAATTTACACAAGGAAGGAAGGAAGGGAAGTCTCTAACCGTAATACAAAAGGGTGTACATTACAATGCCATCTATTAGCATATTTAATAAACTTCCCACCTCCATTAAACAATTAAAAATAAATCCAAACAAGTTCAAATATGAACTAACTAAGTTCTTACTAAGGCCACTCCTTCTACTCTGTTGAAGAATTTATGAAGCTGAATGTATCATAGGGTAGATATTTATAATTATGTAAGAACATTATTAGAACACTAATTTTTTAGTATGGGATGTAAAAATATTTATCAATTTTATATATAAGGTACAAATTGTATGTCTTCTGTATAGAACTTAAGAAAATCTTATTATAAGTTAAAAATTAATGAATAGTTACAGTATATTCTAATATTAATAAAGCAACCTAACTATGTAAAATCTCTGACTCGTTCCACATCCTTGAAGCTTGTGCTTCTCTATAGGATCTATGGAATATGATTTTATACTTATACTTATTGAGGAGGGCAGTAGGTTTAATTATTTATCAAACAGAAAGGAACGGAATATCTCAAATGTTAGTAACAGAAATGAATTCTTTGTCTCACTTGGCAAATATCCATGATGTTTTATTGACAGCAATTGGATGCTGCTGTGATCGTGTGCTTTACGTTGGCCGGTCTGCGGCGTAAGAGTTCGCCCAAGCGTCGCTAGATGGCTCTGCGATATCTGGAAAGAAATATTTTTAGCAATATGAGCGGATGAATCTTTATTTTATGACTTTGATACAAATGTTACAGGGGCGACTGTGGACATTGAATAAAGAAACGACGCTCCACGTTGGTGTTTCAGAAAAAAAAGTTATTTTATAATTCAGTTGATTTCAAACACACTCATATTGCACTAGAATATGTATTAGTTTGTTTTACAACAATTATATTAAATAGATGATTTCCGACATTTTGTGATAATTTTGGAATATACAAAAATAAACTATCTGATATTCAGTATAATAATTGAAATACAGCCAAATTTTCGAAAGAAAACATTTATTTACTATTTAGTTAATATAATTAAAATTACGACGTTTCATCTATCTTTGTGGACTTCATCAGGTTACTAGATAAACAATTTTTTTAAATATTAATTTTGGATACAATATTTAGTCGAATATAACTATAATTTTCAATAAAATATAATAAATAAATAAAAGACACATTCCGTTGTTAGATGAATTCCACGACACAAAATTGTTCACATTGTATAATGTTTTTTCTATTTAAAAATGTATCTGTATTTATTTAATTTAATTGAAAATTACGCTTTATATTTTAACTAAATATCATCTAAATAAAACGAAAAGAATGGCCGAAAGTCATAAATAGAATAATTTAATTAGAATACGCTTCGCCCCAAACTTTAGGGACCTCCTTAGTTCCTTTTACAAAAAAAATTAGATAATATACACATAGTTGAATATAAATCAATAAATAAACTTGGGATGTTGTTGTAATTAAAATTAAATTTTTACAAAATTTTATGTTGAATAAAATTATTCTATTTCTGGCTTTTGACCATTATTTGTGTTTTATTTATAATATTAAGTCTGATAATATATTTACTTTATTTATAAATGTTATGTATTCAAAATTAATATATATTTAAAAAAAAGTAAAATTAACTTTCACGAGGCTGCAAAGCAGAGATTAATGTAAGCAATTCCTGGATTGAATTACTGTTGAATAATATTGAAAACAGAACCGGTCAACTTCAGTAGGGTTTTGGAAATACTGGGGGGGTTTCCTACGCTACGAAAATTAGTGCGCTTGAGAATGAAAAATAACATTAAAAAGAATTTGCCGTAATTAAGAATTCGTTGCCTGAAGTGAAGGAAAAAAGGGAGGGTTTTTAAGAAGTGAAGAACAATTTACTTGATCTCTAAGGGAAACTTTAGAGGAAACGTTGGTGGAATTTATTACGATGGATAACTTTTGAGAAACATTTTACGTTACTTTAGCCAGAGGAAGGATTTGTGACTTATTATTCAAGAAATTAACTTTGTTTCTTAAAATGAATACGGAATTTGATTTTTAAAAAAGTTACATCATATTATATTAAGTTGCTGTTTATAGCTACCGGAACAATGTTAAATGAAATGATCTGTATTATAGAGGAATTCTAATAAAGACTTAATTATGTTTGTGGATAGAAAAAAAGGGAAGACGTTTTACAACCGATATTTAAAATTAAATAATTGATTTGGGAATCAACTAGGGAGAAATGGAAACATCCTTGTTATGAAAAGGAATGATAAAAATCGTTTTTGTGGCACAAGTCAACGAACACTCCTTCAGTCTTGTCAACAGTGGCCTCGAATGTATGCAATACAGATTAAATAACTATGATGGCTAAATAATTTACGAATTTGATACTTAAATTTTTTAGCATACATTACTAAATAAAAACACAGAAAAATGTCAAGGGTTTCATTGATATCATAATTGATAGATGAGCGGAAACGAGAACGTATCGTGGACGAAGAGTAGAGTTTTGTTTCTGGCCTATTGAATGTAATCTGAGGTAACCTTTAAACGTGGTAGATTCTTCGTCTGCTTCATTGAAGGCAACTGCTTCCTTTTTTTCTGAGTTGGCAGTTCCTGCCGTTTCCGGACGAGTAACGACTTTGTTCCGGTAATGGCGCTGGCTGCGTTCCACGAGGTCCAACATTAGACCGTCAACTGTCCCCTTCTTATCTCCAGCACCCTTACAAAATGGAATAAAATATTAGTGCCTGGCTTTTATTAATTCCTTTAGTACGTTTCCCCTTGCTGGGCACAATCGACCAATGAATAGTCATAATCGTTCTGAGAACAAATCGACAACTCTGAGCTGTAGACATTATCTATGCTGTCAATTCGAACGATTTAATTTACGAAACGTGTATTTCTCCGTGTTAAATAAAGCACAAATAATCACCGCAAAACTAGGGCAAAGGGCTGTAATATTACAGGCGACTTTGATGTAGAAGTGAGATGGCAATCGAAGTAAGCGCTTTACCCCGGAATTAAGCTTTGAGGTCTTTAATAGTTACATGTATGGTTGGTATATCGGAGAGTGAGTATGGCTTGCACGTAACACTGAGTTACTGTCTGGCAAACACAACCACGCAGATTAGCACGTGCTGATCTTAATGCAGCAGATTACCATCACAGATCCAGGATACTGTTGTAATATATGTAATGGAACTCATAGTTGGTGAAACCACTCCCGCAGATTACGAGAATATTATGTTATAAAATAATGCATTGGGTTGTTTGACCGTTTTAATGCTGATATAATGGATAATAAGAAACCCCTTTTTCGATCACGGTTTTAAGAAGCTATTTTATTTCAGCAGTTTTAACAAGACGACGCGTTAAGCAACAAAAAATATTTTAAAAGTTGGCAACGTACGTTGTACGGATAATAGTGTTAAAATTGAATTTTTTAAGGATGAATATGGCAGTATAAGCTGCCGAAAGCTACAAATTTTGAAATAAAATAGCTTCTTAAAACCGTGACCGACAAAGGGTTTCTTATGACCCAATAATCAGTTTTAAATTAAAAGAAACATTTGATTATACTTTTGGCCTATCATAATTTCTCTAATAAATAATTTGATTGATAAAGATATTAATTTTATATGTTTTATCCAAACTTTCGTCCAATAAATCCCGGGAGAAGAAAGCGCAATAGTGTCCTTGAAATGTTAATTTTACTGGCGGTAGCGTTTGACGTTTATAATAAGTAATCAATGCTAGTCGATAAATGATTTTTGGTATCGTAAACGACTGAATTTAGTTCATAATTACGACGCAATAGAATGAATGTAAAAAGTAAGACACTGATTACAGTTTATTTTTGTTAATTGCCGGTGCATATGGGATCCGTTTGTGTGGATTGGAAAATACTGGCAGTTTTCCTCCAGTAGCTGTTTCTCTCGCTCTGTTAAAAAATCTGAACAATGTTTAATGATCGCGGTTTGAGTACATAATACCAGTCTGAAAGCTTCTAATTGCTGCAGGTTTTAAAAGCCGTATTTCGTTTGTAACCGCTATTGCTGGCGTGAGTTGGGTTTCCTTTTCTTCCTCGTCATTGCATAACTTCGATCTGGCGTGCCGTTGGCGGCCCTTATGGGAGAATACGGCGATAAGGAAAGCTTTTCCTACTTCACTTTAATTACGATATTGGATTGGGAATTGAGGACCAACGGTGTATTTAATGACCTTTTAAATTAGTTGGTTGGAGTACAAAACTGAAACATAGTTCTAAACCCTGTTTTATATATTTCACAGCATTTATTTTTTTAAGTCTTTATTAATAAACAATTTATAAATTTAGTATTTCAGAATTTGGAATTTTTAAAAAAAATTATCTCATCGTCTTGTTATAAAAAACGATTAATATTTTGAATGTTTAGATACGAGATGGTCGTTGCCAATTTCAGTGTAGTTTTGCAGTTGCGAACGTGGTGTCATGTGTGTTGGTACCTGTGAATTGTTATTCCGGGAGCAGTGGCCTTCCCTCCGGGACAAAGTTCCCGACTTTCTGGGTGTGTGTGTGCTGAGTGATGAAGGGCTATTGAATATCCGAACACGCCCAGACAGGCCGTTTGTCACTTGGAACTGCATACAGACATTAGCTTTCGACAGCTTAGGACATAAATCTCGAACATTGATGTATTCACGAAAAACGATACATCGTCTCGGTGCCAGGGATTTCGAGTCCCCGAGACTTTGTCCGGTATTATATTCTTGATCGCTTTAATTTTCTCCATCGAAGACGAGAATCCTGTGATGTTGCTTACAATGAAAAACTGCCGTAAAGTAACTAATAATCAATAACCGTCACATTCACACTAACAACAACCCTCCTCCCCAAAACAACCTCTACTTAAACAATTCATTAATCCCTACAAAAACAGGAATCACCTACCTCGGAATCATGTTTGATTCTAAACATCTCGTGGAAACATCATATTAACCCTTTCCTCTCCAAAAACAACCGTATATCCCCTCCTAAACGGAGAAACCCCTTTTACCATCAGCACAAAACGCCTCTTATACCTCTCCATAATACAACCCACCTTGTCCTATGCCTTGTCCATATGGGGAACAACAGCCATAATCCATTCAGTCTAAATTAAAATAAAACAAAACATAATCCTACGCACCATTACAAATTCTCCCTGGTACCTTAGAAATTCCGTCATCAAACTTCCCAAAGTAAACTCCGTAATCTCCAAATGCATAACCTCCCTAAATAATAGCGCCCTCAACCACCCAAACCCCACGATCCAACAACTCCATGACAATCCTCCTCCATCTCCACGCTTCCCTAGCCTCAAAAGAAAACTCCCAATAGACCTCATACATTCCTGCTGAACATCCTAACCCACCGTACCATCATGTCTCATCCTCATATATCCTCCAATAATCAGTTCACCGCCTGTCAACCCTAACCCACTCACGTCATATGCTTCTCAGGTACACACAAAAAATTGTTAATTTCGTATTTAATCTTAATCAATCTAATTGTGGTGTATTTGTGAATAAATTGTACTGAATGAGACTTTAGGACAAGTTTAAATTAATGATACCATTGATGAGTTGACTTGATTGTCCGATCTAACAGATTATAAACCACAGAGGTTTATAGAGTTTGTCTTATAGGTGATTCACGATTAAATAAGGATATAAGCTCCTGTGGGAGTTTTCTGGCTGGCGCTTCACCCCAGAGTGACTGAGGGACTCACCTCATCTACGTCGGGAATGCCTCGTACTCCCTCGTTTTTTTCTTCTTCTCAAAGTTCTCACATGCCGAGACACCTTAACTTATTTTGGGAGGTTTTTGTACTGGGATCGAAGACTTAGGCATAAGGCAAGAGTTGTCCACTGATTCCATTGGATCAATCGGCTAACTGCCTCCTAACACGGAGAAGGGAATGCTGCGACCCCACAGCAAACTCTCTCCCGTCATTCGAAGGGGGTGAGAATTGTATCCGACATACCTGATGCAGGTTTTCCTTGCATCTCTTTTAGGTGGAACACCGGGTATTATCCTTAAACTATATTCCGGAGGTCCTAGTGAACCCTTGGCTACCTTGCTCTACTTTCCACATCCCCCCTTTTCAATTCCCTTCCTATGCTATTAAAGGATAGTTGCCTGTTTCAGAATCATCCTCATGTAGCCCGTTAACAAAAAAAAGAGCAAGGTGATCCTATTATTTGTTTGTATACATTTAAGCTAATAGAACTGCCTGAAAGTATTTCCACTTTCCTACTAAATTAACCAAACGTACAAAATAGTATTTATGAAGCATCTAGTCACTTGAGTACTATTGCCCGTCGCATATTTTGCAGAATTTCAATACTACTAGCAGAGGATTTTCTGGGCCTAAGAATTTATCTTGAGTTAGAGTGACTTTTGACGAAATAACAACGGAGTTCCGGAACTCTTGAGAGCCAGTAACGCAGTTATCCTTTCCTAGAATTGTCGGCGTAGTTCTTCTTAAGAGCCGACTCACCCTTTTTCGGATGCGCTTGGAATCCATCCCCAGCATCCAGGAACAGAGATCGCCTGTACGGTCTAGTATGCCCAATTTACGACAGGACCAGCTTCCTGATAAGCTCAAAGAGTCCGCCTCCTCCGCCTCCGCCTCGGTCGGAAGGCGTTTCAATTAAAGAGGAAACACTCTTTGCCAGCTTCTTTATTCGGTTCCCGTCGTGTTGTGTTTCAGACGTCTCGTTTAAATGAACGAAATTATCAGCTTCTCTGCCACACAGTATTTACTAAACCACGAGAAAATAATTTGATTTGGGCTGTCGAAGCACCAATCCAATCCGATCGTTCTTGTTGCGAATCATTCGGAAGAAAGTTGACCGACACTTCAGTCCATTTTCATTCTGAGACATTAGTTCAAATATGTTATAAAAACGCAAGGCGTGACAGTTGCAGTCTATACAACTGCACGTATGGAAAATAAACGAAACGTCGCTTAATTTGAGTTTCATGAATTACCTCTGAAGCTGTCGATGGTTTGGAGCTCATAAAGGCATGGATGGAAATGTTAATGAGGCATGCGGGACTTTTTGTGTCAGGAGAAGATGACTTTGATTTTCAGGCAATTTGAGGACGTTTTAGTCCTCTGGCTACGGAAGTTTCGGGGATCCCCCACATTTTACCGCAACTGGATCAATCAGCTGCGAACCTGCGCGCTGGGCGATCTTTCTGCGAATAAAACGGTTTATAAAGGTATTGAAAATAACTTTTGTTTATGCCTTGTCTCATGCTTTCTTAACACTTAATAATTGATTCCTGGGCATTTTTAGCGCTGACTCCGAAAACGATCGTTATTTTTTGCATTACGTTAGGTTGTTTTTAGCAAATAGCAAATTTTATAAAAGTAGAAGAATTGCGTAATATGAGACTTAAAAGTATATTTAAGTGTAAGCCAAAAAATTAATGAATTATAAGAATTAAACGTTTTAAATCTATTTTGAAATCTTGGGTTTTCGTAATTTTTCCACTTTTTTCAAATTAAAAAAAATACATACGTGTTAGATAAACATGAAGATAATTTTCAAATTTAGCGTTATAAAATACATATGAATCAATTGCCAAAAATAAATAAACACAATCATCTTAAACTTCTGTTATCTTCACATCTGTATCGGAGGTTGGTGAAATCTTTCTGAAGACACAAATGAGTAGAGACTTCCAATAATTTATTACATGATGGATTTACAAGCGGGTAGAATTTAAGTTCCTCTTCGTTAAAACGTCACATGGTTATGGTTTGAATTAAAGTTGAATCCTTTCAAAATTAGTGTTCAATATCTTTTGTGTCTAAGCGGCTACTTCCTCTTAACGATAATCGTGCGAACTTTCTGTATTTCTTACTCCGATCAACTTGTTAGTTGTAAGACGATTTTGAAGAGTTGCAAGCAGAAATGAAGAAACTACTTGGGAGAAACTATTGTTACTGTCGGCGAAGACGATATTGACACAATGAACGTCAAAGTTAGCCGAAGCCAGAGAGAAGTGGAACAAAAGTTGGGGATTCAATTTAGCAAGGATAGACAAAGTGAAGGAGACGTCAATACTAGTATCATACAAGCAAATAGAGCTATTACGTATAGCTGTCTCGCGAATTGTCTTGGGACTTTTCTAATGTTCTCAAAGTTTTAGAAAGACGGTTTTGAAAAATTTTCCTTCTGTAAGTCTCAGCTTGTAATTCCGACAAATTAGGATATTTAAAAATGATATAATACGAATTAAGTGGGGTGTTATTACCATTTTTGGGGTAGCTTAAATTTGATGGCATAGAGCGAAGAAGAAAACTAAAAGAATTTAATTTTTTTATTATTTATGATGGAAACAATCCGTCATCATAGATCCTTACACTAAAAGAATCTACTAAGTAGAGAAGGCCACGAATAACAAATAAATTATAGAAAAGGTAAATAAGCTTTTCCTTATTAATTTAGTACGGATGCACAATTGCTATAATATTAATATATTTAATTTGTATCTATTCAAGTACAGTAAATTGATAAAAAGATGCATGTATGTTTGTATATTATTTATATGAGTTTACCAAACACTGTATGGTTGATCGAGGAGGGGTAAGAAACCCCTAGCTTAATCGTGTAAGGGATTATAATTATAATATATATGAGAATGGGCCATCACGCGAAAATCTGTGCCATCACAGAGCACTGAGAGAGACAAAATATGTCTAAATACACAATGTTTAATTCTCCGCAATGCGGCGTATATTTTTACAGTGAAGTACTATCACATTTAATTAATTATATCCCGCAAAATATGTTCACGTGGAAGGATGATGGTAAAAATTACGAAAGATTTTTTAAATACGTAAGTTTCTATACTTCCATTTTATTTTGAACCGCCTTTTAACTTACATAATGTAACAAACCGGATGAATCTGTGGATATCCCGATACGAAGCCAGCTCAGGTCTTCCATAATAATTTCTGGGAATTCTTTATATAGGGCACCAGGTAATTTTTCCAAATGAAAACTATCAAAAGATTTTATTTAAACAAAACAATCCATTATAGATAATAGATATACACCGGGTGTAGTCATTAACACAATAAACTTTCCTACGGGTCTCGTCGTCGACTTAATTAAAATATAATCACACCAATTTGAGTTGGCGTCGCACCACTTGATTCTGTGATGTGTTCGACACCCTTCACGTATGGTTGCGATTTCTCGCAAACCCACTCCATGAGTGTCCGTCAACGACTAATTTAGGACTGACGGAACAATTGAAGCGAGAACCTTAGGGTACGTGTGTATTTTGAATTTTGTTTATCTATAATTGCAATGCCTGATGAAATAATTTTGTTGATAGAATTTCACAGAGACGTGATTACACGTAATTATTATTTTTTATATTCAAGAGTTGACAGATTTTATTATTTTTTATATACTATAATTCTTACTATAATTTTCGCGCAGATGTCTCTGATGTTTCGAAGTTTGAGTATTAAATAAATTGTTGGGACAATATATATTTCATGTGGCCAATTTTACGGAAGATGATTGATAGTTTTGATTGTCGTGGTAAGATTGAGCAAATTACATAACTAACTGAAAATCGCCAGTCGATCAACTGTACGAGTCTAATGGAAAGAGCAACGCCTGACACCCTGCTAGTAAAATATAAAGGCAGCGGTGATAGTAAATGACCATAAGTTGTCATGAAATGGCGTATAAATTGAGTTTGGATTGAAACTTTAATTTATTTTTGCCTGAGCTGTCGGCTAATAATATAAGCATTCCTCAAAGTTTTGATGTAGATTGACTTTAAACTTTATGAGTATATAAATAGACCAGGTTTTGGTGTTAATCTATAAGAGTCACAGAGTTTCTCCCTGCTTTGCAGTTAGGGTCGGGTATAGCTACGTAGTGGAAGGTCGCCATAACTTTCCACTTGTGCAATATGCAGACCTAAGAGCAGGAGAAAGTTGAAAGCCAGAATGGACCAAGCAAGACGCGTTCCTCCTCTCCCCGGTCTACATTAAACGCTTCGCGCCATTTATTTTAACGTCCACCCTCCCCATCAACGCGGAGTCCTTTAATTAAAGCACACTGAAATTAAGTAACAAAAATTCAGAATGACATTAAAGGGGTGGAAAAATGTAGTGAAAAGTAAATTGTTCACAGTCGTCATATTTACAAATCATCAAATAAAAATATATTTAAATTACTAATATATGCTGACGTAGAAAATTAATATTATTCGTCTAATAAAACTAGAGAGAAATATTAGATTTATAAGTTCACGTTACGATTTGCATTTTCGAATTAACACAAATTTGCTGCTACACTTTTTCCACTTCAAAATAATATAGTTCAGTTCCTATCGTAAACTAAAAATATACGTCAAATAATTAGATTTAATTTTAAGGCTCGTTACAGCAATCAATTCACAATCAAAGTAATATAGAAATAAGTTTATAATATTTATAAACAACGAATAAAATAAAAGAACTGGAAATAAAGCAGCATTCAAATATGATAATAGTACAAATTTTCACGTGTATATGATCTTATTGGCTATAATACTTAATGCCATTATACCAAATATTCCAGAAATGTTTTCAGTGACGTTTTTAATTACTCGAATGTAGTTTACCACAACAGTACGAATTTTAAAGTAACAGTGGGACTATTTTTTGTTATAAATTAAAAATATAATCTGTTCACATTTTTAAATTAGATTTGGACATATTAAATCCACCAGTTCTCTAGCAGAGAAAATAGAGCAAATAAAAATTATATACAAAATTAAAAAATCAAGTAAAATAAAATACATTAAATTTGGTATTAGTAATCGGGAAAAGTTGAAAATAGGAAAGTATATGTAGGGAAACATTTTAATACTAGCACGATAAAAAAATCTTTAATTTTGAAATCTGACACTTCAAAGTATTCCCAGGCATGAGAAAAAAATTAGTGTGCTTTTTTTAATTTTTTATAATTCGCATTCCCAATTACAATTATTAGAAGTGTTACTTCGTTGTAAATAATATTTGTATTATTACAAAGTAGTTCTATTCTCTTAACTTTCATTACCGTCGAATATTTTTATTATTAGACTTTTAGTTACCACTTACTTGTTTTTCTTGCATATTTTTTTTATTGACCACTTAAAAGCGATAATTCTGTGAGGTGAAGTTTTCACGGTCTCTTCTGTTCGATTGACCGGCTTATATGTAAATAGTTTACACACATGTTGGTAATCAATTTCTAGTGTTATGTTTGTTCATCTAAGTGCACTGCTGTGTAAATCCAAAGCGAATGCGAAACCAACCAGACGACAGATAGCGTGCCATTTAGTCGTCGGTGTACGCTTACTTTATTCTAGTGTTTCTGTCATCTAGTGACTACATTATAATATATTTCGCCGTTACAATATGAAATTCTAATAAAAAGTTACTACATGAATTCGTAGTATATAAATAGATTTCCACGCTCAATTTTTTGTTCACGTAAATTTTTAATTCCTCGAGGGTTACTCAGAAAAATCTAAGCTTATTTTCATTCTTTCTGGATAGACGTGTTCTCCTTGGTATTATTATTTTACATATTTTAAAAAGAAGCAGTCTAAATACAGTCAATAAACTAGTGGTAAAATATATATCACACATCGTTTCTGCTAGCCCTGTAGCTTTCTTCAGGTGCTGAAAAATCTCCGCAAAGACACACAGCATGAACCAATTTATCTTCCTTGTCATACTTTTGATTTAAATATATGTGGATATATATATATATTCTTTGTGAAACGTTCGGAAAATCACGGAAACGCTCGGCTTCTGCTTCATCAAGGAAACAAGATTGCAGAGAGTACAATTAAAAACCAGTTTTCCATTTTAAAAATTACGTTATATTACTTAATGTTTATTATTTAAGGTGATTGAAGTACTTCGAAGTAGATACTTAATACTTCTACTGCTTATGGTATAATAGCATATATACCTAATATTTATTGTATTGTCTAAGGTGGTTGAAGGTACCTAATGTTACTTAATGCTTCTATAACCGTAACATATTGAAGACGCATGGTTACTACATGAAGTACTTTTTGGGCCATCGAAATAAATATCAACGATTTCTTTCCATTAACCTAGAAGACGCTTGGCTAATGAGCAACTGGCTAGATTCAGGGCTAGACAATACCTGAACAGGATTAGGAATAATCAAGCGGATTTAAAAGTAGAGGCATGCCTTTTCGCATAACTAAGGCTTTTTTTTGGTTAACAGGGTACATGAGGGTGATCCTGAAACAGGCAACTCCCCTTTAATAGCATAGGAAGGGAATTGAAAAGGGGGATGCGGAAGGTAGAGCAAGGTAGCCCAGGGTTGACTAGGGCCCCCGGGCTATGGTTTAAGGATCCTACCCGGCGTTTCACCTAAAGAGATGCAGGGAAAAACCCTAGAAAACCTGCATCAGGTAGGTCGGGCTAGTGGGTACTACTCCTGCGCCCTTCTGATGACGGGAGACTGGATTGTTGTGGGAACGCAACAAACCCGCCTCCGTGCCTTGTTCAGTATTGAGAGGCAGTTGGCCGACTGGTCCAATAGGATCAGCGAACAACTCTTACCGTATGCCGAAGGTCTTCGACCCCCGTACATACACCTTAACTAAGGCAGCCGGTTCTGAATTATATACCCGGAATTGCACAAACGCACTACGACTTATAAAGTCTCCCTGAAAAACTATTCATCAAAACATTACTGTCAATGAAATACTGTAGCTGGCTAATGTTAATGAATTCCCTGGCACGGCGTATTATTGAAAATACGAGTATACTAGAGCACCATAGATGAAACACACATTAGTTGTCAAAGAATAATTCTTTTTTCTGTTATTTTAGTGATTATTTTGGTCTCGTTAATATATGAATTACATTTTCCAGGTTCAACTTGGATATGATTATAAACTCATTTTGGTATTTTCTACCCTATTGAAAATTAAATCATAGTGTCCAGTATACATAGTAATGAGTACTGAAACGAAGCATTTGAGAAAATGAGATTGTCAGTTGACCTAAATGGAGACGTATTTTGGGAACAAGGAAGGGGCGGGGTAATGGTAGAGTAAACGTGGTTTAAATTGACGACGGACATAAAGCGTATAAGTTATTTTCCTGTTTCATAGCGCGTTAGTTTTACCCAGAAAGCGCTAAAAGGCGTTAATTTCGGGCCTTATTAGCCGCTTTAATTTTGATGATGCCGTAAGTTTCCCCCGTTCCCAGAGATGGCGGCGGCTGTTTTCAGCGGGTTTCCACGATAAGCACAGGATGTTAAGTTATGCGCAGAGGTCCTACCACCTAGTAAAAGCTGCGATAAACATCCTCGGAGTTTACTTCGCAGGGTAGACCTAAGTGCTTTCTGCGATCGCGAGGGCTCGAAAATGAGATGCGACTGCATGCAGCCCCGAGCAACGTAGCCACACCGTATTGATTTTAACTTCCGTTTTGTGATGAATTGTAAGTATTGTCTGACGTCAACATCAGCTGTGATCTGTTTACAGATATGCATTTTATCACATAGCCGTTTCTATGGAATCTCAGAAAGTTGTGAACAAATAGAGAAAACGTACTCATAAGTATATATTTATTTACATTTTAAAAATATATTCCAAATAGAATACTAATTATAAATCGTTCTCGTATTTTAAAAAGTGTATTGCATTAAGTTTAATAAATTTTATACTTAAAAATTCACTTTAAATTTATTAAGCAATATTTTATGTCATGTATATTTTAATACGGACGTATAACTTTGTTATAATACAATTTTTCAAAAATACATGAGTGATATACTATTCTCTAAAAAAACTTTGTGATACAATTTTTAAAAACGCGAACGGGACAAATTTAAATTTAATATATTAAAATATAATATACAAGTGTCTATTCATAAATTGCAAATAAATATATTTGTGTGAATTGTAAGTATTGTCTGACGTCAACATCAAATAAATATATTTTTCATTAACGCCTTTCGGGAAAATTATAATAATAAAATATTTCCAAAAAACGTGAATATATTTTTATATATCACGCTGTTTTTCGAGCGACTTAATGCTTTGCATCAAAGTTTTGTCATATGCGGAAAAACACAACAATTTTTTTGTGATTTATTTTCTAGGTAAATGTCGAGTGTCGCGACACAAAGTTTCCTTTGTTGTTTTGTTTCGATCCAGATCTTTAGTTGGTTGGTCGCTTGGGTTGATCAACAGTCAACGTTGCGGAAGATTGACGAGCTTCTCCATTGATCGGAGAATAAAGTGTGACGTGTTGAAAAATGGGAAGGAAATATGAAACAGAAAAAAGAATTAGGCGACAGCAACGTTGGCTAAAATTATTAAGGCGTCTCTCAAAATACATTAATCACTTGACACGTAAGTTTTTAGAAGTATACTCCCTATTGAACCGATGTTTTTTTATGCTTATTTAATAGTTATACTGTTTCTTGCATATCAGTAGCCTTCACTGGTGGCCAAGGAGATGGTTTTGAAAGCTTTAGACAAGCCTGTGGGCTTCACCGTGGTTTTACAATTGTTAAATAGCAATATTATGAAATGGGTCTCTAAAACTGAAATAGTAAAGTATAATAATTTTCGTTCCTTAAACTGGACGACGTGGTATCATCTTGAGTTTTCTTTAATAATTTGAAGAAATTATATAGTATGGTACACCAGATAAATTTTTAAGAATAAAAATTGTTCCGTCCTTTAAATGTATTATGCAGCAGTGTGTTTTTCCCAGTCTCATTTCCCGTTAGGGGGTGAACTGAAATTTAATTTATTTTTCTAAATGTCACAATCAAACTCATATAATCTCTCATAGCACCGATTTCGACACCAAACTTGACTGTTTTATTTTTATCGAAATGAAACATACACGAAAATTTAAGTTTTAATCCCTGAAATTTTCATTGAAATCCGTTGAGACGTTTCAGAACCTATTCGAGACAAACATACAGACAGAGTTTCATTTGAAGTTTGTTCCTGAAATGCGGGTTTTTTTCTTTTAACCGAGGAAACGTTTTTACGGTCCGGTAATTTTTTGGAAGAGAGACGTGAATGTCATATCTGGATATTTTCAATAGAATGGAGCACCAAGGAATCTGTAAATCTGAGGATTTATCGACGATGGATTGCGTCAACCATTTCGCGAATGCACATTCAACACTCAAGAATATTTTTTTAATCTGTTGATTTATATATATATTGTAACATGAAAAGTTACACTTCACAATGCAGGCCAGCTTGCGAGTTGCAATTGTTGAGGAACTGACGCAACTTGGGCCAACAATGTAGTCTGGAGAGTTGGGGTCGTCATGGGGTAATGGAAGGAGCAGGTTGTGTCGGCGGGACGACGAGAGAATGACCACGCCCTGCAGATATAATTTTTTCTCATGCTCTGATATAAATTAAAACTATTTAAAATCAATTTTTGGTATTTTTATGAAAAATACCTGGCGCCCAAAAAGAATTAGAAATCCTCGAATACGGAGGAACGACGTATCTTCTACAATATATATATTTAATGACTCAAAAATTTAATATAGTGACTAAAAATTAAACGATTTATTTTGTAACACACTGCATTTTTTAGATTTTTTCAGTGTCGAGTACTATACTTGGAAATTATGCCATTCTCTTATTTCGCGAGTCTTAAAGAATTTGTTTGTTGTTAACTCAATTGCTTTTCCGTGCAACTACAAAATATTATAGTTTTCAACTCTTCGGATTGTGCCTATGAAATAAACTTTTACTTCCCTCAAGTTATCCTTATTCTCTCCGGGAAGCAGAAGGAACGGCTGATTATGGGAACAGGGAGAACTGAAAGGGACGTTTCAGGCAATTCGTTGTGATTTATTGAGTAGGCAATCTGGGCGACACCTATTTGAAATGCTTGATTGTGAGATTGAAATCCCGTTTTGCGGCAGGGGGAAGGCAGAGAGGAGGCAGTCCCTTTGAAATGAGACGGTCCGTCCCCTCAGGAATTCGCAATAAAGTTCTGTGGGATCTTCGGCGTGTGATCTGACGCCATCATGAGGGCCTTCCCAGTTATTTAGTTGGTTTCGTGGGAGATGCAACTCAAAACGTAGCACTTGGTTTGCTTCCTGGATTATCAAGACCATACGAAATAAATTAAAAAAGCAAACTTTCTTTAACAAAACTACCACTCTAAAAAATTTACAATCTATGATGGGAATTTTTAAGAATGGATTTAAACAGATTTTTAGATATTTTTATGTAATTTAAAGGTTGAGGATTAATTAATTTAATTAATCACGATGTAAATTCAGACTATTTGATTGCTCGTACCTAAGTCTACAGAAAGTTTATTTCACTGGAGGAGGAAGAATATAGTTTTCAGAAATTGTTACTCAGTGTTATATTCAACGGAAAAATAATTTTTCCTCTGTTTTATAATAAACAGAAATTTTTTTCCTCGTTGATATTTGGGAGTCTTCTTTATCTTTATATATTCTTGTCGTTGACTATTGGCGTTAACACGTCCATCTATTCCTCAACACTTTCTCAATAACATTAATAAAAAAACTTACAATATCTAAATAACGAACAAAATTTATAATGTTGCTATAGAAGTGCAATTTTCACACAAATGCATGCATATAATTTTATAAATAAATCATGAAAATTATAAATGAAATAATAAGATTAATCAAATAAAATACAGTAAATGGCCAAAAGTCTTAAGTAGAAGGATTTTAATCCAGTATAACACGTTTCGTACGCAAAATTTAAGTTCATTATACGACTCTGTATTATTATAATTAAAAATTGCATTCATTACCTTTGATGTGTATGGATTTGTAAAAATTCATTTCAACAATAATGGTTGTGCGATATGTTTCTTTGGAACAGTCTTCCCTCATTTCGTAATAAAAGCATGTACGTTTGTATAATATTTAGACTGATTTAGAGATGTGGGAAAAAATTTCAACAAGACATGGAAGAAAAATACTCGAGTGGGGGAATATTAGAGAACATACGTGGAAGGAATTATAGTTAAAAAATGGATTAATGTGCATGTTAGCGGGAGTCTATGACCTCACCGTGCATTGAGAAAAACAATCCACGGAAATACGCCATGCTTAGCTTCAGGAAATATGACGTCTACAGTCTACAGCCTGCTGTCTCATCCGACCAATTATATTCTGAAATAGACAAGCTCATGGAACGATGATAATAAACTAAATGAAATATTTATAAATACGCAAGTTTGTATATATTTCCCTGTTATTTATAACCGCCTTTTAGCATGACATATATTCACGGAACAGCAAGTGATTTCAAATTCGACTTTGACCAATTAGAGAATAAATACAATTAAATATATGTAATAATAAATGGTGGATGGATGTTTGTTTGAATATTCTTAATAGAAATTTAAAGACGTAGGTAAATTGCAACAAAACATAGTAAGCATTCTTAAAAACCGGGAAACCCAGTGATGGCTGACTACAATTATAGGGTAAGAAAGCAAAAGAAAGGTTTATATTTATCAGTACTGACAGCAAACATCAATATAAATACAGATGACATTCAAGGTTTTCCTAGACAATACCGTAAGGCTTAGAAGTAACGGAGTAGGCGCATGTTAGAAATATCGCCAAGTAATTAGGTTGAGTGCCTACCGTTGGTGAAATACATTGAATAACATCTGAATTACCATAGTAAACCCGTAAGAATACTAATGAATTTCTCTAAATAGAATGCAAGGTCTCGTGTTTCCACTACTGCTTTTACTTTCATGTATCTCCACTCAATTAGCGTCTGAATTTAATACACATTAGAAATAAAATATAGAAATCACGTTGATTATCACTTGAGATTAACATAGAGAAAGGAACGCCATCTCAGCAAAACATTTATATATAGAACAGAGCCACCCACTCACTTTCTTGGTATTCAGAATGCAGACGCTGCAGTCTGATTGAAAGTCTTGAAGCGTAGTAATGGAGGAAAATATAGGTTCTGCATAAAAGGTATCGACAAAGGAAGGAAAAATGTAAAGGAATCTGAGAATAGAGAAACTGCGGATTCTCTCATCGCAAGAGCTTCGTTTGAGTAATTGAAGCGTGAGTCTTAAATAATATTCTTCACACGCATAGGCTAGATCTAAAATTTTTTGCATTCCAAGGAATGAAACTGAATTACGGCGTATTTTTCTATAAAACTGAGGAACTATTTATTACTTGAAATATAATTTTTTTTTGTCTGTATGACTGTGCCATTGTTAATTTATTGAACTTGTCTCACTGTGTTGAGATTGATTATAACTTACATGCCTATAGTTGGTCTTCACTCTAAAACTACAGATAATAAACTAGAAATTTCATTCAAATATAAATTGCTCAGTTTTTAATTAAATTATTGAAATAAAAATAATATAATTGAAGTATTTTTTGCCTTTAGTTAAATTATGAAGAAAATTTAATGCATATATCTTTACCCGAAGGAGTCTCAAAATTGAGGACGAAATGCATATGAGTAAAAGAAAGAACTTATTTTGTCAGTGAATTGGTCATTGATTTAATAATATATAATTTTACATCCTAGTTTTCTGACTTAAATATTGACAATAAATAAAAAACGACCAAAAAAGTCAGCATTAAATATATAACTATTTCATTTCCATTTTGAGACTTCTTCAGGCCTACTACAAACATAATATTACAATAAAGTCTCAAAATGGAGGTGAAACTTCGCTTTTGTTAATAAATAGTTATATATTTAATTCTGACTTTTTTGGACGTTTTTTATTTATTGTAAATATATATATATTTTGAAAAATCGACATAAGGCAAATTTGTTATTTATTCAAGAAGGTTAAATAAAAGCGCAATGGCTGTAATTAAAAAAACATGGAGGCAAAATAATTTTTTTTCAAGCACTGTGTGCATATTATTAGAAGTAGGCCTACATGTTTACTCTAGTGAAACTATTATGTGGACTTTCTTTGACATGTTCTCTTTCTAGCTGTGTATTTCATCTAAACTTAGTCCATTTCTCTCAATTCTGTTCTATTTGTTGTAGCCTTTCTCATATATGGAATTTTTATCAAACGATTTCTTTTCTGACATCTAATAATTTACTAATTTTAACTGGGCAACGCTGTTGGTTTAACTATCAACCATCGAGTGCAGTGTTCCATAACCATTTTTTTTCAAATAATATAACACTATTCACATATAAAGTAATATATGGGCTCATTTGGAACATATGGGTAAAATATAAAGGGCTTTGACCAAGCAAAGTGATAGATTAATAGGCCACTTTTTGAGACATGAGGATCTCGTAAAATTAGCATTAGAGGGATCGAAGCAGATTACGAAGGATGTGGGATGTCGTAGCTATGTAGAAGTGTAAAAATCT
This sequence comes from Eucriotettix oculatus, assembly GCA_034510155.1. Lineage (NCBI taxonomy): Eukaryota > Metazoa > Arthropoda > Insecta > Orthoptera > Tetrigidae > Eucriotettix > Eucriotettix oculatus. Next base: position 15,442,800 of record CM067379.1, read on the forward strand.
TGCGCAGAATAGGTTAGCATGGAGGGTTAGTTTTAGGACTGATAACCTCCACAACAACATGAGGTACTTAAACAATTATATGATGTTGAATTTATTTAAATTTGAAATATATTTGTGAATTTAAAATGTTTCGCAAATATAATATGCATTGACCATTTAGTTAATGACTAAAAGGGGAAAAAATCTAATTTTATATATACAAAAGAACATTATTTCCACCGTTTAAATTAATCATATTTTAAATAATAATCATTAGAAAGTTGTAACTAGTTGTACAAGGTATTATGGGCTTGTAATGTGGAACGGAGTGTAACTTTTGATTGCAAACACATATATTTACTAACTTCCGCAGGTTTTCCCGGTGAACTAATTGTTGAAATGATTCTTGCGTTTGCAGCCGGGTGGCGTCGACATCTTCCAGGTGGAATGACTAATCCGGTCTCTATAAAGAGGTAGAACATCTACCGGATTAGTCATTCCACCTGGAAGATGTCGACGGTGATTGTCGACGAAACGTCGTGAATTTACAACGCCACCCGGCTGCAAACCCAAGAATCATTTCAACACATATATTTACGTTACCGTTGTTGGAGAACCTTTGGAAAATTAAGAATAACGTATGCTAGGACGGTGAAACTCGCGTTGAAGTGAATGTGTTGTCATGAGGTCTTGTAACTGAATCGTATCCTGGGGCGTGACTCCTGGTTCCTATCTTCACTGGCTGCTTTCTTCTTTGGAGCTTCACCTCAGACAATATTAGAATATTTAAGATCCACCGTCAAATATTATCTGAAATTTGGAAGTTCGAATCTCACAAAATTTCAGGTCACTCGTCGCTCTTTATTAAATCAAAATCAGAAATAATATTTTTTTTGGCCCAGTTGGTTTGAAATATTGTTCCAAAATAAAATAAGCGTCAAAGCACAAAGAAACGGTTTCGTGTTGCCTAGTGTTGCCGATAACTTTGTTGACCGCTGTCAAATGTTTGACGTGTTCGCTAGTCAACAAAGTGTTGACCTACCACCCTTCATCCGTACGACTGGTAGTGAGCGAGTTTGTTGGCCCGAAGCAGATAGTCACGTCGCGTGGTTACGGTCACGGGCCGTCAGCTGTAACGTCGATTCCGTCCCAGGTCCGTCCGCCTTTCCTGCAAATACACGTCAAAGATCAGAGAGCCGCCTTCTTATGGATCGCTGTGGTCAGATCACACAGATAATCCTAAGGGACGTGGCTTACGTAACCTACTCTCAATATTGATATTGCGGCGGCTAACGACACCCCGACAGACATCTTTGCTCGAAAGCGATTCTGTGAAACTTCTCATATCTTAAGAACTATAAAACTGAAAATGAGAAATATAAAAAACCTATAAACCAAGAAACGGGGTCATAAGAGGCAGCATTGAATGGACAGACTATATTGAACCTATCCTCAAAATATTTAATTCAGAAACTCAGTTCCTCAATCTAACCAACGGAGATTTAAAAATTATAATCTAAACAAATTATTGTTCAAGTAATAATTACAAACGAAAAAATTTTAAATTCATGCAGCCTTTGATAAATAAATTATTTTACCAAGATGAAAAATTAAATCTTTTTGGGTAATTATAATAAACTCATAGTGATCAGATGGATATATCACTTAACGTTCACATATAATTAAATAGTATTAAATAACTGATCAGTTAAAAGACAATAATAAATTTTAAATTAAAACACAAAGAGTAGCCAAAAGTCATAAATAGAAAATTTTAATTAGAAAACGTTTCGTACCCTAACGTTTGGCTCCCGGACGTTGCAGGAGAAACAAACTTTGAATTAATTAAAGAAATGAGGAGGTCCTTAAAGTGGGGGTGGGGGAGGAATAGTTTTGAAAATATTTTTTTTTCCATTTCTGACTTTTGGTCACTCTTTGTGTTTCAATTTATAATATGAAGTCAGATAATATAATTAATTTATGTTTTATGATAATTTCTTGTCTGTAAATGGTCGTTAAGTTAATTATATTTAATTACTTTCATTATATGACTGTTTGGAATTAATAACTAGTAAATCGACCTGTAAGTCAGAGCAAATTTAATATAAAAGCTATTAAAATTATATTAACATTAGTTTATTAGTATTACTAAAGTTAATAAAGTGAAACGCTCGGAAAAACCACGGAAACGCTCGGCTTTAGCTTCATCAAAGAAACCACGTTGCAGAACGTACACTTCAAACCAGTTTTTCATAATAACAATTACGTTATGTCACTGAGTTTAAGGTGATTGAAGTACTTCTAAAATTGAAATCGTTAAGATGTAGAGATATGAGAGAGTCCAGAGCCCGGGTAGATTTATCTTCTTAAGAAAATACAATAATATGGAAAGAATTAGTTTCAATACATGGTGTAAAAATTCAGAAATGCATTCCAAGAATATGTGGATGGGAATCGTGACGTCCGTCGTAGGGTATAGAGAAACTAGCGACCTTCTCGCTTTTTCCTCTCCAGCATCATGTACAATCGTGCAGAATTACTAGTAAAGCGTCCGCCGTACGTAAAGAGGTATTTCAAGTTTAGCGGAAACCGTCATGATTTGCCTCGGGGGTAAGGTGTACGAGTAATTGCACGTTTCAAATGCCGAAATGACACATCGGTCCGTAGTAAATTGGGGCGTTGAGGAGAGAGTCCCGTTCCAGAGATGGAAGATCTCAGCTTTGCGTGACTTGTCCTACAGTTCCGCTACTTGCCAACTAAGTAGATTCCATTCTCCCGGCCTCAGTGCGAAACAATTCCGTTTAGGATTCTCTTTTCCTTGAGGCTGTTCAGCTGCACGACTGTCAGGGTCACGGGGAAACGAGTTAACGAATCCGCTATGTTTCGTACTGTAATTGTAATTTAATTACACAACCCGGAGGGAATTCGTACGTTTGGGTGTGATAGGATTGTGCCTCAACTTTACTATTTCAATACGCAATTTTATAACATATCCATAAATATATTTACCAACATTATAAAATTGATTCTGCAAACAGCAATCATTATCATAAACTTTATTCATGGTAGATATGTTATTTTAAATATGTTATAAATTAATGACTCAGTAGGCATAGATAAGATTTTTGTTAGTCAAAAACGTGTTATTAGAGCAATATGTGAGGCAGGTTTCCTCACCAACTTCTTGCAGAACTCTGTTCAAAAAGTTAGGCATTTTCACTTTAACGTGCCAATACATTTATTCATTACTGTTATTTGTAATCACAAATAAGCACTTATTTTTTAATAATACTGATATTCATCCCTTCAATACAAGGAACAAAAATAATCTGTATAAAAAATGTAAAACATTGTCAATTGCACAGAAAGGAAGGTGTGCATTATCCATCTTCAACACGTGACTGCAGTCAGCACAGAATTAAACAGTTGTCCGATAATCAAGGTAAATTTAAGACTGAATTACGCTCAGTTTTGCTTAGCCACTCCTTCTATTCAATAAAGGAATTTATAGAAGAATCGGAGAAGAGTAATTTATAATAGTTTATAATACAAAAATTTGTTATAAGTATATTTATCTTTTATACAATAAAATAATGTAATAAATGTACACCCTGACTCATTCCACATCCTTGAAGCTTAGCTTCTTTACAGGATCTACGGAATATGATTATTATTATTATGACCTGTGAATAATTCGTATAAAATCTTCACGGTAAACCAACCGGGTCAGGTTTTTAAAAGAACACAACGTTTCTGCGGTCATTTTCTGCCGCCATCTTCAGGCTATATATGTTATAAATTCATTGCAACAGAATTTTATATTGATTCATGTGCTTGATAAAATACATGCTCTTGGATGTAATTTTACGTTCTTACTGGACAGGGAGTGTTTTCCATGGCGTGTATTCTCAATGTACCGGCATAAGTAATTAACCAATTTAATATTTAAAGATAGCGCATTTTTTTAATGAACCAGAAAATTTCGTTAATCGATTAAAGTACTGTGAGTTTTGAAGCCGGTCATGCTCCGGCGGAAAATGTTAATAAAACTCATTCGATGCCGGTTAAATTACTTGTAACCAAGAGATCAGTACAGAATTAAATACTGTACAGAGCTAGTTGAAACACATTTGCGCTATTAAGTTTCCAGGACGGTCACGTAGTAAAGAGTTGACAATGTAATATGCAAATTTGGTTACGGCATTTCAAAAGGAAAGTTTTAACGTTTTTCATTAACCGCAAGTTGAAAGGAATTAAAACATTAAGGCCGTAATTCCCATCCGTGTCTTTTGTCTTAAAGGTATGGCTATGCGAACAGTGGTTCATCATTTCTTGAATTGCTTTACATTGTATAAAGTGCTCATAGTCTTAGCCTTTCTTTATTTGGTTGCAACCTATTTCCTCGTTTCTTGGTAGCGGAATTCATTGGATTCATTCATTAACGAGAACTTCCCTGAGTGTCATAAAACCTTAGTAGGAAAACGTCCAAGTTGATAAATGAGAGATATATTGAATTACTAGCAAGGGGCCATGCCCGGCTACTTATTTATATTAGCCCTGTACAATATTTAATTCGACACTAATGTGATTTAAGCGGCATAGAGCGCGTTGTCATACCTCTCTATCCCCTGGGTCTAAGAACGATTTTAGAAAGTCTTATTTACACAGGGAGATATAAGTAATTGAACTATGTGAATCTCTTCTTATTTGCCATTTGTAAATACAAATCTTGATTCCAATCCCCGATTTTTTAAAAAAAATTCCTATTCGTAATTACGGAGATATCTCACTGTGACGTCACCTCTCACTCCCCTACAATCTCTAGTCGTTTACATGATGCGAACTTAAACCAAAAGATAATTTCTAACCTCAAAATTGTGTTTTAAACAACTTTGCAATTTTTTTATGTCAAAAGCCTACAATTAAAAAGTCATAAAATTACACGTAACAAAATTTTTCGAATGTTCTCATTTATGCAATTCAAAAAAATATATCAAATCATAATGATTAAAAAAATCTTCCAAATGTCGACCGGACCAGGGACCTCCTGTTTTCGGGCGGGTACTCTACTACTGAGCTAATCCAAGGACGTAAACCTAAGCCAGGCTCTCATATAATTTCCTAATCATATTCATCACAACTTAATTACTAGGAAATTTTCTTCACTCCATTCCTATAGATTGGGCTGTGATGAATGTATTAGTCAATTGGTGGTGAGTCTGGATTATTAAATCCAATTTTAACACGTGATCATTTGAGATCTCACTTCATATAATCATGTTTTTTATCAAAAGAAACTCTCCTTTTCATTGTATGGCACTTTTATTGTAATTCAATGCAATAAAATATTCGGTTTTCTCTTGGAAACATTGAGCAATAAAGAATTTCCTTCGGAACTCGGATTTTCTTCTCATATAATTAAGGTAATTGTTACGCTTTATTTATTACAGTCAGACGTGACATTTTGCCGTCAACCTGATTTCAGTGGAAAGGAAAGGCTCTATTCATTGGAAGTGGAGGACTGTTATCACGCAATTTCGAGACCTAGGATCAGCTAAACGTATTGCCTCCAGGCACGGAACCTCCTTCATCCAAGTTGCATGTCCGAAACTTCGGCTCAGCTCAGGTCGTGACGCGACGGTGAGCCTGGAAATGCTCATCACCAACTTTAATTAGCTGCTCACTTTCGAAACTCGACACTTTAAGGATACAGACAACCAAGTATACAAAACAGTCAACAGAAGAAGCGGAAAATATATGCAAATACGCGTACACGGAACTCATTATGCTAGATCCACGATTCTGTAGCTTTAATTTACTTTTATAAAAATAATATTTGTTTCAATTTATCCATTAGATGATAGGAAATTAGTGACAATGCTGCGTTCGCATTAACGCATTTATTTAGGTTTATATTTTTTAATCGTTAAAAATACTAGCAAAATAAGAGATCCGTTAGAATAAAATAGGCTGTATTGCTTTCAGCTGGACGAAATACATTCTTCATTGAATTGGATCATGCTCATGAATTTTTTTTAACTTTAATCTTGCTTACATCTAAGATAAGACCAAACAAAAGGCTTTGAGTAAAGTTCGTGGCTTATTGTTAAAAAATTGTCATTCATTATAATTAATTATTTGCTTACACTCGTTATTTGGTGTAATTATAAATTTTATGCTTTTTTAAAAATTGTTCAGAAGGAAATGAAGTCGCAGGATCAAAATTGTTATCTCCGCACACATCGAATATTTATTCTTACAAGGATAATTGTCAGGTGTCTGCGACGCAAAATATTGACGGATTTGTTGGCTGCCGTCTGAGAAAATTTTATTGCTGCCAGTTTTGTCCGAATACTTTAGTGGTGCCAGGAAACGTATTTATAGCTCGCAGAGTAGAAAACAAATGTTATTTACTTTGATTTATAGCAGCTTACACGAGAGAGTTAATATTATTAGGATGGATAAGTCTTTTATCAATTTTTTTTGAGGGGGAAAGGCTTCATGAGGGTAATTCACGTTGCGGTTACTACCGTTTAACAGCAGAGAAAGGGACTGGAAAGGGGGATGCGGAAGGGAGAGTCAAGGCAACTAGGGCAGGCGCCTAACAGTGGCTTCTCATAATAACCGACATGTATGTAATCACAATTTGACATTTGTTGTTGTTCTTGGACTGACGCAACTGCCCATGCTAACCTATTCTGTGCAAGCCTTTTCACTTCTCCACATCCCACGTCCTCCCTAATTTTCTCAGCGTATTCCATCCTTGGCCTCCATTTACTGTCCTTACTCCATTCACTTCCCTCTAATGTTAAATTTACAGGACCTCCATGTCTCAAAACATGGCCTATTAATCTATCCCTTCCTAAATATTCTTGTGTCTTCTTTTATTCTGCTTAGAAATTCTCGGATGATTTTCAATATTCTTCTATAACACCACATTTAAAAAGCATCTATTATTTTCTTTTTTGCAAGTACCCCGTCCATGTTTTACACTCATATAACGCCACACTCCATACGAAATGATTTCATAAAATTCATACTTATATTAGCCGTAAGTAAATTCCTCTTCCTTGCGATTCCTATAAAAATGTATATGTATATAAATCCCAAATCCCACAACCTAACGGGACCGCAAAACCAAACCTAAACAAAAACAAAACTTGTAAAAGAGCCCAGCCAGCTCTCACCATATCTTTAGGCACGTCAGGGAAACACAGTTAAAGAAAATGTCATACAAAGTCGTGGGCAACAGCCCGAAACTTAAATTTTTAAATGAGGTACGCCCTCACACGAAAACAGCGTCTTCTTTGCGAAAGCCTTTCTTACCTACTCTAGTTATTATCCTGCCCAAGTAATTCCTTCAAAATATCTCTTCCCAACATAACACCATTTGTTATTCCACTATTTCCCATACTACACTCCATCACCTTGGACGTATTATATATAAACTATTATTATTAAAACTTGAAGCTTCCAACCGGGAAGATTTCTTCCATACTTTGTCTAAAAAAATATAAATGTGTCAAATCATGTGGGGATGCGTTTAAGTTCTTCCGTCGGTACAAAAGGTATATAATATTTTATCCGTAATTTTGAGGGAATTTATCATCTCTGAATTATTGGATGCGTTTTTATGCCTTCATGCTATGTCGTACAAATTTATGTTTCCGTCAAAGGATGCGTACGGCAAGTTTAAAATATTATGGTGATTGTGCTTTGTATTTACTGTAACGATGTATGATAATTTTATTTTGGTTGCGATCTCGCCACCATGTTGTCGCACTGGCGTATTCTGAGCTTCGCGCCTTTCTCTTTCGCGTGTTCGCCAACTTCGCCCTCTCGCTGCCTCTCCCTTTCTTCGTGGCCAATTGTGCGAGACAATGGAACACACGCGGTTGCCTTTAAAGTTGACGTCCAAAGGAGCGTGTGGAGCTTCTTCCCACGCGAGCGAGCGAGCATCGTGGCGCGAGGGATGAAAGGTCAGGATCAATATCGCCAGCTGAGCGTCGAGGATCGATGGCCGAGGATCCCCAAGTGGGTCAGCGCCCGCAGCGCCACGGCGGCGAGGTCCAGAGTCTGCACGACGCGGCGCGCCGCCCGCCTTCAGTCCTCAGTCGGCAGCCACTCTCTCCACAGCTGACTTACAGGTGAGTGCCACATGTCATTAACTACTAGCATCCTAACAACTATCTCCTCGTAAATAATGTACTTTATTTTCATAATTTTATTTATGTAAATTAACTTCAAATAACAGGGAAAACAATACACGGGTTAAATGTCTCACAACACTGTTTCGAACTCAGTCTATTTCGATTTTTATAATTTTAATATGGGAGTAAAAATACTTTTATCAATCTCATTGCTTAATTAACCAATGACAGTAGGTAAATTTTTAACTGTTGTCTGCAAAATAATAATCTTCTAAAATCTGATTTTAAACCATTGTCAGCTTTTATTACTGCCAATTCACGAGCAAAATTTTTCCAAGAGTATCTTTTCGTGAGTGAGACCTCGACGTTTCGATGTACGACACTGTAAGCTTCTTCAGGTAAATGCGCACCGAATACTTGTTATAGTATTCGAAATTATGTGGTGTAAAACTTATTTTAAATCGAATCGTATCTCGCTTCAGATTTCGGTTAAACGTTGCTCAAAAAAGTATGCGAGGTAATGCTTCCAGACTTGAAAATAAATTTAAAAAAATTGTTTTGTTATACAATTTTTTTTCTGATAATACGATTCTAATATGGAGTTAGCAAATAAGTAAGGATTAACGAAACAGAAAAGTAGATTTGTATTTGTCCGTAGTCATGGAGATTCTACTAATAATACGTCACTTAACAGCTGTTTTCCAAAAGAAATATATTTGAAATAAATTAACGACCAATTGTCAGATTAATCCAGTTCTTATATTATTCATACAACTTTTTGTACTTAAGTTTGGGACTTCCCAGGTGAATTTTTTACTAGATCATCTTTAAAAATAATGTGAACAATAGTTCATTAAAAAGTAAAAAATTAAAATTTACTGTTTCGAATTTAATTCCGTTAATTAATCATTTGTTAAAATTAAATTATTTATTCCGATAATTAATCATTTGTTAAAATTAAATTATTTATTAATTTTACCAAAATTTATTACGAAATTGAAATTGAAAAAAATTAACGAAATATTATTACATTATGTTTTCAAATATTATCCAACAATTTTTTTGTAGTAATAACCGGAAGAAATTTAACTGAAGTAGTCCGAAAAGTAAGGACGAAACGTTGTATGAATAAAATGAAAACTTGGTTTGTCTAATTGGTCATTATAATTCGACTAATAATTCTGATATTGATATTTATGCGGCATGAATTACAAGTAATATTATCCCATTCAGTCACAAAAAGGTTTATTTCGTACAATTGAATTCCAGAAACAACATTTAATTTTTTAAATTTATTTAAGAGAAATATTATCCGAGGATATTACAGTTGATATGACAAGTAATATAGTAATTATACCTCGTATAAATAATTAACATGAAAATTTGAAAAACTGGACTTCTCAAAATTAATTAGATTAAATTATAGTAATTTTTGTCTTACTATATTCGCTAAATTTTAATTTTTTAAATTTTTCTGATGTTTCTATTTTGTAATAGTTCACAATGTCGACATTTTCGCCACATTCGTGCGAATTAATAAATAGATTTGTTTAGTGTATCTATTTCACATGACTGAGGTATATGGTCAAAGTCTGACAGTAGCTACTTAAACAGTTAAATTGTTTCATGAAATTACGACAATCAGATATCCGCAAGGGTTTAAATTTGGTAACTAGTTTTTAAATAAGGGATCAGCATATAAATAAGTCTGAGTAACATTTAGTTTTGATCGCTTCTTTGAAGTTGGAGTTTGATTTGCAGGATGTCCGTAAAAGAATTCCCCTGCTATGAAAGTTAATAGTATCAACTTTGAGAATTGTAGAGTATAGTTTTTTGATCACAACTAAAGAATGCCTCAAACAGTTTTAGATAAGCACATTCTCGAGTGATAAAAACATCTTTTATGTTACTTATCACACGGTGGACTTTTGGAGAGGACGAGACAACGTCTACTATCACCAGGAATCCTTTACCAAAATTACTCTGTTCATTACCATTTTTTTCCTTTTCAGGCTTTTTAAAAGATTGTTCCGCCACTGCCTAATGATTTTCTGCAGCATAGAAGCAGAATTGAAGAGGCTATAGCTTCTATTACTCCGGGGTTGTTAACGAAAGTGTGGGAAGAAATAGATTCAATTTGATCTATGATTTGTTGTAAATAGTGTTATACCATTAAAACTGGGGAATTCTTTTATAGGTCAAATCCAAGCCATCGTTCCTCTGGTATGTCACTTGACTCCTTAACACTTCTCAATTCGTTCTAGAAGACAGTTTCGAAATTAAGAGCTGAAGAATAATGTAAGCTTAGAAATTCTATAAATGCATAATTTTAATTTCCTTATCTTTTAAGCTTGTTTCATTAACTTTGTCGTCACATTATTTCATATAACATGGAATGGTTTGAGCTTCTTATGATTTCATTAATAGATTTTCGGTAATAATGGAAAACCCTTTTACACAAGGCCGAATTTTTTAATTAGTCACAAGAATTCATAATATGGAGACTGCGTAAATGATCTTCTCATGATTAGTATTAAAATATCAGAAAAGAGTCCAATACTACCCTATGGAATTTTTTAAAAAATGTATACTTTTATCTTTGGATGCAGTCGCGCTTGTTATGCGCCGCAAAATGAAGCACCATGGAAGAAAGATTTCCACACTTCGTTGCCTGGCAGCTGACACTAAAGTTTAGAGACATTGTTATGAAAGAACCTGTGACCTGGAATACTTGCCAGATAGGAAATACCAAACATTTCCCAGAATATAGACAGAACGTCCAAGCTGTGTCAAAGGATTTTAAAAAATAATAATTTCAATGCCACGTATTAATCATTGGGAAGTCCTCTTAATAGAAAAACGAATTATCTAAAATGTTTCAGAGTTAAATTTTAATTCTGGCTCAATCCAGCTGTACTTTGAGGAAATCGCAAAAATTATAAGTATCAAAGTTTTACGTGCATTCTTTATGTGAAGTGACAGTTCTATATTTCACAGTTTGTTTGAAAATGTATGAGTCGTATGCTCGTTCTTTCTTTATATCATCAGTATATATCATAGTTGTGAGTGAAACGCCCGGGTAACTACGGAGACCCTCGGCTTTAGCTTCGTCAAAGAAACCACGTTGCAGAGAGTACACTTCAAACCAGTTTTCCATAATAATAATTACGTTAATAAATTGCGTATGCATATTGGCTTTAGACTATGGAACGGAATAGTTGAAAATTTTTATTTGGAATTAACTTTAACCATAAAACGTTTAGCGTCATTAACTTGTCCGGAAGGTAAGTCTGCGGATAAATAACCTGTTATATGAAAGTCGTGGAGACAGGCGGAACTGACATTTTGCTAGGGAAGGAAGCGAAACAGCAGCCAGAAAGGTTGGAAGCTGAAATTGATGGCGAGAGAAGGAGAGAGTGGAAAGGTGCAGGCTCTATAAGAAGTGTGAATGTTAAAATATGATGCTGAAAGCTCTTGTCAGGATGGAGTGGATTAGATTTGTATGAAGAAGACTGATAGCCCCTGAGAGTTATTCAGCGAATAAAGTTTCAGAGCCCTGAATTGTGCGGAAAATTATTCATAACCCGTCAGAAACTTAATAGAAAATTTAATCGTCATTGATTTGTCAAAAGTTGTGGTCACAATGTGTCGTTAATAATAATTTTAGCTTAAGTTCAGCCATTGACTATTAGCTGCTTGTTTCCAGAACTCTCCAAATTAAATCGTAATGTTCTACAGATGCAATTAGCTTCACCAGAAGCCCAATGACTTCTGAGAGTCGTAGGGCTTTGCCTTAAAAGAACAGTTTTATGGTCGATCGAATTACCACGATGTTAACTCATTCCGGTATATCATTGCTGATTTAAGGAAATTACCTACTGCTGCTTGAATTAATTTCTCAATGTTTTCTGGTGAATAGACTGTTTCACAACACGGGGAAAAGCAAAGGGTTATACGTAACTATGTGTATGTTTGTACACTCTTTAAACAGGTCCAAAGTCGTGGAAAAATTGAAACAGAAAATGTTACACATTCGTAAAAAACAAATGAAAAACATTAGGGAGAAGAAGGAGGTTGAGAATTACCTAGAACAAAGCTAGAAAGAATTATATTTATAAAAAAAATAGGAATGTAACAGAACGAGGAAACCTGTGATGCCACGTAGCATTTAGATGATTGGAAAGAATACTGGGGAAAATGCCATATTTAATTTCACACAATATGGCGTTTATTTTTGTTTAGTGGACTACTCTTACATTCAATCAATTATAATCTGCAAACTACGTTCACATGGTTGAGGTAACCAAGATTTTTTAACTACGTAATTCTGTATAAGTCCGTTTTATTTAGAACCGGTCTTAAACATGACATATTTACGGAGCCACAGCAGATTTAAAACTCGCCTCTTGCGCAATAATATTCTGCAATACGAACTTTTCATAGATTTATTATCATTAAATTGGGTTCTCTGCGCGTAATGTAACTCGGGAAAATAGATTTCTTTCTTATTTACAGACAATTCTTCATAATACGGGAACGGAAAGAGGATTCTTTGTAAATAAATGGCGAAATAAAATCGCTTTCCAGTATTATTTTCGCCACTAACTGTGATCTCCAGTCTCCTTTCAAAGTGACGCGTGAAATATTTTACTGGATATTTTGAAAAGGAAATATGTACTCGTATTAATGTGGCCATTTAAATCTGAGGAAACATCGCTCATAAAAGGCCAGTATTACACGGCTGGTAGTGGCTGACATACAAAAAGTGCGAATGCTGTGTCCATTTATCATCCGTTGCGCCCGGAGAATGTACAGGAAATTGTTTACGCGAGCGTTTTTATATTTGCGTTATTTATCCTTTGACATTTTCGCGGGCTGTGAAGGAGAACGTAGTGCTGGGCTGATTTATAGGCCAATACCTAGAGTGCACGTACTTCGTTGGTATTCACGGGACGACGGACTAGTAGAGAGTACAGGGACCTGATCTGGAAACCTGATCTCCGCCACTACAGCTCTCGCAAATATATTATCTTCTGCGGAAAATTGTTCATATTTCAACAATTTTACCTATGCTACTTTACTGATGCTGCAGTGTTGACTGGCTCCTGATAAATATTTTCGTCCCCACATGGCCATTACCATCACTTTCAACAATATATCCCTGTTCGTTTCAGATTAATTTGAAATTATTTGGCAACTTTATGTAACGTCTAAAGGAACAGCTTTCATACTTCGTAATATCTTCTCGTAATCGCTTCCGCAGATTTCGTTCTGTTTGCAGCGACTTTGCTATCGTCAACGAACCGTCACGATTCAGTGGCTTCCGTTAATGTCTCTCAGTTTTCATATTTTACGACTTGGTATAATTCCACATTCAGTAATTGATGCTTTATTTTTCCGCATTCTTTATTTTTATCTTTTATAGTTTGCTCTGCTGACTGGAGATAAGAGTAAGGATTATGCGGACCAGAATAAGGAGATAAGAAAAACCAGATTACTGAAGCCTGGCGTGTTTATCGAACATGAAATATGCCTCTCAATACTGATTCGTTTTGCAAATGTCACGAAGTTCTTGGAAAGAGACGTCCTGACACTGGCAGCATATTGAGAGTTCGGTCTCTAGCATCTGAAAAGGAAAAAGATCAAAAGAATAACTTTTTATAGTTTCCTCCGTTCGTTATAAATCTAGTTAAGATACCTTTTCAGTTCTTTGCATATTCATGCTGCGTATTCGCCGGGAAGAGATGGAAATATAAATTTTCTGATAAATAGAATTTCTCTCTCTCTCTCTCTTCCCCCCTCCCCCCCGCTGATTTTATTATTCTATCACTGCGCATTTGAGCAAGCAGAATATTCCTTGCTCAATGCACTGATATCACCAATCATCATCCGTAAATAAAAGTGTGCACAAATACACCATTTTCGCAATTGCAGAGGTCATTTACTACGTTATCAGTGAGAAGGGTGGGCAAAGTTTGCCATCGAATAATTGAGTAAGTTCGATTACTCTGCACATTGGTGCCAAATTAGCGTATAATAATGGCTGATGCGTCAATATTCTGTACACATATTCTATAATATAAAGAAAGAACAATTCCTCCAGGATAGAGCTTGATTGTGATTCCGGATGAATTAAAAGCACATGACTTGCACATTTTAAAACGAACTGTGAAATATAGAACGGTCACTTCTGATAGAGACTTCACATGAAATTTGATAAGTAAATATGATTATTACTGGATATTGTGCTTATTGTTATAGAGATGGTCAGTATTCTCTTCAAACGCCTGCTGCTGCAATTTTTTTTTGGATAAAAAATCAGAAATTCACGTAAATGTAACTTGCTATCGTAACGCTCACGGTTTATACGGATTTAATCCTCAATAAAATATATCCATAAAATATGATTATTTTTTAATTATGCGAATCACAAAAAGAATTTGCAAAAAATGTAGACAAAAATTAATGTTGAAATATATATCGCACAACGTTTCTGAAAGCCAAACGTTGTATGATATTTATTTTAAAATTAATTTTTGTCTAGTCATTTTCGGAAAATATAATTATGTTAAAATATAAATTTAAAGCGAAGTAATAATCAGTTGCTATGTTGTTAGCTAAATTAAAATTTTAAGCAGCGATAGACGTTTAATAAAGAGCTTATTAATTGGGAAAGTTGAATTACTATTCAAGTACAGTTTCCAGGTAACAACTTATAACTGGAATTTTAAATTTAATTAAAAATTCATTTATATCCTATTAAATATTGTTTAGACCCTACTAACTCTTATTCCAAAAATTATTTATTGAGGTCCACGGGTCTGGCAACTGTCCCGGTAGGCCAATAAAAAATGTATTTACTTCAGTGTCAAGGTAGCCATTGAGCTGGATATTTTTATTATACATCAGATGAATATTAAATTTTAATTAATTCTAATTCGTTTTTTTATCAATTTATCAGATTTTAACAATACATAGATGGAATCTACTGACAAAATTTATAACGCTAGTTTGCTATGAGTTTGTTGCTGAAAACTGTTACAAATTATAACTAATGTAAAATGATGAAGTCGTAGCCCGTGTTAATTTCTGAGGGTCTTCTTGAAAAATTTATATATTTGCATCCATTGCGAATGTTTTATTTTTACGAAACGTGGTAGTATGGCTGTGAAGAGCCATGACATGTTTCTGCATCAGGAAACAGCGATGAGGCTGTTGGCAGCGCCAGGAAATTGCTCGCATGCATACAGTTTAACATGTATTTTTCCGGTAGAGTTTGCGTGCGATATGATTGGGTGGACCAGGCGTCGGCGTCGGCGTCGCAGCATCTGCGGGGCGGTGGGACAAGAGGTCGTGTTTTCCGCGTGGATCGATCCCTCGGATATTAGCCGAGCCCCGCTGTGGATTTACGCGAAAAGCTTTTAATCGGCAGAGCAGGTCACAGATGTTGTGTCGGCGTAGCCCAGTTTTTATCTCTATCCCTTTATCTCTCTCTCTCTCCCTCCCTCTGCCTCTGTTTGCACATTTGATAACGCCTCTGGGTTGTGGTGGTCTCCACACCGCCACAACTTTTAACGTTCTCTGTTTTTAATTAAACTCTTGTGGGAAAGAGAACTTCTAAAATGAGGTCCAAACAAACTCGGGTTCTCCATTAAATATTGAGCATCGGGAAAAACTTATTGCGCGCTAAATATTCGAGATGGTTTCCATCAACATCAATTTGCCATAAAGTTCTTCATGACTGAACAATTTCATGTTCTGAATTATTTGAGTGGTAAACGGATTGCGGTGTCACACCACTAATTCATGTCTTCTCCGTGTCGGAATGTACCGCAGTCTACGTTTCCTTCAAACATTCATGTGTTTGCACTGTTTTAAATAATCTTCACTAGCAAAAGACGGAAACAGCTTCAAATATTTATTTCCACAGTTCCAACTGCACATGTACTCCAAGTGTGTGTTTTAAAAGACTGTGAATGTGAATGAAGTGAACAATCAGAAACAAAAATTTAATGTTGCTGCTGCAACGTCCTGGACTAAAATAAGCATGTTTGCAACAGCAACAACAAATTTTTGTTATATTTTAATTAAAGAACTGAGGGGGTCCTGAAGGTTGGGGGACGAAACGCTTTCGAGTAAAATTATTCCATTTCAGACTTTGGCTATTATTTGTGTTTTATTTATATTGGAAAATGTTGCCAAAACCTAATTCCCCATTGATTTGGTGTCGATCTTTCATCAGACAGAATATAAAATGTCTATTTTCGGAGAGGAACGTGTTCAATGAGGGATCGTTGCTATATAGTTAAAAAACTGCTCAATACATTGTTCTATTAATTAACTTTTTTTTAATTGTTCCTGACAAAACATATTATTCAGATCTCATGTCTCAATTTGTAAATTGATAAGTTTCCTAATCAATTAATCAAAATTTAAGTGAATATATCTTCTCACGGAGCTTCTAATTTTTTGATTAAGTTAAATATTTAGTTCCTCGCCATATGGACTTTCTGTTCTGTAAAAAAGGTACCAACTGAAAGTGTTAATAAGTCTTCATGCGTCCTTTCACTTCCCAGTCAAGCAGACGGGAGTCTAAGAGAAATTCGTTCACACACACCCACTCACTCTTTGCATGTGGCGATAAAGGTACGAGAGTTACGTTGCTGTGAAAAGAAAAAGAGACGAGGGCTGATTGTTTGTCGGCTACAAGGCGACTTCTATTGTCTCGTGGCGGAGAGAAAATATTTGAAGAGCCGCGTCATCTCGTCCACGGAAGGTCTACGTGAGAATTTACCACCTTTGTGCTCAAACGAGATCTCAGTCAATATGTACGGATCTTATGACATATACCAAACACATGAACGATGAAGTAATTCCTCATACTATAGACTTAATAGTTCGCTATTATGGAATTCTAATTAAAATCCCAGCAAATATGTGAGTCTCTGACGAGAAACAACAAAACTGTATTTTTAAAAATGAAAAAACTCGTAAAATTTTAAATGCATATCTTTACGATTGCATAATTTGTGTTAGTTAGGCCAGTAGAGATTAAAATATTAATTTTCGACATTACAAAATAAAATGGTACTTACAACTCATTTGCCAAGTCGCTCATTTTTCTACGAAAGGATGAACAAAGTACAATTCGGAGACATTAATCATTAGAAAAAATACTGCTATGGTTTAAATTTTTGTTTTATCTAGTTTAATTTCTCAGAGTGCTAGTTATAGTTTTTCTCTCAGGTCTTGTTCTTCTGAAAAAGAATTGCATATACAAAGGGATAGTTCCAAAAGTGAAACAAGTGAGAATTTTAATTAAACGTAAAATAAAGGAATTGAAGTTGTACCTCGTATTCGCCTTACAAATTGAGTTACGCCTTGCAGAGAAATACCGAAACAGTGTCGTTATTCAAGTCCCGAGACTAACACTACTTTCGAAATATGTCTATAATTACTCCTCTTACGGTACAACTGCTAATGACTAAGTAAAGTCTTCGTGCTGAGCCACGAGTAAATAAGACACAAAAACAGACCAAAGGAGAGTGAAGTGAATATTTTCCCGCTGAGAAAGTGTCGCAAGTAGAATCGTCTGGAGTTATTACAAGTTTTAATTACACTTCGAACCATTAAAAAGTGGAGATGAATAACTATGCTTATCAAAAACGGCACAAGAGGAAACCTGCCTGCCGCTCTACTAAAGATATGAGTTTTAATTAGTTTTTTAAGAAGACTCGAAACCGTTAATAGAAAGATACTCAGCCAACATTCTGGGGGAAAAATCCAATGAAACCGTAATTGTTTGTCCATCCGGGAACGGAACCCCGGTTAGGTTATCAACGACGTCCCGCTTCAAGAAGTGCCTTTCTGTGTAGAACACAATGAACCCGTTTATGATAATAGTGTAAACTTCCTCCTTCCCGTTTCCGGCAAAAAGTCGCGCATCAGAATAAGATTAACCAGCTTGACCTCCTTACGGATTTTATTTTTCGCGATTTATGAATGGTTAACCGTAACGTAACACGCAAGCTTTGTCGTAACTTCCTTTCATGGGTCGCAGAACTTCTGAAAAATTAATAAAAAATCTCTCCCTGCCTGGTACAATTATGAAAGAATAAAGAAAAGCGAAGAAGACCTAACTTTTCAAACAGCGGAAGACTACATGATACAAGTAATTATGTCAGATTGACACAAAATCGATAGTAAAACTAATTTAAATGCATGAAGCGATTTAGAACAAATTTTGCGACCCGGAAACAAACACTGTTGTAAGACATAACAGATACTCTTCTGGAATGAAGTGGAGAGGGCGGAATTTTTGAAACATGCAAATACGGCCGATTTTGCGTCGAGTAAATATTTTTGAGAGTCAGTGAGACTGACAATGATGTTTCCTCAATGTTGTTTTTCAATAATTTTAAACCCATTCATATGGTTGGCAGTGAAGATGCGTTAAATAAAAATTCCAATTAAAGAATGGAGATTAGTGTCGAATCAGGGACTAAGGGAGTCGCTGAGTTCAATTCTGACTTCAATATGCTTCTGAAGCTGTATTTCAGCCACTGCGGAGACATGAGGGTAAAGGGCAATAACACAAAGTCAAACTAGATTGGTGTATAATTCGGTGTTTTGGAAGTCAATGAGCTTTATTCTGACATTCATCTTGCCGTTTAAGTTGTAGTTCAGCTCTTAGGAGTGGGTACGAAAGGGGTTAAGGGAAGGTACGATAACGATTGGAGCAATTTGTAACGATCCAGAACAAATACTGGATGACTGTCATTTTAATTATCCTAGGGTTCTTTGCTCTTTTTGACTATTTTAAGGGTGGTTTTTTCTCTTTTGCGGTACCGAGAGCATTTTAGGCTCTCCTATAGTACCGATTAAGAATAAAACGATGTATTTGTTGAGGGCAGCAAAGCTGGAAGAAGTGGTCGTACTATATAAGCGTACTTTTCTCGGAGAACAGGAAATAAATATAGATAAGGGTTAAAAATTAGTTGAGAGCTCGTACAGCAGCAGTCCGTAAATAGGATCGGGGTTTGCGATACTAGGTCCGATAACCGTAAGTCGTGTTTTAAAGCTACTTGAGACCAGACACGCAACTAGGTCTGCATTTATGCTGCCTGGGGTCAACACCCCGTTGCTCCGCCATTGTTACACAGTAGCGATCTGTTATCACCCGATTTCCAATGGCCGTAAACGCTAACATTTGTTTGCGATCGCAAACTATGACGTTAATGGCGTGAGTGTGTGCGTATAGTTTTTTTGTAACTGGGCCACGAGGCGGAAAGCCGCCCACAGCTGCCAGAGTTTAATAGCCGCTCGTTATGCATGGCGTCGACATTGCGACGTAGCCATTCAATTGGCCCAACACAGCTGTTCCTGTCACATTACATATGCCACAACTATCGATCTGTCTCATCAGCCTGGAATGCCCAGTGGTCGGCAAGGTGGCCCGGAATAGACTTCTCACACAGAACAAAAGACCATATAAATGTCATTTCTATGGTTGGACAGCATCTGGTGAGTCTCTGAACAGAAATTCTCTCAACCAGTTGTGTACGTCAATCGTATTTCATTTTCTAAGCATCCATCTCATCACATTAAAATATTTCGCTTCAATTTTTCATGTTGTATTATCAATATCTTTCATTTTTCCAATTTATATCACTACAGATGCACAAAACTTGTCATGGAACTTTAAAATAAATTCTTTTTTTTACTAGATCAGAGATCCTCGACTCCGAGGTACAACTGATACATCTTCCTCGATACCCTCCATGCAATTTCCTTCTCCCGTCTAATTCTGCAGCAATTCTTCTTCTGGCCACTCTGACGGCTTCACCCTGCGCACCGTCCATGACGTCACGCGATTGCCTAAAAAAGAGCAGTATATCTGCGATGTCACTCACTTTATAGCCAATCACAATTTTGTCACCCGTGCAGTTTTGATAATCAACCCGGATTCGTGACCGCGTTGCTTCAGTTGTAGTCCGTGACTGTCGGCAACGTCCAGAGATTAGTAAACTCCATCTCGGTGCCTTGGAAAAGAAGCTTAAAATAGTCAGTGTCTCTACTCTTCAAATATTCGTTAATAAAATAAGGTAACACAAAATCAATAAAATTATGCGTAAACCAAGAGAGCAACTCTTGCTCATTTTATCTGCTGTTTTAGAGCGGCTACAGTTAAGAAAACAAACCAGGTAAGGATATCTACTGTAACAGTGTTCTGCATGTAACCAAGGTCGTCAAACATCGTAAAGTAACCAGGAAATGGGATAGTGTAGTAAAAGTATTGTAGGTCCATGCGCGCTCACCTTCACTTTCTAGTACATCTCGGTGTGAGCCGGTTACAGCCAGGCGAAACTCAAACACGTGTTCGTCCCCTGTGCTCAAACACGGACACCAAACATATAACACTGCCCTAGATCTACAGGCTACATTCGTGCAGGCTCTACGTACATTAAAATTAGACATCTAAATGTTTAAAACCGTCTTGAAGTCGTTTTTATGGAAATTTGGGTTAACTTTGTTTATAGCGTTGTTTCAAGTTATATGTAGTGGCACACCTGATGAGGCCCATGAGTCGTGGATGAAACATATTTTAAATATAATTTTATTAGTAAAATAATGATTCATTACTGCCTTTCTGTCAGTTACTGTGATTTTTCATCATAGGTACAAGGCGGGGGAAGTCTCAGTTTTCTTTACTGGTCTGTAGTTAATTTAATTTTAAATGCGAATTTTAACGAAGTAGTAGTATTTATTAAACAATTTTATATTGTTACTAGCTGTCCTGTACGAATGTTGAAATCTCTACACACAATATCAGAGTATTACCGGAGACTGCTTATATGATGAAGAAATATTTCCTAGAATTTTTAATGAAATGATTGGCAATTAAATATAGGACTTTTTTTGCGGGTTTCGCTTTCTTAATATTGTAATTGCTTCCTGACTTATTAATGAACTCAAATAATTGCCTTATTCCATTTAGCGTCTGCGTTAGAAAATTGCAAGAAGCCTTAGTAATTTTTATTGCCGCAAAGCAGAAATTTTTCACACAATAATATATAGATTTATTGCAAGAAATAACGGACTATTTTATAGAACGTTTTGTTAAGACTTTATGACTCACATACTCCTCTTTACACATGCAAATTTTAAAGCAGAGCGATAGACTGGTTTCCCATTGTGCTCAGGTTTTACGAGTAAAGTATAAATCGAAGTAATAGGTCTTTCAGATAGCAAAGTAGGACGATGTCTACGGGATCTCGTTTACTACTTGATGGACTACTCAACCATAGTCATATAATTTTATTTTCTTAAGAAACTTACCAACACCTAATTTAATGTTTTACGCTCGTCGTGAAATTATTTAAAATATATTTTCATATTTACCCCGAATTTGCCGCCATCTTGTCCGTGGTTATTAGAAGTAAATCGAGTGAGAAATAATTTGAATCGTAAGTGCGAGAGATTCGAAAAGACGACGATAATTCAGAGTAATGAAGAAAGAAATTAACAGCGGAGAAAATTGCTTTTTAGAATCGTAAACGGATTCCTCATTAAACGTAGAGCATGACTAAGGAGCTTTCTGTAATTAACACGAGCCGATTATTTACCCTCTTTATTGTTATTAATTTTTATGCGAAACATATACTAGTATGACGCAACTGTTTCAGAATTAAGAAGGAAACTCAAAAATCCTGAGTAATTTATATTAATAATTAAAATTGAGAGAGACAAGCTCCTTATGTGACGATTTAAGGCCCAAAATCTTGTCCTGTTTTTTACTCGTCTTAATTTCACGATAGTTTTGCAAAAAGCAAACGATTGACGCAATAGTCCCTTAATTTAGTCATATTCTGAGGATAATAGTTCACATGATACGTACTCCAGTCTACTCGAGGCTTCTCTTTACTTTTCATAAATGATGCCTGAACTAGTACAAAAATCTATTGTTATTTTTATCGTTACAAACACTTTTATCTCAGTGGGTTATTCGGCAACCTTGGACTTTGTCAATAACATTTCCCACCCAAGAGAAGTGTCACAGCATCTTATCTCTTTTGCGGACAGTTTAAACGTATTTGGAGTATTGGCCTGAATATTCTGTGATAACACTGGTCAACATGATTTTTGTCTCTCGAGCATCACTGATGTAGTTCTCTGTCGTGTTTTAAAAACATTTGTGCCATTTTTCTGTAACAACCACGGATATTTTAAAATTCAGTTTAAGTATTTTTATATAAAAAAACCTTTTTTAGTCCATTGCACTCAGGAAGAAAAAGGAAAATGTTTTTTTTGTCTCAGAATGAAAATATATGAGATGTTGATAGTATTATTTCTTCTGAATTGAAATATAATGTTAGCTTTTCTTGCACTCACACCTAGATTTATCTTGACGAATTGAGGGATGAACAAGGTAAACACCTTTATTAGGAGATTTTAGCTATAGAAAAGTGGTATCAAGGAAAACGGAATCCTAATATTCTGGCCGATTATTGTGGGACCATCAGAGGTAAAATGTAGCACAAAATTGTCATTTATTACTTTTTAGGTGAGGCATAATGTTTGAATAGTGTATATAAAGTTCTTAGATTTTTTATATTTAATATGCCTGTCTCTCGGAAACCCTTGCGTGATTACGAAAATCCCATTAAATATTTGAATTAAGGAGATAATGTAGTATGAGAATCACGCATTTAACTTTCTGAGTCAATACAAATTAATTGTTCCTCAGTGTAAGTGACTTGGAGACGAGATCGCTTCAACTGACGAACGAATGATGTTACAAGGATCTTCGTGTTTCTCTCTCTCTCTCTTGCCGAGGATCTCTCTAATCACGCTGAAAGCTCTCTCTTTATATATCCCCAAGTGCCCCTGGGTCTTCAGAGGTCTCAATATGGTCTGTGCTTTCCCCAATAGCCTGCCCAATCCCCAGCCAGTAATTTTCGCTTTGGAACCAACCTTGTTTTTTAATGATTGGAAGTGCGACGAGACGAACCGTGTGGCGTAACCCCGCACTATCAAATACACTTCGTCATGATTAAATGCGCATCGATCTGCTTTTTTTATGAAGCTAATTCTTCAAGTTGCAATTTTCAACGTGAGGTACATTATTTTAAACGACAAGGCTGCTATCTATAGACTGCTATGCCTGTTTTTATGCCGAAGAAGAAAATTCCAATTATTTATAAAAATCCAATATCCGTGGAGCTCGAATATGTTTTGATAGCTCGTTTTTTTTCTTCTGAGGTTATTTCAGTTGTCCTTTACAAAGTCTCGGCGGTCTCCCGAAATATCCCAAGACTGACAGATATATTATTAGTACAGTCAAAGACAGCTCTGGAGGCTTGGGAATTAAGTCCCATATAAGACGCACTATATGCGACACGTGCGGCCTCTATGAACCGAACGTTTCCGTAACAGTCTGTCGACGTAATTTTTACCGTAAGCAGTAACTCTACAATCGTAACATTATTAAACATAGTGTTTCGGATTACATTATTGCATAAATTCACACGCATAATAGAAATAACAGGTGTATATCCTTTACCTTCGTCCAGTTATTTTGTCAGTGAAGTGCTCTTTTCCGACATTTTATATACGACTGAAGCGTGAAAATACAGTGAAACGTATAAAAGGATTTGAAACTCTAATCTAATATTCTTAACATACTTTTTAACTCGGTTTTGATAGATAATTTTGACCTGATATAATCGACATTAATTTCAGATTCTGTTTCGGAACTATTAATTATTATGGGAGGTCATTACAATTTCCGCTCTATTCCTCCTCTTTTCTTATTTTGAATTTTTTTTCATATCGTTAGCAGGGAAAATGTGATAGGTTTATAATTGCAATTCAATTGCATGAAACAATAGATGAGACTACCTCATATTTTCAAAGGATCTCTTTTAAGGACCGTAAAGTTACCGATCTTTTGGACTAATCAATCTGCCTGTATGACAGTGAAATAAACCAGGTGACTCTTGATGTGCCTCATCCTGCCGCAGATTATAATTGCAGCAGACTAAAGTGATTAATAGCTCCCGGCTCCACGACGATCTTGCCTGCTCGTGAGGAATTTACGAAACTCCGTTCCAGACAGACGAAACATTAAGAAGCTCTGCTGCCGTGAAGTTAAATGAATGAATTGTAATTTAATGTATGTGGTAGAGTGCAGATCGTTAAGAGATACAGAACAAATTAATCTAAGGACAGGAATTTTTTCCTTAACAAACTATTATTCTTTTGTAGTTTCGAGATGAATGGCAGATTGTATTTTATTAATGCAAAAGTTAGATACCTGTTTCTTCTTTAATCACATTATGGTGACACTTGTCTGAACTACTCGAGATATTCAAATGGGAAAATTGAACATTAGACTGCCTATTACTAGGCCCCTTACTCCAGATTCTAAATTATTGAAATTAATTACACGTAGAATAAATAATCAAACATTATGTCAGCTTTGGAGAAGTGAATTTTCATACCCTACTTCGTAGGTGATAATACTGAGAAGAGCAAGCCATAATTATAATGTGGCTTATATTAAATTCTTCTTCATACCCAGATTGACTAAGATATCAAAATATATCTCATCTGAAATTTGTGTTTAATTATAGATGTTGGAGGTTGTAAAAGCGTGTGCTAAATTGGCTCATATATCTCTGTTCATAAATTAAGGGTAATTATAAATCATAATATCGTTGCGTAAGGAACAATTGAATCATTTTTAACAAATATGGTCGGAGGCGTCCGTGTGGGCGGTTTTCCAAAGTCACTTACTGGCACCATGTTCAAAACAAATTTTGGGAGTTTATTTTTCGCAAAACTATCATTTTTTACGTTTGTTTATACATATTTGGAAAATTTTCACAAACTCCTTAATTACCCTGTATACTTCTGGAATTCTTAAAGTCGATTAGTTTGCATTCGTACAAAAGTTTAGCAATACTTTTTTTGTTAGTTAGAGGAGTAAGTTTAACAATTGAATTGGTTAATCTATATTACTTTTTACCGACATAAAATGATTCCTATATGCAGCTGTTATATTTTTAAAATACTGAGAATGTTACAACTTTTGTATCATCCACTGTGCATGTCAACGTTTTCTCGAGTATATAAATTCTTGTAGCATCAGTACATATGTTGTTAATACGGACTCAATATTCTACATCCATCACCAAACATATTTTCATTACTTTTTTTTCCCCTCAGCCTGATGAAGATTCAACATTCCCAGAATTCCGCGACTTCATACTTCTCACGCAATCATCTGCTACTTGCAACTATTTTAAGCAAAGTCTTGTGTCCGCCTGCTTTACAAAGAATTCTTTTGCCTGCAAGCCCAGTCTCTCTCCCCTACCCTTCACATATTTTCCTTTATGTATAACGCACGCCTTTAATCTCCGAAATTCCGAGACTTGCTGATCTGAGATTACAATTTTTTTTGCTCTCTCTCCCCTTCATTGGTATTTTCGCTT
Organism: Eucriotettix oculatus; assembly: GCA_034510155.1. Classification (NCBI taxonomy): domain Eukaryota; kingdom Metazoa; phylum Arthropoda; class Insecta; order Orthoptera; family Tetrigidae; genus Eucriotettix; species Eucriotettix oculatus. The sequence goes on from CM067379.1 coordinate 15,468,424, forward strand.
CAATAAAAAGAAATATGAATGTTTAGTTGAAGCGACAATTTGTAGGGATAAACATGTTTAAACAGATTTCCTGAGTTAACTTAAGGCATATTTCGCTATCCGCAAAGGTATATAATTTTTGATAACAGTGCAGTTTTAATTTTAAAATAAGACAATATTCAACATTAAAATTAATAGCGGTATAATTATTTTGTAAGCCATACCAACAACGTATTATTAACAATTCATTTTTACGTTTATAAGTATAGGTAATTTAACAATGAACTGTAAATCTCAATATATAATTCCTTTCATGTGCGGTTTCTATGTACTTCATAAAGCTTAATTTTAATCTGTTCGAATATATATTTTTGTGTGTGATTTAGTTTTTTGACCCGTAACCTGGAGACGTGACGGACTTTCTACCGGAGGAAGTGTTGACCTAAGATAATTGAATTGTAACGTAATCACTAAACTAATCTTTTCACGGGGGGAAACACTGGGATTTTATACGTATCACCTAATCAGGTTGTAACTAATAAAATGTGAGTGTTGCACTTATATAAGAAAAATAGATGCCACATAGCGTTGGTTCATATTGACGTCACGGACTTTCATGAAATGACACATTCTCGTATATTTTAATTATAATTACTTCCACGTTTCTGATGGATTTCTCACCTACCTCCCCCTTTCATTGTTTCTCCTCGAGGTTTTTCAGAATTATGAGTAGTTAATTTAGCTGTAATGCACGCGTTTTAATCTTACAAAGAATATAAAATCACACATACACACAAACAAGTATACATCTTTTGGATAGATATACGGTATTTTTTTACTATAGTTTTGAGCAAAGAGCAAAGAGATTCTGCAAACACACTGCACCAATCCTTCCCCTACTGCACGTGACAACTATTTGCACGGTGCGAATAATCTGCCTTATCGCTTAAAGCTTCATCGCTTGATTTACCTACACAGTACAGTGTCGTCAGCTGATAACGTGTAAAATTGCGTCGGATAAGGGATGCCGTGGTATTTAGGGCGAATCGAAGGTCAGGGTTGTTGGTACAGCGCAAGCGCCCGGGGGTTGCGGACAGATGCTGCGCTAATCCATACCTCTACACTCACGTACACCTGCCTGCAACTACATTCCCTACCGTAAATACCGTGCTTAAAGCTGCGGGGATTACCCTGTCCGTTCTGGGGAAATACTCCGGTGGGAATAAGTAAGTTAAGTTCGACGAATGAGCAACAATAATCAAAGGTCTTTTTGTATTAACTAATACAATTTTTAACAAAAATCTATTTTTCGTCAATCCATATATATATATATATATATATATATATATATATATATAATAGCCCTAAGTAGCTCTCCTCATGAAACGCAGGGTCACATCGGGTACGCTTCGTCAACTAAACCACGGTACACTTGAAAGTACTTAGTGTTACGTCTACATTACTAAATGATATACTTCTAAAAATTAACATATTTTATGAACTGAAACGTAATATCATCATCGAAATAAATGTCAAGTATAAACTTTTGTTCTATTAAATCTTCCAGTGTTAATTCAATACATTCCACCCCTTTTTTATGAAGTGCAACTTAATATTTCATACCTAAATACCAACGCCTGGAAGGATGATGATAATTAATACGAAAGATTTTCTTAAAACTTTAAATTTTCCCACATTTCAAGTAACCATGGCAGACTTTAATCTACATTTATCTAAGAAAAACTTATAATCCCAAAGCTAAAATTCTGTAATAATTATAATTTAATAAAAAATTTTATCGATTGCATAAGCGAGACACTTGGTTGTGTGTATGTTTTTTTATTAGTATGATTTTGACATGATGATTACGTTGCAAGGTTGTTTTAAACACAAATTTTGAAGTTAGAGGTTATCTTTCGGGTTGAGTGCGCATCATGTAAATGGCTAGAGATTGCAGCGGAGTGAGATATCTCCGTAATTGCGAATAGGGAGTGAAAAAAAAGGATATTGGAATCGTTATGAAAATATACAAATGGTAAATAAGCATAGATTCACATAGTCAACTTATATATATCTCCCTCTTTTAATAATAGTACACATTAGTGTCGAATTAAATACTGTTCCGGGAATGGCCAGCTAGTAAAATATTATTGTGCGAGTTTTGGGATGAGTAGAGATGTGGGGAAAGGGGTGTAATGACCGTGTTGTTATAGCTCGTGGCTATTCCGGGGTACGTTTGGGGCTTCTTTTCCCCGCCCTCGTAAAAAGCTCCTTAAGTGAACGTCCCCCTGCACGCGAATTCGGGCAAAAGCTGGATTACCCTATTTCGCGTCACTTGCCGAAGGCATAAAAGTGCGACGTTTTCTTCTTCTCGGGCCTCCGAAACAACTTTGTGCGTATCAGATTATCCGTCTCGTTTCACCAAACAAAGAGAGCGATCTCTGCGACTCGTGTAACGCCAAAATAAGATACCAGGATGGATACCTTCCAAAACATTCTTCTCTTTCAGAGGAACAAGCTACAATGGAACCTTGCAGTTTGTTCGCCCTCTTTTCATTTTCCTTAATCTGCCGAAAGAATCTTCCACTTTAAACTTTTTCTGGCAATCCTTCTTACTTATTTCTCTCTCCACCTCCATAGGATAAAGGAAATAAGAAATAGTTTCCATATAAACTTTATGACATAGGTAGGAAATCTCATAAACTGGAATTAATTCCACAGTAATTTCTTGTTCAACACTTAACTATTTTTGGACCATTAAACCAGGCTCTGTGTCGATGTGGGTTAAGCTTCCTGGATGACGACTGGCCCAGTCAAGAATTCTGGTATATGAAATTAGCACAGAACCTTAAGAAGAACTATAAAGTTCCCGGTGGATTAAGAGAATGAAAAAAATTTCCGCTAATTTGAAACCGTTCAAAGTGACTCTCCAGATACCGCAAGGAAGTAAAATAATTCGTGCGGTATAATAAAGAAGTAAAAAAGCAGCCCCTGGACTGGATCTCGCAGCCATAACGGAGCGCAAACTACACTTACAGAACTAAAAAAATGCTCTTCTCGCAGACGCTTCAGCCCAGAGTGACTGCGGGGCTCACCTGATCATGTCGGGAATGCCTCGCGCTCTCTCTGGGTATTTTTTATCAAAGTTCTCACATGCCGAGACACCTTCACCTATTTTAGGAGGTATATGTACCGGGGTCTAAGACCTTGGGCATATGGCAAGAGCTGTCCGCTGATCCCATTGGATCATTCGGCCAACTGCCTCCTGAAACTGGTGGAGACACGGAGAAGGGAATGCTGCGTCCCCACAGCAAACTCGTCTCCCGTCATTCGGAAGGGCGTGAGAATAGTACCCAATGCCCGACCTACCTGATGCAGGTTTTCTAGGGTTTTCCCTGTATCTCTTTAGGTGAAACACCGGGTAGGATCCTTAAACCATAGCCCGGGGGCTCTAGTTAACCCTTGGCTACCTTGCTCTACCTTCCGCATCCCCCCTTTTTCAATTCCCTTCCTATGCTATTAAAGGGGAGTTGACTGTTTCAGGATCACCCTCATGTAGCCTGTTAACCAAAAAAAAGCTCTTGATTCCTTGATAAGTCGAAGAATAATCTTGGTAGAATAATGGAGTCATGGATATTCTCGGTATCTTAAGATGCTGAAAAATATATTCTTGCTTGCGTATGTTAAATTGTGAACATGAAGTGAGACAAATGTTTCTTGAAACGACTCGAGAACTCCGTCTATTCTCAAGTGCTTGAACTAATTCCGAAAAATTCGTAGCGACTTGCGCGCTATACGTTATAAAATTTTTGCAAACCTTTTCGCATTAAAGGGGGATGGGAGGAGGATGAGAAGTTGTTCGAAATATAGTCACAAACCTTCTCTGGGGTGAGCACTGCACCTTTCCACAATATCAACGCAAACGGATGAATGGAACCATTCATTTTTCTTTATTAAAATAACCGTCACTGCATAGAATTACTTCAATCGTTTATTGAACCTCGAGAATGAGAAGTTTGCTCATTTTCCTTTCCCCCTATTTCAATGTATCGCAAGTACTAACAGCCTTAACACAATATTTGCTCAATAATTTTATCCAAACTTTTGGTAGTTATGTAATATATCATTACTATTAATATATCTGATTGTAAATACAGTTTGAAAAAGAATATAGCTTATTATTTAACTGTTGTTTGTCAACAAAAGAAGTTATGATTGCTCAGGAACTGTTGTCCACTCATCACGAGAAATCACCAATATATAAATGTTACGATAGTAGATAACAAGACCTTATTCATCGCATTCCGCAGTCCGTAGCCAGATATCGATTACTTCTTATCTGTATTTGTAGTCGTTTCACTCTGCAAATAAATGTAACGAGGTTTTATAAATGGCTCAAATAGGAAAATGAGAATTCAATTTATGGGAGTGTCAGAAGTGTTTAGTAGTATTTCAATGCAGAGAGGAAAGTTGTTGCCGTCTCACTTGACGTGAGCTGAACTAAGAAGGCCGGACTGTCACACATGAACAGAGGCGGAAAGATTTTCTTACCTTTCTGAAAGGACATGCTTCATTTACTCTCATATTTCATTCGTGTGGATTTATCTCCTACGATAAGCTAGTTAAGCCAGTTTATTCAAAATTTGTACTAACACAACATAGCCGTGGATGAGTGCAATAAAAAAATGATGAAAATGGTCTAATAAACGAGCACGCCATTAACACACAATACTAGAGCCGACAACGTAAAAAGCAAATAACTTTAAATTTATACTCGAGCTGAAGGAAGAAATTTTCCTTATGATAGCATTCAAGTCAGTACTTCTGAGAATGGTCTCTCCTTCCTCGTCAGTAACTCACTAGAGTAGCTACAGTCCACGTGATAAACAATAATTGAGTCAGGTTTTCGTATGAAGAAATACAGGTTATACCTGTAAATCTGCTAGCGCAGTAGAGCGTGGCTAATCAAAGGTAGGCACACAGCGTAATGATTGATTTCCCATTACTGCGAATCGATTGCCACAAATAGCCTCCAGGGGAGGGAACTACGACCAGCCAGAAGCTTCCAACAGATTACTCGTGAATCTTCATATTGGAAAAAATGCGACACAACTCATCACATTAAAATCATTAAAATATTACGGGAAATATTGATTGTGCTTAACCTAAACAAATATGTTACTAATATGAGCATGATTTTACTATTAAAGTGAAACTGAAATTTACGGATTATAATCCACGTTATCAACGTCCAGATATTCTTTGGCGCAATAAGATTCATTCCTCACGTAAAATGTTCCTAGGTAATGCTTCTGAGCTGACAGAGAATTTCTACACTCATTTACATTTATTTAACGGAACAAATAGTTTAGTGTTTCCCCTAGAGACTGTTAATGATTACACCTTTTCTCACTTACTTCAATTAGCGGTTTTGTTCAACGTCATCACCCTGACTTCATTTATTTTTAATGGTAAAAGCCGTAATAAGGAATTGTTAATCGCCAAATTCCAATTACATTCAGAGCAGTTGCTCAGCGAGCGAAGAAAAATAAATAATCGTGTATTGCAGCTACCGAATTACTTGATAGTCTGAAATCCACTCTTAAAGAGAGAGATTGACAGAACAGCGATACAGAGACTCACTCACTCACACTCACACACACACACACTGGGATATAGATGTTGACATATAGAGAGACAGATAGAGTGTGTGTTGTGCGTGTGCGAGAGAGAGAGGGAGCCTTTTGGATATTTTTTTGCATATGAATAGAGAACAGGATTTTAGCTTGGAATGATTTAGAATGAAATTTTTGTCCCTTTGAAAATCATTAATAAATTAAGGAATTTAAAATGGAAAACGCAAGAGGAAAAAAGGTAAAAACCGACGTTTCTAGGAAAGCTTCGACAGTCCAGTACGAACTCACTTAATTCACTGTATCCCAAGATACACTTTATTCTCCTCCAAACAACTTTAATTTTAAGGTTAATCATCCTAAATAGGTGAACAAGATCTATGTTAACTATTTACAGAAGTACGGAAAATTTGGCGATCACTGCAATCTACTCTGTTCCAATTGGGGTTAAAGTCAGACAGTTCTATTGAAGACGTTCTCAACTGACCTACCTGTTTCTTTGACTGATAAAACTGTAGGAATGAGCCTGTAACCCATATAAAACCGCAACGCAACGGTTGTTTGACTGTAAGCTGACGAATGTGTTACGGGCAAGGACAAAGCAGCGCCGGAAGCTTCCTGCCATTGTTCCAGGGAAGACGTTATCTGTAACTGTAGCGGCGCTAACACATGCAGCCTCACACACACACGCACGGAAAACCTCTTGTTTCTGGCGGTCGTTGACTCTCACCCACACTAAACAGCGCTTCCTGTTCGGTGCTCTGGAAATCCTAGCTGATAGGCAGACCCTCGACCTTCGCTGAATCAACCGAACGGAAATTGAGACACGCGGTATTCCGGATGTGCGGAATGTTGAATTGTCGATTTTAGTCGGCGTATAAATCATTCAATGGCCTTTTGTTCACCAGGAAGACAGTGTATTCATGCAAAAACTCGGCGATCAAGGTTCTTACTCTCATAGAGGATTCTCGAAACCAGTGCTTAAATAAATCAAATTAACCAAGTATTTTGACTTTCCTCCATGGAACATTTAGTTTACAATTTGGAACTTCTTCAGATACAGACGAACATAATAGAACTCCTTATGAAGTTAACTACAGACAAATATTTTTTACAATCAATTATAATTTTATTATTTTAGGCCGCATTAACAAGAGAAGTTTTATTGGCGACCAATATTACAGAGGTTAGGTGCTACACAGTCTGTTTATTTTAAATATAATTCTGTAGATGAGCTTCGGCTATGAATAATAGGAAGTTGGGTATTACCTTGGCAGAGGTCCAGTCTTGAGTATGGAGCAATGGTTTCAGCCCTGATCTTGTTGAGGTTGTTCCACTCGAAGATGATGTGTTGAATAGTTAGAGGAGTATTGTAATGCCTGAGTGTGTAGGGTTCTAATTCTGCTTGGGATCACTTGCTATTTTCTAGTGAGGTCGGGAGGATCAATATTTCTTTAAAATGTAATCTGACACATCTCGATTTCTCTTTTACCTCTCAGAAAATATTTGTGACTACGGTGTCATCAGGAACGTAATATTATGAGATGAATTGCAGAAGAATGATCAGAATATTACAAATTATATATAATTGGGAAATGTGAGAAACGACCACGTTGAAAATTTTCCCCAAGTTTGGACAATCAAACGGAACATTACTAAATTTCGTCATAGTTTACGTTGATATAGAACCATTAGTATTAGTTAGTGTGGAAATGAAATGATTGCGAAAAATTTCTGAGGTATATTATTGGCGCATTTATTGTCACAACAGAATATGGTTATGATTTTCTCTGATTTTACAACTTAGCAACTTATCCTGCAGTCCGCAACGTTTCCTTGGTGATCACCTTCATGTGAATCACTCCAAATGAGCCTGAAGCCTTATTTGATGATTTCTTTCTGTGTCTCGTCTTGTACCGTGAATGTTCTAAATTGCGAGTGGTCGCCTTCATTAATGTGAACATTTTGGGGAAACCTCCGGATCAGGTTGACTGGACCGAAATTTCTGCGACTCTTCACTACGAGCAACACACAATTAACTGATATATCTCGGCAAATCAGTCTTTTCCGAAAATTTTGTGAGGATCTAGATATCCGTATTTAGTATTTGTAACCAGTTTAGACTAACGAAACTCCTTTAAGCAATAACATTCTGTATTTTATACGTTGATCACCATTCGCCCAAACGAAGACCTTACTCCAGCCAAAGAGACACATTTCCCCAATGTCTGCTTACCATAAATTCTTCTAACATAAAATATGTGTTAAATTTAGGTCTTTAACATTTATTACAAGGTGAAACATAAATCTTAACGTTTATGAAGATTGAGTATCTTTGTAAGATGTCATTGCTGACTCGCCGTATTTTTGTTTCATCAGTAGAAAGATCCAAAAAACGAATCAGGCATTAAACTATAATGTAGAAAGCCTGTATCAGGTACAATGGGGACAATGTTGACCTGATCAGCAAACGTAGAACTAACTGGATATCAAAACGATCCCCAGAGCAGAGATCAATCGTGGACCAGAGTTTGATTATAGGAGCTTGTTGACACGCGAACGCAATCGGACTATTGGACAAGGCTGGAGGACAGTTAGTTCTGTTACGAACACAGGATGACGAAAAATCAATACAGAGTCTCTCAATAAAACTGCGCTGCCTTCGTTCTAGGAATTCCGGGAATAGAGTGGGCAGTCGTCTAACAGGAATCGCGCACTTTCTTGGAAAAGTTCTGCGACAAAGAATTATATTTTTGCCAAGATATCGACTTCCAGTCGGGCTTCGCGTCTTGATTTATTACACGATCAATGTGTGCCATGTGTGTTATGTCTTATCTGTTTCATTTTACTAAATATTATTATGGAGTTTATATTAACATTCGTCTGGATCGTCTCTTTCTACAAGACAGGTGGAAAATACTCTCCATGACGAAGGGTCAATTTTTAAATCTGGGGTTCCTTTACCGCTGCCTTTCAAAGAAAAGAGATTGTTAATAACGTCTAGTTTCACTGTCCCTAGTGTAGGAGTTTACGAATAACTAGGAATGGTAGAAGTATAATATACATAAAGAATAGGGTAGCACAGGCAAGGAAGACTTTCGCAAAAAGGGTAATATAAGTATGAATATTAGGAAATCATTACTAAAAATGGTGGTATTGAATGTGGACAATAGAAGTTACAGAAATGAAGAGAATAGAAGCCTTTGAAATGTGGTGCTATAGAAGAATGAGATGGGTGGATAGGGTAACTAACGAGGAAGTTATTAACAGAATAGGGGAAGGATGAACAATATGAAGGACGTTGACCAAGAGAAGGGATAGATTAATAGGCCACGTTTTATGACGTGTGTCTTCTAAAATTAGAATTAGAGGGAAGTGAACATAAGAGGTAGGCAAAGGATGGAATACGCTAAGTAGATAAGGGAGGATGTGAGATGTGGTAGCTATGCGGAAATGAAAAGGCTAGCGCAAGATAAGTTCGCATGGAGGGCTGCATCAGACCCGTCTCAGGACTGAATGAGTTTTGCCATTAACTTAAATACTAACTTAGTTAACCTGACAATACTGTTGAGTGGCAAATTTCCTCAAGTTCTTCGTTCCGTTATGTGTCCGAATGTCTTACAAGTAGTAACAATGCAGTGTCGTGAGTAAAGGCTATTGACTCTGGCAATAGCGTGTTTCCGAGACGGGAGATCGTTTCTGTCTGTCCGTGGCTTTGTGCCTCTCAATAGGGATCACGAATTCGCCGGAGAGGACGCGGGGGAGATGCGCGCGAGGACAGGAAGTCGTGCCGTTTGCCTTAGTGACGTGGGAATAGTCAGCTTCTTCCGCTAACACAGCTGCGAATCTCTCCTCCAAGACACGATTTGCTTCTGGTAGCTAGATTAAGGTCAATAAAATAAACATTGTAGACAGAGTGGAAAAAAATACTCCTTGTGCCTTGCTAAATTCCTTGCCAGATTCTGAAATTACTATTGAATTTGCTCATTATTCCAATACGAACCAAAATTGATATTTATCTTATATCAAGCAGCATTTTAAGTTAACCAATAAAGACAGAGAATTTATGTGGTGGGATTCCACTGAATGTTATTAAATTCTGTCTTCACATAAATTTATTGTCGAAATTAATTAAAAACATAATCAATCCTTTTTCAACAGTTAAATTATTACTTTTTTCAATACAAATGTGAATATTTTGCCTCAGGGAAATACAAAAGTCGTGGCTTTCGTAGGACAACCACACAAACAAATTGAAACACATTTCCGAAAGAAGCGATGAAAGGCCTGTTTTGGGTGTCTTGTTGTCTGCCCATCCTGAAGATCCGGCATGTTTCGCTGTCTCTTAAAGCATTCTTAAGAAACTTAATATAAACGAACAGTCTTTTGATTTCGCCCTCTGATTGCTTCACCTTGTGTACGCTCCACGAGCTTGGCCATGATCCTTCTTCGAGAGAGTCTGATCTTTTTTTTTGCATCTGTCCCAAACTATTTTCGCCTAATGGGTCTATCTGGGTTATTAAAATAATTCAGTCAGAGTATTACGACATTCCAAAATATAAAGAAATTCTTTTTTACCTAAATTTATACACAAGATATAATCTAATGTGGTTCAATTTTAATACACTGAAGTGTAAATAAAGATATTCGTCGTTTATGGAAGTCTGAAAAAAATAATTTATTGATAACATATCCTACTTGAAACGAAACGTATGTATTTAATGATTTCTTTGGAATTTTATGAGATTTTCTTCTCTAATTTAATTGTATTGTTGTTGTTGTTATGGGATTCAGTCCTAAGACTGGTCAGATACAACTCTCAATGCTAATCTGTCCTGAGCAAGTCTTTTCATTTATACATAGCAACAACGTCCCACATCCTCCGCAACTGCTTAACGTATTCCATCCTTGGCCTCTCTCTTCTGTTCTTACCCCCACACACTTCCCTCTAAAACTAATTTTACAAGAATCTCATGTCTCAAAACGTGGCATATTAATCTATTCCTTCTCTTCGTCAAAATTCTCCAAATGGGTCTCTCTTTCCCTATTCTGCTTAGAACTCCCTGGTTAGTTACCGTATCCACCCATCTCATTCTTGTACAGCAACACATTTCAAATTATTCATATTTTTTTCCTTTCTGTAATCCATATCGCCCTCGTTTCGCACCCATTCAGCGTTACACTCCAAAAGTTAATTATCAAAAAATTCTCCGACTTATAACCCGGTTAGAATCTTTTTTAATCACATACACCGGTAAAGCCTTCGTTTGATAAAAATTAATTAAACAATATTTTTGGGCTGTATAGACTAATTTATTCGTTTTATTGTAATATGTACCCATGCCTTCCAAATTGAATATGAATGTTCTTTTCGTTTCATGTCTTCACTGAATACTTTTCTGGGAATATTGAAGTACTCCAGTTATTTATAGTATTTGCATTTGTAGCAAATACACATTTTTAATTATAACTATTTTCTCAATTTCAATAATATCTCTTCTTGTTTCTTAAAATGGAAATCGATATTATTGGATAGGCCAAACACATGCCGGACTTAAGGGAGCTACAAAGTTACAACTCCAGAAAGGTTGATGCACTCCATATTACAAAGCATTCTTTGTGGCGTCTCCCATTATCAAGGGTTTTGAGCGTGAAACGTTTTTATTTAATTAGCTGTGACATAAGAAGCCAAGACGGGAACTTGGCTCCGAGCCACGTCTGAGGGAAGACTAAAAGTTCACCTGCGCCAAGAAAAATATCGGACACGGTTGGATTCGAACCCCGACCTTGGCTCAAGAAAAGACGTGACAATAACTGCGGGTGTCGCAAGGCACACCATTCCCAGTATCAAACTTTACCGTAGTAATATTTGCTACTGTGTAAATGAAAGAGGAACTAGATCGCCGTGTACGAAATTTCGTAATTTACGTACAGTCATTACTTTGGAATGATCGTAAAAAACGTTTTAAAGAGTCTGTTAAGTGAATTGACGAATGTCACTTCAGACACCACAGTGACAAATTTGGTTACATCCGAGGATCGGAAGTCTTCCAACTCAGGTAAAATATTATCGGATGAATAGGCTGTAAGGGCACGCGATTGTAGGAAGCTGAAGTGGAGTCGCGGAAATAGCCACAGTGCAGAAGAGAAATCCTGAAAGTGGTCAGGGAAAGCGGGGAGCGGCACCAAATCTCTTGCGTAATAACACAGCTCACACCTGCCCCCATGGAAACAGGATACCATGCTGGGCCTGCATGACCCTGCATCAGCCTGGCGTATGTCCTGCAACACCGTAGACATTCATATTTTGAATATACCACTTTTTACACGAAAAATAAGTAAATATTACTTGCGGTAATGAAACTAACTAAATTAAGTCATGGTAATAGTTTTTACTGGATACCCATGATCTAAATGAAGGGGCAAATATTTTTGAACGATTTGGAAATGACGATGGTAAATTACCCAAAACCCGTCTCCACAATATTAAAATAATATTGCAAACCATTCAAAAGTGTTTCTTTTTTTAAAAGAAGTTTGGAGATTGATGTAAAAACGTGGGAAATTTTTACGTGATATATAAATTATTTATAAAATTTTGCCAGAACCAGAGTTAGGTTTCTCTTAATATGTAAATTTATTGGCAAAAAATTATTAATAATAATTATTGAAGGAAAATTTGTTGGCTAGCAATGTATGTGTTCTGATGAGGTTTAAATTCTCATTACCTCTATCTATGATTATCTTATATTGTTTATTGGCTTTAACAGTTCTTCTAGCAGTGGGTTTGGATGGTCATCCATTTTGTCGTGCTGTTTGATGATTCTTTCTTATTAAACTGTGGGAACGCGAAGGTCTTAACGATTGGAGCACATGGGGCATTCACTAGTTGTTGAAGAAGAATTTTTGATTGGAATCTCGGGTTTGATTTCAATATTTAACTATGAGGAACAGCTCCATAGTTTTATGCCATATGGGTTTCATGAGGTACCTGATTCAGTTTTAAGCAGTTATACGTGTAAATAAATAGTTGATGAAATTAAATCAAGATTTCTTAAATAGTTTTAATATCTAACAGGAATTCACTTCATATTTATTAATTGTTTGTTTCGTCCAGGGTTATGCATTGACATATTACAGTTGCACGTAATACTTAGTCTTTCAGATTGTAAATAGAGAGGATACAAAAATTAAAATCGAATTGAATAAACAATTCTAAAATCGAATTGTTAATTTGACTCCAATGCCTTCCTCTTTGAGTAACCATTCTGTATGTTTTTTTTTGTAGTGGGTGGGGGTGTTACTTCTAGTTTTAAGAACTTTAAACAATTTGTGGTCAGTTTGTACTAAGTATATATTTTGTGAAATCTGACACTGTCACATAACCAGGAAACAGTAAAAGTGATTAGAACCTACAATGCGAATTAAACGTACGTATAAGTAATATAAGAATTAACGACCCGTATAACAGATAATAGAATGAAAATTTTGAAAATAAATTTAGAAATTAAGAGACGTTTAGACCAGACCTTTTGGTCCTTGATAATTGATAAGACAGACAATTACGTCTATTACTTTCTAAATCATTGTTCAAACTTTTTATTGTATTGCCTGTTTTACGCGTCTATAATTCTTTTATTATTTTTATATAAATGCATTTTAATAGATTACACGGTTTTTGGGGGATCATCCTGTTGTTAATAAAATATTTTGTCCGTCGCCTGATAGCGTTTCTCTGGTAAAAAATAAAAATCTAGTTCTGTAAATTTTTGGAAGGAGATAAAACGTTCAGGAATGGTTGTTGTGTGGTTTCAAGAATGGAACTGTGAATGCGGGAAATATTAAACTACGTGTTTCAAAACGATTTCCTTCTACAAATTTTTGTTATATAAAAACATCTTGAGTGAAAATTTAACAGTAATTTTTCAAGGCTTTTTCCTTGTTTCTCAATTCCCCGGGTACGGAACCACGAGTCAACAGGATCGATCGACGTTTTTATTCTCGTTCCATCCATTTCGCACGTCATAAAGGTCTCGCTTGGAAGGACAATATTTGCACTAAACGTTGGCACGTGCGCGCGTACGTAAATATTTACGCGTGTGCGGCTCTGGTCGAGGTGAAAGGTTCCCAATTTTGCGAGGGCGGACCTCGGCTCGCATAAGGCTCGCTATTCTCCTCCGGTAATGACTTTATTTATATTCCCGCTGAAAGAGGCGACCTCTTGCTTACTCTTCAGCCAGCGCCTCTTCACTCCTCAGACTCGCAGACCTGCCTTAACTATTTCCAGCCCTGCCTGCTCTATTTTATTAAAGACCCCGCATTCAGTTCGCCTCTCAGGTTCTACGCTTACATAACAGAATTCAATTCCATACGGACATAATTAACCTCTCTTCAACCAATTATTACAATCAATTTAAAAGTTCAATTATATAGCGATTAGAATTACTTTGACTTATTCGAGGCTCTCCTCGTCTTAAATGCGAAATTTTCTTTCAAATTCCACTTTTATTATTTAAATAGTTTACTTGGCGTCGATGTAAATAAATGAATTTCTCTATCCCTTTCTCTAATAATGGGGGGTATAAATTAGGATTTATTTAACAAATTATTTGCTTTTTAACAAATATAATGACTATTTATGTTTCAAAACAATTTATTATTTGATTTTGGGCACCATTACAATTATACATATTAAGAAGAACTACTATTTAAATATCTAACTACGTGTAGCAGAGAATTTATGTTCTTTCGTAAGGAACCTGGTTTATCTTCTAGGCGATTCCGCAACTTTCGGCTAGTAAAATTTTCCTGCTTCACTCTCAGGCTTCCTTTGTTGGGTTGTGTATTTCCCCGCGGTCGACGGAAAAGTCTCTGGACCTAGTACTGCCCAGTGATTGAGCAAAACCAGTTTTCCTCATTGACAATGTTCATATCTTAGCCCATAATTTTGTTAATATGGTAGACTACTGATAAAATTTTACTTTCTTCGATAAGCTATGAAAGTGACTCTCCTTCTTCTTTCAGAATATGACTATTACTGCTCCTTTTTTCAACTACAAAGATACACTGACTATTTAATTGTTCATTTCTTATTCTCTCCTCCTTCCTCTGCTTCCTGTTTCCTTCCACTAACACTGACTGCCTCTCTGCTTCTTCACCCTTTCAACATCTTGATCAACACTTAACCTGTTTTTTCCAAGGGAAAATACCACCTCACATGACGTGTCTTCATCAATATTTCTTCATATTTTACCAAACGCGGGAATTTTTGCGCTGACGAAGGGAAATGTGTCCTTGGGGCGTTTTCTGGCTCGAAAAGAAACCTAATCCGTTGGAAATGCAGGCTAACACTTTTTCTAGGCGACACTTTGGTGCCGTGGGTTTTATGTCTTGCCTGCCTGTCTCTGAATATTCTTACTATTTCGATCGTATAGTTGTAAAAATGTGAATAAAATTATGTAGGGTCCTACTGTTCAAGAGTACAGTATTAAAAAGTTAGTTTTCAACTAAAAATACTAAAAACTTTAATATCAAGCGCCGCGTTGAGAAAAGACAAATGTAATAAATTCTGTGCTCAGGATTTTAGGGAATCCCTGCTTGGGTAAATTGACCGTTTTTATCAAATGTAAAACTTGTTATTTAATTTTAACACAACATTTATCACATAAGAAAAATTTTAAACCACAGCATAGAAAGAGCAAAATAAAGTATGAGAATATTAACGTTAGGGTCCCTCGGTGGTCCTTTTGATTTGGATGTAAAATTAGAGTTTCTTTCAAATTTTAAATTAAAATGAGTGGTGGGTTAAAGTTGTTTCTGGATGCAGTAGGTCGAGGAATGGCGTGATCCATGGCTAGTTTATGTTGCAGACAGTCCGAGATGAGCGCGAATTCGCAGCAGCAGTCGCCGGAGGCGTTGGGGGCCCGCAAGTGGCAGAGGCCCAGCGTGGAGCGATGGCGGCCCACCACCTACTCCAGCTTCTTCGCCTGGTGCCGCGTGTGGCGCCTGGCAGAGACGCTCCTGCAGACGGCGTGCTGAGCCTCAGAGGGTCACCATCCAGCTCGCGCCCGCAACCAATAGTGGAAACCAGTACGGCCGAATTACAACTTAGTCAACTCTCTTTATTTTACGTTATTAGGCCACGAGTAACTTTAGAGTAAATTCCATTCAGGACGCTCGCACGTCAGATCTACGACAACAATAATAACAACTATTGTATATTCATTGAGCAGTTACAGTTATCAATACACGATTGTGATATTATAATCTTCTCGTTGTAAAATAAAGCAATCTATAAATGAATGTATGTACAGATTAGTGTTAATTTAGCTTTTTCATATAGAATATTATCCTGTTAACAAAAGGTTGTTGAATATTAACATCAGTTGTTTATGTATTATCTTTAACTAAATATATAAATTTTACCTTGTATCGTACCTAATAAATTGTTATCATGAAAATCTTGTTTCTCGTCACTGTAAACTCATACCTATTCCTCGTTGTGTTAATAACAATATTATTTGTATTTGCAGCGGTTTTATTTTATAGGTCTGTAATTACTCCGTAGTATAGTTAATGTGAACACTCAAAACTAAATTTTAGTACTAAGATATTTACAACCTCGTCGAACGGAATGAGGACAGATTCAATTCTTACTTTATAATAATAGACATATTATTAGTGTTTATTATTTAGTTTAAGGTGATTGAAGTTGTTTCTTAATACTTCTCTTGCATATGGTAAGTTATAGTTTTCCATAAAATACATACTTAATATTATTGTTTTTTTAAGGTGTTTGAAGTTTAGTGCTACTTAAGACTACAGTAACATATTGAAGAAGACGTATGGCTACTACATAAAGTACTTTTTGAACCATCAAAGTAAATATTAACCATTTACGTCCTTTAAACCTAACAGTTTGAATTCAATAGATTCTAAACCCATTTTAAATGGAGGATGCCGTGGAAAGAAGAGCGACATGCTAAATTCAGGGCTAGACAGTCCCTGAGTAGGGTTATGAATTATCTAGTGGATCTAATGGAGGATCCGGTAGAAAGCCGTCGGCTTCTGAGTTATAAACCCAAAATTGCACAAACACGTTACGAGTTATATTTTTATTCACCAATGTTTAGCTGTATGAATTAATTATTTTCCCAATTATTTTAAAAACAATTTCGTTGACATGTGGAAATTGGTAACACCCAATCACCCAATCTGTTGATTTAATGAACTAATGCACGATGTTTAACCACAAGTTGTTCATGTTGAGTTATGTTATGGCTTTGTTGCTCTTCTTCGCTTCTGTTTTGTTTAATGTTTTTACAGCCTTAATGGAAGACGCGCTATGATTTAATGTTTTATTTTTCTAGAATTGGTGAAACTACGAATCTTATCTGCGATATTTGTCTTGAGTGGGGAGAAAGAATATTATGGGGCTCATGAAGGATAATTTGTGTGTTCATTTCTTGTAAATAATTTTTTGTATGCGTCATAAAACGAAAATAAACCATATAAAAAATTAATATACAAATATGGGGAAAGAAACTTTATGATAGTTATTAATGTCTGTAAATTTAAATTTAAGCTTAAATAAGGCCAAAAACAGACAAAAATTAGTGAAACATAACAAATTATAATTTAAAATCATCTAATTAGCCCCGATCAGGACCGAAACATGTAGTTGATTTTAAATTATGGTTTGTTAATTTTGTGCTTGTTTTTGGCTTTATTTAAACTTTAAAGAAATTTTAAGTTAGTACTTTTATTTGCTTATAAAAACGTTTAATAAGTACTTAAGTTATCATCAAGGTGGTTGCATCAAATCAGTTGGAGTAATTAATAGGCCACGAAATTCACATTTAAAGATGGGTACGGAATATAAACCATGGGAAGGACAATTAATGTAATTCATGGACTAGTGTGTTATATTTTAATAAGGAGGTTGACTCGAAAGGAAAATAAATTAATTAAATTGTATTATGTTGAAGCTGAAAATATTTTTATAATTAAAGTCTTGATTTCTGATTTTCCGCAAGTGGAAATGTTGCATGAACGCTGCTGATTACTTTCACTCGAAGACCTAATACGTTTCAAGTGGCTCTCTAGAAACTGGTTTCCAGTACCTCCTTTGCAGAATTTACAGATGCCGTTACAAAAAAAACAACATCATTGCTTGTTTTTTTTTCACGTCCCCTTTCCCACTTTCTCTGAACGTCTTACTTTCCATATTGAAAATGAAAAGAAGTGATAACTTAATGGAATGCGACACGACTGACAAAGTACTATTGGATTTAAAGTTGTACTGTGTACGATAATGACAAACTATTCTGCCATAGAGGACTGGAATTTGCGAGTCCTATTCCGTTGTTTGGCTTTGGGGTTATGCTACATTTTTTATTCCAGATACTTGGAAGAAATACTTGTTTATAAGATAAAAAGGCGCATGTGGACCAGGCTTAATACCTCAGTACATTTTATGGAAGTAGTCAGGAAGGTTTTCGCGCTTAATTTTCGCAGAATAAATAATTTTTTCTGTTTATATTTGAATAATTTTTTTACAGATCAACGCTTTTTTAAATAGTCTTTCATTAAATATTATTTGCACATACTTGTCTTTTAATTTAAAAAATCTAGCGGGAGAAAAAAAAGAAGGATAATCATTAATTAGGTAAGTTAAACAACTCAGAATTAATAAATTCTGGGTAAATATAGTTAGAATATATTGTTTATATTCATTCGATGACGTGAATTGTTACAAAATAAATTGGGTATGGATTTAGATTTATTGTTGTTTCCATTAATCCTCGATTGAGGAAATAGGATACGTCATACATTAAAAATTATAAATGAACAAAATAAAGTACATAATTAAAGACAAGGTATAGAAGGTCGGAGCGGTATTGTAAAATAATGGGATCAAATTGGCAACATTGCTATTATAGGTATTTTGACTCTAAATATATATGTTTTTCAAACTCTGAGCCTACTTGCCCTTCGTATAATATAGATAAGTGTTTAGTTTGAGAAGGTTTTCCTTGATTTAATTTGGGCCGCGGCTGTTCCCTGATGAGACACACCCCCTTGGAGCTGTCCTTATCTGGAACTTTTAGCCTGTGGCGGTCTGCTCTGAGCTGATAAGAGGCTCTCCCGGTGATTGGCAAAGTCCGAAAACGCCCACAACGACGGTAAATCCACCCTTTTTAATGACAAATGTGGTGGTTTCAGATCAACGTTATTTAACTCTTTGTATTTCATTAAGAAATACTTTCACATACTGATATTTCAACAGGAGAAATCACAGCTCTCTATTACCACACGTTAAAAATATAATCTACAGAACAAGGTAAATTAAAATTTATGCTTATGAAGTTGTAACATATTATATTTATTTACTATAATTATTTCACCCCTGATTTGTCATCCGAAGGTAATGTACGAAATTTTTCACCGAGTATTAATTCCAAATTTAATGATTCAAGGAGCTTTCATGTAATGGACATTGTTGTTGTTGTGGTATTCAGTCCTAAGACTGGCCTGATGCAACCCCCATGCTATCCTATTTGCTCAAGCCTTTTCATTTCTACACAACTTTCACATCCCACATGTGGATTACATCCTTGGCCTCCCTCTTCTCCTCTTACCCCACACACTTCCCTCTAATGCTAATTTTACAAGACCCTCTTGTCTCAAAACGTGCACTATAAATCAACGTCCTCCATATTGTTCGCTCATCCCCTATTCAGTTAAGAACTTCCTCGTTAGTGATTCTATCCACCCATCTCATTCTCCTTTAGCACCACATTTCAAAGGCTTCTATTCTTTTCCTTTCCCCAACTCCTACCGTCCACGTTTCGCACCCATACAACGCCACGCACCATATGAACATTTTTAGAAACGATTTCCTAATATTCACATTTATATTAGCCGTAAGTAAATTCCTCTTCCTTGACTTGTGCTATCCGACTCTAGTTGTTACGCTTTCCAAGTAGCAGAAATCTAACATCCTCTGTTATTCCCCTGTTTCCCATACTACACTCCATTACCTTGGTTTCCCCTCTATTAATACTCATATAAAACTCTTTCTCCAGGACCACGTTCATGCCATTTATTATGGTTTCCAAGTCTTCTTAGACATTATAGTTTAAAAAATTGAGTTAAACGTTTCAGAATTTATTTCTTATTTTCGTTGTCACTTGTGTTGAATGGTTTTAATTTATCTAATTAATTTATTCGATGTGAATATATTAATAACTGAATTTAATGTTGGATGATTTATCAACGCGGGGATTTAGTTCATAAATGAAATAAGTGTTCTTTTTATATTGAAAATTAACAATTTTTAATAAGTGAAATAATAATTTGGCTCTGACTGTAGCTTTGACTTTCGAATATTAAAATTAAGGTACCTCGCGGGCGAAAGTATCAGAAATAGGGGAAAGGGCACGATAAGTCGCGGTTCTGGCTGGATGAGTGAGGGTAATTTCTTTCTGGTCTGTCGTTCAACGTAACTTCTATCTAGTAGCTTGTATATTTCTGAGATTCCTCCTCAATGGCGTCCTATATTGTTGTTCATTTAAAGTCACATTAACAGCTAAGGTCATTAGTGAGTACTTTGCCATTTTGGGGTTTTTACCTTCATTGTAAGGGTTACTCGATTTTGGAACAAAAAGACGCAAAGAAGCAACCAAGCCCTTGCCAGGGACTTCTGTGGGAGGGACGCTAGCCACTAGACCACAGAGGCCGGCTTTAACGTGTTGTTTAACTCTGAATGAGTAATATGACGCTCTTTGTTTGGTCTTTAAAACTAGCCAACGGTAAACATACATCGTTTCATCTCCACTGAGCTCGGACTTGACTCGTTCTGATACATATATTTAAAAAATAATAATAATATAAAAATAAAAAATAATATATTTAATAAAGCAAGATATACGTGTATAAAATTAGCCCGTTCTGGGAAATTTAATAATTTGTGGTTTCACTGACGAGTGCCTTCCACATTCTATCTAAGTGTGTGTCATATCATACTTTCCTTATTGATAATGAAACGGTACTGATTAGCTTATTCCAAAAAATATCCCAAAATTTGAAATTGAGAAAAAGAATAAAAAATAATTTGAGTTGTATATAAAATGTCTGAAAAAAATTGCACAGTAATATAAATAAATTTGTTCAAATTATTTTCGCATGGTCTGAATAATTTAAAAATTGTAAATAAACATTTAAGCTACTAGCTATAGTTGTTGCTTAATTTTTATTTTTTCTTTCGAATTGGGATAATTTCTCTCCGAATGGTTGAAACGAATTTTTAAAACGAATAAAGTATTTTTGCAATATGTCACATTAAATTTAAGCAAAATCTGGGAATGACCGTATTATATTCGTCCTGTTTTGCCACAATCTCCTCTTGAATTAGTGAAAAGAACCTCATTTGTAAATGCTTACATTTCGCTGAATGACTCTTAAAATAAATTTTACCCTTTCGTTCACGTTTGTTTCTCGAAGTTACTCTGTATTTCGAGACTTCCGCGACTTGTCTATCGCGCTTGATTATTTGACCTTCCTCCTTTCCTCCAGAGAATATTTAAAGCGAAGGTCGTTAACGTTCACAGGCGATTAACTGTTTTACGCGTAATTATTTCATCATCACCCCACACACACACCCCCTATTAAATTCTGTCCATTGTTACGCGACATACGCGACCTTTCAAACGTGCAAAAAAAATTCCACGTAACTGCTCCACGCTTCTCTATCATTTAATTTGATTAACGTACTAGAAACAAATTGTTATATGTTTCACATCAGCTTATAGAGAATTATAGTTCATATTCTTGGCAAAAGACTGGGAGCAATTTTTATGTATAGAAAATTTTTATCTATTTTTCCGGTTTTTCAATTGTGTCAAATTTCCATCAATTGCTCATTTTCTTCTGCTATGCACTATATCTTATTTATTTCACGGTTTCGTCATTAACCAATTTATTTTGAATGAAAATAATGATTTCAATGTTAGATATTTAGCTAAGTAAATTTATTTCAATACATAAATGTTAAATAATTAATATTTTTTTATATTTATCTCTTGGCATACCGTTTCGGCTCAAATCCGAGCGAGACCAAAATGTATTAATACAAATTCATTCTTAAGGGTTTATATTATATTTGCCGTTAATATTAATTAGAGGAATTATATTAAAGGATCGGCGGTGCAGTCAGTGTCTGTACCCCAGAGGGGGATGAAAACAGAAACTTGGCAACCTGCAATGAGGACCAGCGAGGGAAGAACGTGTCAGTGCTTAAAAGAAACGCTCATTAAGGTTACAAATTATTTTGCGCTGAACAGAACGAGAAGATGGATAAACTATCTCCATCTCATAAATGAAATTCATCGTTAATGTGCCAATGTTACGTAAATAAACCACCGAAACATGTTGACCAAGTTTTGTAGACGTGCTACTTGGACCCGAAAACATTTCAGTATTTTTTTGTGTGTAAAAGTAACTTACAATATTTTAGCTTTATGGAACGATCAGTAGAAAGATTGAAATGAAAATGGAGCAATATTTGACGGGAACGTCGCAGACGAGTGAGTCAGGTTTTCTCCTCCAACCGCAGCAATCTGCTCCTTGGTCGTCCTATGATGAAGGTTCAGTGTCGCTCGAAAGCTCATTTCCCTTTTGCCCCTTGTCACTTTTATTTTCGCCTTGGTCGTGGTGACACTGTAAAGTGAAAGAGCCGTGGGCGGAGGAGATGCAGGAAGCCACGAGGTCCTTGACACACTTAACTCTTAGTTTGGTAAACAGTGCAGTTGCGCCTCGCCCACGCGCAAATACAACAACTCCCAAAGCCGTTATTACCTTCCTTCCTTCCTTCCTCGTCATACCGTCACTCAACTTGGACTAAAACGATCAAGCATCCGTTGCGAATAACTGAAATTATTTTCACATGTGTGCGACATTCTCTTAAGTAGCCAAGGCGATAAAACCTCGAGTAGTGTGAAGATCTGGTGCACTCAACAGTTTATTTTAAGATTTTGACGCCTCCGTAGCGTTTTACTACAAGAATAGCCTCTGGAAAAAAATAATTTAAATACAAAATACCAGCGTGTGATATATAGCTCACTCTTTAACACATAATGGCCCTTTAAGTAGATAAGACGATTAATCTGGACGAAATTGAAAATGTTAATAATTTCTATCCACTGCAGTTTATTCTCAAATATATTAAAATTCGGTTGACTTAGATTAAATAAGAAAATATTAATTTTCCTGTCAAATTACCAATAAACAATTCTTTGATAAAATTCAGTACAAAATATTCGATCTCTGTAAAAATTTATGGCATCCGGGAAATCTTCCAAACTTAATTTTTTTTAAAAAAAATCTTGGTTAACTTGTTCTTAAAAGCCAGGGAAAAAAAGCTGGGATTGAAGGGTAGGGAAAAAAACCAAGGCGGAAGGAATTATAGTTAAAAAATATATGCTAATGTGTCAGCATAAGGAAGTTTCTGACGTCAGAGAGACAGAATACTGGAAAATTCGGATATATTGAATTGCGTACAATAAGATGGCTATTTGTTTACAGTTTATTGAATATGTACTGCATTACAATACTAGAAGTAGCTGGAAGGATTATTGAAATCAATAGAAATTATTATTAAAGTTTTTATATATATATTTATTTAATTTATAACCACCTTTTAAATAAGAGACACGACATGTTTCACCGAGCTCCAGCCCGTGATTGAGGTTCGTAACTCGACTTTTATCAATTATGTCTTCCAATACGAACTTCATAAATTCATTAATTATTAATTGAATTAATGTTGTTGTATTCAGCCCTTAGACTGGTCTGATGCAACCCACCTTTCTAACTTTTGCTCTGCAAGCCTTTTAGTTTCCGCATATCTACCACATCCTCCGTATTCTGCTTAGCGTATTCCACCATTTCCATCCCTCTTCTGTTCTTACCCCACACACTTCCCTCTAATTATAATTTTCCAAGACCCTCATGTCTCAGAACGTGGCCTATTAGTTTATCTCTTCTCTTGGTCAACGTCCTCCATCTTGTTATAAATAGTAATAGGTGATAATTCTTGAAAAGCTTACTTTATGTACGTTCTTTATTTTTGTGAATTTAGTAATACTTCAATACGAAAATAATTGTAATAATAATTATTTATTAAGCTTTGACAGTGTAAACACTGACTAAATTATTCCAACATCTAACGACATTACACATTGTAAATATTTTTTCTACTGAAGAGTTTCCAGATTCTTTTATTGTTTACTCACATTTATTTTTTGCAGTGAACCATGGTTCATACTTTAAGCTTAAAATATTCTGCGTATGTGTGAATACAAATACAGGAGCTCTTGTACTCGCAACGTGTTAGATTCTGTGCTTTGCAAACGCTTTTTAAATAAATTTAGTGTTCTTTTGAAGCGGCAATGCCGGAAACCCAGATAGTTTATTAATGAAACATGTACATAAAATTTAGAACATTATTATTGTATTCCTACTTACGTTGTTTTACTGAGTGTTTACGTTAAGTCTATTTAGTACAGCTTAGCAATGTATTTAATGAAGACTAGACGTCGCAGTTTTTGATTGGTGCTTGTTCGGACAATGGCGTGACTTACTAGATAAAGTTAAATTAGTAACATTATTCTGTGGTTTCAGTTTTTGTTAAAATACCGTATGTTGTGAAATAAGAATCCTCAATTCATTGACCCTGATCATCCATTTTAGAATAGATTTTATTAGTTCCGTTAGTCATCTGATTAGTAAATAGGACAAGTTAAAAGATGCAGTAGATTAATATAGTAAATAGTTAGAATATACAGAGCTACAAATTGTAAAACATTACAAAAATTAAATAACAAAGAAAGATTATGATTTATATGTAAAATAAGAACAATGATTATTATGTGTAATATTATTTAAGATTGTCCATGCCAAACGTTCAACAATTTTTACCATTTTATTTATATAGGCTTTTTAAAAACTGTTTACCTTCTTTGAAATTTTAATTTGAGATTTGTTTGTGTACGTTTTGAATTTTCTATTCCCCCCTCTATATGTTTGTTAGTGTTCCATTTTTTTCCAACCACCTTCTTTTAATAACATTTCTTGTGTGACGTGGTAATTAATCTGTGCCGAGCTCCTTTCTTGTGCCAAAACTCATGCTACAGAATTACGACCTAGCAAAAAAAAATCCTCCTGTAATTATACAGCTGAGCTGTACAAAGACTTATAATTACTTTTACCGTCAGAATTTAAAGTTTTAATTTGTGTTACGTCCTGTGCTCCAAAACGTGGTGCTTGTACATAAATTAGAGATTTAAATGATTTTGTAACAATATTAAGTAAATATGTTTCATGTATGAATGTATCGGCATTTGAAATTTTGGGCATCTGTTATTTAACTTTTTTTTATTAAGAAAGTTTAAATTTAACGTATGTTATTATATATAATAAAACAATTAATTAGGGAGGTTGGTTTGGAAACACCGGATTTCAGAGCAAAATTCTGTAACTTGCAAATATTTTTGTATTTGTCTTTCTATAACTTACTTGTGATCACTATTGTTGGATTTTATATTTATTCTATTGTTATGTTTCGATATTTTTGATTTAGTTTCCGTATAAATATTTAAATTTTTGTCTTCACTTCAACTTCTTGGGTTTAATTTGGTGTAAATATTTCCTCTATCGGAAAGGAAACCTGAAGAAGGCATAAAAATATGCCGAAACGTTGTTTCTAATTAAAATGAAAGAATAAAGTCTGTAAAAGGTCGTTAATTATTTTATTTGGGTTGAGTGACGGTGTTCATGTGCAAAGAATTTGAGAAACAGCAGCGATGATAAATAGAAAATTGATTCTCGCTTAGAATGTGATGTAATGTAAATTGTTTTCTAGGAAATGATTTTTCCAGCTCCAGATTATCGCGACAAACTGCTCGAAAAAAAAATGAATCGCCATAGTTTTGATGCTCTGTTGTCGTTTTTCTCTGTGACGGTTTGTGCTTGTCAAAGGGGACTTGAGGAGAGCCTTTGATGTCACATCTCTGTACTGGCCGTGTATGACGTAACTAGGTTCCTGGACTACGGTAGGACGACGCAATGGCGGAAAACTCAACTAGCTCTTGCGCTCACAACTTGTTACATTTCATCCTCTGTAAATCGCGCTGAGCGATTCAGTTTCGGTACATCAATTAATCTTTAAACGTACTTTAAAGAAAATTATCACAATTAAAATAATGATTTTGTTCCAAACAGCGTTTAGTAATGGAAGAGTGATTATATAAAATATTTTTTAAATTTTTATTTGGCTTTATGTTCCTTAATCCTAATTGTCAAGGATCTCTTAATCTAACCAATGTAGCAAAACAACACATTTACTGTAAATATGAAACACGAAAATATACAAATTAATAAATTATATAATGGTCTGTTAAATTGTCTTAGGTCATTTTAATTTTTGTCTGTTATTTGTGTTATATCTTCAATTTATTTAGTTTATTGACAAAATTTATTGTATGTCTGTTATACAGGTCGTTGATTCTTCATATTTATGAAACATATGGCTAGTAATTATAATTATCAAAGAATACAGAAATTTGACAGGGACAGATAATTTTAGCAAATATCTAGTATCTAATTATTAACGTTTTATTGAGGTATTATTATTATTACCAGTATCATCCTCATTGAATTAAACCCATTTTTTGTATAAGGTCATAATTATTTACAAGTTTTCCTTATGAATTTATAAGTGTGTAATTTTAGGTTGGATGCGTTAATACATAGAATATTTGCAATAAAAATTAAGTTAGATTACCTTTAATTTGATGTGTTATGTACAGCAAGTAGTCCAAATTGAGCTGTCATTATAGACCGTTCTTTTGTGGACACCTGTACTATTCTTGAATTTTATCACAATCCAACGTTGACTTTGCCTCATTTTCTTTTCTTAATTGCTGTACCTTGCGCCAAGTGTACCTTGAGATTCTCCAGCTTTATTCAGTCTCGAGTAAATAATTTTCCAAATCCATGGGCAAATAACGTGATAAGACCAGGCTTCGTTAACTCACAAAAGGAGAAAGTCTAGGGAATTGTTTGTTTGTTTGCAAAGCAAGCAAGTGAAGCGGGTGCCCACATCTTGAGACTTCAAGGGGAAGCCAAACTGGAGGAATCGATGAAGAATCCTATCTAGATTTAGATATTTTCATTGTAAGAAACCCGTTTAAATAGTTTTATCAGGGTTTCGGGCTTGGCATTAAATTATTAAAAAGCTTTCTAAGATAATAGAGACTAGACTAGAATTGACTTTCATGCTATTGTTGTAGTATTGACGCTGGTCTGATGCAATTCTCTATGCTAACCTATTCTGAGCCAGACTTTCCATTTCTTCATAATCATACGAATCTTCTCAGCGTATTCCTCTTCTGTTCACTTCCCTCTAATGATCCTGTTACAATACCCTCATGTCTCAAAACGTGGCCATTAATATATCCCTTCAAAGTCCTCCAAATTGTTCTCCCTTCGCCTAATCTACTTCCTGGTTAGTAACTCTATCTACCTATAGCACCTCATTTCAAAAGATTCTATTATTTTCCTTTCAGCCTTTCATAAAGCTTGTTAAAGTTCTGTACGCATAATTACATAAATTATTTTCGTATTGCTGTCGTGACATATTAAAAATATTCTGCGTGTTTATTTGGGTGATAAATAAATGACATTAACTTATCTCGGTAAGAAATACTGAAAATTAATTTTATCCTTACTATAGATACGAAAAAGCCGTAAGAACCTCTTCCAGCATCTAATGAAACATACCTACTCACCAGAAAGTAGTACGTTTTACGAAAATCCGCTTAGTCATACCAGAGATTCTAAAAAATATGTTAAATGTGACTAACTGCTACGCTAATAGAAGACATAATTGCCAGTTGAAAGGAAACTGCTGGACTACAGAAAAGAATTCAATGGCAGACAAAACCATTCTGTCAACATCTTTGCAGTTTAATAAATGAACTTCAGTTCTTATCAATTTTTTAAGTGCTGTTAATGGCTAAAACAGGTTTCCTGTTCATCAAAGGATCTTTGCTTCCAGTTTCACTTTGCTTTGCAGACCGCTATACACAATTAAAACATGAAAGGTAAAACCTGTTTCTGACGAAGACTTTCGGTCACGAGTTACTCGATACACGTCGAAATAATAACAGTTCTTTTTTTCAGTTAGAAATCAAAGCAACTTTCCTGACAAGTTCCGGTATATAAATAAATGAAAGGCCTTGGGTCGTGAAACTATTTGTTTTTTATTTCAATAAATATCAAATACACAACGACGACGTTTCTTCCTCTTCTGGGACCTCTTGAGGTATAAACAATTTTAATATACTGTTTAGAGCAACGGCCGGCAAGCCCCAGACCGCGGGCCACATCCGGCTTGTCACTAAATTTCTCTGTTGCATATTAATAAGACCAGCCGCGTCATGTTTGCAAAGATGTATATCCGAGTCTGGTTAGTTTTATGCGTAAAATAATGGCCGTCTTCTGCAGTACTTTCTGTTAATTACCGATACTAATTTCTAAAACTCCCTTACACGTAACAATATCACTTTCATCAAAATCAATTGTTTTTGTTTTTACCTGTGGTCCACCGTACATTCTTATACCGCAAGAAAAAACAGGATTTCAAGTTAGAGAGTTAATATCTATATCTGATTATAAAATTTTATGGTATGAAACGCAAACTGTTTAAATATTACTTAGAATTATGTATAGAATCCTTCCTTCAAATAACGATTTTGACAAATAAATTTCCCACTATATTGCCGGTTCTCAAGTAACTGTGAAGTTTAACCGAAAAAATGTATTTTTACTTGTGTATCTTAATAAAGCTTTAAATTATATTATAACAGCATATTCCCACAATATGAATTATTATCCCAAATTTTGTTTAAAATAATAGAACCCGATTTTACCCTAAAAACTATTGGAGTGGAATGGACGTGTGTGTAACATCTCACCCAACAATCTTGGAAAATTATTTTGTTTCTTCAACAAAAATTATTACTTTGTTAAAATAAAATTTGTAATTTTAAAAGTGCACGTTGTTGGAGACAAACTGGGCAAGTTTGAATATTTAATTTAAAATTTCATTTGTTTTAGTTAGAAGTCTGTTTGTAAATATGTCTTTGTTTGGCCTATATAGGAAGCATTGCAGTTGGCACAAATGATTTTATAAAGAACAATCTGTTCTTCTAGTTTATTAACCTGATCTTTAATATCATTAAATCTTAAAGGAACTTTTTTGTGTCTATTAAATGACTGATTTTAATTTTGATTTAAGATGAATGAAAAACCCTTGGGTTTATATCAGTAAAAACTTTAATAAAAGTCAAAATAATATTTTTATTTGGATTAATAATTTGTATGAAAGATTTCGGCAAATGCCAGAGTATTCTACAATAAAAAAGACAGATTTAATTGAAATATTAAAAAAATGAATTTTAAATGAAATTTTTACATTTAAAACACTTGTATATAATTTTGCGACTGATTTAAAACGAAGGATATATCATAATTGTACATAATAAATCTATTATGGCTGTTAAATAACATAAACCGTGAGACCAACGCCATCATTATTACGGAAAAGAACGTCAAATTATGAAAATAATATTTTTAATTGCTATGTTTCTCAACAGGAATATAACTAAAAGGAATTATACTTCATATTTAAACAAAATTTTTATATATATTCAAAATTAATATTCATTTTAAAAATTTGGTGTCTAGCTACGTGAAAAAAATCCACAAAGTTGGAAAAAACTTTGTATTTATATTAATTGAATTTGTTTGCTGAGATATTTGACCGTAATTCTATTTATTAAGGAACATAATTAATTTTGAACTTCAAACTAACCAATCAGATTCTCATGTATTTGTTAGTAAAATATGTTCGTTTAAAATAATTTATTTCAATTTCATTTAAATTATTTTTGTGATGTATAAGGGATGATGATAATCTTATGGCCTTGTCTACAATAATTATAAGGCTTTTTTTGGAACGAAGTAGGATGAGTGGAGTTTAAATTAAGGACCTTTTCTGAATAAAAATTTTTTGTTACCAATTGGTAATTATAATATTAAAATATGTGGAAATATTCTGAACTGGATATGTTTATTTTGATAGGAGAATTACAATTTTTGATGATAATTGCTTAAAAACGTTGACAAAACTTGGACTGAGGGAAGTGCGCAAATGTCGTCATTAACCAATTTATTGTCGTGACGAAATTATTAATGGATGAAATGATTGAATACAAAATTATAAACAAAATTAAAATAAATCGATTTGTTACCAATTTTTTATTAGGGGTTTTAATAAGGGAGGGTTGATGTTGAAATGGAGTAAAACAAGCTGTGCGCGAGGCATTAACGAATTTTTTTCTTTACAGGGACCTTCGGAATAACAGTGCTTACATTTATTGCTCTCTAAATCGTAGATTAAAATTGTTATACCTGAATGGGTAAAACGATGAGGACGAAACGTCGTTTTGTGAATTGGGTATTTTTTTGTAATAGTTTTCTGACTCAAGGGAATTTATGTACTTATATAATTATTATAATAAATATGAAGGAATATACTGCTGGAGAAGGGGCATGATGAGAATTATGGCTCTATTGCGCTTTAATAATACCGTTAGGGATTACAGAATCGATCGGGGGCGGTTAATTGTAATAATCGCTTTGGAAAGTGCTCGGGGGAGTGCCTTATGTAAAGTATTTGTGGTTGTAAAAGAAAATAATTAAAAATGTTAAAAACTATATATTTTTGGATTAAATCGCGTTCCGTGTATGTTAAGAATTATTAATTAGCTATTTTCTTCCTTTAGAAGGTTGTTTTATTTTATACTTTTTCACAACTTGTTCCGTGTAGGCTCATAAAATAGAACAAGAGTCCCTCAACGGGTCTGTTTATTTGGCATGAATTGTTCTCCAGGGACAAGCACGAGGATTGACGCCTTTCAGTTTAATTTGGTGCGCTCTCAAGTGATGTGCTATTTTGGGACAGGCAAGGCAAGGCAAGGCAAGGCCTGATTGTGACAGGACACACCTGCCTAACCCACGTAAATGCTAGGCATTTAACTCTAATGCAGGGCGTGGCTTCATGCGGGTGTCAATTAGCAGCATTCTCTAAATAAATGGAGCTTTGGAGAATCGCTCATCACGCGGAAACACATCTCTCTCTCTTCTCCAAACATATTCAGCAACAACTGCATCACTCTGTAGTGGACATTATTATCCTTATTCAGGTGCTACAACATTAATTATCGGTCAGTAGGGAAGTTAAAAACCGCATTTATCAGCACAAAAATTTATTGCTTATCTAAGTTTGAAAAGACGAGACTTTCGATTTTTCAGTAATCATAATTCCAAAAATATATGATTTCGTATAATCTCTAGGTTACGAATTTGTGAAAAAAGTAGTGCAATTCTGGAAACTTCTAGTTAAATGCTCGCGTCTATCTCTTTCAACCAGAAGGTTCTATAATTGCATTATTTTTGACAATTTTTAAACAAACAGGAATCCTTCGTAAGAGGTTACATGGAAGCATGGAATATGGCGATATATTTTTTGGATTGATGACTCAAAATCCCGTGGCTCTCGTCTTGTAAAAATTAGATAAGCAATAAATCTTTTGTACCGATAAATAGGGTTTCTCACTTCCCTATTGATAACAAACTCCACATGGGTTTAATTCACTACTCACAAATCAATTAGAGAATTTCTCAAGTAACGCCTTTTAATTTTCATTACTTTTAAGTCTCTTTGTAAATGATTTTCACGTCTGTATTTTAGTTTTTCCTTCCTTTCATGTATCCGTTGTTGTTTTCGTCTTAAATATCTTTTTAAATAGTCTATCGTCTTCCAGTCCCTATTCATGCGTTAACTTCGTAATTTAACTGTGCTTAATTCAGACTCAAAATTTCATTAAAAAGTATTATTTATTAATATCGTAATCTTAAATCAATTAACGTCTGATATTAAAATAAAATAATTTTCGACCGGTTTTTTGAGACATGTTTTTATTTTTAATAAAACAACGTTCGGTGCATATTCGCTCCTTCTTCAGGTTTTTTCTCTTCACAATTAAATTATTGTTACATCCAGTTTTTAAAAGAAATTCAACATATTATAAAATTTTTAATCACCAATTTATATATAGAGGGAGTATCACAGACCCAGAAAAGTAAGATCCTCTTGCAGTGGAACTTGAACGACCTCAATAGAAGAAAAAATAGCCTAAATAGATTAATACAAAAGTTGACACAATATTTTCTGCAATGTAATGACTAAGGCGGCGGATGAAACGTTAAAGAGGAAAAACCGGACCGTGGAGGAATGAATCCTGCTCCTCTGCTCACAAAAGATACACACACACAGTCTGAACAAGCATCGGAAACCCACTACGGTGGACAACAAAGTGACCTCCAAGAAATCCTCAACATGTGCCAGAAAACTGACAAATGGTTTTTAAACAATATTTCAGTAGTCATCAAATTATTTTTATTTTTAAATGCTCTTTATTAATTAAATGTTTAAACATTGTTATTTATTGTGGCTAATGACTTAAGCAGTTAATTCGGCATTAAACCTTTAATAAAAAAACTAAAATGTTAATACTTTTGTCTGTTGTTTTGGACATGTAATTATTATTTCAACCGTATTTTTTTAAAATAAACCAAAATGGCTTGTAATTCCTTCAATTTTGTTATTAATGTAGTTATTTAAATGGATTTTATGTGAAGGATGAGATTCCCTCTCAGTGTACCACCTAAGATTTATTTACGAAAATACTTTAGAAAAAAATAGAAGGTAAGTTACCTGGTTCAATGTTTTAAACAGACTCTCTTTTAAAAATGTATTTTGACACAAGAATGTGGGATTTTTTTACGATTCGCTTCCTTACAAATTCATTCATTAAATAGATGATCATGGTTCAGCAGTATGGCCAACAGCTCCAGTAGAAATGTTATGAAGTTAATAAATAATATTTGTCATTGAAGTTGTGAATTTTTTTGGCTGTTTTTAAATCACAGGGATCTGTTTACATTATTATAAAATTAAAATCGGCTGTACTCAAATTTTTTTGCGTTTTCTCTTTACCAAATTATCGTTAAATTGAACTCAAACATGTCCTTCATGTCATTTATTTATTTACCATATCTTACGCTCAAATCCAGTATTTAAGCAGTTTATACCCACTCTTTTATGTTAATTTTGAAACATTACATAAATATTTAGGTTATGTGGGGTTTTTGTGAATAAGTTTATTGGACTTAAGAACATAAAACCTTCTTCGTATTTAATGAATATTCAATCTGACAAGTTTCCCAAAACTCGCGTCTTGTGTATATAAGGGCGAGCACGATTATTGAGTTATTTTTTTGCCTTTAAATTTAAGTTAGTGCCTGGCAGTGGAGAGAGAAGCGAGAGTCTCCAGAAGGGAAGAGGCTATTCCGTATTCCATCAGATCCTCCACCATTTATCTCTCTTCATCTGCTCACAACCACGGCTCCAACTTTCTCTTTCTTCCATATTCAATCCATATGCTATTTCCTCCATAATTAAACACATTATACATTTATACTGATGTATCGTTATGAAAACTAAATAAATTCTTTTTTCTATTATCGAAACACCAAATTCGGGTATTTAAATGGCACGTTATTGATTTTTACTGTGTTGTTGTTTAGACGAAATTGACGTAGGAATTTTTGGAGCATGGAACATATCCATGTCTTTCAAAAAAGCTCGTAGGGAATAACTGTTTTGAGGAAGTTAACATAATGCATCTACGGTCTGATTGAACAGTAAATTTACTATAATCTGATTAACCCCCAACTCGACAATCTTCGGATTAAAACTGTAATTAAATTGTAAATATATAATACTGATGTTTTTGTTGTGGTATTCTGTCGTAAAAATGGTCTGATGCAACTCTAACCTTTTTAATTTCTACATAACTAGCACATCCCACATCCTTATCTGCTTAACCTCCCTCTACTGTTCTTACCCCACACACACTTCCCTCTAATGCTAATTTTACAAGACTCTCATGCCTTAAAATGTCGCCTATTAATCTATGCCTTCTCTTAGTCAACTTCGTCCATATTGCTCGCTCTATCGCTATTCTGTTTAGAACTTCATCGCTAATGATTTTACCCGCTCATCGCATTCTCCTATAGCACCAAATTTCAAATGCTTCCATTAATTTCCTTTCCGCAATTCCTATCATCCACGTTGTGCACTCGTATAACGCCACACTATAAACGAAAAATTTTTAGCAACGATTTCCTAAAATTCACACTTATATTATCCGCAATTCTATTCCTCTTTTTCGCGAAAGGCTGTATCTACTTTACTTCTACCATCGCTAATTATTACGATTCCGAAGTAGCAGATTTCCTTAATTTCCTTCAAATTATCCCTTCCCAATCTAACAGCCTGTGTTATTGCACTGTTTCGCATACTACACACCATTACGTTAGTTTCCCCTCTATTAATCCTCATATTGAACTCTTTCTCCAGGACCACCTTCATGCCATTTTTTTATGGTTTCCAAGTCTTCTTCTAACTCCCCCCAATACTACAATATCATCGGAAAAGCGTAGGGTTGATAATGAAATCAAAAATCTACTGACGGTTTAACCAGTTTTACAATGAATTATTTTATTATGTTGGTAGCTTTCGGCGGTAAAACAGTTTAGTTGATCAGATAACCATGTTACTTGACAAATGCTTTTTTTAATTTCTTGTCAAGTCTTATATGTAAGTTAAAAATTGTGTATATATAAGGATGATTATAGCAGTTTAGTAGTCTAAGGCTACCAACAGAATAGAATAATTTTTGGTAAATCGATTGCCCGTCGAAAGGTTCTTTTTTTTTAAAATTTCGTTATCAACTTTCAAGCAATCCAATGCAAAAATAAAATGGTGCGGTTAAATATTCGTATAAGAAAACAGTTTATTATTTTATAATTCATTATTTACTTTGGAAATAATTTGTATTACATTTTTTATTCTTACGCATTAATAATATCTGGTTAGCCATTACGTATTTATGAGAGATTTGTAAAGCAGGAATCTAAGTACTTTTAACTAGGAATGTGAAATTATTTTTTGACATTCATTAAATGTGTATTATTCTGTTTATTTTCATTTTTTCAATCGCAATACTGTAGTACTTTTGCAGAGTGCAAGGTAATAGTTACGCTTTCTGTAATACGAACGTGTTATGTGTGTGGCGCAATCGTCAGGCGCTTGAATTAAATCCTCTTCCTTTCACTTATTTTATTTATTACCTTACAATTGGCACATTTTATAATATTACAGCTATTATATTGCACGTAATTAACTTTTTTATATTATATTAGAACAAATATTTAGTCCAAATCCTCATAAATTCTGCAACTGATGCACAAATATCACAATCTTATTGTAACAAATCCTTCGAAGCATCTGATTCTACGACTAATATTGTTATTAATTTCATTAACTTTTATTAGGGATATAAATGTAACTGAAGTGCAATAACGACATTTTATTTTTTTAAGCTTTCATTTTTTTTAAAAAAAAGAGAATTTATTTTTTGTAATTCGATAATAATATATTTAAATTGTATCGCCTTCACCGGTCTCCGTTAAAAATGGCGACTGCTTTCGCTGTTATGGACTTGTAACATCCGATTAGCAATGTATACCGCGCTCTAGAATCAATATGTGAAAACAGTGGGAACTTTTAACTTAATCTTATAAATTGTTTCTGTATTACCAACAGCAATATGCAAATGTAGACAAGTTGTATTATTCTTACAGCTTATTTTCTACAGTTAGCATTGGTACATTTTGTAAAATAATATTGGGATTTTGACGACACGGAATGACGGTCTCTGGTATTGTAATAACATTTACTAACTTATATAAAACCCTTTTTATTAATTCAAAAAAAACCGCATGTAGTATTTATTAATTTTGAGAAACGTTGAAATTTATTATCTGATTAAATTCGTCTTCTTTTTTGACTCTACAGTCCATCGAGGACAACTGATTAAATTCTAGTAAGGAAAGAATTTTCTGTAACCTATTTAAATGACCCAATTTTGAAATTTACAATTTTTTCCCATTAAACAACTTAATTATGGTTTCAAAATTATGATGACATGTTTTAGAAGTTTCTTATGGTGTTATGTTGTAGAAAAGACGGCGCACTCTAGCGTGGTTGCTAAATATAATTTTATTGGATTCCTAATTTTGTTAGCTATTTTGGAAACACTGTTGGTATTTCCCCACACACAACAGTAACGTTATTATCTCCTCCGCCTGAACGCTAACCGTACTAGATATTTCCTAGTCTAATTCAGTTTCTGGTTTACAGAGAATTTCATTCCTTCAATTAAAAATTAATTGCGTTATAATTCCGCTCTCTCTCTCTCTCTCTCTCTCTCTCTCTCTCTCTCTCTCTCTCTCTCTCTCTCTCTCTCTCCTGGGCAACAAGAGACGCGCGTTTAACGGCCATGAAATCCAATTTGAGTGCGAAAATATGCGCCGGTAGCTGCGGATAACTGTTTTAAAGTCTCCATTAAAGTCTGCGTGGCGGCGATAAAGCGCTTTTGATTGTTGGAACCTTCTAATTACGTCCAAAATGGACGCTGCGGTGCTCAAGGGACGATTCCTGGAACCTCCCTCGTAATCCCGACAATCTGCGCAATTGCACGTCATTGTGTGAGAGACACTTCATTTATCCTGACTGTTACCTGATTACCTATGTTAATATATTGTCTCAATAAACCCAAAATAACTATCTTGTATACTAATGTCCCAATTTACTTTTTTTTTAAATTTTGATTGTTAAATAAAATTTTTGCTATTGGTTTAGTCATCTCAAATAATAAAATTTATTACCTGTATGTGTGTTTATATATGTTCCGTATAAAAATTTAAACGAGTGGACTGATTTCGACCAAATTTGGTAAACGTGTTCTTAGCTATCCTGAAATCAACACTGTTGGGGTGCGGGTGGAGGGGATGGAAAGTATCAAATAAATACATTTCTACTGCTAGCGTATAGTTTCTACCCCAACCATAATTGAAGGGAAGTATTTTAGGGGTGCGGGTGGAGGGGATCACATAAAATTAACCAGAAAACGATCGAGATTAGTCACTACACCGGTGTAATGTGACCCTTGGAGTTAAATTTGTGTAGAGGGCATCATACAAAAATTAAAAAAAAAACAGTCAAGTTTAGTATCGAATTTGCTGCTATGCGAGTTTTTGATTCAGCATGCAATTTGAGTTGTAGTTCATCCCCTCACAGGGGGTGGGGGTAAAACACATAAGTTTAATTTTAGTGATTATCAGTGGTGAATTAAGCTCTCTTACAATTGAAGAAATTTCAGTAGAACTTAGTTTATATGTTAATTAGGTAAAATAACCCCTAGCTCCTTCAGGGATGTGACTGTCTTATTCTACAGAAGCTAATTATTACCAACTTAAAATACCGGACTTAATTTCGCCTTTGTTATTACTCTATTCGGTTACAGTAAATACTTTTGACACCTTAGATTACTGGTTGTAATTTTTATTTATTTAATGCACTGAGAGTATTTTTGTGCTGTTAGGAGAATTTTTCTTCGCTTAGTTTATTGAAAATATTTTTAAGCCCTTTTATATACCGGAAATACTTTTGACATTTCGACTTTTGAAAATATTTCACGGATTAATGTGTTATAATTAATTTATAAAGACAAATCCATTTTTATTGGTACGGAAAAAAACATTTTCAAAGAGATGAGGGGTTTATGTAAATGCCGAAGCTCAAAAAAACGTAATCCCTTGATTTCTCAAAATACTTTCTCGACTTACTGCCTTTCGTCGTATGGCGAAGCTGAAACTTTAGTGATACAGATCGTAAAGGAACTCCCACTTAGAAAACAATTTTAAAGGAAGTGTAAGTTTAAATAAAAAACGGACAAAAATTAGTGAAACATAAAATATAATTTAAAAGCAACTACATGTTTTGGTCCTGATATATATATGGACCCTCTTCAGGTTCAACCTGATGACGGTCCATATCAGGACCGAAACATGTAGTTGCTTTTAAATTATATTTTATTAATTTTTGTCTGTTTTTGGCCTTATTTAAACTTATATTAAACTTACAGACATTAATAACTATTATTTTATTTTAAAAGAAGTGATTTAATATTAAAGGATCTGAGAAGCAGGATAAGTAAATTTTGGTTTTTGATAATTTTACTACATCTGACGTGTAGCCATTGTATAGTGTTAAAGTTAAATACATCGGAAATAAAAATTATCCCAACGAACGAAGTAGCAGTTTATTTAATATTTGGCACGAGTTTAAATTACTTTTGTTTTACAGTTTTGACTTTTAACCTTTCTCTGTTCACACAAAACGTCTGCAACAGATTGCTTAGTAATTAATTGTTATCGCTTTGTCAGTTGTAATTGTTATTTGCAGTGTTTAAATTAGACAAGGTACGAGTATTTCCAATCTATCAGCACAACGCTGTCCCGCAGCCACGGATTTATAATTAACTCTGCAAATGAGGATATTATACGCTACTTGATGTTTTTTGTGTGTTGCGAGTAAAGGTACTGCATTCTTTATTATCGAACCTCCTCATGTTACAAACAGTATGTCGGTACAAAAAAAGACAACAACAAATATTTCCCTTTATGAAGCTGTCAAATACCGTTATTAACTCGGCACAGAGTGGATACAGCAACGATGCTTACAGCCCCAAATTGCTTTTATTAACTTTAACGTATGTTAAAAGTGGAAAATCCAATAAAACCCCCCAGAAATGTTGGACATTAAATTTGATCAATGAGTAAATAATATATTTTACAAACCTTTTCGCATTATCCCTGTTAGATGAATTTTATTTGAAATTGTATCGGTATGAGGATATGTAGACAATTTATAACACCAGTTAATCCTACAAGTAGAAAAAAATTTTGATGATCTTTTTGGTTTCTCTATTATTTTAAGGTCAAAAACTACCATCCTCTAATTTTTTTACATTACTGAAGACAAAATAATGACGTAAATTTTTATATTTAATTAATGTGAAAAGCAGACGTTAGTAAATTTAATATTTTTTATAAGACTTGAGTTTGAGATAATTTTCATTTATTATGTTCTTGAGAGGAAGGGGTCAAAGACTTTCAGAATAAGGTAAGAGTTGTTCTCTGATCCTATTGGGCTAGACGGCCAGCTGTCCTTCTATACTGATCGAGGCATGGAGGCCGGTTTGTTGCGTTCCCACAACAATCCAGTCTCCCTCCTATCAGAAGGGGGTGGGATTGTACCAAATGACAGACCAATTCCCTGCTTCAACTTTAGGTGAAACACCGGGGGTCCTAGTCAACCCCTATCTTCCACATCACCTCTTTTCAATTACCTTCCTGTGCTATTAAAGGAGAGTTGCCTGCTTCTGGATCACCCTCATGTAGCCTGTTACCCGCAAAATAAAATATATAGGTAATATAAATAGTATTTTATTCAATAGAATTTTTCTATTTGCATTTCTCCTGACATTTGGGTTCCACTACTTTATTTTTTGGTCCGCCTCTCTCAGTTGGACGGATGATCAGTGTTTATTTATCCGGCGACCTCTTTTCAAATTCGAGAACAGGATTGGGCGCTGCGGGAGTTTTCTCGCAGGCGCTTCAGCCCAGAGTGACTGCGGGGCTCACCTGATCATGTCGGGAATGCCTCGCACTCTCTCTGGGTATTTTTTTTATCAAAGTTCTCATATGCCGAGACACCTTCACCTATTTTAGGAGGTATATGTACCGGGGTCAAAGACCTTGGGCATATGGCAAGAGTTGTCCGCTGATCCCATTGGATCAGTCGGCCAACTGCCTCCTGAAACTGGTGGAGACACGGAGAAGGGAATGCTGCGACCCCACAGCAGACTCGTCTCCCGTCATTCACAGGGAAGGGCGTGAGAATAGTACCCAATACCCGACCTACCTGATGCAGGTTTTCTAGGGTTTTCCCTGCATCTCTTTAGGTGAAACACCGGGTAGGATCCTTAAACCGTAGCCCGGGGGCCCTAGTTAACCCTTGGCTACCTTGCTCTACCTTCCGCATCCTCCCTTTTTAATTCCCTTCCTATGCTATTAAAGGGGAGTTGCCTGTTTCAGGATCACCCTCATGTAGCCTGTTAGCCAAAAAAAAAAATTCAAATTCGATTTTTCTATTTTCTTTACATCTTTACAGAGGCATGGTAATGGAAATAATTTCAAATCATTGTCATATTGATATTTCGTGCAGCAAAAATAATTAAATTTGAGTATGAGCTGTATTTAGGTATTAATATATTCATTTAAACGGAATTGAACGGCCTGGAAGGGCAATTATGAGTTTCGTGGAAGCGAGTGGTCCCCTTTAACGTGGACGTGGACGTGGTTGTCGTTTCGAGCGAGAGATGTCAGAGCAGGGGCGTGGGCGCGTGTCCGCGGTTGCCATGGCGACGCAGACGGAGCCTCGCGCCAGCCAGTTGCGTCGTGCGACTCAGCGTGCGCGGATGTTGTCCGAGTGCTCCGTGCTGGACTGGGACATCGACGTCAACCTGGAGATCACCACCAGCAGGAACCGCCTGCACAGGTACCTGTCTGAGGGCCACCATGCCGGAGGATCCCTCGACTATGGACCTCGTCGCTCCGCCACCATGACCTTCCTCAGGTCGGTAATCATCTACCCCTCAACCTTTCACTTGACAGTGTACCCTGATTCGTTAAATATTATTCAGGTTAAGATATATGAGGTTTCTGTGACACTCGTTTTGATTCATTGTTCCACTGACAAGGTCAGGAGTAATTATTTCATGGCTATAAAATCCTGCATATTTTAGGCGTGAAGCGAAGAGCTGAAAGACACTAATTCGAAGCCTGACCTTATCATCCAAAATGATTTCCGAACAAATAAGTAAATATAGAATACTTAAAAAAATGTTTCAAAATGTGGAAGGAATTATTTATTTCTAGATACAACGAATGTTTGTCTTTTGAGCAGTATACTGTAATTTGAGTAATGATATAATATTTATTTTTTCCCAACATGTATTCACCAACAGCGTTGGTCCTCAAAACCAATCCTGACGTCATAAATTAGAGTGACATCCAAATATACTCTTTCAAATCATTTTGGAAATTTCACTCTCTTTTTTTTACCCCCTATCAAATAAGTAAATGTAATTTGTTTATCTCTGAAACAACCTCTAAGGATGGAAATATCCGACAAGCTTTAAGTTCAGGTAACAGCCATTCAGCAATGAGCTTCACGTCTAAAATGCGTTGGATTTTACAAGCATGAAATAATAAAGTAATAAAAATAATGTAATAAAACTATAAAACGATTCTTAGAAGGACAGATGTGACGGGAATTTAAATCTTCAAAGGAAATAACTCGTCAACACTTTCATGCGATACTTGGACCTTATTTATTACTTCAAAAGAACCGCATTAAGCTCCAACCCCCGTCCCCCCTCCCTCAATAAAACACGTGTAGTAATGAAACATTGATGCTGTCTTGGTCTAATATGACAATTGCGTGACGACGGTTGCCCTGGAACGTGACATGGCGGCCATTTAATCATTGCAAAAATTCACAGGAACTGGAAAAATTGGACGAACACCAATTAAAATCTAAGAGCGTGAGAGAACTTTAAAAAATAATAGTAGAAATTTTAGGAAAGAAAAATTTGTGCACTACAATTAAAATAGATATTTAATAGAGTGTGTCAAAGCCAGGTAAATGAAGATCCAATTGCGGTTTCTTAACCTAGTCATGAAAAAATTTACACTAGGTCCTCTTAAGGATTTGTTACTGTCACTGTTCACCTTTTATATATATATATTGTATAGAAACATAATTACTACAGGTTGGCATTTTGAGATATTTTGGACAATGTTTAAAAATGTAGTTTCGCCTCCTGATAAATACTTTTACACCTCATCTACAGTTTCAAAAAATTTATTTTCCTCAAATATCGACGACGGAATTTTTGGAATTACAAATTTTCCTTCCTTCTAACCGTTTTAAAATTGTTTTGTCGTCGTCGAGTTCTTTATCCATGTAAGCAAACATGACTTCAAGTTTTTAAGGATAACAACCAAAGCCCAAACCATCTGACTCGTAATGTTCCGACCTTCTTATTCTCCCATGATTCACCACTTTATCATATCCGGTTTTATTAATAAATTCAGCAAAGAGGTTTCGTAAGATAGTCATTGTCTCTTACTTCACTTAAAACGAAGAAAATTGCATTGTAGACCGCTTCTTCCGATTTGACAGTCGTGTGTTTTTTTGGGTAGTGACGTTTCCTAGTGTGAGTGATTCAGTTTTTGGGTTTATGCGACGGTGAGCTGGGAATCGTCTGCGGAGCCGAGCAAGCGCGTGGTGGCCGCC
Source organism: Eucriotettix oculatus (assembly GCA_034510155.1). Classification (NCBI taxonomy): domain Eukaryota; kingdom Metazoa; phylum Arthropoda; class Insecta; order Orthoptera; family Tetrigidae; genus Eucriotettix; species Eucriotettix oculatus. The sequence goes on from CM067379.1 coordinate 15,510,556, forward strand.
GCGGAACGAACAGGTGGCAGCAGCAACACGTTGCAGGCGCCCGAGGATGAAGCCGCGCCAAGCGAAACGTCGTCGATACTCGTCCCTTCGTGTCTTACGTGTCCTTCAGTGGCGTGAAGGATTTTTAAGCAACTTGACTGTCTGTGACTTACAAATTAATGTTGGGATTTTTTCAATTTAAAAAGAGCGGAATTTATTATTAACGTCTGAAAACATGAAATAGCCAAAAATCATCATCATTGAGTCAACAGCCCTATGTGGATCTTGGCCTTCTTCAGAATGGCGTCATTCATCACCCCTAAGGTTTTTCTATCTTGTGCCACTCCATCTTTCCACCTCAGTTAAGTCACACCCATATAACGCCATACTCCATACGAACATTTTTAGTAATGATTTCCTAATATTCATAATTATATTACCTCTTCCTCTTCCTTGCCTGTGCCATCCTACTCTAGTTATTATGCTTCTCAAGTTGCACAACTCATTAACTTCCCAATCTAACAGCCTTCGTTATTCAACTGTTTCCCATACTACGCTCCATCACCTTGGTTTTACCTCTATTATGGTTTCCAAGACTAAGATGATAAGCTATATATTCGAGCGTAACAACTTTTGGGTAAATCATCGGGAATAAGTATAACGTAGTATTTGCATCAGAGGTGAAGAAAATACTGTGACATGAAGAGGACGGCTGAGGTGATGAGAATATATGAAAGACACAGAGTAATAATACTCGAGACGCAAAAAATAATAATAATAAAAACTAGTAATAAATTAAAACGGCCAAAATAGTTACCATTAAATATATAACTATTTATTAACAAAAGCGACGTTTCATCTCCATTTTGAGACTTCTTCAGACTTACTACAAACATAATACTACAATAAATTCATTCTGAGTTCTATGTTACAATTTTGAATTCTTATATTAAAAAAATTTAAACCTTACAAATTTAGCAGTACATCCTATTTACTCCTTCATTCCCTCAATCCAAAAGATTATTGAATTTAAATCTGAAGAATTTTTTTATATATAAATTCAAAATTGTAACAGAACTCAGAATTAATTTATTGTAATATTACGTTTGTAGTAAGCCTGAAGAGGTCTCAAAATGGAGATGAAACGTCGCATTTGTTAATAAATAGTTATATATTTAATGCTAACGTTTTTGGCCGTTTTTATCTATTGTAAAATTTAAGTCGGAAAACTATGGTGTAATAATTAGTAATAAAAACCATTGACACTGTCTTCAGGAATACTTATTTATACGCATGTCTAAGTAGTACTATGAGAGATTCGGCACCATTTGTAATTTAACATAAATTTTTAGTACTTTATTTCATTGGTCTGTGTTGAATTTTTTTTAAAGTCGGAGTTTTAAATAATTAATGTCGAAACCTTTCAAACTGAAGAAATAAATATTAATGGAGACTTTTATTACTACTGAATATATCGTAAACAGTTAAATACTAATCACGGAATAATAATTGGGGTTTAGTCTTATTTACGGGATGTTCATAGACTTGGTGCAATCCACAAACCGGGTCTTAGACGCAGATTTCTAATCACTTCCTACAGAAAAAGAACTCGAGACGATGATTTATAGCGATCTGGGTTACACGCACATTTAGTAACACTCTTTGTTCACACGCGAGACGAATCGAGTGACTGTTAAATTTATACGTGGCACCAACCTCAAAACACGAAATACATATTCGATGAGGTTATGAAAACTGTAACTGTGCATCTCGCTCGTAACACTTTCACAACATTGTGAGTCAGACTGCGTGGAATTGCAACATTTCATTTATTATAAGTATTCTACTGAGCCTGCCGTGTCTTTACAATCGCAATTACTCACAGGGTTTGATGACGTCACGGTTAAAAACGGATGAGGGACAAGCGGTGAAAGAGGACTTTGAGGTATTCCTAGAACTCTCCCATGGTCAAATAATTAATTTTAGCCGTGAGTCTAGAAAAATACAAGCCGATGTATCCACTAAATGTTTACACTATAAAATACTATATCATTTAAGTTAATTAGGTAAAATTATGTAAAAATTAAATTCTGTCGCAGTTATCCTTTGAAATAAACATAAAATCACTTTTTTCCTTTTGGAAACTCTTTTATTGCTGTTGTGGTAATCATTCCTATACATGTTCTGATGCAACCCTCCATGCTATCATATCCTGCGCAAGCCTCTTCATTTCTACATAGTTACCACATCTTCAATAATTTGCTTAGAGTAGTTTATCCTTGGCCTCCCTCTTCTGTTCTCTTTCCTCTAATTTATAATAACCCTCATGTATTAAAACGTGGCGTATTATTGGTCAAAGTCCTTCATATTGTTCTCTCTTCCCCTATTCTGATTAGAACCTCCTATGCACCCATATCAATCTCTATAGAACCATTTTTATAAAGCTTCTATTTTTTATGTGAGCAACTCCTACCGTCCCCGTTTCGCACACATATAACGTCACGCTTCATACCAACATTTTTAGTAATGATTTCCAATTATACATACTTATGTTAGCTGTAAGTAAATTTCTCTTCGTTGCCTGTGCTATCCTACTATAGTTGCTATGCTACCCAAGTAGCAGAATTACTTATCTTGCTTCAAAATCTAAATACCTTTTTTATTCCACTATTTCCCATAACCTTGGTTTCCTCTATTAATCCTCCTGTTGAACTCTTTCTCTAGGATCACGTTCATGCTATTTATGGTTTCCAAGTTTTATTCTGACTCTTCTAATACTACAATATCATCAGCAAACCTTAGTATTTTTATTTCTTGTTCTTGCATTTCGCTTCCCTTCCATATCAATTTTTTTCATGTCCTGTTTTATATATGTTAAACGGCATGGGGCGACAGACCGCATCCTTATTTTACTCCTTCCTTGATTTCTGCTTTCTTTTCTTGATCTTCAAATCTAATTACTGCTGACCGCCTTCTGTAGAGGATATGGTTACCTTTTCTTTCTCGATATTTTAATCCTTCCATCTTCAAAATCCTTAATAGTTTTTTTTACAATTAACATTATGAAAGGCCTTTTTCTAAATCTACAAATGCCGTGAAAGTTGACCTGATTTTTCTTATCCTGGCTTCTAAAATTAGATGCAGAGTTAATATTGCTTCCATTGTTCCTACCTTCATCCTAAAACCAAACTGATCTCCTCATAACTCGCTTTCTATTTGCCGTTCCATCATCGTCCTATATTCTATTTACGTTAATATTTTGCACGTATGAGATAATAAACTAATTATCCTGCGTCTATCAGCCGCAGTAGTGTAATTAATATCACTTATCGCAGTAATGGAGTAGAATATAAACAATTATATATTATTTATTGTTATCGCTTTTGTTGTTAAGTCTTTTTGACAAAGAGTTTAATCATTTTGAAGTTACGTTATTCGAAGATTTAAAATGGCACGATAAATCAGAAATAATTAGAAGAAATCTTAACTGAATATTTATCAATGATGTTCCGTACAGAGCAGTCCTTGCAAGGATTGAGTGTTCCGCAGTGGACATTTAAATATCCAGACGTACACGAGTGGACGGTAATTATTAACCCTGGATGACAACACGTGCTAGTAGATGCGTGGAAATGCAGATGTTTATTTAGACAATCTGAAAACGTGTGATGAATAAACAATAAAGCGCACAACAAAAACACCTCACCTGTCCCGCGTCGCTCACAAAGTGATTGATTTGCGAGCGGCCTCAAATTTCCCATTAAAACCGCGGGGAAAACAATTGGATATCGTTTCGAAACGTCCTCCCGAAAAGAAACGGGGGGATCCATATCCACGCGGAATCATCAAACTAATCTCACGCAAGCGGCATTTCGTCCTGACTCGCTAAAGAACCAGTTTACTTTTCCTATTGAATCATTTACATTGCCATCAGGAGTGAGAATTCTCCACACATTATCATATGTAGAACAGGAATCTCCTCAACTTGTCGTAGTGTAACGCCTTAATATTATAGGATTTTCCAAGATATAAAAGCCTTGTTTCATATTACTAAACCGGGAATATTTATTATAAAATATAACAACATTGTAATTTTTATATATAAAAGAATAAGTACTATTGGAACATAACTGTTCAAAAAAACCTCATGGAAAAGGGTAAATATAAATTGGGCGTTCTGCAGTTTTACCAACGGTCTATTATTAATAATAACTATATGGGTACCCGGCCACGCCCAGGTACTTATTTGCATTAGCCCGTTACAGTATTTAATTTGGCATTAATGTAATTTGGTATGATTTAAGCGATATAGAGCGCGTTGTCAAGCATCTCTATTCCCTGGTTCTAAGTCTCATAAACGGAGGAAGTGTATGTAATTTAACTTTGTGAATCTCTTCTTATTTGCCATTTGTAGATACTCATCATGATTCCTGTACCCGTAAATGTGATATTATGCTCCTACTCGCAATTAGGAAGATATCACCCTGTGACGTCACCACTCACTCCGCTACAATCTCAAGTCGTTGTTATGATGTGCACTCAATCCCAAAAGGTAACCTCTAAATTGTGTTTTAGACGAAACCGCGGTGCAGAAAGTACACTTGCGTTCTAAGTAGTTAGTGTTGCTTCAACTTTTATAAATTATGTACTTCTATAAATTAACCTATTTCATGAGAACAAGAACTTAATATCGTCATCAAAATATTATTCAAGTACTGTAAAATTTTGATTCCATTAAACCTAGCGCTGTTTATTTAATACATTTTAATGTATTTTACGAACCGAAACTTCATATTTAAAACCAAAATAAGAGCACATGGAAGGATGATGATAATAAATACCAAAGATTTTCTTAAATCCTTAAATTTTTCTCACATTTCAAGTAACAACGGCAGATTTTAAAGTAAGTTGTCCTGGAACCAAAGCCAAGAATTTTTAATCGTTATAATTAATAGAATTTCTGACACTTCTGTATTTTCGATAAGCTTGGTTATGTATGTATTTTAAATTTTATGTTTCTATTGTATGCTTTCGACGTAATAAAATTGCAAAGTTGTTTAGAACACAATTTTGAAGTTAGAGGTTACCTTTTGGAATGAGTGATCGTCATTTAAACGGCATAAAATGGTAGGCGAGTGAGTGGTGACGTTACAGTGAGATATCTTCACAATTACGAGCAGGATTGAATAATAGAATTGTACGGGAATTTTAATCATGATGATAAGAGGAATTTCACACAGTTCCATTACATATATGTCCCATTGCGTGTTCCTCAGTGTGTGCTTGTTTGTGTTTCCCAGTGTGTGTCCGTGTTGTGTTTATATTGACTTTTGTCTATATACACTTTCTTTTACTAATTTATTTTAAGTTTATTTGTCTTTAATTATGTACTTTATTTTGTTCATTTTTAATTTTTAATGTATGACGTATCCTATTTCCTCATTCGAGGATTAATGGAAACAACAATAAATCTAAATCTTTTTAACAACAGAGGATAGGGAGTCCTGACAACGCCCTATATACCGATTAAATTACGTTAGTGTCGAATTAAATACTATTTCTGGCTATATGTAATATCGAGAAGATAGAGAAAATTTAAGTGTTAAATCAAATGCATTTTGAAGAACAGGTCGGTTTGTTTGGATGAACTGTTATTTTGTAAAGTGTTCCCCTGATTGTAATTTTGAGTTTCTCGATGTTTCGAACTGAATGAATCATAGTAGAAAGAGCGGTGGAGAAAGTTTCTCATCTGTTCGTTTGTTCCCCGTAATAGGCGAGTCTGTAACCTTAAACAGAATTACGGCAAAGTCGAATACACACTCGTTGTCGGTTATAAAATAGTGCCTTGGCGAATGAAGCGTGGAACTGTGCACTTGTGACAGCTACACTTATTACTGGCTGGGCGTTGCATAGTGAGTGCTGAATTATGCTGCGGCAAGGTTAAACCATAATGCAAACCATTCTCACAATTACTTGCGAAAAAAAAACAACAACAGAATTTATGGCACTGCGTTTTATTAGACGTGGAAGTAGTGATGCCACGCCACGGTTGTGGCCTACGCGACCAATATGACGACAACCTCTGGCTTCAATATATCTCATACACTAATTCAACATCATTCAAGTTGATGGATTCAAACAAATGTTTACTTTTAGAATACCATAGCATCAAATTTTCACTTTACGAGTCTGTTATTCTTTCCTCCACCGTCTGCATCACTAAATTTGGAATCTTTCTCTATTCTTTGTAATTCCCCTACATATTTTTATATTAAAATATGGAGTAGATTGTAATGTTTTATTTTTCTTGGTGTTTTAATTATTGAAATTTAGAGTAAATTGATTTTTAAAATTGAATTGAAATGACAGTGTTAAAAATAGGTTTTTCCAAGAGCAATAAAATTTCAGAGATAATCTGCGGGCCATGGAGCAGATAAAAAAAAAGGAAGTCTGGGCGTGTGAATACATACTCTTTCCTCAAGTTTGCGCTGGGTTAGCAAGTTGCCCAGTTGGAAAGTTCTCCATCTTCTCTGAATCAACTTTCAGTGATGAACTTCTTTTTACGAAGACACAATTCCTCGTAAGTCGGGTGATTTTGTTGATCGTGTTTCTAGAGCAGTCTCTCTGTTTAGAAGTATGACTTCAAGACTAATCCTTTAAATACCCTATTTCATCCTAAACTGCCCTTGATTATTATTTATCCTCTAAAATCACGTCTAGAACACTCCTTTTGGGTATGTCACGTGAATTTGAAAACAGCCCATTTTTGGAATTTTGGTGCCTTTTCCAGGGTTTATAGACGTTTCCAAAGTTGATGAAGCTTCCCCGACCAAATCAGGTCAACTGGCTAATCCGCTGCGGGGCGAAAATGGCACATACGTTCTGTGGATTATGAACTGTCGCTTGCTTTCCCGTCAATCTTCATTAAGTACATATGCTGCTTGAAAAGCGCATTGCATTATTAATGATGGTATATGTGAATTATGTAATTTGTTAGTTATTAATGTGACTGAATAGTAAGGAATCGGACGATATTTATTTCTATCCTGTTCAGACATTCTGACCGGTTTCTGGGAACAGAAAGGTTAAGTGGCCGAGTGTTACATGCAGACGCTCAACGATTGGTTGGAAACTTTACGAGAGAGGAGTGAAATGTGACGTAAGCGTTGCTGTGAACAAAAGTGTGGAAATCGTGCTGAGAATGAGGAAAGTTAAACAAGAGGAATACGCTTTGAAAGTGCAACGTCTCAGAGCGGAGGTTTACGTGGCGGTAAATATAACTGGATGTGTAATCCTTGCGAGGATTCTCCGATGAGATGAGCAATGGATAACTCAAGACATGGCGATTGCAGTTAAAATACGCTGGTTTATGCTGATCCCCAGTTAAAGTTAGGAATAGTAAAAGCACTGCATATTATTTCACATAGAAAGTACCGAAAGCATCCTTCAGAACCCCTAAAACATTTACAAGTACCGTTCAGGGCACCTAAAACAAATCATTTTTGACGTCATTGCATTCATTACATCCTGAATTGAAGTAAAATATGATTATATAAACACCATTGCTCCACATAAATTTTCGGCAAAAAAATATTATTTACATAATACCACAAAAATTTCATCAGCCACCACAGAAATATTGCTTTGGAAATTAGTTTATTATTTCCATTTTCGATTATTAAAGCACATATTTTTTGTACTTACAAGTATTTATTTTATTTTAGGTAAATATAATGTAATCTATCATAAGTATAAAGGAATTTGTGTTGGGCAGAAGATCTGTTCAAAATGCATCTTTGGTTGGAATATGATCTTTGTTGTTGTTGTGAAGATATATAAATATATATAAAATAATAAAAATTTAATTTTATCTACTGAAAGGCTTGTCTTTGTCTTAAGTGTTAAAAAAATATTTTAGGGCTCCACAGACTATCCTGAGAGTTGACAACGCTGAGCTGCCGAAATGTAATCACTTAAATATTTTTTTATATACTTGAAAGTGAACGTAATAATTTTAATAAAATTAATAATAGTCAATACCCACTCAGGAGTTATATTTTGAATGATATTATCCTATTTGCTGCACAGATATTAATAGGACACTAAATTACAAATTGCAACAGTTTCGTCCGTACGTTGATCGTTTATATATATAGATGTATTCATTTATAAAAATACATTTAGAGTACTAAAGAATGAGTCTATAAAAATAAAAGTATTTACTGGAGATTCCAACACTTTAAAAATTATGATACGTGAGTAGGCTCAGATTCTTGGCTACTAGTTGTGCGAGGGAATTCCTCAAGGGTTACAAAGGCGTCTTCAGATTTCGAGGGGTAGGGATTGAGCGGCCAGAGGCCAAAGACGTCCTCCCTCCCCCCATCCTCTTGTGCTTGTGGTGGGAAAGCTACCCCCTTAAAGGCGAATGAATCAGTAATGATCAACGGCGTGCCGCAGAAGGCGGCGGGAAACCGCTGCATTAATGATCAAACGGATAGGTGTCCTGAGGACGTGTGGTCCTTTATTTTCCTCATTGACGAGCTCCGGGGTAAAACGTTTCCCCAGGAAAGCAAACTCTCAAAAAGTCAGAGAACGAATTTTACAGATACGAAGATGTCGCATAAACTAGGGATGTATGAATATGTTTGCATCTCGCAGTAATATGTCAAATAAGGGGAAAATTATTATTTATATTTATTTGTAGGAAGATTATAAGAACGAAACTATAAAACCAAAGGGTTTATAAAATAGAAATGGGGGCTACTTTCCCTACCTTAAATAAAATAATTTACAACCGTTAAAATGCGATTACTACTGCTTCATCGGTAATGATAATAATAAGAGTGACGATAACATCTGGATGCCCGATCATGTCCCGCTACATACTTGTATTACCCCGGTACAGTATATAATTTGACATTAATGTAATTTAATGTGTCTTAAGCGGTATAGAGCGCGTTGTCTCCTCATACTAACAGAGGGAGATATTTGTAACGGAAATTGTGAATCTTTTCTTATTTGCCATTTGTAGATACTCACAATGATTCCAATACCATCAAAAGTTTTCCTGCTCGTAATTATGGAGATATCTGACAGTGACGTCACCACTCACTCATGCACAATCTCTAGCCGTTTACATGGCGCTCACTCAACCCGAAAGAGAACCTCTATCCTCAAAATTGTGTTTTAAACAACTTTGCAATTTTATTATGTCGTCAAAAGCATACAATTAAAAAATTAAAATACACACAAATCTAAAATTCTCACTGAAGCAATTGACAAATATTATATTGAATTATAATGATTAAAAAAATTAGGTTTGGTTTTATAAGTATAAGTATAAAATCATATTCCATAAATCCTATAGAGAAGCACAAGCTTCAAGGATGTGGAACGAGTCAGAGATTTTACATAGTTAGGTTGCTTTATTAATATTAGAATATACTGTAACTATTCATTAATTTTTAACTTATAATAAGATTTTCTTAAGTTCTATACAGAAGACATACAATTTGTACCTTATATATAAAATTGATAAATATTTTTACATCCTATACTAAAAAATTAGTGTTCTAATAATGTTCTTTCATAATTATAAATATCTACCCTATGATACATTCAGCTCCATAAATTCTTCAACAGAGTAGAAGGAGTGGCCTTAGTAAGAACTTAGTTAGTTCATATTTGAACTTGTTTGGATTTATTTTTAATTGTTTAATGGAGGTGGGAAGTTTATTAAATATGCTAATAGCATTGTAATGTACACCCTTTTGTATTACGGTTAGAGACTTCCCTTCCTTCCTTCCTTCCTTCCTTGTGTAAATTGTTTTTACTTCTGGTATCAAAGTCATGTATTTCTGAGTTTAGTGTGAAGAGGTTACTGTTATTAATAACAAATAACATGAGTGATTGAATATGAGTGTCAGTATTCCAGTTTTCTTGAAAAGTCCCCTACAAGATGTTTTTGGTGAGACCTGACATAATATTCTAACAGCCTTTTTTTGAAGTGTAAATATTTTATCTTTCCCTGATGCATTGCCCCAGAATATTATACCATATGTCATTATAGAGTGGAAATATGCATAATAAACTAATTTTCTTATGTTAGGATCACTACAACTTGACAAGTTTGTCTTAGGTAAATGTAGTTTGAAATCTGTCGGAAAAAAAATTTAAGAAAATCTTTGGAATTCATCTACATCATTCCATATGTTCGTATTTTGGTTTGTAATATTAAGTGTGAGTTCATAAAATAGGTTTAAAATGTATTGAATGAATACTGTAAAGTTTAAGAGTTGTGTATGAATGGCTTGCAACTCGTGAGTTATCAATGACAGTGTTATAACTAAATAAATCATTTAAAGACGACAACCCTTCTCCCCCCCTCCTTTGGACGCGCTGTAGTTGCATAGGGATGTTAAAAGTTTCTGGTGCAAACGACCTTGGCGTAGTTTCGGGCGTGCGCGCAGCTGAAGGCACCAAGGCCGGGTTCGACCCACGCCCCCCGTGACGTGTAACGGTGATCGGAGTACCTCAACCCACGGCCGAAACCTAATACGCGCCCGTAGTAATAATAACACTCCTCGCTATCTGTCTACCTCTTCATTTAACAGAACAACTTCAGCCTGGTAAATTTAATTAGTCTGTCCTGTGAAGGACGTCAAACGTTTTTGTTATATTTTAATTAAACAACTGAGGACCACTCGAAAGATGGTGGACGAAACATTTTCAAAATAAATTATTCAATTTCTGACCCTGACATTCATTGTGTTTTCTTTAGTCCATTTTTATTATTCAGTTATTTTTTTTAAAACAAAAACCTTAACACCCCCTAAGTATATGTATCAGATTTTGCAGTGGTTTTATGTTTCTCGCTCACGGTGTTCCTGGTATGACGTCATATTATAGGAGCCATGTTTCAGGATTCTCCTTTAGCAGATCCAGGTTCTGTTTGTCAACTTTCTCTCGCGTCAACCGCATTCACGCAAACATTTACGATTATTTAGCGCCCAATGTCTTAGTCCCACTTTAATTAGTTACAACTAGGCGCGGCAAACAGACCAATTTGTTAAAGTCAAGGTGCAAAATATGAAAGCGTTTTGTTGCTGCTAAATTAGTTAACCAGCATGGAAATTTCCCAATTTGCGACTTTTTACCACCGCCACTACTTCCATCCCCTAAACCCACATCCAACCCCCGCCCCACCCCCTCATGCTTCCTCTTCCGTGTTACGCCATTACTATTTAACTGCAGTTATAATTAAACCGAAATAGGCAATATTCCCCTAGGAGCGTCGACTATAATTTAAATTTATGATTCAACATGAAATTATACTAAAATAATTATAATAATAAAGCTGTTACGGAGATTAATAAACTAGGCTACCACAACACAAATATATTTTTAGATATTGTAATTTTTTAGACGACAATTTCCCATTTTATGCAGCACGCATGTTATTAACAACGGAGAAATAAAAACATATTTTATTTACCTAGTATTATGAACACAGTGATACCGGAATCCTACATTTCTAGAGCAAGACTCGTAATGATTATTTGCAAGCATGAAATAATTTTTCATTTCTTCATGCAGCAGCGACTTGAAAGTTTTCTTAGATATAAATTAAAGAACTAAGGGGTTTCCGAGACTTTTGAAATAAATTATACCACTTCTTACTTTTGCCTATTTTTTCTGTTTTAATTTTTAAGTTCATTTATTAATAATTAATTTTTCACAAAATAATTAACATAAAAATAAATTTGAATTTCATTTCTCATATTTTTATGGTTAATATGAAAATGTAATAAATACCGACCAGAACTTGTGGCCCAGTTTAAATATTGGCAAAATGTCTTCATTTTTATATAATTTTTTTTAATTTTATTTTTGTTTGTTATACAGTATCGTTAATTTTTACGTTATTTACGTTTTATACCAGATGTATGTTAATTGTTGTTATAATTTAGAAAATAGCTTCATCATATTATGTTTTACAGAGAACGTTGTTAGCTTCTTCCCCTAGTATTTTCTTTTCAACGCGTGAAATACTACAGTTTGATTGGAAAATGAATTTATGAACCATTTTTTAAAATTATATTTCAAGTTGAAAGGCGGTTCTAATGGTAATGGTACCCTACTAACTTAGTATTTCTTTTATAAAATTTGTTAGTATTGCCGATTATCATCATATTTCAATTTGTTTGATTGTGGAAGGGCTAAATGTGAGAGTAGCACGTATATAGGTGCCATATTGCGTCTAATTAAATATGGCGGATTTCCCTGACGCTTTAGCATTTTTTTCTTTTAACAATAATTCCTTCTACATTCGTGCTAGAGGTTTCTCCTCGACCTCTCCCTTCAGTACTTTTTCCTGGGGGCTTTTCTTCAAAATATGTGTAACAAGTTTTGTTGCAACTTTTTTCCACGTGTATAAACGTTTATGAGAAATACGAGAAACGTAAAAATGTAATACACGTGCATACATACAAACGTAAATCATTTTATCTTATGTATGCTATTATTCATTCACTTATATATTTATATTAATTATTATCAGTTAATATCGGGTTCAAATTGGCGAATGACTGAGAATATTGGTAATTGAAAAGCAAGTCATTAAAAATTTTGAATGACCAGTCAAGGGCGGATGAGGCGTAAAATTTCAATAAAAGTTATTATTATTTGTAATGTAAACTTAAAATTTGAACCCTGTCCAATACACAGTAAAAATTTATTTTTGCCGAAAATTGGTTTAGAATTTCTGTAAGTTTTGGACTTCATTACCCTGATAAGTGAGCAGAAAATTTGGACTACGCCCGTGGCAGCTTAATCCAACGCTAGCTGGTTGATTTCTGTAATTTATTTTAACCTGATACGTCAGTAAGAACAGGAATGAATACGTAAGTTCTTCGTGGGTTTTGAAGAAGTATTCTTCTTTGTTGAAAATATTAATGTTTCTTTGGTCTGGAGCCAATGGGGGGAAAAATGTGTAATTTAACACGAAAGAGTAACAATTTCGAGAGGAATCGCCTCCTATCAGCGACAAAGTGAACTACTTCGGCCTTTGCCATTTGTATTTCATTTCTTTACAGACTGTGTAACTAACTTGTAGCGTCTCTGTAATATTTGTATGTACTGAAAAATTCAGAGCCCCAGTGATATTTTGGATAAATGAGTATGTGTTATACGCTTGTCAGTTTATGATTTGCGCAGTCTGAACGCGACTCAGTGACGTTGCGTGACGTCATCTCTCACTAAGGCTGCAGAAGAGCTGTACTATTGTAATTATCTAAACTAACAGGGGCGCAAATCATGCCATGTAGCGGTAAGTTTATCCACTGAATCAAGCACCAGAAGAATGAAACTCAAAGTGTCAGTTAAAAAAATTAAATAAAGTTTAAAGTAAACTTGTTTTCGGGGTAACACGTGTCGCAGCTTTCAGTGCTGTGCTTTCTCGTATCCGCGGACTATTGTAGTTGTAGCAAGAGATCAGTTACTTCGGTGTGAAGTGTCGCTGGTTTCTCCGGCCATAAAGTGGACCAATCGATCAATCAGACCGATAGCAAGCTTTCCTCAGCTTACTTGACAGTGATTGGTGAGTGCGCAACTCACACCCACACCACACCACTACCCAGACGATCATTTAACCCTGATATGCAGCGCTTACACACCAAATATCACTATTATGTGCATGATTAACAGAAAATAATACCCGTTGGCGCAAAAATAACTGTTGTGACGACATGAAATTATGAAAATAGTGAGCCTACATACTTAAAATAATATATTGGATGTCTCGTTTTGAAGGCGTAATTAAATGTTATAATAATTTGAGCTGTTTGAATCTTGTTCTTAAAACTAGTCAATATCACACGATTACACTTGGCAGTTTCTTGAGGAAAGAAATTTCTAAAGGAGGTCTAAATTGAACTATAATATACTGACGATATATTAAGCGAATGACCTTAAAATTCAATGTTTTTTTTGTTTCTTTAAATTATTTTCCACGGCACACATTAAATGTTTCCTGAAAAATGGTATTACCGTTTGTAGTAGGCTTCCATGGATCCGGGAAATACGTCATGCTAATAGGCGGAGCTAAATGAAATGGGAATATGAAAAATAAGTATTTAACAAAATATTGTTTTTTATCTTGATATTCATGCGTTCCTGATGTGTGAAGACCAGAATATAACTAGTATAGTGGGCCTATGTAAATAGGTAGCCATTTTGTACGTATTCAAATATAGCTGATTACGTTGTATTGTGCTGTCAGTGACGTCGCAAACATACTCATGCTGACATCTTCTCGTATTTTTAACTTACGTGCTAGGCGTTTTTCATCTTCTTCCCCTCCCACCTTTTTCCTATAATTTTCTTCGGGGTTCTCTACATTGTTCTCTCTTCTCCTATTGTACTTATAATTTCCTCGTTAGTGATTCTATCCACCAATCTCATTCTTCTATAGCACCACATTTCAAAGGCTTCTATTATTTTCCTTTCCCAACTCCAACTGTCCACATTTCGCACCCATATAAAGCCACGCTCCATACGAAAATTTTTAGCAACGATTTCCTAATATTCACATTTATATTGCGCGTAAACAAAATTAAATTACAATAAATAATTACATTGCAGTTATACATAAATATTTGTTACAGAAGTATGTAGTGTTCACGAGAACTCCATCGCGTATCTTTGGTTAACGGAACAGTTTGTTACTGTTGGTGTGTTCCCAAAATACCTTACGTTTTTTTAAATCTAGGATACTTGTTAACCAATGGTTGTCTGTTCTTTGGTGACGTAAGTAATTTGTTTGATCATTGTGTTACCTGGCTATGGTCGCCTACTCGTTCCCGCTCCCAGATCTCGCTTTTCCTCCCGGCGTCCAAGTGTCCACTTTTGGCCATGTTAGGTCCTGTGAACGTTTGCCGGAGCAATTTGAAGCAGGGTCTTTGTCCTGCGACATTGCCGCTGCAGGATGCGCTCTCGTGACTAACACTTGCTATACATGGGTCTGCGTGACACGTGACTCACTCTCCAGCCGCCGAAATATTGGCCGGCTTCCAGGCAACTCGGCTCAATGGAAATATTAACTTTTCAACAGCAGCTCTTATTTTTATATTAGCTCTCGATTTCGGCTTGTCCTTCATACTGTCGGCTCCACGTTCTCTTCTTGGATTCCATTCCAGCTCACCTCAGTTTGTCCCATATATAACAACCATATCTTATACTTCAACTACACTCTACGGAACTTCATTACTATTTTATTGTATACATTATACTCATACCGAAGAGAACAGCACAGGGCAATTACATTACTATTTCATGCATGCCAATTTTTTTTTTGGTTAACAGGCTACATGAGGGTGATCCTGAAACAGGCAACTCCCCTTTAATAGCATAGGAAGGGAATTGAAAAGGGGGGATGCGGAAGGTAGAGCAAGGTAGCCAAAAGGGTTAACTAGGGCCCCCGGGCTATGGTTTAAGGATCCTACCCGGTGTTTCACCTAAAGAGATGCAGGGAAAACCCTAGAAAACCTGCATCAGGTAGGTCGGGCATTGGGTACTATTCTCACGCCCTTCCGAATGACGGGAGACGAGTTTGCTGTGGGGACGCAGCATTCCCTTCTCCGTGTCTCCACCAGTTTCAGGAGGCAGTTGGCCGACTGATCCAATGGAATCAGCGGACAACTCTTGCCATATGCCCAAGGTCTTTGACCCCGGTACATATACCTCCTAAAATAGGTGAAGGTGTCTCGGCATATGAGAACTTTGATAAAAAGTACCCAGAGAGAGTGCGAGGCATCCCCGACATGATCAGGTAAGCCCCGCAGTCACTCTGGGCTGAAGCGCCTGCGAGAGAAAACTCCCACAGCGCCCTGCTGTGTGTGATGCATGCATGCCAAATATTAACGAAACTATATATAGGAGGATGGAACGACAAATAGAATGCGAGTTAAGAGAAGATGAGATTGGTTTTAGGAAGAGAAGCAATATTGACTTTACGTCTAACTTTAGAAGACGGGATAAGAAAAGACAGGCCTACGTTCATCGCATTTGTAGATTTAGAAAAAGCCTTTGATAATGTGAACTGGAACACACTATTAAGGATTTTTAAGATGACAGGAATAAAAGATCGAGAAAGAAGGCTCATACATAACCTCTACAAGAGTCAGTCAGCAGTAATCAGAATAGAATATCAAGAAAATAAAGCAGAAATAGAGAAAAGATTAAGAAAAGGCAGTCAGTCGCCCATTCTTTTTAACTTATGTATAGAACAGACGATGGAGAAAGTTAATATGAAATAAAAACCCTACGCTTTGCTGATGATGTTGCAGTATTACGGGAAGTTAGAAGGAGAATTGGAAACCATAATAAATGACATGATCTTGGCCTTGGAAGAAGAGTTCAATATCAGGATTAATAGAGGAAAAAGTAAGGTAATGCAGTGTAGTATGGGGAACAGTGGAATAATAAAGCCTGATGGATTGAGAAGGCGAGGAAGAGGAATTTACTTACGGCTAACATAAGTGTGAATATTAGGAAATCATTGCTGAAAATGATCGTATGGAGTATTGCGTTATGTGGGTGCGAAACGTGGAAGGTAAGAGGAAAATAATAGAAACGTTTGAAATGTGGTGCTGTAGAGGAATGAGATGGATGGTTAGAATAACTAATGAGGAAGTTTTAAACAGAACAGGGTTACAGCGACGTTGACCACACTATTTCGTATGTTAGCCTCGCAGTGCCAATATTCGTCTTCTTAAATAATTTATCACCACAATTGGGGATTGTGTTAAAAAGCAAATTAATGAAATCGCCTAATGTATTTTACTCTCGCTTGTTGCATTAGACATTCTTTATTCATTGGTTTCACCGAGAACCTTTGTAGTCTAATGGTATTTTAGTTATTTATCTCCGGCCACACGGTCGTCGTTGTATCAATAATTAAATTAGAGCTAAGTGATCAATTCCGCCCTGTTAAACTCCATTCACTGAATCATTTTATCTCCATTTTTAACTTTCAGCTGTTATACTTGCGTTATTTATTACTGTGGCAGACATAAATTCATACTTTGCATTGTGATAAAGCACGTGTACCTCTGCATGGATAACGTTTCTCGCATGACCGCAAGCACTCGTACTAACTAGACTTGCCACCGCTGATACGACGTCATGAAGTGCTAAATAAACAGTTGCAGAAACGAATGCGTGTGTTTAGAGGTGGAGCCACTGTCACGTTAAAGTAACCTGATGCGGAATTAATGTAACACTCACTATTGAAATCCTTGGCGTGCCTCTGCTCTGTAAAAGAAAATAATAACCGAGTGGCATAAAGGTTGCTAGGCTAATTTATCTTACAATGCAGCATTGAAAATTTCAAATCGCCGTGTGTAGTGTAGGAGTATCCTTTGAAATGTAACGACATAATGGCCGACCTTGATATATGTGGATTAGGCTAGCGCTTATTATAAATACAGCTCAAACAATTTCCTCCCAGTTAATCGCACAATGAATTTCCCTCCAGGCAAAGAGCGGAAATTGCATTAAATCTTTGAGAGCTTCCAATCCGCGGCAGCATTAAACACTCCAGCATCACCATACGTCAAAGGACCAGTAATCATGCACGTCCAGAGAACAGCTGATTGTCGTCATCAACAATTTATTCTCATTCCCGCCAATGAAAAAACACATGAATCCCTTATTAACAGATTGTACCAGTATTTTACAGAA
The DNA here is from genome assembly GCA_034510155.1 of Eucriotettix oculatus. Lineage (NCBI taxonomy): Eukaryota > Metazoa > Arthropoda > Insecta > Orthoptera > Tetrigidae > Eucriotettix > Eucriotettix oculatus. The sequence continues at coordinate 15,528,274 of CM067379.1, forward strand.
ATATATTTTCCGTTTGTCTTCTTTGATTTTTTGAATTTTGATTTTTTTATTTAAAAAATGCAGGTACATGTAACGTCTTTTTGAGTTCACTCCGGGGCTAGAGCAGGACCGAAACATGTAGTTTTATATATATTAAATTCTTTACTGTTTTATTAATTTTGTCTGTTCTATGCCTCAATTAAATATTAAGATTATCAGCCACGTTAAACTCTCCTAAAACGAAAAAAATAATCAAGTAGTACAGTGTACATTTTTTTTGTATGCTGAGTTCGTCATTATTTTTTTTTCTCTGTCCTCGCGGGTAGAATCTATGGAGGACAGAGATGATGATGCTGCTGCTGCTGCGATTTACCGCAAACTGTGCAAGCAATTACTTACCTCGCCTAAAACAGAAGCGGCCCAACACTTAACTAAATAACATCTGCGCTACACGAGGACGTCGAGGATTACCTCAAACGCTACCGAATACCAACCTAGAAAATCCCAATAAATCCTACGCACTGTAAACTATTACTCTAAATTTGAAAAAAAATTCACACTAAGGGTGGAAATGTTGGACAAATTATTGTGCCTTGAACATAGGAAAAGTTGCTACAATTTCTAGATAATGTAAATTTTCAGTATCATTAAAAACATTCGAAAGATGTAACATTCGTTTATGAAGCAATATATTTTAAAATCATTTTATATGTATTGTAACATGAAAAGTTACGATGAACAATGCGGGCCAGCTTGCGAGTTACAATTGTCGCAACTCGGGCCAACAATGGAGTCTGGCGAGACTTGAGCAGTCGTCATGGGGTATTGAAGGGAGAAGGATGTGTCGGGTCGGGAGTTACGGACGGAGAATGACCACGCCCTGTAGTGATAATTTTTTCTCATGTTCTCAAATGGATTAAAGCTATTAAAATCCACTTTTTTGGTATTTTTATTAAAAAATACCTGGCCCCCAGAAGCATTTAAATCCTTGAATACGGAGGTACGCCGGATCGTCTACAATATATATATATATATATACGTCTCTATCAATTCTTGAAATTTAATTGAAAGTAAGTTAGCGAATTACACAGCGATAATGACAATTGTGAAAATCTACCTTCAAAATTGTTTGGAGGGTATTCAATGATTTTCTATTATAAATCACTTGAAATAATTCCTTTTGTTACTTAATTTCCAGGCGCATTTAATTCCTTAAAGGTGATTAGTGGATATTTTGAGAACACAAAGTTAGTACTTGGTTCTAAAGTTATGGCCAGGGAATCGATACGCTGACCTCACATCACTTAAAATTGGGAATGTGTCATGTAAGATGACAGACCGCAGTCGACCCGGTAGGCCAAGGCTTGGTTCTGAAGTGGTCAGGTAGACTGACGACCTGACGACGATGACGGAGCTTGCTGTCGAAACGTTGTGTAAACAAACTTTGACCCGGGTTGAAACCCGAGAATTGCATTTGAAACAAATTCACCGGGAAAGCTTTCGTTCGCTCTTTGCTAATTTATTTCCAATTTTGTGATTTTTATGATTGCTTTTGAAGTCATAATAATATTTCAAAGTTGTTTGAAAATACAATTTTGCGTCGAGTGCGTATCATGTAAATGGTTTGAGACTGTAGCTGAGTGACTGGAGACTGCACAGTGAGATATCTCCGTAATTACGAGTAAGATTTGAAGAAAAAAATTACAATTACTAGTATCATGATGAGTATCTACAAATGGCAAAAATAGAAGAGATTCACATAGTTCCATGACACGTTAAGACGAGGGCATAGGGCGACCTGACAATGCGCTCTATACCACTTAAATCATACTAGTGTCGAATTCAGCACTGTACTGGGCTAATGAAAATAAGTACTCGAGCATGGCCGGGCACCCAACTAGTGCTAATAGAATTTATTGGTTGGGTGGATATGGGAATGGTCGGCCTCCTGAATGATTTTTCTCATCAGAATAATGTATAGTAATTAGATAATTATAAATTTGATGTGCAGAGTGTCGACTGGTCAATATTTACGGCTGCATGTTTACACCGTACCGTACTAATTATATTTACAGAGTTATTATTTTCATTTGTGTATGTTGATTTTTATTTTTCGGTGTGTTGGCGTGGAGTGCAATCCTAGCCGACGTCGGTGCAGTATGTAGAGCCGTATTGGATTACGGCTGGTTTCATGTCCAATCGCCAGAGTGCAATACATGCAGGGACGAGGCCATAAAGCAGAGTTTTATAGCGCGTTCTGGCGACGCCTACAGTCGGCCGTGAGCTGCATCAGCATGGTCGTGCTCGCGTCCTAAATACCAGCTTTGATGCACTCCACTCACACCAAGACTCCACGATGCAATCGTCAGCTTGTGGAACCCTCTTATCCTGCGCAAGCCTTTCCATTTCCTCATAACTAGCGCAATACACATCCTTCCTAATCCCTCTTCTGTTCTTACCCAACACACTTCCCTATAATGCCAATTTACAAGACCCTCGTGTCTTAAAAATCTATCCCTTTTCTTGGTCAACGTCCTCCATATTATCCACATTTCCCCTATTCTGTTCAGATCTTCCTCGTTAGTTACTCTATCCTCCCATCTGATTTTCAGCATTCGCCTACAGCACCACTTGTTTCCAGAGCTCCTATCCTCCACGTTTCGCACCCATATAACCCCACGCTCCATACGAACATTTTTAGCAACGATTTCCTAATATTCACACTCATATTATCCGTAAGTAAATTCCTCTCTTTCGCGAAAGTCTTCAGTGCCTGTGCTGTTCTACTCTTTATGTCTACCATCCCTAGTTGTTACGCTTCAGAAGTAGCAGAATTCCTTGACTTCCGTCAAAATATCCCTTCACAATTTAACACCACTTGATATTCCACTGTTTCCCAAACTACACTGCATTACCTTGGTTTTCCCTCTATTAATCCTCATATTGAGCTCTTCCTCCAGAAATTTGGAGAAATATGAATATAGAACTGAAAATTATTGTTTCTGAGAATGAGAAAAAAAGACGAATAAATTTCACTTGAAATCTGGAACGAGAAAAGTGTTCCAAGTTTAAATTTATAGCAACGGGTAAATTTTCCCCCATTTTTTATTTTCTGTATATCCTCAACTCTGGTGGAATTGCGTGGGCGGTCGGGATTATCGACTCGTTTTCGAACTGACCCGCAGCAGCAGCAGCAGAAGAAGAAGAAGTGTAATTTAACTTGCAGGTAAACACCTCCATAACGCTTATCTCTGGGGGATGTGCGGAAAGCTGATTCCGCCAGCCAGCGAGTGAGTGAAGAGTGGACTGACTCACTGTTTTCGTTTAATCATGGCTGCTGCGGCCAGAAACAGAAGCTCTCTCAATAAAACCATCCTCCTAGCTCCTGGGAAAAGCAGCCAGCCAATTTCACGCTACCCTCATTTGCATAGATAAAAGTATAAACTATATGATGCCGTGTTTTATCTGCATACTTACCGCTTTTAATACTTTCTGCTGACGTCGTATTACATTAAAGCTGTTTACATTATCTGGAAAAAAACATATCCCGTACTTTAATCACCATGAATTTAATTATAATATATAAATTGTTACTAGCTTAGTGTCTCTTTAAATCTTAGTAATCCAAAACAAAGTTGTGACAAAAGTCAAGAAATTAATCGGAAGTATTGAACATGTTTCTGAATTCGATGATTTTAAATTTCGTATATTTTATGAAAAATAAAATGGAGGATCTAATATGGCGGACTTCAAATTAATAAACATGTATTTATGCGATTCAAAAAATTTGGTTTTCGGGTACGCTTATTTTGAAAAACAAAATGGTGGATCCAGTATGGCGGCCTTTAAATTGAAAACATATTCATAAAATATTTGGTATTATAAGGGTTTGCTGGTTCTCCTATATTGAAAAACAAAATGCTGGATCCCATATGTCGTACATTAAATTATATATATGTAATTCGACAAAATATTAATATTATATGGGTTTGCTGGTTCTCTTATCTTGAAAAACAAAATGGATGATCCAATATGATGTACGGACAATTAAAAGAAAAGGAATATGTTGATCATTGTGGAAAGAAAAATGGTGGTTCCGGTATGGTGGACATAAAATTATAGAGGTATATATGTATTTTGTCAAAAAATTAGTATTCAAGGGGTTTTCAGGTTCGCGTTTTTACAAAACAAAATGGCGGATGCAATATGGCGTACTGAAATTGAAAATGTATATGTTATTCATAAAACATTACGTATTATAGGACTTTGAGAGTTCGCTTATTTTGAATAACAAAATAGTGGATTAAATATGGCGGAGATAAATTTGTAGAAGTTACATAAATAATTAGGAAAACTAGGTTTAAATGGATATTTTAGATCATATACTAGAATTTGATCAAATAAATTATTCGTGAATAAAATACTATATTTGTTATCATTATTTAAGATTGAAATAAAATATTTACTAATATATATGCACATAGGGCTTATAGGAGTTCAAGGGGATCCAATATGGCGGACACAAAATTTTAAAAATATATATGTAATTTGTTTAAAAAATCAGTATTATAGCGGTTTGCGGGTTTCGCTTATTTCAAAATACTAAATGTTGGATCCAATATGGTGTAGACAAATAAGTAGGAAGTACATAAATAATAAAGAAAAGTAGATTTAATGGATACTTCAGGTCATATATTTAAATTTGATCAAAGTTAGAAGTTTTGATTGTTAATTACGATGTTAATAATGTAATTGGATGGTTCGCTAATAACCCTTGAGTTGATGCGACAATAAAGAAGTTAGAAGTTATTTTTTAAGATTTAAATTAAATATTTACTAATTTGTATATATAAATATACAAAGTGTTTTTTTAATATGCTAATAGCCATTTATCGTATTAACAATGCATGTACATGGTTCTTTCAACTAAAAATAAGTCGTTAATACCTCACGCACTGCTTGCTTCATTCCATTTCAACAACGACCCACCCGCCATTAGTGAAAAGTAGTTAACGAACCCCGTGAGATGTTCTGGATATTTGTGAAGTGAGTTGCACGTGAATAGAAGATGGTCGTAGGAGAGCAGCTGGCAGTTTTCTATTGCGAGGCCCTGAGTTTATTCCTGGTGAAAGGCTGCCCGCCGAGCTTACAGACTTTGTACCATGCTATTTATTATGTGGAGGTCAGGTCGCGGATGAGGCTTTTCAATGAAATCTGCAAATAACTTACTCTTCAAATACATCCTGAAAAAAAATAAAATACTACAATGGACAGACAGCAACTGATGCAAAGGCAAGACAACGGAATTAAAAAAGAACACAGATAAATTGTCAGCTAAAATTGAAATAAAAGTTTAGACGAAGTACAACGAAAATTATTTACTGTGAAAATACACACAATTCAATAGTTTTTAATGACCAACTGTAAAGTCTGACAAATAATTTCAGATGGTAATTGCAAAAAATTGATGACATCACACAATAGAAACGACCAATTTCAGAGAAATTTTCATATTTAATTAAACGCGACGTTTCGTCATCATGTTTGAGACTTCCTCGGGTAATTTCTACAAAATTCTTAATTTGGAAATTACGGTTGCCTTGTAGGCACACAAGCTTAGATTTTCGTTCATAAAATATTTCAACCTAAAACATTTGAAGAAATTACCTGAAGATGTCCCCCAAATATGGTGACGAATTAAAATATGAACACTTGGAAGGATGATTTTTAATAAACACCAAATATTTTCTTAAATCCTTAAATTTCCCACACATTTTAAGGAACCACGGCAGATTTCAAACCACATATCCCTAAGACAAACCTATAAAACCAGTTGTAAAATTTTTTAATGAATAAAATTTAATAGAATTTTTGTCAATTGTATAAGTGATAATTTTCTATAAACTTGGTTATGTGTTTTTTGTTATAATAAAAATTTTCAAAATTGCTATTTTGAGGTTAGAAGTTATTTTTTGGTTTGAGAGCGCATCATGTAAACGGCTATAGATTGTAATGGAGTCAGCGGTGACGTCACAAAGGGAAATCTCCATAGTAGTATAAATTCCTCTCGAGTTTCCAACCGGGTCAAAGATTTTAACAGTGACGTTTCGATGGCTTGCTCTGCCATCATCTTCAGACGTCAGTCACTGTTAAAATCTTTGACCCGGTTGGAAACTCGAGAGGAATTTATACATGCCATTCACCGGGAAAGACCTCGTACTTTAATCTCCATAGTAGTAATTGAAAATGAAATTTTTAAGCACTGGAATCATGATGAATATCTACAAATGGCAATGAATCTCCCTCTGTGTCTTTCTAAAATCGTTCTTAGAAGCAGGGGATAGGGAGGCGTGACAACGCGTCATACACCACTTAAGATAATTTCCAGTGCATGGCCGGGTGCCCAGATATTATAAATAGTTATTTTAAAGCTAATGGCCTCGACGGTGATTTTCTTTGTCCGTCTTTGTGTGTGGGCGGGCTTCTAGGTTGCAGTCCTCCAATTATCGTTACGATGCTTACCTTGGTTCCTTTATGAATGAGTAAAGTTGCAGTCGCCTTGACTAGGATAACTCTGATTCAATTTATTAGTTGTCTTTGACGTTGTAAAGTTTTTATTTTATTTTACGAAATGTCTTATAGAGGCACTTCATTATTACAAGTGTTTGTACGATACTCACTCGATAAAGGCGGGTAGTAAAAGGAGTTATTTGTGAGAGTGCATTGAGTTGGGCATAAAGAGTTAAATGCACGCAACGGCCTCATTACTGAGAGTGGGAGTACGTAACAGTCGCAAGAATGCTACTGGAAGCTCAAGATTGCGGCATTCGCATGCTAAGAGGTCGCTATAAACCGTCGTCGCGTAGATAGGAAGCCGCCCTCGGCGCTGGCAGGTGGGAAGTCGTTCGGCGAGTAGAGTGGGAGGCGGAGTGGCAGGCCTTCTTCCGCTGTCCTCGATAAATAAATCGCAACCTTACGACTCTCGACGCGGCGACCAGTAAAACATGAGGAAATATACGGGAATGGCTGAAGACTCGCGACTTACGAAACCATTTCACATTGAATATTCCTATAGATCATCAAGACCACTAAAACTGACATGATGGGAAATTTAACTCTTTTCATATAATCTATGTCTTTAATAACAAATTCATGATGATAAACGTCATCGACTGACTGTAATTCCTGTAGGAACGCAACCTTTCGGCAATTATCATCATCTTCATCAGTCGTCATGTCCGCGGGGATGGTGAAGTTGTGTTAAGCCCAGAGAGAAGCTGGGTGCCAAGCAGTTCGTTATCACTTACAGTATTTAATTCTACACTTTTTGCATCTCATTACATCATCACCGAGAACGTCACATTCTTGAAATTCACTATTCTACACATTAAATTTATAATCATCTCGCTTGACTGGCTTCACACATGAGGTCATATATCAATATTTTTGCAAGATCTATATGTTCCGCCTTATTGATGGGAAAGTGGGAGGGGATGGAGGAAGAAAATAAATCTACGGAAGATCTGCTTGAGTGATCACCGATCACTTAAGTTTCACACGGGAATCAGGTGAATGGAATAGGATCGCATAAGGGACAAACATTAAAAGTCGTGGTGTGTTTGAACGAGAACCCTGTACATAAATCCCTTAGCACACAGGCTTAGATAAGGAAATTCTGTAAGGGCTGACTTTTTTCCCTACTGGGCCAAGGATTTTCAATTAAGTCTCCTTCAAGCTGAGATGACGTTGAGCACTTTGAGAGGTGCAGGTATCGGACTCACATATCTTGGGCATACGGTAAGAGTTTTTCTCCGACCCCATTGGATCAGTAGAGCATGCCGCCCCTCCACCTCCCCCGAGACCAAATTAGATGGAGGCATGCAGTCGGGTTTGTTGCCTCATTTATTCATCGTAAACCCTTATAATAGTACCCGTTAACAATCGCAAGATTATTAAACGATACGTAATTTATGAACTATAGGAAACGAAGAAATTTTTATGTTATCCGAAAGTGACGGTCATTACTAACCAGTTACCAGGACTTAAGATGAAAAAAACTTATTAGGTTAGGCGGGACAGAGATTCACTGTGGTTAGAACCTGAATGACGTCGCCACCGTGTGCAGATTTTATTTCTAAACGGTTCGAAAATTAAACTAAAATGTAAGTAAGGGAATAATTGGAAGCTTAAGTACGTTCTCCAGGACGCAAGACACTCTTTCACAATTCTAAAACATTTCGGAACACTGCCAATTATAACGTGAGATGTTTAGACGACATTTTTTCCACGCACTCACTAGATTTCCCCTCCGCCCTGTGTTTTCCATGGGAACTGAACCTCAACAAGTCCGTGGTAAAGCGGCGCTCATTGTGAAACACGACAGAAAGAGAAACTAACCTGCTGTTACAATTTTTCTTTTCGGTTGTCACACACACACACACGCTAGGTCTGCCTGTTCAACTAGTATTATCAGGGTTAGAGCCAACCAACCCCTTGTAATCCATGAATAGCCAAGGTGACAAACTCGCCCCGTCGGGTAAATTGGAATCTATTGTATTTTGATTGAATGAGGGATGAATGACAACTGGCATCACAACGCCATGAGCTCAGCTGAACAGTCCACAGGTACATCACTACGTGCTCATGTTCATTATCCAGAAATATAAAAACACTCGACCCTTTTCCTTATGCTAAAAAGTAGTGAAACACTGAAAAATATCGTTTCATTTCCTTTATGTCAATTTAAAGCAACGAAGGTATAAACTACCTACAGGGATAAATTGAAAAATACATCTACAAACGTTTATGATCCTCGTTGGAATAAGAAAAATAGTGTGTAATGTTCGAAAATTAATCTAAAATGTAATTAAGGGAATAATTGGAAGCTCAAGTAGGTTCCCTTGGACGCAAGAGACTCTTTCACAATTCTCTAACATTTCGTAAAACTATCAATTATGACGTGAGACTGCTCAATTGAAGCGTTCTCTAATTGAGATTTATTGTTCTTTTGTATTAGTCCTCGATTGAGGAAATAGGACACGTCATACATTACAAATAACTTTAATAACAAAATAAGGTACATAATTAATTACATATAATATTAAAATAATTAATAAAATAAAAAGTATATAGTCTTGAGTCATTAAAAACATTTCACGCACACAAGAGATCAGAAGCACACACTGAGAAACACAAACACACGCAATAGAGTTGTGACCAGGAAACTGTCCTTCCGTATTAGCTCCAGGCAATACATGAAACAAACAAACAAAAGAGCAGAAAAACCTGTACAGAAAGTTTACAGATATTTGGTGTGTTATTTTACAAGGCAACACTTTCAATACTTTTGCAGGAACCTTGATTTTAAATATTAGAGGGACGATTAAGAAAATCTTGTACGGAGCAAAGCGCACCATTAATAGAATAGTTTTACTCTGCTTCACGAAACTTTTGTATTTATTATTTTTAACCTCTGGAGGAAGACTGTTGTATAAAATCATCCCGGTATTGTGAATACTTTTCTTGTGTAGAGCAAGGCGGTGCTTGTCCGACCTTCGAGCTGAACGATTGCTGGTCGCGTATTCATGAATTTTTCCATTCGCTTGAAACAAATTAATGTTCCGCTTTACAAACTAAAATTTCATGAAAAAGTAGGCCTTTAATGAAAAATGAGTTGAAAAGCACTTATATATATAAACATGCAGAATCCGGCTAGCTAGAATCGCTCGAAAATTTATAGGTGAAAGTGCTTGGCCTGGTCCGCGTCAAGCATGAAGCACCAGCTAGACACCCAAATGAATAAATTAGAAACTTAACGGATCAATAGACAATTACCTTGAAAATTGGTTAAAATGATCACAGACGTACTAAACCCACAACATGTTTTCGTATTCTAGTCATTAACATAAAACTATTAAATTCATTCAATGTTATTTGATTATAAATTCGTGGCAGAAATTGTGCAATAGTAATTCACGAATCTGGTCTTAGCGACTGAATCAGGAGTGCTGATGTACGTAGAAAGTCTCTCCTCTATCCCTCATAATGATGTGGGAATTGTTTACCGTGATGTGGCGTCTGCTGGCTTGGCGGCAAGGAAGGCGAAGGGCGGATACAAAACAGCTTCTCTGTGTAGCTTCATTCAGATTCACTACGCAGGCACATTACCAGTCTGTCTTAAATATAAGAGCAAAACAAATAATCAACTTCTGTGAAGCTAAGTGAAGTAGGACAGCTAGACAATTGCACACTGTGCGCTTTTTCGGTATATATTTCTAAACTCTTGTTCAAAAATTTTATTGTATTGTCTTATGTGGGTCGTTAGTTCTTATTTTGTTATTATTTAGTATCTGGGTGCCCGGCCAGGCCCGGGTACATATTTGTATTAGTCTCGTACAGCATCTAATTCAACAATAATGTGATTTGAGCTGTAAAGAGCGCGTTGTCAGGCCTCCCTTTACCTTATTATTAACAGAGGGAGATATATGTGTTATGGAATTATGTGGATCTTTTCTCATTTGCCATTTGTAGATACTCATCATGATTCGAATACCCGACAATTATATTTTCGATTCCTACTCGTAATTACGAAGATTGATGTATGCGAATCTCTTCTTATTTGCCATTTCAGTGCTTAAAAATTTCATTTTCAATTACTACTATGGAGATTTCCCTCTGTGACGTCACAACACACTCCATTACAATCTCTAGCCGTTTACTTGAAGCGCACTCAACCAAAAGGTAATCTCTAAACTCAGAATTGTGTTTCAAACAACTTTGCAGTTTTATAATCATGTCAAAGGCATAAAATTTCTAAAAACACAAAATAGAAAATACAAACAAGTTTGTGGAAAAATCTCACTTGAGCAATTAAAAAAATATATTAAATTATAATGCTAAAAATTCCAAGCTTTGGTTTTATAAGTTTGTCTTTGGCAAATGTAGTTTCAAATATGCCGTGCTTACTTGAACTGTGGGGAAAATTTGAGGATTTAAGAAAAATTCTGGTAATTTATTATCATCATCCTTCCATGTTTTCGTATTTTGGTTTGTAATATTAAGTTTCAGTTCATAAAATAACTTAATATTTAATAGATGATGATATTAAGTTTCAGTTCACAAAATAGATTAATTTGTATAAGTTATAGAAGTACAAGTAACAGTAAGTAACTACTTTGAACTCTCTGTACCGCGGTTTCTTTCACGAAGCTAAGGCCGAGCGTAACCGATGAGATCCGAGCGTTTCCCGAAGAGAGCTGCTCAGGGCTATTATATATACGTATATATATATATATATATATATATATATATATATATATTTGTTTATAAAGGTCGCATCGACTGCCTGGTCATTAGTGACCAGAGTGACAATTATTTATATATTATTTTACAATTATTTATTTACAATTATGAATTTCTAAATTAAGACACTGGTAATGTACTTTTTTCTGTTCGTTAACTTCTAATTATTTATTTGTCTTCGTTACATTTGATTTTTTAATTAAAAAACACAAAATACAATAAATTTAAATAAAATAAAAAATATTACTGTCCCTACAAAACTTAATAATGCCTTTTTGATATTCATGGAAGTTCAAGATGGATTTGAAATTTTTGCAGATTAGGTTTATTCAGATTTTTTTGCTATTCTATCCTACGTTAATCTTTTCATGTTAACATAACAATTGCATCCCACAACCAGACTGATTTTTGTAACATATTCTAGTTTTGATCTTCAACTTCTATTCCTATTTCCAAAATTTCCCTCTGATACTAATTTAATGATTTCTTAATGCTTTTAAATGTGGCCATTTAGTGTACTCCTTCTTTCAGTCAATGGCCTCCCAAATGATGTCTTCTATTCAAGGTTTCATATATATATAGCTTGACAACATCACATGATGAAATTGTATTGAAATTTATTAAAAGATTTAATACAATTGTTCAGTTTAATGTGACCGTAGGTCTAATAAATTAGAAGACTTCATTCAAGACGTTAAAGTGTTTTATGTCGTTGAGTGACGGGCGACCACATTTGGGGAGGCAAAAGACACGTCTCAAAATCTGACAATTTTCCAGCCCTAAAATCCCTCTGAGACGCAGATTGCTCAGACAAGTTATTGTATAAATCCCCAATATGTTATAAATGAATGTATTGTTCTGCATACAGTAGTTTCAAAATTAGGAAAAAAAATAGTATTTAGTCGACGAATAACTCACGGAGTTTAATTTAGTTTTTTGATCTGATCTGAAGATTAAGGTTAGCGCTGAACTGCAGCCGTGGATCGGACCGTGACCGTGAAAACCGACTACGAAGTCGCAAATAAACCACCTTTCCCCGAGATTAGCGAACCTATTTCCGACTCTGTAACGCGGCTTTGCCAAATATTTGGGGCGGTCGTCACGTAGCTTGAATAGTTGTTTTTGGAGGGGAAGCTATATATTTTGCAGCAAGAAGAAGAAGAAGAAAGCCCAGCTAACATTGAGTAGTTTCCTCTGAGACGCGGCCGACGTAGTAAATCTCATTGTTACGTCTTCCAGAATAACAAGTAGCACGCTTCCCGTTCTGTAAATCATCGCCCACGCTTTAGAGCGCTGTAATGAGCCTGAGGAGCTGCTCAGCTTCATTCCCTCGCCTATAAACTCCGCTACAATACTCGCCGCCATTATAAATAGACCTCCACGGGGTTTACTGCCCCTAACAAATTATTCGCCACGAGGATACAATTTAGGATTATTCTCTTCAAAACGATTTATTCATAAACTTTTCAAAAATGGAGTACCTAAATCTTTTAGAATATACGGCTCATTCTCGCAATATCGAGAAAGAAGGTTTATCCATAACCTCTACAGAAGATAGTCTGCAGTAATTTGAATTGAAGATCAAGAACAGAAAGCGGAAGGAGTAACACAATGATGCATACTCTTTAAATTATATGTAGAACAGGCGATGTAGAAAGTTAAAACGGAATATGCAAAGGAAAATCATACTGCAACGAAATAAAAACCCTATGCTTTGCCGATGATATTGCAGTATTAGGGGAGTCAGAAGAATACTTGGAAACCATAATAAATAGCATCGACGTGGCCCTGGTGAAAGAGTTCAATATGAGGATTAATAGAGGGGAAACCAAGGTAATGGAGTGAAGTGTGGGAAACACTGGAATAACAAAGGCTGGATTGGTAAGCGATATTTTTGAAGGAAGTTAAGGAATTCTGATACTTGGGAAGCGTAGTAATTAGAGTAGGTTTTTTTTGGTTAACAGGCTACATGAGGGTGATCCTGAAACAGGCAACTCCCCTTTAATAGCATAGGAAGGGAATTGAAAAGGGGGGGATGCGGAAGGTAGAGCAAGGTAGCCAAGGGTTAACTAGGGCCCCCGGGCTATGGTTTAAGGATCCTACCCGGTGTTTCACCTAAAGAGATGCAGGGAAAACCCTAGAAAACATGCATCAGGTAGGTCGGGCATTGGGTACTATTCTCACGCTCTTCCGAATGACGGGAGACGAGTTTGCTGTGGGGACGCAGCATTCCCTTCTCCGTGTCTCCACCAATTTCAGGAGGCAATTGGATAGCACAGGCAAGGAAGATGAATTTATTTAAAGATATAACTGTGAGTATTAGGAAGTCATTGATAAAAATGTTCGTTTGGAGTGTTGGATTATATGGAGGCGAAACGTGGACTGTACGAGTGGCAGAAAGGAAAAGAATAGAAGACTTTGAAATGTGGTGCTGTAGAAGAACGAGATGGGTGGATAGAATCACGAACGAGGAAGTTCTAAACAGAATAGCGGAAGAGCAAACAATATGGAGGACGTAGACCAAGAGAAGGGATAGATTAATAGGCCACGATTTAAGACACGAGGGTCTTGTAAAATTATCATTAGAAGGGAGTGAACAGAAGAGGGAGGCCAAGGATGGAATGTGTTAAGAAAATTAGGGAAGATGTGGGATGTGCTAGTTATGCGGAAATGATGAGGCTTGCGCATGATAGGATAGCATCAGACCAGTCTTCAAGATGTTAACTTTATTTTTAATTTGTTTACATTCGTCCTGAAGTAATGAGTTTCTAACAGGCGTTTGAATTTTAAAGCTTTTCAGATTTTATTTCCCCATAATTTTCAATAAAAAGGTACGACTAATTCGTTTCACCTACTTTTCCGCGTCGTCTGGATTGATCCTTGACGGAGCGCCATAAATTTTGATGGAAGGAAATTGTGCCTTTCGCAGAGCTTAGTCACAGCTTGTTCTGGCTGTGATGCAAAGTCTCTCGCTTCTTCTGCCTTCAAGCATTGTTCTTGGAATTAGCATCGAATTAGCTTCGCAGCCTGGAGAAATTAATTCTATAATCGCTGCTGACTTAATCTCGATACAGTCTTCAGGAGAGGCGGGGGTTCAAAGAAACGGGGATAAATGAGCTGCTGGAAGCGTAGAGGATCTCTCTCTCTCTCTCTCTCTCTCTCACTCACTCTCTCTCTCTTAGTGCGTGTTAAGCAAGACAAGAAACATTTTTTTTCCTTGAGTAAACTTTTATCTTTTTTTTTCGCCTTACTTCCTGAAGCATTTGTTTAGGAGTTTTACAAACTTTTTAGCAGTTTGATAATCTCGAGTGGAAATTGCTCTCCCCCCGAAAATTTCTTTGTCAGACATTAACTACTTAGAAACGCGCGTGGAATTTTTTTTTCTACGTTGAAATATGCCTTGCCTCTTTCCTCGTAAACTTTCAGCTGCGTTCAGATGCAAATGGCGATTAATACCTTCTCGAGGTAAAGAAGAAATACGCTTCATTTCACAAGGGAAACCTTGCGAAAGAGAAATAATTGCTGTAGGCTTCAAAATATAACAGTTTATGATTTTGATTTAATCATTCCTTGTACCGTCCGTGTACGTGTGGAAAATGGCGTCTTTCGCAGTTCGTAATTTCACGACACACCAAGCAGGGTTACTGCTACAAAAAACTTGAAAACTAAGAACAAATCAGTGAACATTTACTATTTCCTTTTACTTTTTTGTTCTTAGTTGGACGGTGGTACTGCTACAGTGACAGTGACTCTGCATAAATGAACGAATCCGTAATATGCTACATTCTATCTCATTACTTTCCACTAGCGTGTTTAAAATAGGAATTTTTCAGCACAAAGTTGACAAAAAATTATAACAGAAGAGTATTTTTTCCCTACGTACCTTTTAAAAATAAAATTAATTTTTAGTAACAACCCACGTATGGTGGCAATACTTAATGCGCTGTAAATTTTCACGGAATGATGCAAGGTTCCAAAACGCAGCTTAAATGTTATTCCATCTTTGAAATAGTCTTTGATTGTAATTTAAAAAATACTTCCCAAGTGTATGAATAATATCTATAAATATAAACAATACAACCAATTTGTCGACAAACGATTTCATATTTATTTATTATATATACGTTTCGTCTAGATTTGTGGTCTTCATCAGGTGAATTTTAAATGTATAACATGTATCTAAGAGTGGATAATTTTATGTCGTTGTCTGCGTCTTGCGACGGTTAGTTTGAAATAATATTTATAACTAGATAGGGACCCGGCGTTGCCCGGGTATTTATGTATATTATCCCGGTACATTATTTAATTCTTGGTCAATACACGACTAAACTGATATAGAAAACGTCACAATATGAACCAAAAATATACTTCCAGTATCTCGAGAGAGTCCAAAATACCCCCGGTGCAATAGTAGGAATAAATATATTATCAGTATTCTGACAGAATAAAATTTATGATTAAATTTTTTACTTAAATCGCATATTAAATGTCATAATGTAACTCAGCGACTCGGTTTACACCGGTTTCGACACCAAGATCGATAGTTTCCTTTTTATTTTAATATTACTAAATTTGAAAATTTACCTGACGCTAGAAATAAAATAAAATTTATTAATTTCAGAAGTTAATTTTTTCTCAGCATGCTGCACCAATAGATAATAAGTGGGATGAATGATATAGGACTTATAACTCGCAGTAGGTTTACACGCCGCGGCAATTACAAGAAATCTTCCCGTAGAATTAATATTTTTATTTATACTCATATTATATTAATATCATCTGCAATATATCGATATTAAATATGTACGAATATTTAAATTAAATCTCCTTTTGTTAAACCCTCACTTTTATTGAAATCCGAGGAGCCGCTTTGGAGCCTATTCGAGACAAACATACGGAGAGACAGTCAGACTGACAGATACATGGACAGACATTTCAATTTTATTTATTGGTATAGATTACTGTATGGTACAAATTTATCTTATTTTCCATTTTTATGATGTATCGTTACGCAGCAGCCTGTGTAATACCACGGCAATCGGACAAAGGAGACGTCTTGTTGAGCGTTACAGGAAGTGCAGGGGAATGAAAGGGAATGCTCAACATTTCTCAGTCTAGAGTCGGAAAGAACTTTTTCTGAGAAAGTACAGGGCTTAAGTACGAAATAATGCCTGTTTTAACGTTTTCAAAATCGAAGCATAAATTGAATCTGTTAAAACACAATTGTTTTTCAAAGGTACTTAATATTCTGAGCAAAATTATTTCTAAATTAATTTATGTGTTTAAGCGCATGAACACATATGGCAACAGGCGCAACTGCCTGACAGCATTGTGCCGCCGCTTTGGCTTAAAGACATGTAACACGTGACACGACCGATGTAACGACCAGCGCTGACACCTGGTACGTTCTCATTCTCGTGTTGGGGTTAGTAGCAGGCGGCAACTCGAAGTTGACTGTATATTTTACATTCTGTGTTAATTGGAGCCTTTGTCTTCCCGGTGTACTAGACCGGCTCAATATTAATATTGAAAATAACCGTTCAGCTAAAAAATAATTACTTGGCAGCTTTGTGAGTTATGAAATAAAAGGCAGTGAAGTTATGATGGCGGAGCGGACATGGCGTGCAATGGAAGGCGGACGTAACATATGACATTTCCCTGCAGTTATATGGCGCCTGATTACAAATGCATATGGATTTTATAGATTCCAGGGAAAAGCTCCAGTTCACTCACATTAAAGTTTGAAGTGGCTGCCCTTCAGCGTCGACAACTGTCACAGACAATGCCTGCGAAAAGTTCAAAGCGACGGCCACTGCGGCTACTATTACTATTATCCCTCTCCTGCCAGGACAATATATAAATATCCACGATAATAAAACTATATATAGCCGTTTTATTTTAACTTAATATATAGAACAGGCGATGAAGAAAGTTAAAACGGAATATGGAAAAGGAATTATACTGCAAAGTAAAACCCCTACGCTTTACCAATGATATTACAGTTTTAGGGGAGTCAGAAGATGACTTGGAAACCATAATGGAGCGTGGCGTTATATGGGTGCGAAACGTGGAATTGCGGAAAGGAAAAGAATAGAAGCCTTTGAAATGTGGCGCAATAGGCGAATGTTGAAAATTAGATGGGCGGATAGAATCGCTAACGAGGAAGTTCGTAACTGAATGAGCGAATGATTTATAGTGCACGTTATGAGATACGAGGGTCTTGTAAAATTAGCATTAGACGGAAGTGTATGGATAAGAACAGAAGAATGAGGCAAAGGATGAAATACGCTAAGCGAATTAGGGAGGATGTGGTATGTGAAAGTTATGTGGAAATGAAAAGACTGGTGCAAGATATGTCTGGGATTTCTAAAATCATGGAGACTGGTTGACACCATCCTTTGACGTGGCCTGGTATTTTGCTCAGTCATCTGTGGTGAGTGGGGTGCAAGGCTACTCCTCCCAAACACTAAAGGAGGGAAGATTTTCTCCCTACCGCCGGAGGAATTAAATAATTAAGTTAATAAGTTATTGTACAATATCAATACTAATAAATCCCCACTTATTCATTTCAAGATTTATCACCTACTATGGGTCATTAGAGAAAAAAAATCCCTATAAAAATTTTCCCTTTGGAGTGTGTATAAATGACTACATGCAAAAATTGGTTCCTTGTGTTGGAGACACCATATTAGGTGGCTGGCGAAGGGGGAGGGGGAGGGGGAGGGGAAGTGGGAAGACCTGTCTTCTGCTGGGGTTGGCGATATTGGCTGGAAAGAGCGTGAATCTGTCTGGTTTGTGTAGAGAAAGGAATTCACGCGTGCTTTGTGTGGCAGCGCGACTGATCACGCGTGCGCTCGCTCATTCGAACGCACAGGAATGCGCCTGGATCCCCTTTCCTCACCTCACCTCACCCTGTCAAGGAAACCTCTCTTCTTCACATACAACAGGCTCAGAAACTGCGAAACCCTCCACTAATATTTTTAATATCGTTGCATTTGAAACTGTTTAATTGATAATTAATAGGTAATTTAACTAAATTATTATATTTAACATTCGATTAATGCTGTTTCTTGTAACATCGTAACTAAACTGCTTCGGGACCGCAACGAAATCAAAGTTTTTGCTAAATTGATCAATCTATGAATAAATAAATCACAGTCGTTGGCGAAAGTTAATTCCGGGAGGTTGCTTGCCTGCAGGATCCGTGGCTTTGGTACACGTGTCCCTGAACTCTTGTTTATTGCTGGAGCAGAGCAAACAACGGCGGTGGTCCGTCGCTCTAATGAAAGCGACCAGCAAATAACCTCAAGTCTCAACCTTACCCTTCCTTC
Source organism: Eucriotettix oculatus (assembly GCA_034510155.1). Classification (NCBI taxonomy): domain Eukaryota; kingdom Metazoa; phylum Arthropoda; class Insecta; order Orthoptera; family Tetrigidae; genus Eucriotettix; species Eucriotettix oculatus. Next base: position 15,546,885 of record CM067379.1, read on the forward strand.
ATCACGCCACCAAAACAACTGCCGAATCCCAAACGAACGGAAACTGAAAGTTGGTTGCAGTGCAGCGGAAATCAAGTGTCACAAATTTACATGAAGAAAATCAATCCTGTTAAAAATCACTCACACTCTTCGAAGTTCTAAGGTCAATGCAAAAACGTTACGAAGGCTCTGAATAGGAGAAAGTCTCTAGAAACAATTTTTGGACTTACAAAACCAAAACTATGAATTCTAGTATTAATAGTCACAAGAAGACTTGGAAACCATACTAAACGGGGTCCTGCAGAAAGAGTTCAATATGAGGATTGATAGAGGGAAAACCAAGGTAATAGAGTGTAGTATGGGAAACACTGGAATAATAAAGGCTGTTAGATTGGGAAGGGATATTTTGACGGAAGTTAAGGAATTATGATGCTTAGGAAACGTAAAAACTAGGAGTGGTAGAAGTATAGTAGATGTAAAGAGTAGGATAGCACAGGCAAGGAAGCAGACGAATTCAATTACGGCTAATATAAGTGTGAATATTAGGATATCGTTGCTAAAAATGTTCGTATGGAGCGTGGCGTCATATAGATGCAAAACGTGGACGATAGGAGTTGCAGACAGAAAAAAAGAATAGAAGCCTTTGAAACGTGGTTCAATACGAGGATGAGATGGTTGGATAGAATCACTAACGAGAAAGTTCTTAACAGAATAGGCGAACAATGTGGAGGACTTTGACCAAGAGAAGGGATAGATTAATAGGCCACGTTTTAAGACACGAGAGTCTTGTAAAGTTATCATTAGGGGGAAGTGTGTGTGGGGTAAGAACAGAAGAGGGAGGCCAAGGACGGAATGCGCTAAGCAGATTATAGAGGATGAGGGATGTGAAAGTTATTGTGGAAGATAGGTTAGCGTGGAGGGTTGCATCAGATCAGTCTTAGGACTGAATACCACAACAACAACATTTTTTAAAATTATTTTAGTTTAATCAATTTTATAATCATTTGAGTGTTGAGTATTTAGATTAACTTGTCTATGTCCGCTTTAAAGTTATTGTATTTTACTTCTGTGCTTCTGACATCATAATAAAATTGCAAAGTTGTTTGAAAAACAATTTTGAGGTTAAATGTTTATCTTTTGTGTTGAGTGAGAATCATGTAAACGGCCAAAGATTGTAGCGGAGTGAGTGATGACGTCACAGTGAGATATCTCAGTAATTACGAGTAGGAATTGAAAATAAAATTGGCGGGTGTTGGAATAATGACGATTATCTACAGGTGACAATTAAGAAGAGATTCACAAGAAGGAGTTGGTAAGGAGTCTTTTTTTTTGATAATAATTTACTTGACCTGTTTTCTAGATTCAATAACAGGTCTGTTTAACAATATTTTTCTTTTGTTGGTACATTTTTTTACATAGATATAAATATGTATGAATACAATAATAAAGTATATGCGTATATTTAAATTTGTTTTAGCATTATTATTATTATATTATTTTCGTGGTTGAGAGACTGAAGGAGAGAATTCTTAATTTCTTTGTCTCCTCCTCATCCTTTCCACCTTTATACATTTTGTTTGTGAAACAACTCCGGTTACGACCCTCACCACGTGTTTCCGGATCTCCTCCATGACGCGTTGGTCGAGTAGTTGTAGGTTCAAACTTTTTTACTAATTTTATACTCTAATTATTTATGACTGTATTTGTATTAGCAGAGTTATGTAATTTGTTTAAGATAATTACTTGAATAATCTTACTATTACTATAATTTATATTCTATTTTATGTTATGATGTCTATATTTTGGTCCTTATACTCATCCGGTTCCTGGATTTGAAAGTCCGGTCCGATGATGAGTATATTAAGTCTTATGATGTAATATTTAAGATTCTATATTTTTAGTCCTGTATTTTGTCAGTTCTAAAGCGGATATCAGGTTTGTCAAATTTTCTAGAGCCGCGGTGAGTGGTGGGTTTCTTATTATTTCCCATAGACTTTCTTTTCTTAAGGTTTCTCTTATTGTCTTGTCTACCTCATAATTGGGGCATTCCAGTATGGCGTGTTCCTGTCTCTCTCTCCACAGGCACATAGGTTGTCTGGTCTGCTATTTATTCTTCCCAGATATTGTCCGTACGGACCATGACCAGTAAGAAAATGTGGTGGGACTGACAACGCGAGATATTCTGCTTAATTACATCAATGTCAAACTAAGTACTGTACCAGTATAATATAAATGAGTTCACGGGCATGGCCGGGCACCCAGCCAGCTAATATCTGTAAGGGAAAAGACAGCAGTGGTGGGGCAGTTTGTTGAATTTTCGTGTAGAGCTATATATTGTGTCTGTTTAAAATACTTTTATGACGTATTATTTCTATTGATAGGGTAATCGCCGGTCTTTTATGATCTTAACAATCTCGCTTGTAAAGTTTCGTAATATATATTTTAATAATTCAAGGAAAAAAATTGTTTCTCGTTCCACAGTAACAAAGCTGAACAATTTGTTTGAAATCTTTTGCGCTTGAGCTGACCGACTGGTGTTTGCCTTCCCGTACACTTGTTTGTTCTCGATACTCTTGTTCTGGACGACCTGACCAAATATTGACCTTGCGTCCCAAGAGGACCATGGCCCGGGAACATGAACAATCCTTATAAAAATACTACGCAACTCAAGATGAGTAAGTGACATCGACTCGACTACTTGAAAGATGTTTCTTCCCGCACCCTATCCCTGCAGCGTGATTTCAAGACTCGGGAACACTTCAGATGGCGGAGAGTTCCACTTGACATCTTAGGCAGCTTCAGGACCAAACAAACTGTAATAAGTAATCATAATAGGAAACAAACTAATATGGGAACTGTTCAGAGACTAATAACTAATGGAACGGGGCTGTAGTAACTTGAAAATTGTTCAGAAAATTTATAGGAATTGGCAAAGGTGAGGTTGACGCTTGCTGATGATGACTAGAGTCGCAATATTAAGTATGGTTCATATGATTAGTGAATTGGTAGATGAGCCTGAGCTTCAGGTATGTAAAGGATAGAAGGGTATCGCATCGGGTCGTGTGGTCGACTCAGTTAGATTATCTGCCCGGTAAGCGGCAGGTCCCGGGTTTCATTCCCATGTTCGGTCGAGCTTTCTCCATCCTCATCCAGAAACTATTATTTTGAATTAAGGTTTTTTAATAGAATCAGAGTGTCTATATTTACAACTATTTTTAAAGACAAAGGTGTAATTTTCCCACAATAAATCTTATTGACTGACGTCCTTCTGTATTTATCTTGTCTGTTAAATTAATACCGATATTAAAATTTCAAAAATTTAAATCTTATTGAATACTCTAAACCATTATTTTAATATGGCAACATCTTTTATGCTCATGATAATCCAATATTTTAATTATTTTTTGGTTAAATAAAATAACATTATGGTCTTATAACGCTTTGTTGTTGCGTTGCTGATGATTTACTGCACTTCGTGCGCTAATTTTTTCATCTCCACATAACTAATGTGACCCATGTCCAGTCTCATTTGCCTAACAATCCTCTCCTATTCATACTCTCACTCGCCTCCCTCTAATACTGATTTAACAAGTCCGTTATGCGGATTTTTCCATTTATTGTTTTCCATAATGTTCTCCAATTCTATTTAATACTACAGTGATTTGTGACTTGATCTGGCCATTTTTCTTTCAGCATCAATCTGAATTACCATATTTTAAAAATATTCAGAATTACGTTTGCTCTGAAAATTTTCTCTGTGTCGTTAGTTTCCTTGGAAGCTTTTATTAGATAATGACGGCTTACTGATAAAACGTCATTAACCCCCGAATTTATTATTGATTTATCAGAAATATATTTAAAGTTAAAAGTATCTGACGTTATTGGAGACTAGCTGGAGGCTCGGCGTTGCCCGGGGTATTTATTTATATCATACAGGTACATTATTTAATTTTTGGTCAATACATAACTAAACCGACATCAAAAACGTAAGAATATGAACCTCAAATATACTCCCAGTATCTCGAGAGAGTCCAAAAATACCCCCGGTACAATAGAAGGAATAAATATATTCTCAGTGTTCTGACAGAATAAAAATTTTCCTCCACTTAATGGTTAATTTTTTTTACTTAGATCGCATATTAAAGGTGATAATGTAACACAGTGACTCGCATTGCACCAAATTCGGTTCATATTAGCAATTACTAAATTTTAAAATTTACTTGACGCAGGGAATAAAACTAATTTTTGAATTCGTGTATACATCGTATCGACGATCCAAAGAAGTTAATTTTTTACAAGCCTTTGAATGATATAGGACTTATAACTCGCAGTTGGTTTTGACCCCGCGGCAATTCCAAGAAGTCTTCCAATATAATTAATATTTTTATTTATATTCATATTATATTAATATCTTCTGCAACATTTCAAAATTAAATATGCACAAATATTTAAATCAAATCTTCTTTTTAAACCCTCAAATTTTCATAGAAATCCGTTGAGCCGTTTTGGAGCCTATTCGAGACAAACATACGGACAGACAGACTCTTCAATTTTATTTATTGGTATAGAGTATGGATAATGGTCAGTTAGATCATAATAAATAATTTAATAAAGAAATTACCTTTTTTTTGAGAGACTCGACGTTTATATTCTCTTTGACGTGATGCCAGCAGATCTTTCCTAATTAATATCTGAAGTGGTTCAAATTTAGGGATGAAACGTCGTGTATGTCTAACATATTTGTATTAATATCCTCATTAAACGTGTCGCTGTTACTTTGTTAAATATGGTGGATTTACTTGTTGTAATCTGTATCGGTGACGTCAGAGACAGGAGCACGAATAACACACGCGGTTAATTTTCATGACTATATTTTACTTCTAGATGCTTCTCATTATCCCCCAGGGTTTTCCTTCAGTTTATAAAAGTATCTGTACCATGTTTCGTTTGCAATTCCTGAACGCGTTTAAATTTCTTTTTAGAAAAAGCAGACATACAAATATGAAAGACAACATACATAGTTTCGTATTATACATATTAAAATTTATGTATGTTTATAAAAATTTAAAATAAAGTTTTTATTTTCACAGGTAGGTTCAGCCTTTACGTTGGTATATTCTTCAAGGTAGAGGATGGTTTGTAAGTACTTTTAGTTATAATAATTTATCATTGATTTTCATTAGATCATTTCTGGGACAAATGGGTACTTTCAAATATTTATTTGTTTATCTAAATATCTTTAATTAATTTGGTACTTTAAATTATAAATGCAATCAACGTCACTCAGCAAGAGTCTTAAGAGAGTTGCTCGCTGGAAGCTGTGACGTGTTATGTGGTAGGGTGGTGAGGGGTTGGGGAGGGGGGGAGATGAAAGAATGTGCTGGGAAGGTATTCAAGCCGTAATACAGTACACGTGATCAAAATTCAAAATAACCGAAAAAAAAGATTATTAGTTGATTATATATATAAATTTGAATTTCATATCCACTGCGTTTCAAACTTTAAGTTAAAAATTTATTTTCTATGGCAAATAAGGGAGTCATAATTGAGATGGTTAATAGAGACTACCCTTAACTGACGGCATAGACGATTACTCCTGTGGAAATTGGTCAAATTAACTAATCGACTGGCGTTGAATGGATGATGAGGAATTAGTCAACAAGTTCCCGTAGATGCTCATTTTATTACGATGTCACATTTGGTGATTTTCAACTAAAAATATTGCTCACTTCCTACTTCATGCGTTTTTTTTCTCTTAAAAATATGTAAAATTAGATCGAATAAAAGTTATATTCAACTATTACTACTTTTTATCCTCTAATCTGACCAATATTCATTATCCTGGTTTATATTTAACGTCTGCTATAAATTAATAAAAACTATAAGACCTTTTACAGGCTTTTTAAAAAAATCATTTATTAGTAACAACGTTTCATAATATTGTCATGGCTTCTTCAGGTTACCTTCTAAATCAGTATGAAAAAAGAGGTTTTGGGGGCAATCTTGAAAAAAATATTAAAATATACCAAAACTAATCAAATGTTTTTTTTAAAAAAATAAAGTCTATAAAAACTCATAAATTGTTTAGTTAAAATGTTATTAAATTTTACATTATTTTTTGTTTCTAAATTTAGTATTGATATTAAAAATGAAGTTTATAATTATTTCATGAAATCAAATTTTAAGTTGTAACTTTCCTTTGATGTAATGCAGATATAATACGAAAAATTTCTATATTTCGTCCTTTATTATTTTCTCAAGATAAATATTTTTTTTATCTATGTCAAAGTCACGAGTAATATTTGTATTTACAATAAATTCATTATTTATGTTTTTAACTATGTTTTTTATATATAAATTTTAAAAAAATGTGACGTAGAACTTGTATTTAATTTATTGTAATATTATTTTTGTAGAAAGCCTGAGTAAGTCTCAATTGCAGATAAATAAATAGTGATATATTTAATGCAGCCTTTTTGGTCGTCCTTTTATTTATTGTAACTTTTGAAGACAGAAAAGTTTGTTGTATTGAATATTTTTATTTATTTTAACGTAATTAATTAGGCAGTTTGAAATTTAATTAATTTATTTTTCAATGAGATATTATTTCTAATTTTTTGTACTCATGGATTTGGAGGAAGTAGGAGGGGGGCGGGGGAGGTGTAACAAGCTCCTTGAAATGTGGGTGATCATAAAACTGGCAACTGCCCTTTGATGGTATAGGAATTGATTTAAAAAAGGGTGGGTGTGTGTAACTTAGAGCAAGGTAACTAAGGGTTTTGTACTCAAAAAAACTGAAAAAAAAATACCTTGTACCCGATGAAGTCGGAAATGCATAGTAGTAATAAAATATAACTTCTATTTGACCTGTAAATGGGTAGTTCTAAGGTTTTTTAAAGGTATTTGTGCATCTGAGCGATGATATCGCAGGCAATGTTGGTGCCTGAAGGAGGAAGTAAGGAGGTGTGGACCACGAGGCACGAACTGACTGACAGTCAGGCTTTAAAATGCGTCAAGTGATTTAGACAGGCGCTTAACCAGGGAAACTGTATAGTAGATGGAGAAACCAAGTACCGTAATGGCGTGCCACGAGATAACTGCGGCCTGAAAGCTCTCCCATTAGTAGTCCACGTGGCATAGCCATAACTTCCAGAATCAACAGATCTTCTTCCTTGCAACGCAACCTCTCACTTCTCAGCAAGGAATTTCGGTCTCTTATGAGCGTTGTTCAAAATCATAACTAACTTAATCTAATCCCCGGGTTCACTGTCCTTTTAAATGATCACAACTTATGACAGCTTCAAGGAGATAATCAACAAATAGTTATATTATAATTGAGGTGTCACAGTAAATTGTAAAGTCATAATAATGACTGTATACGGATAATATATATAAAATGATGATCTTTTAGTAATGATAATTGGATAGGTAAATATAAAATATAATAACACTGAGTAACGCTCTTCGTGAAACGCTCGGGTCACATTGGGTAAGCTCGGCTTTAGTTTCGGTAAAGAAACCACAGTACAGAGACTACGATTGTATTCAAAAGGAGTTAGTGTTTCTTCAACTTTTAAGGATTTTATACTTCTATAAATCAACCTAATTTATGAACTGAAACTTAATATAATCACAGAAAAAATGATCAAGTATAAAAATTTGCTTCCATTGAACTTAGAACTGTTAATTCATTAGATTCTCAACTTATTTTAGAAACTGAAACTTCATAGTTTCTACACATGGAAGAATGAAGATCCTTAAATTTTTCTCACGTTTCAAGTAACCAGGACATTTTTCAAATTACTATTACCTAATACAAACTTATAAAACCAAAGCTGAAATTTTCTAATCACTATAATTTACTAGAATTTTTGTAAATTCATAAGTGAGAATCTTCGATAAACTTGGTTATGTGTGTATTTTAAATTTGATATATTTTTATTTTCATACTTTTGACATCACAATAAAATTGCAAAGTTGTTTAAAAAACAGTTTGCAGGTTAGGAAATATCTTTTGGATTGAGTACTTTTTTGTGGGGTTAATAAGGCTACATGAGGGTGATCCTGAAACAGGCAACTCCCCTTTAATAGCATAGGAACGGAATTGAAAAGGTAGCCAAGGGTTGACTAGGGCCCTGGGCTATAGTTTAAGGATCCTACCCGGTGTTTCACCTAAAGAGGTGCAGGGGAAAACCCTAGAAAACCTGCATCAGGTAGGTCGGGCGTTGGTTACCATTCTCACGCCCTTCCGAATGACGGGAGACGAGTTCGCTGTGGGGTCGCAGCATTCCTTCTGCCAGTTTTAGGAGACAGTTGGCCGACTGATCCAATGGTCTTTGGCCCCAGTACATAAACCTTCCAAAATAGGTGAAGGTGTCTCGGCATGTGAACTCTGGGGTGAAATGCCTGCGAGAGAAAACTCCCACAGCCACCTCCCAGGGTCCCTATGAATTATCATACTAAGTTTTGTGTTGTTAAATAGTTTTAGGACAGGTTTGTAATGTATGCTGAGTATAATATTATGAATGAAGATTTTCCTGTTACGAGATAAATTGCAATAAGTACTTTGTGTCTGTATGGTTTGTGATGTTCGTTGGTTACACCAACAAAAATATTTTTGTACAACCAAACGAACAATAATAATAATAATGTATTTAATTTGAATATAAATATAACTCAAATTATGTTATAGTGGAAAACATATAAATTTACGATATCAATTTAATCATTAGCTCAGTCGGTAAAAGCAAAAATAATACTCTACGCAACTTCTTAAATGGCTGCTCCAGGGAACGCCGCGGGTGACGAACGATATAGTTGAAAATTAAATTCGCGAATCAGACGAGAATGGTTTGTGTGGAAAAACCGAGGTAAATTGCCGTTACCGGATGTTAACAAGGGCCTGATGACGTCGTTCTTCGTTTTTGTTCGTATGCCGGTTGTTCCTTTGCTGGGTCACGTCTTCTTCATATTAAGATTCTCTAGTGCCTCTCCTTCAGATCAAATGTTGTCTTTTTATTTTCTGTACTCCCACCAAATGAATCTCCTTTCTCGAAACTAAATTTTATACATGTCGCCTTGTTCTGCCACTGCTTCGTCTCTCCCTAGCGTCTCTCTCAGGCAGCCTCCCTGCAACAATCTACTCCAGGCCATCAACAATGTTGCAGACGGTGACGTTTCCCGCCTACTCGGCCCCACCAAGCCATTCTCGTCTTCCGTCCTGTATACGTAAATAACAAAAACTAAATTATTTTTGCTTTACCCGACTGTAAGGGTCATGAATCACCACAGGTTGAAGCAACGCCGAAAGCTCCTCTTGATGGACAAGTAGGTTGGTGTCATATATATTTATTCTGTGCCTTCGGTTCTTCTTATAAAATTATTGCCTTTCTTGAATTTGATGAGGAATTGCTGCCGCTTCGCCGATGACGTAGAGTTGAGCCGCGTGTGTTTCGTTTTTGCGTGTCACGCATGACCTCACCCCTGACAAAGGTGCGGTGACTGCCCCTCGACATGACGGGACGGGACGGGAGAGGCAGGAAGCCAGGTCTGATTTCCCTAGGGCTTCCCTTGCCTGTTGTTAGGCACAGTTGAAACAGTCGGCTCTTTTCAGAGCAGCGAGACCGACGACTGATGGCAATCCTCCGAGGACCTCTCTCAGACACGTGGCCTATTAACTAACTTGTTGCGGAACAAATAGCGCCACGATCGCGACAGTATCACATTCTAAAGATTACGAATCTCTGATCAAAACGTCCTGTGTCTGATCTCGTTAAAATAGTGACTTTCAGGTACAGTATTCCTTCAGATCGTTATCGATACAGCTTATTTTCAACCTGATGGTAAAGTAAGCATAAACCCAGAAATTGATCATAATTTTAGTTATTGATTTATTTATCACGACACGTTTTTCTGTGGAAGATTTTAGATGTTTTTCATCAATAGCTAATAATTCAAATAGGTTATTATGCCTACAAACACATACCATAATGTAAAAAAAATAGCCTGTGATAATTTCAGTGCTCTATCTTTAACGTTTTCCAAGAAAAATATACCTATTTAAAAATTGTTAAGAAATGACCTTCAGACTCTCCTTTCACACAAAAAAGTAAAAAGCCCACTGACCTTCAAAATTTCTGGCGTTAAATAATTTTGTCTTTGCGACTGAAAAACAAATCTGTTAAATAATAATGATTAGAAAAATTCCCTATGGTTTTTTTTATCACCCCTTAATATTTCCTGAAGAAAAAATTGCATTACGTAACTGGGCAAAAGTCGAGTTTGTAAGCATTATCTTCTGCCGTCGCTCCGTGAAGTATGTCACGTTAAAAGGTGGTCAAAATGGAAATATATAAACTTTACGAATTAGAAATAATCTTTCTTTTCTATTTGTTGTTTTTTAACATCCTTCCACGTGTTTCCTGGCGTTCGTATTGCAGGATATAATAGATCAAATGTGAGTGGAGGGTAATGTAAACAAATAGCAGCCATATTGCGCGAAATTAAATATGGCGTGGATTTTTCCCCTGCCAGTTTTTTGTCTCAGACTTACGTATGATGACGCAATCGAATAGTAGTTCCTATCAAATTCTTTTTGCTGAGGTTTCCTCATCCCATAATTTCTTTTTGTTATTGGTTTCTAGGAATATGTGAATCAAGTTATGTTGAAAATTAGCCCAGTGTACTAAATTTGTGAAAGGAAAATAGATACGTGCAAATAAACGTGCGTTATTTTTTATTATTATGGTAGATGAAACGATTTGCTGTAAATACTTTGTATCATTTAAATAGTTACTTTTACCATATTTTTTTCTTGACTGTAGTCAGATTTGTTTCTATTTATAAAAGGATGTATGTGAACTCTCCCCATAAACAGCGTCATCCCTGACTCAGATTGACGAAAATACGGAAATTATGTCAATTTTTTGGAATTTAATTCGATCTTGATTGACAACTGGACACGTAGATTCTTACTTAATTAATAAGTTCTTTTCATTTTCTTTCTTTATCTCTTGAATCTTATTCTAGTAGCCTTATGTTAACCTTTATTTTTTACTAGCTGGGGACCCGGCGTTGCCCGGGGTATTTATTATTTGATTCTAGGTCAACACATAACTAAACCAACGTTGAAAACGTCACAATATGAACCTCAAATAAACTCCCAATATCTCGAGAGAGTCCAAAATACCCCCAGTACAATATCAGGAATAAATACATTTTCAGTATTCAAACAGAATAAAAATTTTCACCCACTTAATGGTTAAAATTTTACTTAAATCGCATATTAAAGGTGACAGCGTAACACAGCGACTCGCATTAACTCCATAATTTCCTTTTTATTTTCATATTAACAATTACTAAATTTTAAAATTTTACCTGACGCGAGAAATGAAACGAATTTATCAACTTACGTATACATCATATCGACCATCCGAAGAAGTTAATTTTTTATGAGCCTGCTGCAACAGTAGATAGGAATGATATGGGACTTATAACTCGCAGTTGGTTTACACGCCGTGACAATTCCAATAAATCTTCCGTAGAATTAATATTTATATTATATTAATATCTTCTGTGATGTATCGAAATTAAATATGCACGAATATTTAAAGTAAACCTAATTTTTTAAACCTTCAAATATTCATAGAAATTCGTTGATCCGTTTCGGAGCCTTTTCCAGACAAAAAAATACGGACAGACGGACACTTGAATTTTGTTTATTGGTATAGATCACACTGTACGCTATTTTCCTGAGAATAATCTAAGTTTTGCCATTATTTTATGATACATTTATGTATGTATAAATAAGCATTCGCTTTGGAGGAGTGAGTTCTGCCGAGGTTGCTGATGGCGGGGCAAATCGCTCATTACGGTTGGGAAATCCTTGGGTGAGCAGAGCGATATTGCCTCGGCAGGCACCCACGCCTCTGGATTTACATCCCCTTTCCCTCCCCCGCTATTACTGTCGCGTAATGGGCCACAGGACTCCTCTTCGTCTCTCTCTCTCTCTCCCTGTCCCGCTTTCACGTTTGCTGGAGTGTCTCGAATATTTGCAGGAATAGAACAAAGCTTGCTCGCTTCGTCAGCTACATTAAATCCCCCTACGAGTAGCTTTATTTATGACGTAGTAAAACGTAACAATATTTTCTTATCCCAGAAGGACGTAAAAAAAATTGGCATAATATTTCCATATCTGACTTGCATGTTTCTGCCACTGACACACACATAGGCGAACGTCTGTCTGCGCTGACGGGAATGTAACTTGGACTCCAAACATCATTTTTGTGACATTAAGTGAAATAAATAACAAATTTAATTAACACTTTTATTTATTTACTTTATTTCGCATCAACCCAACGAACCAACAATACATTATTTACATCGTAATATACATAATTTCTTGAAAACCTTTGACATTTCCCAGAGTACAACTGTTACTTCTTATTAAATTACATTTAAAATTACGATTAAGGAAAAAAATAATACACACATATTTAAATATATAAAACTGATCTCAAATAGAAAATTTACTACTTTAAATTTCCCTTAAAAATGCCTACCTCACAAGTAAATTTCAGGACTGTTATAGGATGATGTCTATGTTTGTTGCTAAAAGACTACGATTGAATTGCCCCAGAATCTTCTCCCTTTTTGTTTTGTGATTTTGGCATTTCGTTAATATATGTGGAATCGTCAGGTTTACGTTACAAGATCTGCATATAGGTTTTTCTCCTCCTCAGAAAAGGTAGGAGCGAGTTACTTTCGTGTGCAATGCTCGAATTCTGTTGATCACCACATTCTCTTTCCTGGATAACTTTTCAATTTTTATAATCTCATTACTATCCACTATTTCTTTTAAAAAATACACCACTTTGTTCAGGGTTTCTGTTTTTTGTTGCCGATAATTTCAATCTTATGATTATTCCTTTACTTTTATTCATTGCTTGTACATTTTGTGTGGAAATCATTGGTAGCTGCTCTGTTTTCCAGAGAATACGATCTATGAATTAACATTTAGTTAATATAATTTCATCGTTTCATCCAACTTTGTGGAGTTCTTCAAGTAATTTTTAAATGGATAAACTATTGTAACATGAAAAGTTACACTTAACAATGCAGGCCAGCTTGCGAGTTGCAATTGTTGAGGAACTGACGCAACTTGGGCCAACAATGTGGTCTGGCGAGACGGGAAGTCGTCATGGGGTAGTGAAAGGAGCAGGTTGTGTCGGCGGGACGACAAGAGAATGACCACGCCCTGCAGATATAATTTTTTTTTCATGTTCTGATTGAAATTAAAACTATTAAAATCAATTTTTGGTATTTTTATGAAAAATACCTGGCGCCCTCAAGGAATTAAGAAATCCTCGAATACGGAGGAATCGAACGGATCCGCTATATATATATTCATAAATATATATATATATATATATATATTGTGATTAATTTGGTGTCGCGGACTACCTCCGTAGACGGTTACTACCGAAAATCACAATGGAATTAGTTTATCTATTTAAAATTTTACCCGAAGAAGTCCAGAAAAATGGATGAAACGTTGTATTTATCCTAATTGAATTTTCATATTTGGCCGTAATTTTGCTTCTGTAATTTGGATCCTTTTTAATTGTGAAGACCATCGAAACATAGTTTTCTGGTTACAAGTTTACAATAAATAAAATGACGGCCAATAAGTCAGCATACAATTTTATTGTTATTTAATTAACATAAATGCGACGTTTCGTGTCCCTTTAGAGACTTCATCATTGTAATATAGAACCAATATTTAATCTTTTTATAATTTTACGTTCGTAGTATGCCTGATGAAGTCTCCAAAGGGAGACAACGTCGCTTTTATATTAATTAAATAAAAATTAAATTATCAGCCGTCTTTTTATTTTTTTTATTAAGATGATCATTCAAATTTGTAACAGTTAGTAAACTATTATTAACATTCCACAATTTCAGAGGACACCAATTTTTTTAGCCACAAAACAAAATATTTTCTTTCATGTCAATACTTTACACTTACTCCACATTTGATACAAGTAGCCTTAAAGAATTTCTGTCATTACCTCATCATGAAAAATGTACTTACGTTTCTGTTTTTTTTGCGGTCTCGTTACGATTTTAAAATTTGTGGTAACATAAACCAATATAATTGACTTTTTTCTAGTCACTTTATATATTTTCACCAATCGATCTCGGTGTATGATTTAAATAGTGCGTAAGTACTGGGGGAATTATTTATTTGTTTATAATCCTCTGTTAATGGGATAGATGCCGGTGATTGTAAGAGGACAAATGAATAAAAATGTAACTGTACATTTATACCAATAAATAAAATTGAAGTTTCTGCCTGTCCGTATGTTTCAACGAAATGATAGTCTTGCAAAATTAGAATTAGAGGGAAGTGTGTGGGGTTAGAGCAGAAGAGGGAGGCGAAGGGTGGAATTAGTTAAGCAGATTAGGGAAGCTGTGGTAGTTATGCGCAAGGCTGTATCAGACCAGTCTTAGGACTGTAATGACTCAACATCATTTATAAATATAAATTATTATTTTGTGAGCTGTGCCGAAAATCAATTTTTAACTTTGTAACCGTAGAATAATGCTTTATGTTTTTAGTATCCTATGATTTAAGTGCGTCGTCGAAGGTGGATAAGGAAGAGTTTTGCCGTGAACTTGCAGCAGTACTTCGGCAAGCCGTGAAATCGGGCGTGAAGCACCACAAAGGGAATAAAAGATTCGCCAGTGGCGAGTAATTAACGGTCTTGGCTGCTATTCTGTCTTTTGACTGCCCCCTGTCATCCTGCCTTTCCTAGCTTCTTGTTAATCTCGTGATCGAAACTGCAGAAAAGGAATGGAACCTGCATTTCTTTCACGCCGTAGCCAACTGGGTCTGTCATCATCATCATCATCATCTCGGAGCACTCAGTGTAATCAACGTGTAATTATGAAGGACCCGCACTAAGGTGGCCGCTCTGGTGTCCACGGCGGGGAAATTAACACGGCGTCGACGTCGTCATAAAATGTCTTCACCCTACTTTGAAGCGTAAGCAGTTTGACGGTAAACAATTAAGAAACCTTGGAACGCAACCCTGTAATAATTTACTTTCTGAGAATCAGCCCCCTGCATCTAAACTAGAGCCAGCCAGAGATTTCTCTCTCTTTCGCCGTACTCTGGGATTTCTTGCTTTTAACCCCCCCAACCCCTAGACGTGCGTTCATTAGAATTTACGAGCGAATGAAGTACGTCCTCGCGAGGCAGGGATGAGGAGACGCACTCACACGGAACTTTATCCCTCGTCTATTAAATCTCCTACCTAGACAGTCGCGACGCTCCTATGTCGAAACGATGATTAATCTTCATGCAATAACGAAATATGTCAAAATTAAAACCTCAATTTTCTATATATTCATTTCACTTTCACTTCCCCAAAATTAGGCGCCGTTAATTGTAATGTGTCTTTGTTGACGACCAGCAGTTACACATCAACACACACACAACTAATTCCACGTTGTTGTGGTATTCATTCCTAACACTGGTCTGATGCAGCCCTTTATACTTATTATTGATAATAATTTACTTGACCTGTTTTCTAGATTCAATAACAGGTCTGTTTAACAATATTTTTCTTTTGTTGGTACATTTTTTTTACATAGATATAAATATGTATGAATACAATAATAAAGTATATGCGTATATTTAAATTTGTTTTAGCATGTAAGATCATCATCTGTTACACTAGTTTTATTATTATATTATTTTCGTGGTTGAGAGACTGAAGGAGAGAATTCTTAATTTCTTTGTCTCCTCCTCATCCTTTCCACCTTTATACATTTTGTTTGTGAAACAACTCCGGGTGTTTTCCCCCGGGTTACGACCCTCACCACGTGTTTCCGGATCTCCATGACGCGTTGGTCGAGTAGTTGTAGGTTCAAACTTTTTTACTAATTTTATACTCTAATTATTTATGACTGTATTTGTATTAGCAGAGTTATGTAATTTGTTTAAGATAATTACTTGAATAATCTTACTATTACTATAATTTATATTCTATTTTATGTTATGATGTCCATATTTTGGTCCTTATACTCATCCGGTTCCTGGATTTGAAAGTCCCCCGGTCCGATGATGAGTATATTAAGTCTTATGATGTAATATTTAAGCCTTTAATACTAACCTATCTCCCGCAAGCCTTTTCATTACCACATAACTAACACATCCCGGATTACATCCTTGGCCTCCCTCTTCTCCTCTTACCCCACACACTTCCCTCTAATGCTAATTTTACAAGACCCTCGTGTCTCAAAACGTGGCCTATTAATGAACGTCCTCCATATTGTTCGCTATTTCCCTATTCTGTTTAGAACTTTTTCGTTTGTGATTCTATTCACCCATATGATTTTCAGCATTCGCCTATAGCACCACATTTCAAAGGCTTCTATTTTTTTCCTTTCCGCAGCTCCTATTGTCCACGTTTTGCACCCATATAACGCCACGCTCCATACGAACAATTTCAGCAACGATTTCCTAATATTCACTCTTATATTACCGGAGAGTAAATTCGTCTTTTTTTGCGAATGCCTTACTTGCCTGTGCTATCCTACTCTAGTTATTACGTTTCTCAAGTAGCAAAATTCCTTAACTTCCGTCCAAATATACCTTCCCAATCTAACAACCTTTGTTATTCCAGTGCTTCCCATTCTACACTCCTTCACCATGGTTTTCCCTCTTAAGAAACAGTGAGTGTTTCTTATTCTATTCGGTTACCGCAAATAATTTTGACGCTCTTAGATTACTGGCGGAAATTTTAATTTCTTTAATGTCACAGGAGTATTTTTTGTGTTATTTACTGGAAATACTTTTAGCTTGCCATATATTGGGATACTGGGAGTGTATTTGAGGTTCATATTTTGACCCTTTAATCAAGTTTTGACCAAGAATTAAATAATGTACCGGGATTGTGTAAGTAAATACCCGGGCAACGCCGAGTCCCCATCTAGTTATTTAATCAAACACAACACGATAAAGTAAATGCAGTTGCGGAGGACATTTTTCCTTTTTTAATTCCTATTTATAATTTTTAAGTGATTCTTAAGGAGGGGGAGGGAAGGAAAAAGAAACTCAATTTTAAATTAAAATTACTCTTGCGTGAGTGAGACTTGGAGGAATGTTGTAAGGTAAAATATCCTTGTTTACAGTTAGCAACAACAGCTTTATTAAAAGTTATTTCCATCGGTTAATTTATTAGCAAACAGTTCGCCAAGATGTGATGGAATATGGCGGCTCGTTGCTCCTTACGTGGCTGCCTTGGCGCTAATGGCACAGCAAATAAGGCGACAGCACTCCCTCTGGCAGGGTGAAAGTGAGTAAGTTGTCATGTCGAATGTACTTATTGTTTGGTTACGAAAGCAACCAGCACCATTCATCTGAGCAATTAGCCCAAGTACGTGCGTCCAAGGCCGTCTGCTTGCCACCATTAGCATGTGCAGAATTGACACGCCGTAACAATTATCATTAGCTGCTAAGTAAATGCTCTTGCACTTAGGGCGAATTTATTATTACAAATTCTCAACACATAACTTTTCATTCCTTTATCTTAAATACGAATATGGTTAAGTGTTTCTGACGTCATCAGCGATGACGTCGATCAATAATAATAAATGCAGTTACGTGAGATATTTGGACATACTCGTCATGATTCCAATACCCGTATTTTTTTTTCAATTCCTACTCGTAATTATCTCGCTGTGACGTCACCGCTCACTCCGCTGCAATCTCAAACCGTTTACATGATGCGCACTAAACCCGAAAGGTAAACTCTAACCTCAAAATTGTGTTTTAAACAAATGTGCAATTTTATTATGACGCCAAAAGCATAACATTTAAAAAAAATTCAAAATACACACATAACCAAATTTATTCCGATTTTTTTCTCAATATTTGCTGGTAGTTATCTCACTATGACGTCTCGCTCACTCGCCTACAATCGCAAACCGTTTACATGATGCGCACTCAGCCCAAAATTAAACTCCAACCTCAAAACTGTGTTTTAAACAACTATTGAAAATTAATTTTGATTTCAAAAGTACACAATTAAAAAAACCAACAACCAAGTTTATAACAAATTATCATTTACGAAAGTGACCAAAATTATATTAAATTTTATGATTAAGAAATATTATCTTTGGTTTTATAAGTTAGCCTTAAGCAAATGTAGTTTTAAAAATGCCGTGGTTACTTGAATTGTTGGAAAAGTTTAAGGATTTAAGAAAATATTTGGTATTTGTTATCATCATCCTTGCAGGTGTTTGAATTTGGGTTTGAAATATTCAGTCTTGCTCTACCTTCCGCATCCCCCCTTTTCAATTCCCTTCCTATGCTATTAAAGGGGAGTTGCCTGTTTCAGGATCACCCTCATGTAGCCTGTTAACCAAAAAAATAATAATTAAAAATAAACAAATAAATTAATTTATTGGGGTATTAAATTTATAAAAGTTGAACTCAAGTGTGTTCTCTGTATCGTGATTTCATTGACGAAGATAAGGCCGAGCGTACCCGATGTTAACCGAGCGTTTCACGGAGAGCGTTACTCAGGGCTACTATATATATATATATATATATAAGAAAAGTTGGTAAGCAATTGCCATGGTTGCTACATATTTTGTGTGATGAAAAATTTCACAACAAAATATAAAAAATTTACTAGGTCTGTCTTTTTTAGCCTACGTTGCGGAGGATTCTGATATATTTCTTGCAAGAGTGTATTACAGTTATTCCTGAGTCTTAATTATTTGAAGATGGTGTGAAGAGTATTTATAGTTACAATATATTTATATTCATATCGAGCATTTTATTTTTACTGTCAGTGCTGAAACTAGAAGCTCATTTATTAGTATTGGGTTGGGAATGATCCAGTAAGAAAAAGAGCCACAGTAATGGAAATGTAATTGTTTAAAAGGGGTTATAGGCGTACAGATATTAAAGAAATACCAATTTTCGATGTTATGCCGGGACAGTGTTGAGTTTTTGAGGATCAAAGGCCACGATGTGTTTGTGTGGAGAACGGAAAAGTCCAATATCGGCGTCGCCACTAAGTACCCTGTAATTCGCACACGACATGTGTTTGATAAAGGGGAGATAAGGATAACATGACGACTGCATGTCACGCGTGATAACACTCCTCTCCCCTTTCAGCACGGTCAGTCAACACCAAACACCAAATTACGAACGTGAAATGAGTTTTACTCTATCTCTATACTCGCACAACAACAACAACAGTCGTCGTCGATATGTGAGTGGAGACGGCCTTTCATAAATTATGTTACGGCAAAAGAAAAATATGCGGTACTTTCAAGAAAATAGTTAATATAATAAAAAATTAAATGTATGTATTGATTTCCTTACTGAGAGGACATGTGACCTCCCTCTCCACAGGATTGATTTCCTTACTCAGAGGACATGTGGCCTCCCCCTCCCTCTCCCCAGGATTAACCGTGTTGTACCGACGGGTTACACGGACTCGCGGCTTACCAGTGGCCATGGTTGAGGAACACTCGAACACTTGAACCGACCTCTGTGGTGACGTCATGGGGATCCAGATGAAGTTCCCGAATCAGCATCCAAAGACGGATTGAACTCTCGAGATGTGTCGTTCTCGAACACCCAGAAATTGTTGTCAGAATCCTCAGGTGA
This sequence comes from Eucriotettix oculatus, assembly GCA_034510155.1. Taxonomy (NCBI): domain Eukaryota; kingdom Metazoa; phylum Arthropoda; class Insecta; order Orthoptera; family Tetrigidae; genus Eucriotettix; species Eucriotettix oculatus. The sequence goes on from CM067379.1 coordinate 15,566,557, forward strand.
CTCTCCGTTTATGATGATTTTTGACTGCTCTCACTGGACCCTGGTCATCAAGGCGCGTTCCTTCTTCGGAAACATTGCCCTACTTTTCTCCTTTCGGTACTAATTTTAAATTAAATGTAAAATGTGATAAAATTACACTACGGTTGCAGACCAGCGCGTTACAGGGACACATTGACTCGCTTCCCAGCGGCAGGGGTTGTGGACCACTCGAAAACACTTGAAGTGACTTCTGTGGTGACGTCATGCGGACCATGCACCTTTTTGAGAATTGAAAATTAGGGGTAGTTGCGTTTTTATGTTCAAGTAAACGATTCAATAAAATGAGAACCAAATTACAGGAGGATATTCAATGTTTTTATTCGGTGACCAACTTCAGAATAGTATTTTCTACGAAAAGAAAATAAATCATTAATTTAAAAGTACAGAAGCCTTAAATTGTGGCTGAGTATTAATTAACTAGGCTCAAAGATTATTAACAAACGTTGTAGCACCGAGTCCTTAGACTGGTCTGATGCTTATGTATTCTGTGCAAGCTCTTTCACTTCAACATAGCTGCCACATCCCACATCCTCCCTAATATTCTCAGCGTGTTCCATCTTTGGCTTCCCTATTCTCTTCACTTCCCTCTAATGCTAATTTTACGAGACCCTCATGTCTCTATTAATCTATTCCTTCTCTTGGACAGAGTCCTCCATATTGCTCTCTCTTCCCCTATTGTCCTTAGAACTTAATCGTTACTGATCCTATCCACCCATCTATTCTTTTCCTTTATGCAACGTCTTCGTTTCGCACCTATATAACGCCACGCTTCATATCAACATTTTTAATGATGATTTCTTAATATTCACACTTACATTAGCCGTAAGTAAATTCCTCTCCCTTGCCTGCGCTATCCTACTGTAGTTGTTATGCTGCCCAAATATCAGAATTCCTTGACTTACTTTAAAATATCCCTTCTTAATCTAACAGCATGTCACTGTTTCCCATAATACAACCCATCGCCTTCGTTTTCCATCTAATAATCCTCTTAAAATAAATATCAGACGTTAAATTAATAAAAAATATTGTTAGGATTCAGTAATAAATTTGAAAAAGAGCTGAGTTACTGTATTCTGTGGAGATATTTAGTCAATATTTAGGAAATGATCCAGTTTGAGTCGTGCGGAGAGATCCAAACTTTTAGGTACCCGGTTTTATGATCGCAACAGACAGACAGACAGATAAGAACCGCAACTGTGATTAACGCATTGTGTTTGCTGAACGCGTTGCTCGCTGATGGCTGAATCGCAGATGGCGGTGATTGTTCTCCCCGTGTGATGAATGAAGAGAACGGGCCGGACAATGGCGTCTCGAGAGGCTCGTGGTAGTTGTTACAGCTTCCCACGAGGTGGCAGGCACCCTTGTCAACGAGTTTACGAGGACTTGTCAAGAACAGGACCACTTGGCACCCGGCGAATTATGCCTGCGATCCATTACAGCAACCCTGCCTACAAACCTCGGCAATATTAAATTAACGCTTTTAAATTGTTTCATGACATTTACAATAAAACAAAAAAGTAAGTAATTTCGGACTGTTATTAAAATCTGAATTTTCATCTGGACCGTATATATATATCTATTAGTAATAATTTACTTTCTTTTATCTTCAAATTATATAAAGATAAATCGAAGTGCTTTCCTTACAGGCAATTTCAAAAAAAGTATTCAACGTTTACTTCTGAAATTTCTGACTGTGATAACTATAACACAGGAGAAGTTTATCTGCGGAGGCAGAGAGGTTGATGCGGGGGTAGTCAAAGACATATAAACAACATAGACTGGACAAGGCCATATTTGAAGCAAATTGAAGGCTCAGGCGCCATTTTTTGAATGGTAAGGTACGAATACGTGCAGGAAGCGTATCTCGTAAATCAATATTTAAAAACTATATATACATATGTATTAAAGTTACAAATGAGCGGAAACCAGCTAGAAAGTGTTTCATTACATATAATATATATAACACATCACTTAAAAATTGTAAATTATTTCTGTTGTCACACAAGGAAAGTGCCGAAATTAAAGTTAACACGGATAGGGCTCATTAACATCATCTCAATGCTAAATACAACATGTAAACATTGACAGTTAATGAACAGGAAACTTTATAATAGTTAATTTATAATTTTTGTTTTAAATCAGTCATTTCTGATATTAATGCCGAATTATTAGATGAGATATGAAGCATCTCGCTCATCAGTCTATAATAAAGATTACTCCCAATATCTAAAATTTTAATTTTTTTACAATTGTACGTTGTACAAGTAACATCTAAATGCATCTAGACTGACATTAAATATAGTTGAAAGTTGATAGGGATCAAGGTTAAACGAAATAAAACACATTCATTAATTACAGTACAGAGAACTACTTTCATAAAAAGAACAAGAGCTGGCTTGCATATTCTAGAGCACCACGAAGATCAGAAATTTGGTAAATATCGAAGTTACAAACACGTGCTGTCAAAAGTGAAAATATGATGATATTTACTTAAAATACGATATTCCAGTTGTTTTTGAACTACGATTAGTACAATTGTACGCTGAACACACATTTGGCATGATTTCGGATGAAAAACAATATATTTTAATCACAAAAATACACGATTATTCAACCTCAGTCATTTAAACACAGTACATACGGTCAAAGTTCTTGACCGTAGACATTGTGATTGTCCCTGTTGTTAGTTGCTGCCACCCAGGGCGCTGTAACGTCCTCTCTATGATGTTTATATATCTCTTTGAGTTAGAGTGTGTTATACACTTTGGGGAGGAGAGTAGAAGTGATCGCTGGTCGTATCCAGGATACAGCGGAATTATTTAAAAAGTAAAAATTGTATTACATCAACCGTATGACGAGTGTTAAATGTATATACACGCTATTTTATAAATTCTTATTAAATTGAATGATCAAGAAGATCAAGAAATTTGAGCTATGAAAATTAACCTAACGAATGTTATATATATATATATATATAAATTAAAGTGATATAAATTTACATGGTCAAGTTTTCAGGAATAAAATTTATTTTTAAGGGCATTTGATTATAGTTATTAATATTAGTTGATAAAAATTTGGTCTTTCGACTTATGATGTGACCATGTATTACACTCATTCAAAAAATTTCAATAACTTTTTACAAATAACTCTTATGATAATAGTAAATATTTTCAAATTCAGAAAAAAGCCCAGTCGATATTTTGTTTTTCGGTTTGCACTATTCTGGATGTTAAATTGAGAAATTACTGACATTTATGGTTCACGTGTTTGAAATCAGAATATTTGAGCGAAAAAGTTGGAAAAAAGTGGCTCGTCCGGTATCTTGTAACGGTATGAGCTATAATAGTCGATAATAATCGAATATAACATGAAAGAAATGTGTATTTCTTGCTGCATTCCGCCAGGGGGCACTCAAATTTTCTGACGAGTCTTTTAAGGGTCACTCGTTATGAATCATTATCCTCTGCTCCACAGAGTATGGTGTGGCCAAACTTCCTTTCATAGGTCTACACTGTTATCTTAATCTTCATCCCTTTATTTTCTCCCCATTAGCTTTGTTTAACATGCACATCCTCTTTGATGATTGGGTTTATAAATACTTGAAACATTCTGATCTCTGCTGATTAATGTCTGCACATCAGAGACTGTATTAAAAAAATTTCCAGCCTGCTGCGGTCTGACAGACTTGACCTTTTATACGATTTTTCAGTTTCCAAGTCCTGAATTCCCCCCCCCCTCTCTTTCCAAATTATTTACCAAGACATTGAGCGAACGGAATAATGCAACTTCATTTACTATTAAAAATCTTAAAATAGACTTTAATTCGTAAATTATAATATTGTGACCACATTTGTGTATTAAAGTTTTCCATTTACACGTATCATTATTTTCTGAGCCGTGTATTCTCTCTTACCTGTATAGTTTTTTTTATACATCTTCTTATTATAATTTAAAATGATGTGTCTTTTAATGAGCAGTGTAATGTTAATTTATTCTCTTGGAACTGTGGTGTATAGTTTCTGTAAAGTTGATTATATTATTATACCTTTGTTCATGGTAAATGTATCTTTTATTTCCCAGCAGCTGTGCATTATACTACAACTCAGGGTTTGCTAAGTGGGCGCAGGAATATAATTAATTTTAGTAAATATTGTACAATAGAAATATGCACTTCGTCAATAAATTTATGTTTTTTTATCATATTCACATACGTTTATCAGAAAAAAAGAATGATTTTCTTTGTTTGAAAAACTAAATTTTTTACTACGTTTCAAACACTTCCTTTGCCGACCACCTGTGGTGTAGTGGCTAGCGTCGCTGCCGGGTTCGAATCCTGGCACGGGCTTCGAAGCTTGTGTCGTCGTGGCCACCGAGTCTGGGGTTAAGACTTTTTTTGGCTCCATTTTAATCCGTATGACCCTGTATATGCTAAATATAGTTTACCAGGTGGAAAATGCTCTGAAGGAAAAAAGCCCTTACTCATGGTTACCCAGAGAGGTTACGAGGCTTTCCACTCCTCGCCCCCTAACGCATGCGTCTAGTGTCCTGGTGTTGTTCATAATAATGAGTCTTTATGCAGGATAGTGGGGGATTTTCACCGCCCTAAAAAACCTTCAGTTAATTAGAATAAAATCTGGTTGTTGTCTGGCTTATATTTTATTTTTTTAAATTTTTTCAAGGCTAATATAAATGATTCGTGAATTTCCTCACATCCTAAAATTTTTGAAGGTAGTTTTCGGTTGTCCTGAAAGGTGTCATGTCAAACATCACATTCCCATACAATATGGTAAGGTGTTTCATCTTCCTGTTTGCAGAAAGAACATGTAGAAGGTTCTATTAAATTTAACTGTTTTAATCACATGGTCCGTGTCCAGAGAAAAATCTAACTTCTTCTTTGGTTGGAGTAATGAAGTTGCGTTGTAATCGTGATTCAACCGTCGGTATTAATTTCTTTGACCAAAGATATTTTACAACTTTGTCCCATCTAGTTTGTCATTATTTCAGCAGCCAATCTGTGCATGCATCTTTGGATTCTACAGATTTGTTAGTAATTTGGTAGACTATGTTTGGATTATTATGTTTTAAGTGCTGCTAGAGTCAAGTCAGTAATGATCTGTATAGAGTCAACCGGAGTCGTTTTGTGTCCAAAGAGCACGGATTCCATATAAGCATATTGCTTGGAATATTAATTTATAATATAGGATGAATTTTGATGTGTGTATTTTGTATAGATTTTTTTTTGCCAAAGTTAGACAAATTTCTCTGTTATTTCACCAATATTAAGACTACTGGAGGATCGATACGGAGTCGTTTTGTGTGCACGAAAACAGCGAATTAATATTTTTCTTTGCGCAACTAATAAAGTTCTTTTTACATGGGTATGAAGAAGTCTATTTCCAAAGAGCACGGATTCCATATAAGCATATTGCTCCGAATATTAATTTATAATATAGGATGAATTTTGATGTGTGTATTTGGTATAGATTTTTTTTGCCAAAGTTAGACAAATTTCTCTGTTATTTCACCAATATTAAGACTACTGGAGGATCGATACGCTAGCTACGTGCCACTACAAATTCGGATTGGAGTCGGCCCGGTAGGCCAAGGCCGTCAATGAGCTACAGGGTCAAGGAAGAAGAAGAAACACTTTCTTTGCAGAATATATTTTTACTTCATTTCAGTGGGATGAATGATGATACCTGTCGCAGGAAGGTAGGAAAGTCATCTATTTCGTGTTACGTGCACGTAGATATGTCTACGTCGTGGTGATCGGAGGAGACCATGAGGTGTCCATGGCGGATTTAGGAAGGCGCAATCACACCCAGAAGTGTTGTGTGATTGTTTGGTAGCGAAACGCCAGGAGCAAGTGATGTCAGAAATTCCTGAGCACGCCGACAGGTGTCCGTAATTACGGCAGCAGCGTTCAAATTGATAATTACGCGTTGGCGGGATTATTTAAGCACAACCTTCACGGCTCTCAAAGACAACCAGAGACAGCTTCAAAGCAGTTCCAACGCACAAAAGAATATTAACGATTTCGCCCAAGTGGGTCTCTCCGTCCAATTAGCACTCAGCCTAAATAAATGTGTGTATAATTACACGGGGCGACTAAACTACGGCGGGGGCGTGCGTGTGTGTGTGTGATACGACCTCGAGAGAGGAGAGAACAGGAACACGCAGAACCAATGTCCAACGCAGAGCTTTCTTACTATCTTTTCATACATTCAATTAACTAAATATCTGACTTTAATTAAATTAATCACGTAATTAAGTTAAGTCTTGAGCAACTGCTAATAATACCACAAGGCCGCGATGGAAATGCTTTTTAAATTTGGACAATTGAGTCTCAATGAGTTACTTTATCTCACTGTTGGGAATTATTAAATCAGCCTATAAGTCAGAACAAATTTATAATGCCCGTCGCTGGCATTTCCTCCCAGAGTGACTGCGGGGCTCACCTGATCATGTCGGGAATGCCTCGCACTCTCTCTGGGTACTTTTTATCAAAGTTCTCATATGCCGAGACACCTTCACCTATTTTAGGAGGTATATGTACCGGGGTCAAAGACCTTGGGCATATGGCAACTGCCTCCTGAAATTGGTGGAGACACGGAGAAGGGAATGCTGCGTCCCCACAGCAAACTCGTCTCCCGTCATTCGGAAGGGCGTGAGAGTAGTACCCAATGCCCGACCTACCTGATGCAGGTTTTCTAGGGTTTTCCCTGCATCTCTTTAGGTGAAACACCGTGTAGGATTCTTAAACCATAGCCCGGGGGCCCTAGTTAACCCTTGGCTACCTTGCTCTACCTTCCGCATCCCCCCTTTTCAATTCCCTTCCTATGCTGTCAAAGGGGAGTTGCCTGTTTCAGGATCATCCTCATGTAGCCTCTTAACCCAAAAAAAGTAAACTTTATTCACATTGGGCCAGTACACGACGTTTCGTTCACCAAATTGGATAACTCATCTTGTGAATTTTAAGGGTTCAAATTTAAACTTACTTACATGTTGGCGTCTTTTCTTGTGCGACATGCACGTCTAAATTTTCACCTTCATAAATTTCTTGATTCCTTAAAATTCACCTGCTGAGTTCTACCTCGTCATTCTTTGCTGGCACTATCTTGTCCTTCTTCACTCTATCTCGCTCTATGTCGCTATACTTTGCTCTTTTTCTCTTCTCCTCACTCCATCTCATTATACCTCGGTCTATCTCCCTCTCCACTTCTGTATCTCGCTCTACCTTGCTCTGTTTTTATGTATCTCGCTCTACTTTGCTCCATCTCGCTCTACCTTTCTCTATATTCCTCTTCTTTCTTCCATCTCGCTCCTCCTCGCTCTATCTTAGTATTCCTCGCCCTATCTCAGGATTCCTTGGTCTATCTCTTATCTCCCTACATATTTCGCTATCTCGCTCTACCTTGTTCTATTGTATTCTATCTCGCTCCTGCTTTCTCTATCTCACTCTACATTTCTCTATATTGCTGTGTTTTGCTCTTCTTTCCTGAATCTCGCTCCTCCTCGCTCCGTTTGATCTTACCTCGGCGTATCTCACTCTTTCTCGCTCTAGCTCTCTCTCCATCTTTCTCTTTTTCACTATATCGCCATGTTAATATTATTAATAAACTTTATATAGATTTATTAATTATTAATTGAGTCTTTTGTATTTTTTAGTATTGAATACAATAAAACTCATTTATAAAAAATAGGTAGAAATGTCTTGAATAGTATTATTAAGGGAAAGTTGTTCCAGTTATTTATTGACTTATTTATAAGGGAAAATGGTACTAATTTTTTGTTTCCTTGTAACCTTTTAATACAGTTCCATAGCCTTAGGTCTGAGCTTTGATTGAAAATATTTATTCTCTTCTTGAAGCAATTCATGAAGTTTGATCTAGTTCGGTTCAGTTTCGGAAATATTTTATTTTTTAAAACATTTCGGTGCCCAATTAGGATAATTAATTTTTGCCACTGATATCTCCTCATGTATCTTATCTATCGTTTCATTCCTATGCGATTAAAAAATAACTGCTGTTATTTGCTAACTACGGATTTAGTCCATGTTTTACATTTTAAAGGAAATAAATTCTGGGCAGACGTAAGTTCCACACTGTTCATTATAAAATGTCTATAGTGTAGGAGAGGATTTAAGGAGAATCAATCGTAAATGATAATTAGTTTCCCGACTCCGTTCTCCATAAATCTCATGTTAAGAACCGCTTAGCTTGTATCAAATCACATTGAATCGTTGCCGGATCTTTTCCTCCGTTTACAATTCCGAGAGGTAAACATTTAAAACATATTTCCGTTGTCTGCTATCTTCTGTTCCCGTGCATCAAGCTGAATGTGCTATAGTTATCCAGACTCATTTGTCGTTCTCGTTAAGAACTTCCTTGCAGTCTTCTTCCCACGCCGATCTTATCCGCATTCTCCTCATTTATCTTCTTGTGGTGAGCTCACTTCATTTCAACACTCTTTCCCATCTTTGTCAGGCGAAACTTCTATATCCGGATCCAATTAAAAATCCAATAAACCGTTCGTTGACAAATAAAATATATATACGTTAAAATTGTAACAAGCTTTCGGGATCGTTGTGACGTAATGAACGCGTTTGAAAAAATTATATCCACACTTTATAATTCACATAATTATCAGCGGGTACAGTCGATAAATCAAGCACGTCAGAGATGAAATTTAAGTGCATAAATTTGGCAAATTGTTAAGTTTCCTGAGATATTGTTGGACAGATTTCAACGACGTGACTCTGTTACGCTACATTCATCGTGTGTGTACTCTGAAGTAAATTTCGAGTTCCACGAAACATAGTTTACTCATTTCAGAAAAGAGAATCGCCTAATAGTTGATCATTTAACTACTACTGACTTTACAACACAGGATCAACAGAAATATTCTGATTCGTATTAACAGTAAGCGAAGCCAATGGATGCCGACCTCCTGTGGTGTAGTGGCTAGCGTCGCTGCCTCACTTTGAATCCTGGCATGGGCAGTCATGGTTGTGAAGACCGGAATTGAGACTGCTGGAGAACCGATACGCTGACCACGTGTCACTCCAACTAAGGAAATGTGTAATGCAAGATGACAGTCCGCGGTCGACTCGGTAGGCCCAGAAGAAGAAGAAGACAATAGGTGTAAGTTTAGGAGCACAAGAACCGTAGTATATGGAAATTAATAATATTTTGACTATCACGAGGGGTGGATTCTCCTTAAATCCTCTTCTACACTATAGACATTTTATAAAGAACAGTGTGGAACTTACGTCTGCCTAGAATTTATTTCCTTTAAAATGTAAAACATGGACTAAATCCGTAGTTGGCAAATAACAGCAGTTATTTTTTAATCGCATAGGAATGAAAAGATAGATAAGATGCATGAGGAGATATCAGTGGCAAAAATTAATTATCCTAATTGGGCACCTAAATGTTTTAAAAAATAAAATATTTCCGAAACTGAACCGAACTAGATCAAACTTCATGAATTGCTTCAAGAAGAGAATAAATATTTTCAATCAAAGCTCAGACCTATGGCTATGGAACTGTATTAAAAGGTTACAAGGAAACAAAAAATTATTACCATTTTCCCTTATAAATAAGTCAATAAATAACTAGAACAACTTTCCCTTAATAATACAAAAGCCACGTGCAGCCAACTGAAACGTTTGAACCATTTGTTGGGTCGGGAAGTTGTGCTTGTTCCTTGACGCGACTTGTGTCGAAGAAGACGGCGCCATATAGAGAAGCTGTAATGAGGTACGCTGCCAATTTTCCAGTTCATATCGTTTAGGAGGGAGCCTGAGATTAAATAAATGTGATTGCTTCACTGAAACCTAAATTCCTTGTAAATATTTCCTTCAGTAATGTTTTCGTTGTTAAATTCTCCTCTGTAAATAAATTTCCTAATATTTGTTAATCACATTTTAATTTAACCTCCCACACACCCCTACAGAGAGATTTCGGAGGAAGCGAAGGAGGGGAAAGTAATGAGATGACTGGAAGGATATTTGACAGTTTTAATTGGTGTGAACCGCTTCCTCGTGAGGCGTAGTCGCTGTTGGGCAGCGTGTCCAATCCCCGCTGGAGGAGACGTAATTGACCACTGACCTACTCACAGTCGCCGCTCTCCCCAAGTTTGTAAATCGTCGCCTTGAATTTTAAAATCTGTCTCCGCGTGATAAATCAAATTGTTGTTCTGTAGGAGATTTTTTTCCCCCGCCCCGTCACAGTCCAGATTTAAAATGACGGCCGTCCTTGATTACGCGCCAACCCGAAGCTGACGTAAGTGAGGAGGCCTTTTCCGGCATTTGGGGCCCATTGACCGGGAGCAGGTCTTTGTTGGGCCTCACAAAGGCCGCTTGGCTTGCCTTCTTCCACGGTGTTTATCTAGCAGCCATCACTCTCCATTAAAGTAATATCCATGCAAATGCGCCATTACACAAGTTAATGAATCCGATCCCGGCGAAACAGGCGCGGCTCGTACATTTCTGTTAGGACGTTTCCAATGTAATTTGCCAACTTTCGCCGGCGTAACGCAATCTCTTTTGCATATTATGAGATAACTATATTCGTCTTGGAGACTTCATTACGTAAATTACTAACTCCGAGGAAGATCTTTATTTAGAAACTTACAGGAATAAATTTTTTTAAAAAGCTAATATTGCACAGCTTTTTAAAGAAAAGGCATGGGCAAAGATTAGCATGAAAACGTTATTTCCCACCAATGAAGTAATAAATATTACGAATTTCATGATATTTAAATTTCCAACCCAACAAGAATTGTAAAAGAGTATAATCACTTTTCCAAGATCTCGGATGGATTGGGAATCCATAAATAGATCGACTTACTTAAGTTCCTGGAACAACTACAATTAATAACGTCTAAGAAAGTAATAAATTATTTTCCGCCATATTCGTCACACTACACCACGCAAAATTATCCGCATGTGCATATGGCTTTTTCTGTTTAAAATGTAATGCATTTAATTCACAAATATGGACGAAACTTTGCATGTTCTGGTACCCATGCTAACTTATCCAGCCCAAGCCTTTTCATTCCTATCACATCTTGTATCCTCACTAATCTGCTAGCGATCCTTCGCCTCCCTCTTCTGTTTTTACCCCACACACTTCCTTCTAATTCTAATTTCTGTCTCAAAACGTGACCTATTAATCTATCCCTCTTGTTGGTCAAAGTTCTCCATATTGCTCTGTCTTCTTTATTCTGCTTAGAACTTCCTTGTTGGTTACTCTATCCAAGCATCTGATTTTCAGCAATTAGTATTATCCACACTAATTCTTTCGTTGTGCATATTACATCCTTCTCACTTCTCGACAAGATCCTCCTGCCTTAAAACGTGGCCTATTAATCTATCGCTTCTCTTGGTCAGCGTCCTATTCATTGTTTCCTCTTCCATTATTCCGCAGAATCATTAAATAATTATTAGATATGTACTAAAGAAACATTAACATTTTTTGCTGAAAAATTGGGATGGATTTTTTAAATTTTATAATAGAACAATGTCTGAAATAATTGAATGATGTTTTGTTCGACGTTTCATCAGTCTATGATGTTAACGAGGAATTCAGAAGACCTTTCCTCGGATAAGATTACCATCAACAGTCATAATAATTGGATAGAATTAATCAGACCTTTTTTTTTGTCAGACTCTCGAGAAGTTCTGATCCCTCTGTTGATGAAAGCGAAAAAGAGTTTTTATTACGAAAACAAATATGACGGTTTCAAACTTATTATATTAATGACGCTTCTTTCTCTCCGCGAGTCCTCGTTAACCCTGGAAGAAGCCTCTATTAAGATATTCATGAAAAATGGTTTTCATATACTTTGAAATAATGTTTTTCTTCACCTCAGAAATAGTCTCAACGATTGTTAATTATTTTTCGTATTTCTGTGTTATAATAATCTTATTACACTTGCGTGAAACTGAAGCTGAGCTACCGCGATATAACACTTGTTAATTAATGGCCGTGGGATTAAATAATTAATAAAATTATAAAATCACTGTACTGTGATGAGTTTTTTTTAGAAATGGCAAAACGATCAAATGGTCTTATTTTTCAATTTTTTTATGATCAAAGTTTAAATGCTTAGAATTTTCGCATGTATTTGTATGTTTTGGGAGTTCTTACTGTCACCAAATTAGATTTCAAAGTCTGCCAGGATTTTTTCGTCTTTGAACTATTAGTATTTTCCTAGTTTTTTTATTGATTATATATTGATATAGATGTGTATATTTCCCATTTCAGTTCCCCTTCAATACAATCATAAATGAATATCTATAAGAACTATTAATGTCAATTAACGACTATTATTCCCGACTACAACAATTAATTACAAAAAATATTGAATAATAAAAATTTACAATATGTGACTGTGACTTTAGGTCAGGAAGTCAAATATAGAAAAAGATAAATGTCTGAAAGTTTTTATAATTAATCTTCTAAATTTTTTGTCTTCATTCTAAAATTTTCTATTTTTTTTTATAAAACTTTTCAGTTTAAATTTGTGTGTGATGGTTTATCTTTTGTCAGTTACTTAAATTAATGCGTTTATATTCTTTGTCCTGTTACCATCTTAGTTCACAATATTTCAGTCCGTCCTTAGTATTGCCAAGGATCACATAATGTGAAGAGATCGTAAAGCGTGCTCTCTGTTATAATTTTTTAATAATAAATAAAATTATTTACCACTTTCAGACTTTATTAAAAAAACAATTACAAAAAAGAAGAAAGCAACAACGTTTCGGTGTGCTTATTATCATTCTATAATAACCCGAAGAAGGTGCAAATAAATACTGAAATGTAGTTTTTTTCCCTTTCTGAAATTTAAAAAAAATAAAATCTGAAAGAGGCCAAAAAGATGATAATAGAGGAATTCTTATGTTTTATCGATCACAGCGATTAATTAACCGAAACTATAGACTAATTTTGATTATCCAATTTTGCAAAGTTAATCTATAGTTTTGGTTAATTAATTGATGTGACTGATAAAACTTAGGAATTTCTCCATTATGATATCAATTAAAATTCAGTCTTTTAAAAAATTTTAAATTTCCTTGAAGAGGTTAAAAAATTTAATTTATTTATTACATAAATCAGGACGTCAAAATACAACCTATAAATTTTTATTATTTAAATAATTTTTTGTAATTGTGTTTGATAGGGGTCGTTAATAAGAGTCTTTTTTGTCATATATTAATTACTTAAAAAATATTTTTAAAAAAGCAGTCATGGGTTCAGCTATATTATAGTATTTACTACAGCGCTTCGGCAAGATTTTTGGACTTCTTCTGGTAAATTTTTGAATTGATATACAAATATGAAAGACATGGATGATAATTTTTCTACGACGTAAATGATGGACGTAGAGTTCTCGGGATTACAGTCGGGTGATGAAGTTCGTTGTTGACGATGTCTCAACAGCAGACATCTCCATCTTCTTCACCTCAAGAAGATGGCGGTGTACAATGAACTTCACCACCCGAATTGAATCCCGAGAATTCTTCAAAGGTAATTTTTCTATGTGGACTGCGTCCAGAGACGGTTACGGGCAGAGATTTTCTATTTATTTATTTAGGCCAATTCACGATTTACCGTAATGACAGAAAATGAAAGTAACAATTTCGGTTCTGTTCTCCCTTAATTTATTCCATCTTAATTTATAATATGGCCTCTTCAGTAACAGTTTCTTTTTGAACTTGATTATTTTATTTAAATACGGCATATAATTAAGAGTGAATGTTCCCCGTTCCATGATTTGCTAATCTTGCAGGATGTTTTGTGTGATGTAAGGACGCCGGCCGACGCCGTGACGCGTCTGATGAAGATTATCGGCCAGAGAGGCGTGAATATTGGGCTGCTGACCTTTTCGACGACAAGAGGCGTGCGGGGGCGTGAATGCGGCTTCCCTGTAGCGCGGTTCCTTGCTAAATGCATAAAGCCGCATCTCTCTGCCTCGCCATTAATTTATTAGCATGCTGCAGTGCATGTGTGTGTGTGCGTGCACTGTACCCGATTCTCAGGTCAAGCCATGCTGGAAAATTTTTTCTACCAGATTCTTCTAAAAACCTGATTTTTGAACGAATTAATTACTTTTGTCTATAAAATTCAGCGACAAACATATTTAAATTCAATCACTGTATTTTAACTAATGCTAGAATTACTCTTAAACTCATACAATTTTCTGGTGTGGCTTGCTGTAGTTGATAAAATTAGGTTAATGAATCTTTTTATGGGATATCGATGGAAAAAAAATCTCGATCGCAGCGGTCTATTAATTAAGTTCCAACACGAACATGGCTGAGCTTCATTTAATTTTTGATAGTCTATGAAACTGTGGCTGCAGGAAATTTATTGTAATAGGTTTTTGGGGAATTTGAAAGAAAAGCTACACACGCACATATACAAGTAATGTAGCCCTTTGATTTATTTTTCGGTTTATCACATTAATGATCCACGAAAAATAAATATTAAGACTGGTTACGATATACAACAACTAGTTTTTCTGCCAGGTATATATTTATATAGACAATAGTAGATTGGCCAACGTACGTATAGATTTCTGTTGGCTTGTGTTTGTATTGCGGATGTAAAGCGTACGCTTCTCATTATAACAAAACATATGCGTTGCAATGAAACTCAAAGTGAAATTCATCCTGATTTGACTTGTACACGAAGGCAAAACTTTAACAATTTTTTATTGGGGAGGTGGAAGGACGGGGACGGAGTTGTACATCAGAGTGATCCTTAAAGAAGCAACTCACATTTATTAGCATATGAAGGGAATTTAAAAGGGAAAGGAGGGAGGCGGTGGAACGTAGAGCAAGGTAGTCAAAGGTTGAGTAGGATCCCCGGGATATAGTTTAAGGATCCTACCCGGTGATTCACTTAAACTTGATGCACCGAAATATCCTAGAAAAACTGGTTTTCTTTTGGCTAACAGCCGTGGTCCTCATTTACGTAGAGTATTATAAAACATGTTACATAAGAATTTACTAAAAATTGTAAATTTTTGTTAAATCTAAACTTTTTTAAATTTTACAGCAGTTGAATCATCTCGTTTAACAGGTTATGTGACTCCATAATATATCCTGTTGCAAGTTCTATATTTCTTAGGGCACGGCCTTTCTCGTTGAGAAAAGGGACAAGGAAGGAATATAATCTTTGAAAGAAAGGTAATAACTTTATTTTGGCAGAGCCTTGCAATACAACAAAATTTCGTGGCATTCGGAGAAATGATATAGAAACGAATGAGGGACAAACCGAAAACGCCGCAGGGTTTTCGATCGACCCCCGGTGAATAAGGGCCATAGGGTACAGCACCAAATTGCCTTTTATTCATATACGTACTGTATTTATGTATACAGGGTGTAACGAAAGTAACAGGACAAATTTAAAGTAGTGATAAATTGGGTCAATGTAAACATTTTTCTCGTGGAAATGATTGCCAGAGTCGCTTCATTATTGGTCTGTATGAGAATAAAACTGATAAATGTAATTAGTAATTAATTTTTATCAACCACCAGAACTACAAGTTTATTTATTGAAGGTCTTTGTCAGTCAAGAATATTTTCCGGTGACTGGGTAAATTCAACCAGGATCTTTAAATTACCAATAGGACATCTATATTTTCTTGAGGTGTTTTACATGATTCTGATGTTCATGGAAATGCTTCGTTCCTTGATTGCTCAAAGAGAAACACTGAATTAATCAAGCACCTGCGTGTATGCAGCCAAACTTGTCGTGCTGTTCGACGGGTTGCATAACTTACCTTCACAGGCGTTCTGTGAGCCGCAGATTCAGTGTATTCCTTCGCCACTTTACCTCTAATGACGATTAAAATAAATAATTATAAATTTATTCCAATGATATTGGAATTGTAAAATATTCACATATCTTAGAAAGATACGATAAATAACATAAACTGCCTTCTCCATTTTTTTAGGATGATGTCAGTGTTTCATTATTGTTTTTTCTCCGCGGTTTAAATAATTTTTGAGTTTGAATTTTTTTCCAATCAAATAATAAATATTCCATGACAGTTACACAGAAGATTATTTTGAAATCAATCAATTTTCGTCCATTAATAAAATTAAGCACTTAGATTTTATATTAGGTTGAGTAATCCTGACTTAAGCGAATTACCAGTTATTGATGACCGATGATTGTCTCGTTATTTATCTTCGTATAATCATTTTTCTGACAGATCGAAACTGTCTCATGGTGTCGTCATATTATGTTTCGCCTTGCAGATGGAAAACTAATTCCGAATATCAGAGGAGAAGGTCCCATGTTCCTACGCTCATACGAGTGCGAGAAAAGCAATGCCTGTAGTTGCTATTGTTTCCCTTTTAGTTGAAAGGTCTGGCAGAAGTTATCAATGGGGCCATTGCAGCTTCGCAGGGCCGCCGCCGTTGAACGTCGCTGCCGGAAAATTGCGCTTCCAAATCGAATTCCGCTCCAAGGAGATGAGCCCGTGATTTCTTTCCGTCGACGGAGTAATCTTTTTAGTGCCGCCCGCCTTATCTACCAACTTTTCGCAAATAATATTTCTTACAGAGAGAGAAAATAAATCACTTTCATTTAATTATTTTTTTTGTGTGTTTCGGAAAACAAAGAAAAATTACACCTGATGAAAAGATTTCCCACTTACCGCACGTGTTTTTATTTCTCTGACCTCTTATTTTATTTTATTTATTTACCTTGCTGAGAGGAAATTCAAAGGAAATTAGCTTCGAAACTCTCTTCATTTACTCTCATCATTCAGGAGAGTTGTCAGATATTTCCTCCGCCGTTCCAATCTGTTCACAGATTTTTAATTATCCTTTTTTTTCCTGAGGTGCTTCTACATATTTTGCACTGAAGTGACTGTTTACATGGTGACATATTCCCTGATGTCCTCGCTCGAGGCACACGTCTCGAGAAACCAACTCGAATATTTAAATACACTAATAAAGTAAATTTCGACCGGTTTTTTCAGACAGTTTTTCTATTTTTAATCAAACGACGTTTCGGCACCTTCTACCAGGGAATTCTCTTCACAATTAAATGATTGTTATATCAATTTTTTTTAAATTTAACATATTATAAAATTTTATAAAGACGCATTTTTCTTATATATAAAATGAGGTCCGAGGAAACATATTTAGCCACAATTTACACAACTCTTGTTATAAAATTATTATATATTAAATATATAATATTATATATATAAAGTTGGTGTTTGTAATATTTTATATGTTGAATTTTTGAAAAATTGGATATAGCAATAATATGATTATAATGAGAAAAATCTGAAGAATGTGCGAATATGCGCAGAAACGTTTCTTGATTAAAAATAAAAAATCTGTCTGAAAAAAAACTGTCGAAAAAATATTTCATTTTAATGATTTAATATAATAAGTTAATTGGTTTAATGTTAAATACACTATGTTGATCGCTTCCCGCGGGAATCCGTTACAAGTCTCGCAACGGATTATTCTACTCTCCTTCGTTCCTTTCTTCACCAGAATTCTCAGAATAATTATGTCTGCTCCTTGAGATTTCTCCGTATTATTTTCTGATGGGACGAGCGAAGGACATCGAAACCCTGTGACGTCATCAAGGAGTGAGAGATGCTGCTCGGACATCACAGTTTGCATGTGACGTCATCGGTGGATCCCACTCAAAGTGCTAAAAAATTCTCAAAGTCTTATTTGGCCACATGAAAAGCCTTACTCAACTTCTGAAACATGGCATTTCAACCAACCCTACTGTAATAACGAGTCAGTATATTTAAGTAATTTTTTAACTTTCCTGTGATGTGCTATATGTTGAACTTCCTGTCGAAATGCTTCAGGGCGATCTTTGGCTTCCGAGTTTTCATTGAACCTTCATTACGAAACACAATCCTACTTGTCAGGCGCCTCCTATTTTAATTTATAAACAACGTTTTCAAATAGTATTTTCCTCTATTTTGGCAGCAGTGTCGATGCTTAATTCTTAATTAATTTTTTCCCCAAGTGGAGTAATTCGGCTTCCGGGCTTAAGAGACACGAGAACTGAAATTTCGGCCAAAATCTGGAAAAAATAGATTTCTAATTTTTTTCATATTAATATGCGTATGTCTTACAGATCATATAGCAAAACTTTTAATTCTATTTGTCATTTTTAAAGGCTTAGGAGAAATTTAAAAGGATTTGATTCTAAATTAATGAAATTATTACTTTCTTCAGAAAAATTTATTTTTCTCAGCTGCGGTAATTCAGCTACCAAAAACCTTATATGCGTCACAAATATTAAGATATTGTCTTGATTCCTTTTTACATAATCTACATGCTAATACCTTTAAATAACAGTATTGGTTTTTGAATTGTTCAAGTATTTTAGGTGAAGCAAATTTTTTTCAAAATTATGAAAAGTGCCAATTTTTAAGCAACTTTATGAAGCTCTTTGTTAAAAAAATATTTTCTCCCCACAGTTTTATTTAATTAAAAAAATAATACTGATAAAAATGGTCAGCCCTATATATTCAAGTAAGTAATGGATGGAACATTTTCAAAAGTGCCAAATTTTGAAAATAATTTTCGAAATATCTCAACAACAAAAAAAGTTTACAGAAACAAAAATTTGTACATTGCTACGTATGTGTGTTGTTAACACTCGGTTAAAATTTCAGCTTGGTAGTTTTTCATTTACAGGAATTTTAAATTTCAGTCGCCGTGTCCCTTAAGGCTGCTGAAGAATCGATACGCTGACCGAGTTTCACTCCAAATTCGGAATGTGCCATGCAGTCGACCCGGTAGGCCCAGTAATTCGGCTTAATCCAGAAATCTTTCACCATTACGATTTCCGCGTTTAACCAACCATCGTCTTGCCACTTCATTCGTTTTCGTTTAATCATTTTAATGCATCCAAAAAAAAACCCTCCCAATATTTTGCTTTGCCCCTAGTTCAGAGTACAGACTCCGTATCACGTGCAAATTAAAAAAAGCCGAGAAGAGATCTGCGTCGACCCCCCCCCCTCTCTCTCTCTCTCTCCGTTTAATTTTCTTTTATCCCCTGCGTAGGCAATAAGGGAGGTAGTAGAGATTACCGAACTAATGGAAAAGGCATGTCAAAGTCGAATGAGAAACTCATCTGATATTTATAAAAGTGAAAGGCCGCGAGGTCCGTGGAAATCAGAACTAATCAAGGCAACATTTCTCATATACGGTTCACACACATTTCTTGCAAGAGACCAACATTGATCCCGATATCATGTCTTGTCCCCTCTCGGAACTTGAAGAGTCCCCACTTGGTGTACTGAAAGAAGCTCCCGAGGATATTTCATAAACTTCCTCCCTTGGAATAAAGAATTTGACAATCCTGAAAAACTATTTTAATTCAATCTTATTCATTTACAGGGAAATAAAATTCATTAAAACAACATTTTAAATTCAATGAATAATAAATTTAAATAAGTTATCACTTACCGTTGCAAAGAATTAAATTAATGACCAATTAAGAGAAAAGAGAAGTTTTCATTTATTTTATACAACGTTTCGTCCTTACATTTAGAACGTCATCAAGTAACGCTGTTCAGGATATTGCAACAGAAAGAATTATAACAAATTGGAAACGTCAAAAAATTCCGTTGTTGTTGTTATTGTAATCATTCCTTCGACTGCTCTAATGCAACCCTTTTTTTGAAGTATTGAGCAACAGTTACGTTATTTTTTTCCAGATCACCTTGAGAAAATGTTCTTCTTTTCATCTTTGGCTGTTTGTTTTGTATGAAATAAACTTTTAATATAAGGTGGAAGAGATTGAGTTCGAAAGGAAAAAAGATTACAGGAAGTGTTATTGAAACGGATCCTTGACAGTTCGTGAGGCACATTAAAGGGAAAGATAAAACGATATTAAAGGAAAGTTACCACTTCCGAAACTGAGTTACCGCTTTGTGAACCGAGTTTTAACACTACGGGAGACAAACTAAGTTACACGCAGGACAATTAACGACGTTAACTGAACACATTCGAGCGAAATGATCTGAATTTAATTTTAAACTGTCTGAACTGAATTTTTGAATGCGTGTAATGTCACTGAGAACGTAAATGAAAGTGATTGGACGATTCCCTTAAAAGGTTATGGTATTTGGCCAACTTGAACAAAAGAAGGCAGTTTTTAATGACCAAGGGCAATACAATAGGTGAAGGAAATTCACTGTTTCGGGGGGTTGAGGAGTGAGGAATAGTAATTGGTCGAACCCCTTTCTTAGAGTTAAGCAGAGAAAGAAGACGGTCTTCGGATGAGAAGAAGTCATTGGAGGCAGTTTCCCTTCATAAGCCACACGTGGCTCCCTCGGTCACGTCCTGCAAGGGTTCCCGGCTGCTCCTTTGAAATATTTAACCTCAATATGTGACTTGATTCCGAACACGAACTTCAGTTGGGTGCCACAGAGACACACACAAAACTTATGTCAACATGATCTCTCAATTATTTTGAAATTAAATTTAACTTTTCCTGGTGATGATAGCATTGTTGTTGTGGTAATCAGTCCTAAGACTGGTATGAAGCAACCCTCAATGCTAACCTATCTTGCGCAAGCCTTTTCACATCCCACATTCTCTCTAACCTGCTTGGCGTATTCCAGCTTTGGCCTCCCTCTTCAGTTCTCACTCCACACACTTCCCTCTTTACAAGGCTCTCATGTCTCAAAACGTGGCCTATTAATCTATTTGTTGCAAAAGCGTGCAATTAGAATACTTTCTAGCACGAATTCTAGATCGAGTTGCAAACCTTTCTTCAAAAGTTTGCAAATACTTACTTTACCAAGCCTGTATATATTTATGAAATATTAAAGTTTGTAAAGCGAAACACTAATTTGTTTCAAACAAATGGCGAGTTTCATGAATACGCGCGCGACTAGAAATCGTTCAGCTCTAAGGTCGGACAAGCATCGCCTTGCTCTACACCAGAAAAGTATTCACAATACCCCTGGGGATAATTTTATACAACAGCCTTCCTTCCGCCAGAGGTTAAAAATAGTACCTACAAAAGCTTCGTGAAGCAGAGTAAAACTATTCTTTTAAATGGCGCGTTTTACTCGGTACAGGATTTTCTTAATCGTCCTTCTAGTATTTAAATCAAGGTTCCTGCAAAAAGTGTTGAATGAGCTGCCTTATAAAATAGCACATCACATATCTTAAAATTTCTATTCAGTTTTTTCTGCTCTTTTGTTTGTTTGTTTCATGTATATAGCTGCTGCTGGAGCAAGGACAGTTTCCTGGTCCAAGTAGTTAAAACTCCATTGCGTGTTCCTCAGTGTGTGCTTGTTTGTGTTTCCCAGTGTGTGTCCGTGTTGTGTTTATATTGACTTTTGTCTATATACACTTTCTTTTACTAATTTATTTTAAGTTTATTTGTCTTTAATTATTTACTTTATTTTGTTCATTTTTAATTTTTAATGTATGACGTATCCTATTTCCTCAATCGAGGATTAATGGAAACAACAATAAATCTAAATCTATCCCTTCTCTTGGTCACGTTCCTCCACATTGTTCGCTCTTCCCCTATTCTGCTTAGAATTTTCTAGTTAGTGATTTATCAACTCACCTGATTTCTCCTACAGCCAGAAGCGTTATAACATACATAATTCCAAATTTAAAGTTTTTTTATGTATCTTTAAATATATAAATTTATAATTTCACAAGTGGAATGATTCCGGAATGTAAGGGGCTCACACAGGGCACTCGACGTACTTCTGAAATTCACAGAGTTTACACACGTAAAATATCAAGATATATGATTTAGATTTCTTGTTTTCATTAGTCCTCGATTGAGGATACAGGATACGTCATACATTTATCTATCAAGTAAGAAATAATTAGATTAACAAAATAAAATAAGATAATTAACTACGAAGACGTACAGTAGAGGACACAAACACTCGCATAAACAATGGAGATTTCTCTTCTTGCATCTTCCGTAGTAGCTCCAAGGAAAACATCCGTGCAACACTCGTCTCTCCTATCGTCAAAATTTTACATTTAGTTTTTTTTTCTTCAATTTAGTCCTGAACTGTAAAGGTTAGCACATACTGTACGTCGAAATGTAATTAAATGGCTAAAAAGGGTCGATAATTTAATCGACTTAACGAATCTAGTGTAAATGAGATTTCACGAGTGAAACAATAAAATTGTGATTTATTTGAAACTGTTGCAAAATGTTGGAGACGAAATGTTACAACACCGCAGCACTGGTCCGATCTTCCCCTGTGAACGTCTTAAACAGTTCCGTCGCCGCCATCGAAATTGTCTCGAATTCGGGCGAAGCTTCGACGCGTTCCAAACTGTTCCTGGTTCACTCCACCACCAACCACCAGAGCATGCAGTGCATAATTAACCACTACGCTTTACAGTAGTGGCTGGAATTTGTTTAGAAATTGTTTAATGACCCTTCTGTATGTATGTATAGATTCTAAAAATTTTCTTTCGATTACATAATTTAGTTTATGTATTATTTATATATTTTCCTAATCAATTTCGCGTTTTTAAGTTTGGATGATGCAGTGAGAAAGCGGTATTGATTTTTGGCATGGTTTTTACGCTTGCATAATCTGATATTAATTTCTAGGTTTTTCTTCCGGTTGGATTAGGAACAACTAAACCAAGGCTGAAGCCTTTTCTTATATCTCTAGTGTTTCAGTTTTCTGGTAGTAACCACAGAGTAATTAATGCCACTTAAGGTATTAAACGAATGACTATTGATGATCGTAGCCACTGAAACCATCAAAGCTGCTTAAAACTTCCAGGAAAATACAGTGAAATTTACGAAGATTACATCACGCGAGTAAGTACAGTGTTATATTAATAGACTCTTTGTTCAATTTGATTAATGGGGCCGTAATTACGATGGATGTAGTGACTCAGAGACTCTCTAAGGTCGATCAGCGTCGACAGTCGCGCCGATGCGTGGGCAATTGTTAGCAAGGGGGGAGGGGGAAGGAGGGAGGTTAATGAAATGAGCTCTTAATGGACAACGAAACCCAAATGTGTAAAGCGGGCAATTTGCGGGCAGTGATGACGTCAGAGGCAAGGTCGGTGCCAATTGCGAAGGATCAAAGGTTGTCTGGCCGGAAGCCGTGACGCAGCGCTTCGCAACGCAAGGACAACTGCGGCGATTCATCAACTACAATCGACTTGGGCGGCTCCCACATAATAATCAATTGCACACAATGGCGAGATGGCAAAACTCACTCTACGTCGTGAAAAACGCTCGGCTTTAGCTCAGTAAAAAAAGTGTTTTAAGTAGTCTAGTGGTTAGCGTCGCTGCCTCACAACCCCGAGGTCCCGGGTTTGAATCCTTGTGTCTTCTTCGTCACGAAGACCGCGGTCAAGTCTGATGGACAGTCGATACGCCGACCACGTATCACTCCAAAATTCGGAATGTGTTATTTAAGATAACAGTCTGCAGTTGTCTTGGTAGGCCAAGGCCCTTAATGGGCTGCAGAGCCAACGAAGAAGAAGAAGACAGCGTTGTCAGGCCTCCAGTCCCCTGGTTCTAAGAACAATTTTAGAAAGTCTTATTAACAGAGTAATTCAAATCCGTGAACTTCGTAATTGCCGTTTGTAGATACTCACCGTGATTTCCATACCCGTAATTTTATCAACTGCTACCCGTAATTACGGGACGTCATCATTCACTGCGCTACAATCTCTAGCCGTTGACATGTTGCGTACTAAACCCAAAAGATAACCTCACTCAACTCGTTCACGTCACATGAATTCCTCACAGTTTTATTTCGAACCAGGTTTCTACGGTTATTACATTAACTGGGGGGTTGGGTTTCAGCATTTGTTTCGTCTCTCCAGAAAACTAATGAAACGCCGTGACGAGATTTTGCGACACAGAGGAAGTTCTTTCTGCAGCAGCCTTCTCTCTCTCTCTCTCTCTCTCTCTCTCTCTCTCTCTCTCTCTCTCTCTCTCTTTACGCCAAAAAATATCCAATTAGCGGGCGTCCCTTGCAAGGCAGCAGCCAATCTTCCAGCGTAAAATTTACAGGCTCAAATTAAGCTGACCTGCTGCATTCATTACTTGCGCTAGCAAAACATGTTTTAAATTTCATTTTTCCTTTCGCAGGTGCGTTTTGTTGGGCCGCCGCCCACGCCACCTCGGGATGTTCTTTAGGAGGCCGTTGACCCGACTCAAAACGTGACTGACACCTGCAACGAATATCACTCGAAAATATTTCACGCAAGGGCAATAGTACTTGCGCTTTGTGACGTCACACACATAGAAAACGTCACCCAATGAGAATAGGAAGGAAGAGGCTGCAGGATCTAGTCCGTCAGTGCATAGCCTGAGGAGGGAGGGAAATGTCGTTATTCCATCGCGATTCACTATCATTACAAATCATTTAAAAAGGTCTACATATCAGTTTATTTGTCTCTCTCCATTAAGAGCATTCATGATCAGCAATGGAAAAATGACCCTGTGTAAGCCGATAGAAATAGCGTTCCCCAATTAGTTCCCTGACTTTTTTGACGCCCGGGAAGTGGGAAGTCGTCCTGGGTCCGGTCGACAGTTTTCCATTTACATCTCTCTCCTTAAAAGAAGAATTAGGTACCCACTAATGTAACACTTACTTCACGAAAAAATGTAATGAAAATTAAACAATTTTAAGTACTGGTGTTTTGTGATAAAATTAGAGAAACGGTTTAAAAAATATTATAAACTTTAACTTTTAAGGTCATTTTTAAAATCAAGACTCAACTCAAAAATATAAAAATAGGAAAAGAGAATATTTTAAAAAATAAATGTTCAAAAATGTTATCTATAAAATTAATTGTGGTCAACTTCTTAGTGGAACATGCTTATATTGGGCAAACCAAACGTTGCTCTTGGAACTAGATTGAAAGAGTATAATAACAAGCATAATAATTAAAAAGACGGTGAATAAGCCAGCAAATAATTTCACTACTATTTAATTAATACAAACACTACGTTTCGGTACAGGAATTTTTCGGCTGTAACCGTCGTGGGAGATTGTCCTTGACACCGAATTCCTCTAATGGAAATAGATCATCCATTCAATAATTTACCTGAAGAAGACCACAAAGTACTTGTATTAATTAAATAGTAATAAAATCATTTCCTGCCTTATTGAACATCTATTTATTTATTTAAACTTGTTTTTGTTTTGGTATTCAGTCCTTAGACGGGTTTGACGCAACCTCCGTGCTAACATAACTTGCGCAAGCCGTACATTTCCACATAATTATCACATTACAAATCCTCCTTTATCTGCTTAACAAATCATTGGCCTCCCTCTTCTGTCCACTTCCCTCTAATGTTAATTTTACTAGATCCTCATGTCTCAAAACTTGGCCTATTAATCTATCCCTTCTCTTGGTCAACGTCCTCCATATTGTTCGTTCTTCCCCTATTCTTTTTATAACTTCCTCGTTAGTGATTCTATCCACCAATCTCATTCTTCTACAGCACCGTATTTCAAATGCCTGTATACCTTTTCCACAACTCCTATCGTCCACGTTTCGCAACCATACAACGCGACGCGCCATACCAACATTTTTAGTAATTGTTTCCAAAAATTCACACTTATATTAGCTGTAAGTAAATTCCTCTTTTTTCAAGAAAGTCTTCCTTGCCTGAGCTGTCCTACTCTTTATGTCTTTGAAGCAGCAGAATTTCATAATTAAACTTTCTCAGTAAACCGTAATGTTGCCATTGTACATCAATTTGACTGAGGCGGGGGAGGGGATGACAGTGTTGCAATTTGAGAGTTTGAACAAAATTTTATTTAAATAAAAATATATGAGAAAAGCTATTCATTAAAACAACTGACGACATCAGAGAAGAATTACAAATATTTAATTGAAATTAAGGGATTAAGGAATATAGAAGTGACCGTATGGGCAAGGAAAGGTTACCCTATATGACGTCACGACCTGGCCCCTCCCCTCCCCTCGCCCCTCCCTCCCCGCCACGAACAAGCCACGCCCATTACTAAGTGACGGTAACGTCGCAAGTATTAATAGCACCATTTGCCGCGAATGTTTCGTCATAATATTAAATCAGTAAAATATTTTTAATTTAATGACCTTGTCATTCAAATATCGATCATTTAGTGAAACGTTTTCCTTCGTCCATAGAGCTTAAAATCAATGTAAAGACATTAACATTCTAATATTTATAATAGTCGAAATGGAATTAATGTCCCGTGGACTCCGTCAAAACCACGAGCAGAATTTTCTGGAATCGTGCAGTTTCCTCTTAAAACGTTTGCGACATGAAATGTATGCGGCTCATGAAGTAGAATTTCCGGAACTAAATGAGACATTCACAAAACAAAGCTGAGGCAGGAACACGCGGCGGAGTCCTTCACAAAGGGACGACGCCATAGCAAAACCCTCCACACGACACACTAATTCAAACGAATTTACCGAGAAGACAATTTCAGCTCGGCGTTCCAACAACTTTCATTCCTCAAGAATAGTCGAGTTTTAATTAAAATTCGCTCGCTTTTGCTTACAGAAAGATTAATCTTGACAAAACCTTTGGCACGGCTTTCCTACTTCTTTCAGCCTGTCTTTTCGTTCGAAACACGTCATAAATACTCTAAATGGAGCTCAAATAGTACTTTACATATATAATATATTTATAATATAATATATTGTGACTTCCTTTCCGTCTGCAGTTACCTGTGTAAAACTATTTCTGATCAACGAAACTGCCTTTCATGATGACTACGGTGTAGAGCGTGTTACTTGATTTATTAGCAACCAGATTGCGTTCACTTAACTAGGCAGACGCTAATTACTTCTCAATTATACAGGTTATGCATAAAACCATTGCTTATCTTAATGCTGACATTCATCATTTTGCTTTAGTTTCAACATTTACATCGGCCATTGCGTGAGCTTCAATTTGTTACACTTTGAACAGAGCAGACATTTTTTTATTAACGATTAAAAATCATAATAAATGGCACGAACGTGATCCTGGAGAAAGAGTTCGATATAAGGATTAACAGAGGAAAAACCTAGGTAATGGAGTTTAGATTGGGAAACAGTGGAAGGGAAATTTTGAAGGAAGTTAAGGAATTCTGCTACTTGGGAAGCGTAATAACTAGGGATGGTGGAAGTATAGTAGACACAAAGAGGAGGATAGCACAGGCAAGGAAGGTTTTCGTGAAAAAGAGGGATTTACTTACGCGTGAATATTAGGAAATCATTGCTAAAAATATTTGTATGGAGTGTGGCGTTATATGGGTGCGAAACGTGGACGATAGGAGTTTGGGAAAGTAAAATAATAGAAGTCTTTGATATGTGGTGCTATAGGCGAATGCTGAAAATTAGATGGGTGAATAGGATAACTAACGAGGAGCGTGTAAGGAGGGTGGGGGAAAAGCGAACACAATGGAGAACACTGAACCAGAAAAATGATAGATAATTTTGTCTTTAATATTTTGAACGATATTTTAATTATTTATTCTTTGAAAACGTCTACACCTAAATTATGACGCAAGTCAATTAATTTATATTGAATGTTACCTATGTAAAGTAAAATTATGAAATTAAAATTTTCTGTCATTATTATTTTTAACCGATAAATTATTGTCGGAATACCTGATTTTATTGGAATTTTTTTTTCTATTTCAAAGGCATATATGTGCCTTTCAAATCAAGAACGAATTCTGTTAATACCTCACACACAGCTTGTTTCATTTCGTTTCAACATAGACGGGCCTTTATTGAAAAACAGTCTGTATGGGTCAAGCAGGACGAGCCTTAAGGACTAGGACTAAGGAGAACCTCACAAACTTAAAGCTCACAGGATATAAGCACAATGTTACATGGAAACATATTTTATCTATCAACCATTTCTTACTGGTGTAACGTCAAAATCCGGGATATTAAAACGTCTGAAATGACTGATAGAAAATCAAATTATTTTACTTTAAACGTTCGAGGAGCAGAGGAGTAGAGATAAGTTCTCGCAGATCTGTTTTGGACCATCGTTATGTATTAAAATGGCGCCTACGGAGGTTTCACGCTAGCGTAATAGACATAACATGCGCTTCACGAGTACCAACTGTTGAATTCGTAACGCGGGCGTCACTTTGTGCAGTGCAGGGCTGAAGGGGAGGGAGAGGGGGGAGGGAGAAGTTTCGGGGAGGATTTGCTAGTTTCCCTGAACCAGTGACCTCGTCGATCGATTCTGCGAGCCTGGTTTGCGATCCTATTAATAGTTCATCTGCTGTGCACAGACGCGCGGACAGGATAGAATACAAAACAGGAGTCGCGGCTTCCTTTCACCACGAAAACGAACAATTAAAGAGCAAAAAAAACCCTAAAGCAGGGCGGGAAATATTCCTCTGTTGAAAATAACTGGGTAAGTGAAACAGAGATCGACACACAGAAGGACGATATAAACTAGAAAGTGCTCAAGGCGATAGCCACTGCTGCAAATCTTCCTTCTACAAAGTTAATTCTCAGATGGACAAATTCCCCATTACGTAATTAAAATTACTGCTTCCATATTATTTAGTTCGGTATCACATGCGCGCAAAATATTAACGAAAATAGTATATAGGGTGATGAAATAACAAATAGAATGCTAATTAGGAGATCAGTTTGGTTTCAGGAAGAATGCAGGGGCAAGAGAAAAAATATTGACCTTGTTTCTTATTTTAGAAGTCAGGACAAGAAAAGACAGTCCTGCGTTAATGGCATTTGTAGATTTAGAAAATGCATTTGATAATGTGAACTGGAAGACACTTTTAAGGATTTCAAAGAGCACAGGAATAAAATATTGAGAAAGAAGGCTTATACATAACCACTATGGAAGTCAGTCAGCAGTAATTGAAATAAATGATCAAGAAAAGAAGGAAGAAATTAGACAAGGATGCAGTGTATAACCCATGTTGTTTAATTAATTAATAAAACAGGCGATGACGAATGTTAAAACGGAATATGGAAAAGGAATCATACTGCAAGAAGAAGAAATAAAAACATTATGCTATTATAATAGAGCCAAGGAAACATCAATCTCGTTTGTTGGCGCATTATAATTAAGAAACTATCCTTCATCCTTCCTTCCTGCTCGTCCTGGGGATGCATGTTGCATGTTGAAAGTTTAAATTGAACTCAGCGACTCCCATAGCCCCGAATTGGATACCATGCTCGGATATTTTCCAGTTATTTTAATTTAACGCCCTTCTACCCTCACCACAACGTTGTATGAGGTTCAGCTTATGTACAATTAACCCCCATTATCTCGGTAAATATTTATTCGACGTAAAAATGGGTCGTTTATGTACGTTTAAAAAAATTCATTCCGTCCCTGGGGATGGTAATGAGTTGTGTGTCACCCCCGTAGTGTTTGTTTCCGGGTCGCAAGGAATATTTTGTCGAAAGTGGCTGTAGTTGTGTTGTTCATTACTGTGGTAGAAGTGATGAAGAAATGGGGACGTTGCAATTTCGTGAGTGAGCATGAAGCTGATGCCGGACAGTGGGCGACGGATTGATTGATTGATGGCGAGCTTTCGACCCCTGACACGTGTCTTCCACGCACGCAGCTGCTCACTAGTGGCGCCATTGCCGCTTTCCCTAAATTGCGAGCGCCTGTCGCTATTAAACTTCAAAGTTTTAATTGCCTTCCTGTCACCTCCGCTTCGCCAAACTTTGCGAGAAAAAAAATTCTCTTCTCGCTCCTCATACAGCTCATTTTGGTCCAGCAGCAATCGCTATAGATCGTTAAAAGTTGTGCGCACTCGTTAGCGCGACGTGCACCTCAAACGGAGTCTTTGTATATATGTTAAGAAAGTGAAGGACCTCCCAAAAACCTCCCTATCCAATACAAACATGGAACACGTCTACCTTCATTCCTGATTAACAACTTCTCAAGGCTCTTATCTGACAACACCAAAGTTGTTTTTTAAAGGAGTCATTACTTCGACATTTTCTTTCTATAGAAAAGTTTTTTTTGCGTGCGGAAAAATTTCACGCTATCTAATTTCATGGAACCGTTGCGAAACAAATTATTTCTCAGTGACGTGAGACGGAAAAATTCCTGCATTTATCTCGTTACTTAGATAAATATAATTTTTAAAATTTATTTAATGATCTGGGGAAAAATGTAGGATGCAAAAAAATGTAGGACAGTTTTTATTCTCTTCGCCAAGGATTATAAATTTGATATGGCTGATATTTTAAATTAAATTGTGAATATTTGTAGTGTTTCAAAAAATAATATAATACTTTTAAAGGTTTTAATTTAACGTCTGTTGTATATAATTAAACAATTGATGACCTTTTACAGACCTTTATTATAAAGTTAACTTGTAACAACGTTTCGGAATGTTTTTATGCCTTCTTTAGGTTATTTCCTCCCTACAGAGTAAATTCTACAGAAAATTAACCCTAGGGGTGGTGGGCGGTGAAAGTGATATAGATTTAATAAGAATATATATATGGAAACAAAAATTTACCACAACAATGTTTTTGACAGTTGTATTAATGTAAGACGTTACAGAATTGTCCATGTAACGCTTGATGTTATTTTGGCAGTTGTTAATTAGTTTCCCTGCAGTCCCGTTTGGTCGCCGTCAGTTCGCGCTAATGTCGTTTCCATTTCATATTGACTTCGTAAACGATATTAATATCGATAGTCACGTGGTTTGTGAGTTTTCCCCCTTCTCCCGGTAATGGAATTAAGGGAACGGGAAACCCCAATTTTTAAACGAGCTTTCCCCGTCAGAATCCAAAACAAGGTTCGGCGCGGTTCCCCGCGAAAAAGGAAAGATTTGCATTAACCGAGTTACTACAGGTACGGACCCGCCATCCTCATTAAGGCGAGACAGAGAGGGTGGAGTGGGGGGAGGAAAAGAACGGAGCTATTCGGCGCAGGCTAATTCCCTCGCTACTTGTGGAGTCGACTTTAATGAAACGGTAACTTTATATTTCCTGAGTGAAACGCGTTCAAGTGCTGCGGGGAAAAGACGCAATCGCAAACTTTGTTATTACGTTTAGTCACCGTGGAAAAGAGACCGCGTCACTCCAAACTTGCAACATTGCAGCTATTAATTATTACAGTTACTCTGCCTCAGCAACTCTGCTTTCTGGTTGTTAGGTTGTCTTCTCTTGCTATCTAGCTCATCCCCGTCTATTAACCAGGGCTGTAAAACCTAAAACCAAAAAAACGTCAGCTTTTAAATATTAATTAACTAATTTTTCCTAAGACGGTAACACTGCATACTTAAATAGATAATTCATCTTCCGACTTCTTTGTCCCCGGCTGTCGAGAGACATTTAAGACGTTCAAATTAAATTTTGAACTGGTGTTCTTTCACAGGATTTACTATCCATATTAATTGTGGGACTTACTTTTCGGGATGCCTCGTACTCTCTTTCGTTTTTCCCCAAGGTTCTCACATGCCGTGGCACCTTCAGCAAATTTCGTAGGTGTATGTACCGGGGTCGCGGACCATGGGCATACGGTAAGACTTATCCGCTGATTGGATTTGACGGCCATCTGCCTACAGAAAACTCCTCTCCCATCATTCGGAAGGGCGTGAGAAAAGTACCCAACAGCCCGACCTACCTGATACAGGTTTTATAGGGTTCTCTCTGTATCACTTTTATGTGAATCACCGGTCAGGATCCTTAAACTATAGCCCGGGAGGCCCTAGTCAACCCTTGGCTCCTTTGATCTACCTTCCACGTCCCCCTTTCTCAATTCCCTTCCTATGCTATTAAAGGGGAGTTGCCTGTTTCAGAATCACCTTCATGTAGCCCTGTTCCCTCCCCCCCCCAAAGTATTTACCCTCTTCTGCCGCTGGAACTCGCCGCTCGTCCTCAGATCTCGTGCCGGACCCCACACTAGATTCCTTCATTGCTCATTTGAACTTTTTATCTGCTGCCACGATCAAGGGAATTTCGATAATTCACGACCACTCAACAGGCTGAAATACTCACCCCACCTTCCCTCTCTCTCTGCCTCAATAACACTCCAAGTCTGTCTCCATAAAACCCATTGCGAATTACTCGCCACCAATTGCCCTAATTCTTAATGCCCAAAAATCAATTTGCGTCCTTTTTTAAATAACTCCAACCTCGTCGTTGTTGTGCTATTCAGTCCTAAGACTAGTCTTATGCAACCCACCAAGCTAACCTATCTTGCGCAAGCTTTTTCATTTCTTCATAGCTAGCATAACCCACGTCCTCCTTAATCGACTTAGCGTATTCCTTCCTTTGCCTCCCTCTTCTGTTCACTTCCCTCTAATGCTAATTTTAAAAGACCCTCATGCCTCAAAACGTGGTCTATTAATCTATCCCTTCTCTTGGTCAAGTTCGCTCTTCCCCTATTCTGTTTAGAACTTCTTCATTATTTACTCTATCCACCCATCTCCTATAGCACCACATTTCCAAACCTATTCTTTTCCTGCGAGCAACTCCTATGGCCCACGTTTCGCCCGCATATAACGCCATGCTCCATACGAAAATTTTTAGTAACAATTTCCTAATATTCATGTTTATATTACCCGTAAGTAAATTCCTCTTTTTCATGAAAGACTTTCTTGCCTGTTCTATCCTACTCTTTACGTGTATTATACGTATATTTACTGAAAAAAAATACCTAAAACAAAATTACTCCGCCATTTTAAACAAATTGGCAGCACAAGAAAGTTTACTTACGTTTCTTCCTCTCAATTATATGTACGACATCTCAGCATTGGTTCCCCGACATCGTCATACCTCATGTACATGGAAATGATAGGTGCCGAAACGATGAAAAAAGTTCCCTGACATATATTCAATACGAGATCTGATATTTCAACAAAATAAGGATCATCTGACTCATTCTCTAAAATGGCGTCTCAATTTTCCCCGCATGAGGGAAGTGAGGCAAGTTCCCTTACAGCTGCAGAACCTGCCTCAAGTAATTCGCAGTAATACAATTTCCGTAGCTGTACGAATTCACTTGCAATTGCAATTGTTCAGGTCCTTTTCGAAGCCTAATTAGTTTTTAATGAGACAGTCACTCTAAGAGTCCCGCCTCGCATTCTAATTAGCTTTGTTAGTGGAAGCGACGTTTCAGTTATGTCTCCACGAGAGGAGCGGAAAGAAAAGTTCCTTTTTTTAAAACAACTGACTGGAAAATAATGATTTATTTAAAACAAAAAAACCTACGGTTGCAAAAATATTCTCGGAATAATGGGATCGATACGAGTAAATTTTATGCTTTTAATGATCAATTATTTATTATTTTAAAACATAGAACAATGTTTAACGCAACACTTCCAGTGTAACTGTTATTTTAGATAAGGAACCTGAATCAGGTAGGTCAAGATTTTTAGCACTACTCTCTCGGCTTCCCGAATGACGGGAGAGGAGTTTGCTGGGGACTCGCAGCATTCCTTTCTCCGTGACTCCACAGGGATTAGGAGGATACTTACCGAACATTTTCCAGCGCGACTGAAATAAATATTTTCTCTTTCAATTTCAAATGATTACTTCGGCAAGTTGTTATTCTTCGTCAAGTATATTTTTCTACTAAATTATATTTTTTAATCGCATCACTTACTACATTCATTTTTTTTTAAATTAAAATTTATGTCTAATAGCGAGTTGTTAATGTTTGTCTCTCTTTCTTGTTTCAGGTACGTGGTTTCGCAGAACATTTCTTTAAGATAATGTTTAGTGGTAAGTACGTGTATAAAACTACTGCAGCTTACAGTAATGTTGTTCAAGAAAGGGAGGGTCTATATTATTGAAAATGAACTACTAACCGCATATTGTGAGGAAAAAAAACATGATTGTATTTGTAAGGTATACGTAATGCAATTAGAAAACTAACTGTTTGCC
The DNA here is from genome assembly GCA_034510155.1 of Eucriotettix oculatus. Lineage (NCBI taxonomy): Eukaryota > Metazoa > Arthropoda > Insecta > Orthoptera > Tetrigidae > Eucriotettix > Eucriotettix oculatus. Next base: position 15,600,470 of record CM067379.1, read on the forward strand.
CGGCGATGCCCGGGATATTGATGCTTCAATAGAAGTTTCCATAAACTTATGTTATGATACTTTTTTGTTCCTCGCGAACGTCGTCGTCGCCGCCGCCGCACGCATACACGCAACCTACCTAAACGGAATGATGTAACCTGTTCTGCATGTCGTTAGGGTAGGACGGATGCCCCCTGACTGTATTTGACCCCGAAAAGTATTTATTCCACGGAAATATCGGCCGATTTTGCATATGGGTGGTGTCAGTGCTCAAGTTGCAGAGAACACGTGTGCAAGCTTGGGTTGAAATTTCTCCACGAGTTAAGATTTTAAAGTGGAGCAAACATACACACGTACGAAATTAGAGCTGTTTTTTTACATGTAAACAATTAACTTCATGTATAAAAATAAGGAAGTTGACCCATCCATTTAATCTGTTTATCACGAAAAATCTTGTAATTTTAATGATCGTTTTATTTAAATAAGAATATATGTTAAGTATGTAAAGAAATACAAGCATGTTTATCTGTCGAGTGCACCACACACGCTGCGCCATATAAAAACGACTTGTTGGGTCTCTCACAGTCAATTTTATTTTGCTTAAGATGGACTTTTTATCAAAGTTCTCATATGCCGAGACACCTTCACCTATTTTAGGAGGTATATGTACCGGGGTCAAAGACCTTGGGCATATGGCAAGAGTTGTCCGCTGATCCCATTGGATCAGTCGGCCAACTGCCTCCTGAAACTGGTGGAGACACGGAGAAGGGAATGCTGCGTCCCCACAGCAGACTCGTCTCCCGTCATTCACAGGGAAGGGCGTGAGAATAGTACCCAATGCCCGACCTACCTGATGCAGGTTTTCTAGGGTTTTCCCTGCATCTCTTTAGGTGAAACACCGGGTAGGATCCTTAAACCATAGCCCGGGGGCCCTAGTTAACCCTTGGCTACCTTGCTCTACCTTCCGCATCCCCCCTTTTCAATTCCCTTCCTATGCTATTAAAGGGTAGTTGCCTGTTTCAGGATCACCCTCATGTAGCCTGTTAACCCAAAAAAAACGGAATAAATTCTCTGCGAATGTTGATTAACGGGAAATATATTATTTACGAGAATATGTTTTTTGATTTGCAGTGAACATCATCGTTTCTTCTCTTACATATAATTAGTAGAAAGGAAGAAGAAACACTGTTTTTAGTTTATGGGCTGTAAATTTCAGGAGGTTGTAGCAGTGACTTGTGAAATATTATGTAGAGCAACTGACGATTGGAAATCAATTTTTCCATCACGAAGAGTTTCGTAGGCTCTGATCTCTGCCGGTGTTGGTAGAATTGGTGGCGTGTTTTAAGTCCCATCAGTTCCTGTAATGTCGCGATTTGTACGAGAAAATGCCGAGATGGAAAAGGCCACAGGTGTTGTTCCTTTGTGGAGCACAGGTCGATACCAGGGCGAGACGTGCAGCAACTTCTCTTCCCTTCTAGGCGGCAACTAACCTTCACATCCTACTCTTCATGTCTACTACACTTCTACCATCCCTAGTTATTACGCTTCCTTCAAAATATCCCTTCCCAATCTAACAGCCTTTGTTATTCCACTGTTTCCCATACTACACTCCATTACCTTGGTTTTCCCTCTATAAATCCTCGTATTGAACTCTTTCTCCAGGACTGCGTTCATGCCATTTATTATGGTTTCCAAGTCTTCTTCTGACTCCCCTAATACTACAATATCGTCGGTAAATCGTAAGGTTGTTATTACTTCTCCTTTTAGTATTAATCTTTCCATATTCCGTTTTAACATTCTTCATTGCCTGTTCTATATATAAGTCAAACGGCATGTGCGAAAGACTGCATCCTATAATTGTCTTACCCTTTACAGGATGTATTAACCACCTACCATAAGTTTTAAAAAAATTTACTGACTCGAAACTACAGATTAGAGAATATTTAAGAGCCCACTTTCCCTTGCCTCAGGTTGTTTATTGTAAATTTCTTTTCAGAATCGACCACCAGGGACGTGTCTCTGCCACTATTTTCTGTCCGCAACCAAAAATGTACCCGCAATATTTTTAAAGAATTCCTAAACCTTCTAATGGAATTTTTGTAATTTTATGTGTGCTATTAGAGAAATTCGTCTCTACAGCAGTGTCCAAACCACCCACGTCATTTCACTTCAAAAAGAAAATGAAAATATACTCATTCTAAATATAACACATGCTATGAAATATTTTTTTCACCACGTTTTAACCCAAATAAAGTAGTTTTCTCCTATAAAGGGTTAACCAATTTACCATTACTGATGTATGTCATAGAATAAGGAAGTAAAGGTAAAGTTATTATATAAACTCTAAATAACAATTCACAATGGAGTAATTCAGATAGGTTGTACGCCCAATTCTAAAATTAAAATCAGATTTCAATTTAACTTTACCAATCGTAAATCTTACTATCATAATTTATTTTATATTATAATAAGGACTATTTAAACTTCATAGAAATAAACGAATACGACATCAGAATCTGTCAGAAGTACGTATTAAAAAATAGAAAACATTTTGGCGGTGAGAGCTCATAAAGCGCTCATCAGACAAGGATTTATTATATCTACGACTTTCCTGAAGTACGCTTTATAGGATCTGTTTCTTTAAATAAATTTGATTTATATATATTTATATGGACACACACGTAATTTTTTCCCTTTCCGTCAAGTGTTCGCCTTTAGGTAATTTTATTTAGTGTTGCGTGTTCTCGCACGGATCACTCGCGACATCTGTCCGCCGCGGGTAAAACTTTATGAGGCAGTACAAAGTGGATAAAATCCAGACACTTAAAAAATTTTTTTTTGGGCGCTGGAATCAAATTGATGTTTTTATAACAACATTCTTAGAACGGTTAAACCAAATTATATTTTAAGTGATAAATATATAATATTTAAAAAAATGTATTTCGAAGCCACTATTAATTGGTTTATGCACTTTAAATATTAATATTTTGTTTAAAAGGATTTTGTTCGAAACTTTTTTGACAGGGTCGGGAATCGAACCCAGGGTCGTCATCACTAAGTTGGGGTCATAGATAATAATCGTGCTTATTGTATGGCTTTTTAACATTTTGAATTGTAATTTTTAATGTTTGGGTCTAGTTGTTGTGAAAAATCTTGTCGGGAAATCAACCTGGTTGTATCGTTTATACGCATGCGCTCCTGATTCAGTAAGTAGGATTCACTTTTGCTTCGTCACACCCGCAATATAAAAGAAAAAAAATTGAAGTTATTATATTATCTGACTGATATTACAAATAAAACAGAAAGAGTGGTCAGAAATGAAATAATTTAATTAGAAAACGTTTCGATCCCCACACTTTAAGGAAATATTTCTAATTAAATTATTGCATTTCTGACTTCTGGCCATTCATTCTGTTTTATTTGTAAATGAATTTTTTTTTAAATCTTAGTGTAACAGAATTTAAAGGATCGTGAACGATGTGTAACAGTTATATTTCACGTGAATATGGCCTGCAGTCATGTTGAAAACTCCTGTTATTCTTAATGACAAATTTGAGTTGTTTTTTGGACTAGAAAATAGACATCAATTTGTACAGTCATCCAATATTTTTATTTCAAAATACCTTTTATACATTTGAATTTTTAAGCCAACAAGTATTATATTTTTAATGAATTTTCTGACAGTGATATATATAAATGATTTCATTAGCCTCTTTGTCAGTAATTTATTATTTTAATATGGAATGTTACGACGTTTCGTCTCTCATTTGAGACTTCTTCAGGTACTAAAGTAATTTACAATTTGTTTACATTGAGTAATATGTTATTAAATTTTTAAAAAATAAGATACATGGTCTCTACAATTAAGAAATGAGAAACGTCGTAACATTTCATATTTAAATTATAAATTACCGACAAAGAGGCTAATTAAATCATTTATATATTATATTTTTATAACTTTTGAAACTTGACTTCTAACAGGAGTAGAGATGCATTATATGTTTAATAGCAAAAATTCAAATATATAAAAGGTATTTTGAAATAAGAATATAGGATGACTGTATAAATTGATGTCTCTTTGGGTTATCTTGTGCTGCTTTCGGCAACAATGGCAGCCGCGACGTCCCTGTTGGGACCTGGCAATGAGGAAGCGACCGTCGCGTCCGCTCTTGCCAAATTTCCCGTGCTCTTGCACGTGCGGACCAACAGTCAACACGACTCTTCTCTCAATTCTTATAGTTCTTAAGATCAATTTTTTTAAGGAGACGACACAAGGAGCCGCTAGGAAGAATATCCTCTCAGGAAACTCTCACAATTAATCGTACGGTCATGGGATAAATTCACAATAAAAAAAACAGTACTCCGCATATTTGTCAGGTACACGCCAATTCGGACTTAAAGTAAAACCAGAAAATATTCTGTAACAGTATAATGGACACACTAAATATTTTTTTAAAAAAAGACTAAAATTGAGACAAATGTCTAAGAGGGTGGGAACATAATGGGAACGCTCTTCTACATTTCCTATAAAATATTCATTCAGAAAATCTGCCTGACTTCAGTTAAGTAGTTTCAGATTGTCCCTACCTAAATGAAAATTAATGTCCTTTTTTCGTCCTGTAATGATAAAACACAACTAGATACGGAATTTCGCGGTATAAAATCAAAGACAAGTCGGATTGAGAGAAATTAAAGAAGGCAGCAAATTGGTAATAAAACATGGACACTTTTCGCCGGTCTGGGAATTTTTAAAGTCATTGAAACTCCTTGACACGCATCTGTGATGAGGTCTGGTATTTTCCCCACACGTCGGTGGTAATTGGGGTGAATGGCTCCTCCCAAACTCTAGAGTTCAACACTTTCGATCGGAGAGGATTTTGTCCCTGCTGCCGAAGGAAGTTAAATAACGGAGAGGGGAGAAGATATTAAAAAATGGACGCAAACGGATTTTTCGGGCATTAAGAATTTGGCAATTAAAAGCGGTCTTTATGATTATTATGATATATGAGGAGAGACTAGGAGTGTGCGTTAACTAGGAGCAGGATTAAGAGAGTATTTAATCTGCTGAGTGGTTGTGAATCGTATGATCTGTTGATAGTGGCAAGAGATAAGAATATTAAATGAGCTAGGTGCTCATTTTCCAACGCGGAAGTTTATAGGAGTCTGTTGGGACCGTCAAGAGGTCTGAGGACGAGCGGCGAGTTCCAGGGACAAAGCAGAAGACTGTAATTACTCTGTTTGTAACCTTTCTTCCGGGTAAGGTTTTTCTTTTTAAATATGCTACTATGACGAGACCCTTAAATACGACCCGAGAATAGATTTTTGTAATTATTGTTAAAAAAATAACTTCGTTAACAAATTGTATCACATCAATTAATAAATGTAAAGTCATTTATTTTACATCTAAATATATATTATTCATTAATTTAAAAACAATTGATTCATTTTAGTCTTATACGTATTTATCGCAACAAGTTAGTAATTTATTAAGCGGGGTAGAATTTCAAAAAGTGTCAGGATAAGTATTAATTGCTAAGAAATGATTCAAAAGCCAAATTAGTCAGAAATGATATTAAAGTTTTTGTGAAACATTTAGTGCATTGTTTTTGTGTTGAGCACCTTCAAAAATCATTTCACAGGCGTAAACGGATAAATTTATTAATATTGTTTAACTAATTTTCATTGTATTCCATATATATATATATTGCATTTAAAATATGTTTTCCTTTATATTTTTAGAATTATAATAATTTACTGTCGCATACGTATGCTATTGACATTGCTGTATACTAAATTTTCATAGTTAAATTAATTATCATTTTTTTGATTAGGTTGTTGAACTTTTTTTAAAATAATTATCGACATCTCAAGTCCCTTCCCACTACTCCTTTCTGTGTTTAGTATTTACAATACAGGAACCTAAGTGATCGGCGATTGCGACAAGGGACTCTCAATTTGTGTACATCGTTCCCTGTAGGACGAGAGAATCTCCATATTGCATTTACATACCTCAACATCTTATTTCGTACCGTCGACGTGTGTCTGAGCAATGTGTTGAACAACCCCTATAAGAGTCTCAGTCTTCTCGACATTGGTGTTTTACCTTCGTGTTGAGACTCCAGATGACATTTTAAGCTGATTAGAAAATATTTTCTAAGAGAAAACAAGGCTGAAGGGAAGACAGTTATAAGGTTTGGCTGGCACGTACGACCCGTGTGTTTTTATTGCGATGGTTGAGGAAATTCTTGCCGCTGGTATTGGACTAGAAGGCAGACTCTCAGGAATGTAGCAGCGTACGAGTGTGTGGAATTCCTGTTGCACAACTCCACCTGGCGGCTCCTACCCCTCAACACCAACTCTGCTCATTTCCCTCGCGTGCACACGAAACATTTGTAAAACAACGTCCCATTAACATTTATAGTCATTAAGGACTGCCATGTGATCACCTTGTACACATGGACATTTATGACAAGATCTTAACTGACTGTAGTTATAACTTTTCTATTATCTTGTCATGAGCCAGGAACGTGAACAGATTTTTTTTGGCTCTTTCCGAGTGGGCGAGTTCCCTCTCTCTGATCTGGGGGAGTATTATCCGAGTCAGGGTGACAGGTGTTACAGTATGTCTCTACATCTACTACAAATAGGTCGAGCTTCCCTCTTAAATAAGTACGCATGAGAAAGCATGCAAACGAATTATGTTTTAGAAGTAATTTAACCTTAAACTTTCAGTTGTAAATGTTAATAATTTTTTAAAAAACGTTCAACATCGCTGATCCCATTGGATCAGTCGGCCAACTGCCTCCTGAAACTGGTGAAGACACGGAGAAGGGAATGCTGCGTCCCCACAGCAAACTCGTCTCCCGTCATTCCTAAGGAAGGGCGTGAGAATAGTACCCAATACCCGACCTACCTGATGCAGGTTTCCTAGGGTTTCCCCTGCATCTCTTTAGGTGAAACACCGGGTAGGATCCTTAAACCATAGCCCGGGGGCCCTAGTTAACCCTTGGCTACCTTGCTCTACCTTCCGCATCCCCCATTTTCAATTTCCTTCCTATGCTATTAAAGGGGAGTTGCCTGTTTCAGGATCACCCTCATGTAGCCTGTTAACCAAAAAAAAATCATCACGAGAACTCACTATAAATCTATTCTAATGCAAACTGATATTTTATCTTACGATTATATATATATATATATATATATATATATATATATATATTCCAATATTTCCGAACATGTTTAATATTCAAAATTTACATAAATTCTTTCATTGACATTTAAATAGTAAAAAATACGATTCGCACCTTATTTGGGACTTTATCACTTGAAAATAATAGTAGTTGAAAATGCCAGACATAAACAATAATTTTTCATTTGTAAACAACTCTTAATTTCTAATTAAAATTCTAAAATATTTCGAACGGTTAAATAATGTTTATAAACTTAAAATAAAAATAAATAAAAGTAGTGACCTGTAAATAAAAATACGTTTCATTTTTAAATGTATTTATTTCAATGGCTACCGTGAAATTAAATCAGATATGATAAAATATAAAAATTTGCAATCAAATAATTATTCTGACATTTAAATTTGAGTTGTGGAAGTTGTTATTGATGGTATTTAGTTAAAAATTGATATTAAAAAAATTATTTTAAAATTTTCCCTTTCTTGTTATTGTAATTTTTCAATGGTCATAAAAGGAAACTGAGACGGATAAATGTTTATTGTTATTTCTTTTATGATTTTCCCCTGAGTGACAGACGTGACAACGTCGCATTTGTTTCCCGGCTATTTTGCTTTAAGCCATTCATAGGCTTTGTTTGTCATAATTGACTCGCAAGATTACATTTACTACACATATTTTCTTTTCCAAAATTTAACAGAACGTGTCCCACCTCCCCTCCCCTCCCTGAGAGCTCAATATTAACCTCTCTACTCCTCCCACTGCTTTTAAAAGACAGCCTCATTAGTCACCGTGTCGTTCCATTTAACTTTTCCATCCATCTCCAGCAACACATCTCAAAGCTCATCCGCCAGTTCTTTTCCATTCCCTGCTCTGTTTCTGCCCTTCCAGCTCTCAGCTCCCCTCCACTCTCCCTTTTCTCCAGCACAGAGTTCCCGTTTCGCTTTAATTCTTCCTCGACTCATAAACAAACATATTTCCCAGGCTCTATAACTGATTGATGTATTTGAAACAATTTTTTTGGGAAATATTTAATTGTTCCTAGAGTGTAAAGTATATGTGTCCTGTTGTAGCCTCAGACGCAGGCCGGCGCCTTTGTGTAATTTCCATGATAAATCAAGCGGCAACAAGAAAGCGGATTGCAAACTGTTTAGAGAGCAATGAAAGCTTATTTGCCTTGCGTGCTCCAGTTAACCTCGTGTGGTTCACGATATATTGACGAGCAGGTCAAAGCCGATGACGGTCACTGGGAGGGAAAGGAGAGATCCACTCTCACGAGGAATAAACGCAAACGTGTTTCAAATAATAAATCTACCTCAGACAAATATCTTAATTTATTTGTTTTATGGTAATTGACTGTAGTATGGGAAACAGTGAGCGGAATAACCCAAGGGTGTTAGATTGGGAAGAGATATTTTGACGGGAGTTGAGGAATTCTGCTACTTGGGAAGCGTAATAACTAGAGTAGGATAGCACAGGCAAGGAAGGCTTTCGGGAAAACGAGGAATTTACTTACGGGTAATATGAGTGTGAATATTAGGAAATCGTTGCTAAAATAGTTCGTATGGAGCGTGGCGTTATATGGGTGCGAAACGTGGACGATAGAAGCTGCGGAAAGGAAAAGAATAGAAGCCATTGAAATGTGGTGCTATAGGATAGAATCATGAACGAGGAAGTTCTTAACAGAATAGGGGAAATGTGAACAATATGGAAGACGTTGACTAAGAGAAAGGATAGAATAACAGGCCACGTTTTAAGGCATTCGGGTCTTATAATTAGCATTAGAGGGAAGTGTGTGGGGAGGGGGAAGATGGAATACGCTAAGCAGATTATTGAGCGCGTCGATTGCGCTAGTTGTCTGGTAATGAAAAGGCTTGCGCAGGCTAGTTTTCATGGAGGGTTGCGTCAGACCAGTCTTAGGATTGAAAACCACAACAATAACAGCAACATGTACATTACAAGTGATTATATTTTTAATATTTTTCTTGGCACTTGTTCTTTCTCAGAGGTAAAGCTTAGAGATTTCGGATTCAAAATCTTCCGCAATAATCCAGTTTCTGTTTACCGTTAAGTTATCCTATATGAGAAATGGCCTTAAGAAAGTTTCTATCGATTGGTAGGATTCTTACATTATAGGATACAGTATTGCAGTTTTTACGTTTGCAGAGGATTTAAAATTTTTTCTCACCGTAATGTTGTCTATTTTTTCCGACCAAAATCTGTTTGTGAGTGGAAGTATGTACCGTGACGTCTGTCGGCCGCTTGGAGCGCTGTTAACCGATGGACGGACTTCAATAAATATTCAAACAATGTCTTAGCGTTAATAAGACTTCCTCGTGGTAAGCGTCTGATACTCGCCGCCGGGACGTCTGCAATTTAAGTAGATAATTATTAACCTGTTGGACCATGGTAGATTTTCCGCGCCTTTACACGCTATACATAAATAAATTTTTATTTTATTTTCGAGTTCTTCTGCTGTAAAAGTGTAGATTTTTTTCACGTGAAAGATTTAGCAATGTTCGTACACAGCTGACAGTGGTCATAAAAACACGCCATGGCCCCATGCAATGCAAATGAAAGTTTTAGCGCCTCGAGATGCGCAACCCGTCCGTATTTATTACAGTGTCTCTCTCCTTCTCCCAATTCCTCCCTCTCCTTTCCCCCCCTCCCAAAAAAAACCTCTTTTTCCAACTCGCCCTTCGCTACTCCCTATGAATAATCAATATGGCGGGGATGTTATGTCACTGACTTTTTTCTCCCAAAACTGATAAAATCTACTGGAGCGTGGCGCTTTTCCCAGTAACTGTTGGAAAATTATAATTATAGTCGTTTTTAAAAAATAAATGGAAGAAAATTATAAGTATAGTCGTTTTTAAAAAATGAATGGAAAAAAATTATAATAGTTGTCCTTATTTACATTTATTTGCGTTGCAATATTCACTATTCGTGACGGAAGATGAATGGAGGTATACGAATATTTAATAACATCAATGTAGAGACAAGAGAGTGAATATTGACTTTGCGTCTGATTTTAGAAGACAGGATAAGGAAAACAGGCACTTTGCTTAGAAGAAATAATTAGTTTGTCTTTAAATTAAAATTACTTTCTTGATGAACACTTATTTACACATAATTTAACATTATTAATACTATATTGCGTTAGTATTATCTGTAATTATGTAATATTTTACATCTGTGATGGTAAATTTCTGGACAGAACAGACAGTACCAGGCTATGGAACGTGTATTACATTAATTAATTATTAAATGACAAGATATGCAGGTCCTCATGTCTAACTTTTGTTATGTTTATAAACCCTTTTTTCCTACAATAATATCTCTGTTTTTTAAATATCTCTGTGCTACTGTATTATCTTTGACTGAAGAAAGTCCACAGGGGAAGAGAAACATGATGCGGTTCAGAAATTAATTAATAAATTATATGTTCAATTGCGTTTTACTTGTTGCGTTCTCATTAAGTATCCGTATTAGTTTGAGATCCAAGCATTTTAAATGATAATAAATTCTGTGTTTTTATTCAGGCTATTATTTCTCTTTCTGTGGACTTGATCTGGCCTCGCGACTCTAGACGAAGTGTATTTTCCTCTACTTACATACGAGACTATTTGTTGTACGGTGTTGCGACATATATATATCGCCATTTTTCCTCCTTTAGTGATGCCAGCTTCGAATCGATTCTGGAGCAATCGCGTATTTCATGATATTTTTTCCCTCCAAACGTTGGAGCCTGTGGGCAATTGAAAATAATAGAGAGGGCTCTGAATCCCGAAACTGAAAGAAATGCACCTTTTACACCACACAGGAAAAAAAATGAGGTGGGGGAATAAAGGGGAAGGGAAGGGGGAGACTTCTTTCATCTACTCAGGACAATGGGAGTGAAAGTGGTACAAATGAATCGCCTGGACAGCCACGAATAAACGATTTTTATGCTTCACGCTGGATTTACTTTTTTTTAGGATTTAATTGGTGGATTATCACGACTCGGCTCAAATTACTCGCTTGTTCAAATTATTTGTACCTTTGTAGATATTTATTAGTTCAAGCAGCGTGTATCAGTGTTTGTGATAATCACTGTGTGCATCTCAGAATCTTGTTTATTATAGTTACGTATTTAAAAAGTTTATTATAGTTCATTATATTAATTGATTTTGGCCTTATAATTATTGATGTTGTGTATAATTAATCCTATTTCCTGAAGCGAGGGCTAATGGAGAGAACCACAGATCGACATCTAACTATTACATGTGAGATTCTGCTTGGACTCGTTTAAAATATTTTCACCCCATTCTATCAATATTAGTTTAAATAAGACCAAAAACAGAAAAATTAGCGACACATAAAATATAATTGATGGACAACTACACGTTTCGGTCCTGATATGAACCCTCTTCAGGTTGCACTTAATGACAAAGCACGAAATTATAACATTACAGTAGAGACAAAGAATACAGTAAATAAAGAAACCGAAAGATAATAATATTAAAAAAACAAAGATAATAATTATACATTTAATAAATTACAATTCATAAATTAAGATATTATATATACAACTGAGCATATGCTTTTATTTATGTGCTTCACATAAAACACTAGATTATTACTCTGAATTTAAAAACTGACACTGATTTGCTCAGTAGTATCTTAATTTATGAATTGTAATTTATCATATGTATAATTATTATCTCTGTTCTTTAATATTTTAGTCTTTTGGTCTCTTTATGTACTGTATTCTTTGTCTCTACTATAATATCTTTGTAATGTTATAATTTCGTCATTAGTTCAGCCTGGAGAGGATCCATATCAGGACCGAAACGTGTAGTTGTTCTTCAATTATATTTTATGTTTCACTAATTTTTGGTCTTATTTAAACTTATACTAAACGTGCAGAAATTAATAGCTATTCTACCAAATAATAATTATTAAAATATTGATAAATTATGAATTATTGTATTTACGTGCATTGTCCTATAAACGCATTTATTTTGTGTTGGAATTAATAAATTCGGCCCGAGTCGTGTGTTACAATCTTGATGCAGTGAAAGGCTCTCCAGCTGCTAATGAATTATGGGGCAACATCGTCTCTCACATGAGAGAGAGGAAGGGAGAGGGAGAGGGAGAGAGAGAGAGAGAGACAAAGCCATTATCCCGATCGCGAACCGAACTGATGAACTTTTGACTTATCAGATTCGCAGCAGCATCAGTTGCCGTTAATCTCCAGCGTGCAACTTTGCACGGATGTTATCTCCTACTATTATTATTGTTTTGTGATTTTCTCTCTCCCTCTCTCGATCTCTCTCTTGAAGCGAGTGTTGCGCAGGTTGTGAACCGAGTTCGTTACTCATGTGGGAGGGAAGACGTGAGCGGAGGCACACGAACTGCAAAACCCGAGGGGGAGGAAGAACTTGTTCCTCTCCTCGCAATCTGGTGTCAGATCTCGACACGGACAGCCGAGAGCGATCTCACGAGTGCACAAATTACGTCACTGGTTCACTACTTTTTTGCATGTAATATATATATATATATATATATATATATATATATACTCGTATGAGAAATGGATTTTATCAAAAACCAAAATTAAACTGAATATGGCAATAATTATAGGATAGAACGCCGGAGGAAGTCTCAAAATGGAGACAAAACGTCGCTTTTAAATAAATAGTGATAAATTTATGTACTGACTTATTGGCCGTGTTTTTATATATTCAAATATTTTCAATTTAAATTTATAATTCATTGTCAATTTTTTTTGCAACAGAAAAGTTTTTTTTGCGTAAGAATTTGCTTAAGGAAATCTCAAAATTGTGGAAGAAACATTACACGTAAATTTCTGAATAATATTTAAATATTCTGACTTGTAATAATCCCTATAAAGCGTGTAAAATTTTGGGTTGGAAATGATTTTGTCTCCTTTTTAAAGAATATATATATATATGCCGACTTCCTGTGGAGTAGAGGCTAGCGTTGCTGCCTCACAACCCAGAGGTCCCGGGTTCGAATCCTGGCATGGGCTTGGATGTTTGTGTCGTCATGGTCAAGAAGACCGGGATTAAGACTGATGGAGGGTCGATACGTTGACCACGTGTCACTACAAATTCGAAATGTGTCATGCAAGATTACAGTCCGCAGTCGACTCGGTAGGCCCAGGCCCTCAATGGGCTGTAGAGCCATGGAGAAAGAAAAAAAGTAATATATAAATATATACTAATGTCAACCGCATTCCGATTTTAAATTCGTTTCTTCTGGTGACTTCGTAAAAGGTTACAGGTGATGCGTGTTGCGGAACTGTTTCGTAAATTTGAAGTTTGAGGTGGAAATGAGATTTTTCATGACTCTGCTGCTGTTGAAATATCGCTTATTCCAGCGATCATATCATCTCAATGGAAAACCCACTCACTCGCTCTCTCTGACTGCACCGTCTACTCTCTGGCGCGTTTTTCTTCTTATTCTTTGAAAAGGAGACGAAACCATTGCCAACCCAAAACTTTACACGCTTTATAGGGATTATTACAAGTCAGAATATTTATATATTATTCAGAAATTTATATTTAATGTTTCTTCCACAATTTTGAGATTTCTTTCAGCAAATTATTACGCAAAAAAACTTTTCTGTTGCAAAAAAAAATTGACAATGAATTATAAATTTAAATTGAAAATATTTGAATATATAAAAACACGGCCAATAAGTCAGTACATAAATTTATCACTATTTATTTAAAAGCGACGTTTTGTCTCCATTTTGAGACTTCCTCCGGCGTTCTATCCTATAATTATTGCCATATTCAGTTTAATTTTGGTTTTTGATAAAATCCACTTCTCATGCGAGTTTCCACCGTAAAATGCAGACATTTGAACTTTAAATATTTATTTATTTTGTAAATATTTTTGTTTTTCTCTTTTAATTTTAATAATTTTGTAATAAAGGTTGTAAATTATATTTTAATGGATTTTCATTGCTGCTACAAATTCCCTTTTATTGTTTCCCGGCGGGTTGTTGATGAGGTCATTTCCGCAGCTATTAGAATCATTGACAATAAAAATTACTTAGGAATATAAGAAAAAGCACGTTTCGTGAATTTAAAACCTTGAGAAACTAATAGATATTTCCAATGTGCACTTTTTCTGAGGAGTGTTGCGCGTTTTGTCCTGTGGTCGAAGCAGCGTCTTTAAGTGAAGGCGATGTTTGTTTCCTTTCCCCCCTTTTTGCTGTTTTGCTGTGCCGCTGTCTGTCGGTTTTCTTTGGTGTTATCTAGCTGTTGCCAGGATTTACAGACGCTGTCAACAAGACGTGAGTTACGAGCTACTGCCGTTTCATAGAGGTTTTATCTAGCTATTTGCCCAGCCCAGGCCTTGATTGCATCTCCTCGCCTCCCTTAACAATTAATCGTCTTGGATAAAACATTATCGGGTTTATAATTTTCCCTGGGCCACGTGAATTTTGTAGCAAAAAGTTTCAAATACTTGCCATTAAAAAAGCAAAAATCTCATTTAGAAGAGACGCTCAACATATTACAATATTTTACGGACATTTTATTTTTCATTAGGTGGGTGCCTGGCATTGATTACATTAGCCCGGAAAAGGAATCGTACAAAAAATCTCGAGACTAAGACGAAGCAGAATGTTGATTAATCAGTCGCCATATTGAACGCCATTAAATCTCTAATTCTTCGGTGACGTCACGGAGGTGCGCGCGCATTCCTATCTTGTCACAGGCTGGCAAATTTAGTAACTTAAAACGCCTTACACGAATGTGCTAGGGGTTTCTTAGGTCCCGGAGATTTATAACAGTATTATTATCACATTACGTTGCAAAAATTTATAATATATTAATGATAAAAACTCTGGTGTTCGCTATTAACTTTACAATATATTAGTGTTGATCATGCCAAGTGGTATAGAAAATAATATATAGTTGCTTGAACATTTAAATTTTTTTTCTTTGTAAGTGTATGTTTTAGTATTTTGTTGTTGTAGTATTCAGTTCTAAGACTGGTCTGATGCAACCCTCCATGCGCAAGCCTTTTCATTTCCGCATAACTACCACATCCCAAATCATCCCTAATATGATTAGCGTATTCCATCCTTGGACTCCCTCTTCTATTCTTACTCCACACACTTCCCTCTAATGCTAATTTTACAACACTCTAATGTCTCAAAACGTGGCCTTCTCTTGGTCAACGTCCTCCATATTGTTCGCTCTTCCCCTATTCTGTTTAGTTACCCTATCTATCCATCTGATTTTAATCATTCTCCTACAGCACAACATTTCAAAGGCTTCTATTCTTTTCCTTTCTGCATCTCCTATCGTCCACGTTTCACCCCCATATAACGCCACACTCCGTACGAACATTTTTAGCAACGATTTCCGAATATTTACACTTATATTACCCGTAAGTAAATTCTTCTTCCTCTATCCTACTCTAGTTATTATGCTGCACAAGTAGCAGAATTCCTTAGCTTCCTTCAAAATATTATTTCCGAATCTAACAGCCTTTGTTATTCCAGTGTTTTCCCTGTATAAATCCTCATATTGAACTCTTTCTCCAGGACCATGTTCATGCCATTTAGTATGATTTCCAGGTCTTCTTCTGACTCTCCTAATACTCCAATATCTTCGGCAAAGAGTAGGGGTTTTATTTATACTCCTTGCAGTATGATTACTTTTCCATATTCCGTTTTAACTTTCTTCATCGCCTGTTATATACATAAGTTAAACAACATAGGTTGACTGACTGCGTCCTTTTCTGATCTCTGTTTTCTTTTCTTGAAATTCAATTTTAATTATTGGTGATTGCCATCTTAGCCTTCTTTCTCGATATTTTATTCTTCTCTTCTTCAAAATCTTGACTAGCGTGTTCCAGTTCACATTATCAAACGCTTTTTCTAAATGTACAAATGCCATGAACGTAGGCCTGTTTTTTTCTTATCCTATCTTTTAAAATTAGACTGCAGAGTCAATCAATATTGCCTCCTAAAACCAAACTGACTCGTATTCTATTTTTTGGGGGGTAACAGGCTACATGAGGGTGATCCTGAAACAGGCAACTCCCCTTTAATAGCATAGGAAGGGAATTGAAAAGGGGGGATGCGGAAGGTAGAGCAAGGTAGCCAAGGGTTAACTAGGGCCCCCGGGCTATGGTTTAAGGATCGTACCCAGTGTTTCACCTAAAGAGATGCAGGGAAAACCCTAGAAAACCTGCATCAGGTAGGTCGGGCATTGGGTACTATTCTCACGCCCTTCCGAATGACGGGAGACGAGTCTGCTGTGGGGTCGCAGCATTCCCTTCTCCGTGTCTCCACCAGTTTCAGGAGGCAGTTGGCCGACTTATCCAATGGGATTAGCGGACAGCTCTTGCCATATGCCCAAGGTCTTTGACCCCAGTACATATACCTCCTAAAATAGGTGAAGGTGTCTCGGCATGTGAGAACTTTGATAAAAAATACCCAGAGAGAGTGCGAGGCATTCCCGACATGATCAGGTGAGCCCCGCAGTCACTCTGGGCTGAAGCGCGTATTCTATTTGTCGTTCCGTCCTCCTATATACTACTTTCGTTAATATTTTGCCTGCATGAGACACTAAACTTATTGTCCTGTGCTGTTCGCATCCATCAGCCCCAGTCTACTTCGGTATGGGTATGATGATGTTGTTACACCAATACAATTATCCCTGCTTGAGAAAGCTAAGAGAAACTGAATCGTGGGAAGCGTTATTCAAAGCAGCCCCTCGCAATGAAATCTTGTTTTATCGACCAGAAATCATTAGAAGTGAATTACCCCTTTCACGCGGCAATTTACCAGGAGAATGTGGATAACGAGCGTGTAACGAGTAATGGCGGCTTTATTACCACAGAGATTCACTCGGAGACGCGATATATGGCATCGGGGCAGGAAGGTCTACTACAATAGCAATAGCAACGTAACTTTTATTTATTTATTTATTTTATAGTACAACCAGTTATTTACCTGAAAATGTCATCGTATAAGCGAGGGTAGCAAAATACTTGGTGATTTTGTAGCATAGGTCATTCACTCAGGAGAACGATAAAATATTAAAGTTTAGTTACGTGGCACTCAGTTATTAGAATGAGTTAAAAGCCTTCTAAATAAGCATATAATTTCAAAACTTCGCATTAACAACAGGCGCCGCGTCACTAAGGTCTCAAAGGTAATTTGCAAATATGTGTGTGTGAGTGAGAGAGTGACAGAGAGGGGGGCAGGGGGAGGGGGAGGGGACTTCCGTATAGAGATTTATGAGTTGTTTTGTGGCTGCGTTGAAGTTTTTCCCCAAGAAGATTATAAATTTTTCACCCCGCTAATATTTTATAGTTGATTACCCTAAGAGATTGTTTAGTTACTTGTGCGACAGTGTAGTGAGTCAACGCCCACTTATGTGGAGGGGAAAATAAATTCATTTATGAAAATAATTCCTAAAAGCGGAAATTTTAACTTATAAATGATTTAACATTAATATAATCGGAATGTCATTCTTTCATGTGTACGGTGGGGTTTCGGATAAAATTCAAAGGGTAATTAAAAGATTCATTTACAAATGAATTAACTAGAAAAAATATTACATGAGGAAATGTTTGCAAATTTTGAGGTTCGGCGAAGCAATCTGATTTCTTACTAATCTTAGGATAAAAATCGTGGGCGATACCCTTCCTAGACGTCAAGGATTGTAAACCCGACAGCGTACCTCCTTCATAGTGTGGGCGTCGCATCGCCGCCATCTTCTCTGCAAGGGCGCCTTCTTCAGCGTCGACTGTTGACCTCCTCCATATACGTCCGGGACCAAGCGTCGGTTTCCATCCGTCCACTTTCAAGAGCAGAATGAAAAATCCACGCAGCCTCACCGCTATGTGAAGAAGCCTGGAAATCTATATTTGATCATCAATTTTCTTTAGACCACGAAACACCATTGGTTTTGGCAACCACGTGGTCTTTAAATATTTCGTTGCCTTCGTGGGTCTTGATTCCCACAGGACCTTGTTTAACGGAATTGCGTGGTTATATTGCTGCGTGTCCAAAAGCCATCCCAGGGGATTAGACACGGCACCTGGCCCCGACACGCTGACGTCGATTTCAGATTCCCAATCCTTTACTAACTTTATATTGAGAAATAATAAAATATCAACTTTTGCTGTACACGTGAAATCGATTTATAGACAGTCACATTTTTTATAATCCTCGAGCTGCGTATTTGAAATTGTTTTCTCATATAAATAAATATTAAAAGTTAAAATAAATAACAAACTCTCAAAGCAAATTAAATGCACATTTGTTTCTCAACCTAGGCTACAAAATAAAGTGTCTCAACCGCTGGAAAATGAAATAATTAGGAGCTTTAATTCTGCATCCAGTGGCAGTGTCTTGAGTGTCTCAAACAGACAACTGTACCACTGTTACCTTGAACTTGCAGCCAGTGAAATTAGTAAACTGTGAGCCTTTGAAGACGAGTGTCGACGGCTTCTTGTCGCCTTCACAGAGTTCACAACACAATATTTGGCACACAAAGACCGCTCTTAACTCGTTCTGGTTTCACTTGCTGCGAACCTCAACCGCAGTCCAACAAAATACTGAAGATCTGCATTTAATTTAGGCTTTCCCGTTCTCATAAGCTTTTCTGTCTTCATTTTACGACTGCTCCTTTGTTAGTTAATTTGCGTTTCTCGGTTTATCCTTTCAAAGTTACTTTAATACACTTCTTCTCCTGCCTGCTACTTGTTTTCATGTCGGGAATGTTGCATATTATAATTGACTCAAAGTGTTTACCTATTCCGATTACATCATTTCACCTTAAAAAATACTCTTTTTAATAATTCTCTTATCAAGAAGCTCTTTTTCTATTTTTAGAAAATCACAGTTAAATATGAAGTCGTTGTGCAATCTCTTTTTATGGCTTATAAGCTTTGAGTAACAATTTAGAAACAATTATAAAAATAAATAGGTGTTATTGTGGTATTCAGTCCTAATACAGGTCTGCATAGCGTAGTTCATACTTGGCCTCCTTCTTCTGTTCTTACCCCACACACTTCCCTCTAATGCTATTTTTACAAGAGGCTCATGTCTCAAAACGTGGCCTATTAATCTATCCCTATTCTGTTTGGAACTTCCTCGTTAGTGATTCTATCCACCCATCTGAGTTGTTTGGCCACCAGTGAACGATGCACTATGAAGTTTTTCCCATGACCTGTTCCTTCCTACGAAAGGGCGGATCCCGCTATCGTTGAAAATTAATTACGATTGGTAAAGACACGTTAAGTGGGGAGGGTGGCGTTTCACCACGTAAAAGAAAAAATGAGATGTGGACTGAGATAAGAAAAATTCTGTATTTCTCGAAAGTTGGAAGAAACAAGAAGACCAGGACAGGAGAAGAAACATGAAAAGTTCAGTTCGGATTTTGAAGCTGGTAGAAGTATTGGTCGAACGAAGAATTCAGGAAGGAAAAAAAGAGGTTTTCAATAGTTTATCGAAAGTTAACCCAATTCTGCACAAAAATGTGTGTTAACTCAGCCAAACTTCTCTGGTGAGATACGAACATCTTCACAGAGACTGAAGGCCGGATTAACTCGTCGCACGGTGGTGAAAAAATCTCCTGTTTCCCACCCTTTTTGCATAAGGGATCGCCACAACTTTCTGCCCACCATCGGAGACTTCACCAGAAATTCCCGGAAGTCATCCTTGATACCAGGACGAGAAGATTCCGAAACGGGCAAAGAACAGATTCAATCAAATAATGCGAGATCTGTGCAACCCGCACCATCCCTGATAAGCCTCGTTGGAAAAAATACTCTCAACTAAATAGTTTCCATTTCAACATTTAATTTTCCTTAAATTCCACAAATGGGAATATGTATAAATGTGATTAAATTTAACTTAAAAAAATTATTGGCCTTCTATTTGCGCCGTTTAAATTATTTACAGCGAATCATGGGAGGATTGTGTTCCTTTGAACTTCATCCTATCCGCACCTGTCTAATTATTCTCTCCATAAAAAGAAACCTCTATGTGGGTAGTTTTGACGGAGTTACTAATGCGCACGTTTTGCTCTACATGTCCGGAAGCTTATGAGGTACATTAACATTTATTTCGGTCGGTACACAGACGCTTGTAGTGAGAGAGAGAGAGAGAGATGCTGTGAACCTGGTCCATACATCACCCGGCGGTTCCTCTCACACAGAGCAATTACCAACTCGAGAGTCTCTCCTTAACATTACGTATGCATACGAGAGGAGAACATAGCCGTCATATTACGTTACGGAATAAATTATCCACACTCAGCTAAAGCATTTGTACTGTGCGCAGGAAGTTACAGTTGCTGTCTTTACAGCCTGCTAATTTAACTTTACTGCTGCTTTACGAACGCTTTTCTCCATATAATATGTTTCTTTATAAAGTCTTTATTCCCATACTCTGTTGGTTTTCTTTTATAATCATTCTGGCCTTCAAATCAAGCTGAAAATTCTATCCGCATACCACACAGTCTCTACTTTTACGCTCGTCTATTATAGACCAGCCTCTGGATCTATTTTACACTGCAATACCTTTCACCTCCCATAAACTAATAACGGGCTGAGGCTAACCTCTCGTTTTATATATTTGATCCTAAGTAAACAGTCCAATATTACATACTACCTGGGTGCCCGGCGACGCCATGGTAAAAATCCTTAAGTATAACTAACATTTTATTCAAGTTATGATACTTTTTGTTCACGTTAACACGATGGAATGAATAGTGCATCTTGTTGTTAGTTCTATATGTCATTACGGTAAGACGGGTATAGATATATATCTATGAAATATAAAATTGATTTTGAGCTGTCCCCGTCTGCACTGCGGTTAATAAAACATTTTTTAAATATATAAATTAATTAAAGTGTCATTAGTTATTATTATAAAGCTATAAATTTGTAAAATAACATTTTATTTTAGTAATGATACTTTTTAATAGTTTTTCGCGAGTGTCACATAGGATAAGTCACTTAGTTACAGAAAATTCCGTCTTGGGCGCCAGAGTCGTAATTCAGAATCGTTTGCGTTGTGGGGATATATAACATTTCGCATTAATTTTAACTAGTTAGAAAGTATCATTGCTTAAATAAAATGTTTATTAACCTTAAGCATTATTTTGAGCATTTACAGCAATTTAAGTATCGTGATTGGCAGGCTACGTGAGGGAATAATATATCTGTTTGCTAGGACATTCTTTGGCCTGAAAGGAAGTAAAGAAGGGAATTTATTTCTCGTAAAGATCGACAGAAACCTTCAGAAATGAACACTAATATACACCTAATACGAACGCAGAGTAACTTAAAAATAGACTGCATGGATATCGGGTGAATGGTTTGGGATATAATAAGGAACAAACATAAAGTATAAAAAGTTGATGTGATTCTCGTGGGAAGTCTTTTGGCCTGAATGTGGGGAAGGAACCAAAGCAAATCTTCAAAAGATCGATAGAAACCTAATTCTTTACGGTAATCGGATGCAATGGAAAAGCTTGTAACTCGAAGTGTGTTTGTGCCATTTCGGGTAATAGAAACACAGATGCGGGCGGATAACATTGCCTTTTGTTTATATAGAATACTAAATGTTGGTCAATATTATTGGTACGGACAAACTGACAAAAAGAATTTTGATGTCAAAGGTCAATCTATAAATCAAGCTGAGTCGCAGATACTGTGAAAAATATTTGGCAACGTGTGACTTAGAACGGTGAAACAAAAAAATTGTTAAAATTCAGTTAAATTACTTGAAAAAAAGGGGAACGCACCAGGGTGAAAAAGTTTGGCAATGTGTGATATAGAACGGTGAGTAAAAAAATTGTTATAATTCAGTTTAATTATTTCTTAAAAAAATAAGA
Organism: Eucriotettix oculatus; assembly: GCA_034510155.1. Taxonomy (NCBI): domain Eukaryota; kingdom Metazoa; phylum Arthropoda; class Insecta; order Orthoptera; family Tetrigidae; genus Eucriotettix; species Eucriotettix oculatus. Next base: position 15,622,518 of record CM067379.1, read on the forward strand.
GAAAATGAAACGTGCCAGGGTGAAAGGGGAGATTCACAGAGCAGTTTTGGGCGAGCTGTGTCAGAGAGAAGAGGGAAAGACGACGGCGACCGCTACCAGCATCTCCTTTGAAGTGTTGGAAAGCCGCAGTGATGCAAATAAGCAGAGACCAGCAGCACACTCCACATACTCCACTACTCCACAGTTCTAATCCATACATTTGGCAACGGCGCTTGCACTCATAATACACTCGAAAACAGAACTCAAATTATACAGTCACTTATTTATAATGTCCTACAATATCCTGAAAGTTCATAGCGATGACTCTTCATCAAAAAGACGGAACAAGTCTACATATTATATATATATTGTAATATACTTTTTTTGTATAAAACATTTATTAATTAACAGAACAAATTATGATCAATTTTAAAATTTTTAATTTATTAATTTAAAGTGAATACACGGGCTTAATCTCAGGGGATTTTGGGTCTCTCAAGAGATGGAGTATGCAGTAGCTGAAAATAGAAAGAAAAATCATTAAATATTATTTATCCAGAGCAATGAGCAAGTTTCACAATTTTTTTTATAGCTTACCCACAATTACTGGGCCAACAAACATCCACCTCTCGAATGTTTGTGCGTCTCTCTGGCGTCTTGCAGGATTTGATCACGTCTGGACACGTCTGCTCTCGTCCGTCCTCTCCTCAATTCTTCTGACTTCTCACAGCTCGGACCACGTCCGTCCTCTCATCTGGCTTCTGGCTGCTCGGACCAAGTCTGTCCTCTCCTCCACTCGTTTCACTTCTGGATATCTGCTCGGACCACCTCCGTCCTCTCCTCCACTCGTCTGCCTTCTGGGGATGAGCCACCCATCGGCTTCCCTTTTAAATATATATATATATATATATATATATATATATCAACATACTTATTTTTTGTCTAATCTTATTCCGGGAACCACCCCCTATCTCCTCCATCATCTGCTCTGCCCGTATCTGAAGATTTTCGTTCAATTTCACGAATATTAAGTCCTATAAGTTCAAGAACGACACGAAACCAAGGCTGGACGTTTCATTATTGTATTAATAAAATTAAAACCAGTTTTTTTTAAAGAGTCGAAACGAGTTTAATCGCAAAAACAATTTGCAATAAAGCAGAAACTTGCACCCAATGGTGGACATATTCATCTGTTTCCACGTCAGGTCCGCACTAATAAGGTTGACGTCGAAACTCGTTTGTATTTTTTTTAAAAAAACTGGTTTTAATTTTATTAAGACGAATTAAATTGAAGAGGGTTGTTCTGCTCCACGATATATAGGAAGAAATCATCACATCTTATTAACTAGGCAAGTCTGAATGTTTGAGTATTATGCATAAACTGTTTTTAAATGTTTGGTATTCCAAATTCCTGTTCCGAGGAAACCTGGCTTGATGGGAAAAATCCGATTATATATATATAATTTTTTTATAGCCGCACCAACATCAAGGTTCATTAGCGACTGTCCAATTAGGCAACTGACTTGCTGTTCTACACACATCAGGCCCTTGCCAGGAATCGAAGCCGGGACATCTGTGATGCGACGCTATCCACTTAACCACAGAGGTGGCCAATTTAATATTTGAATGAAGGAGAAAGTCAGAATCACATATTGAGCTTTCCAACACCAAGAAAAAAATTCTTTCCTTCGTGTTCGAACGTAGAAATTTTATTTTGGTGGTTAAAATTAGCATTTTCCGAGTACGTATGGTGCATGTATCGAAATTTCGACCAAAGAAGAAAGGAACGACGTAACTCCCCTTGTTATAGTCGCTCTCGAATAAGGGATGAGAGGTGAAGCATTCTCCAGGGGACGCTCACTACATTGTGTTTGTATGAGGAGAAATGTACAAGGGTTTATAAGTTCAAAATTTCTTTTTAACATTCTACAGTTTTAAACGGAGTTTAGAGTCCATCTTGCTCTGTACTACAAGTTTATTTCTTGATTATTTAGACACATATGCCGCATAATGGAGTCACTTGTTGAAATGTCAGCCCTTCGGGCATTAAATTAGTTACAAAGGAACGGAGATATCGTGTTTTAATTACTCTGACAGGGTGCAATACGATTTCGTGTTTAACGAGTTGAGGGGTTGTGATTTCCTGGAAAAGTGGTATTTATTATGGAGGCCCCCGAGCTCCACATCAATTCACGTTTTTATCTAATTTTAGAGCCTCAGTCACGGGTTTTAGAGGTTTTTGCAGAGGATTGAAACAAAAATTATTATTGAGGTTTCCGTCAAAGGTTGATTTCATCTCTTGAGGCGATTTCCCCGTTGATACGCTTGTACATCACTGTAATAAAACCACGTCCAACATTGTCCCTTTCTCTCCCCTTGATATTTTGTTTGCGTTGCCTTCTAGTTAGCGCGTTCCTGAATGTACTTACCCATGTAATAAACTGACGTTCGAAGCTCCTGTGTCTATATATATTTTTTGTTATAAAATCTCATTACCTGCGTACGGAGAGTTAATGCCACGAAAGGCCATTACAGTGCCTTAATAACCTTCATAATGTAGTCTTTCCTCTTCCCCCCACCCCTAAAAAAATAACTGCGACGCAGTGGGTCACTTCTGAGAAGATAAACGTTCTGAAATACATCACGGGCAGTTTCATGGCTTTATTACCTAGTTTATGCTCTCACAGAGCGCTAATTAACGTCTGCTTCTTCTTTCACGGAGGCTGTATGTTTACTTACAATTTCATACATGTTTAAACTGTGCAAAAGGAAGGACTTTTTACCCCCTGTGTGGAACACTGGAAGTTTGTTTAAATACATTTTTTTTAAAACTCTTTTTATGAAGTAAGCTACAAGAGAGAGTTTATCATTATGTTTAGATAGAAAATATCTTGATACGTAAAATTACCAATGATGAGAATCATATAATGACAATAAATATGTGCATGTGCTACTAGAAAATTAATACTTCACCAGTCAGAATAACTATATTCTTCACGGTAATAATTTCTTTTGAGAAAGGAAAAATATTTCACTAATAATAATAGTATCCTGTAGAGTTTCTTTGTAGCAGAAATTATCTAATAAAACTCATGGTTTTTAAATTAATATTTTTTTCCGGCGAAAGTAATAACCATCTATAATATTTTGTAAAATGCGTTATTCCCGACGAGGAAGGAATATTGCTACTGCCCTTGTTCGTTCTTCCCCTCGAAGAATATTTATTCCACATATTCCTGGACACGAGGCCTTGGAGACGAATAACGGAGCGAGGTAAATGAGTATTTTATTGGCAGATCTGATAAAGGAGGCAAGGGAAATGGGCCAAGGGAAGCCGTTCTTTGGAAGACGCATCTATCAGATAAGGATCCAACACCTTTACCAGAGAAATTGAATTCATGTCCGCCAAAGCAAATAGAAAACCGTCAGCGGAGGAATAAAATTAGATTTATAAATGTTGGAGGTTCGTGGCTCCAGTCCTGACGTAATAATATTTGAGGAATTAACTCCGATGCATGGACTTATTTATCTTTGAACGTCCAGTAGTAGTGTTAACCGTCGTGGCCTAATTCCAAAGACCTGCAAAAGTGCGACGGAAATGGAGTGATCGCTGACCCGAGTCTTTCTCGTATAAATCACAAAGTTTGGGAAGAAGATGTCTGTCTGTAAGGGAACATGGTTAAGTATTTGGATCGCCCCAGGTAATCGACCGGAGGACCAACAGTTCCAAGAGGGGGAATGCTAGAAGAACGACTTCCGAAGAATTCAAATTACAGGGCTATGGAGAGCGTCGCCTAGAAACTATCGACAAGAGAGAAATGAAGTGACTAGTCTGTGACGTCACAATTCAGTTCACCGCAGTCTCGTTAAATAAACACAGCGAAACAGAAGACACTTGTATTCTTCAAGGACTATATATTTAATTTGAATTATTTTTAAATTTGGTATTCATGTCTCGTATCCTCGCATATTTTCAAGGTTAAATAATTCAAAACTCTACTAAAAATAGGATTATTCCTCCTTTAAAGTTTGAAACATCCATTAATTTTTCTTATATTCATCTCTACAAAACTAAATTTTTGAAAACATTTATAATTATCCAATAGTTTTGTTATTTATTTATTTGCTCATTGCTCATTGCATTATAAGAAATATTGGTCAATATTGATGAAGTTGCAAAATCTCATACATATAATTTGTCAAACAATTTAATTAAAATGGCCAATATTTATGTTCCTTTCATTCAAAACTAAACTGATAAATATAAATGAAGTAATAAATTATCTGACTTAATATTATAAATAAAACTTGAAGAATGACTAAAAGTCAGAAATGGGATAATTTAATTTCAATACGTTTCGCCCCCCCTCCCTCCCTCTATTAGGGACCTCATCAGTTGTTTATTTAAATTATTGCAAAATTTCATGTGTTACATGAATTTTTTTAATATTTTAATTTGAAGACTGAGGAGGTCCCTAAAGTTGGCGGACGATACGTATTCAAATTAAGTTATTCCAGTTCTGACTTTTAGTCATTCTTTGAGTTTTATTTATAATATTGCTAATTTTTATAAATTAATTGGTTTAAAATTGCGTATATATGATTTTTTGAATTGAACAGTATTCTTTTTAGAATATAAGAGTGGAAAAATGTCGACCGGACACGGAAATGGAACCCGAGACCTCCACTTTCCAGGATATAATATTTTTATTATTTTAAAAATTGAAAAAAGCAAATAGAAATGTATTGACCATTTTAATAACAAGTTTAAATTTTGAGAAATTACGCATACTTGTATTTTGAGCAATGAGCAATGCATTTTATGTTCAAATAGATAAATTAGGTAACAAAAATGTTGCTCATTGTAATCAAATATTTTAAAATCTAAAAATTATGTATACAGTCATTTGTAAATTGAAGAAATCACGACCAATTTTTTAATAGAATATTCCTAAGAAAAGAACAAAAATACTGGACAATGAAATGATTTAAATAAGCCTCTTTGTCAGTTTATTTAATTTTAATATTAAAAATTACAAAGTTTCATCTCTCATTTGAGACTTCATCAGGTAAAACTTTAGCTGTACAAGGGACCTTCACTCCCTGATTCCTTGGACAGCTACATTTTTACCTGAAGATGTCTCAAATTAGAGACGAATCATTGTAATGTTTTATATTTAAATTTTAAAAACTGGCAAAGAGGCTGATTTAAATAATTTATTAAAAATATACTACATATTTATAAATATGCTTGACGAAGTATACAGAGGATTTAGTAAATTATCATCTTATTATATAAATAAATAAATGACTCAAAAAATTTTTGATAAAAAGTTTTAATGCCTTACAAATTATATACTTATAGAATTTTTATAACTTGGAAATGTTTTCTAAATGTTTGCGGAAGCTTAAAAATAAAAAAATCCATAAATATTCTTGCTAACGGAGTATGAAATTATTTAATGATACTGATGATTTACAAACCTGCGTGGATATAAATACAGTTGACAGTTGATTTGTCGTGATCCTAATTCCTACGTGAAGGGAATTATAATATTCGCCTATTTATGTGTTTAATTTCTAAGAAATATTTGAAAGGGCCTCCTGTTAAATGGTTTAAAGCCGGTTTCACTCGGGAATAGATTTCCAATAATTCCATTTTAGATTCATAATAGAGTTTTCATGCTCTCTCTCTCTCATCTCTCACCTCCAACCTTCCCTTTGGAAAGGGGACTAAATATGTTGTTCCCGGGAAATGCGTGCGTTACACGCGAACTTTGAGCGCAATAAATCATTACCTGATGAAAGGGGTAGATGCTATCGCGGAAGTTTCTAATTCCGACCATTTATAATTATGTTGAAACAGAGCAGATTGCGCTGCCCTCTGGGTTATTTGCAACACGAAGGGATACGCGTAGCAACATCTCTGTATAAAATGCAGTGAGCTTAAGGAAAATAACACGCGTGTGTCACGTATGAGGAGGGAGAGTTTCCTCCTCGTGCCTCATCACAAATTATTACATTTAGAACTGCGAATGATAATCCAGAGGTTTCCGTGGAGCAGACAGTTACAGTTGACAACGGACTGTCCTCGCTTTGTGAACGTAAAATCGGGAGCTCCACAAGGTTCCGTAATGGTCCCTCATCCTGACTTGCAGTTTAATTTTAACTCTCAGGTGAGGTTTTTTTTTCTTCTCATGATTGCATAATATTCAGAAAAATTAGAATGTTGGGAAGAATAATGAATTGTAGTGTGACTGACCGTAATGTAGGCAGGGTGTTTGTAACGGTCAAACACGTATGGTCGGATTTCGACGGGGACAGTATTTGAGCCAGGGGTGATGAAACTAGGACATTTGGTCGCCAGCGGGGATTGTCCCGTGACCGCTGGAATGTGGAGACGGAGGCTGGGAAGTAAGCGTGGGGGGTAGAGGGGCAAGCTTTCCTTCCCAGAGAAAAGTAACGATCAATCTGATAGGTTAATATCCATCCCTGCCACCTTCGGGATATGAATTAAAGAAGTGGGGAAGAGGAGATAAGACAGATTTTTTAAAAATATTTATTGTTAGTCTACAATTGGGCGCAAGCCCGGTGCCAGATACAATATGAATTTTCTTAAACGTAACCGTCAGGTCCATGCGCGGCACCAAATTCTTCACATGTAAATTCAATAAACTTTTCGACTGAGGGAGTCTAGGAGTGGATAGGATGTTTTCCTAAATTTTGTGGCCTTAAGAAGTCTCAAAATGGAAATGAAACGTCGCTTCTGTTAATAAATAGTTATATATTGTAACATGAAAAGTTACACACAACAATGCAGGCCAGCTTGCGAGTTGCAATTGTTGAGGAACTGACGCAACCTGGGCCAACAATGTAGTCTGGCGAGACGGAGCAGTCGTCAGGGAGTGATTGGAGAAGCAGGTTGTGTCGGCGGGACGACGAGAGAATGACCACGCCCTGCAGATATAATTATTTTTCATGCTCTGATTGAGATTAAAACTTTTAAAATCAATTTTTGGTATTTTTTATGAAAAATACCTGGCGCCCTAAAGGAATTAAGAAATCCTCGAAAACGGAGGAACGCGGAATCCGCTACAATATTTAATGCTGATTTTTTTAGCCGTTTTTAATTATTGTAAATATTAAGTCAAAAAACTATGATGTAACAAATACTTCTAACCTAAATAATTAATCATGGTCCTTTAAATTTTTTAACGCCCTGAAAAAGAAAAAAGAGAAACACTACAAATTAACATTTCACTTTACTTTGACTTTAACAGTTAAATTCCAGTTAAACATTTATATTATTCAAAACACCCACTTCACATTTTTTTGAGATTTGACCTGAAATTATTTTCCAGAAGCGGATTTCCTCCAAACACTCCCACAGTCGTCAATTTCTGGCACATGTTTTAAAATAGGCCAAATATATTGAGGATAAGACGATATTAGTGGCAGATTGTGAGATTTCAGTGCAGATGATCACATTATCGGACAGGTAGTCCGAGAGAGACGAGGATAAAAATGGAAATTACCCTGTACCAGGAAGAATAGCAGCGACGGTTCTGAGTCGTGATCGAGTACGAGGAGGAAATTGCATCGAGGAAAGCGATGGAAGGTCCATTATGCTGACACGGTAATTACCACTGTAACCTTTTCGCTGATTTCCTATACTGCTAGATCCTATTTTGCTCTATGAGAAAACCCTTATCATACGACACAGAGTGTAGATCTGTCTGGAATTGCTAGTTGAAAGAAAAATGATTATTTGTATTGTTTGGTTTTGTAAATATTGATGTTGTGTTTATCATAAATTAAAAGTTTATGCTATATGTGTTCACTATTAATAAATAAATGTTCAAAATTAATATTTCATTGTGGTCCTGTGTCGTGATGAGCAACAATACGTTTGATCCTGTTTGACGTGGGCAAAATTGTACTTTAGTCGTTTATTTTTTGATTTCATTAAAATATTCAGTCGGGTTTGCCTTTCCGGACGATCAGCTTTCAACTACAGGTACAATTAGAGCATCTAATTAATATTACCCGTCGACGTCAGTGCCTTCCCCCCCTCCCCCGCCCCCATCCCTTTCGATAACACGTCGCAAGTGCCTTTGATTGTGTCGTCGTCCCCTCCTCTCCAGGGGCAATTACCGACTTTAATGAATTCTGCACACTTTTCCGTGGCGCCCCCGTGGTGAGCGAGCGAGGTCGATGGCGTCTTTTGTACGTGGCCACGCGCTCTTGTGGACAGAATTCCTCGCTGCGACTCGGCCGACTAATTTGCCTTTACAGCTGTTCACAGAGCGTGTGCAGGTGGCAATTACCTGCGCCATGTTTGCCAAACTCTCAATCACTTCTTCCTTATGGCATCAATTCTCTGACACTCTTCTTCCTCCCTAATCTCCTTAGCGTATTCCATCCTTGGCGTCCCTCTTCTGTTCTTACCTCCTTCCCTCTAATGCTAATTTTACAAGACCCTCATGTCTTAAAACGTGGCCTATTAATCTATCCCGTCTCTCTATCGTCCTCCACTTTGTTCTCTCGTCTCCTATTCTACTAATAATTTCCTCGTTAGTGATTCTATCCACCAATCTCATTCTTCTACAGCACCACATTTCAAAGGTTTCTATTCTTTTCCTTTCCACAACTCCTATCGTCCACGTTTCGCACCCATATAACGCCACGCTCCAAACCAACATTTTTAGCAACGGTTTTCTAATATTCACGCGTAAGTAAATCCCTCTTTTTCGCCAAAACCTTCCTTGCCTGTGCTATCCTCCTCTTTGTATCTACTATACTTCCACCATTTCTAGTTATTACGCTTCCCAAGTAGTAGAATTCCTTAACTTCCTTCAAAATTTCCCTTCCACTGTTTCCCAAACTACACTCCATTACCTAGGTTTTTCCTCTATTAATCCTCATATCGAACTCTTTCTCCGGGATCACGTTCATGCCATTTATTATTATTTTAATCGTTAATATTGCCCGTAAGTAAATTCCTCTTCCTTGCCTGCGCTAATCCTACTCTAGTTATTATGCTGTCCAAATAGCAGAATTCCTTCCTTCAATCTAACAGCCTTTGTCATTGCACTGTTTCCCATACTACAATCAATTACCTTTATTAATCCTCATATTGAACTCCTTCTCCAGGACCACAATCACGCCATTTTTTATGGTACCCAAGTCTTGTTGTCACTCGCGTAACAAGGTAATATATTAAAATCATTATTAATTTTTTTACTTGCTTTCTATAAAAGTCGTTAGTGATTGCTTTGATTTCAAGTTTTATGCAGACGTTAATTGTTCATGTAAACGATGTAAATTGTCAACAGTTTGTCAGATTATTTCCATTAATGATCTCAATACTTCAATACATTCATATTGTAACGAAAACTCTGCTCTAAGGTTTTAAAAACGGTTTCAATACGAATATAATTCAGGAGCTACGAACTAAAATAAATGCACAGTGAACCTTGTCAGTGAAGGTGTGTAAATTGGTCTGTGTTGAGCAATGTTTGAAAAACCTAATTTAATGCAATGTACGATTCCAATTATTTATTATAAGAATCTTCTGGTTAAATAATGAAGCACTCAACGGGCTGCAACATTTGGCGAATTAATTTCCCAGTGTGTTTTTGTTTCCGTCGTATCGAGCCTCACGAATTGCAAACAGTTTTCCAGCGCAGGCTTTTGTCCTGAAATCGTGTACTAAATTGGTTTGTTTGATTGCCAGAACATGAAGGGCTCATGAAAGTCCCTCGAGGGGTGGGCTGATGGTTTCCTCCCCCCCCCCTTTCAGCTTCACGTCCTAAATAATTTAAACTCTTTTTCGAGCCCATCCGTTGTAGGCTTCCCTTGATGTGTTACTACTGACTTTGTTGTTTTGTTTGAGTGTGACTAACCAGAATGTCATTCTTACTAATTTAATGACCTTGTTTCATTTAAAGTAAGTCGGAGAAAGTGACATTTGCGTGCAGTTTGTTTGAAAGGAAGCAGTATGTGTAAGGAGGGTTGGGTTTTCTCCTGAAGAATGTGACTAGATAGAAGTTGGGGATCGAGATAAGGGGCGGATAATTCACAATACGCCTCCCGGTAATCGCGTTTCGAGATCAGCCTCGTGATAGCGCTCACTCCACCCTTTCTACTTTATTCGCAGTCATTAATGCGGCACGTTTCTCAATCGGATAATATTTTTTTGTGCCGCGCGGCGGCCAAAGAACTCATGTTTAATGCATTGTTTTGTGCCGGTAGTTTGTCTTTGTGGCGCAGAAAAGTCAAACGATGGTGAAAAGAAACAGCCGCCCCCTCCCCTGGCTCGGCTTACGGGGAACACAATCCCCCGAGAGAGTATATTACGGGATAATCCCTGTCTGGAGAGGTAGAAAAAAAAGGAGGGCAGACGTGACCAACCCTCGAGGAATGCGAGTAACACTGTCCATTCACCGCCACGAACGTTGGAGGGTTTCTGTTGTCAGCATTAAGCAGATTAAAGCAAATAAGAAAAATAATCCTCTTTACGGTGGGACTACTCACTCACAGTTTCACCCGCACTTCGTTGCATGAGTGAGGTGAAGGAGGAGTGTGTACCTTCGTTTACTTGGTGCCACTTTCAGTCTAGGACAACAGTTTTAATAAGTCTACTAAATAACGTTATATTAATCCAAAAACAATAAAGTTGTCCGTAGCACAATTACACTAGAATGATATTCCACACGTGAGCTAACGTGGGATGGCGGTTTTCCACGATGGAAAATCGAAATCAATTTCATATCGTCCTAGGACTGTCATCAGTTCATGTTCACCAAATGACCAACCAACGAGAGGAAAAGCTACCAAACTGGACTTCTCATAAGTACGGATAGAGGTCGTTACACTTCATAACAAGACAGGCCAAGGCAGCTGCTTACACTTCTCTAGTTAGACCTATGATAGAATACGGGGCAGCCAGTTGACCCGGGATCGGGATGGGACCATTCGGCGCGGCCGATTCGGCGCAGCCGTTTCGGCGCGAGACGTTTCGGCGCATCCTTGCAGCATCAATGCCCTGGGCTTTTGTGTGGGTCCGAAACTCAATGGGGACCACTCGGTGATAGGAGACAAAAGGCTACACTTGGGGCACTCTACAGCGCTTACACGCACGAAGCGACTAAGTATACCTACATTTTTTCTCTAGAAACGACCATAATTATAAAATAAAGGAAATGGACCAAAGAAGGGATGTCAATAAGGGAATGAAATGCTTTGGCTGCAAGGATACTAGAAGCTTTCCCTAATAAAACAAATGTTTTCAAAAAAGCAGTTAGAAACAGTGAAGAGTTTGGTGCTTATTTTGGAAAAAACGGTCGTCAAATAATTTTAATTTTTTTTTCTGTAATTTATCGTTGTCCTTCTAGTTTATTGACAAGTTATCTTTGAACGACCTGCCACCGAGAAAATGCCAACCCACCTCTAGTTATAATAATTTCAAATACCAAAAAATGAAATAGAATTGGATTAGCTAAGAGTAGAGTACCTGCTCGGTAAGCGGGAGGTCCGGGGTTTCACTCCTTGGTCCCGTTGCCGTTTTTCCATTCTTTATTTTCTTCTAAATTAGATGTAAGCCATCAATGAAGCATTCCACTTAAACATACATTCCGCAATACGAAATTCAGGAAAGGCTAATAAAAATACGTAAGGTACTACAAACACTGACGAAATAATTTCTCGGAAGTGTAAGAGCATTAATATTTCAAGTATTTATCTGAATTAAAATTAGTATCCCATTAAAAATCGAAGGCTTTCCCGAGTAATCTCCGTAAACAGCGACGTTTCGACGGATAGTCCTTCCATCATCTTCATCCTGGAAGATGAGGGATGAGTAATCCATCGAAACGTCGCTGTTTACGGAGATAACTCGGTTGGAAACCCCTGAAACCTTTCTTTAATATCCCACTATGCGAAAGATCGAAACATTTACGAGGCTGAAAAAATTCCATTTTCGTCTGGCGCCGGTATGACGCGACGGAGGACGTGATTTCTGACAGACTGGCGGATTAGAGCCAGGTTTTGGGGACGAAACGTTTCAAATTAAATTATTCAATTTTTAACTTTTATTACTTAGTTTATTATATTCAGTCAGATTAATTTAATTACTTCGTTTATTTTAAAATGTTTCATAAATCAACTTGAGCGTTCCTGGCGACCTCATTGGACTCCATGAAACGCATCAGAGACTTTTCTATTTCAGACAACTAAATATTCGACAATGTCTTTAAATAAATGTTTCAGGAAGAACTTCAACTAACTTTAAACGAAAAAGTATTAATTTACATGGGCTATAGGAACATCGAGTCGGCAACAAGTCTGGAACCAAGAGGACGACGCAAACCACCACAAATAATGCACTTGCTGTGAACACAGAATTTATGAACTTCATTAAATGTAAACGCCCTCTCTTTTAAAAAGTAAATTGAGGGCTTCGCTGTATAAAGATAATGTGGCGCCTGCTTATTTACTTGTTTAAGAGTGCGGCATTACCCGCAGCGCCGCCGGAAACGGGAAGTTACACGCGTATTTCAATTGGCCGTGAGCTTTTCCCCTCCCTGTAATTTTAGTTTGATGTTAAGTATGGAATAATGACGCGGCCTTGGCCTTGTCCCGAATAAGGAACTCTCTTACCCTCCGACTGTTTCTCAAAAGAGGGAGTCTAGAAGAAAAAAAATCCCAACAAGTACTTGTCAGTGACGATGTTGTTTGTTATGTATCCAGTGTCGTCCACGTAACTGGTTTGTAATTCTGCACGACTTCTGCGAGAGGTCACGACCTCGCGGCAAGCTCTTTCAGTTCCTCCAGCCTTAGCAATTCCATTAGCTGGGGAGGGGGAGGAAATATTGAAACGAGATGTTTTCTCACAGAGAGTGGCTGTTGTTACGACACCGCGGACTTCCATCATTAGTGCGAGGTCGCGGCAACAACGACTTAAAGCATACAAGATGGCCGATTAAGGTGGAAAATGGCATTGAATCGATCAGATCTTAACCGCCTGTTAACATCGGTCTTGTTGTTGTTGTGGTATTCAATCCTAAGACAGGTCTGATTCAACCCTCCATGCAAATCTATATTACGCAAGCCTATTTATTATTAGCGTATTCCATCCTTTTTCTCCGTCTTCTGTTCTTAGCCCACACAATTCCCTCTAATTTTATTATTAAAAAAGTCGTCATGTCTCAAAACGTGTCCTATTAATCTATCCCTTGTCTTGGTGAACGTCCTCCATATTGTTTTCTCTTCCCCTATCCTGTTTAGAATTTCATCGTTACTGATTTTATCCTCATATCTGCTTTTTAGAAAAGTTGAAGGTAGGAGTTGCGGACAGGTAAATAATGGAAGCCTTAGAAGAATGAGGTAGGAGGAAAGGGTAAGTAACGGGTAAGTTTTAAGTTGAATATGGGAAGAGAAAACAATATGGAGAACTTTGCCCAAGAGAAGGGAATAATTAAGCTGCCCACGTTTTGAGACATGAGGGACTTTTAAAATTAGTATTAGAGGGAAGTGTGAGGGGTATGAACAGAAGAGGGTGGCCAATGATGGAATACGCTAAACAGATTAGGTAGGATGTGTTAGTTATGCGGAAATTAAAACTCTGAAGCAAGATAGGTTAGTATCAGACAGCAACAGAAGTCAAGTTTCTGATAGACAAATGCTAACAATTTAATTTAAAAAAAACGGTTGTAGAATGTGTATATTTGTAATTAAAATTTTATGGACGTAAAGAGTATGAAAAAGAAGCAATTATGGTAGTATTGTAAATACTATGGATTTACGAAATTATTTTAACTTACTGTGACGAAACTGTGATTGGAGGTAACTAATAAACCCGCCGGTTGATGTGACGTTATGTCTAAATAAAAATAATTTATAAAAAGTCAGTAGAATAATACCTTATTAGTGTGTATACAGTTAAAAAATGTAATCCAGAGCATTTACGTGAGTGTTAGTCGCCATTCCGGGGGGCGGGATTATAAATATCTATATGGTCCTGCTTGAGCTTCCGGTGAAAGCATTTCTAATTCTTTACACTAAAAATATTTAATTTATTTGTTCTTTATAGTGATGTGTGTAAGTTTGTAACTGGGACGGGACGCTTCTGTGTGTTGTCGTTCCCTGTCGGCGCCATTGCGCTTAACGAAGAGCGACGCCGCGGCGGCTTGCAATATCAGTAATTAAAAATCTTGCGGCTTGTGTGACGGATGGCGGACCTGATTCGTTCATTTCCCTCCTTACACTTCATCCCCGTGTATCTGTGTTTGTTTCCACCACTACTCCTGCTGCTGCTGTCACGTAATGTCCTCACTCCCTCCCATTACTGATCATGTCCTACGGGTTTAGCCGCAGAGCCACGCTACCAAGGATTGCTTCGAACAAACAATATTACCAATTGGTTATTTCCCTGCATTCTTTCCTCTTTTGATTCCGTCGGCTCGTACCAGTCACTTAAGCATCGGGCCTGATCACATCTGACCGTTACTCGTCCGTGACGGCGCCATATTTTCTTTCTTCACTGCGACCGAATCAAGTCCAGGGAATGGGAATCGAACGTGAGAACTCCGTGTCTTAACCACAAGACCTTTCCCAAGGACTTTTCCGTAGCGTTACCACAGAAGTCGGCTTCCAGCCTCAACCATTGCGCAGCAGACTCACATTCCACGATCAATGCGGATATAAGATCATTTATAAAAATAAAAATAAATGTTTTTATACATGTGTGGGTAGAGATGTGAGCCTTGAATTATTTATTGTCTTATTTTTCTTCATTGGAATAATTTCACATTTCCACACTATTAATTTACATATAGTTTTGCATTTGCTTATGGGCAGAACTAAGGGGAGTCAATAAATCAGAATCCTGGGGAAAACATGCTATTTCCCTAGGGGTGAGGAGGTGGACGACATTGCTCTGCATACTGAGCCTAAAAAAGAATTTGGTCGATTAGCTAATCGTCCCTGAAGGCAACAAAATGTAAATGCTATTTGAAGAATGCAAATGAAATTCTGTATTATGGGGGAATACAAAAAAAAGGTGAACAATTCACGTCGTCGTGGGAATTAGGTAACTGTTTTCAATACAGTGGTTTTAGCTACATTTTAATGTAAAATTAAATGATGATAATCCTCAAATTTTGGATGATAACTTCTCGACTCTAAATATTTTTCGAACGTAATGTTCACGGGTGAAGACAGAATAATTATTCCAATTTTTTTAATAGAACGATACTGCCTTACGTTTTAGATTAATTTACACATGAATTGCAATTATACAGCTGGAATTTTCGACGCTACTTCTTCTGTGAAACCACTAAAATTTTTCTGAAAATAAATATTGCGTAATATACTACTAATTGAATCATTAAATATTTTACTGTATAATGAAAAAATATATATTCGTTTCTAGAACCATGTTTCTTATCCGTGTAATGGAATTTTTTGTCAAGTGTATCAGTGAGAATTTTCGATAAACTTTGTTATGTGTGTATTTTAAACATTATGGACTTTTTGACGTCATTATAAAATTGCAAAGAGGTTAGAGGTTGCCTTTTCCGTTTGAGTGCGCATCACGTAAACTGCTTGAGATTGTGTTGACATCATAGTGAGATGTCTCCGTAATTACGACGAGGAACTGAAGAATAATTTTGGCGTGTATTGGAATCATGATGAGTATCTACAGTAAGAAGAGACTGATATAGTTTAATTAATTAGAGGGAACGGGGAGGCTTGACAACGCGCTCTTAATCACACTGGTGTACAGCGAGCGTGGCCGGGCACCCAGCTACTAACCTCAAGTGGCGTAACAGTTAATTCCTTAACTTGCCATATCAGATATAAACAGTTCTATCAGGTATCCTAAGCAAATATCCTTATCAGCCAGTTGCCTGAAGCCAACATAGTTCATTCCTAGACTTCGTGTCGCCAACTGTAGGACGGCGCCAGTTCCAAAATGGAGAATTTACACCACATTAGAGCAAGAAAAGTTGTGGTGTAGCGGTAGAGCCACGGAGGCCTCGGGGCTCGAATCTCGTCGAGGGCATGGATGTTGTACCTCTGTGTGTGATTCCATATTGAGAAACCCTTACATAGCATCTCAAAGAGTAACGAGAAGTCGTTGGTGACCCCAATCTTTTCATACGACAATAAATAAACTAACAAAAATAAAACAGTGTGATAATGTTACAGGAATTAGAATGCAAAACATTTGCTAACCAGATTGAAGACAGAAAAGCATTACACTTGTTAAATTTAATATGAAAACGAGACCGGAAGAATTTGCTTTTTGTTCACAGGGTGATTCTGAAACGATCAACTCCCTTTATAGCTTAGGAAGGGAAGAAGAAGGCTTGGAAACCGTAATAAATGTCATTGAGAAAGATTTCAATATGAGGATTCATAGAGGGAAAACCAAGGGAATGATTTAGATTTATTGTTGTTTCCATTAATCCTCGATTGAGGAAATAGGATACGTCATACATTAAAAATTAAAAATGAACAAAATAAAGTACATAATTAAAGACAAATAAAGTTAAAATAAATTAGTAAAAGAAAGTGTATCTAGACAAAAGTTAATATAAACACAACACGGACACACACTGGGAAACACAAACAAGCACACACTGAGGAACACGCAATGGAGTTTTAACTACTTGGACCAGGAAACTGTCCTTGCTCCAGGCAATACATGAAACAAACAAACAAAAGAGCAGAAAAAACTGAATAGAAATTTTAAGATAGGTTATGTGCTATTTTATAAGGCAGCTCATTCAACACTTGCAGCAGGAACCTTGGATTTCAGTGTGGGAAACAGTGGAATAAAAAAGGCTGGTTGGATTTGGAAGGAATATTTTGACTGAACATGAGTTTAAGTAAGGCCAAAAAAAGAAAAAAAATAGTGAAACAATAATTTGAAAACAACTACAGGACTCGGTCCTGATGTGCAATCTGAAGAGGGTCCTGATCAGGACAGAAACATGAAGTGTAGTTTGTTATGTTTTCACTAATTTATTGTCCGTTTCTGACGTTATTTAAATTTATATTATACTTACAGACATTAATAACATATTTTGACTGAAGTTAAGGAATTCTGCAACTTGGGAAGCGTCATAACTAGGAGTGGTAGGTGTATAGTAGACACAGGAAAGTAAGGCTATCGCGAAAAAGAGGAATTTACTTACGGATAATATAAATGTGAATATTAGGAAGTCGTTGCTAAAATTTTCGTATAGAGCGTGGCTTTATATGGGTGCGAAACGCGGACGGTAGGAATTGCGGAAAGGAAAAGAATAGAAGCCTCTGAAAAGTGGTGCTATAGGATGATGAGATAGGAGGATAAAATCACTAACGATGAAGTTCTAAGCAGAATAGGAGAAGAGCGAACAATATTCAGGACGTTGACTAGGAGAAGGGATAGATTAAATGGCTACGTTTTTGGTTTTGTAAAATTAGCATTCGAAGGACGTGAACAGAATTTGGAGGGGAAGGATGGAATAGGCAAAGCAGATTAGGCATGATGTGCTAGTTATGCTGAAATGAAAAGATAAGCGCACGATATTGTAGCATGGAGGGTTGCACCAGACAAGTCTTAGGACTGAATAAAACAAGAACAACATCCTTAAGAGCTGTTATTTCACGTCTAATAAAATTACATATCCTCCATATAAAAGGGAGTTTTTAATAATTTTTTTGTAATGAAGTTTGAAATTATTTATTGAGGCTGACTACATTTAATTATGAATTCGAAATTTTAAGAACATTCATATTAAATTTGGTAATAAATCGTGTACAAGTAAACGAGAGTTGTTTAAATATATTATTTTACGTATTGTAAATGAAGCCGTGAGGTCTAGGCGCTTTATCCAAATATTGAAAATAATATCTAGTCTCTATTCCTTTCGAAGTACTTGTTCAAGCCTTGGATCACAGTTTCGGTATTCAACTGAATTGTTTCTACCTTCCTGGTAAAACACCATTACGGTTGAATCCTTTCTTTTCTCGTCATTCGTCCAATAGAGATGGTTCTTCCTCCCCTCTGATTGCTTCGCTCTGAACACTCGCATTTCACCGTCGAGAACTTAAAAGCGGTGACAAGAAAAAAAAATTGGGAGAGAGAATAGTCTAGACGAAAACCTCTGCCGTTCGCCGTTCGACACTTATTTGCAGAGCCACTCCTCTGTAAAATGTTTGCCTTGCTTCGTTTTTGCATTGGAAACATGGCGGGCGACGTTGTGACTCGGTATAACTGTCCTTCTTTATCAGTATGTAAACCCCTTGAAATATTCAACGAAACTGTTAAAATAAGAAGAACAAATTTTAATTTGAAACCTCTTCTGCCATCTTGAATATTCTATGTAAGAAAATCCTTCTATAGTTTCAATTATTCAACTACTTAAATCTTTATTTAAAATTGGCAGTCATTTTACAGGACCTAGTGCATGGCCATATATTAAATGACTGCCGTTTTTAAATAAAGATTTAAATAGTTGAAAATGGAAACTGTGGATGGGTTCTCTTCATATCAATATAAATTAACAGCCTGTTAAATTCATATATAAATAAGTATTGACTACGTTCTGCCTCCGTGTAAGTCAAATCAAAGCCATTGATATTTGCCATTTCCCTCGCTAAAAGCTACATTACATTATTTTAAAAGAAAATTAAATTAAACGACAACGACTCCTGTAATACTGATTTCGACTCCAATATCGGTTGTTTTTTTGTTATTGTTATGTCCTCCATTCCCCTTTCCCATGGATGTTCCCGTAACAAGCTGAATGGGGTTATGATTATACATATACTGTAGCAATTCGTCATTTAATGTACAACATTCCGACAATTACACGGAAATATTCAGATACAGGGGGAATGAGACTTCGGATTTTCCAGGATTAGTCTGGCGCCGTTATGTCGTCTAGTTGTTCGTGTGTATAAACAACGTTAATGGCTGGTCAGCTACCAGAGGACGATGACCTATGGAAACTTCCCTAGGGTCGCTCTTTCCCATCGTTCCCGTTGAGATCTCGCGATCTTGTAAGGATTGGCGTAGAGACGTCCCGTAGAATGGGTGACAGAGATAAACTGGATAGTTTCAAATTAGATGAAAAGAGACGTTAGTAACTCGAATCAGAAAGAGAATGTGGTTAGAGAAGAGAGGAGAAGGGAAGGAATAGTACAGTTAAATTCATATTCTGGAATAAGAAATAGATCCCCAGAAAAGAGAAGAAGGCGCTTTCAGTGACGTATGGACAACTAACCTAAGCCCACCGGAAATTCTACCAGCTTAACCAAAATTCTCGACTTGCCTATTATCGTCTTCGTGGAAGAGAAAAGAAGACTGGGTTTCCTCGACGCATCCACACGTGAAGAAGGAATAAAATCGTCTCAATCTGTGCCTGCAGTGTGCTGAGACAACTGCTTCCCAGCTTTACGCACCGACTTCTCTAACAACACCTAGACTCTCAGACATCGGGCTCAGAACAAAACGGGTTTGTTTTCCGGCTTAACGTAATAAGCCGAGATCTCATGCAAATAAATACCCCGAGTTTACCCATCATCATTTGGTCGTTTATATTCGTAAGCGGGACATATAGACCCATACATATATTATTTATTGAATGAAATATACCAACGTTCAAACTTTATAACAACCTATGATTATAAATAAGTAAAAAACCTTTAGTGTCTTAGTACGATTAATTTACTTACCTTCTTGTTGTCAAAATGCATATTCTAGTTAAACTGATAGAGGGAAGAGATTCAATTAGCATAAAGTGTGTTTATTGAGTTCCGTACAAGTTGTGACGTGGAATTCCATAACTTTAGCTTCCGGAAGAGCAGAATGGTTATTCTTTTCTGAGTGTCCCATGTTTGCCGGAGACGTCGCAGTTAGTTGACTCTGTGATAGGCGAGGCAGAAGGGGACGAACTGACAGCGACGATATTGTATGTTGGCTTTGTAGCGACTGAAGGCAGATGAACGACCGGCGAAGGACGTCGTAAATAGAGGACGACGGCCGCTCGACGCCTATAAGTGTCAGACTGCAGAGCGTCGGGACGCCAGACAACTGTCTCGCAGCTTTACGGCACAATCTCGCCGAGTGAAACATCAAATACATCTTCAGAGAGAAACGTCTCACAGACGGACGGACATTCATATGGACACTGCAACGGCACTTCACGTCACACTCACACACATTGCTTCTTTAATTTTACCAACAGTAGTGGTATGTTTCACTGGGAAGGTAACAAGTTATTGCGCGGAATACTCTTTCATTTGGACACTGGCTGGGTGCCCGGCGGTGCCCGGGAATTAATTTACGTCAGCACACAGCAGTACTTAATTCGACTGTAGCCAGAGCGTCACATTTTTTAAAGTTTTCCTTTTCCCCACCCTGCTCCTACTTTGTGACGTTATAACCGCCACCATGATGACACTGCATCTTAATCGAGTCTAGAAATTAGCAGACTAGGTTCCCTCGACGACCTACCACTAGCTCAAAACTCAAAAGTCACAGAGCTCAGAGCAAAACGGGAAAGTTTTCGGGCTTAACTAAGCACTTATATACAAAACGATACACAGAAACCGTCAATTTTAATCAGAAGATACTTGAACCATCTCTTCGGTCTCATTACAGTGAAATAATTTGTGTAGATACATTAATACATCTTCAAAAAATAAAATTGGCTGTGTGCCTTCCTGGTCTTAACATAACGTGCGTCATTTGCGTGTTCTGTAACTTATACAACATACTACATATTTTTTAACTAATTGAAAGTATCATTAGTTAAATAATATGTTAGTTAAATTAAAGTATTATATCATTTATATATGAATGCATATTCTCTTAGGTCTGGATGGCTTGAAATAATGTATTAATCCTGACGTAGCCTCTTAATTATGATTATGTAGCGTAAAATAACATTTTGTTTTTCGGGGACTTTTAGTTACAGTAAAATCCGTCTCGTGCGCCAGGGTCGCAATTAGGGATCATTTTCATTGTGACTAATAAAAACATTTTGCATTATCGAAACGAACCAATTTAAAAAGGCGTCAGCACCTTCAAATTAAATGTTTGTTAAACTGTAGCATCATTCCATAATAAACAGTAATTTAATGCTATACTTTAACAGGTTGCCTGAAGTTATAATCTATCCTGTTGCAAGTTCTAGTGTCTTTAGGGTAGGACTCTGAAAGGAAGGAAGGACGGACTCTAAATCGTATTTAACGATCGAAACCTTCGCTTGTCTAGAGGACTACAATAAACCAAAATTTCATGGCAATCGGATGAATGGTATAGGAAATCATAAGGGACAAACATGAAGTCGCAGATAACATGATTGTCGTGGGACGTTTGTGAGCTGAGAAGGATGGAAGGAATGATTCTAAATTTTCAAAAGATTGATAAACTCCTTTTTTGAATTGATTAAATACAAAAAAAATTGAGTGAAATCGTATGAATGGTATAGGAAATCCTAAAGGAAACATTATAATAAAAAATAACTCCCAGTGTGTTTTTGCTATTCCGGGCACGTGGTATGCTATTAAAAGGGAGTTTCCTGTTTCAGGATCACCCTCTTGTAACTAATTAATCCCCCTCCCCTCCCAAAAGACTATCTTTGTACCTTTGTAATGGTTATGTGTTATGCAACATTTTATTATATTTCTATCGTTACACCTAGATATCGATGTGAATGGTTATTGCATAAATGAAACTAATGTTTTTAACAACTTTTTAAATGAAAAAAGTAATGAAAATTATGTTTAGAAATTGATCCTTGAACCCCAGAAATCAGGCTCCACTTGTTATTAAATCGATGATTTGGCTCAAAAAACAATAACGACGAATATTTTTTGAAACATTAATTAAATTTCGGTATAATTGGGTATGGGGCAAGGGGAATAAGGAAAATTATTTCTAGCCTGTTACCAGAACACAATATTTTTATGTTGTTGTTGTGGTATTCAGTCCTAAGACTGGTTTGATGCAACCCTTCATGCTAACCTATGTTGCGCTAGCCTTTTCATTTCCTCAACCCACATCCTCCTAAATCTGATTAGCGAATTCCATCCTTGGACTCCCTCTTCTGTTCTTACCTCCACAAAAAATTCCCGTCTGATGCTAACTTTACAACACCCTCGTGATTGAAAACGTGGCCTAGTTTTCTAAATAATTTAAAACAAAATTTTATATTTGTTTGTGTTTCGTCGCTGAAAACAATGATATAAAAAATTCCGTTCCTGGTTGGAGCAGATTAGATAACTTTTGCCAAGTTCAAACGTACATCACCCGGAAACAAAATTAATTTCAACTGGAAATTGTAGTTGGTGAATTATAAATGACTCGATCCGATTACATAAATAAATAAATAATTGTCTTCTGCGTATCGTCCGCCAGCTGCCGATGAACACAGTTAAAGGTATCTGTCCATTTAGCGAAATGCAATCGTTTATCTTCAATTATTCATAGACGCGTTTGCTAATGGACTCGCCTCCCTTCATGACAACTAGCTAATGTTTCAATAGGTTTTTTTTGACAAATAAAATATGGCTATTTGTTATTTGAAGATCACGTAATGCTCGGCAATTTTAATTTAAAATAATAATGTTTGATAGGGTCGTGTCGATGTTGCAATTGGCACATTTTCTGCTGAAGACGTGAAAGTTTGCTTATAATGGCGAAAGACGGTTTGCCAGCCTTCACATCACATCAAAACTAATACAGTATGCACAGTAAAACTCTACAGTTAAGAGGTTCATAAATAAATTTTCGTCCTCCTCTTGAAATCAATACAAGCACATCGACGGTCACTCTTAGTGCCCTAATTATCAAGTTGTACGCCGTTATATCTTATCGGGTGGTTAGATTTGTAGCCGTCGGTTTCCTAAACTACTTTATTAATAATCTTTTTCCACTTATAATCACTGTCAAATGTAGGAAATTAATGCGGTAATTACAACATAGTTTTCTGACTTTAAAATTTACAATAAATAAAAAGACGACCAATAAGTCTGCACTATTTGTTGAAGAACGACGTTCCGTCTCCTTTTTGAGACTTCCTCGGGCGATCATCAGGGTCTGGAGATGGTCCGCGACACTAAATTCCTCATATGTAACTCTTCACATGTAAATTCAATCATCTTTTCGGCTGAGGGAGTCACGGAGTATATGTGAAGAATTACTAAATTGTACGCCTGAGGAAGTCTCCAAAAGGAGAAGAAACGTCTTTTTTGAATGAAAAATGATAAATTGATATGCTGACTTAATGGCCGTCTTTTTATTTAATGCGGTAATTGTTCTCCCACTCACAAGAAAATTTTATCCTCTTATGAATTTCATTCATAGCTTCCAAAAATGTTTCAACTTCGTCTTTCAGCATTATGATGGCCAACACATCATCAACACATCTGAGGAGTACCACGGGTGTTGTGCCAGTTTTTTTGGACGCCACACTTAATAACACGGTTCATGAATATTCCTGAATTGTTAATATCCTCCCAATTTCACTCCAGTTTATAGAATTCACCTTGGTAAATAAAGTAACCATTACTTAAACACAATTCCAAACTATCCTGTATTTTTTTTATTTTAATGTATTGAAATTATATTGTTTTCCGTTTAGTATTTTATATTTTTCAATGAATTATTGTTGTTAGAGGAGCATGTCCTCTTTCCTCTGGCTTAAAGCAGCAGATTTTTACTTGGACATAGTGATTTAGTGGGACATCACGAGATTTAACAGAACCGTTAGTTCCCCGAAGAAATATGGAGGACTCGGAGCGACGAACCGCACAAAGTTGGTCTTCCCCTCTCTTTTTTTGTGTGCGTGAGCACGTGTGTGTGTGTGTTTGTGGTTCCTCCTAATTGGCGCGTGTAGTGATTTGTCCCCCCTGTGAAGCGGTAACCTTGTGAAAAGTTTGGCCTCTAATGGATCCCCTGGAGACCATCTGCCTGAGAGAAGATAATGGGTGTCGTGGTTTTTACCGCCGCGTCCGTCGTCCGACGATTCCCTCCGTTCCTTGCCTGCACAATGGCGTGATAAACCTGCAAGAACATGCCATTGTTCCCCCGCTTCGCAGTCCCATTGTTAATTAAAGATGCGGGTGCCATCGTGGTTGGCTCCGGGCACAACACCTTGCTCATCTCTGCGTCACTTTTTGTGCAAGATTATTCTTGCACAGTTTCATGGGTCCGGACGTGAAGAAACAGAGTTCACACAACCAAATCTGACACCAAACCAAAAGAATAGCTTCAAACGAAATACAGTTTTCGATACATAAATACAGCAAGTACACAATTATTCTCGCGAAATATTTGTCATGTAAATTATTGATATTCCAATAAATAAATTATATTCAGAGCTTTTTATGTATTAAAAGCACGCGAATTATGTCTGTGATGCATTTTTTTTGTATGCGTGGCAGCAGTGTCTCCCTCCCTTCAGTTTTATGGAAGGGGTTTTTACGAACAATGAGCGTCTTCCGTATCTAATTCGGAAAGGATTTCCCTCTGGAAGTTTGGCGTGAAAAATTAGAAATGGCTACTGTCCGGTACTTGGACAAAACATATGTGCGATGGCATCCGCCAGAATCTGCGACTGAAAATTTTCTTATTGTTCAAATGCATGCGAATGGGTCCTCCTTTACCACGTTCATGCCATTTATTATGTTTTCCGAGCCTTATTCCGTCTCCCCTAACACCAGAATATTTTATTTATTCTCATTGCAGTTTTACTTTCTTTCTATATTCATTTTTAAGTTTTAAGCGGTTGCTTCGGGAGACAGTTCGTAATTTTTAGAATTTATGATTCATAACGCTAAGTTAGGAAAATCCTCGTTTCTCGTGTGCCTGCGACGTTACCTTGTACATTAAAGTTTTCCAGTGAGTATAAGGTCCGACATGATATTATGACATTACTTTTAGCGTCATGTGTGACGTATTCCAGTTGCTGTATCAAACTCGCCTTACTTTCGCCCATAAATGGTGGCTAAAGCGGGCTATTAAATGATTTGGTGAGATGCGGATTTACGTGAGATATTCAATAAAAATGACCTACGAGTTTTACGTAAAAGGGGGGAACTGCTATGAAGTGAAGTCATGCTGAAGCCCTCCGGCTGTTGTTTTGACGAGGCAGTGGAAACTTACAGAATGAAGAGGTATATATTTTTACTAATATTGCCTGCTTGAATTTGTTCATCGACAAACAGTCCTTATCGGTTTCTAAGCACAACGAGGAAAGATGCTGCTTTATTTCTAAAAATTGAAAAGGGATAACGGATAATGGATAACGGAAAGTACTGAATGCGTTATTGCAAATATGGAAATAAAGGGTGAGGTGATGGGGAGAGAAGATAAAAGGTTGCAGGGGATTGTGTGTGTGTGAGGCATGTTTGCACACGCGTCTTATCCAGAGACCGTGGAAATCCATAAATTAGCGTGGAAGCAGCTGGAAGGGGTGCGCCGCCGTGTAACTGATATGGCGGTCATTGTTTATGGCAGGGCTCGTCGTAAATTGACACCACGTCCCACCTCTGCGCGCTGTCAGTTGTGACAGGTCCACGGTAGCGACCAAAGCGTGCCACTGGCCCGTGAAATCGGCCACAATCGAGGAGAGGAGAGAGGAGAGAGAGGGTCACCACCACCACTCAGCTGCCAGCAGCAAAGTCCTCGTGCCAAAGTATACTTCTACCATTCCTCTTTGATTTAAGTTGTAAATCTGGATCTGTCGCTATAATTGCCAGGGGGAAGGGA
The DNA here is from genome assembly GCA_034510155.1 of Eucriotettix oculatus. NCBI lineage: Eukaryota > Metazoa > Arthropoda > Insecta > Orthoptera > Tetrigidae > Eucriotettix > Eucriotettix oculatus. The sequence goes on from CM067379.1 coordinate 15,648,271, forward strand.
AAATGGAGAAAATATGCTGAGCAGATATCTCAGGGAAACACTTGCATGTAAAGAGGTCCTGATACTGTAAGAAAAGGACGCGTTCACGGTTTGCACAAGTAAAGTCATAATTATCAAGTCCCTTCCTTCTCAAACCACGCCGTTGTGTCCATAAACTGACTTCCACTCTTCTCTGCTACTCTCTCACCTTCATCTCATTTCTGTCTTTCATCGTCTGAACAGTTTCGATCCCTGAATCTGGTCAAAACAGGAAGCTCTTAAGATGCGGTTTACAACCTTCTGTTATTTTGGAATACGCAACTTGATAATAGCAATAACAGCGAACCTTATAGTACCTGTTCTGCTTTCAAGGAACCATCTTGTAACCCTTCTGTATGTAACGGTAAAACATAGCTTAGTCCGGAATTTGTCGGAACGAAGTTAAAGGGAGTCGGCTTGAGAGAACTTGGATAATGCTGCAAACAGGGTAATGAAACCTAGACACTTTGGCGCCGGTCTGGGTTTTCCTGAAATCATCGAGACTCCGTGACAGCTGGCTGTGACGAGGTCTGGTATTTTACCCCCCCCCCCCCACAAAATGCCTCGCCACCGAAGGAAATTAAATAATTATGTGGAGGAAATGTTATTAAAAAATGACGCAAATTTATTATTGGGCACTAATAATTGGTGACGAGTAATTGGCAATAGACTTGGAGTGTTATTGAGGCAGAACCTACCCGGTGTTTCAGGTAAAGAGATGCAGGGAAAACACTAGAAAACCTGCATCGGGTAGGTCGGGCTATTGGGTACTATTCTCACGCCCTTCCGAATCACGGGAGACGAGTTTGTAATTACCCTGTTTGTTTCCTTACCGCAGATTTCCTTGTACTGCCAACTGCGAGCTGGAGTTTTGTTTTTAAACCTGCTTTTATGAGATGTTTATAATTGTTAGTTTTTTAAGTAATTTAATTTTTGTAAATATTGCATCATGCATATATTATTAATCGCGGGAAAGCCGGCTTCATAAAAGAATTTGGTTAGTAAATTTTATCATATCCATTAATAAATGTAAGGATAATTCATTTCTCCTTCCTTAATGAACTTAATAAAACCCCACATATTAATTTCAATTGTTCGTTATACTATTCTTAACAGGGAACTACGATAATGCAATTATTTTCTTTAACATGCGACATAATTATTTTACCAATATACTGTGGATTAAAAGTATATAATAAATGATATAATTAACTTCTTTGTCCGTATTTTTATAATTTAAATATGAAATATCTCATTTGAGACTTCTTCAGGTAAAACTTTAGATGTACATGGAACCTCACTCGGTCGACCGAAGGAGTCATGGAGTGAGGTTCCATGTACAGCTAAAGTTTTTACCTGAAGAAGTCTCAAATGAGAGACGAAACGTCGTAATATTTCATATTTAAATTATAAAAACAGTGGAAACGGGCTAATTAAATCGTTTATTATATATTTAATTGTCAGAATAATTATTTAACTAAAAGTGTACAAGCCCACAGAAATGAGGGAAACGTTGCAATACAGTCGTAGTTGCAGGACATGCCATTGCCATGGCTGCCTTTCTAGGGCAAAATCTCTCACACCAACTCTCCGGTACACTGACTTTGGTTCAATGAAATGTGGTTAAGTAGCAGTAATGATCAGTCATCATCATAAATGTCACATTTTTCTCGTTTGCTTCTAATCAACCCAACTGGCAATTATAGAAAATAAATGGAGACGTTGAACCACGATACGAACAAGGAATTTACACAGAAACTTATCAGTCCTCGGGAGTGTCGTGGACGTTATCTCTGCTGCTCAGATTCCAGTCTCTTCTTCCTAACACAGCTTATTTTAAAACAAACATGTCCGTACTTATCCGCTAAGGGAAATATATAGTATTTGAAATTATAGTCACGTCAACAGTAGGCGAGGGAAATATTATTTAGAAGGAACATTTAATTTTTGCGAAATACAATTGAGGATACCGAAATAAAAATAATCATTAATGGGCAAAGGACACAATTGTCACTGTTATTTTTGTCAATTTTTTTTAAAAAAATTATATATACATATATAACTTACTTGATATGTTACGTCTTTAACGACAGGGTCAATTATGTTTCGTCAATTTCTTTTAGGTAAACGTATTTATAATGCTTCTATATTTATCGCAGATTATACTAAAACATTTTAACACAGCTTGAACCTATTCAATCATTTCAAACTTTATTATTTTACGTTAATACAATTTCATACCACAAAAAGTAAAACATCGATTCCTCCAAAGATGCTCTTCTCTCCTCCACAAAGACATTACTTCTCAGCCTCCCAAAGATAACAACCATCTCTTATTATTATTATTATTATTATTATTATTACTGTCCTTTATTCGTTCTGCAAACGCCTGTCACATTTTAAAAGTTGATTTAATTCTTTGATTTATAAAAAAGAAAATCACCCACAACCAATAACAGTGTAGTAAACAAATACTTGAAATTAATTAATTAATTGAGCTGTGTGCCAATTATGGCGCTAGGGTAATTGTTTAGGTCATATAATAATTTTAATGTTGTTAAATAATTTTTACAAACGAAATGAGTGTTAGAACCGTGTAACCTGTTATATTCGTCAAACAAAACATGCGTTTCAAACCAGAATTGTGCAACATTTTGAAAATTACCTTTGGATAAATAATCCTTTTTAAAAAATATATTAATTATCGCAGGAAAATTACTGTATTTATTTTCCTCGTTTGATGAGCGGAATACTTCATGTTTCATCAAATAGAAATTGAATAACTGTAAAAAAAAACAGATACACAAAATATAAACTCCATACTCGTATCAGTATTATAATGACGTAAATTTGCAAATTTTTGTTTTGACCTGTTTGATTGCCATTATTTTCCCTCACTTTCGTCCGTCCCTGGAAGTTCTCTAAGGACTCTAAACGTTTCCAATGATTAAAATTTTAATTCTTTTACAAGTACGGGACCACGCTATAATAAACTTCTTTACGTTATTAATGGGAAATAAATTACGTCTTAACATAAGTTATATAATTATTTGTTTGAAACGTTTTGTTTGATAATTATAATAGGCGTTGTAATAAACTTCTTACTTTTGGCCAGTATATTGTTATTTGTGTAACATAGAAATGTAGTGGTTTTGAATAAGGGAGGGTCGATGATGAAATGGAATAAAACAAGCTGTGTGTGAGTGTGGATATATTAACGCAATTATTTTTTTATTTAAAAGGGTGTGCATGGACGTTTGAAATCAAAATAATAATTTCCTTAATAATTTACACAAAATTGAAATTTCTCCCGACGTTTCGACGGCGCAGTGGTACCATTTTCAGGTGGTGTAGAGGAGAGTCCTAAGACTCTTCCAGGAACTATGAATAACCTACAATTATTAATAACACTTTTCCTCGCCGCTTCACAATTCGATTTTCTCGTAGCAGGTTTGAATTTTTTATTTTCACTTAAGTCGACGCAAAATGATTCCTTAGTAAGAAAGTGAACGGAGTCTTTTATGAGGATAAATTCCCAAGGTACAATTTTTTTTTCACCCCCCGTCGTAATTTTGGGCCGGTCGCCCGCGGGAGTATTCATTCTCAGGGATGCTGCTGTGTGGCGGCAATTTATCATCTCTCTCTCTCGTGTTCCATCTTGTCACGCGGCTGATGGGACAGGGATCCTCCGCAAGGATAAGGTGCGGCACGTAATAACACTGTCACCCTCAGCCATCAGGATATATGTACAGACAGAGAAACTACTTGACAAGTATTCAAAGCAACACGAAGGAAATAGACGTTGTAACATTTCATAACTGTGTTTGAATAACCACTCAAGTCTATTTTATTCTCTACTCACACCATCAGGAGCTTTCAATTTGCGCCATAGTCGTTAAAACGGGATGTTGAATTTAAATTCATTATAAAATATTAAATGTAATTTCTCAATTGTGGTGATTCATGACCCTTACATTCATCGGGTAAAGCAAAAATAATTTAGTTTTTGTTATTTGCGTACACAGGACGGAAAACGAGAATGGTTTGGTGAGGCCGAGTAGGCGGGAAACGTCACCGTCTACAACATTGTTGATTGCCTGGAGTGCATTGTAGATTCAACAGTTGGTTCGGGGAGCTCTCCTGAGAAGGTCGGGGCGAGAGAGAGAGAGAGAGCAGTGGAGGAAACAATATGCAGAAAAGTTAATTTCGCCATTGTTCGAGAAAGAAGATTTTGTTTTGTAGTACGGAAAACAAAAAGAGGACATTTTGATAGAGATTTAAGCTGAAGAAGAGGCGCTAGAGGAGACGAAGGAACATCCTGCACGGCAAACCAGGAACGACGTCACCAGGCCATTGTTAACATCTGGTAACGGCATTTTAACCCGGTTTTCCACTTAAACCATTCTCGTTGATTCGCGATTTTTAATACAATTATATCGTTGTTCGTCACCCGCGTTCCCGGGAGCAGCCGCCATTTAGAAGCTGCGTAGATTATTCTTTTTGCTTTACCGACTCAGCCAATTTGATTAAATTTTACTCGTAAATTTATATTTTCACTAAAATTTAATTTGAGTTAGATTTCTTCTGGAAATTTGATAACGTAATATTATAATTAAATGGAATATTCAAATTAAATACATTTTTATTATTATTTAACAATTTGATTGTACAAAAATATTTTTGTTGGTGTAAGCAAACGAACGCCAAAAAATTAATCAACTCATTTAATTTTTCTTTTCTAACTTTGTAAAATATGTTAAGTCAAGATATAAATCGTAGTGATTTTAAAAATCATAGTACCGCAAATTCATTCAGAAATTATTTAGTAGGATGTGGAAGATAAAGTAACGAAAAAATTATTTTACAATATAATTACATGATTGCATATTTATATAGTGCGAATTTAGTTATTATAATAGTGAATAATTACAAATAAAATTATTCAAATTGAAATATGTATTTCACACACTGTGAAAAGAAAAACCTGAAGAACTGGCGAAAATGCGCCGAAACGTTGTTTGATTAAAAATAAAAGGACTGTCTGAAAAGAAACCGGTCGACAATTATTTCATTTTAATATGTGTAACTATCTTAATGTAACAAACTAAATGTAACTAAAATGTTACCATTGATGGATTAGACAGATTGTGCGATTTATTAGTCAAATGAAATGTAAGAATCTAACTCAACTACTCAAATGTAACCAAATGAATGTGACATTAATGTCTTCATAAATTGTTTGATTTATAAGTTAAGTTTAATGTAACACTCTAAATGTAACAAAAATGTTATGGTCGTTATTTAGTGGTCTAAAGCACGGCGGTAGTGATACCACCTTAAAAATAAAAAATTCAATCATTTTTTATAATAAATTAAATATCAGAGTTTTATTTTGTTATATATAAATATTTATTTGATATTTTAATTATATAGTTACATATTTATATGAAAAGAATTTAGTTATTGTAAGAAGTGATGATGTTACCCCAGCAAGCTATTATTTTTTTTTTCGAATCAGAGCTCGTAGTTTATATGGAAAATAGCCTCATTAGAGGGTCCTGATACAGGTATTTGGTCCGTAAAGGGCTCCCATATTCCGATCAGCAATGCATTGTTTTGAACAGACTCGAGCCCTCTCCATCCCCTATCGTGGTTTTATTTCCCAGTATTTTTTGTTTTGTTGTTGTATGTAGTAGGGAGCCGCAACTACGCGCACCGCATCCAGGTGACGACTGCCATGGAAATCCACGTCAGCTAAGCTCCACTCGACATCTTTTTTTTTATCTATAAATATTCATGTCGGCGGCCACAAATTGGTGCAGCCGCCATTGTTTTGCCCCGTAATTCTACCTGCGCATTAAATCCGATATCCTGTAATTCCGGGGCACAAACGGGGCGGAATCATTTTTGTCCGTGAGGTTTCGACCTTACGACCCGTCCGCGTCGTAAAACAGTGCAACTTTGCAGTCGGGTTAATCTTTATAGGCGATCCGAGCCAACAATTAATGCGGCACTCACGACCGTGGCCATTGTTGTAATTGGGAATGAAGACGTACAGTAACAACAAGGCGCGCGCGGGGGGCAACGGACTTTATCGCGTTAGTTACCTGTAATCGGAGTAATTTACAAGCATTTTAATGTGCGGAGTAAACCCACGTGAGCGCGTGTCTCCCCGGGCGCACTGATACCGATCGGACATTACGTGCGGCAGGAGCTTGTAAATCACTTGCTCGACTAACAAACCTTCGTAGCTTAATTTTATTTCAACTCCGAGAAAAAAAATAATGTGACGTGTATGGTACTAGCAGAAATCAAGAACGTATTTAGACAAGGACACAGACTTTCTTCTATATAGAACAGTCGATGAAGAAATTTGAAACCGAATGTAGAAAAGGAATCATACTGCAAGGAGAAAAAATAAAAACTCTAAGGTTAGCCGATGATATTGTACAGTTAGGGAAGTCAGAGTTTCATGAATACGCGACTAGAAATCGTTCAGCTCTAAGGTCGGACAAGCATCGCCTTGCTCTACACCAGAAAAGTATTCACAATACCCCCGGGGATAATTTTATACAACAGCCTTCCTTCCTTCCGCCAGAGGTTAAAAATAGTACCTACAAAAGCTTCGTGAAGCAGAGTAAAACTATTCTTTTAAATGGCGCGTTTTACTCGGTACAGGATTTTCTTAATCGTCCTTCTAGTATTTAAATCAAGGTTCCTGCTGCAAGTGTTGAATGAGCTGCCTTATAAAATAGCACATCACATATCTTAAAATTTCTATTCAGTTTTTTCTGCTCTTTTGTTTGTTTGTTTCATGTATTGCCTGGAGCTACGACAGAGGGAAGGACAGTTTCCTGGTCCAAGTAGTTAAAACTCCATTGCGTGTTCCTCAGTGTGTGCTTGTTTGTGTTTCCCAGTGTGTGTCCGTGTTGTGTTTATATTGACTTTTGTCTATATACACTTTCTTTTACTAATTTATTTTAAGTTTATTTGTCTTTAATTATGTACTTTATTTTGTTCATTTTTAATTTTTAATGTATGACGTATCCTATTTCCTCAATCGAGGATTAATGGAAACAACAATAAATCTAAATCTAAGAAGATTCGGAAAACGTAATAAATGGCATGAACGTGGTCCTGGAGGAAGAGTTCAATATTTAATATTGATAGTTTTATTACGTTACAATGGGTGAGCCCGGTGGCAACATACATTTAATATTCCAATAAAGGAATATAAGTTAAAGAAAAAAAATTATACAAATATAAACAAACATTCAATACACTAATTCTTTAACACTAATTATAAGCCTGAATAAATTAAGTTAAAGCATTAAACCAAGCATTAATAGGGGGAAAACCAAGGTAATAGAGTGTAATGTAGTAAACAGTGGAATAACAAAGGTTGTTAAATTGGAAAGGGATATTTTGTGGGAGGTTAGGGAATTCTGCTACTTGGGAAGCGTAATAACTAGAGTAGGATTGCACAGGCAAGGAAAAGGAATTTACTTACGGCAAATATAAGTGTCAAGATTGAGAAATCATTGTTAAAAATGGAGTTTGGTGTTATATGGGTGCGAAACGTGAACGGTAGGATTTGCAGAAAGGAAAAGCATACAACCTTTTGAAATGTGGTGCTATAGGAGAATGAGATGGATGGATAGGGTAACTAAAGAGGAAGTTCTAAGGAGAATAGGGGAAGAGAAAGCAATTGGAGGACGTCGACCAAGGGAAGGGACAGATTAATAGGCCACGTATTAAGACATGAAGGTCTTGTAAAGTTAGCAGAAGAGTCTGGCCAAGGATGGAATACGCTAAGAACATTATGAAGGATTTGGGATGTGATAGTTATGCGGAAATGAAAATGGTTCCATCAGACCAGCCGTAGGAATGAATACCACATAGAAACAACCTTGCATCAGCAATATATTTTGCAGTTTAAATTTTCATTCTTACAATTTCAGCTACAAAACTTGATGATACCCTCGTTGAAAACGTAGGTCTATATAAAATATATTCATTATGATCCGTAAATTGAATCGACGGTGTAGCTCAGTGGTTAAGGCCACTACGAACAATTTGGTTAACCCAGATACAGTAACCGACTCTTATTTCTCAATTTATAATTTGTTTTAAATATTACAGTACTTTGGTTTTCATTGGCTGTGGGTCAAGTTTTTATTGTAATACATGAAAAGGACCTTCAATATTTTTATTTGTATTTTATATAATTTTATTTTAACACACGTGTCACAGAGATGGATAGTGAAAATTCGGGACGGGAAGTCACCGTGTTTGAAAACAGGCCAGGTTTATTGACGCTACTGTGTGCAGTTCCAGAAGGACCGCAACAAGTCAATTTTGTGTCCTGCATTTGGCAATGGAAATGGTATTAAGGAATAAAAGTGAACGTAGGGACGTACGACAGTCACAACTGTAACGGACCTTGTTATTTCATATATTTTGTGGAACTGGTTCTTGAAGGACCCAAAGTGTGGGTAACACACGCCGGTTTTAGAACACATCGATGGCAGTCAGACGCGTCTTTAGAGTGCAGCCGTGCAGAGTCCTGATATGGCTCCAGCTGCCTTCACCGACGTTTTTTATTGTGTCCCGTCAGGCTCAATGAATCCCTCAGGCTAATTCCTCGTGTGGTTGAGGTATTGCGTCCTTAAACTGGTCTGATGCAACTCTCCATTCTGTTCAAAGTTTTTCATTTTCACATAGATGCCACATACCATATCCTCCCTAATGTGCTCAGCGTATTACATCCTTTGCCTCCCTCTTCTGTTCTTACACCACACACTTCCCTCTAATGTTAAATTTACAAGGCCGTCATGTCTCAGAACGTGAGATATTATAATTAAATCTATTTATTTCAAGAAAATTAACTTTCAACTTCTCTTCGACGCGGTACTTTGGGACTATTTGTTGCAAGGCATGCGGCAAGACTTTTCCTGAGATTTGTTATTTACGTATAAAGTGTGTAATTGCAGTTGCAGTTGCCGGTGGAGTCGCCGCCGCCGCCCACTTCCTCTGGCTTTCTCCCCGTGGGATCCTGTGGTCGGATCTGACCTTCGCTAAAACAATGATCACGCAATCCATTGTTCCCAATCCACCGAGCACTCCGTCTACTTCGCGAGCACGACACACGCACGACACAAGGATCTTTTCGTGGTTGTAGTTGGTAATCACGACGGTCGATCGAAAAGGCAACAGGTTCCCGCCGCAGGTTTTTATGTGAATGGCGAAGTAGGTCAACTCTACTCAAGGTAACTCCTCGACAGGACGGAGAAGACGGACGGTGGATCGGGATCCCGTCAAATTCGGATGACTTGAGGTGTGAGATTTAGAGCGAGGATGGAACTTTAAAATTGCTGCAAGTGATTTGGATGCAATTGGTACGAATAGAAAATGCTTCCATTGTTCCAAAACCGGAATGACTTACGAAAAGCGGGATTGGAGATGTTAATTGTCTTTTTTTTCCTCTAAATCAGAAAATGAAAGTCCAGATAAATGGCGCCTCTGATATTTGATGTATAGTCCATATGCCGAAGCTCACCAAAAATAGCCGTGATGGCAGGAGACAGAGAACAAGACCGTTTCGTCTGTTTCTTTTTTTGGTTTGTGTGTTCGTGGCTGGCTGGCGTCAAGTTGTACTAAATGTCTTGGCGCTTCCAGCATGATTCGCACCAACAGCGACAAAAAACCAAAACGAAACATCTGCAAGGCAAGGAAGAGAAGGAATAACACTGAGTAAGCAAGCGAAATATCTCTGACGGCAGCCGGTTATTTAGGGAACTCGTTGATGTCCTCAGGACAATTGCTGCCGCAGCTGTTATCTCAATCACCACAACGAGAATAATCACGGTAAACGTCAAACGCCATCTAGTGATCCTCAAGGTCGCAGACACCGCTTGATGAAGGCGCTGTGGATTCTCCAACTGAACCTGGCTCAGGAAATTCAATCAAGAGCAACTCTTTCGTTGCCGTAATTTATGTATAAAATACTAATTTTATACATTAAAAAATAAGATGAATAAATAAATAATTTTATAAATATATAAGAGTGAACGTACAGAAGAAAAGATGATAATAGAGAGAGAAATTTGCCTTTGAAAATTAATATTCTGGTCGAGTGGAATAAGACTCAGTCTGTCCTCAACCAGTGCATGACAAAGACCTATTTGTAATGTTTATATCTTACAATTTAAAATGGCCATGGCCGAAAGCTCCACAAATAAAATGCATATAAATTCAACGAAGAGTAAGGCAATCGTTTTTACAACAACAAAAAAAGGAGAGAAATGTTCCTCCAGTTCGATATAAAATTGGGAACGAAGTAGTAACGAGTCAAACAACTGTAAATATTTTGGGATCACTATAAAGTAATATTTAAATTGGGGAAATCAAGTGAGCGAGGTCCATGGGCAAGTAAGGGGCGGAGGACGACGCTTCACTTTGTTAACACGGTCTTGAGGAAAAGCACGAGGAAAACCAAGATTTTTGTTTACAGAACGCTTGGTCAAGGGACCAACATAGAAATAAAGGGGAAAAAAATACAAATGCGGGCTGAAAAAAAAGTTTGGGGATCGATTCGCGAACAATCCTCATGAGAAACTTAAGTGAGCAGTTATACGTATATATTTTCTAAACAAAGCATTAAAATAATGAAGTGCAGTGAAATTATTTCTGTGTGGTTGCTGACTTCTCATTTTCTTTCAGGCCAAAATCTCATAAGACAGTACGAAATAGTTTCTGAGTTTAAATGGTATCAGTAATTTATTGTATTTGTATTCTATTGTGCATATGTTGTATATAGCCACCACCGGGAAAATGTTAAGCGACGTTTCATCTCCATTTTGAAACTGGTTCAGGCTTACTGCAAATATAATATTACAAGAAATTAAATTGATATATATTGTAACATGAAAAGTTACACTTAACAATGCAGGTCAGCTTGTGAGTTGAAATTGTTGAGGAACTGACACAACGTGGGCCAACAATGTAGTCTGGCGAGACTTTGGGAGTCGTCATGGGGTAGTGGAAGGAGCAGGTTGTGTCGGCGGGACGACGAGAGAATGACCACGCCCTGCAGATATAATTTTTTCTCATGCTCTGATTGGAATTAAAACTATTAAAATCATCTTTTGGTATTTTTTTGTGAAAAATACCTGGCGCCCTAAAGGAATTAAGAAATCCTCGAATACGGAGGAACGCGGAATCCGCTACAGTATATAACAACGTGGTTGAAAACCTCCAAATTTAGCAATTCATCCTAATTACTCCTTGACTCCCTCGACCGATAAGATTATTGAATTTACATGTGACGAGTTTGGTGTCGCACATGGACCATCTCCAGCCCCTGGAGGAAGCGAACATTGAAAGACTGTCTCCTGCCTCCAAAAGGAAGCCCAGGAGACAAGAATAGAGCAATGGCTGACCTCCACGCATCTTTACTGGTAGAACTTATGCAGGGAGAGCGTCTGCATAATACACAGTCTGCTCTACAGACCCCCTGCAAAAAAATATACTTCCATATTTGATGTATATATATATATATATATATTATAAAAAATGTTAAAAAAAATCTCAGTCTGTAATGTAATGTAAAAGAAGATGGAAGCAGCTATGACTTAACATAGTTTTCCTCTCCCTTCTCTTTCTTCCCTTCCATATTCCGCCAGCTGTGATCTCACAGCACTTTCCCTTCAATCCTCCTACTCCCATTCACCCTATACCCTTCTGTTTTTAGTTTTAGTTTATTAGTTTTATTATTGTTTAAGAAAATAATTATTTATAAAATAAAATAGAATAAATCTGTAAGACAAACATTGTAAGAAATTAAAATAAGGCCTGTTATAGATACTCAAGAAAACAGGCTATTAGTGTAATTAGTGAATAAAAAAATGTCATTTTTAACGTTGATTGCGTGAGGGTTGCACAGCCTGATTTCACTCATAATTCTCGAGAAGTAATTATTTTCTTCGTCTAAAATTTCCACATTTTGCCAATCGAAATTGCGGGTTTTAATATGTAGAAGCCTCAAAGTGGAGATGAAACGTCGCTTTTGTAAATAAATAATGATATATTTAATGCTTTAAAGTCATAAAAGTTTGTTGTAATAATGATGATAATATTCGAGCCCTCTGAGCAATAACGACAATCAGTAAGCATTACTCCAGTAGGAGATGTCGGGAGGCTGGATTTGCCTCCTCTGGAGCCGAGACTGTTGACCACCGATGTCTCCGGCGATGACCTTAAGCTCGTCGGCATTGTACGCATGCGACGCTGATGATGATGACTGTTATCGGGAGACTTCCGTGCAGATAGAAGGAGGTCGGGGCGAGTTGTGGGCTCGGCCGCCAGAGGCGCTGCCTCCACGTAAATAGAATCGACCGAGGAGGCTCAGTCGTGCCTCTGGGATGGTGCGAGGAGGGAGTTAGTGCAGTGCAACATGCTCAAGATACAGATGCTCGAGCATCTCGTCGGCGACGAGTCAGGGTGAGTCTGGGACAACAACAACAACATCCTCGTCCTGTCAGTGTCGTACCCTGGTGAAACACTCTAATTATAGTTATTCTCTGCATGAGCATTAAATCAACCCTCTTTATTGGGGGGGAGGGAGGATAATTTTTGTTTCAAATGCCCTAGAAACTTATACACCAAATTACGAAGTTTACTTAATTAAATAAAAATATCTAGCAATTTTATTACTATAAACGATTTTATTGCAGCATGGAATATAAACTCATGCATAAACGTCAATATATTTCTTTCTCTGATATTCTGAAAACGTTTCCCAACAACAACAGACTTGGCCACTTGTTAAACAAGTGGTCTTGCTCATAAGAAATTTCAAAATGTGAGGAAAATATTTTTCAAAAAAATACACGCTCGTTGATAGTGACACAACTTTTCTTGTTTTTCAGTTAACTTGAGTTGTAATTTGATTACTGACCTTATCAGAGTCGGAGACCTCAAAAAGTCGTGAAATTCGGGTCGAAACGTCGTACAAGAACAGAAATAAATAGTGCGTTGCTGACCTGTTGGCTGATTTAACCATCACTTTTCTTCGTCGTCGTCGTCAAATAAAAGTTTAACCCAGAAAAAAAAGCTCTTAAAAGTATATGTAGCGGGAGCTGTTTACTGTCATATCCGAAACGTGTAACTCCGCGGGTAGAAAAATAAATTACTCAGCGCGTCAGTGTTGTTTACAGGACGACTTCAGTGACGACAAAAATGTTCTCTGGATGTTTCCGTCTTCCTAAAACAGGTGTTACACTACGCTATACATAAAATATCGGTGAAATTATTTGGTTTTAATGAACCGAAAAACATTTCAAAAGTAAAATAGAAACCGTTTACTTAATGTAATAACTGATATTTCAAGGAAATTATTATTAATATTTTGGGGGAGCGTGGAACAATATTTTATAAATAAACACTGAACCCACAGGGTCAGAAAACCACTTATTCAATTTATTATTTAAAAAATTAAGACGTTTCGTCATCTTCATGTATAAACAAAATTTTGTGCACAGTTCTTTTAGCATTTAATAAACACGACAAGTAAATTTTAGAATCGTGGCGTTGTTTATTTAGGTAAGAACAGGCAAGGTTTGTCACAATTATTAATTGCATAATTACAACAACAAAAATTGTTATAACTGAAGATGTCTCGGGACAGGTTGAAACGTCCTAACTACAAGTAAAATGTAGAGTGAAGGTAGTTGTTTTGGTTTGCATAAAGTATTGTTTGCAAAATTATAAAAAAAATTGTTATTCCTGAAGATCTCTCGGAGAAGGATAAAACGTCTTAATTACAAGTAAATTTTAGAGTCAATGTAGTCTTGTTTTACGTTATAATAGGCTAGGTTTGTCACAATTATTAATTTCATAAAGTATTGAATGACAAATTTTAAAAAAAATATTGTTATACCTGAAGATGCCCCACAAGAGAACGAAACATCTTACAATAGAATACAAGCCCGTCTGTTTCTTTATATTTTTTCCTTATGAAAAATTTTATTTGGGTTTTTTATTTATTTAGGCTTAATGTCGCATCAGCCGTAGGATTAATTAGGGGCCTTCAAATACATGTTTCTTTTTCATAAGAAATTACTAAAATTCTTAAATATGTGGTATGTTGATTCTTTTTATACCATATACCTTTGTAAAATTAAAAAAAAAGAAATTCAATCATAGTTTTTGGACTACAAGTTTGCAATAGATAAAACGACGGCCAATAAGTCAGCCTGTAATTTTATTTGTATTTAATTAATTAATTACATTTAATAACCTTGTCGGACGAGGGAGTCAAGGAGTAAATTTGTAGGTTTTGAACCATGTTTTTATGAATAACAATAGAAATAAAATAGAACCCATATTTAATCTTTTGTAATGTTATGTTTGTAGTATGTTTGATGAAGTCTCGAAATGGAGACGAAACGTGGCACTTAAATTAATTAAATGGAAATAAAATGACAAGCTGACTTATTGACCGTCTTTTTATCTAACAAAAATAAATGTTTAAGTAAATTGTTTAAATTAAACTGTTAACGTTTGTCTAACAGAAACTGTTGCCTGTACGTCTTTCGTATTGCTGAAATGAATTTTAGTAATTTTATGATGGCGGCTTCATTCGGAAGACTCAGCCACCCCGTTAAATTAAGTGGTATAGTAATCTTAAGCTGGGGAATATCGACCGAAATAAAACTATAGTGGAGAGGAGTTTTCTGTCTCTCTCTCTCTCTACCTCGTTGCGTTGTCAGTCGCCGCGACACAAATATAAATGATTGATGATGGCGAGTTATTAACAGTAGACACCAGCGAAACAACGGAAATTACAGGGGAAGAAAACAATGATCCCGTGACGTAACTTGTTTTCCACAATTAACATCGTTATAAGTAACTCTAAATAGATGTTAAAAGTCTCCTGAAATCCAGGAAACCTCATTTACATCATCGTTCCGTGTCAGTTTTAGAAACCACCGTAAGGGACTGTACTGCGGTCCCTTTCTTTTCCACGTGGAAATAATCACAATCGTAACCAATTATGGACAACATGAAACTTAAAACCTTTCTGTGTCTCTAAAAATTCATGTTTTGAATCTAATTTCGTTAGTAATTTTTTACACTGATCCCTTAAGGTTAACCAGTGTCATCAAACCACAATTCCTACCATGGAAATCCTTCCAAGGTTGAGGTAATCCTCTGGTCTGTCCCGTAGCTGTCATTCACCAGCAACATTCTAATTGACAAGAGCTCTTACTCGTACAGTTGCCGCTACTGGAACAGTTTGCAACTGACGTTTGTCAAGGACGCTTTTCCTGTTTTCTCCTTGTGCACACTTGTTGAAACCACTCAGCCGGAGCCGTCTGCGTTCCTTTCATAAACGTTTCAGCGCATGTTCACCGTCCTTCGAGTACCGTGGACCAATTTACAAACAAACTTCAGGTTGCGGTAACTTGTTTGAATTTCTGAGAGAGAGAGAGAGAAGGAGGTAGGGAGAGGGAAAGCGAGAAGGGGAGAGGAAGAGAGAGACGTGAATATGTGTTGTGGTAATGGAGATAGGGAGAGGCAGAGAGCGACAGGGAAAGCGAGAAGGAGAGACGTGAATATGTGTAGTGGTAATCAGCCCTAACACTGGTCTGATGATGCAACCTATTCTGTGCAAGCCTTTTCATTTACACATAACTACCACATCCCACACACAGCCTCCCTAATCTACTCTACGTATTCCTTCCTTGGCCTCCCTCTTCTGTTCACTTCCCTCTAATGCTAATTTTAAAAGACCCTCGTATCTCAAAACGTGGCCTATTAATCTATCCACCCATTTCATTCTCCTATAGCACCACATTTCAAAGGCTTCAATTCTTTTCCTTTCTGCAACTCGTACCGTCCACGTTTCGCACCTATATAACGCCACATTCCATTGTAATGATTTCCTAATATTCACAGCCGTAAGTAAATTCCTCTTCCTTGCCTGTGCTCTAGTTATTATGCACAGGCATAAATTCTCAACTTCTTTCAAAATATTCCTTCCCAATCTAACAGCCTTTGTTATTCCACTGTTCCCCATACTACACTCCAACGCCTTGGTTTATCCTCTATTAATACTCATGTAGTATACTTTTCCTCTAAGACCACGTTCATGCCATTTATTATGATTTCCATGTCTTCTACTGACTCGCTTAATACCACAATATCATCAGCAAACCTTAGCGTAAGGTACCATTAATATTTCTTTAAAGTGCCTCGTAATAAGTTGTTGATTTCTCTAATTCTCCTTAAAACTAGTAATTAAGGCTCAAAATTTCTACCGAAATGTTTGTTCATGCCCCAGCGTTGAATTTTGATTTTTTTTTATTCTCATGTGTTATAAGAGTAATACTTAAAACGTAATGAACGTATTTTAGAATTATTTGCCTTCGAAGAATTTTGGTTGAATATATTATCAAACCAGCTAAATTAGCGTTCCCATAGTATACTTTCTGTCATAATAATTTTTTAATTCTCTTCAGACAAATTTATTTATTTAAATTAGAGTCTCGTTACGACCACGGTTTGAACCCAAATTTAGTTTTACGTCTGAGCAATGTAATAATTAAAAATAATTAATAAAAACCTGAAGAAGCTAGAAGTACGTACCGAAACGTCGTATTTAGATTGAATTAAAAATATAGTCTGTAATACGACAATTTATTACCAAATTATTTTGTTGCCTCGGACGTTTCTCTAAAATTCTGTATATTCGTCCTTTTGATGACAGGATATTACAGGAATTTGAAATAAAAACCTGAATAAGGTATGAATACGTTCTGAAACTTAGTTATTATTCTTCAATGTTAACACATAAGGTTGGTAGGTCAAACATTACTGTTGTAATTTATGTCAAATGAAGTAGAAATGCTTTAACCGATGCTCAAGAAGGAGCGTGTAAGTAATTTAGAAAAAGACAAGAAAGAAAAAAAATGTTGACCGGACCAGGGACTGGAATTTAATTATATAAATCTGTTTGAAATATGTTAAAAATATTATATTATTTCGCAAATAAGAACTTTCCGAAATAGTTGTTGAACGTCTCCTGAATTACCTGAACGAGATGCTACTTTGAAATAAAGTAAATTGATAAATTAAGAAAATTAAACGCTCCTCGCGTTTTTCCTTCTTCATGTAATTTTCATAACCGTGTATATGATATAATTATTATTTTTGAGTCACAGGTTACATGAGGGTGATCCTCAAACTGGCAACTCCCCTTTAATAGTATAGAAGGGAATTGAGTATACGGGGTGTGGAAGGTAGAGCAAGGCAGCCAAGGGTTGACAATTTAAAATCGTAAAGTACTTTACAAAACCGATTAACGACAGAAAATGTTTCAAAATCATTAAATTAATTAACGGGATACTAAATTAATACCGTTTTAGGTCTCAATTTTGAACCATTATGGAGGCGACTCCTCCTCGTGTCCGCGTTTCATCATAGTAATTTTAATCAGCTTGATGAGTGTTTAATTACTGCGTCAACGGCAATTCTTTAACAGAGTTATAATTTAATATCAACAAAGGGGCCTTAATTGATTAATAACGGCACGTACAGAGTTAATGACCTCGATTATTGGGTGGTTGCGAGAGAAGACAGCCTCGTCATTTACCAGTAACAACTTCACGCCAATTTTATTCATTCTTATGGACATTTATACTCCATATTGTTTGACATTAGCTTTATTTTATTAATTCATCTATTTTCCGGCAAAGTCTTTCCCATTATTTTCCGTTTCGGTCACCCTAATTAAATTGTTGACTTTTCCCGCCAGGGCCATGTCCAACTCTAGAATAACAAAACCATTCAAACTTTAGAGTAGGTTCACTGAAATAAAAAGTTTTTCCAGGTCGACTCAAGAAAAGGGCAGCGTAATGAGTTGGAAAGTTCAGCTTACGAAGGACTTAAAAGGGGCGCACATTGACACAGTACGAGAGAACTTGTAGAATCTTTTGCAGAATGGACATAAACTTTAGCCAATAAGGTCACGATAAGGGAAGGAACTCGTAGCAAGTGTTTTGTCGGAGAAGTTAAAGGTTGGCTGGTTGAGATAAATGTAGAGGAGCCATTGGAGATTACCGCGGGGCTTGCACGAAATGAAAACTGAATTCATCCAACAACATCTAAATCTTATGATCGCTAAGGATTTATTAAGCGTTCCCCACCGTCAAAGTTATTTGTTACTTTTCATTGGTGTGAAGATTTAGGTTTATTGTTGTTTCCTTTAATCCTCGATTGAGGAAATAGGATACGTCATACATTAAAAATTAAAAATGAACAAAATAAAGTAAATAATTAAAGACAAATAAACTTAAAATAAATTAGTAAAAGAAAGTGTATATAGACAAAAGTCAATATAAACACAACACGGACACACACTGGGAAACACAAACAAGCACACACTGAGGAACACGCAATGGAGTTTTAACTACTTGGACCAGGAAACTGTCCTTCCCTCTGTCGTAGCTCCAGCAGCTATATACATGAAACAAACAAACAAAAGAGCAGAAAAAACTGAATAGAAATTTTAAAGATATGTGATGTGCTATTTTATAAGGCAGCTCATTCAACACTTGCAGCAGGAACCTTGATTTAAATACTAGAAGGACGATTAAGAAAATCCTGTACCGAGTACCTGAACCTAGAGGGTTAAAAATTTTTGGACGTCGACTCGGATTAGCTCAGTTGGTAGAACACGTGGCGAGGTCCTGGGTTCGATTCCCTGGTCCGGTTGACATTTTTCCATTATTGTATTTCTTCTAAATCAACTGACCTTCGATTGAGGCTTGTCCACTTCCTTAGTCTAGATTTCTTAATTTTTTTTACCTGTAAAACATTTTCTCTTGTAACGTCTCCGAGTTATGTTGTTGTTGTTCCTCGTTAGTTACTCTATCCACCCGTCTGATTTTCAGTATTCGCCTATAGCCTGTATATAGTTTTAAAAAATAATGCTTATGAGTCTCGTTTTGATGTTCAGGGTGAAGTGAAAGATTTGAAACGTCACTGGCAGGGCCTTGAGAATAATATCTCCATTGCATCCACGGAACAGTCACGACGTTGGCCTAATTTAATTCAGTTGTGAGTGTACGCGACGTGAGGGTGCTAAAACGCGGGTCGGAGCTGTTAGCGCGCGTATCTCGAGTGCTGAAGGGGTTGCTTGGAGTCTCCCCGCCTCTAGTTGTTGTGGGGGGCGTGCGGGGGCGGCGGCGGCGGCGGCGGCTGACGTCCACCATCAGTCAGCAGCTGCACACGAGGCACCTGCTTCACCTAATTTGTAACCAATTTCACGAGGAATTGGCCCGTTTCCTCAGGTAATAGCGTCTGGACTGTTTTCATCGCAGCCAATAAGCTTCCGGCTTCCGAGAGCCTCGTCACGGCCCTCAAGGTCAACTCTTGCAGCTTGCGGGCAACGGAAAGCTCTCTCAGGTGGCGCCACGCCGTGGTACATCTTCGCAGGAGAAGTGAACCGCCCGTAAACAACTCTACTATTAAAATAAAGACTAACGAGGTTCACTACTATTATAATTTCGTGGAGCACTGGCAAGTTCCTCACCATTTAGGCATTTTTGTCAGCGTCACCTCGTTACTGCACCATTTCAGGAAACAAAGCAAATAAGTAGAATTCGCAAAGCGCGCCTCTGATGACGCTCACCGGACACAGTTCTGATAAATGGTCCCTTCAGCCACAGGCGATCAGCCCCCAATTCGGAAGTTTGATTTGATTTTTGTTTTCAGAGGCGGCCACATTTTCACGGCATTATTTTGTAAAACTATTTATAGGCTATAGGCGAATGCTGAAAACCAGATGGGAGGACAGAGTAACTAACGAGGAAGTTCTAAACAGAATAGGGGAAAAGCGAACAATATGGAGGACGTCGAGCAAGAGTAGGGATAGATTAATAGGCCAAATTTTAAGGCATAAGGGTCTTGTAAAATTAGCATTAGAAAGAACAGGGAGGCCAAGGATAGAATACGTTAAGAAAATTACGGAGGATGTGGTATCTATGTAGAAATGAAAGGGCTTGCACAGGATAGGTTACCATGCTGAGTTTACTTCCCTCCAATGCTAATTTTACAAGACCCTCACGTCTCAAAACGTGGCTCATTAATATATCCCTTCAAAGTCCTCCACATTGTTCTCTCTTCTCTCATTCTGCTTAGAACTTCATGCTTACTTACTCCATCCACCCATCGCATACATAGAAATTTTTTTCTAATATTCACACGTATATTATTCCTTGTCTGTGCTATCCTAGCCTCGTTGTTACGCTTCGCAAGTAGCAGAATTCCTTAAATTCCGTCAAAATATCCCTTCCCAATCTAACAGCCTTTGTTATTCCACTGATTCCCAAACTACATTCCATTACCTCGGTTTTCCCTCTATTAATCCTTATATTGAACTCTTTCTCCAGGACTCCGTTCATGCTATTTATTATGGTTTCTAAGTCTTCTATTGATTCCCATATAATACTACAATATCGTCGGCAAAGCGTAAGGTTTTTATTTCGTCTCCTTGCAGTATGATTCTTTTTCCATATTCCGTTTTAACATTCTTCATCGCCTGTTGTATATATAAGTCAAGCAGCATGAGCGACAGACTGTCTTACTTCTTTCTTGATTAACGCCTTCCTTTCTCGATATTTTATTCCAATGTTCTTTACGGTTCATTTTCCTATAGCACCACATTTCAAAGGCTTCTATTCTTTTCCTTTCTGCAACTCGTACCGTCCACGTTTCGCACCTATATAACGCCACATTCCATTGTAATGATTTCCTAATATTCACAGCCGTAAGTAAATTCCTCTTCCTTGCCTGTGCTCTAGTTATTATGCACAGGCATAAATTCTCAACTTTTCAAAATATTCATTCCCAATGTAACAGCCTTTGTTAATCCACTGTTCCCCATACTACACTCCAACGCCTTGGTTTATCCTCTATTAATACTCATGTAGTATACTTTTCCTCTAAGACCACGTTCATGGCATTTATTATGATTTCCATGTCTTCTACTGACTCGCTTAATACCACAATATCATCAGCAAACCTGAGGGTAAGGTACCATTAATATTTCTTTAAAGTGCCTCGTAATAAGTTGTTGGTTTCTCTAATTCTCCTTAAAACTAGTAATTAAGGCTCAAAATTTCTACCGAAATGTTTGTTCACGCCCCAGCGTTGAATTTTGATTTTTTTTATTCTCGTGTGTTATAAGAGTAATACTTAAAACGTAATGAACGTATTTCAGACTTATTTACCTTCGAAGAATTTTGGTTGAATATATTATCAAACCAGCTAAATTAGCGTTCCCATAGTATACTTTCTGTCATAATAATTTTTGAATTTTCTTCAGACAAATTTATTTATTTAAATTAGAGTCTCGTTACGACCACAGTTTGAACCCAAATTTTACGTTTGAGCAATGTAATAATTAAAAATAATTAATAAAAAGCTGAAGAAGCTGGAAATACGTACCAAACGTCTTCTACTGACTCGCTTAATACCACAATATCATCAGCAAACCTTAGGCTAAGGTACCATTAATATTTCTTTAAAATGCCTGGTAATAAATTGGTGATTCTATAAGGTTCTCCGTTTTATTAAATTTAATGTGGTGTTTCCATTGGGACCCGTCTGGTCTGGTGATGTGTTGATAAGGGTTTAATTTCTATGTAAGACCTTGCTGGTTGTCGTGGTTGGTATGTGAAAGCGAGGTCTATGGTTCCCACGGCGTGCCGTGTCCGTTGTTTCGCCCCGGGAACGTGGCCCGAGGACAGCAATTAATAAAGCAGTACAGATCATTACACTCGCGTTCAACGGTGAAGTGCGCGCCTTGTAAATTATTCCAGCTCCACTTGTCTGAGAGGAGAAGCTCGCTCTAACATATGTCCCGAGGGTGCAAGCAAGGGTTCAGCTCAGCTCAGCTGCCGCCGCACTACTTGTTTATTTTTCCGAGAAACAGAGCCAGGCTCTGTGGGCTGCGCAAGGCGTTCACTGTTGAGAGGCGTCCTTATAGATAGAGAGGGGGGCAGGAGAGGAGAGCCATCTCTCTCTCTCCTTGTCCAACAGATGAAACAGGACGGAATTTTATTAAAAAGTAAAAATTGTCAGCGTGACGTCGGTGTCGGAAGTAACAGAGCGAGACAAGTGTCGCAATCTCGCCGGGAAGGAAATGTGCAACACAGTCTCTCTCCTGTCTTGGTGACGTGAACGAGCTCATTTATTAACATAATAATAATCATATTCCGTAGATCCTGTAAAGAAGCTAAGCTTCAAGGATGTGGAATGGGTCAGGGTGTACATTTATTACATTATTTTATTGTATAAAAGATAAATATACTTATAACAAATTTTTGT
Source organism: Eucriotettix oculatus (assembly GCA_034510155.1). Taxonomy (NCBI): domain Eukaryota; kingdom Metazoa; phylum Arthropoda; class Insecta; order Orthoptera; family Tetrigidae; genus Eucriotettix; species Eucriotettix oculatus. The sequence goes on from CM067379.1 coordinate 15,670,684, forward strand.
ATTATAAACTAATTAATTAATTACTCTTCTCCGATTCTTCTATAAATTCCTTTATTGAATAGAAGGAGTGGCTAAGCAAAAATGAGCGTAATTCAGTCTTAAATTTACCTTGATTATCGGGGGACAACTGTTTAATTCTGTGCTGACTGCAGTCACGTGTTGAAGATGGATAATGCACACCTTCCTTCCTCTCTGTGCAATTGACAATGTTTTACATTTTTTATACAGATTATTTTTGTTCCTTGTATTGAAGGGATGAATATCAGTATTATTCAAAAATAAGTGCCTCCTATTTGTGATTACAAATAACATCAATGAATAAATGTATTGGCACGTTAAAGTGAAAATGCCTAACTTTTTGAACAGAGTTCTGCAAGAAGTTCGTGTGAGGAAACCTGCCTCCTCACATATTGCTCTAATAACACGCTTCAACCCTAAACACACCTGTAAACCATCCGTGTAACGTGCTACCGGCCTTAGGACTGAAATAGTATACCTCTGTCAGGTTTATTTACACCTTCAATATTTTTTATTTTGTAATTTTTTTTATTATTATTTTGAAAACTTTTATCGTACAGATTATCAGTTAGGACGATAACGATACAGTATATACAATATTAAAAAAGGTATATAATTAACATGATAACGTGAGGATAGGTTAATCCATTTAATTAACCTACTTTAGGAGAATTGGTTGTGTTTATTTTATGCGAGTACCTGAGGGGCATACGACTTATGTGGGTGAGGATTGACAGGCAGTGAACTGATTTTTGGAGGATTAATGAGGATGTGACATGATGGTAGAGTTGGTTAGGGTAATCAGGGGGAAGGAAGGATGAGGTCAATCGGAAGTTTTCTTTTGAGGCGACGGGAGTAATTTTATTTAACTTCCTGTCCTAGGGCAAAGAGTATAACTAAACACAAAAAGGTTTAACTGACATTACTAAGAGTCTGTATCCAACTGTTATCTTCGATTTAAAACCTGAGGTGTGTCAAATTTATTGCATTTATTTTGGCACCCGTTTTCAGTACTTGAGCTGAAATACTGTTATGGTGATTAAGCGACAACATGGCCGTGAAGTATTTCTACACAGACGGAGCTCAGAAATGATTATCACGGTATTGCTTTAAAATATGTTTAAGATAAAGTTTTATAGTATCAGATGGAGTCTCAAAACCCTCAACTTTGGAAGGAAGACGAGAATGTCGAACCCAGAACCTCCCGATATCCAGCCGGGCGCTCTACCAACCTAAGCTAGGCTCACCTACCAATTCACTGATCATTCTCGTCTTTCTTCTAAAATTAGCTATATGCTTTACTGAAGCATTTCGACTGCAATCCTTACAGCACTGCTAAGTAGTGTTAGCAGCTAACTGTTCTGCAAGTAGCCTACAAACGAAGAGGCCTTCAGCTTTCTCCTTCCGCTCCATACCGGAGTTACGTACTCTGCTTCCGTGTCGGCAACACCTCCTTAATAAACACCAGAAAAATATTACCTTCTACTTTCTGCTCAAGATTAAATACATGTACTATTAAATTAAGTGAATTAATGAGACGATCAATAGCAGACAAGTTTTTATTACGTAAACCGACGTTTCGGTACCTCTTTGTACCCTCTTCACAATTCTGTGAAATTAAATATTCTACATAAAACAGTAAATGTCGATAAGTTTATATAGAACACTAAACTCGTTCCTAAACAGTCAACAAGGATCGCTGAACCGAAATATTAAACCATATTCCACTTATGTCAACCGTTACAACTAAATCAGTCTACTTCATAATTACTGTGCGTAAACAACCCTTGGCTGAGGAAAGTGCGTGATGTAGTTTTCTCGCAGGCGTTTCACCCCTGAGTGACTGCGGAGCTCACCTGATTATTGTCGGGAATGCCTCGAACTCTCTCTGGGGTTTTCAAAGTTCTCACATGCCGAGATACCTTCACCTATTTTGGGAAGTATATGTACCCCAGTACATATGTGTAAGATTAGCATTACAGGCAAGTGTCTGGGGTAAGAACAGAAGATGGAGGCCAAGGATGGAATAAGTAAGCATATTACGGGGATGTGAATTGTGATAGGTATGAGGAAATGAAAAGTATTGCGCAATAAGGAATGAATACACAACAGTCTGCTCTACAGACCCCCTGCAAAAAATATACTTCCATATTTGATGTATATATGTATAAGTATTATAAAAAAATGTTAAAAAAATCTCAGTCTGTAATGTAATGTAAAAGAAGATGGAAGCAGCTATGACTTAACATAGTTTTCCTCTCCCTTTCTTCCCTTCCATATTCCGCCAGCTGCACTTTCCCTTCAATCCTCCCACTCCCATTCACCCTATACCCTTCTGTTTTTAGTTTTAGTTTATTAGTTTTATTATTGTTTAAGAAAATAATTATTTATAAAATAAAATAGAATAAATCTGTAAGACAAACATTGTAAGAAATTAAAATAAGGCCTGTTATAGATACTCAAGAAAACAGGTTATTAGTGTAATTAGTGAATAAAAAAAATACACAACACGCATAACCCGGGTAGAAACCCCAGAACTCTAAATTTCAATTTGATTCACCAGGAGGGGGGGGGAATTTTCGTTTTCTGGTAAATTTCACAGTAGGATAACTCGGTCTCGATTATGTGAATGCAACATTACAACCTCAAAGCTCACTTATATCATTGTCTTTCAAAGGTGGATGGTAATGGGACGTGATGGTCTCTACCTCCTTGTCGTCGAATATCGCAAGGAGTGAGGTAAAATGGTAAACTGAAAAACAACTACTATTTTTCATGTATTTCCCGCTTCCCAACATAACAGACAAGCAGTTATCCCAAAGTAGTTGTTCCATAGCTTAAGGATTCCTCGCGAAGGCGTAACAAGGTTATCACTTGCCTGGCCTGCTGTTTACGTCGTACATTATCTCCGACACTTGCCCAGTTGCTATTTTACCCTAATTTGACGAGTTTTATTACGCTCTTTTCGGTCTCAAAATCGTTGCTATTCAGTGTCCTCCTTACCTTGAACTGATGCTTGTGATGGCCTCTTACTTTCCAATAGTTCTCACCTCAGCACGTATGCTTTCACGTGTCGGCGACCTTGTCTCTCTCTATCTCTCTCTACCTCGGAATGACACATTTTCTCTGCTCTTACCCGGCGAAAACTTAAGAATTTTCTTTTCCTTCTCTGCCACAAAAAAATAGACAAAGTGGGGAAAAAAACAAACAATTCCAGTTGAGTTTTTCCTTCTTCATAATTAACACTAATAGTATTATGTATTCAAAATTACCATGTGTGCTCATAAATTTTAATAAAAATAATTATATGTTCCTTAAAGAGACCACACAACGTTGACTCCAGCGGGCGGTGGACACTTATCAAGGCAACATTAGTGCGTAAGGTTAAACCGAATTCCACGTATTTATAAAGGAAATATATTCACCTGAAGAGATTAGTGACTAAGTAAAAGATAAAATATTGCAATCACCTTGAGCATTAATGATGCTGCATTGATTTATTCCGACAACGCGCTCTATACCGGTTAAATTACATTACTGTAAAACCAAAAACTGTACCGAGCTAATACCCGGGCATGACCGGGCACCCAGATAGCTGTAAAATTAACATATTTGTTAATTATAAATAATTGTGGAGAGGTCGACGATGACACGAAACTTCGAAATAAAGGATTTACACCCGTTGTTGTTGTCCTAAGAAAGTTCTGATGCAACCCTCCAGGCTAATCTATCCTGAGCAAGACTTTTCATTTTCTAAATAGCTACTACATCCTCCCTAACCTGCTTTCCTTATTCCATCCTTGTTCTCCCTCTTGTGTTCTTTCCCCTCACACTTCCATTAAATGCTAATTTTACTTGACCCTCATGTCTCAAAACGTGGCCTATTAATCTATCCCTTCTCTCCATATTCTTCTCTCTTCCCCTATTCTCATTAAACGTTCCTGGTTATTTACCCTATCCACGCATCTCATTATCAACTTCCTCGTTAGTGATTCTATCCACCCATCTCATTTCTCCTATAGCACCACGTTGCAAAGGCTTCTATTCTTTCCGTTTCTGAAACTACAACCGTACGTGTATTGCACACATGTAACTCCACACTCCATACGAACATTAATATTTACACTTATATATAAGCTGTAAGTAAAATCCTCTTCCATTCCCGTGCTATCCTACTCTAGTTATTACGCTTTCCCAAGTAGCAGAATTCGTTAACTTCCTTCAAAATATCCCTTCCCAATCTAACAGCCTTTGTTAATGCAATGTTTACGATACTGCACTCAATCACCTTGGTTTTTCCTCTATTAATCCTCATGTTATACTTTTACTCCAATACCACCTTCATGCCATTTATTATGTTATCCAAGTCTTCTTCTGACTTCACTAATACCACAATATAATCAGCCAACCTTAGGGTTTTTATTTTTCCTCCTTGCAGTTTGATTCCCTCTCCATTTTCATTTTTAACTTTCTTCGTAGCCTGATCTATATATAAATTAAACAGCCTGGGCAATAGACTACATCCTCGTCTTACTCCTTTCTTGGTTTCTGATTTCTCTTTTTTGCCCTTTAATTCTAATCACTGCTGACTGCTTTCTGTAGAGGTTATGGATAACTCTTCTCTCTCGATATTTTATTCCCGTCATCTTCAAAGTGCTTAATATTTTGTTCCAGGTAACATTATCAAAGGCTTTTTCTAAATTTACTCTCTTACATTAAATATTTAATACAAGATGTCAATAAAATTTTAATTTAACTTAACAAAGTTATAGTTATTATTTGAAAGCTATTTTTGATGAAGATTTCATAGTATCCGGGGAAAATAATTTAAAATATTTGAAAAAAAAACCGTAGGCAAGATGATGTTTCTAACTGAAAATTTGTTTGTTGATGTCAGTGATACTGAATTATTTCCCATAGTAGAAGTTGGTCTGATACGTCAACAGTTGGACTTGTGCCTGCCTAAAGCTGTTAATTAGTGAGAAGGTCCGACGGGACGAAAGGTTAAAGGTCCACGTGGGTGGAGGAGACTTGTACCACTTGGGGGCGCCACTTCCATCTTGGCAAATATTCAGCTAGGCCAGAGCATTATTTTTCAGGCACCCGCCCCCTTTCTTCGATAGATAAAGCCGTGCCAACAAGTTTTCCGAAAGGGCAAGGTTAGTTCCATGACAGCGATCTGCAAACAGAGATCGTGGCTCATTAAGTGGGCTGCTTGCCTGCTTGGAGCAATTTATTCAGGTGTCGGAGATAAGGTGCGATTAGAGTGGACACCGCCTTATAAAATAGGCGCTGAACGCAACTACCAACGGCCATCGACGTGATCAAGGACGAGAATTATCAACCGGGGAACGTTGGATGACATTAATTAAGGTGACGTTGATAAGTGGGAGGGGAAATACAGGCGAAGAAGCTACGAGCAAGTAAGACAATATAAACAGTCACTGACAAGTAAAACCTCAGCAGAGACATCTTTATGAATAAAACGCTAATATTTCAGTTTCTGGTCGCGATGAAGCGGTTAAACCGATTTCAATTAATTTTACTATTTTTATTTGTAGTTCTTCTACAACTGTCTAGTCACATTCTTCACAACTAAGCTTGAGTTTACAGCAGAGGAGGGATGTCGAATCGGTCCTCGGGACGTCGACTTGCACTACATCAGTAGTAGAGTATCCGTCCGGTAAGCAGACGGTTTTGGGTCGGGTCGACATTTTTTCCATTCCTTTCTTGTGAACGATATGTACATATATATATATATATATATATATATCTAACTAAACGGGACACATTTCAGCCTCCGCGACTGTAAATATTTCCGATTTTCAATGCTTTATTTTAATAAGACTTCACGTTAAGGGCACCAGGAAGTGTTGATACAATTCATTACACCATTTCCAGATTCGATTTCTATAAATTTGGTACTGTAGCTCATTTTTATGGCCAGTATTTTGAAAATAAAAATTAATTTCTGCCTTCATTCCGTGAAGACTTTTTTATCTGAATGACATTAATTATGTAACTGTCATTATTCATAAAATTAAAAAATTAACCAACGTAATTCTTCTTTGACACTTAATCTTCCTGGGACGTGGTGTTGAACATGACGGAACTTAGATAGGAACGTCTTTGACTCTGTTTAAAAACATTTGTGCGATCAGTGAACATCTATTCTTTATTATTGATATTAAGTGAAACAAATGAAAATACGACCAAATATGTCAGCATTTTGTATAAAAATTATGCTTAAAAATGGAGAACTTGCATTAATATTAGTGTTTCTCTCTCTGTTTCAGGTATGTGTCCGCAGTGTTTTAATTTAAGATACGTTCTAGGGGTAAGTAGTGAAGGGAGAGAAAAGGTATTGATCATTATAAACTATCTGGATGTCTGAATCTGCCAAAATAAATTCAATAAAAGTTATTACTGCCATTATGGAAGCTACGTGTAGCCAACTGGAAACAGCTACTGCGTAGCGATCTTAAAACATGTGCGAAGACATTTGCTCACATCTGGCGGGGTAAAATATTCCTATTGGCTGCAACTTTTTTAAAATACAACCAATAGATGCTATTTAAAAATTCAGTAGAACGGCTATTAATTTTTATTCTTGTTAAAAAATGTCTACTTTGGTTTTAAATTAATTTCTCCTTCAACTAATAAATTCACCAATAAAGTAAACGGAAATGATGTTATTACGCATGTAAAATCATAATGAAGTCGGAAATAATTAAGACCTGAAGCTTAAAATATATAACACCATTATAAGGCCTGTTATGAGTTATGATTGTGAGACCTGGATTTTGAGAAGTATGGATGAAAAGATCCTTGGCACGTTTGAAAGAAGGATCTTTGGCCCTGTGAGAAATAATGATGGTAGTTGCTGGTTTGTAATGAACCAAGAACTGGACAATTGGATCAAACAAGCAAAAAGGTTTATTAAGAGCATGGTTTGGGCATTTGATTAGGCTGGAGGAAACGTGATGCCCAGGAGAATTATGATGTGGAAACCAGGGGGACGAAGACTAAGAGGAAGGTCCCGGAAATGATGGGAGGAAGGAGTTGAAGAGGATGTGGAGATCATGGGAAAACGAAGATGGAGGAGGATAGGGGAGAATGGAATAAAATTGTTTGAGAAGGCTGAAACCCACTCTGGGTTGTGATGTTGATAAATAAATTAATAATCGGATATAATAACTTTGATTACAGTTGTCTTCCACTGTCGTGAGGCATAAGTTAATTAAATAATTAATTAATAAGTAATTTACCTTTTATTACAAATGAAGTGTTGGCTTCATTTATTAATTGTTAATAGTAAAAAGCATTTAATTATTACAAATGGCGCCCAACGTGGGGTATAATAATTAAACTTTTTTTACAATACTTTTAACCTGGTGTTTGTTCGAATAATTTTATATTTATTATTTCAGCATTTAAACGCATCATTTATGATATTAATTGTTGCGTACGCAGTTAGAGAAGTTGGGCGAATGCGTATTGCGTGGATGGGTTTACATGGTGGCAGTGTCTCAGGCTGTGAAGGAAGGAACGTACGTTTAAATTGCGAGTTGTGAGGCGAGGGCCCCGTTAGCATTCCTGCGTGTGTTCCCCATCTGGCCACTGGGACAACACGCCTTCTGCTTTCTCCAGCGTACAGCGTACTCTAACTGCAAGGACGACACTGCACGACTACGCTCTTCAGACCTTCCTAACTTGCCTCTAACATCCACAAAAGGCAGCAAAAAATTTACCATTCAATTCCTTTTCCAACTTCCGCAAGATGTCCAGTCCTCTGTCGATTTATTATTTCCTTGAATCTTACAGTTGTCAGTGCTTAATGAACTCAAATCACCGAGATTTATTGTAATAATCACGTTTATGAATAAAGTTTTCAACTATAATCACAGACGACACTAGTCAAAATGTCACCTGAATGTCCTAGTCCCTACGTACTAACTGTGTATTCGGTTTTCCATAGCCTAAAGACCAGGCCATGTCCCTGTTTCTATTTTATGCCCTACACCCCTATGAGGTTTCACCGTGTCAAACAGTAACTAATTAATTTAGATTTATTGTTGTTTCCATTAATCCTCGATTGAGGAAATAGGATACGTCATACATTAAAAATTAAAAATGAACAAAATAAAGTACATAATTAAAGACAAATAAAGTTAAAATAAATTAGTTAAAGAAAGTGTATATAGACAAAAGTCAATATAAACACAACACGGACACACACTGGGAAACACAAACAAGCACACACTGAGGAACACGCAATGGAGTTTTAACTACTTGGACCAGGAAACTGTCCTTCCCTCTGTCGTAGCTCCATGAAACAAACAAACAAAAGAGCAGAAAAAACTGAATAGAAATTTTAAGATATGTGATGTGCTATTTTACAAGGCAGCTCATTCAACACTTGCAGCAGGAACCTTGATTTAAATACTAGAAGGACGATTAAGAAAATCCTGTACCGAGTAAAACGCGCCATTTAAAAGAATAGTTTTACTCTGCTTCACGAAGATTTTGTAGGTACTATTTTTAACCTCTGGCGGAAGGAAGGCTGTTGTATAAAATTATCCCGGTATTGTGAATACTTTTCTGGTGTAGAGCAAGGCGATGCTTGTCCGACCCTAGAGCTGAACGATTTATTGTACAGATATTAAATAGTGTTTTATAAATATCACTAATATATATTCCTAACAACAAATTATAAAATTTTCATTTATTTTTACTCAGCACTGTAATATAGTTTCTATTATTAAAACCTCACAAGTTGTCTTTCTTGAACAGCCAGTAGTCTAGACTGATTTCTCTAACCGATGCGAACAGAATTTAAACAAATACTTTCTTCTACTGTTCCTTCACTTTCATTACAGAACTTACTGTAAGTAACTTTACTCTGATTATAAATATCATATTCACGTTAATTTTTTTAATTTATAGTATCTATATTTGTTAGGTCTAAGTCGATGGATCGGAATTCGGTTACTGCAAAATTTGTTTTGTCAAGAATAACTGAGGTATGGAAATAAAATTTTCTGAAATGTCTTCATAAATCATATAATATCAGAACATAATTATTATGCGAGAATAGTGTCGGTTTTCTTTCCCTGTTTTTGGTGAAGTTTTTCTTTATATAATTCTTGTTGTTTAGTGTTGTGTCTACTGGAAGGTCCTTAGACTTGGTATTGAAAATTTCCTTTGACTATCTTGCCCAATTCTTATGTTCTTTGATTTTCTTATCAAGTCAACTGACAGCTCTTCTTTTTCCCACGACCTGGAACTCCATCCTTTTCTCTCCTTAGATGATGATGTTTTGCATTAAAAAATGCCTCTTTGTGATGAGGATTTCCTTTCTATCACTATCTGTAGACAAGATGAAAATCTTTTCATATATTCTTCTTAGAACCTCTTCGTTTCGTACGATTTAAGTCCAATTTATTTTTTGTAATTTCTTCTCTCACACCACATTTGAAACCTTTCGAGGTATTTCGTCCTCCCCGTTTCTTAGTGGCTATTTTTCTGATCCATTTAAAGACCTGCTTCTGAAGCAGCACTTCGCCAGCTTCTTACATCGCCTACTGTGATTATTTGATCAGCAGTGTAGAAAGTTGTTACAGTATCTAGCAAGACTGAGCTTTACGCTCATAAATATAATCTTCTGGGCCCTCTTAAATCCAGCTGGGAGTTTCGGAAATAATCGTCCTGATTTGTGATTTAAAAAAATAATGAACATATTTATAATAAGGTAAATACCTAAACAGCTCTAATCAGCTCAAAATTCCCCCTTTACCCCATTTAGATTCCTTATTAAAATACAGTCCCACATTCCAGAGAGCATGTCTTGAGTTTCTGCTGCTGCCATGGCTGTTGTTATGCTGTTCCACAGCTTCCACAATTAATGCTTCTAGTGGAGGATCATAAAATGAATCCTTTTTAAACCACCAAAATAAACGAAACTCATGTTATTTGGTCCACTAATGTTGATTGAATAATTGCGAATTTTTAAAACATTTGACGATTTTCTCAGTCTGAATAAGAGAGAGTTACTAAATTCTAAGTTTTAACCTTTGCATTTATCACGTTATGAAGGTACTTGTAGTAGTATGATTATCAGCTACCGCTTCATGTTTCCTACATGAGTTAAAATAATTCCTCAAACATCAAGTGACAATATTAGAGTACACAGAGGGTCATCGTATAAATAGAAACTACAGTAAGCCTGAGCTGTATCAGGTGACAGACTCTCCCGGACATGAATTGCTTCAATTGTACCTAGTTGTTGCACCACCCACCGCATTCGTGTTGGAATTTATCATCTCGCCGCCGGGTTTAACGAACGAACCCCCCCTCTAGCCCCCCCCGGAAAAATATTGTAAAGAGCCGCCGGCTTACAAGTGTCGCTGTTTGTGGAATTAGCTGCTGACACACGGGGCTTTACAAAATTAGGAACCAGCAGTCGGCAGCTGAATGGATCCCTAATCGTTGCGGCAGAGCGCATAAATCCTGCACCACAAAAGCTTCCCACCTCTGCTTAGACAATAGCTGCCAACATACACAAACACACACACACAGGAAAAGGAACTCTTCACCCACCGAAACTGCAACCTGGCCTAAATTAGAAGAGTACAAGTTGTCCATCAGCCAGCTACTGAAGGCAGACCATCTGACGCAGGCTGAATTTATAATGGTTTATTGGGAATGGCTCGATTTTTTTGTTGCCAAGTTAGCAAAATATTTCTCCTCATAAACACAACTTAGTTATGTTACATAAAAGTTTCATTTCATGATGTGGTATACTTTATTATATGTTTTGAAGTGACAGACACATTTTGTGCAACTTAGCCATAAAAATCAACGATCAATGATTACACTTGAAGAGTTCAATATGAGGATTAATAGAAGGGGAAAAGCAAGGTGGTGGAGGGTAGAATAGGAAACACTCAATAGCGGCTGGTGCATACGTGCTCATGTGCTACAGCACATTAATTAATTTAGGAGGAATTATGTTTTGTAATTTTAAGAAACTCTCGTGTATATCTTGGCTTCATTCGTCATAGCACGAGAATCTTGTCTGGAATGAGAAATGCGCATGCGCGTTATTACAGTTTCAACCCCCTGCTCGTCTAAGATCCAGCAATATGAGCTACCAAACGCAAAACATGCTGACATATAGTAGCCTCATCAGTATACAATTTTAAATGTTTTTGACTAATTAATAGAAAGATTTCTGTTTAAGCATTCGTTATGGTTTATTTGGTTTAATCAAAATTTAATAAAAATAAAAAACGTTTAACATGTGGCATTTCGAAAACTTTCATAATTCTGAGAAAATTACAGCACGATTCGCATGCAATATTCCAGCAATATGTGACTTTTTCCTAAGATTAACGTTCTTTAATTAAAATGTGAAATAAGTAAAAATACTGTCGTGTTAGGATTTGGCGCCAATATGGTTATACATTTTTACAATTTTAAAATTTACATGTGATAGAGGCGAAATTACATTTTACGAGTCCTGGAGTATTAACTACCCCGTAGATGTTGTAATATTGATAACATCTTTATCCTCCTAAAATTTGTTTTGGGGTTATGTGGCACGTAACTTTAAATACTCATCGAGCCGCCACTGCAAACACTGTTTCTACTTGTTCGCAACTTTGGAACTACTCTTCCTTTCCTCAACACCAGTCACCAGTCTCTCTACTGTGATCATTTCTAACATGCGCTGCGGTGGAATTTCCAATTTGATTGTCAGAGTGACCCTAGTTGGGTAACGAATGCACTGTTGGACTTTCGTCAGGATTCTCCGCGCTCAGTGACCAACAACTTCCTTCCACCAGTGACGTGAGGTGTGAGCGAAACTCGTAATTAGGCTACAGCAGTACAGCAATTAGCCCCCAGTCTGCCTCAATTAACAGCAAGCAGGCAGCAGAACAAAGAGAAGGTAACGTGCTCTAAAATCAAATAAGACCACGATCAAGTCGCAAAGCAAAGAGAAACTTTTTTTTTCAAGCTACCTGCTTAAGTTATTGATAGTCGGCGTCCATGACAGGTGAAAACAAAGTCAGGGCCTGCCTACATTGGTGAATGCAACACCTGAGTGTCCTCTAATTGGCTATGAACGAAAGCTTGTTTACAGTTTTGCCACCAACAAGACTACACATTCTCCTCTTCATTTCATCTACTGTGAAAAATAAGTCCAGTGTTGTTACACCACGTTGTTTTCTGCTGAACATTACAATTTTTCCAATCATCATTATGCTGACCTTAAGTTCATTAATAGATAAAATAAATTCGGTCAAAACAAATTTAATCATTATAAATGGAACTTTGTGGACTTCAGCTAAACTCTTAAATTGGTAAAGTAATTACATTGTAATTTGGTGTCGCGGAATATCTTTATTAAAAACATTGTTTCAGTGGTAGGAAGTCCTATACGTCAGAAACACTGTATTTATATTAATTAAATTTGATTTTTTATTTATTAATTGAAAGTTTTTTTCTTAATAAAATATATGCAAAATCTACGGTATCTGAAAATAAAACTAAACAGTTCCAGACGATTTGAAGGAACAGTAAATAGGAGTTGAAAATGTCTGTCATAATTCATCCTGGTTATTTACATGTGCACTTTTATCCTTCATGATGTGTTCAACATTAATATGTAAGGAATAAAAATTTATAGTGACTTAGTTTTAAATACATAGTTTATCTATACATTAAATGAGTTAAAACAGCCTCTTGGTCTGTATTTATTTAATTAAATATTGAACTATACTTCGTTTTTCTCTCATTTTGAGACTGCTTCAGGTATATAAATTTAGCTGTTTATGGAACCTCACTCCTTCGGCCGAAAAAAAAATATATACCTGAAGAAGTCTCAAATGAGAGACGAAACGTAGTGTAGTTGAATTTTTAATTACATAAATACTGACGAAGAGGCCGGTTTAACTCATTTGACTGAGTTTTAACTTTGATACCCATTAAAAGCTGTCTTTTCACGTCAGATTTATAAAATATAATAAATAAATAAATTGACCACTTAAAGAATTTTTTTCCAGAAAGGAGAAAACAACGTTTCGATGCTTATTTTTACCTTCTTCATGTTACTATCCTGCGGAGAAATATTGATAAAAAACCTTCTGTTAACAAGAAAAACAAACATTTTACAAAATTTCTTAGAATCAACATGGCAATGGAAATTGTTTTAAGAATAAAGCTTGAAAATGGTCAAAAATTTCTTTCTTTGATACTTATGTCTCAGTAACTTCAAAACTTCATTAGTAAATATTTGTTAATTGATTGGGCTAAATTCTTCTACAGTGGATCACTCTGTCATATTTATCTTTATAATGTTGATAAAAAATTATGGCAAGTTTTAATTGAGAAAGATTTTTTTTTTAAAACTAAAAAGTAAAGTTTCTTCAAGGAATTCCTTGTGTATTAAATGGCTGATTTTAATTTTGATGTACAATTAAGAACAAACCCTTGGTTTTAAATCAGTACCAAATTCGAATTACTGGATCCTGAAAATAACTTTCATTTAATCCATTGAAAGCTGAAGTGTTAGCATATCAGATTTCAAGAAAAATTCTTGTACAAGTTACATCGCTACATGTAAATTTCTTGCCTAAGCTTAACTTGTGGAGGAAAGAAGTAACAAATGTCGGGAATTGTGTTGGACCCCGTCCAGAGGATTATAAGTTCAGATGGAATTAGTCTGTCGAGATGAACGTGTCCAGTGCTGCCACCAAATAAAGGCCAATTATGTTTTGTTTTTGTTTTGGTGATATTGATAATTAGTTCTCGAGAGCGCCGCGATCCGTCTGCGTCGTGAGTGCTTTGCCGGATCCAACCACTTGAGTCGACAGGAATGTTAAGGGGCATGAGAACCTTCCCTGTGGGGGCGGAGATGAAGCCTGCCACTTTCGCAAGTCCCTTCTGTTGGCCGACCCTCAATTTGAAGTCAGTTTTCTTCGTTTGTTCCGTTTGCGTCTGAGAGTTGTAGGCCACGTCAGTCTCTGCTCTCACTTCTCGCTCCTGGATCGTTACCACTTTCTTAGCGCTAATGACGCTGCATTTTGAAACCACAAACAGTAAATGTCTATTATATTAACATTAAAACTGTCGTATATCGTCTGTAGTACTCGTGCGAAAGTCAAATGATAAATCTATTTCAGGAGTTAGCAGATGAAGTAGATAATGGGTTATCATAGACTTCGCTAAGGCATTTGATGTAGTACCTCATGATATCCTATTGGATAAATTAAATAAAACAGGTATAGATAAAAGAGTGTTACTATGGGTAGAAATATTCTTAAGCGACAGATCGCAAAAAGTCAAAATCGGGGAACAATTTTCGGATTCAGGCAGGCGCTGTAACATCGGGAGTTCCCCAAGGCTCTGTAATCGGCCCCTTACTGTTTTTAATATTCATTAATGACTTACCGAATCACTTCAAGTCAGGCTTTTCGCTGACGACTGTATCATATACAGAAAGATAACAAACGAGGAAGACACTTTATTATTACAAGAAGATCTAGATAAAGTTAATAGCTGGGCTCTGGAAAATAAAATGAAAATTAATGGAAAGAAAAGCAGCTCAATCTCGTTTACTAAACGCACGTTGTTAAATGAGACAGAATATAGAATAGGCGAGTGGGGAACTAATTCCAAGGGTAACGAGCTGCAAATATCTGGGGGATATATTTCAACAACAGACTTGGGTGGGAGGAACAAGTGAATTTCACGGCCCGAAAAGCGTGGAATTCCTTACATTTCATTATGAGGAACTTAAAAAAGGGAAGTTCAAAAACAAAGGAGGTGGCATACTTATCTCTAGTTAGACCAATTTTGGAATATGGGGCACAGGCTTGTTGGGATCCTTATAGAATTAATCAAATAGAATCATTAGAGAAAGTTCAGAAAAGGGCTGCAAATTTTGTGCAAGTAGGGCCACAGGGGTCATAGGAAGGAAAAAGTAAAACAGCTAGGTTGGGAGGAGGTATTGTCAGAAAGGAGGGAGAAAGCAAGACTGCATAAGCTTATACGGGGCAAAAACCATGGATTGGGGAATTAGCTACAAAATGCAAAAGCCCAGTTATATAGGTAGATGGGAGGATCACCAATTCAAAGTGAAATATAGAAAACAAAAAACAGATGTTGGCAAATTCTCATTCCTAAATAGGACTATCAACGACTGGAATAATTTACCTGTGGCAGGGGTGTTTGGAGGAAATCCTCTTCAAGAAAATAAATTTAGGTCAAATCTGAAAAAACGTGTGAAGTGAAGTGGATATTTTTTAATATAAATGTGTTTCCGAATATAAAAAACTAAAGTGAAGTGAAGTGTTTCTCTTTTCTCTTTCAGGGCATCCACAGAACATGTTTATCTTTCTTTAGTTTATAATTATGTATATTTAATTATGTATCTGCCACCAGGGGGCTTGCGCCCAATTGTAGATTATTAGCAAATACAATACAATAATACGTGGCACGTGTGAATTTATGTACTCGGGTGTATTCGTGTTGGAGCTCGGGTAAACTCGGCTTCGTGCGGACTTGAATGTCTCTTTTTTTTAAAAATATTTTTTTCCAATGAAAAATGGCGATACGGATCCGATTTCTGATATTACCTTATATTTTACCGTTAATTAATATTTTCCTGAAGTTATTACTTAACCAATCTTGATCTCTTATGGGCAAGTGGGGTCTTGCTGTTGCAGTATTCACCCTTAAAACTCACCTGATGCAACCCTATCTTGCACATGCCTCTTTATTTCCGCGTAACTACCACACCTCACATCCTTCCTAATCCGCTTAGCGATTCCATCCTTACCCTCCCTCTTCTGTTAATTTCCCACTAATACTAAGATCCTCATGTCTTAGAACGTGCCCTGTTAATCTATCCCTTCTCTTGGTCAATGTCCTCGTTAGTTACCCTAAGAAGAAGGGATAGATTAATAGGCCACGTTTTAAGACATAAAGGTCATGTAAAATTATCATTAGAGGGAAGTGTGTGGGGTAAGAACAGAAGGGGGAGGCCAAGGATTAAATACGCTAAGTAGATTAGAGAGGATGTGGGTTGTGCTAGTTATAAGTATATGAAAAGGCATGCACTACATAGGTTAGTATGGACCGGTCTTAGGATTGAATACCACAAAAACAACAATAATAATTTGAAAATTGTGAATGACGTGTTTTAGATTGAAGCCCGTGCTGTTTCTTTTAATAAACAATACATTAAATTGTCAGAGACCTGAGGATGTGTAGAAGGCGTTGCTTAATCAGAGTCGGAACGCCACTCGGTGACTTAGGATTTTGTCCCCATACTCACACACGCAAGTAGACTAATTGTGAAGAAAATTTAATTTGATGTAATTATCCACTTATAAAAAATATACGATGTTAAACATATAATGTAAGAAAGCGATTGTGAGTATATTTCGCGTGTTACACGCAGCCGTGGAGTAAAGTCATTTTGGGGAGCCAGGGGAAGCCGTTACAGGGTAATACTGTACGCTTTTTACAGATTCTCGGTTCCCCTCGTACGCATGTAATGTGATTAGGCTTGTGCTTTAGGGGTTGGTTGTTTCAGCACCCCCCTGGCGCCACTGGCCCTCCCCTACAGTCATTACAGACATCGCCAGACTCGTAACCACGTCGTCCTCATACCCGTTAAAATATTCACGAAAAATTATTATTATTTTTCCCCCCCTTCCAAACAAGACTTTTGATTTCCCTGGTACCAAATTTATTTTCGCTTATAAGTAATTTATTGGTAATATAAAACGCTAAATTTTTAACTGTTAATTATAGAAAGTGTAACACGCTTTATGCGGGAAAATACAATATTTCAAATGGCGCAGAGGGAGACGAGGTGGAAGAGGGGGTGGGGAGGTAACCAATATCATTAATAACTGATATACAAATGGTTTGGACTTCATGAAAAGGACTGAAACAGAAAAAAAGCATTATCGGAATATGAATTAAGCGTTTATAAATATTAAAAACTAAAATTGGCCAAATTCTGACAATATTCTGTTTTCTTTTCTCATAGGACGGCAGTGTGGCGCAGAAATACCCTCCCCAATTTATTTAGTCTTTTAGGACTCAATATTCAAAGAATATCCGATATAAGCTAAATTAGTGGTCTGGAGGGTTAAGAATGGTCTGCCACCAGGAGACGATAACCTATGAAATTTTCCTTAAGATCAGCCCCTTCCACCGATCCTTGAAAATTAAATACGACTGGTGAAGACTCATCACGTGAGAGTGGGATTTTACCATGGCGAACGGCAAAGGAAAGATTGGCAGGGATGCGACAAGGAGGTGAAATAGTCATTTTTTTTAAAAAAATTTAAAGAAAGACTAAGACCATGAGAAGTGAAAGACCGTATTCGTTTGAAGTTGGAAGGAAGAGGAATTCTGGAGAAGAAGATGAGAAGAATAACGAATTTTTATGTTGGGTTCAGATCTGAAATTGGAAGGGGAATTTAGGAGGAGAAAGGAAGACACCAACTCGCAACAAGAAATAAACAAATGTCAGGTAAAATCTTCTGCTGCGTATTAAACAACGTCGACAACACTGAATACTGGCTTTCCTCATCACCAGTCGGAGTAAGTAACCAATGTCCTGTAAATCCAACTCATGAGAAGAAGATCTTCACAGTACATCGCCCGCACGTCTGAACCAGCCACTCAAGTTTTCCGGGAAAAGGCAGCTCCCTTACCTAAAACGACCAGGATCCACGAAACTTTGTAAAATCATCCAGATTTTTTCGGATAATATATAAAAAATATCTCTGCTACTCGTTATCCCCGACCCCACAGTAATTAATCCTGATAAGTCTCGTATTAAAGAAAACCCTGAGCTAAGCAGTTGTCATTTTCAATATTTAAGCTTCACTAAATTTTAATTTTTAAATAGTACAGGACCCAAGTGTAAATTTGAATCATATATATATAATTAAAAAATTATATATAAATGCTGTTTACGTGAAATAAATGTAAAACAGTGTCTACGGGTAAATGCCATTTATAGGAAACCAAAGATAGTAAGTCAAGGATCTTAAGTACAGAGTACTGTTTTATTGATATAACCACTTTTTAAAAATTGGATTTTTCATAATGTATTCGTTCTTGAAATAATAAGAACTGCTTTTTATAGATTCTACAGGCCTGTTTAGGATTCCTGGAAGACACAAAAATAATAAATCTGAAAATGCACAATTTGAAATTTTCGTAACTTGCTCAGGATGCTATTATCGGTCATCATTTCCTTGGCTTTATTTACTGCAGTCTAAGTGAAAATTATGTGCGTACGTGTTGCTATCGTCTATTTTAGAGGTAAATCTTAGATAAGGCTTCGCTAAGAAGAAAACCCGGTTAGTGTCCGCCATCATCGATCCGGGATTACCGAGGAAGTGGTTTCTTTCCCTCCTCTTTCGGAAGAAGAGAGCGCGCCTATACGGAAGCAAGAGATTCCGGTTTTAAATATGAGAACACTAGAAAAGCATTAAAGACATTAAAGAATTTTTGAGTGAAACGGTAGTTTGATACGGAAGGTCGAGTGCGCGGACAGCAAAGAAGTGTGGATATGGGGAACGTCCCCTTACGTCACTTCTTGAGTATTGAATTGCCTTACTTTCATTGCTATCGTATAAATCAAACCATCAGGATCTGTTGCTTCATTTTGAAGACGTTGATGACGTTCCGTTGATGACGTGCTGATATTTCCCTCACGATCTGTCACTTCCCGACAACCGAGTCCAGGGCCATTCATTCAGATGGAAATTTTGCCGCTTCCTTGATTGATCTCGCAACCCACCGACCAATAAAACGAAAATTTCTGCGCTGGCCGCCCCCTCCTCCCCTCCTCCCCCCTTTCCCCTTGACGTTTATTAGTTTGAAAAATTTGAATAGCAGCCATTTGCATCATAAAAGCTTCGTTCGGTCCTTGACGGAGAGGTTGGACTAGGAGGAGGAGGAGGAGGAAGAAGAAGAAGAGCAGCGGCGTAGGCGCTCTGCGCTAAAAGAAACCAGGAGAAAACTTCTTCCACTAACAAGTTCCAAGTTATCTGGAAGACGTCGCGGCATTCAGCTCAGACACGCTCCAGTTGTCAGCCGATGCAATTAAGCTCATTTCGAAATCTTGAGCATTTCAAGGTTTAGCCTGGTGTCATCTTATTAATCCCAGTGCTTTAGGCTCCCTGTAGCGAATTAAAAATATTATTACACTTCAAGTTAAAACATAATTACGCTTGCTTAGAATAAAACAATAGGATATCTTGACGGAAGTTAAGGAATTCTGCAACTTGCGAAACGTAATAACTAGACGTGCTATAAATATAGTAGACATAAAGCGTAGGATAGCACCGGCAAGGAAGACTTTCGCAAAAAAGAGGAATTTAAGTATGGGTAATATAAGTGTGAATATTAGGGAATCATTGCTAAAAATATGCGTATAGAGCGTGGCGTTATATGGCCGCGAAACGTGGTCGATAGGAATTGCGGAAAAGAAACAAATAGAAGCTTTTGAAATGTGTAGGCCTTGGTTTTTCTTATCCTCTCTTCTAAAATTAGTCACAAAGTCGCTTCACTTGTCCCTACATTGTTTCTAAAACCAAACTGTTCTTCTCCTAACTCGCATTCTATTTGACGTTCCATTCTCCTATATACTATTTTCGTTAACACTATATATTTAAAAAAACCGACCTCTTGTAGTCTAGTGGCTAGCGTCGTTGTCTCACAAGATAGAGGTCCGGGATCCGAATCATGGGTAGTATATTTGTGCCCTCATGGTCGTGGATTTGGACTGCTGGAGAATCGATACAATTATTCCCAGAGGTCCTGCGTTCGAATCCTGGCATGGGCTTGGATGTTTGTGTCGTCATGGTCACGGAGGCTGATGGAGAGTCGATACGCTGACCATGTGTCATTCCATATTCGGAATGTGTCAAGTCAGATGACAGTCCGCAGTCGTCCTGGTAGGCCAAGGCCCTTAATGGGCTGCAGAGCCAACGAAGAAGATATATTTTTTTTAAAAAAAACTTGAAACGTCATGTAACGTCTTAAGATTTTCAGTTCATTATTTGCTATTTTTTTAAACATACAACCATTAAAAATTAATAAGTTTCTCTGTCTGCGTTGTCAAAAATTAAAATGTGTAATTAAATTTAATAAATTGGTTAGAGATAATTGGCTGTGCTTACAGATTAACCGCTTAAAATTAACTTTATGTTTCTTACAAGAAATAAAATAATCCCTAAGGTTTGTTGATGATATTGTGGGATTAGGGGAGGCAAAAGTGGATTTCTAATGCAAAGAAAAAGGCATGAACGTGGTCAACAAATGGATATATGCTGCTGTAAACACGGAAATACTAACTGATGTAGATCAAGTCCTTGACGTAAGGATAAAGGGAAAGTCGATGGATGAAGATCGAAAGTTGAAAAAAAAAGAAGTCAGTCGAGACCAGCCCACGATCTGCTGCGCATTCGAGTGGAAATGATTCCGCGTGCTGCGGCTGACGGTCAAACTACAAGCTTGTTGTGGTACGTAAACAAATAACGTCATCTTCTTCAGGAAGAAAGTAGCATTCCGTCGATTCAAAAGGAAACTCCCAATCAACCTCATCCTTTCCCCCATAGCGTTGAAGCACAACCCTAACCAACCTCACCATCATACCCTCATCCTCATCCACCTCCCATATCGTCCAAAATTCAACCCTCATACTCCCTCATCGTATGACCCATTGATAAGCGCAAAGAGCTAACAAACCAAACATATCTGATGAACTACCGCTTCTTTCGCAAATAAGCCCGTTGAGGGCCTGGACCTACCGGGTCTACTGCGGTCTGTCATTGAGTAAGACACATTCCGAATTTGGAGTGACACGTGGTCAACGTGTCGTTTCTTCAGCAGTCTTAATCCCAGTCTTCACGACCATGACGACAGGATACGAACCCGTGAGCCGTAGGTTGTGAGGCAGTGACGTTAACCACTACACCACGGGAGGTAGGTGAACTGGACTAATCAATGGATTATCCTACCTTCAAATCAAAATATCCCTTCCCAATCTAACAGCCTTTGTTATTTCACAGTTTCCCCTTACTACACTCCATCACATTGGTTTTCCCTCTATTAATTCAAATGTTGAACTCTTTCTCCAGGACCACGTTCGCGTCATTTATTATAGTTTGCAAGTCTTCTTCTGACTCCCCTAATACTACAATATCGTCGGCAAAGCGGCAAAGGTGTTTATTTCTTCTCCTTGCAGTATGATTCCTTTTCCATATTCCGTTTTAACTTTCTTCATCGCCTGCTCTATAACAAGTTAAATAGCATGGGCGACAGACTGCATCCTTGACTTACTCCTTCCTTATTACGGCTTTCTTTTCTTGGTCTTCTATTCTAATTACTGCTGTCTGTCTTCTATATAGGTTAAGTATTAGTCTCCTTTAAATGTGAAATTTGCTTGTTTCCTGTGTAAACATTTAAGCAATGACGGGGTAGTGCTGAAAAATTGTCCGAAACGCCAAGTGAAGCACAGTTTGCCAACCAAATCGAGCCGCCAATTACTTTTTTCCAGTCGTGAGAGAAGATGATGTTCCATGCCGATGCACATATCTCCAGCATTATCCAGATGTTTACCACTTTCAACAGCATCTGTCCCTTTCTCTCGTCTGTGGAAAAGAACATGAGTGGCTCATCATCGTGACCGTATTTCCCTTTTGCACGCAGAGGATAGTTTCCCACAGCCGCATGATCCCTGACTAACTGTTGATACGCTTTGTGCTGCCTCTCAAATCCCGCGACGGTGGAATCAGATTGACATCAATTCCAATAAGAGGCTTCCTTGTCCTGCCTCCAGCTCGTCTACTCATTTCTCTTCTTTCTTTCTTTCCTCGCAGACGTAAATCTGGAGAGACACTTTGGGATCAAGTCGTCCGTCGATATAAGTAAGCTCTCATCTCCTCATCACAGAACCAACTTCTCACTCGTGTCAGGAGCCAGCTTCTACTCTACACCAACACTAGCACATCATTCGTTCAACAATACCACCTCAATAAATATACCTTCACGTGAATTCGTACAGTTAACACTTAATTCAGTATTAAAATTTAATTTCATGGAATATCTCTTTCCGACGATACTCTTCCTTCAAAGATACTTTTCCCCTTATTATCATTTTCCCACTTACTAACGCAACGTTTCATAAAGGTTTATTGCAACGACAGTTCTCCGTAACATTGTCAGTCAGATTATGAAACTAAGTTTTCATCGCCCAGTTTTCTGAATACAGTTATTAGGTTTTTTTCTCTTCTAGATTCTTGCCTTTTTATTTTAAAATATCTTTGAAAATTCATTAGTGTGATTTGTAAAAAAAAAAATCTTCTGAAAATATTTGTGAGTGAAACTTTATTGGGTTCAGTTTCAATGTTGACGGAATGAATGTCAATATTTTATTTATACATTTGGAGTTGTAAATAAAATAAATTATGATCTTTTACAGATTTTGTTCTTTTTAATTTAATTAATAACAACGAATCTGTATATTTTCATGTCTTCTTCACGTTATCCTCATATAGAGGAAATATTTTGTCTATAGGAAGAAAATCTGAAAAAAAACATGAAAATAAGCCGACACATTGTTAGGAATTAAATTGAAATAAAAGTAAAGTCTGTAAAAGGTCATAAATTGTTTTATTTTATGGAACAGACGTTAAGTTTAAACTTTTGAGGGGGATAATGTTAAGAAATGGAAAAGTGGACGATGTTGGTTTCGTAAGCAAGCGAGTGAGTGAGTGAGGTTTATTTTGTGTAGCGTTCCTGTGTGGCTCTTGAAGGCCGTAACCTGACCTGGGAGGAACCCCTGGAAATGCCACGAGGATCTCAGCCCCCTGAGCTGTGACAGCATAGTTCTGCATCGTGTTCTCCAGCCCCGACAGTGACAGGAAGACCACCTACCAGCACAACACCTACGACTTCACTATACAGCTGAATCCTCCTCTCGTGTGAAAGACAGGGACAATCAAAAATACCAATGTACAGTCGTATATCCGTCACATTCGCTTATTACAGTACAGTCACTTTACAAAGAAACAGGGTTTTCATGCACCATTGTCTGCCGATGACTCTGCTGCTGTCTAAAGGAGAAAGGCAGACATTCTAAAAAAATACTTTTGTGAAATCAAGGGATAAAGTTTCTTTGAGCTTCGAAATTTACATAAACCCCTTATCTCTTTAAAAAAAATTTATCCGTACCAAGAAATAAGAATTTTTCTTTATAAATTAATTGTAATACTTTATCCGTGAAATATTTTCAAATGTTGGCAACTTTCACTTACTACCTTTCTACTTTGGACGTGTTTAAATTAAGTAATTTTCAAAACGGTTTTTTCATATAGTTTTTTTAAAATTTTTAATCGTTCCTTGTTCAGGGATTTTTTTCCCCTCACAATCAAATTATTCATGAACAACGTCATATTGGCATTGTCTGCCGATGAATATGATGTAACATGTTTAAATGAAATAATTCTCGACCGGTTGTGTTTTTAGACACTTTTACTTTTATTTTTTAACTAAACAACGTTGCGGCGCATATTCGCACCTCCTTAAGGTTTTTTCTTCTCTCTATTGAATTAATGTTAGACCACGTTGTATTGTTGGTATTGTCTGCCGATGAATGTGATTTAATTTGTTCAAATGAAATAATCCTCGACAAATTTTTTTTCAGACATTTTTACTTTTATTTTCAATCAAACGACGTTTTGGCGCATATTCGCACCTACTTCAAGTTTTCTTCCCCTCTCAGATCCAAATTATTGTTGAGCCACGTCGTATTGGCATTGTCTGGCATGAAGAGTTGCATCACACCAGTCTTAGGACTGCATATCACAACAACAACAACCATTATTATTATTTTTTATTATTATTGTTTTAAAAACTTTTATCGTACAGATTATCAGTTAGGACGATAACGATACAGTATATACAATATTAAAAAGGTATATAATTAACATGATAACGTGAAGATAGGTTAATTCATTTAATTAACCTACTTTAGGAGAATTGGTTGTGTTTATTTATTTTTGCGAGTACCTGAGGGGCATACGACTTAGGTGGGTGAGGATTGACAGGTAGAGAACTGATTTATGGAGGATTAATGAGGATGTGGTCTGCGGACATGATGGTAGAGTGGGTTAGGGTGATCAGGGGGAAGGATGAGGTCAATCGGAAGTTTTCTTTTGAGGCGACGGGAGCGTGGAGGTATGTGGAGGAGGATTGTTGTGAAATTGCTGGATCGTGGGGTTTGGGTGGTTGAGTGCGCTTTTGATTAGGTTTGTTATGGATTTGGAGATTACTAAGCCATTATTTGCAAAGGACTTTATTCATGTGAAGTTGGTTTCGCGTGTAGTTGTAGAGAGGAGTTTGAGGCCGACTGAGAATGCCGAGAGTGTGTCTTGAATTGGCAGTGTCCATCCATTAGGCGCAAATTGCCGGAAGAGGACGAGTTCCCCAGAGTCACCCACCTACTTGACCTCGCCCCTCCCACGCGACGACGACGACGCAGCTGTTCAAAAAAAAAAGAATTCCATTTTATACATTCCTCACGTATGCTGGAATTTTTCACGCCTTGTTAACAGTTCCGTTGCGTCGCCGGTTCCGTCCTTTTTTTTAAAAGCGTCGATGTTCAGAAATATGATTGAGGCACGTATTGAAGTTCTTTTTTTTTTCAAATTTGGTACTGACGTATAGCCACGAGGGCTACAATTTCGTTTCAGACACACGCACACACAACCATCTTCTCTTTTCACCGTCGTAACTGTTTCTGTAAGCTGCGTGAACTCTGAAATGTCAGAGATTCCGCTTCTCCACACACTCTTTACATTTCGTATCTATTTAAATATTTATTTAAAAAATGTATAATTACGAAGTGAGGTAAAGAAAATTCTGGAATCGCAACGTGGTCCACTTTTCACGCAGATATTCGAACCGTTCACTTAAACCGTCCTTTTACCTCTTTTTATACTCACAATCTTAAAATTACTACCTCGTTTATGATAAATGCTTCTATGATTCAGACATAAAATACGGTAACTTTATTAAATTCGTGAATAAGTTCGTCAAATTTGTTAGTTATTTGCTGTTATCTTTTGAAAATTGGTGAACATTAGACTGATTCCCAAGCTTATTTTTTACTGGTCTATTTACAATTAACAGATAACGTTAATAAAAATGAAATAAATATCCTTGTAGTACGGAGTTTTGCATAAAATTAAAAGCATAATTAAAAGATAACGGAAAAATAAATTTACAAATGAACTTAACTGTGAAAACATTGATGAAGGAAATATTTACAATTTTTGGAGGTCTTATTAATCTCAGATAAAAACCGTGGGCGATACCCTCGATAGATGTCAAGGATTGGAAACCTGACAGCGTACCTCCTTTATAGTGAGACGTCATCTCTCCCGCCAACATCTCTAAAATAAGTGCGTCTTCTTCAGCGTCGACTGTTGACCTCCTTCACATACGTCCGGGACCAAGCGTCGGTTCCCATCCGTCTTCCACTTCCAAGAGCCTCACGGCTAAGTGAAGATGCACCGAAATCAATATTTGATAATCGATTTTCTTTAGACCACGAAACTCCATTCGTTAAGGTAACAACGTGGTATTTACGTATCCGTTGGTTTCGTGAGTCTCCCATTGGCACGCAAGCTTCTTTGCGGGAATTCCGTAGGTGATATTCCCAGGGGATTAGAGACGACACCAGGCCCCTACCTGCTGACGCTAATTCCGAGTTCCCAATCCAAGCTAACTTTATATTAAGTAGTAATAAAATGTCGAATATCGCGCTACAGCCAACTACCATAGATCACAGAAAAATTGATTTAACATTACAATGGAATGAGTACAATTTTTAAACAGATTTTTAATTTATCAATAATTCCTTAAATTAAAAAATCTTCAAGTGAAGCTTCCATTTCATTACAACTAGCACAATCCACATACTCCCTAATCTACTTAGCGTTTTCATTCCTTCGCTTCCCTCTTTTGTTCACTTTCGTCTAATGCTAATTTTACAAGACCCTCGAGTCTTGTAACGTGACCTATTAATCTATCCCTTCTCTTAGTCAACGTCCTCAATTTTTATTCTTTTTTTTAATTCGCATCAACATCTCAGGTCATTAGCGACTAAGTGACTATTTTCGGGGATGTAGCTTTCATCGTAAGTTTTTAATTCATATCGGGAACACACAAATACGTACACAAAAGACCAAGCCCTTGCCAGGAATCGAACCCGGGACCTCTTTGGCATGAGTCCTCAACGTTATACGCTCTTACCCTATTCGTTTCAGATTCTATCTACCCATATAATTTTCAGAATTCTCCTATAGAACCACATTTCAAAGGCTTGTATTATTTTACTTTCCCCAATTCTTATCGTTCGCGTTTCGCACCCGTATAAAGAAAGTTTTTAGCAACGATTTCCTAATACTCACACTTATATTGCCCATAAATAAATTCCTCTTTTTTCGCGGAAGCCTTCCTTACCATCTGATATCCTTCTCTAGTTATTACGCTTCCCAGTAGCAGAATTACTTCCATCAAAATATCCCTTACCAATCTTTTGTCTCTCTACTGTTTCTTAAACTACACTCCAAGTAAGGTATTGAATAAAATTTAGTTAAGTAATATGTCCGACATGAAATTCATAATGTGTTGAGATTGATTCCAAGAATATATTACGAGTAATTTTAGCAGTTTCTTGGAAACGTTCTGAGGTGTTATTAGATGAATGTCACTGGACCTCATAATGAATGAAATCCTTCCTGTGCAATGAGAACCGACGGAGAATTGGAGAGTTGGAGGAATGAGAGGCTACACATGTCTGTCTCTTGAGATAAAGCAGGCATTCCAGCAATTAATTACTGAATGAAACCGCCAAGTGAAGAGAGGCGCTCTTGTTTCTGGGAAGGCCGCGCTCAACTCATCCCATTCAAGTAACTCGGAAAATAGCCATTCACAGAACTCAGGATCCTTGGAATTTCCCATTGCTAAGGAACGACTAGACGTTGGTCCTTTCAGCAATGGAACCAAAATACGCAGCTCAGCATGGGAGCTCGTCTCTGCTTCTTCGGAGTCAGCGCTAAAAACAAACAAACACCACTCATTTACTTTCTTACATTGATTTCCAATCATCAATGAAAGCACCAGACTGGAAGGTCCTGCCAACCTCGTCCCTCTTCCCTTCCCTTCCTCCTCTCCGTTTCACATAAGTATTATATGAACTTGGAGGAGTTGAGACAATGGTGCACAGTGGGCAAGAACTCATGCTCAAAAGAATTAGACTAGAATTCAACTCCCCTGTGATCAATTTACGCAATGTCCATTCTTCACGTGTTTCCTATGATTAGGGTGTGAAGAGTGTGGTTAGTGAATTGGTAGGTGAGACCTAGCTTAGGTTTACGGGAAATGGAGGGATGTTGGATCGGTCCTCGGACATGGTCGACTAGGATAGAGCACCAGGTCCTGGATTCGAGTCTCTGGTCCGGTTGACATTTTTCCATTCTTGTCTTTCTTCTAAAATTTCCTGTATGCTTCACTAAGCTTCAATTCCACTTTCTTACACTATTATAAAATGTCCAAATTTTGTGAAAAAAGTTACGTTTCTGTGTAACCGTCTGTAGCCGTCTGATTGTCTAATTGTATTTATCTTGGAGTGGGCTGTAATTTTAAGAAATAAATCCCTTTTCAATTCTTCTTGAACAAACGCGTTTATCATTTAATCCACCACACTCATTGATGCAACCTAGCTTCTTCTCCGAACCCTCCCGAAGCTTATTTACATCTCTATATTTTCAGAAATAAATATATATATTTTTACACGATCGAAATAATTCACAGGATTTTCCCTTGACTTTTGAAGTCTGTAATGGTGGGTTAGAGTCCTGCAGACTTGTGCCAGTGAGTGAGTTACCTTACACACCCCCTTCCTTCCTCCCCCCCACTCCTCGTTCCCTTTCACGCAAGAATTGCTCCGGGCCGTACACAAGAAACCCTATCATGTACATTCCATTAAAGCTTTTTTTTTTCGTCGAAAAAAAGAAGAAGACCAGATTCGATGAAATTGTAATAGAATATATCAAGGGGCGGATGCGCACAAAAACAGGGAAGAGTCGTCTGGGAATGTGGTCGGCGGATCCACTGGACCAGGACCACGCTTATTCCTTGCTCCCCCTCTCCTCCCCCTCCCCTCCCCATCCCCCTCTCCTCCTCAAGGAATCTTGCCTGCCTGGCTAAATTAAGGATCGAGTCTACAGGTGTAGTAGACACACTTGACCAGTCGCCAGTTGAATAATCACGTTGGGTTAAGTTCTACACTTGTTTACAGACATTAAAAAAAACCGAAGAAACTTTTTTGCACCTGAGGAAGTCACAAATTAGGGGACGAAACGTGTTTTTTCTAAACGTTTATAATTTTAATTTATATTTACATTCCTGAGATATACAACGAACTTTTCTGACTTTAAAATTAACAACAAATAAAAAGACGACCAAAAAGTCAGCATTAAATATATCACTAGTTATTTACAAAACCGACGTTTCATCTCCATTTAGGTTTACTACAAACATAATATTACACAAAATTAAATACAAATTCCATGTTACTATTTTTTAAAATTTATATATAAAAACATGGTTAAATACTTACAAATTTAGCAATACTTCGGCTCAGGGACTCAAGGAGTAAATAGGATATTTAATTCTGACCTTTCGACCGCCTTTTTATTTATTCCTGAGATATTTTTTCGTCCATTTTCAAAATTAAATGCGACCGGCTTCTACCTTCGAAGATGAGTATTTGAAGATGAATAATTATTTTTTACCTATCTTCGTAATTTTATTATTTGAATATTTATTTATATCATTCACTGCAACTTTTTACGAAATCTTAATTCATGTGTTTGGAATTTATAGCACGTAGTAATTACTTCAGCGTGCCTAATATTCATATGAGCTGCCTAATTTTCATTAATGGGTCTTGAGTTGTTTACTGAGTAACGATTTTTACCCTAACAATCCTTAAAAAATGTTGACACGGATTCCTTTTTGAAGTAAGTTCCCCGACGAAGTACTTCATAGTGACTTGTGTTGCAGAATCGTGAAATTTTATATTTTTATTCGGGGGATAGTCGATAAAAAATTTTTTTGTGTCCGGCGAAGAAACATGGGGGCCATAAAGTAGAGGCTTGAGAGAAAATAGGTCTTATTTGTTTGCCTATGACGAGTGTTACGTAATCGTTTCCTTTTTCCCCTCGAGCAATGATGATGGCACGTTTTGAAACGTATGACGTCATCAGGAGTTAAATGTTGGTAGGTCACTCCGACCTCTTCCTAAAATATATATTCTTAGAAGTGCTACATTATTTATTAAATACAACGTAAATATCTTAGAAAATCCATAAACTTGCATAAAAGTAAAACGCAGGAGTTCATATGAAAATAATAATTATTCTCTTTTCTTGCACTCTGTTGCATTAAAAAAAAATATTTTTTCCATTTAAACAAAAGCCAATGAAAGGCTTTTTTTTGGGGGTGGGATTGGGGGTTAACAGGCTACATGAGGGTGATCCTGAAACAGGCAACTCCCCTTTAATAGCATAGGAAGGGAATTGAAAAGGTGGGATGCTGAAGGTAGAGCAAGGTAGCCAAGGGTTAACTAGGGCCCCCGGGCTATGGTTTAAGGATCCTACCCGGTGTTTCACCTAAAGAGATGCAGGGAAAACCTTGAAAACGGCATTTTTTTGACGCCTTCTGAGTTATGTACCCGGAATTTAAGAAACGCACTGCGAGTTGTAAGACGTTCTAAGGTTTCCCATTCGTCGTTCTTAATCGAATCTTCCGATTGTCATGAAAGTTTTCATTTGTATTGCTATTTATACTAAAAAAAGGAACCTGTCGATCTTCTGAAGATTTAAGATCCTTTATTCCACCCCCTTCTATGCCCAGAAACGTCCCTCGTCAATCATATTCTCTGCGACTTCATGTCTTCCCTTAGGATTTCCTATTCCATTCATCTCATTGCCATGAAATTTTTATGTGGTGTAGTCCTCTACCTAGAGAAAGTTTCTGTTTACCTTTTGAAGATTTAGTTTCTTCCTTCCCACTTTGAGGCCCAGAAGTTAAGAAATAAGGACATTGCTAATCGATATGTTATGACGTGACGTAGCCTGTCAAACTAGATAATTAAATTGCCGTTACCCGTGAAATAATGCTAAAGTTTAACAAAAATTTAAAGTGCTGAACTTTTTAATTAAGTAATAATAATGAAGAATTTTTTATGAGTCGCAAGGAAAATGTTTCAGAATTGCGACTCTGGCGCCCGAGACGGATTTTTCTGTAACTAAAGTCCGAATCGATTATCCGACAATCGTGATAAGGAATTAAAAGTATCATTACGTCATGGAGCTGGCGGCTTAAAAAGGTATTTTCTTCTTCATAAATTCGACACTCTCGTTGATCGTTTCTCCATGTGTTATGCAAAAGTTTTCGTGTTCCACACACGCATCGAGATGTCTTTAAAGTGTAAGTAGGTATCCTGTATCATGATCTAAAACACTATTTATTTTTTAAAATTATAAACACTTCGTGTAGTAATTAACGTATCATTAACAAAGAAATAACTCCGTGAGGGAAAATAAAAAACAACCACCCCGTAACCTACAACAAATATGGTGGAAAGAAACCGGAAAATGTTTTAACTTTTCGTAACCTTTCATAACTATTAACGTCGATGTAGAATTGTGGAGAAATCAATCAATAAACCGATTTTAAGCTTTGGAAGGTAAGAATAACGTTAGGTTTATAAATAAAAACTAATTTATCTTTGTTTTCCCGTAATCATATTTCTGTAGCTTTGATGCGTTGTGATATATTTTCACCTTCTTAAATTTGTAAGGAATATCCACGACTCTCTTCTAACTAAGTACTGTAGCGGGATACTGTAAGTGAATTCCCAGGCATGGCCGGGGACCCAGAAATTAATTGATATGTTGCTCATTTTAGTTTTCCTTCACTATTAGTAATGCTTGTATATTAATACTCGCGTCTGTTTTATTGCTAGTTGGGGAGGTGAATGAATAATATTCAGTTATTCCTAAATCCTCGTCCCAACGATATTTAAATACGTTGAAATGCAGTAGGTTTGACGCTGGCATTTTTTTTGTGGAGCCGTATTTTGTCAATAGCAACTTGCTTTTTAATCGGAAGCCTTTCACATCTGCTAAATGAATTATAGTGATTTATAATTGGCAATTCAGAGGCTCCCTTCTAATTAATAGCTACTGTACCGACAATTTTATTACTTTTTTTAAGGGTAATGTCGACTGCACGTGACGTCACGTCACTGAATTCAGTTAAAATTTCAAAAAAAAAACCGCCGACGCGTTTCGCTGAAGCAGAGCAGACGAACGACTCACCCCGTGTGAAGAGTTAATAATGGCGGCCCGGGATGAAAATCCTAAAGAAGCCAAGTGATTACATCGTCCGAGCAGACAGTTCCCATAGATTCCAGTCAGCAGGTTTTGCTATGCAGAGAATTTCGGTGATTGCGTTCCACGAATTCTCTCTTCAATTCCTCGAACGGGAATTCTGGTTGCGTAAGATGACAACAACAACAACTACTGCAGCAGCTACGTGTTTCCCCTTCTTTAGCCATATCGTTTTGAGGACTTGATATCAAACCAACGAAAAAAAAACATGGGCGGGCAAAAAAATTGATTCGGAAAATTATTTTCCTTTCTCTTAAATTAAATTCAATCTGAAATTGGTATTGAAATTTCAGTTTCGTGGGAAATGCAGAAACTTTTCTTCTACACTAAAAGTGATTTTTGAGTATCGGGCCACAAATATCACAACGTCATTATGCTAGGTTTCCCGTAAATCTAGGGGAATGAGATGGAGAATAGAGTTACTAACCAGAAAGTTAAAAGCAGAATAAGAGAAAGGTGAACAATATGGAGAAAACACTACAAAGGAGGTACGCTGTCAGGTTTCCAATCCTTGACGTCTAGGAAGGGCATCGCTTACGGTTTTTATCCTGAGATCAGTAAGAGAACAGATTGCTTCGCCGAACCTCCAATATTTATATTTACTTCATTAATGTTGTCACAGTTATGTTCACTTGTAAATAAACTTCCCATTACCATTTAATTTCTTCCCCAGACCCCGCCCTACACTACAGAACTGCCACATCCTCCCTAATCTGCTTAGCATATTCCACGCTTGGGCCCGGTCTTCAGGTCACTTCCCTCTAATGCAAATTTTACAAGAGACCCTCATGTATTAAAACGTGGCCTATTAATCTATCCCTTCTCGTGGTCCATATTGTTCTCTCTTCCCCTATTTTGTTTATAACTTCATCGTTTGTGCTTCTATTCACCTATCTGATTTTCAGAATTCTCCTATAGTAGCATCACATTGCAAAAGCTTCTATTCTTTTCCTTTCCGCAACTCCTATCGTCCACGTTTCGCACCCATACGACCATATTTAACAAATTTCTTAATCTTCACACTCATATTACCCGTAAGTGTTGAAAAAAATTGCTACGAAATAATTCTGAAAAAAAAACTGACTCAAATCGGCGGGGTAAAATTTAATGATATGAAGAAGAAAGAAAGTCGTTATTTATGGTTATGCTAGTGATGTTCATAAAGGATGGTAAAAGCCAATTTTAGAGATAGAAGAATTGAGGTAATAGCAATTGAAACTATACGAGAATTTATCTGGAATTATGACGGTCGTTAATTTACGGGATAATGGACTAGGTAGAATTCTGGGAAAACTGAAATGGTGCTAAATGGGATCGCAAATTAAATTTCCGCGGAACGTCGAGTTTTGCTCCGTTATTAATATTCGCGGAACGGGGAAATTACATGTGGTGACTCGCGCGCACTACGTTTGAGCACAAATCATTCATTCTGAGAGATCAAGGAGAGAAGTTAAGCGGGAATAGGGAAAATGTTTGGGTCTTTACAAGGCAAGTAGCTTACTAATTAGTGTCGAATAATTATTCTCTAATTAAATAATGTAGCGGGTTGACACAAGAGCCGGGCATGGCCGGGCACCCAGCTAGAGGGAGAAAAGGACGAATGCAAGCGAGGCAAGGATGATGCGGGCAGTTTCAACTAAAATTCCCTTTATTCGATGACTGTCATCAGCTTGAGCCGGATCGTTTCCTTCATTTAATCGGGTGGGGGCGGAGGGGGGCGGCGTCTGCCTGCCTGTCTGTCACAGAGAGACGCATTTATCTGTCTTGAATGTAGGTCGGGGCGGAAGGCAACTTGATTCATCACCCTCTGGTAATACGTAATTTCCTCGGCACGTTGAATGGGATTTGCAAGCGATCCCGCCGTATACGTGGAGCCGGAATAAATTAAATTTATTCGGGGGCATCAATATCAAGTCGTATGCGCGACGGCATTTAGGGGTTGGGGGAAATTGGGGCGGCTACTCCGACGCTGTCACAGGCGAAACATGGTTGATTGCTAATTTCCCTGAAGAGGCCCCCTCTCTTTTTTTTTTGAGCGGAGCGGATGGTGATGCGATGAGCGCACTCGACCGACGGTCGATCGCCGAGCTTAATCAAGTGTAATGGCAGGCGCTTTTAAAAACGCCGATGCTTCTGAGTGTCAAATGTCCGTCCACCTGCTATCTGCGCCATTACGTCCTGTGTGAACATCAAGCCAGAGGGCGGACATCCCAGCCGTGAGGAGCGCGAGGAAAAAATATACACTCATATATTGTAGTATACAAAAGGGAGGATAATTCCAATGATTCAAAATTAATTAAACTATATTCAAATATCACATAAACCTCAATCTACAAAAATGACATACAATAAAACTAAAATTCTGCAGGGGCATTTGGGCCTCTCAAAAGTTAGATAATTGCAGCAACTGTAAAATAAAAGAAAAACATAGTCAGAATTATGATGTTGAAATTTATAAGGTAATAAAATAAAAATGAGCAAGTTTCACAATTATGTCTTCCACTCAACCAACATCTGGTTTGGCTGCTGCTATAGTATCTGGACAACTGGCCAAATTCCCACTGTATATTAAGTAACTTGGTTTCCAAATTTACATATGACTGTACACAACTTCACATATGTGCGTCCATTCCACAATCCTTTCGTTGCCCTCTGCTTGGCTTGCTTCGTGGCGTCCAGTCATTCTTATCTTCATTCATGAAATGTATAATTATTATCTTTGCTTTTTTAAAAAAATTTACCTTTGGTCCTTTAATCACCGTATTCTTTGGTTCTACTGTAGTATCTTCGGAATTCAGTTCTCCCTGAATAGGCTCCAGAGATGGGGGCGTGTATAGGGGTGGATATTTTAAAACAACACGCTGAAACGGCCGACTAATTGTTTCTCTGAATCAGTGAAAGTAACACTGTTTCTCCCATTGTCGTTTGTGTATAATAATTTCAACCCCCGTACGTACGTAATGCAAGTGGAGCGGCCTTAGGGGTGAGGTTTTGGGGACGTTATATGAAATTAATTCGAACCAACCGAGATTGGTGTCCATTTCGGGCTCGTGGAAGTTGATGAGTTTAATAGTGACATGGTATCGGGAGTGTTTCCGACTCTCTTAACTACGTACCGGAGAAAGAGTTCCTGTGTTAATGTGGTTATTTAATGTACTTGTATGCTTATTGCCTTTGACTCGTCACGCAGATTATGATTAAATTAACTTTCCGTCAGCTTAGGAAGTAGGCAAGAAAAAGAAAAGGTCCAAACTGGTTAAAATCACATGTTTTCCAAGAGATTATTGCACAATTCATTAGTGCTCTACTTCGCCAACGCCGGTACTATCGTAGTAGAAGTAATAAGATAGGTGTTTTTGTAATTCCTACAGTTACAGTATGAGGACGACTTAATTGGTGGCTAGTTAACTATTTATCTGATGGGTGATCCAGTTCTTTTCGCCGACTTCCTGTAGTCTAGTGGCTAGCGTCGCTGCCTCACAACCCACAGGTTCCAAATTAGAATTTTGGCATGGGCTTAGATTTTTGTGACTTCATGGTCACGGAGACTGGGATTAAGACTGCTGGACAATCGATACGCTGACCACTTGTCACGCCAAATTTTGAATGTGTGCGTCACTTAAGATGACATTCCAATTTTTCTGCCCAGATATCAAAGTGTCATAATGAAATTAAGGACACAAAATTGAGCAATCTGTGGTAATAAGAAGCCAGTGTTGATCTTGATTGCTTGGTGGTCAAGAAAGATGTCTCAGGTAGTGAGATGAGCAGAAAACCTCCTCCTTTCGGGGAGAGAAATGTTGCCAAGTTGAATATGATGCCGACTTAGTTGCAGACAAGCAAGCAAGAAGAGGAACATCTGCATATCACATGTCCTCAAGGCCGGCCGCTGCATTGTGACGTGCATTTCATACGTCCGGAAATTGTAACATCAAATCCTGCTTCCAAGGTTCCTCTTTTCTCTTAACCATAAACAATAGCGCGACAGGTTGTCTTCATTTAAAGTAAAATTGTTTATTATTCCAGTCAAAACACAAAATATTTTCAGTCACTAAACAATCTGACGAATATAATAGCAACACGAGAAGAAGCCAAAAAAAGGAAAAAATTGATAATTATTTTTTTGTCATGGCTGGAGTCGTTAATAAACTTAATTTTATTATGTTTGAAACGTACGGTGCTCCTTCAAATGCATATAATATTAATTAGATAAAAACTTTGTCGGTAATTAATTCAATTTAATTTAACGTACATTCATCCTTTCTATTACAAGGGTTCTTATCGGTTATATAATAGTACATAATTTTGTGATATATCAATTATAAAAAAATAATTAATAAACTTATTATATCTATGGATTCGGTATGTATCTAATTTTGAAATCGATATATCGATTATTTAATATATAATTTTTATGAGATAATTTTAAATTTCTTGAAATATGAACTGTGATAAAAGAATTGTTTTGCTTTTTAATAATTATGATTTTTCAATTTTTTAAAAAATTAAATGAGTAGTTTAAGTTCAATTTAGATATTTAATCAATTTTGATGTCAACTTGGACATTATAAGACGTATCTAAACATTTTAAAAGGTTTACTGTACATAAGTAAGCAGTATGCCTCAGAGGTAAATAAAAATGGAAATAGGTAAAGAAAAAAATGTCTCGACTATTTAAGGATCTGAATTAATTTATTTCCTGTGAATTAGAAACGTTGGAACAAACTTTTAACGCTTAGAAATTATTATTAATTTTATGGTTTTCTAGTACCGATGCCGTGACAAAATTGGAAATTAATAAATATTTTTAGAAAAAAATATTTTTAAAATTTTGGACAAATTAAATTTTTTATGTGAAATATAAACATTAAAAATAAATCAATTAAATTAAATTAACGACCAATTCAAGGGTACGTAAATTATTTTTATTTTATTTTAATCGACGTTTTGTCCACAATTTAATTCAGAACTCAACACATTACGTTTTAACAAATTGTTGTCCAGTTCAATTTATAATTGGTTTAAAAAATCCCTTTTTTCGTCTGTAAGTAACTTTAAAGGAATCTGATTGGATTTGCCTTTACCTGAAAAAAAAAGTCCCAAAATAATGAACAAAACGTCGTTTGAGTAAAATAAAATAAAATTGTAAAGTGGGCCACTAATTTAATTCTTGTGAGAAACAGTCGTTAAGTGATATATTATTCACGAAAAACGTCGTATCCGATTTCAGTAAAAATAAATTTAGGGTCTAAATTCCTAATTTTAAATTAATGTTTTTATCACTTATTTACTTTTTTCGTCGTTATATTTTTGTAATATTATTTTGACGGTTTTCGTGTCCCTTGGAATAGGCATAAAGGAATAAATCTGAACTGAACAGTGGATTTCCTTAACAACTGAGTTCATCGATCTTTTCCACACGCCTCGAAACCTCGGATCTTCCCTCTAGATGCGAAATACTCACGACTTTACCCAGTGCGAAATTATGACACGAACTTCATTTAGAAAATTTTTGTAAGCTAACAAGAAAGGAAATGGTTACAGGGAGAAGAATTTAGGATCGAGTAAAATTCTCTATGGACCGTACGTCGTCTAAGGATTAGTATTCATTTTCTTTAATTGTCATTATTATAATAGCAATAACGTTATGATGCATGATTAAAATAATGTGGAGGAAATGTGTTAAGAAGGACGAGTGGGAAACGGTTTCTAAGGACAAATTGTTGTGACTGAGTGTCGTTTACAATTATGTCTCGTCTGCAAGTCCTCTGAATGGTCGTTGCCATCGCCTGAACGAGCTTTGTTATCTCGTCGTGTGTGGACAGTCACCTGCGGCGTAATTCAATCTATTGATCCCCGGCAGCTTTGCTTTGTTATTGACCAAACCCGAGAGAGTGAGTGAGTGAGGGGAGACTCCGCTCCGATGCCATGTTTATTCATGCGGAGGCTAATGGGTGCCAACCCCGAGACCCAGGACCCGGACCCGTGTACACTGCCGACGGGAACTTGGCGACTAATGGACGTGCAAATTACGACACGCTGGACGTACTAAGGGCGATCAATATTACTACTAATGGATTGCAATCGTAAATTATTTAAAAATACTGGTGGGGAAAGGAAAGAGTGAGGGGGAGGTGGAATAATCGAATTTTTGGCATCGAAACCTCCCTTCCCCCTCCCACTACCCCCGCACAACGCAAACAGAGCCTTTGAGGTTGAAATGGTAAAATATGACTTGCAAAATACGGGTTAAATAACTTTCCTATGACGTCGTTCTCACTAGTCGTCCGTCCAGTGAGTTCCACTTTATGGCTCCAATTTATGGGTGGTTTAAAAAACACGTGTTCATGGAATGATTTGATTTGTTTATAGTTGTTACCTGCACTCTGACCTACTCTCAAATGGACAACTACTCCGACTAACTGATTCTCTCTCTCTCTCTCACACACACACACACAGGATAAACCGTGGTGGGTTTCGGCGGTTACAACCTCGCGTACCACCACACTGAAACAAAAAAAAACATTACTCCTTACCGAGAAGTTTTCGTTTTAATGCAAAAATTGAAAGAAACTTTACTGTAGTACGATAGTGTGTTACACAAAGAGATAGAGAAAGATAGGGGGAGATTGAGAGAGATAGACAGATATACAGAGATAGGGAGATAGAGAGATATACAGAGATAGGGAAGTAGAAATAGAGAGATAGAGACAAAGAGGGATATTTTTTATTATTATTATTCACTAATTACACTAATAGCCTGTTTTCTTGAGTATCTATAACAGGCCTTATTTTCATTTCTTACAATGTTTGTGTTACAGATTTATTCTATTTTATTTTATAAATATTTTTTTTAACAATAATAAAACTAATAAACTAAAACTAAAGACAGAAGGGTATAGGGTGAAGGGTGAATGGGAGTAGGAGGATTGAAGGGAAAGTGCTGTGAGATCACAGCTGGCGGAATATGGAAGGGAGAGGAAAACTATGTTAAGTCATAGCTGCTTCCATCTTGTTTTACATTACATTACAGACTGAGATTTTTAACACTTTTTTATAATACTTATATATATATATATATACATCAAATATGGAAGTATATTTTTTGCAGGGGGTCTGTAGAGCAGACTGTGTATTATGCAGACGCTCTCCCTGCGCAAGTTCTACCAGTAAAGGCAAAGAGGGATAGAGAGATGAAGAGAGTGATTGAGAGATAAAGCGAGTGATAGAGATAGAGAAAGGGGCGGATATATATAGATGTTGGCTAGAGATGGGAATTACTTTTGCAAAAGACTATGAAGAAAACTATGCAGAGGGAAATATTTTCATTGCAGACGATTTGAGCAGTAAGATTGAATTATTATTGTTTCATAAATTGGCAAAAACTGGTGATTGGTAAACCTGTGTGTTGTGGAGCCAGAAAGTGTTGTTAAAAATGTAAGTGGTGGAGTTATAGTACCTTCGTTACGTCGTGTTGTTGAAGCCTCGCCCCTAACACGTGATCGATGCACTAGTAGTGACGTCAGATTCGGTTAGAACATGTACTGAATATTCGATTAAAAAAGTGAAATGATGAAATTGACTTCCGAGTTCACTATTGTAGAGTTCCTCTCACTTGATCAGGTTGGACCGCCTCGTCACCTGGGCCAATGCAACGCTGTTGACATCAGTTAAAACACGAGTACAACAGTTAACAAATTAATATTATGCAAACTAATTGGTGCGATGGCGGACTTGATTCCAGTTGTATTAATTTCAAAGCCAACTGTCGCGGATTGAGACGAACAAAAACGTTGTCAACACGCGGTGAGGAGAGTTTGTCTGAATTACCTTGAGCATTGTCCTTCCCCTTTTGTTCGTTCGGGACGCAGGTTTCGAGACTCGTGACAATGCACAACCCCAGCCAGCCAGCATCCATCCCCCATGCGACACATAACTCACCCCCTCCAAAGACAACAGGGAGCCGTGTCTAAATTTCCGTTCCCCGAAGCCGATCGTTATATGTGCACGCGGCCAGACATCGCCATGGCTCAACAGGACCTATAATTCATTTACTATTCTAAACCGTGTTTTTTAAACGTCGAATTTTTATGTACGCCCGCGGAGCTAAATTTCATCCGAATCTAGAGACTGATATTTTTATCCTGATTTTTAAGTTATTTTGTTTTTTTTTTGGAACAAGACTGATTTCGAAAGATTCACGCCTCAGGCATCAACAGTCTCTCAGTATATAATTGAATCTTTTTTTACAGTTAGGTTAAAAAATTTTATATTCCTTTTAATATATTGGGCCGGACAACTAAATTAACAAGCCTGCTTAAATTAATAACAATTAATTGCGTATCCTATTTCCTCAACCGAGGACTAATGGGTTGAATAATAATAATAATAATACCTTCCTGTTCTGTCAAAATCTAAACAGATACTGTAAACACTCAATTTACACTTTAATATTAAAATATATTATTATTATTATATATAAAATTATTATTAAAATAAAACAAATTCATTCCTTTTCTTTAGGGATAGTGGGTTTAAATATTCACACAATTGTTACCGTGACCGCTCTTGTTTATTTTTTAATTGGTACATTACCAACGGTGCTCAGGGATAAATTATCACCGACGCCCAGGAACCCTTTGAAGTCATTGATGTGGATCTGCCGCGTTGGCTCCTGGAAACTTGAGGGCTCGCCGTACCCTTTAATACCTGCGATCCACGTATCATGGGCTCCAATCACCGCTTATTAAATCAAGTCCGCCGCTTACTTTCTGAAATTTCATTAACAACTGACTTCCTCGATCTTTTCCACGCTGCGCAAAACCTCGGATCTCTCCTCTAGATCCGACTTACCCACGGGTTTAGCCAATTCAAGTTCATCTTCCACTTTCTCGAGTTCCAAATACGAGATTCAAGTATCATTCTCCAAAGTCACAAAACCTCACACACCAGGTTATTTAACATTTCCTGTGGGAAAATTCCGGTCTGATAAAATGTTGAGATTGAAGCTCATGCCCGCAGAAGGATTTAGAGTCCTC
This sequence comes from Eucriotettix oculatus, assembly GCA_034510155.1. Lineage (NCBI taxonomy): Eukaryota > Metazoa > Arthropoda > Insecta > Orthoptera > Tetrigidae > Eucriotettix > Eucriotettix oculatus. The sequence continues at coordinate 15,711,308 of CM067379.1, forward strand.
ATGTGGCCAGCAGCAGCTTCTAATCCCCTTCACTGGCGGCCGCTTAAATGGTTACTTGGTCCCTGGCGTGCATTGACCTCCATTCAATTTATTACATTCAAAATTAAATGAAACGCCATATTAATCACTAAAATAACCACAACTAGCTCCACAAATTTTATCACGTTACTTACACATCTGTAGAATACAAGTATCACAAAAAGTGTTTTTACTTGAAATGTAACATTTCAAAGTCGCTAGTGGCGTTGGACTTTCATTACGTTAATGGATTCTCAGCTCAAATGCCTCGCGGCTGTTCAAATTTCAAGTCGAAGTTGCCTCGTATTTATTTAGCAGAAGCGCTACACGGGAATAGTGTTTCCAACTTGTTCAGAGAAGAAAAGTCAAATATGAAACGATTTACTTGAAAACTAGTAATATCCGATGGGTTCTAAATTAATTAAAGTAATAATGATAAAATATTAAATAATATTAAAATAAATCCGTAATCAAGTAAGGAGTAAGACAAGTATGCAGTCTGTCGCCCATGCTATTCAACTAAAATACAGGCGATGAAGAATGTTAAAACACGGAATATGGAAGATGAATCAGCCTGTAAGGAGAAGAAATAAAAACCCCACGTTTTGCCGACAATATTGTAGTATTAGGGGAGTCAGAAGAAGCCTTGGAAGTAGAGGGAAAACCAAGGTAATGGTGTGCAGTATGGGAAACAGTGGAATAATAAAGGCTGACCTCCAAGGGATGACGCTATCTTAGTGAGTTCTCCGTCAAGCGCGGGATATTTTTCTTGATAGAGGAATTTCATACCGTGAACGCTCCCTCAGAAAAAAAAACAAGCCCATCGTTATAAGCCAGCAATCAGGTATATCTCCAAGCCGCCAGCCCGGCGCCGGGAAACACTCCTTCTTTCGGGCCAGCCAGATGCTCTCATGGAATTTTATCTAATTTTAAATTCCATTAATTGGAATTAATATTGGGGGTGGGGGATCCTACTGCGTTATATTATTATTCACCTTTGGAATTGAAAGGAAATATTGAAAATACTTCCTCGAGCTACAAAATTTTATTTTGATCAGTTTTGGAGATTTTACGCTGTACAATGTGTGGACATCAGTCTAAAAGGAATGGTACTGTGTGAGTTGCTTTGTTTGATAACATGGAGCATGATCAGCGGTACGAATCCTGAGGGTTTATTACAACAGTAGTTTCAGAGGGCAATATAATTGAGTTTTTTCCTCCCATAATATTGACTATGATCTTCACGGAGAATACTCTGGTATCTTTCTTCTCCGCTTAGACTGGACAATGTATGTATATTTTTGTCACGAGCGCATTGATACAATAAAGTGCTGAGCGTGTTAATTTCCGTTGAACGAAGTTGTCCGGTTTTTATCGGCCGTCGTGGTCCTCGTTAGCAGTAAGTTGACTTCACTCACTCACTGGCTCACGATGAGAGTGGCGGATCACACACAGGCAGGAGGAGTGTGTGACACGTCACCACGGCGCGATCTTATCTCTCACTTGTTCCCCGAGTCTCTGTGATTATCTTTGGACTGCAGTCTCCGTCCACTCTTGCGGGTGGAAGTCGTCGTGATTGCTGCTGCTGCTGCTGTCATTGCTGAGGGTTTCCACGTGAAGGGACACACTTGTGGTCGTGACCGTCTAATAGTCTCAAATGTGCGTCTAAACGTCCATTTTTTTAATACAGTGCCAAACTAATGGAAAAAAGGTACGATTTCGTTCGATACTAATATTTTTTATGATATTAAATGGCTACTTTTTCATCGTGTAATGACAAAGCTAGAGAGAGGAATGACGTTTCTTCCTCGATTGTGGACCTCATCAGGTAGTGAGACGCTCAGTATTCTCGTTCAGATGACTCAATGTAGACGTCTACAACATGATGATCAGATCCACAATCGTGGACGAAACGTCGTGTCAGTATTGCCACGTTATAGTCGTCTAAAATACAATACCTGTAGTTACTAGTATAATCAATCTCAAAAACATTCGAAATGATAAAAAAAAATATTTCACCAGATTCCAGTATTTCAAACGAATTAACAAAGATAAATTAACACATCCAGTGTTACGTTTCTTCCCCTAATTTGTGACTTCATCAGACACAAATAAATTTCTTAAATTTTTTGTGTTCTACGAAAAAACTGTACAAGAAATCGAAAATTTAAAGTAGGCTAGAAATATGTCGTTAAAATAATTTCTTCAAATTTCCATTTCCTCAATTAATTTTCTTAAACGCTTGTAAATAACATAAGTAAACAATTTTGAAGTGTGTAATTCATCATTAACCTTGACATAAGGAATAGAGGACCGATTTTAAAAAAATTTCTCGTTTATTTATAGGAAATAAATCATTGTGACACGTGTTTAAAGTAACCAATATAACAATAAATTTTACCAATCATCAAAATTTTTATAAATATGTTTTATGTCTAATGTATAAATTTATATGAAAAATATTTTAAATAGTTATTAAATAATATATCTATTAAAAATATATTAAATTCAAAAGTAATGTTCTATATAATTTCTGTTTACATAAATCATTATAGATATAATTGGTATAAACAGTAAAGAGAGAGAGAGAAAGTAAGTGACTTACCTGAGGTTGACAGATGGCATGCACCATGTAAGAATTGGAGTTCTTTAAATTTTCGGAGGCACCGCTCCCATCATCGGAAAATTAGAAAAATGTTTTCAGATATCGGTTAGCCTACGACTGGAACCGTCCTGTCCTTATTAATTGTTTTAATTAACCTGACAATGTCATTTCCTGACGCATATATATGTATATATATGTCTCTAGGATAAAAACGTTTGCTAAGAGCTTTATTATTAACCACTGATCTCTCAAAAAATGTTGCACGACTAATTATTCTTTCGTACTTAATAATGTTATAAAATGCACTTCCTACAATAGTAATAATATTAATAATTTATTTATTAGAAAGCTAATTATTTAGACTGTAAGTGATGTTTTATCGACATGAAATTAGTATCTGAATAAAATATTCTTTAAATTTTCAAAGTGCATCACAGTTAAAGCTTACATAATTTTAAAAGCATAATTGCAACTTGTTGGAGAGCGTCAAAGAAATATTTATATATGAAAATTTATAATGGCAATTATATATACGACGTTTCGTCTTAAAATTTGGGATTTCATCAGTCATAAGTTGATATATGATTAAATTTAATCAGATTTATTATAAGTACAGAGAAAGAAAATTATAAATTTATAAATAATTATAAATTATAAATTCAAAATTAGGATGGTAATTATGTAAGTCGTAATATTATTTACTTATTGTAATGGCGTCAACAGGGGACTAATATAGGGATTGGAGTGACGTAAATCGTTTGATTGCGGAAGACGAAAAGAAATTAGGAAAAGAAAGTTTGAGGATAATTGTCCGAGTAGAAAGCGGACGTAAAGAGTAATGAGATAAGGGAGAGTGACAATCCCTCAAGAGCAGTAAGTGACGGTGTTACGTGAACGACCGGGGACAATTATCTAATTTCTGTTTCCCGTTTTTCCTTCCACAAGAAACTGATTGATTCTCGTTTCAAAAGTCCCTAAAATAATTTCAAGGCCTTAGGATTTAAATTTCAGCTATTATCACACGTTACATCACGAGAAACAATGGTGAGAAAATTAATTCCGTGAATAGATATTGGGAGCAGACGTCCTCAGGATGTGGTAAAACACTTTTCCGTGACCTTGCACATTTGATTGCAGGGCCATGAAAAAAAGTCACAGAAATAAAATAGATTTTTTAATATTTATTTTTAAATTTAACTTTTGAAAAGCATTTTCCACTCCCTCCCCCCTCAATAAAAAACAGAATTTTTTTTCTCAAACATGAAAAGTAATGGGAATAAAAGGCCAATTACATACAGTAGATTTAGAAGAAGCCTCTAATAAAGTTAATTTACTTACGGGTAATATAAGTGTGAATATTAGGAAATCATTGCTAAAAATGTTCGTATGGAGTGTGACGTTATATGGGTGTGAAACGTAGACGATAGGAGTTGCAGAAAGGAAAATAATAGAAAACTTCGAATTGTGCTACTGTAGTAGAATGAAATGGGTGGATAAAAGAACTAACAAGGAAGTTCTAAACAGAATAGGGGAAGAGCGAACAACACGAGAAGGGATAGATTAATAGGCCATGTTTTAAGACATGAGAGACGTAAAATTATGATTAGAAGGAAGTGAACAGAAGAGGGAGGCCATGGTTGGAATACGGTAAGCAGATTAGGGTGGATGTGGGTTGTACTAGTTATGCGGAATGAAAAGGCTTTCGCAAGAGAGTATAGCATGGAGGGTTGCATCTAACTAGTCTTAGGACTGAATACCACTACAACAACAACATGTTATAAATTAATGCGTGCAAAAAAGTAATTTGAGATATAAAATGAATTTAAAACATTTTCTAGGACAGTGTTCCTTGATTTTAAAATTATTATTCAGAAATCTATTAAAAAGAAAATAAAAGACTGTGAACGTACATGAAAATGTGAGACTTAAAAAAAATTTGTTTAATTTGGAAGGCCGTAGAAAAGTGTAGGAGACAACGCACGACCTGATTGAATGTTACCTTTGAAGAATTACGCGATCGGATTTTCTGACATGATTTTGGGATTTAAGAAACCACCGGTAATTTTAGACGACAATTATTTAGATTGTTTCAGTAGGAAGGCCATCAGCGGCCACTAAATATATATATATAAATACATGGATGGATGTCCGCCCCCGTAGAACGCGATTTCACAGGGGACCGCGAGCTAATTACAGAATCCAGAGCCGTAATTTAGGGGCTTTGATCGATGTTACTGTGTCCCAGGACAAATGAAGCGCTGACGATCAGCACAAACTATTTTATATGTGAATTCTCTTCTCTCTTTCCCAACAAAATTTCAGAGGATTCAAAACAGATGTTTTGAAATTGTCATGTGAGAATGTATTTTTTTTCTACCTTCCACCTGACTGATTATAGCACTGAAAATTTATCGAACTATATCTTCTAAAGTAAAGAAATTAACTAAAATAATTGACTAATTACATAAAATTATTTATATATGTTTTATAAATTAAGTTTATCCAGACTGATATTCGCCTATATATAGTAATATTATACCCCCCAATAGGTCAGTCAAAATAAAAAAGTTTTAGATGATGTTGTACCAAATAATATTTAATAGTTTCTAATGTCCAAGAAGGTGATAATAAATGTTTCTTAATTAACCATGAAATTTTTTTTTGTTACTTCGTACCCCGATAAGGTAATTATGACGTTGCCATCTCCTTATTTACTATAGAATCATGATCACATAATTATAACGCGGTAATCATATAAATTATACGCTGAAAAACTTTGTTGTTGTGGTATTGAGTCCTAAGACTCGTCTGATGCTGACCTATCTTGCGAAAGCCTTTTCATTTCCGCATAAATAGCACATCCCACATGCTTCCTAATCTTCTTAGCGTATTCTATCCTTGGCCTCCCTCTTATGTTCATATCCCACGCACTTCCCTCTAATGCTAATTTTACAAGACCCTCGTGTCTTAAAACGTGGCCTATTAATCTATCCCTTCTCTTGGTCAACGTCCTCCATATTGTTCGCTTTTCCCTTATTCTGTTTAGAACTTCCTCGTTTGTGATTCTATCCACCCATCTGATTTTCATCATTCGCCTATATTACCGCATTTGAAAGGCTTCTATTGTGTTCCTTTCCCCAACTCCTATCGTCCACGTTTCGCACCCATATAACGCCACGCTCCATACAAACATTTTTAATATTCACATTTATATGGCCGTAAGTAAATTCCTCTTTTTCGTGAAAGCCTTCCTTGCCCTGTGCTATCCTACTCTAGTTATTACGCTGCCCAAGTAGCAGAATTCCTTTATTTCCCTCAAAATATCGCTTTCCATCCTGTCCCTCATGTCTCAAAACGTGGTCTATTAATGTATCCCTTCTCTTGGTCAACATCCTCCATATTGACCGCTCTTCCCCTATTCTGCTTAGAACTTCAAGGCTCGTTACCGTATTCCCCCAACCTAATTCTTCTATAGCACCACAATTCAACAGGTTTTCTTTTCCTTTTCGCAACGCCTGTCGTCCACGTTTCGCACACATATAACGCCAAATATTCACACTTTTATTACTCGGTAAGCAAATTCCTCTTCCTTGCCTGTGCTATCCTACTCTACTTATTATCCTGCCCAAGTAGCAAAATTCCTTAACTTCCTTCAAAATATCCCTTCCCAATCGAACAGCCTTTGTTATTCCACTGTTTCCCACACTACACTCCATTACCTTGGTTTTGCCTCTATTAATCCTAATATTGAACTCTTTCACCAGGACTACGTACATGACATTTAGTATGGTTTCCAAATCTAGGCTAAACTTTGGGAATGTTTTTTTTGGACATTCTTTGGTTCTATCGAGGACATTTAATGTGTACAATTTATTGGAGTTCCGTAATGTAAATGCTTATAAAAGTCATGATGTTAAAATAAATTCAAAGTTTAAGGAAGTAGGAAAGTGTTAACTTAAATAGGAAATCCATTAAGGAAACTGAACTGTGATTTTGTGATTCTGAGAGTAATATCGCAACATCAGACGAGAAGATAAAACGGTAAATAAAACCGTTTAGTACGGTTCGCTCGTTATCTGTCCTTGGGATTTTTCTATTGAATTACAAAGTGTCAACATGTCGCAAGAACCAGTGTGGAAAGATTGCGTTTTGTTTAAGCTCCGCGCCGCCGGGGTGTGTTTATATGCAGCTGAATTTCCTTCTTTTGGTCTGGGAAGGGATGACGAGATAACGTAAACGGGAGTGTTGTAAGTGAACCTTGTCCTCACTGCCGTCGTCTCATCTTCCCACTTGTCACCTTCTTGGATGCTGCTGCGAGATCCGTGTCAGTGTTGACCTTCCCAACGTATCGGATGGAACTTTTCCTTCCCGCATAGTCTTCTTCTTCAGGTTCATCGTGGTGACGCGTGTGCCAGGACGTTCAACTCTGATTGCTCCACACCTCCTTTTCGTTTTCAGCTGAGTGAGTAGTGGCACGTTCCTCCAGTCGTGCAGAATTTGCATTACCGGACGTGAAGTAACGCGGCTTTCGCTACTGCACAGTCACTTCCTAAACTGTTTCGTATTCATTGATTTCTTATCTGCTGTGTTGTCAGATGACTGACTCGCCCAGGCCCCGGGGACGTAAAGATTGATGTTGGAGCAGTGACGGCGGAAAGTCAGTCACGGTCGGCGTCTACTCGAATTCCTTTCCTACACTCGAATCGAGCAGGCGGTCGGTATCGATTTTCATTTAACCGAAATCGCCGAGAATCTTAACAGAATTTAGAGTGATCGGAAACGGCAAAATGAACCACTGGAGGAGTCACAACACAAGCCTGCAAAATTCTGGTTCTGTCACGTTTCCTAACATTTAATAATGATCGGTTCGTCTTTGTATTTCTTGAGCGCTGACTCGAGAAGTGACCTCCATCACGCCCGGCATTTTCTCAAACCGCTATTATCAAAAAATTTTAACTGTCAGAAAAATTGCGAAAGTATGACACTTCAAAATATACTTTAAAACATTTCTCCCTTTTATGTTATTATTTTTTGACCTTATACTATGGATTTCTATAACTAATCAGTGGTCTGAAGAGGAATGAGTAGTGGGGCCAGAGGTACCTAGTGCAGCAATGTTTGCTACAGACATTATATATTTAAATTTATATACGCTTCGTCCATGTTTTTAGGACTTCTTCAGGTAAAAAGCTGACAGATTTGCTGATTAAAAAATTTGTGAAATATTTCAGATCATTTGCTCATAGAAAAATGTTGTACTTCAAGGAATTTGTTTATATTATAATAAGGTACCCTTTATTGTTAATGAATGCCATCTTTACAATTCATTAAATAATAATCGTTATGAAAGGTTCGTTATGAAGTCGTAAATATAAGACGTTTAGTCCCAAAATATCTGGACGTCTCCAGATTATTATTTAAAAACTTAACTACTCGAAATTCTCGAAAAGCCCTCAGAATTTTTTCAAATCTCTATTCTCAATTTTTTACATAAACCTTTTATTTTACATTTCACTCAGGAACAATAACGAATAATTTTTTTTTCAGAACTAAAATTATTTGATTTAGATAGTATTAACACTCCTGAATTCGAATATGATGTCGGTCTCCCCCTCCACCCAATCACACAAGGTTTCGGATATGCTGGCACGTTTAGAATTTTAATGACTGTAATTATTTCTGCATTCTTGACTACAGATTATTCTGTAAATGATTATTGGGGGGTTATTTTAATTATTTAATAAAATTGCTCGCGCTTTAGGTTATAATATAATAATTTTGTTGAAACAATCACTTTAAAAGAGGTTCTGCGCGCCATTGAAAACAAATAGATTACTTAAAGGTGATCAGAGTTAATTACTCATTGGGGTGACCACGTGCAACAGAGATTTCGTTCACTTGACGAATCTGTTTTATCTTCAGTCGTGTTACCTGGCCACTGGAAATTACTTCTTACTTAGTGTTGAATTGTAGATTTTCCCTCCGCCGGCGGAAAGTGGGATGAACCTGGTACTGCTGGTGATTGAGGAAAACCCACATTTTCTCCAGCTTTCTCCTCCCTTCCACCTTTGCCTTCTCAACGTCTTGAACAACTCTCCATCTCAACGTCTAGAACCGTTGTGCTATTTTTCGGCTTCTCGGCACCCAGATAAATATGTGTCATATCAGTCATGGGAAGATGATTCTTCTTTAGCTAATACCAAGAATTTTAAAGACGTAATATTTCATGTAAAAATTTCGGTTGGTTGCGTTCTTTGCATGAAAGTAGGGAGGTTGGAGGACAATCAAGAGGAAATTGACTCCTAATATGTTGGTCGATTATTGTGGGACCATCACGAGGGAGTCGTCTTTTTCTAGATGAGTCAGAATGTTTGAATAATGTGTATTAAAACTGTCTCTCCAACAACCTTGCATTATAGGGGAGGGTGGGGGGAATCTGATTTAATACTTGAATTAATGACAAAATGTTTTATCACATATTTAACTTTGCCAAACAAAAAAACGATTTTTTTAGTGTTATGGCTGGGCTAATTTTTTTTATGTGAATAAATCTGATGGTTTGTGAAGGAAAGACAAATAAATACGAGAAAGTTGTACCAGTTGTTGAGCCAGTCACTGCCACAGATAAACTGAAAAGTTCAGTAATGAAAAAATATTTGTGACGGCAGTATAATTGTTATGTGATGTCCTTACGCAGTTCTGTAGATGATTGGAGAAACCTGACACTGGTACGTCATCCAGGGAGATCCACCAGCCACGTCACCAGCAGAAGAAGTTAGTCAGAGGGCAGAGAACAATTTATTTGATTTAGATAATGGCAAGGTAACTTTACGACCGACGAGTGTGTCACACTACACTACACTGCTCTGACCTTCTGGTATGAGGTGATAGGGGAGTGGAGGGGAGACAGACCCCGATCAATCAACTATTCAATGCTAATATGAGCTTTAGTCGTGCGAGTGCGTGGACGACGCGCAAAGGTAAGGTCGTGAGTGGAACACAAACACTTTGGTCCCTTTTTTGGAAGGTCGTCGACACACATTATGCTTATGTTAACTAAAAATATGTATCGTATACGAAAGGTGAAAACGTTAAATCCAGACTGTTGTGGTATTCAAGACAATCGTGTCTTAAAACGTGGCATATTAATCTACCCTTGCACCACATTTCAAAGGCTTCTGTTCTTTTCCTTTCCTATCGTCCACGTTTCGCACCCATATATCGCCACACTCGATACGCACATTTTTAGCAATGATTTCCTAATATTCACTCTCTTATTCCCCGTAAGTAAATTCCTCTTCCTTACCTGTGCTATCCTACTCTAGTTATTACGCTTCCCAAGCAATAGAATTCCTTAACTTCTTTCAAAATATCCCTCCCCAACCTAACAGCCTTTTTTATTCCACCGTTTCCCATTATACACGCCATTAGCTTGGTTTTCCCTCTATTAATCCTCACATTTGCCATTTATTATAGTTTTCAAGTCTTCTTCTGACTCCTCTAATACTACAATATCGTCATCAAAGTGTACGGTTTTTATTTCTTCTCCTTGTTATATGATTATTTCTCAATTTTCCGTTTTAACTGTCTTTATCCCCTGTTCTATATATGAGTTAAAGAGCATGGGCGACTGATTGTATCCTTTTCTTACTTCTTTGTTGATTTCTGCTTGATCTTCAATTCTAATTACTGGTGTCTTCATTCTGTGTATTCGTTTTAATAAGCCTTCTTCCTCAATATTTTTTTACTGTACTCTTTATAATCCTTATTAGTGTTTTCCAGTTCACATTTTCAACGTGATTTTCTAAATCTACAAATGCAATGAACGGAGGACTGTTCTATTCTTCATCTGGCTCCTAAAATTAGATGCAGGGGCCATATTTCTTCTCTTGACCCTACATTCTTCCTAAAACCAAACTATTTGTCGTTCTATTCTCCTATATAATATTTTCTTCGCCTATTTTGGGAGGTATATGTACTCGGGTCGAAGACCTTGGGCATATGGTAAGAGTTGTCCGCTGATCCCATTGGATCAGTCGGCCAACTGCCTCCTAAAACTGGTAGAGACATGGAGAAGGGAATTCTGCGACTCCACAGCAAACTCGTCTCCCTTCATTCGGAAGGGCGTAAGAATAGTACCCAATTCCCGACCTTCCTGATGCAGGTTTTCTATGGTTTTTCCTGCAAATCTTTAGGTGAAACACCGGGTAGAATCCTTAAACCGTAACCCGGGGGCTACCCACCTTTTGAATTCCATTCCTATGTTATTAAAGGGGAGTTGCCTGTTTCAGGATCAACCTCATGTAGCATTTTAACCCTCATAAAAAATATAGTAACTATAGTAATTGTTCTGTGCCGATCGCATCTATCAGCCCCAGTCATCTTCGGTATGGGTATAATTATTTTTTTACTAAAATCAATGCTGTTGAACACCCTCATGTAGCTTATTAACCCAAAAAAGTAAATATTGAAAAAATAACCGTATATATGTCTCTTCAATTTTTTGGAATAATCGTGTGACGGATTATTCAAGTCCGTTAAGCGTAATAAAACCTCTTAAAATTCACTTGATTACGTAAAACCTTTGAATATTTTGTATTCGGCGAGAGTGTCCCCGTACGTGCCAGCGTGTTTAGGAGTCACCCCTTCCTTTGCTCCTCTTGATTCATGAGAGGGAGGGTTTTTAAAGCTGGGGGAGATTTACCGCAGTCCGGCGTAATCCACACGCACGTTTTAATAGCTGTTTCGATGCTATCGCAAGGGAAAATTAATAACCACTGTATTTCATTCGACTTGATGTGACTGCAGAGCTTCATAATATGGCTGGATCGTTCATGTAACGAAAATAAAAGCGACACGAACAAATCAGTGAAGTGGAATCTGCTCCCATCTCTTAACTTCCGTCCTTCTCTAATCTATAGATCCATTAGGTTCACTGTAACTAAATGCCTTTTAGAATTAACTGCCGCACACTGGTCACATTATTGATGAAATATTTTCATAGTGGATAACAGCATTAAACCGTTCAGTTTTACGACATATGATCATTAAATACCAACCAGAAATACATTATAGAAAGACGTAGAGAGAAATTTAAAAATAAACCGAATGAAAAGTAAAATATTTGATTGGGTCTGGTACAAATCTACTGAAGAACATAAGATTAACTTTTCAGAACAATGCAGTAAATAAGAGAATTATAGAACGATACCAGGATAACGACGAAAAGCTCTCACGACTGCTTAGAAATAATTAGCCGGAAATTAATGTTTGTCTGATTAATTGTAACTTTCTCTGACGATAAACAAGGGTTGTTAAGTTACAGACTCGCTCGTCTCGTCACACGACGACCAAAACTTGGCGCTTACCATTCGACCGGAACACTTGATGTGACCTAACCTGGGACTCGAAACAGGGCGCTAAGAAAATCTCTCGGATGGTAGTGAAATTAGGCCATCTTTGTTAAGACGTCATCGTTATCGATTAATGGCATGGAGATAAATGATTGAGCAATTAAATCTCCTTGTATATTGGTACGACGAAAATTTAATGATTGCCGTATGACGGGTCCAAGTTGCCTCTTAAACCATAATACATTTTAACTTAGATAAAGCATAAGATGAATTGATAGTGCGTGCGTGAAACCGGAAAACTCATATTAGCACTGACGCACGCATCGCTAAACAGCGAGGTTGGAAAAACCCCAAGCTATGGCAGCAGGCTCTTAACCTCAGATGATACATTATACAAATGTGTAATAAATATTACAGTACTTTACATGGGAATTTTACTCTAGAACAACTGCTTTATTTGAGACGATAGAAGAATATGGCCGCAAATCCTGTTATCGTGTCGTAAACGGTGGCGGATCAGTAGAGGTAGTTCCAGCATTCCGCAGAATTTTTTTTTGTGGGTTGTTATACCCTTGGATTTACTGTCGGAACATATGTCGAACGTTCTTTCCCATTTTAGGATCATCCACAACCAATAATTCTGTGAAGAGGGTCCCTAAATCTTTTTCTCCCCACCATGCAGCTTACACAGAAGTTGCTACAATCTTTCAGCAGTATCTGGAGTAATAAAAGGGAATAGAGGCTGCTTGAAGAGACCGGGAAAGGGGGAGAAAGCTGTAAAGTGATGAGTGGGGGGACGTTAAAACTACAGGGAAGGGAGGGAGGATCGTAATAACATCTCCCCACCCCCGTAGCACATTGCGATAGTCGGGGGCTAATCTGATCGCCTCGCCTCGCCTCGTCTCCTCGTGCTGCTGAAATGCGTTTCCATTGTCAGATCGTGTGGAAGAGCTGTTAACAGCCCAGCCACCGCATCCCTCCCTCTATACACGTCAGCGGAGAGGAGATCTGGCCGTGAAATATGATTAAAAATTTAATATATATATCACGTGGAAACGTGCGCCCCTTCCGCAGCGTACACTTCCGTCCTCGTTCCGTCAACAATCGCAACAAGGGAATTAATAATTGGCACAGTCCTTCACTGTCGGGGAAAACGTGTGTAATCATCCAACAAGCAGCGGGAAATTCCCTCCACCATCGCCATTCACTTCAGTGTAAAAGCCTGGCAAATTAAAAACAGCAATGAAAAAAAGAATGAACTGGTGACGTCACCTCCTCGACGATAAAAATGGAGGAGTTGTCCGAGGCCAATGTATGAAATGATAATAAAAACCAAGTTATGCTCCCGTATTTCTGCAGCGAGCTTCTTCCTTGTATTACGTCGCGGGAGAAGAAGAAAAGAATCCTTTGATTACGGACCAACACAGTTGTAACGAAGTGAAATGTGAGCGAGGAGGAATCTTGGAAAACTTTCAAATGTGATGCTATAGAATAGAAATGGAAATGAAAGTCAACGGCTCAACTGAGGAAATATTGAATGGAATCGATAAGTAACCAAAGAAAACAGAAATTCAATGGAGCACGTTGTAAGATGATACAGTTTATATAATACCACAGGACAAAATAAATTATTCATGAACGAAATACAGGTAAAATTTACAAATTATTAGCAGATGTTGAACGTGCCGAATACCTGTACTGTGTAAATGGAAAAGACTAAATATAATAAACTAGGTGGGTGCCCGGCCATGCCTGGTACACTAGTGTGATTTGAGTGATATAGAGCGCGTTGTCAGGCCTCCCTATCCCCTCTTATTAACAGAGGCAGATATATGTAATGGAACTGTGTGAATCTCTTATTTGCCGTCTGTAGATACTCATCGTGATTCCAATACAATTATTTTCTTTTAATTTCTACTCGTAGTGACGTCATCACTCGCTCCGTTACAATCATTAGCCATTTAAATTATGCCCATTCAATCGAAATCCTATAACCTCAAAATTGTGTTTTAAACAACACTGAAATTTTATTACGATGTCAAAAGCATAACAATTAAAAATATATATAAAGGTTTAAATTTAACGTCTGTTGTATATAATTAAACAAATTGATGCCCTTGTACAGACTTCATTATATAAATTTACTCGTAGCAACGTTTCGGCATGTTTTTATGCCTTCTTCGGTTTTTTCCTCCCACAACAATGTCAAAACATAACAAAAAATTTCATCATAAAAAATCCAACAATGTGGTAGAGATCCCAGGCAACAAGTAACACTTCAACTCCTTTCCCACACGTAATTATTGCCAGAGTCTGACAAAGTTTGACATTGTTGTGGGATGAAAAAACCCGAAGAAGGCATAAAAACATGCCGAAACGTTGTTACGAGTAAATTTATATTATTAAATCTGTTCAGGGTTATCAATTTGTTTAAGATAACCAAGATTAACTAAAATTATCACTCATGCAATTGATAAAAATTCTGTTAAATTATAATGATTAAAAAATCTTTGTTTTGGTTTTATAGGTTTTGTCATAGGTAAATTTAGTTTGAAATCTGCCGCGGTTACTTTAAATGTGAGTTAAAGATAATGTTTCGTATTTACAGCGCCAGTGTAAAGTTAAATTTAATAGTGTGCCCTTTTTGTCCCTTTTTTCAGTGTACACGTAGTTTATGACGTTGCCTTTAAACACCAATTTATTAACTTTCCTTGTTGGCGTTGTTAGACTGAAACTTAGCTTGCAATTTCGAATTGATGTACGTAACGTTCGCGTCATCCGTCCGTGTTTTACAACCCGACCAGGACGGACGGCGGGTTGTTTATTCTTGTTTCATATACAAACTGTCACAAGTTGTAAAGTGTTGTTTACGGATAGGAGAAGGGGATCCTCTATGCATTTCTCCGACAGCGTGTGTCTGTCTGTTGCTCCCGCGTTGCTGCTGTAACGAATACTTTAATACCGAAAACAAAAAAGAAACTTTTCAGACGGTGTCAAAAAAAGAAATAAAGAAGGAGTGGAATTTATAATACTGGACGACTTTATTCACGCGTAGTAAACTGGCGAATTTATTTCATCCGTTGCTGAACTTACATTCTCGAATATACTTTGGCAGTGCACCGCACCGCACATTACACCAAAATTTATGTAACGATGAACTTTTACTTTATTGATAATAATTATAATTATCTGTCATTTCAAATTAATAAATTAGTTAAGAATTAAAACACAATTAATAAAAATATAATCACAACAGTTCGTCCCTTTTTAGGACTTCATCAGGTGTCTAGGACGAAACGTTATCAAGTAATGTTTTTTATGAATTGCTCTATTAAACCTTTTCCTGACTATTTGCCAATTTATATTTCTGAAAATTTGAGTTATGCTTGAAAATTGCTTACAAATAGTTCATATTAAAAGGATAGTAACGTATTATTGGACGCTGACTTTTTTTACGATGGTCAGAAGGCACGGAATAAATTTCTGGAATAATAAGAACATATATATTTTGCATATGGGAAACTTGACAGCGTACCTTCAGTCGTCGCCTCTCCACCAACTTTCTTGGAAGGACGCTGTCTTTAGCGTCACACCAGTGTAACACTTACCCCAACAACTGTAACACTTGCTTTACACGTGTAAGGTGTAGAAAATTTTGAATGAAATTTTACACTGCGTTGTTGTTTTTTTTAAAAAAAATAAAACATTTCGACGTCTTCTCGAATATTCGTTTACACAGCAGCGTCGTGCGGACAACACTACATTCTTGGGGGTTGCAGGCGGCGACATCAGGTCGCGGCAAGTTGGCGCCTTGTCCAGTTTCCCGATCCTCCTCGCAAACTTTAAACTAAAATTTAAATAAAATTGAACGAGTATCACGCTGTAATAAATTAAAAGGGCGTTATAACAGATAATTTATAAATTATTTGCTTAAATTACGTTTCCGTGTAGGTTTTTTTTACTTTCAAGAAAGACTTGATGATAGTAGAAAGATGTATAAAAACACCGTTTAGTAAAATAATATTTTAACGTGTGTTATAATGGTTGTTTAATTTATGTTACTATTTGGAAGAGACGTTAATATAATTTTGAGATGATGATTTTATGCTGTTGTTACTGTACTCTTGGATAAAACCATTTATTGAGCAACAGGTCACTTATTGTAAATGTTCAAAGCTCCGAAATTGGACAGTGGGAAGTAACGTCTGGTCTTAGAATGGTGTTCCACTTTTTTCACCCCCCGAGCCCGAGAGTTTTTCCTCCCCCTTCCCTCGAGGACTCTTAATTGAGACGCCCCAGTGGTGGTGACGTACGTAACGATGACGTGACGGCGTGTGGACAGGAGAGGGCAAGGGAAGGGGAGGGCTGATGCTGATGATGATTTACATATTGACTGTGAATTATCCCAACCACCAGCTTTATTCAAGGCTGGTCAGCTTTAACACACGCCGCCGCGTATTTACAAAATATCAGATCAACGCTGTTTTATCTGATCGCCGCGATTTACATTTTAATCCGTACCGTTTATGATTCAAACACAGGTCACTTCACGGGATACGGGTTGTGTATGTACACGGATGGTTTACGATGCATGTTAAACACGCGTAAATGAGGTCAGCGGGGGAGGGGAGAGGAGAGCGAGGGGAGGTTTTATAATGTCACGTGTGACGGATAAATAAAAATTAAAAGAAATGGAACGCCATAAAAACACGAATACTCCATATTGACTATTGACAACCTTCAAGGAAACCATAATTTATATTTTAGAGCTTCATTCTACTGTTGTCAGTTGTTATAGGATAACTCGGGGATAAATTGTCTCTACCCGTGAGTTCATATTTCATATAAAAACCTCAATGTTTAACAGGCAATATTTGAACAGAGCAATGTTGACATTTAAAACATTATTATATTTACTGAAAAAAGATTTCTGAATTTCATTATTTTCATAATCACCTGCAAAATTGGAAATAAATAATTAACACCAGCTGAATTCAAACATTTGTTCAATTGGAAACGAATAAACTTTACAGAGAGGCGAATAAAATGGATTTCGAATAACAAACAAATATTTAATTTGTAATGAGTGTTAATATTTTAATAATAATTTTACAGCAAAATTCAGGAAACGAATATAAAACATTTTAATTAAGTGTATCTAATATTTAACTTATATATAGAACAACCGATGAAGAAAGTTGAAACGGATAATATGGTAAAGGAATCTTACTGCAAGGAGAAGAAATAAAAACCCTACGCTTTGCAGATGATATTGTAGTATTAGGGGAGTCAGAAGAAGACTTGGAAACCATAATAAATGGCATGAAAGTGGTCCCGGAGGAAGAGTTCAACATGAGGTTAATAGAGGGAAAACCAAGGTGATGGAGTGTAGTATGGGAAACAGTGGAATAACAAAGGCTGTTAGATTGGGAAGGGATATTTTGAAGGAAGTTAAGGAATTCTGCTACTTGGGCAGCGTAATAACTAGAGTAGGATAGCACAGGCAAGGAAGAGGAATTTACTTACGGTTATATTAGGGTGAAAATTAGGAAATCGTTGTTATAAATATAGGTATGGAGCGCTTGCGTTTCATGAGTGCGAAACATGGACGATAGGAGTCGCAGAAAGGAAAATAATAGAAGCCTTTGAAATGTGATGCTATAGTAGAATGAGATGGACGGATGGAATCACTAACGAGAAAATTATAAACAGAATAGGCAAAGAGCGAACAATATGGAGGCCTTTGAACAAGAGAAGGGATAGATTAATGGGCCATGTTTTAAGACACGGGGATCTTTTCTAACTACTAATCACTGCCTTCTGTAGAGATTAAGTATAAGCCTTTTTTCTCCATATTTTATTCCTGTCCTCTTCAAAATCCTTGAGTGTGTTCCAGTTCACATTGTCAAACGCTTTTTATAAATCTACAAATGCCGTAAACATATGTCGGTTTTTTCTTATCCAGTCTTCTAAATCACTATTGCTTCTCTTGTACGTACATTATTCCTAAAACCAATTTGACCTCCTCCTATCTCGCATTTTATTTGACGTCCCATCCTCCTCTATACTGTTTTTGTTAATATTTTGCATGCATGAGATACTACCTAATTTTACCTAAATTTATATAATAAAATTAATTCACTTTACATAAAAATATACGATTTATTATAACACTCATTTAATTATTTTTTCTTTTGTTTCAGGTGAGTACATTTCAGTTATTACCGACGATTCTGCGTGCTTTTGTGGAAAGTGAGTTCTCATTTTCAGTTTTCTCTGGTATGAAATTAATATTTTTTTGAAACATATACTACTAAAAAAAGTAAAAAAATTCGACACTTAAATAGGAGCTAAGTTAAGGCATCAACTATTTTAAATTGAACGATCATCAAATTATTCTTTTGAGCAATCCAATTACTTAATGCGCAACACTCCCTCATTTCTGAAAATAATACACAAAGGTAAATAAATTCTAGGTAAGATTGCACAGTATTGATTTTCGCTTTCTCTTGGTCGTCCGGATTATTTGATTTCTCCCAATGCCATTCGTCGTTTTCGGTCCCCTTAAACGTTACCTAACTCTCACAAGCCGCTATTACGCGATCGTTTAATTCACTCGGTCGATCGGTCGGTCGTGGCAATCATTTCTTTTAGTGTCTGTCCCAGTTTGCGAAGGTGAAAGTCGTCGTTGGTCTCGTCGCCGACATCAACTCAGACAAATTATCGCCTCGTATTTCGGTAAAACAAATTCGCTGGGAATTTAGTTCTGTACCGCCTACATTGAGTAATTAGTTTTAATCGTTTCTGTACAACCTTTATTACAAATTCTCGTGACTCTGACATATGTCCTGTTTTTATACTTTGTTTACAGTGCGTTTATTTTTACCGTCATCTAACGAGGAAAAAATATTTGTATATGAAATACAGTGTTTCAAGATAATCGTCTAAATTTTATTGTCAAAGAAATATTATTTATATACACTTTTCAGCTTACTTGAGACAGAAAAACAAATTTTATCACACAGATTTCACTAAGCGGTTTTATAAAAGAGTAATAGCCAGCGTAACCTGCTAATCAGCTGTGGTATGTAAATAGCACGTACCACTTCCCAGAGACGCGACAGGCTTTACCTGGTTACTTTCTGTTGCCTTATTTCCCACTCTAAAATATTATATATATACATATTTCAATCTCAAAAAAATTACGCGCGTTGCTCTGACCATTAACCATATAAGTTGTTCATTCTATCTTCAACGTGTCTGTATTATGAGAAATAAGGAGCAGGAAAATATAAATTGGTTAACCTTTTCTGTGCAAGCCTTTTCATTTACATATAAACACCGCATCCCACATCGTTAACTTCCTTCAAAATATCCTTTCCCAATCTAACGCCCTTTGTTATTCCACTATTTCCCATACTACGTTCCATTACCTTGGCTTTTCATCCATTAATCCTCTCTGAAAGAAAAATGCTAAGAAGAGAAATATTATCTTTGGATCTCTGGAGACCTTCCCTTACTTTGCAGATGGGGAATATTATTTTTTTCTTGTCGAATGGAAAAGATTATGAAGGAAACGTTTTATTAATACTACACTCCATCACCTTGGTTTTCCCTCTATTAACCCTCATATTGAATTATTCCTCCAGGGTCACGTTCATGACATTTATTATGGTTTCCAAATATTCTTCTGACTCTCCTAATCCCACAATATCATCAGCAACCCAATAAAGTTTTTATTTCTTCTCCTCGCAGTATTAATCTTTGTCGTATTCCTTCTTAACTTTATTCATCGCCTGTTCTACACATATGTTAAAGAGCATGGGTGACTGACTGTATCCTTTTCTTACACATTTCTTAATTTCTGCTTTCATTTCTTGATCATCAATTCTAATTACTGCTGACTGTTTTCTGTAGAGATTATGGATAACTCTTCTTCCTCAATATTTCGTTCCTGTCGTCTTCAAAGTCTTTAGTGCAGTTTAAAGTATCAAAAGTTTTTTTCTTCTAAATTTTCAAATACAATGAACGTAGACATGCTTTTTTTTCTTGTCCTGTCTTCTAAAATTATCAATATTCTCCATGTTAGTTACTGATAAATCCCTTAGCTGGAGGAAAGATCAGAGTTTCGCATTCCAGGCGTGTGAACGCATATGCGTGAGGTGTGACGTGTTCCTGGCATGTCTGGACGGCGCGGCGCAATTACCCTACGACGCCCAGGGGCTTTCCCAGGCGTCTGCACAGATTCACAAGGACGGCCGTCAAGGACGATCACTTCATCAATTCACCACGAAAATATGCGAGGCTCGTGTGCAGGCTTACCGCAGGCCCGTCACTTTACATTCAGATTACAAGAGTTACATCGCGACGCCGAGAAAGTGTTCCACAGATCTCCTTCTCACTTTCAGAGCGTAACGAAAAATTTTCCACGGGGCTTAAGCAAGGGCTTCCCTTTGGATTTCGCTAGGGCTTCAGCTTCAGCCTAGTTTATGATCCCTACCGTCCACATAACTGTCAAGGTCGTCATAACTGCCGTGGTCGATTCCTTTCTGTTGCGGGACAGATGACCAAATCGAACCACGTACGTCAGGATGTTATGAGAACTTTTAATATCATAAAAAAATTTCCTGTTTCTTTTTATTGAAAACTATCTGCGTGTCCGACGATGCCCGGGAATTCATTTATATTAACTCGCTGAAGTATTTAATTTGGCAGTAATCTCTATGTCAACACGTGATTGAACGCACGGCGAGATCGTCACATTTTTGAAAATTTACCTTCTTACGCCTTATGTGACTGAACGTGGCACCACCTAAGCGACTTCTAGTTTCTGGAAAATCCGCCCTTGGCGCCAATGTCGCAATTATCAATCATTTGCGTTGTGACACCTCAAAATTTTTGAATTATTATTAATTAAGTAAAAGTAACGTTCGACTTCTTATTCTTTGCGGATACAGCCCATTGAGGGCTTGGCATACAGGGTCGACTGTTGGCTGTCATCTTACATGACACATTCCAAATTTGGAGTGATACGTAGCCTACGTATCCAGCAGTCTTAATCCCAGTCTCGATGACCATGACGTTACAGACATCCAAGTCCGTGTCACAATTCGAACCCGGAACCTCTGTGTTGTGAAGCAGCGACGCTAGCCACTAGACCACAGAGGGTCGGAAAAAGTATCGTTACTTAAATAAAATTTAAGCTAAATTTTAGCATTATTTATAAGAAAGGCGAGAATGGGAGTAAATGTCGACCGGACCAGGGACTCGAGCCCCGGACCTCCCGTTTTCCGGGAAGGTGTTGTACCATTGAGCTATTCCGAGTCGACGTCCACGGACCGGTTCAACATCCCTCCAGTCCTGCAAACATAAGCCAGGCTGACATACAGTTTACTAATCATATTCATCACAATGTTCCATTTCGGGATCAACTCCCAACCCCAATTCAAATAAAATTCAAACCAAGTAAAACACAATCTTTAGATTCATTTCCAGCTCCCTTCGTAACTCGGCAATTCACAATGACATCCAAATTACACTCGTCTCCAGCACACGCATATCCTCCTTAATCGAAAGCTCCATCTATCACTCCAATGGCACAGTAATCCATCTCCTCCTCCACACAACTGCAGACTACATCCTTCCACTCTCTCACTCCGGTATAACCTAACAATAATCCCTCAGGCATCTCATTCTCCGCTCTTCAAATAACTATTCCTTTACTTCTCTTCATCTGATTCCCACTCCTACCCTATACTCTATCAAAATTCACCAGCCAACACTAAGACAATCAAATATTATCAACTACAATAACATAATAAATGTTGACAGCTCTGTCGATTCTCTCGCTTTTAAATTGATTTGTCAATTGACTTTACAATTCCTTCAAGCAACCATTTAAATTATTTATTCAGCGAATAAATATCTATATCTAGTGTAATAGTAAAAAGTAACAAAGACACACTAGAAGAGGCAAGTAACAATAATTTAACTAACCTGCTAACATGGTTTAATGCGAACGACGGACTAACAAATAACTGTGAAAAAACACATTTCATGCAATTTCACACACTCAACACAACTTTACAATCTATAACAACACTTAAATACGACAGCAAAAATGTAAATGAAACTTCCTCTGTTAAATTCTTAGGTCTCTTAGTAAATAATAAATTAAATTGGACTGATCAGATTAATCAATTACTTAAGAAACTCAGCTCAGCTACATGTGATGCAATGTCCACCTTCAGTCATCTAAAAACAAGAAAATTAGTATACTTTGCATATTTTCATTCTATTTTATCATATGGTATTATATTTTGGGGCAACTCAGTAGGCATAGATAAGATTTTTATTAGTCAAAAACGTGTTATTAGAGCAATATGTGAGGCAGGTTTCCTCACACCAACTTCTTGCAGAACTCTGTTCAAAAAGTTAGGCATTTTCACTTTAACGTGCCAATACATTTATTCATTGATGTTATTTGTAATCACAAATAGGAGGCACTTATTTTTGAATAATACTGATATTCATCCCTTCAATACAAGGAACAAAAATAATCTGTATAAAAAATGTAAAACATTGTCAATTGCACAGAAAGGAAGGTGTGCATTATCCATCTTCAACACGTGACTGCAGTCAGCACAGAATTAAACAGTTGTCCGATAATCAAGGTAAATTTAAGACTGAATTACGCTCATTTTTGCTTAGCCACTCCTTCTATTCAATAAAGGAATTTATAGAAGAATCGGAGAAGAGTAATTAATTAATTAGTTTATAATACAAAAATTTGTTATAAGTATATTTATCTTTTATACAATAAAATAATGTAATAAATGTACACCCTGACCCATTCCACATCCTTGAAGCTTAGCTTCTTTACAGGATCTACGGAATATGATAATTATTATTATTATTATTATAACATGTAATAAAAACTGTACTGTCTTCGTAACAAAAAAATGGAGTGTGGCTGGACCCCGAGTCCCCAGACATTACCTCAGCCACCACTGCAGGTTTTCTGTTGTCCTAATATTTTAAGTTTTTGTGAAATTTTTAAGGATATTAACAGCCGACAGATTTCTGTTTGACTTGAGACCCACATCATATGATGTCCGTGATGTTGAGGACGAGTGGGCAGACTTGCATCGCAAGCAACCTGTTCCCTCCCCCCGAGCCCAGACTGGACTGAGATGGACTTATTATTATACTGGTCGCAACGTATCATTACTCAGGCTTTATTTTTATTTGCGGGAGTGAGATGTAAATTCGTGGCAATTAGTGGTATTATGGCATGTTAATAGCTGTGTCACAGCGTAGGCGAGTGAGTGGCTTCTTCCACACCACACCACGCCCTCGGTTCCACACGTGAATTGGTAAGCAGCAGCACACGTCATCGTAGGGGACAAGGGAAATTTTCTAAATAACATTTGGTTCGTCGGGTTCACGACTTCTGCGCCTCCAAGTGGAAGGTTGTGCGCAAAATATTATCTACCGTCTCCCCCTGCGATTAGACAAGGAACAATGAGTCCGTTTGGTTCATTACGAATTCGAATTACTCGACAGGCAGACTCGTTCTTAAAATCTACAATGTAAATCATTCGCCTCTGTTACAATGCATCATCAAACAGCGCACGGTTTAATTCAGTTACAGCCCTTACGTCATGTCCCATACATGATAAACTGTTTATTTAAAAATTATATGCAAACGATTCTGAAGCTATTAACAAATCTTCAGTGAAAACTTCAAAAATAGAATAGACGCCTTGGGCATGCCAATGTATTCTGTGCAAGCCTTTTCTTTCCCGCAGAACTACAACATCCCACAGAATAGAATAAAATAGAATAACAATCATATTCCGTAGATCGTGTAAAGAAGCTAAGCTTCAAGGATGTGGAATGAGTCAGGGTGTACATTTATTACATTATTTTATTATAAAAATGATAAATATACTTATAACAAAATTTTGTACCCAAATATAAAGGCGATTCCAACATTATAAACTAATTACACTCGTCTCCGATTTTTCTATAAATTCCTTTACTGAATAGAAGGAATGGCTAAGCAAAAATGAGGATAATTCAGACTTCAATTTACCTTGGTTATCGGACAGTTATCGGCAGTTGAAGCTGTTGAAGATCGATATCCCAGAATATCCACATCCTCCCTATATTTCTTAGCGTATTCCATCCTTGACCTCCCTCACCGTTCACTTCCCTCTGAAGAGACTTTTACAAGACCCTCATGTCTCGAAACGTGCCCCATTTAATGTATCCCTTCTCTTGGTCAACGTCCTGCATATTGTTCTCTCTTCCACTATCCTGCTTAAAACTTCCTCGTTAGTCACTCTATCCACTCATCTCATTTCTCCTATGACACCACATTTCATATACTTCTATTCTTTCCCTTTCTGCAACTGCATCCGTACGTGTATCGCACACATATAGCTCCACACTCCATACAAACATTAATATTTACACTTATATAATAGTCGTAAGTAAAATCCTCTTTCATTTCTGTGCTATCATACTAGTTATTCCGCTTTCCCAAGTAGCAGAATTCCTTAACTTCCTTCAAAATATCCCTTCCTAATCTAACAGCCTTTGTTATTCCACTGTTTCCCATACTACACTCCATCACCTTGGTTTTTCCCTCTATTAATCCACATGTTGAACTCTTTCTCCAGGACCACGTTCGTGTCATTTATTATAGTTTCCAAGTCTCCTTCTGACTCCCTTAATACTACAATATCATCGACAAAGCGTACGGTTTTTATTTATCCTCTTTGCATATTTATCCTCTTTTCCATATTCCTTCTTAACTTTCTTCATCGCCACGCTTAAAGTGCATGGGTGACAGACTGCATCCTTGCCTTTCTCCTTTCTTGATTTCTGCTCTATTTTATTGATCTTCAATTCTAATGCCTACTGTAGAGGTTATGGATATATGCCTTTTTTATTGATATTTCATTCCTGTGCTCATCAAAATCCTTAATAGTCTGTTCAAGTTTACATCATCTACAGCTAATACAAAAATATTAATTACAAATAATATCCCGAGTAATATGAAAGCCACCAGGCTAAGAAGAAAATTCTCTTTGATTGATACTGAGCTAAAATTTCACCAGGATAAGGGAAATGTACTAACCAAAATGGTATAAAAAATAATTATTACAATAATAAAATATGATGACTTGATAACAAGTAAAATAAATGTGAAGCATAACGTTTCACTCCAACTTTGAGACTTCATCAGATTATAACCGTTAATGTGTACAGGAGACTGATATGAATAAATCTGCAGAATATTTTCTGGATGTAGTTGAAGTTAAATTACCGCAGTTGGATGCTCATCGTCTAATTTGTTTGTTGTCGTTATTCGAGGAATTACCCCAGAGACTAATATGCTAACACCTATAAGAAACGGTCAAGGGGGAGAAAAAGGTAAGTAACGTCTTAGTCGAGGTTACAAGATTTGAGATTTGAGTGAGTGAGTAGGTGGGAATATCCTTATAATGAAGTCGTGGACGTATCTGGGCTGGCTGGAGGCTGTCTGTGAGGAAGACAGGAGGAGCTTCGCCCCGAGCCAATTCCATCCGAGGCGGGCGTTTGTTGATAAGCAGGTTAATGTGTTGCCTGCGGCTTCCAGCAGCCGATATCCACACAAAGTGGGAGGGAGGGATGAATGCTGCTGCTGCTGCTTCCGACGCCACACGAATCTACTTGCCTCGTTTTCAAACATAGTTCTCAGGGGCCTTGTGGACGGTCACTTCTACACTCTAAGAATAATACTCAACTTAAATGTTGAAATTAGAATTCAACGAGTACCTTTACATCCAGTTTCCCACTTATTTATCATGTATAACCGTGGTGAAGATTCGCGGTGAAACCATGTTTTATGAATCGCCGTATCTCGGAGGTCATTTGCCTGTGTTACTTGACGCATTCTTTGATACGGCTGCAATTCAGGCCGTTCACCCCGGTAGCTGTGTACAAACAGCAAGAGAATGCGTGTGTCAGCTTCGTAAGCCTTCTCCGAGTATTGACCCGTTTCATGAACCTTTTAAATACCTGCCCACTTTAACTTTCCTGGATGTTTATCATGAACAGCTTGGCCGAAGGCTCTGCTTCGCTTCCCTGTTACAGCTCACCCTAACAGTCTTCTATCCCTTTCCCACTTCATACGGTGTGTAATTTTGACTGTAATTATACACATCTCTAAAGTACACATCTGTGTTTTGATTGACGACTAATGCGACCCATCGAGTTTTACCAGGTAAGACCCAGGTGAATTCAACCACCTACCAAAACTATTCTCAACGTTCCTCCCACTTAATCCTTCGAGATAAACCTTATATCTCACTTTCCTGTCCTATCAACTTCGATAGCAAAGTCACGGCCAGACTCTGCTTACCGAAAACTTGGTAAACGATCTCTACCTTCTCTTGTTCGCAGCTTCCTAGTGACCTATAACCTCAGGTGAATACGTGACACATGTAGAAATAAAAATTCACTAACTCCTCTTATATCGATTTTAATCAATTTTCTAAGCAGCTCCTATCCCCTGTGAACATTATTTTTTTAAAGGAATCAAAAAAAATTATTCGAGACAAACACATGGACAGTCAGACACTTCAATTTTATTTATTGGTGTAGATTGCAATAAGCATACTGACAATGAATTCATTTAATTATTTGACGTCAGATAAACTAACTGTTTGTATTAATGCGAACTGTAATGCACTGTTGCACTCACGGATCTCTCCCTGCTAGTCGTTGTTAACTGTATGTGGGAGGAACAATGCTGCTCGAAGGCCGTCGCGTTGCATCTATTCCTGTCCCACCTTATGCAGATTTTACAGTGTTTTGTGCCACATTTTCCAGACCATTGGTGCGTGAGGAGAAGACGCAGGCTCCTCTTCTTCTCGCTACGTCGTCGAGTCTTTCCCCTAGTAAATACCTTGCCCCCGGGCTTTGACGACGACGCCGCGTCGACCTACTTTCGAAGTTCAACATCGAAATATGCGTAACCCGTAACTTTACCTTTTTTTCCCCCTCTCCCTCCGTGGGTCACAGCACATTTTTTTTCCCTCTCCAATGTTTGCCATATCTTCCGCTTCATTAATTTTGAACTCGATTCGACGTGCGACTGTAAACATGGCAAAGGCCGCCAGGGATCAAAAAAGAGAGTTGTTGGTAGACGACGGCGACTTGAAAACCAAACACAGCACGGAGTTCCTGTGTGGATTGCTGTTTGAAACGGCCGTGGGGGAAGGGGGGAAGGGGGGTGGAGGTTGTGTTTGCTCTCAAACAGAACACTCAACGGGAGGGCCAAAGGGCACAAACCGGGATCACAGTTCGGAGCCGCCGCTGGACCGCTGGAGGTTGGGCAGAGAACATCACGTCGCAGACTGCATCCAGGTCGATCCCACGCGCATCTGCCTGCCTGCCTGCATCAGGTGGGACCGACCGGTCAGTGGGTCGGATAAATGTAGCACAACGGCTGCTGCAGTAAGACTCGCCTCATATAGCTGCTATGTTTAGAGAAACTCTACACCATGCTTTCTTCACCACATTTCTTTCTTGTCATCTCTTGGTGACAAAAATCTCGATAACATTCAACGTAAACGAGCCTCGAGAGTACGAAAACTAATATAATATTAGTTTATTTGATGTTATTGTTTGGTAATTTACTTATGGGTAATATAATCGTGAATATTAGGAATACCTAAGTTAAATCTCGTGTTTTTAAACTCTAACATTTTAATTGAAATCCATTGAGTCTTTACTGAACCTATTCGAGACAAACGTACAGATAGTCAGACAAAGAGACAGACATTTTAATTTTATTTATTGGTATATATTAACTGCCCATCAAGTCAATCAAGTTCCGTTAAACGTTACAGACTAATAAAGAAGTCTATTTTAAGATTGACCTTTTATTTTCATCAGGTTTTCGGAGCATATTAAAAAGAGAAATCAGCCCCGTGGTCTTGTAATGAACGACGTGGCCCCGGAACTAAAGTGAACGGTTTAGGAAGGCCATGAAGATTCAAGTAGTGCGATCGGGAACGCGATATAGACGCTCAAAACGCTTGACTTTTGCGTACATTAACATAACCAGAAATCGGACGCGCACGCGCAACAGAGCAATCAGGTTCGCGAATGTGTCACCGTTATCTCGAACTCGGCGGCGTCTGTCTGCAGTGGACCACCCGATGACATTCCCGAATAATACTGACAGAGGGAAACGGCGACGCTTACTGCAAAACAGACTTGTAACACTTGGAAGGAAATTAACCATTAAATAATTCAAGGGATTTACGAGTCGAAAATCCCTTACTAATTTGGAAACCTAATACTCAGACGTTTTTAAGGAAGTGGAAATACTTCAAACGAAGCTCATAGTCAATTTTAGAAGAAGAAGAGAAAGGAAAAATGTCGACCGGACCAGGGACTCGAACCCAGGACCTCCCGATTTCCGGGGATGGAGAGATGTTGAATCGGTCCTTGGACGTCGGCTAGGATTATCTCAGTTGGTAGAGCACCCGGCTAGCAAGCGGGAGGTCCTGGACTCGAGTCCCTGGTCCGGTCGACATTTATCCACTCTTGTCTTCTTCTAAAATATCATATTTTTTTTAAAATCATAGTTTTCCGACTTAAATATCGCTGGGGATGGTCCATGTGCGACACCAAATTCAATAATCTTATGGACTGAGGGAGTCAAGGAGTAAATGTCACGTATTGCTAGACATTGTTTCATTCCTTGACTCATATAATTAATTTGGAAGGCCACGTGTTGATGTATATAGAATATATAATTGTGAGTGGGAACTACACCAAATCTCTCGTGTCCACGCTTCCACCTCCTTTTATCTTGCCTCCATTGCTTGCATCACTCCTTCATTCCATGTAAGTTTAGGTCTTCCTTTTTTTTCTTCTTTCGTTTTGGAGGTTGCCAGTGGAATATTGTTAATGGCCATGCTAATTGTTAATGGTATTCGTCTCAAATGTCCATACCAATTCAACCTCCCGCCTTCTATGGTATCTAAGATGTTTACTGATGTAACCCCCATTTCTTCCCGAATGTATTTCTTTCTGCGTCTCCAGAAATCCATTTCCATCGCTCTTAACTTTCCTTCGATTTCCTTTGTTATTTCCCAAACATAACCTCAGAACCATATAGCGCTACACTCTCCACGATCGTTTTGTAGATTCTCCTTTCCACCTTTCTTTTTCATTCCGTATAATTGAGTGTACCTGTCTTGTTGCAACTTTGTCCTTCACTATTCTCTACTTAATTTCCTCCTCGCTTCCTCCTTTACTAGAAGTATTTATGTGGGGTGCAGCGCTTTACTACACTTCCGTCTTCCAATTCTAAATCTCTTCCTGTGACTACCATATCAAAATTTAATTGTAAGCCCGATTTCACATATTCCTCATTCAACTTTCTTAGTATGTAGTATGCGTCGTCTTCAGCTTCATCATCAGCAAAGTATACAGCGTGTCACCATTTATGGGTATTCCAATGGCGTGGTGTTTCTTTCTCCAATTTTTGAGTCCATTATTCAAATGTATTTTAAAAGCGGAGGTGCTATACACACAGCAAGCACCTTTGTCTCGATCCTTTACTTACGTGGAATTCTGATGACTCTGTTTCCTAACTGTGACCATTTATTGCCAACTTAAAGATAAAAATTTTTTAAACGTGTACAAATTTTTTTTATGAAAACTTGGAATTCCTGGTAAGAGACCGCAGAGAAGAGGTTTAACGAAATATCCCTAGGTAGGAAAATTAATTTTCCACCGGTTTGAAACACCTAGCCCCTGAAATTAGAATGATACGGCGCTAGTTTGAGGAGGAGGAGAAGAAGCTTTGAAGTCGACTCGTAATTACGAACCTTTCACTTTGGAACAGCTTTTATCTAACCTAAAGAGGAAGAACAAAGCTACTAAACTCGTTCCCGTTGCTGCAGCGGCATTGTCATAGTTCTTGCTATATTAAAAACTTTAATGTTCGACGAAGCTGCTACTAAATAGCCTAGAGGCTAAAGGATGGATGAACGGAGAATGATAATGACATGCCGTAGGTTGTTTAATAGACGTCGTAAGCCAGGCACTAGATGCATTTCTTTTCTGTAAACAGTATAAAAAGGGGATAATGTTTCTTTAATGAAAAGTCAGTTTTTAGAATACTGGATCTGTTATTCAGGAAAGCCATTGCGTATACAATATCTTCATTCTCTCCTTTTGGAACAAAGGAGACGGAAAAATAAGAATTAAAAAAATATACACCCCTTTAACAAATTTCTTACTTTATATTGATATCATTAAAGTCGATTTTATGCTTATCTACCTTGACACGAAATGTCAAGGCTGTAATTTGTCTTTGAATTATTACCTAAATTTATTTTATATTTCACCCTCCTTATTGATTGACTCATTTTCGTTGCAATGGTGGCAATGGTTAAAATACATAAAATTAATAACAACCAAAACTTAAGTATAAAAGTTATATAAGAAAATAAGGGGGGGTGGTAAGGAAAGGAAAGAAAATAAAAATAAACAAAATCCTTTCCGCTCCATTACCCAAATTAAACTATATATTTTAAAAATAGTACTTGTGTCCTACTGTTCTCTGAACCTTTTCCCTTACACTTCACTACACTGTAATATTTAATATACCCTTATTAAAATATTACTTAATTTTCCACTTCACTCATTTTTCTTAATATTAACCCTATTACTATTTTACCAATATAAAAATTCTTAACAATTGTTTTGTTTTGAAAATCTATTTTTGTTTCATCTTTTAATAATGTTACGAGAATGAGAGGTTTCTACGTCTGACGATTGGCCGCTAACCTGGCGCTACTCCAGTGACGGACGTGACGTCTTGTGATTTATTCTTGTTAGGTTACATTAAAAGATACCGATTATGTTCCTACCTCTAGCAGTATCTCAAAAGTGGTTCCTCATATGGTGTGGTTTCTAGATTTAAGATTTTTTTAAAAGTTAACAGTTTTCAATGAAGAGGTTCTAAAATGGAATCGTATATTTTTATTTATTTTATTAAATGATATTCCTGACAAATTTGGCTGCAATATTCATTTATAATTCAATTAATTTTTTTTTCTGTTTTCTGCTTTCACTGAAATAATTTACAATACATTTATAGGATCTTTCCCCCTTTCCGTAGTCACATTTGGGCGGCACCCCTGAGACAGTCTCCCTCATCGCCCCTAATTACCTCCTGCCTAGTTTCCTAATTAGTCCAGCGTCCAACAGATTGATTGATGTCCACGCACCCCTTTCCCCCCCTCCTCCCTTATTCTGTCGTCTAATAAATCCGGGGCTTTTAATTATTGCCTCAACCTTTCCCCTGTTTATTTAGAGGTTCAGAGCAAGTGACAAGAGTCACGTACGGTTATCGCGGACAGACAACAACTTGCCTCCCATGATGACGACGATGACTTTGATGATGTGTGTCGTTGTTCTCCGTCCGTCGCCCATAAATTTCCCCCGTCCCGTCCGCTCCAATCTTTCCTAAAGTTCAGACGATAATGCAGCTTTCAAATCAACTTGATATATTTGACTGCTGAGCTATTTATTTCTAGTGATACATCCAAGACGACAAAAAATAAAGAATGTTGGTAAATAAGGACTTTGATCCCCCTTTTTTTGTTATATATATCTCTGTACAAGAATAAAGATTAACGCTCTCTCATTTATCAAACAATTTTTCGATTTCAATTTATAGGGCGTTAGAAAAAAAAATGGAGCGTAACTAAGTGGCGCCATAAATCAGTTTATTCAGATATTTTTTTTAAGTTGGCAACAAATTCAATTGTAGTATCTGATGTATGACACAATTCCCCTGAATATCCCAGCTTTATTACGTATTTAGCCGAACAGGGTTAGTTCAGTTTGCCTCAGTAAATATAAATAGAGCTTAATTTTTTAATAATTAATTCAGAGAAATATCAAATTCTTACTATACATTTTGTTGAATGTAATTTACATTAGTAAATAGCTGGTTCTAAGTAAAATGAAATAAAAAGTCTGCAAATAAAGGAGCTGACTTAATCTAATTCATTTTTAAAAATAAAACACAAATAATAGTCCAAATAATTTAATTAGAAAACTATTAATATATGTAAAATGAAATAAAAAGTCTATAAATAAAGTAACTGATTTAATCTGACTTGTTATTATTGTAAATAAAACAAAAAGAATGGCCAAAATAATTTAATTAGAAAACTATTAATAGATGTTTTACGTCTTTTTTAAGTTAAATGAAATATTGAGACGATCTTTAACAGACCAGTTTCTTTTATTACGTAAACCGACGTTTCGGTACCTCTCTGTACCCTCTTCAAGGTTTAACAATCCTTTGAAATCGAATTTTCTACATGATATCGTAGAAGCCAAAAAAATAAAGGATTAAAAAAAACACAATTGTTAACCCTTGAAGAAACGTCGGTTTACGTAATAAAAAACCTTGTCTGTTAAAGGTCGTCTTATTATTTCATTTAATTAGAAAACGTTTCGTCGTCCAACTTTCGGGACCTCCTCAACAATAGTAGATAAAATATGAGGTGGGAAAAAAAGAGTAGAAAATAAGAAGTTTTAAATAAATCCGATAGATGGAAACAGTTGCTGATAAAGGTAAGTGTAAACATTGACTATAGGCACAGATTGTGAGCCTTTGAAGTATGTAATATATTGATGTAATTTTAAGGTAATACAGATATGAGTAATACTTAATGCATGCAATCTGAACGTATCTCTAGTAAATATTATAATATTTTATAGAATAATATGGCTGAAAAAGCTGAAAGTTGTCTGACAAAAGATCTATTATTTTAATAAATAAAAAACTGTATAATTAAGAGAGGGTATTATTTCAAATTTAATGTGGATAAATCAATTGAAGAATGCAAAGTATATATTTGTGCCTCCAAAGCAGTAATTATTTGCTGTAGTACGTTCTCGTATCATTTATCACAATTCGTCTTCCCTGCGTCTATTAATTTCGTCGGCTCGTCTTGCCTTCTGTGACCTCGGTTCAAATTCATTAAGCGGTGTCTGTCTCAATAGCCAAGGGATACCTTGCACCTCACCTCACCTCCTGAGATCGGCTTTCTTCCTCCTTCCTCTGGTTTCAGAGAACCTCATTATCTCGGCAGAAAGTACTGAGCGCTTCCATACGGCGGGAATTACCTTAAACCTTAAACCAAGGTTCCTTTTAAAAATAATATAAAAATCTAGGTGTAGGGTTCATATAAAGTTTTGTTTTCTGTTTGTGTATTTGATTTAACTTTATTATTTAAACTTTCTTCAGGGAATTTAGTTAAGTTAACCTCCTGACATTGTTGCAAGACGAAAATGTGGGGAATGAAAGGAAAAGGGGGGGAGGGAGCTTTTCATTATATCTTAATAACTAGTTAAGTGTGCAGCCATGCCTCGGTACTAATTTGTTTTACCCCGGTACAGTATTTAATTCGACACTAACAAGATTTAAGCTGTATAGAGGGCGTTGTCAGACCTCCCTATAAACCCTCTTATTAACTGAGGGAGGGGGTAATGGAATTACGTGAATATATCCCTATTTACCATTTGTAGATATTCGTCACGATTCCAACACCCATGATATTCTTTTTTCAATTCCTACTCGTTATTACGCCGACATCTGACTGTGACGTCACAACTCATTCCTCTACAAAATCCATCCGGTGGTAACCTCTAACCTCAAAATTGTTTTTTTAAACAACTTAAAAATTTTATAATGAGGTCAAAAGAATATGATTAAAAAATAGTAAACAAAGTTTATCGAAAATTCTCAGACTAAGGATTATTGCATCGTGTTAATTCGGAGGCGCCTCGGGGCCAAGGTTTCGTTCAAAAATAAACGCTTCTAAATTTTACCGAGAGCAAACTTGCGCTCCCTAAAGTCTATAGCGAAAATAGCGTAACGACGAAGAAGCTCGGGGGCCTTCAGCGTCTGCACGTGACACTTGAAGCCTCCCGTAACGTCCTCGAGGCTCTCGCGGATTTATAATGGCTTCAACAAACATGAAGGAACTTTTCCCTACATCAGTAAACATATTATAAAGCTTCTGGGTATTTGTTATTCTCACAGTTTGGTTATAAGTTCCTTATAATTATTTTTTGGGGGTGGGGGGTTGACAGGCTACATGAGGGTTATCCTGAAACAGGCAACTCCCCTTTAATAGCATAGGAAGGGAATTAAAATGGGGGATACGGAAGGTAGAGAAAAGTAGCCAAGGGTTGTCTAGGGGCCTCCGGGCTGAGGTTTAAGGATCCTCCCCGGTGTTTCACGTGAAGAGATGCAGGGAGAAACCCTAGAAAACCTGCATCAGGTAGGTCGGGCATTAGGTATTATTCTCACGCCCCTTCCGAATGACGGGAGAAGAGTTTGCTGTGAGGTCGCAGCATTCCATTCTCCATGTCTACCAGTTTTAGGAGACAGTTGGCCGACTGATCCAATGAGATCAGCGGACAACTCTAGCCGTATGCCCAAGGTCTTCGACCCCAGTACATATACCTCCTCAAATAGGTGAAGGTGTCTCGGCATGTAAGAACTTTGATAAAAAAAATACCAGAGTTAGTAGGAGGCATTCCCGACATAATCAGGTGAGACCCGCAGTCACTCTGGGGGGGAAATAACTGCGAGAGACACTCACAAGCTTCTCATAATCCTGATAAATAAGCTGTGTAGTATTTTGTGCAACGTAAGGGAACAAACGCCTGTGGGAGTTTCTCTTTGCAAACATTGCCCCCCAGAGTGACTGCGGGGCTCACATGAATTTGTCGGGAATGTCTCGTACTCTCTCTTTTTTTTTAAAGTTCTCACATGCCGAGACACCTTCACCTATTCGACTGGGGTCGAAGACCTTGGGAATACGGCAAGAGTTGTCCACTGATCCCATTGGATCATTCGGCCAATTGCTTCCTAAAACTGGTTGAGACACTGAGAAGGGAATGCTGCGACCCCACAGTAAACTCGTCTCCCGACATTCGGAAGGGCGTGAGAATAGTACCCAATGCCCGAACTGTCTTTTCCAGGTTTTCTAGGGTTTTCCCTGCATCTCGTTATGCGTAATTCTAGGCAGGATACTTAAACTATAGCCCTGGTCCCTAGTCAACCCTTGCTCTGCCTTCCGCATCCCACCTTTTCAATTCCCTTCCTATGCTATTAAAGAGGAGTTGCCTGTTTTCAGGTTCACCCTCATTTAGCCTCACGTTAGCCAAAAAAAACCTGCAAAGTAAAGAAGAGTGGATGACCGTCGCATCTGTCTCTGTGGCTGTCAGTTCCGCCGCCGAGACAAAGGACTAAGACGGTTTCCGCGGTGGTACAACTAGCGGTTTTCCTCCTCCGCGTGCCACGCACAATCGCGCGTGAGTAGGGAGGGACGCGTCCGTCGGTAATTGCACGAGCTTCGCGGAGGAATGCGACAGATCAGTGCTGCACACCAAACACACGTGCAGCCAGGGTCTTGTTGCTTGGCCACCCGACCCGCATCCTCACAACAGGGTTGCTACACCAACGGCCGAGGAGAAGCCCTCAAACTGTGAGAAGAATTGGGTCTGTTACTCTTCAGCGACGAGACACAACAAAGAAATTATATCTTTAAGCCATTGAAGACGTGGCATTGACGTCTCCGGGAAAGACTCTCACATTTACAGTGGGAAAAGAAAACATAATTACCCCCAGAATCATCAGGTCAGGGAAAATAACATATGTACCTAATTAACTCAGTCGCCATCAACGACCTTTATAAAAAACGAGAATTAATGCAATTCCACTCAGAGCTCTAATTTCATTGATCTCACATGGATGATTTCAGCTACATTCAATATAATGCAAAGAAAAATTAGGAATTAAGAGCTAACCGATTCTGACTTTGGCGGAGTAAATGAATGAGATTGCCAAATAGTCAGAAATAAAACTGAAATGAAATAAATTTATAACATATAATAAAATAGAAGGACGTGTCGTTCTTACGTGGCAACCTACTCGGGTACATATAAATATTTATATAAATAATCCATATCACGAAAGTTGAAGAAAGAAGGAAGAAAAAAATTTTCAACGTTGCTTTCAGCAAACCAACAAAAAATCTTTTTTTATTCAATTCCTACAACGTTTGGTCCTCACATTTGTACATTGGGGACTTTTTCAGATATTCATAGTCAATAGGGAAGTTGATAACCTATTAGGAGCCGACCCCAGTAAAATATTTTTCTCCTTTTTTAAAGATATAAAAGTACTAACTTAAATGTTTATATGCACCTGAAGATGGTCCCAAAAAAGAACGACACGTCACGCTGTTTTCGGTGTGTTTTAAAAGTTTGAATTAAAATATTTGCTGACTCTTTTTTGGCTGTGCTATCCATTAACTTCACTGAAGTCTGATAAACTAAAAAATGTATTTATTAACAAGATAATTATAATAGTTAACAACCACAACATAGTTTTATGACTTTAAAATTTACAATAAGCAGAATAGACGGTCAATAAGTCAGCATATAAATTTATCACTATTTATTCGAAAGCAACGTTTTGTCTCCTTTTTGAGACTTCCTAAGGCGTGCTACGAACTTAGTATTACAATAAATTAAATATGAGTTCTATGTTACAATTTTTAAATTTATATATACGTAAAACATGACACTCCGAAGTTCACTCGGTAGGCCCAGGCCCGCAATGGACTACAGCCAAGGAGAAAACAAAATATATATATAAAAAACAAGGTTCGAAACTTGCAAATTTAACAATTCATAATATTCATCATATAATAATGAAGATTCTAATGACTATTTAATTTCATGTATCCTATTTTCCCCGACCAGAGAGGACTAATGGAGTTAATTAAAATTTAACTCTAAAAAGTCAGCCCAGTTTAATTAATTAATGTCGGTAAAAATGAGCAATTAAATAATAAAAATAACCGAAAATGCAGACGAAGGCTGACGTGAAAAATTGAAAACATGAATTAATTATTCAAATAATTTCTGGCTGTATTAATATTTAAGCAGTTTCGCTTAAAATTGGCAATGAGTCGGAATGTTTCGATTAAATATATGAAACGTGAACTGCAGATGTTATGATGTGTGAGGAGGAATCCAGCTGCAGCTTCACCACCGACACCACGTGGCCCCATCTAGATTATAAATAAGAGCTGATGCAGCCGTGCATCGAATATAAATCTCAGATTATCAGCCGCGCAGAAATTGAAAACGGTTTTCACGCGCCGATGCTTCCGTGACTAATGGTCATCGAACTGTAAACACTGGCTTCCTATCATTCCTTCCTTCCTTCCTAGCTTCCTTGTACGGTTTCTCTCTCCCTGCCACCCGCGGGGTCACCGCTACTTGTTACGGAACCGGAAAACAGGATCTCCGTAACTGCTTTCTCGACGAGATAAGCCACTCCTGGAATTTCCCTCCAAATCGAGAAACGTCACCTGCACTTGGGTGAGGAGGCGCCATCTCTTCTCCAAAAACTAACACTGAGCTTGAAGCCTCACTGTCCTCATCCGCAATGACCTAAGAGGCCTCACGTTTTGCAGAATTTAATGATATTTTATGATTTGTAAATGTAAAATTTTTTAAACCATTTTATGCATGCGTTTTGGCGAAGAAGCTGAAAAAAGCCAGGGTGATTTTGTCTTTCTTTCATATATCTCGACTGTTGTTTTAAATGGTCTGAAAATGTATCAGTAGACATAGAAAACCCTTCCAAACTTACATGTTTTTCTTAAAAATTAATCAATTCGTGGACCTCTACTAACTCTTGGATAGCGCATCGCCGAAGAGTGGGGCCAAGTTTTTCTTGTAGCCGTTAAAAGTCATCAATATAAAACAAAAGATTCGTTGATGTAGCAAGGCTACAAAATTTTGCACCATTTCTTAATCGCTCCAATAAACCTTTCCTTTCTCCCAGCACTTTTTAATCCAAGAGTTAGTAGGGGTCCACTAATTAGTTAATTTAAAAAACATCATTAAAACTTCGGATAGGTTTGCAAGGGTTTGCACAGTCTACTTATAAATTTTCAGACCATTTAAAAGAAAAGTTTGAAATCTATGAGTTGTCAAAGTCGAACTATATGAAAAAATAAGACAAAAAATCCTGCCCTTTTTCAGTTTCTTTGCCAAAAAGCAAGTGTAAAATGGTTTTTAAATTTTTTTTATTTATATATCAGAAAATGGAATTAAATTCTGCAAGAACTTACTTAGACCTTTTACAATAACGTAGGTCAATCCTAATGAGCACAAAAATAGCATCCAGCGCCATCACTTGTTCAGCGTCAAGGAGAAGATCCTGTGTGTAGGAAGTAGGAAAGTTCATAACGTGGTAGGAACCGAGCCTGTACCAGGCAAGCATTGCAGCCTCTGATACACATCCACCAGGGTCTGTTCATTGACTACTCTATCCATAATTAAATAAATAATATGAAACAAGACGAATGAATGACAAATTATTATTAATATTTATAAACAACTTTAGTGACTGATATAAAATGATAGACAACTACCAATACTTATCTGGCAAAAAAAACGTTTCTTCTAACAATTGGTTGACCTTATCAAGTGAATAACCAGTAACAGATTCAAAAGGTTATTGCAAACCCTCATATAACACCAAAGACGTAACAAACATATATCACTTTAGTAACAAAAGATCGTAGAGTCACAATCTATTTTCATATTAATAGAAACATTGTGAAATAATGTAATTATGAACATTTCTAAAATAAGTCTACTTTTATAGTTATTTTCAACGACAAAAATTTATTTACATCTGTGCATTTTAAGTTATGATCATTAACTTGTTATTCTGTTAAGATTAAGGCCATTTTATATCATTCGTAAATGTTAACATAGATGTGTAACTTATGTTATCAACTTTAAGGGATTGTTTCTAAGTTTCTTCAACGCATTTTATGAATTTATTTTCTTTTTAATTTGCTGAATAATAAGTAATTGTGAAAATAATTCTATGACTGTTTTCAAATTTCTTCTGTTTACCATGTAATTAAGGTTTGATTTGTTTATCGTTAAGCCTGTCTTTTTCTAGGACTACTTTTCCTTTTCGCTGACACATTTCCTTCAAATGGTCTTCTAGGGAGAGATTAAAATATCATTCTCTTCGAGGTTGAAGTGAACTTTCCGATGACTTTAACATTTATAAGTTCAATAATGATAGTAGATTATTCTATAACATACCATCAGTTAATTCTTCCTCCATTAGTCAGTCATCGTTCCCTTAATAGGTACTGCAGTTGTTAATCGCAGATTCCTTGTCTCTATTCTATAGGGTTTATCAGCGGATTATTAAAGTAATTTCCTGATTGCTCTTAACTTAATAATTCATATTTTCCCCTTGCCCTCAATTAGTCGGATTACGTGTCATAAAAATTTAACGCTTTACGAGTGGAAATTGTAATGGAGTTTTTTGACGTAAAGTGCGTTTGCAAGATTAGTAACGCAATCGCACCGAGGAAAATAGAGGTTCTTTGTGTGTAACTAATTACTGGATAATGGCGTGACATGTGCTCGATTTTCTGCTTGGAGTTTATTTGTTGTTCTGGAGTCGGGCGAGACCTTTCTGGAGAGAGAGAGCGTGACATTTGTCACGTCCCATAACAGGGACATTTCTTTGTGTCTGGCTTGTAAAGGGCCATCAGCGGGTCCCTTATTACTCTGCTTTCACATGTGTCTTGTCATTCAGACAGGCACAATGTGTTCATCTTTCTTCATTCTAAAATAGGAGAGCGAGAGAAAGAGAGAAGTTCGATTCTTTCGCACACCTTCTGTAATCTTCTTAATTTAAAATATGAAGTCAACTGAGAAAATAATATGCTGGAAACCACTCAATAATGAAAACAATAATTTATAACGAAAAGTTTGTTTAAAAAAACAAATATATACAATTGAACTAGATGGCTGCTCGGCGTATCTACATATAAATTATACGAGAAAAGGGTTAATATTCATCCCTTTTTCAACACGTGATCGTTGCATATAATTTGTTTCAACTTAAAAAAAATACTAAATTATTAATGATGTAAAGCTAATGTATGTCAACTTGGCCCTCAATATGTGAGAAATTTTGGCAGTGATACAGGTATGAGGAATACGTTTAAAAATTAACGACCAACCCACAAAAAACATACCACGACATTATTAAATTCCTGCCAAGTTTCGTCCTCACTTTTCGGAGATCACCAGATAAGTATAGCAAATAGGAAACGCAAATAATGGCCAAAAGTCAGAAATGAAACAGTATTATTTTAAAACGTTTCGTCCCTCCCCAAATTTCAGGACTTCCTCAGTTCTTTAATTAATTTATGACAAATATTTTCGGCCACGGACGAAGGTTTGGAGGACGAAAACGTTTTCAAAATAAAATTATTTTGGCCAATCTTTGTGTCTTCTTTATAAGCATACTTCAGATAAATTCAATTATTTTATTTATGGGCAATAGGGAAATTCATAACATATTAGGAACCGAACCCGTACCATGCAAGCATTGCAGCCTTCAAAAAATAATTAGGAATATATCCACATTTCGTTAATAATAAATTACTAAACTTCCCAGTTTCTTAATTACTTTCGTTAAAATAAATAAACAACATTGCTTACATCTTTTCAAACTCATGTAAAAAATTTCATCTTTACGTTTATCAGTTGGTGTAATAATTGATTCATACATACAATATTTAAAATAATGAATTTGCACAGTTAAAATGGAGTATATAATTAACATGTAGACATGGGGGTAGGTTAATCCATTGCTTAACCTACTTTACTTTTGTGAGTACCTGAAAGGCATACTACGTGGGTGGGTGAGGGTTGACAGGTGGTAAAGTGGCTATTGGAGGATATATGAGGATGTGGCATGATGGTAAGGTGGGATAGGATGTGGAGATGGACGAGGATTGTCATGGAATTGCTAAATCGTGGGGATTAGGTAGTTGGGGTGCTTTTAATTAGGGAGGTTATGGATTTGGAGATTCAGGAGTTTATTTTGAGAAGTTTGATGTTATGGTGGTTGATGGAGTTTCTAAGGTTCCAGGGAGATTTTGTAATGGTGTGTAGGGTTATGTTTGGTTTGGTTTGAATTTTGGCTGTTGTTACATTAATGAAGTAAATTTAACTTTTGTAAAAAAAAAGTGAGGTTGAAATAAATAAACCAAAAACTGATGGAAGAATAAATTTAAAACTAACCGCCTCTGTGGTCTAGTGGTTATATTTTTTTTGTTGAATAGTTCAAATTATGAATGTATGTAAGAGCGGCGACGCTGTTTATGCACGTGCGTGTGCAGTGACGCACTCTCGCGCGCTGGTAATTTGTAGCGAGTGCATGAGGTGAGGTGTATGTGTATGTATGTGTACGTGCTTTGCTCGCGCGGCTCTCCCTTGTGTCGTCGTTTAACGTGTCGCATAATTCTGCGGCTAGGCGTAGATACGATCTGTCCGGACGACGTAATTACGGCCATAATTCTCGCTCCGTAACTAGCTCTGGGGACGTGCACGTTCCCCGCACGTGCGTGTACGAGTCGCCCACACGTCGTCGGCCTTCATTCCCACCTGACCTGCGTCCCTGACCAACACAACAAACCAACGGTGCTTCAGAACGCGCCCCAATTTCACGGCTAACGAGTAATGAGGTATCGGGGAATCCCTATCAGCCAACTCACATTGTAGGTAACGAGTTGTGGTATATTGGAATTACTCCAGAGAATCTGAAGGGATGCAAAGTATTTTGTGTGTGTGTGCTTGGTGTGTTTTCTGACGTCCAACGTTACACCCTTCTTCGTAAATAAGAATAGAATCCTTTCCGGGCAATTTAAAGAATTCAAGAAAATTTTCTTCTGTCCATTTGGAAGCTACGCGTAGCTAATTGGAAACAGCTACTGCGTAACGAACGCAAAGACATTGGCTCGCATCAGGCGATTATAAATTTCGTATTTGTTCTGTTGTTTTTGTGGTATTCAGTCCTTAGAATGGTCTGATTCAACCCTCCATGCTAACCTATCTTGCCCAAACCTAACTACCACATACCCTTAGCGAATTCCATTATTTGCCTCCCTCTTATGATCTTACCTCCCACACTTCACTCTAATGCTAATTTTACGAGACCCTCATGTCTCAAAACGTGACCTATCAATCTACCCTTTCTTTCGTCAACGTTCTACATACTGTTCTCTCTTCTCCTATTTTGCTTATAAATTCCTTTGATAGTGATTCTATCGACCCATCTCATGCTTCCGTCGTACCACATTTCGAAAGATTCTATTTTTTTCTCTTGATGCAATTCCTACCATCGACGTTTCGCAACTCACATAACGCCACACTCCAAATGGAAATTTTAGCAATGATTTCCTTATATACTGGTTCTAAATATGTAAATTCCAACCAATGCAGATAATTGGCGATTAGAAAGAGGGAGGAGTAGAATTCGGAGCCATACGAGGCGAAATGTGAAAAAGTTTGGTGCGGATAGAAGTAATTCGTGAGCGGAGTTGATGGGTTCTGAGTTGAGATCTGGGAGGTTTTCAAATTTTGGTAAATATCTCGACCATTTCGGCCTAGTACTGTACGTATGAAAAGAAGGTAAAAATGTCATTCCATTATATAAAATCTGAGAAACTAATTTAAATAATAGCATAACAAGAGTTGACAGTGTTATTTCTTCCGGAATTTTAACTGTGACAAATTTTTATGAAAGTTTCTTAAATTTCTTTCCTAGCCTTGCATTTTAATGGTGTGTCGTGATTTATTCTCCTTTCAAATACGTTGTGTACGTTTATAGGAAGCAGTTTTTCTGAGGGAGTGAGGGGTGGGTGTGGGTTTCGCCCTGGTCCATAGAATATTTCCTTTTGTTGGCTGGTTGAATTGGCGGAGAGCCTATTAAAGGATCCCCGTGCTTTGCCTGCAGCTGCTCCGTAAACACTTGTCGCTGTTTACCCCACGTCGTGTAAACACGCCTCCTCACGCGCTCTAAAATGCTAATGTAATCTTGTTACGCCAGCAATTCCAGCCAAGGGCCTCAGTCCGAGAAATCGCCTCTGATACTCATCTCGAGCACGTCCCTTCGCTACCAGTCCTTACCGTTAACCTCCACATATTAATCAGATCTGATTATACAAATTACACAGCTGTATCGGGGGGTGGGGGGGGGGGGGGGGGACATACCCGGGCAGGGGGGCGGGGGGGGGGGGGGGGGGGGGGGGGGGGGGGGGGGGGGGGGGGGGGGGGACACGGGGGGGGGGGGGGGAAAAAATTTTGGGGGCACACCAACAGGGGGGGGGAAAAAAAAAAAAAAAAAGAGGGATGAAGTAGGGGGATTATAAGGGGGGGGGGGGGGGATATAAATGACAAGGGAGGGGGGGGGGTAGAATAATATAAATATTTGGGGAGGGGGGGGATAATATTATATAAAAATAAAAAAAGGGGGGGGGGGGGGGGGGGGGGAAATGGGGGGGGGGGAGGGGGGGGGGGAAAAAAAAAAAAAAATAATATAAATAAATTGATATATGGGGGGTTAGATATTAATATATTGTGTTTTTGGGGGGGGGGGGGGGGGGGGGGGGGGGGGGGGGGGGGGGGGGGGGGGGGGGTTATTTTAAGTATAAAAAATTAAAGGGGTTAAAAAAAAAGTGTTTTTTTAATATAAAATAGAAGGGGGGGGGGGGTAAAAAAAGAAATTGGGGGGTTTTTTTTAGAAAAAATAAAAAATTGGGGGGGGGGGGGGGGTAAAAAAA
This sequence comes from Eucriotettix oculatus, assembly GCA_034510155.1. Classification (NCBI taxonomy): domain Eukaryota; kingdom Metazoa; phylum Arthropoda; class Insecta; order Orthoptera; family Tetrigidae; genus Eucriotettix; species Eucriotettix oculatus. Next base: position 15,755,080 of record CM067379.1, read on the forward strand.
TATAGGGGTAAAAAATTTGTTTGTTTAAAGGGGGAAAAGATGTAGAAAAAATGGTTTGAAATAGGAAAAAAAATGGAAAAAAAAAAAATATAAAGAAGGGGAATAGTGTTGTGTCAAAATATAGAAAAAAATAAATGAACGCCCCACACAGAACCACCGCACAAGACCACCCCCCCAAATTTAAGTAAAAAAGGAAAAAAAAAAAAGAAAACCCCCACCCCCGCCCCCCCCCGCCCAAAGATTTTTTTAAAATAACAAAAGACCAAAAAACAAAAATCACACGCCAAGGTCCAAGTCCCTGGTTTTTTTAATAATATCTCCCCTTAGAAAATCCCCACCCAAAAAAAAAACAAAAAACAAAAAACACCCCCCTCCCCCTCCCCTCCCCCCCTCCCTCTCCCCCTTTCCAAAAAACAAAAAAAATAAAAAAACACCCCCCCCCCCCCCCCCCCCCCCCCCCCCACCCCCCCCCCCCCCCCCCTCCCCCCACCCCCCCAACCCCCCCCCCCCCCCCCCCTCCCCCCCCTCCCCCCCCCCCCCCCCCCCCCCCTACCCCCCAATCCCCCCCTCCCCCACCCCCCCCCCCAACTCACCCCACCCACCCCCCCCCCCACCCCCAACACCCCCCCCCCCCCCCCCCCCCACACTTCCCCCCACCCTCCCCCTCCACTACCCCACCAAAAATCTTACCCCCTTCCCCCACCACAACTCCACCCATCCATCATAATTAATCCTCCGCGCTCCCTAAATACCACCACTTATTTCCCCACTCCCACATCCTTCACTCCATCCCCAACCTCCGAAAAAATTACTCCGTATTCGAAATAACAAAAACATAACTTGCATAATATATTAATATAAAAAAATTAAAACAATTCGCACACCATCTAATAGTCCTAGGCGACTATATGTCTAGTATTAGTTTCCTACTTAAACTTTTTTCTCTGTCGATGAAATCAGTCAAGCGTAAATGAAAATACTCAAAAATACCCAGGCCCTTACCAGGAATCGAACCCGGGACCTCTGTGATGGGCAAAGAAGTAACAATTAAAGTAAACGAAAAAATATTCATAAACGTAAAAAAACTCATTCGCGGCTGATTAAGAAAGGTATATACTAATGAATTGGTAAGAGATATTTTGAAGGATGTTAAGGAATTTTGCTACTTGGGAAGCGTAAATTATTGCATCGTGTTACCTGATTTCTCAACACTTTTAAAAATCGACATTTAATATATATTTTATTATATATAAGATATTATATATAGAGAGAGAGAGAGAGAGAGAGAGAGAGAGAGAGTAGAAATATACTAGACATAAAGAGTTAAATAGCACAGGCAAGGAAAACTTTTGCTAAAGACAGGAAAATATGCGTGTGAATATTACGAAATAGTTGCTAAAAATGTTCGAATGGAGCTTGGCGTTATATAGGTGCGAAACGTGGACGACAGGAGTTGCGGAAAGGAAAAGAACGGAAGCCTTTGGAACGTGATGCTATAAGAGTATGCGGAAAATCAGATTGGTGGATAGGATGACTAACGACGAAGGTCTAAATATAACAGGGGAAGAGAGAACAAAATGGAGGACGTTGACCAAGAGAAGAGGAGTTTTCTTTCGCAGGTATTTCTCACAAAATCGATTGCGGGGCTTACCTGGCACCGTTGGGAATGCCTTCGTACTCTCTCTAGGGGTTTTTCAAAGTTATCATATGCCGAAGCACCTTTTATTTATTATTTATTTTTTGCAAGGGCAAGTGAAAATCTTCTAAAGACACTATCTCAGGGTCCGCTTTGGATAGTAGTGTGGGATTCTACCCACTAAAAACACCTCCCTTTCCAACGATGACTGTGTGTATTTTCCTGTGGGACCGTCGTTAGACATTACTTCACAGGAAGCAGATGTAGCGTCAAGCTCTCTCTGTCTCTCCTTTAAACATTATTATTTCTCTCTTTTTGGTAATTTTTTAATCTTTGAATTACTGTAGAAGTACCTCCAACTATTTTAGGAGGTGTATGTACCGGGGTCGAAGGACCTTGGACATACGGTGATAGTTGTCCGCTGATCCCACTGGATCAGACGACCAACTGTCTCGTAAACTTAGTTGTGAGACACGAAGGTAGGGCAAAGGTTTCCAGTGACCCCGCGGGCTGTAGTTTAAGGATCCCTCCCGGTGTCTCACCTACCGAGACACCTAGAAAATCTGTATCAGATAGGTCGGCCTATTGGGTACTAGTCTCACGCCCTTCGGAATGACGGGAGACGAGGCTTCTGTGGGGTCGCAGCATTCCCTTCTCCGTGTGTCTTTTGTTGTTGAATATCTTGTGTTCATTTGTAGCTGCGACAAAGTATTTGATTGTTGAGAAAAAAAACAGGCATTTTGAACCGTGAGGAAGAGAGTATAAGTATAATATCGGATACGCGACATTATGACGTCAGTATCAATCATTTGCTTAGAATGGTAACGAGCCGGGATCACGTATATAAAGAGTAATATAGGGGGGGAAATATAAAAAATATTGCATCGTGTTACCTGATTTCTCAACACTTTTAAAAATCGACATATTTAAATTATTTTAAAAATGATAGACACAAGTGTCATCTTCCTCATATTACATGCAGAATAGTTTTTCCCCTTTGAGCGTCCGCAAAGCCTTGAGCTGCTCCACTTGTAGATAAATCAGAGCCTACCTATTCCGGGAAAACGCTATCAGCAGGAAGCGATAAGTCTTCCTCGACGATCGTGTTAGCACAAAGAATCGCGCTCTGAGGAATCACTCACTCGTCCTGAAAAAACAACCAGCGGAAACCGTCCTGCGGCGTTTCATTGAAGGGCGCAAAACATTGTAAATGCTGTTTCCCTTCCCAGCTCCTGCGAGCGATTTGTTTCTTGCAGCGCGTCGGCGACGATTGGAGACGTCGGTTTCCTACAGACAAGGGAAACCTTACGTAATTTATTAAGAAAAGAAACCATAGATTAAAACCGTCAATTTACAAACAAAATAGAAGAAAAACAGATAAAAATGCCTCACATGCAATCAAGGATAAATTATTTTAGATTTTTGTATTTATTTATCATCAATATTAAGGGTTTTATTGCTTACGAAAAATTTACAAGTAATATTATTTATCATTTTTTACAATAAATAATAAATTATAAGAAATTATTGAAGGACAATTTTCCTTAGGATTATGATCATAAAAATAAAGTAGAAATCAATAAAGGAGTAAGACAAGGATGCAGTCCGTCGCCCCATGCGCTTTAACTTATTTATGTAGAACAGGCGGTGAAGAAACGTAATATGGAAAAGGAATCATACTGCAAGGACACGAAATATAAACCATACGCTTTGCCGATTACGGGAGTCGGAAGGACACTTGGAAACGATAATAAATGGGAGGAACGGTACAGAATAAGGATTAATATAGGGAAAACCAAGGTGATGCAGTGTAGTATGGGAAACAGAGGAATAACAGGGGCTGTGAGGTAGGGAAGGGATATTTTAAAGCAATTTAAGGAAATTCTGCTACTTGGGTAGGATAGAGTAGGATAGCACAGGCAAGGAAGACGAATTTACTTACGGCTAATATAAGGAGGAATATTAGGAATTCATTACGAAATATGTTGGTATGGACAGTAGGGGTTATATGGGTGCGAAACGTGGACCGTAGCAGTTGTAGAAATGAAAAGAATAGATGCTTTCGAAATATGATGCTGTAGGATAATGCTGAAAATCAGGTGCGTGGATAGAGTAACTAAACAGGAAGTTCTAGGCAAAGTAAGGGAAGAGAGAACAAATTCGAGGAATTTGACGAAGAGAAGATTAATAGGCTTCGTTTTGAGACATAAGAGGGAGGCCAAGGATGAAATGCGCTAAGTTGATTGGAGATATATGGTTTCTATGTATAAATGAAAATGCTTGCGTACTATAGGTTAGCATGGAGACTTGCAACAGACCAATCTTAGGAGTGAATACTACAACACACATACATAGTTTATTATGACAGTAATTAATAAATTAGAATCCGTGAAGAATCATAAAATAGCTAAGAACTATTTTCTTTAGGATATTTTAAGGTGTTACAGTGTAAATATAAAAGCAGACTGTTGACGTGCGCGAAACGAGAAAAATAAATGTTACTGTTTGGAAATTATGCAGAAGATTTTTGTCATAGGATCCAGCATATTAGAGAAATCCATGTTGAAGTTTATCTGGCCAACCATTGTTACTAACAATTTTAGTAAAAGTTTTCAATATTTGCTGGCAACGTCACGCTGCCCAGTGTTCTTATTATTATTCGAGGTTGTTCCACCTGCCGAGTTGTGGGTCTCGGAGGCTGAGGACTTGAAGTGAGCCGTAATCTGCACCGATAGCGCTGTTGGGCCAGACTCGAGGGCTCGAGACACAAAGACGCCATTGTCTCAGGCTCAAGCACCGTTCTCCTCCGCCACAGACAGGCAGGCAGGCAGGCCACTACTCACAACACACTGCGTCCAGTCCATGACATCATGGAATCGCTCTTCTTCACCTAATACTAGCCTGTAGGCTGGATACAGGGGACAAGCGAACAATATGGAGGACGTTGACTAAGAGAAGGGATAGATTAATAGGCATGAGGGTCTTGTAAAATAATCATTAGGCAGAAATGTGTGAGGTAAGAACAGAAGAGGGAGGCCAAGGACAGAATACGCTAAGCAGAATTGGGAGTGTCGGTTGTGCTAGTTAGAAGAAAATGAAATGGCTTGAGCAATGGAGGGTTACAGCAGACCAGTCTTTGGACCGAAAACCACAACAACAAAAGTAATACCAGTTTTATTGTATTCACCAGAGACATGCCCATTTACAGGACAGAAAGAACATGGATTAAATGTATTTGAGCGGAAAATTTTTAAGAAAGGATATTTGGATTAATTTATGGAAATGGAGAGTGAGATCTATGACCTGTACAAAGATTTTGATTTGGTGCGAAAAACAAAAATCGATAGGTTATGATGGGCAGGCCATGTGACCCGGATGGACCCAAAAATAACCCAGTAAATCGTATCTTCAAGGAAAATCCAGTAGGAAGAATGGAAGTGCGACGACCAAGACCCAGAGGGCTGGATTGTGTGGAAAGAGATGTGAAAGGTATCAGGGTTATAAACCAATGGCATGGCATTCTGAGGCAGGCCAAGACTCGACCACGGATGTGGTGATGAATGTGAAAAACAGTTTCACAATTTTGTTTAACAGACCTGAGTTGTTTAGTTTACAACTAAGGAATTGGAACGTTTTAAGACGTTCCTTTTGGCCAAGGTTCCAAGCGGGCTTATTTCCCCCAGAGGACTTCATCCGTCGACTTTGAGAAAGCAACACTCGACGAGTATTGTTGCGTTCCCCCCTTTGCCGAGCTGTTATTGCGAATGACAGGCAGGAAGGAAGGAGGACTGCGCGGCGTCTGGAACGCCAGATGGGCTTCAAGTGTCTGTAAATAAAGCGTGTGCTCTGGTCTTGTTACCATCGCCTCCAGTGGCGACGAGAGCTTTATGAGGCAGGCAGACGGCGGCCTAGCTTCTGGGAACATAACGAGGACGGTCTGCTCTTTCAAGTGGACAGACCTGCTCCTCTGGTCACGACGCTCTCCCAAGGAACTTCAAATCACAGATACAACACTTCATGGGCCCGACACTTCAATCCTACGAGTATTTAATCATTAGCTACTTTCTCAGTTTGGCCCAAAAGAGACTAAGGAAAGCTATTAAATCCAGAGATATTGTAAACCTATTCCTCAGAAGTTCGTCCCAAGTGAATACAATTATTTAGTCCTTACATGAGATGATTCTGTTACCATTTGATGCTACGTTTTTGTGCCAAACATGAAGTCAGAATTTTCTTTAAACAGTAACATGGGCCATCATGCAAGTTGCATTCTGTACCAAAAACTGAAATTGTGTCCAAGGTTTTCCTCCAATACCATATTTATGACAATTTTGGAGATTTACGTATTGAATTATATTTATTATTAGAACAGAGCAATTTCTTGATTGTAATTTTTTAATCCTTTCTTATCTTGACTGGGATATAATTTATTAAAAAAAACTATTCAATCTTCATACAGTCACAATTATTTTCTGACAGGTAGCAAGGGAACAGGATACCTTCCTTAGAGGTTTTTGGAAGGGTATTTGTAACATGGCGACGTGTGGAAGTAGCTTAAGAATAGTGATGGCTGAATCGAATTAAAAAATTGAATAAGCAATACGTCTTTGTGTCTGATGAATACGGTTTCTACTTCCCCTCTCGATTCACAATTATTTTTTTCTACTGTTCAAAAAACACTGGATGTTTCGATAATTTGGTCAGATAACATTCATCTTATACCAGAATTAAAATATAATTGAAATGATAATGAGTAACCGACTGGATTATTTCATACGAATGATCTTTTATATTTCTTTAGTACTTCCTTCAAATTTCTTTACTTACATTATTCGCACTTGGCTTAATTTAGTTATTTATCCCTTAAATCGTGTCTGACTTTTCCGGAGAATTATTCAAACGGTTTCTGTTAAAATAATTCCTGAAAATTCATTGTTGTAGTGTGTTTTAAATTAAAATACCGATGGGCGGCTCAGTTACCAATCAAGACGTTTGTATTTAATTATGGGGCCAAGCACCCTTGCCGGAAATGTTGTACCGCGAGGGGAGGAGCAGCACAACATTCCTTTAACTAGGTGGCAACAAAGCCTCCCTCCACACAGGTACGCCAAGGGGTTTAAAATATTAAAAGGGACTGTAGTTGCATTAAAGCTTAAAACGTCGGTAATCTGATAGTTGGTCATTTTCGGGTTACCATTCTTATAGGCACTTTATTTCAGGATTCCCTTCTGGAAGGTCTTTTGTAATAAAATACAGATGATGAAATGGTTCTTTTAAACGTAACAAGACCCAACGTTACCGTCGAAAGGGAAATATGTAAAAATTAAATGAAATATTATCAAAGATCATGGTAATCGGCTCCATATGAGCATATTTTGCAAATTTTTTTATTGATTTCCGTTGTGGTAATTTAATGTTTTCTATACTTTAAGTTTATTTATGGTTTGAAAGTAATTTATCGTCTCAATCCGGTTTTCAATATTATAGAAATATAATTTATTCGTTCAGGATCTTTCGGCTACTATCTTTTTCCATTACAAACGTACAAAAAAATCCTCACCATAATATTATATTTGGGAAATTTATTTTTATAAATGTAATCAACAGTAGAATCGATGCGAGGGACACATTCCTATGATATGGCCAACATTGCGTGCCCTACTTTCGTTAGAGCTCTTTTTCTTGCGGTAAACGGTGTCCTGTCCCTTTCGCCGTGCAATATTCAGAGGTGTTGGTCCGTGGGGAGATTGGGTCGTGATGGCGAGCAGTGAAAGTGAGCGAGCGGAAGGGCGCGCCTCCACTTCCCGTCCCTCAGCTCCACTTTCTGCTGAGGACGGCAAATCCTCAGCTACGAGCAAACAAAGCAAACGTCTCGGGGGTTTCCCTCACAATGCGCCGCCAAGAAAACTGGTACTGTTAGTTTCATCTACGTAATACTATCTCCACTTCCAATGACCATTATAACGCTTATCGTTGTTTTTCGTATGGTAACCGTGTTTGACTCCTGAAGACCACTATGGTACACTATAACTCGATAAATATCCTAGCTCCGACACGTTTCAACGTATCTTCAACCATAAATATTTCCGATTCTAAGGTTTTTTTTCTTGAAGAGCTTTCTGTGTCATGAGCCAAATCATCGAAAAATCACATCAGCAGCTGTATCCAATTTTCTTTTGTTGTCGTGCTATTCAGTCCTTAGATTGGTCAGATGGAACCCTACATGCGCAAGCCTTTTCATTTCCTCACAAGAACCACGTCCCACATCTACCCTAACCTCTCATCCTGTCCCTCTTCTGTTCTCTTCTCTCTTATGCTAAATTTTACAAGACCCTCATGTCTCAAAACGTGGTCTATTAATGTATCCCTTCTCTTGGTCAACGTCCTCCATATTGACCGCTCTTCCCCTATTCTGCTTAGAACTTCAAGGCTCGTTACCGTATTCCCCCAATCTAATTCTTCTATAGCACCACAATTCAACAGGTTTTCTTTTCCTTTTCGCAACGCCTGTCGTCCACGTTTCGCACACATATAACGCCTAATATTCACACTTTTATTCCTCGGTAAGTGAATTCCTCTTCGTTGCCTGTGCTGTCCTACTCTACTTATTATCCTGCCCAAGTAGCAAAATTCCTTAACTTCCTTCAAAATATCCCTTCGCAATCGAACAGCCTTTGTTATTCCACTGTTTACCATACTTCACTCCATCACCTTGGTTGCCCCTCTATTAATCCTCACATTGAAGTCTTTCTCCAGGACTACGCTCATGCATTTTATTAAATTGACATTGTTTATCCAGAAATTATATCTTTTGTATATGTTATGTATACTTTCTTTTATTTGTCTATCATTGTATACATAGTTTCTTTTACTATCTCTCTTATTGTTTTGTTCTCATATTCTTGATATGTTGTATTCTTATTTTGTTTGCTTTGCTTTGTTTTATTTTATTTATCATTGTATACATAGTTTTCTTTACTCATATGTTGTATCCATATTTTGTTTCTTATATTTGTATTCTTAGTTTGATATGTAACGTATTCTTTGACTTGTCCTATTTCCTCAATAATGGATCCAATAAATCTTATCTTATCTTATCAATGGTTTCCACGTCTTCGTCTGATTCCCCTAATACTACAACATCATCGGCAAAGCGTAGGGTTTTTATTACTTCTCCTTGCAGTATGATTCCTTTTCCATAGTCCGTTTTAACTTTCATCTTTGTCTGTTCTATATGCAAATTGGCCTAACTACGGTTAAATATACTGCCAATATTACGTTCAATTTTCCGTACACCTCATTATATTTTAAAGTTGGTCTATCAATATATTTCCTGTGGAACGTGTTGTCCCAGCGGATCAGCGGGGGAGATAAGTAAATAGTGAATAGGTGATTCCGAGAGGAATTCGTCACCCAGAGAGGCCGTAAAGGAACGGCCTTGGCGCCCATCTTATTACGTGAAAGTGCAGATTTGAGCGCAGACCTCATAACTCCGCCCCGGGGATCTTTATGAGTTCATTCCAGAGGCCGTAAAAAGCGTGGCTGGCTGGCTGCGTCCTCCACCACATGCCGAGGGCTACTTTGCTCTCCCGTGATTAAAATCATTTTATGGAGCCCTTGGCACGCGGAACAATGCGGAATTCGCGGCGGCCTACCACAGTTTCGGGACAGGAACGCGAAATTGAAGGCGTTACAAAGGGAAGCGACACGCTCATTCCACTCGCCATATCCATATATATATGAGACAAGAACACAACACTCCTGTTGTCCCCAAGAATTTCAAAACTACTCAACGGAATCCAAAACTTAAAGTGTATAGAAATGTCTTCACTACACTCTTGGAATACTAAGAATATTCTAATTCCGAAGACACGAATAATTATATCAATCTATAATCATCGAGGGATACAGTCGTGCAGTCACAATTGCTAGGCTAATGAAATGCCATAATAATTATATAAATTAAGAATTAACGACCAATATAAATATATTGTAGACGATCCGGCGTTCCTCCGTATTTGAGGATTTAAATGCTTTTTAATAAAAAGTGGATTATAATAGCTTTAATCCATTTCAGAACATGAGAAAAATTATCACTACAGGGCGTGGTCATTCTCCGACCGTAACTGCCGACACATCCTTCTCTTTCCACTACCCCATGACGACTGCTCAAGTCTCGCCAGACTCCATTGTTGGCCCGAGTTGCGAAAATTGCAACTCGCAAGCTGGCCTGCATTGTTGTGTGTAACTTTTCATGTTACAATATATAGACGAGGATCACGCACAATTGACGGTCGAAACATCAGTAGTTTAAATGGCACATGGGTCTTAAAATTTTTGTTTCTTAATTAACCGTAACATGAACGTGGTCCTGGAGAAATAGTTGAATATGAGGATTAACCAAGGTAATAGAGTGAAGTATAGGAAACAGTGGAATAACAAAGGTAGTTAGATTGGGAAGGGATATTTTGAAGGAAGTTAAGGAATTCTGCTACTTGGGCACAGTTATAACTGGAGTAGGATAACAGAGGCATGGAAGAGGAATTTACTTACGGGTAATATAAGTGTGAATGCTAGGAAATCATTACTAAAAATGTCCGAATGGAGTGTGGCGTTATATGGGTGCTGAAACGTGGACGATAGGAGTTGGGGAAAGGAAAAGAATAGAAGTCTTTGAAATGTGGTGTTATAGGTGAATGTTGAAAATCAGATGGGTGGATAGAATCACATCAAGGAAGTTCTAAGCAGAATTGGGGAAGAGCGAACGTTGACGTTGACCAAGAGAAAGAATAGATTAAAGACCACGTTTTAAGACACGACGGTCCTTTAAAATTAACAAAAGAGGGAAGTGTTTGTGGGGTAAGAACAGAAGAGGGCGGCCAATGATGTAGTACGCTAAGCAGATTAGGAAGGATATGGTAGGTATGTAGAATGAAAAGGCTTGCGGAGGATAGGTTAGCATGGAGTGTTGCATCAGACGAGTCTTAGAACTGAATACCATCACGACACGGTTTGGCTTGTATAATTATCCATGAGCTACTTTTTAAATCATAGAGTGTAAAATATTCAATTCAGTTGCATGTGATATAAATTGAGTCTTAAGTTGATGGTGGGAGGAAAAAGTCTAAATACGCTTCAGTTTGAGCTATGAAAACAATTATTTTCGTCACCGAACAGAAAAAAAAACACTTTCAATTTCTGTAATTTCGAGAATCATGGTTCTGAAGTCTATGAACATCCCATGACGTCACTGGCTTTACGTGCGCCTGCCGAGATTTTTACTACAAGTTTTTATTATATTTAATTCGTGGAATTAGCAATATATTTAAGTAAAAAAAGTAGTATTTCATCTCTCCCGAGACCTTTAACCTGGATTTAAAAGAGTTTGCCTTAAGATATTCTTAACACATAATTGATTAAATGGTTAAAGATAAAGTCTTCTGAATATCATTTACATTTATTTCCCGTTATTATTAATTTGTTATTAAATAAATTTTTAAGGACTAAATAATAGTAATATTTCAAGTTTCACAGTTTTATTTTATTATTTTGTTACGCCATCATTCAAATAATACTTTATAAAATACCGAAATATTAATAGCTCATTTCATTTTGTGGAAAATTAGTAAACCAAGATCATTGTTCTCGTAGATCGACACGAACGTCTAAAACGTCTGTACCTGAAAAGAAAACTACGTTAGAAATACATACCGGGTTCAGATAAAGGGTTGTTTGCCACGTCAAGTTTTTAATCACCAGCGAGAATTCCAGGGGAAATGACTTTGAAGGGAAGTGGCGTGAAAAGAAAAAGAGAGAGAGAGAAAAAAAACCCACCCTGAAGTTTGAGTGAATAGTGTTGGGAATCCTAATTAGGTTATAAGGGTCGCCCCTCAAAGCAAATCTCTCAAAGTGCCGCTGACGTCTTTGGTGATGGATGAAAGTCTCGTTGGGATTTTCAAGCCTGACGGAGGAAGTTGGTATGACTGAGAAACTGCCACTTGTTGTCACGTCACTTTTACGACCGATCGATTCTGAATAATTGTAATTCTCTCCCCACTTTATCTTAGCGTTTCTGTAATTAATTTTTTTATTAAAATTAATTATGATTCTTTTGGTACAATATGGAATATTCTAGTAATACGTATATTTTAATTTACAGAGATGTTACTTTCATATAATTAGTATTATTTTACAACGTCGCACTATATTTTTGCATCAGGGAAATAATTACTGTGGTATTTTCTTTATCTGAGGTGAAAAAATATATAAATTATGACGTCTTACTTTCAAAAAATTCTCAAATTTATATTTCACTAGATATTTATAGTTAAATAGCGATTCTTCCACAGGTCCAACAACATTAACGATTATGTCTTGATATTTTCAGATATTACCTTCCACTCACTTTTGTCCCGACTACAAGCCTTCCGGTTTTTAATAAATTTCTACATCTCCTTGTACGGCTTCCTCCCTACTGTATTTTAATTAAATATCGTTTTGACCAGTCTGTCATCTACATAACCCATTTTAACCTCTGGGATTTTATGAAGTTCAATGTTTTTACGGTTAATTATTGTGCCAAATTATTACTGCTATTAATATTTATTTATCAGCATCTCTTACAACAGACTTGATTACATTCCAATAAATTATCGGTTTGGTTGCCCTTTATACTAATTTAATTTTTTTTCCTCATTTCCAAGTAATGTTCTTTCTATTGTTTCTTCCTCTAACGCCTATTAACAGTTTATCATAGACACAGAAAGGAAATTATAATATAATATCCCTTACGGGCTATCAATTGTAAAGACCTCATTTATTTTTCAAAATTATATGGCTTGTTTTCCATTGATAAGAGCATAGTCCGTCGTTAAGCAAAATTGTTTTATTTTCGTAATTCCATCTCCAAACCTCTACTATTTTTTTTATTTCTGTAATTATTGATATCCAGCGTTTCAATCAGACATGACAGGAAAAATGTTTTTATGAAGTAATTTAGAGATCTCGGAATCTCTTTAACTGTACCGTATACTTCTGACAGCGGGAACGTTGTGAATTATTTTGCCTATTATTGAAAAAATCGTATTTTTATTGTGACGATAGTAGAGCTCAAGTCACTGAGTGAGACAAGGAGCGATGTGGTTGCTCAACCACTGACGCGAGAAGAGGTGCGTAAAAAATGCTCGTGTATGTGCAAGTTGATTTTCAATTATACTAATTTTAGTTTTAACGAAGGAAATAAAGAGAAAGGGATCTGGAAAGACAAGATTCGTACTCTACTGCTAAAACAATTTTTTTATTATAAAGTCCAGCCTCCTCTTCTTGTGGTGTAATTACTAAAATTCTTCTTCCAAAGAAAAGTCATACTGAGCCGTGATATTGAATTAGGATAGTGTGAGTTAAATTATTCCATTATTTAATTAACCGTGTGTGTGTGTCGTGACGTCATGTTTTAGTCCTCCCGATTGTGTGTCGCGCGGAACGGAGGAATTGGTTGCCTTGAGCTTCAGCCCCTTGGCAGAATTAAACCGAAGCGAGCAAAACTTCATCCAGTTAGATAACGAGTCTAGGAAGCCTTTCCGTGGGGCGGCGCGAGATCAAACAAGAATCCATTCTGGAGTCTGTTTCCTTGATATTTGACTGGGAAACGAGGCAGAAGCTTGCGGCTTGAGCAAACTCGGGTTATTCTGGAGCAGAACAGCTTCTTCGTTCCGTTTCGAGGGCGTGATTAATGGTTACGACGCGCATTCCTCGCTGGGAGGAGAGGAGAGGGGAGGGGAGGGGAGGGTCGTGTCATTACTTACACAAGGCAAACATTAGCCCTCCCTTACCCCTAGGGAAACTAATTCACAGCCATCATCTGCCGACACGTTTCCCCTATGAATACTTCTTTATTTCGTCATCACTTCACCACCGAAATCCTTCCAACTGAACTTCAGGCAGAATATCTGTATATAGGGCAAAGAATTTTTTTCTTTTTTCCCAAACAAATACCTAATTATAATCCTAAAAATCATAAAATTTAGGAAATATTTAGTGTTTACCATAGAGCCATTTGAGTATAAGGATAACTAAATAAACCAATGAGGCCAAAATATATGACTTTAATCCAGTTAAATTAGAAAATACATCGCATTAAAATTACAAATTAAAATCCGGCCAAAGTTTCGCCGTAGCTGTTGGACATCGTCACGTATGTATGTGTTCGTATGTATCTATTACTAAAAATGTACATTTCCCTTGGAGGATATTTTGGAAATTATATGAATGCAATGTGGACCGTGCTCCTAGGGGCTTGCTGACAACTCTCGGCTTCTAGCGTTGCCGTTCGCCGTGGAATGTGCGATCCAGCTTCTGAAACCGATGAGAGTGGATGGAGTCTTGAGGTGTCCTGTATCCACTTACCGTTGTATGGTGTAGCGCAGTAGAACCCGCGTCCAATTTTTTTTTCATTTACGGGAATTTAAATACCAAATATTCCGGCATGAGCAAGTCGCTTGCCAGGAAGAAGGGGGCTGGTTTTTCCGCGCGCCGTCTTGGTGGCTCGGAATAATAACAAAGGGACTGCGGCTGACATCTGGACCATAAAGCTCGGACACCTCGTCGCCGGTTTCGGAATGTCCTAATCTGCTTAGGAATTTGGTGACCGGGTGGCGTGTGTTCCCCAAATGAAACAAGGGATATGATTGGAGAATATCCATCCCTGCCACCTTAGTGATAGGTGTCGGATAAGTGGGGACAAGGCTTTAAAGAGGCTGGCGGAGACAATTAGGAGTGAGATTTTTGCAAGGTGATGGTGAGAGGAGATTGAAGGAGAGTGGCGGAGAGAGGAGATTGGTGGTGAGGTGGCAGCGGAGAGGTGGACCATGCTTTGATCAGTCCAGGAAGCAGGGAAGAAAGGTCTTAACAACAAGGGAAGAAAGAGGAAAAAGCAGTGTTTCCTCAATTTGGCAGCAGCTATTGTCGACCGGCCACTTCAAGTACCACAACACGGAAATTACAGCGAGACGCCTATGAAAACAACTAAGGTTCGTCAACGAACAGTAGATCTGCTACACGTGGTCACCCAAACCATTAATACCCTGAGATCTTTAATACAATCCCATTTTAATTAATTATTTTTGTACATTTTTATTTTTTACACGCACTACCCATATTAAAATTATTGTGTTTACAATTAATAAATGTATATATTTAAACCCAATTATTAAATTCATTAATTAATATCCCACCCATCATTTACAATGGTTAAGCAGAGTTGTCGGATATGCTGGTACATTCTTAAATAAGGGCCCGACACAATTACTTCGTATCATGTGTACCAATTTTTGTTGCGTTCTGTTGGCAGTAGTCTGTAGCATTGCTTCACAATTATTGGAGAGAATATTTCTCGTCGTATCAGAGTAATCTCGTCCGTGATGCAACTGGAGATGGAGTGAGTGACGTAAGAGGAATGCAAGGCACTAGGACAATAACGTAGCTTGTACCCACGCGGATGCAGAGGTCGAAAGTGAGGAAGTTACGTCAAGCAAGCAATTTAATAGACGGAAACCGGGCATTGTCGTGAGTAAGAGTGACGCGGTGCTTCCCATCACAACTGCTGCCTGCCGCAATTCTCTTCTGACGTAATTCAAATTGTAACCCAAAACACACACCACTACTAAATATTTTGTTTTGTTCTTCCCAAGAATTTTCATGCATATTAACTTCAGGAATATAAAACCCTAATAACATTTCAGCTAATGATCAAGACGGAATAACCATTGGTTGTTACCTCCCAAGGAGGTTTTCTTCACAGTGATCAGGATTATAAGTTGTACCACTCCTATTTTAACTTTCAAGAACTCTATTCAGATACGAATATCCTTAAATTAAACTCAAAATTCACGTAATGTACCTGTATGTTCCTTTACCTTTTAATTTTACAACATTAAACGTCCTCCCACACGGGCAGGAACATTAAACGACAATATTTAACTGAAAGCCACCGATAGATAAACGAAACACATGATTTTTAAAATTTCAAGGCTTGTACCCAGGACAGAAATTAATGGAGAAGGTCAAAACAAATAATTTAGTGCGATGTTGGGAAACAAAGAGGCATTTAACCATAAAAACTAAGTTTAATACAAAACATCATCATCTTGTCGCATCACCGAAACAATTTTGTTGGACTTTACTTTTTTCCGAGAAAACAAAAAATTATTTCAAGACATCGTCACTGTAATAAACATTTTCACAACTTAATGATACTTGTAGACGAAACGCCAATGAATCATACCAAAATGAAGCCAATTATTATAAGAGTGTAAAAATACGTATTTATAATTGTGACCATAGGAAATGAAGGAAAAAAATATTATTCTTGGCTATTTACAAACAAATACTGCAAAATTAAAGGTAAAAAACTTGGAATGGGTTCTAAAGAAATGTAAAAGGCGTGGAATAAAGATAACACTTTTGAGGGTCGAAGGATGATTAAAAGGGGTCTGCAGTTTTCCAGCACAGTACGGAGATTTTTTTTTTGTTTCATTAAAAAAATACTGCAAAATTACATCTCACGAAATGGACCCCTTGAGCGTTGAAGGATGCTTCGAAAGGATCTATTGTTTTCCCAGGACTCTGTAAAAAATGTTTTTGTTTTATTTAAAAAATACTGTAAAATTAAATTTAATAAACTGGACTTCCTGAGGGTCTAAGGACACTTAAAAAGTCTTTCAGGTCTCTTAGAAAAATATTTCTGTTTCACTTAAAAAAAATATGCTGAAAAATTAAAAGTAACAAATTTGGAATAGATTTCAAGGAAAAAATAAGTGATATAGAGCTGAGATACCGAAGCGGATCAAAAGGGATCTCTTGAGGGTCGATGGATGACTCTTCATAAAGGAGTCCGCAGTTTTACAGAACTGAATAAAAGATTGTTTTAAAATTTTAATTCTTTTTAAGAAAAAAATTTTTAAGACAAAATTTATTATGTAAAAATTATAGCTTTCCTGAAAATCAATATGTTCTTTAGTTATTCTAATGAAGTAAAGTATAGTTGAAGTTAAAAGACTAAACACTAACATTGTTTTTCTTCTGTTTTAGGTGAGTACCATGGAGGTTTCAGCAGCAAAAAAAGGCAACATTTGATCACGAGAGATTTGCGTAAGTGTGAGGAATTTCTGTATTAAAATTCAAGAACGTTTGGTTGCGCCATCATTCTCTTTCGTCGTCATGAATTGAGTCTGACTATTGTGAAATGTGGATAAGGGCGATACTGTGTGAAAGGAATCCAGCCTCGGAACAGAATCATCCTTTGTAGGTGGTGAAGATCTTCAAAAACCTCATTAGAGGCTGGGACACTGCCTCCATCATTCTACAAATACTGATTTCCGGAAAAATTCTTTGTTCTGGATTAAATTACAGGACCGTAACTTTCAGTCCCAGAGATTCTGTAAAATTTTCCGTTCCTATTTTCGTCGTTCGACATTCCTAAATTCCTGGATACTTACCGGTTTATTCATTTAGACTCACAGTTTTTTTTTGTTAGAGCTAACGTTGACCCTATCAATTCTATAATCATATCTTAAGGATATTTTAATTCTTCCCAGTCTAATTTTTAATTTTCGGCATTACTTTTGGTTACCAAAATTTCCATTTTTTTAGACTTTTACGTACTTTCCAACTTTGCGGACTGCATCAGGACGAATAATTAAATAATTATTCTGACAATTACAATTGTAATAGATGATTTAATTAGTCTTTTTTTTCAGTATTGGTATAAATTAAATGCGAAATATTACGACGTTTCCTGTCTCATTTAAGACTTCTTCAGAGACTAAAAAAAATTACAAGTTGATTACACTAAAATGTTGCGAATTTTTTAAAAATAAAATACACTTACAAAATTTAGCTGTACATGGAACCTTGTATTTTAATTTTAAAAAATTCATAACATATTACTCAGTGTAATCAATTTGTATTTCTTTTGTACCTGAAGAAGTCTCAAATGAGAGACAAAACGTCGTAATATTTCATATTTAAATTATAAAAATGCTGACAAAGAGGCTGATTAAATAATTTATTAGCAGAATAATTTTTTAAAACCAATATTCATGTTGGATACATAATATTTTGCTAAAATATATTTTTCAATTAAATAAGATAAACAAAAAAAACATACATCCATTTTTTAAGTAGAAATAAACCATTTAACATAGTGAGAATAATTTAGTGACGTGGACTAAACATTAACTAAATAGTAAATAAATGTTTTGCTGATAAATTTGTCTGCGTTTCAATTATGACTATTTAGAATTTTAAATTACTTGAATAGCCGTTTGATTAAAACTAGTTCCGTTTCTCTGTTGCAATCGGCCTTTCTTTACGATGTCACTTTTATTGTCCCGGGTGGCTTTCGGGTTATTTGGATTCACTGATTTATTTATTTATTGCGTTACTAAATTATTGCCACTGTAAACAGAGCATCTCTGTTGCTCAATGTGAACGAGTTAATTTCCTTCTTTTCTCTCCGTCCCCGACTCTCTCTCTCTCTCTCTCTCTCTCTCTCTCTCTTTCTCTCTCTAGAAAGAGTATTTACGACGAGAGAGTCGAACGAGGTTCTGCACGTGAACCGGAAAACCGGTTCGACAATTGTGTGTGAAATAAATATAAATCTGTTCAGCGTGTCGAAATAGATGCTAATTGCTTTTATTATTGGAGTTGCTTCATCCCTCCCCCTCCCCCTCCCTACTCTTCCACCGCCAGGACGACAGTCACTTTGCACTACATTCTCCCTAAACAATTAACCCCGTTTCATCTCGCATTAATTAATACGAACCTGACTTGCAAAATAGGATTCCAGACTGGGATATCCGTAATTGCTTCTGCTATTTCTGTGAATCTGTGAATTCACTAAGTAAACTCGTCGCAACGCCGAAACGTTTCGGCTTCCAGTTTAGAAAATTTCATTGTACCTAATGGAAATAAGACCCACTGTGCAATGGGATTCTTACAGCACTAATCAGCAATACAAATTCAAGAGGAATCTCGTAGTCTCCCCTTTTACGGTAGTCCCTGTAGTACAACAGTAACATTTTTTGGGTCAAATTACTATACAAGTATCAATAAAATTATTTTAAGAAATAAAAAAATTCATACGTCGTTAAAAATCAAATTATTAGTCTTTTAATTAGATCACAACTTTGCCTAGAAGTGACAAAAAAATTCTGGATGACTACACGAAGAAGTGACGTCACAAATCAGCAGTCAGATCAAGGGTTGTCGTTAAGGTATTAAGTCCAAATACTGATCTGATGAAACCCTCCATGCTAACTTATCTTGCGTAAGCACATCCTCCCTAATCTGCTTAGCGTATTCCATACTTAGCCTCCCTCTTCAGTTTACTTACCTCTATTGCTAATTTTACAAGACCTTCATGTCTCAAAACGTTTTCCCTTCTGTTGGTCAACGTCCTTCAATTGCTTTCTCTTCCCCTATTCTTCTTATAACTTCCTCTTTAGTTACCCTATCCACCAATCTCATTCTCCTACAGCACCACATTTCAAAAGCTTCTATTCTTATCCTTTATGCAACTCAAATCGTCAGCGTTTCGCACCCATACGAACAATATTAGTAATGATTTCCTATTATTCATAATTATGTTAGACTTAAATCTTTGATTGCCTGTGCTATCCTTATCTAGTTATTATGCTGTCCAAGTAACAGCATTCCTTGACTTCCTTCAAAATATCCCTTCCCAATCTAAAAGTCTTTGTTATTGAACTGTTTCCCACACTACACTCCAACACCGTGGGTTTCCCTCTTAATCGTCTTGTTGATTTCTTCCCGAGGATGACGTTCATGCCATTTATTGTGTTTTCCAGGTCTTCTTATGACTCTCCTAATATACCATAATATCGTCGGTAAACCGTTGAGATTTTATTTCTTCTCTTTGAAGTATGATTCCTTTTCCATATTCCGTTTAAACTTCCTTCATCGCCTGTTGTATATATAAGTTGAACAGACTACATCCTTGTTCTTACTCCTTTCTTGATTTCTGCTTTCTTTTCTTGATTTTCAATTCTAATTACTGCTGACTGCCTTGAGTAGAGATATTAACCCTTTCTGGATTTATTATTCCAGCTCTCTTTTAAATCCTTAATAGTGTCTTTTAGTGTCTTCAAACGCCATGAACGGAGGCCTTCATTATTGTGCCTTCTAAAATTAGACGTAGAGTCAATATTAACATACGAATTAATTTTAATTGATCTAACAAAATTATTTCTATTTTTCCTTTGCACTTAGGAGCAAAATTTGATTTTAAAAGAATTGGGAGAAACATTATCAAAAATATTACCAAATTTTGTACACATAAAACTGGGTAACGTATAATTTAGAAATATTCGGAAACTAGATCAGCTTTACTCGAATTATAAATAAATTAGTACCAATAAATATATAATGCATACAAATTAATTTAGTTAAAACATACTCTTACAGTTTATCTTCATCCCTTCCACGGATTTTGTATTTTGTAGGGCGTATTTGATGAAATTGTAAGAGGATCACTTATGTAAACAGAAGGTAGACGCCATGTTATGTGAAATTAAATACGTCCTATTTCCCAGCATTGTCTCTCAATTCGTGGTGACGTCACAGACAATCGCGTGGTGTCGTATAATGCATATATACTTTTTAACTATTTTTCCTTCTGGGTTAGTCCTAGAGGGGTTTTTCTGTTAACTTCGTCCCATTTCCCACTTTTTTTACTCGGGTTTACGAGGTTTTCGTGCACGCATTTAAATAGATACGTATAAAAATGTACGTGATTGATTTTGTTCCGTAGAGACGTTATTCTTGGTATAACGTGAATGATCAAAAAATTGGTTCATTATTTTAAAAAAAATATTTAAGCACATTGGAAAGGTAACTCATCAAACTATTATTTTTTGATTTTATTTATAAATAGCGTAAGACTCTCGTCGACAAAGCATTGATTTTTAAACTGATTTACACTACTATTTATTGAAATTTATTTTATTGTTGCTTAGATATGGATTACTATATAAAGTATTAAATTGCTCCTTGTGCCAAAATTAACGTTGTCGAGTAGAGGTTTTCTCGATGAGAGTAAGTTTCGAGAAGCTTCTCATAGCAGCATTACCCCAGGGATAAGCCAGAACGCAAGACTTCATTACCTTTCCTATCTCAAGTTTCCTCGCTCCGTTTCCTAAAATGAGAATTTGTTAGGAAACACGAGTTCCATTACGAAGAACACGGCCGGGGCTGCGAGGAGTAAAGTCGAGCAAATGTTTACCTTAGGCCAAGTTACCTGCGGCACGTACGGACCGGGACAGAGGGGGAGGGGAGGGGGTGCGGTTTCATATCTCCCCTTCTCCAACCCTGCAGCAATCAGGACTCCAGAGCCACCAACTTAATCGGACTAATGGCAGCTTACCTGCTGGAGGCTTTACACAACCGTTCACGTTATCACGCACAACGCCCAAAAATAATACTATAGGGCAATATTCTACAAAAGAGAATAAGTAAATCAACGTGAAGACAGAAAGACAGTAAAAATTCCTAATAAATTATAAACATTTTATACAATTTTCAGTATGTTAAGATATTTGAAAGAAACGTCTTTAAGTCGGCATATACTTATTAAACTAATTAAAAATTCTATGTCTAATAAGTCAGTCCTCTATATTCAATGCTGAACTGACTTCATGAATTGTAACAAATATTATGTATATATTGTTTAACGTCGAGCTTTATTGTAGTGTCTAGCTTGAAGAATACAAATACTGCATTTAATATAAACTAAGCAGTTTTTAAATAAAAGCAACAAATATGTTTTAAATTCCAAAAACGTCGCGAAGAGCAACAAGAACTCATTTTCCATTTATGGATCAATTAATGGTTGAGTGTTACGACATTAATATGAAATAAATACATTTGTCACGTCTTTAAGTTGGCATATATTTATTATAATTATTATAGTAATAAAAATTATAAGTCTTATTGGTCGAGGACATTGACAGAAATATGTTTTTCAAAATTCAGTATCTATTAAAAAAGCACTTCAATGTTTTTCTTTATTTATTTAACAAATATTAAATGATCTATAAACCTGCAAATGTCATTATTTTGTTTAACACTTTTTCCAGTGTGTTACAAAATCTTATATTCAATATGAAAGGTCATCTATTTTCAATCGTGTATTGACTTGATGAATTGTAACTAATATTAATTAAATAAGAAAACATTTTTTTATCCAAGTATGCATATCAGAAGAAATTTATTTTTTAATAACAGCAATCAGAATAATAAGTTCTATCAGCTAGAAAATATATCTTTAATAATATCTTGGCGATGATCTTTAAGTGATGTTCGCCTGGCGCGTAGGCAACACCTTATACTTTTCAACTGGTTCTGCTGCCTACGTAACAGGTAACGCCTAAGGCAAAGTGTTTGTTTTATTCCGTTGTTCAGTAATTTCTTTATCTGTTATACAGTATGGAAATTAAAGGAACATAATACAAATACGACGCTCATTTAGGTTTATATATACATATTATATTGATTTACTGGATAATAATAAATCACTGAGCTCTCTGAATTCAAATATAGGCCTGACCGTTATTCTGAACACAGAAATATTTATAAAAAGGATCGGTTTATTTCAGTCGTTATTGGATGGATTATGTCACAAAGAAATATGAAGGTAAATTTATGATTAATTAAATTTTACATTATAGAAACAAATAATGAAAGAAAGGAAGGGCGACTACAAGAGAGAGTTGGTGTTGATTATTTTTGAAAATTTATTCTGATTATTTTCTATCGTTTCCTTGTATTGGTTGAGGACGTTGACAAAAATATGTTCTTCAAAATTCATTTTCCATTAAAAAAGCACTTCAATGCTTTTCTTTATTAATTCAACAAATATTAAATGATTTATAAACCTGAAAATGTCATTATTTTGTTTAACACTTTTTCCAGTGTGTTACAAAATCTTATATTCAAGATGAAAGGTAATTTTTAAAATTATTTTTTCAATTAAAGTAAGTGTTATTTCAATATCGTGACTTATGATTTAAAAATAAATTTTAAACCTGTCGTGATCTTTTTGTTAAGAACGCGAACAGTTTCCTTGTAATCCTTTATTTCTTTATAAGAAGCTGCACTTTCTCATAAATTAGTTTTAAGTGATATTTGAAATATGTTCTTTAGTTGTTTCGTACGTAAACTTCATCATCGCTGTTCCGTGGTTAGAGATTGAAAAATAATTATTCCTCTGGACTTCTTTACAGCTCGTTTTCTCAGCTCTTGACTTTATATAATTTATATACAAATATTTTCAGTTGCCTCAAGCGTTCATTTCGATATTTCTTTCAGTTAAAAACTATCCTGGATCTCGGTGCGAATGCATAGATATTTCTATATTATTATGTTAAATTTTTCTTCGTGTTGCATCAGTTTCGCTTTTGAAATTTAAATAAATCTCCTGACTTTTAATGAGTTTCGTTCTATGTTTCCCTAATTTTCATTGCAAATTGAAGGTTGTCAGCGAAGCGACGTGTGGGCGGCGCCCAAGTGCAGAGCGTGGGCGTTATTACCCCTCCGTTCCTTCCTCGAAGCGAATTCCCGAAGGTGCGTGGGCGCTCCGACATCAAAGCTAACAGCTCGCATTGCCCTCCCGTGACGTCACGGAGTAACGACGACGACCGTCTCCTTGCCCTGTATTTCCCGGAGGAACGCCCGAGTCGCGGCGATATATAGCACACACACACACACGTGTGCGGCTCGATCGGACCGGCGGAAAAACTGGGGGACCTTCCTTCATCCCTAGGGCCATCAGGAGACCATGGTGGTTAATTTATAATACCAATAATAGTGCCCGGCCATTCCCGGGTACTGATTTAGCCCGGTATAGTATCGAATTTGACACTGATGTAACTTAAGTGGCATACAGCGCGTTGTCAGGACTCCCTATACACCCTTATTAACAAAGGGATATATGGAACTATGTGAATCTTTTTTTTACCATTTGTAGATACTCATCATGATTCCTATACCCGTATTTATTTTTCTATTCCTAATCGTAATTAGGGTGATAGCTCACCACTCACTCGTCTACAATCTGTAGTCGTTTGCATGATGCGCACTTAATCCCATAAGACAACCTCAGAATTGTGTTTTAAACAACTTTACAATTTTAATATGACCTCAAAATCATACAGTTAAAAAAAGATAAAATTAAAAATACACAAACAACCACGATTACCGAAAATTCTCACCTATGCAATCTTCAAAAATTCCATTACGTTATAATGACTGAAAAATCTTATCTTCAGTTTTAATAAGTTTGTCTAAGGTTTTTGAAATTTACTGTCGTTACTTGAAATGTGGGAAAAAAATTTAAGGATTTAAGAAAATCGCTGATATTAATTATCATCATCCTTCGATGAGTTCGTATTTTGGTTTGAAATATTATTAATATTAAGATACAACTGCTGGGTTTAATGGTAGGATAAGTTTACTCATGATATTTATTTCGATAATGATATTAAGCTTCATTTCGTAGAACAGGTTAATTTATAGAAGTATATAATTCATAACAGTAGACGTAAGGCTAACTAATTACTTTGAACTAAAGTGTACCCTCTGTACCGTGGGTTCTTTGACTAAGCAAAAGCCGAGCGTATCCGATGTGTGCCGAGCGTTTCACGAAGAGCGTTATTCAGGACTATATATTGTAACATGAAAAGTTACACACAACAATGCAGGCCAGCTTGCGAGTTGCAATTGTTGAGGAACTGACGCAACCCGGGCCAACAATGTGGTCTGGCGAGACTCAGACAGTCGTCATGGGGTAGTGGAAGGAGCAGGTTGTGTCGGCGGGACGACGAGAGAGAGAATGACCACGCCCTGCAGATATAATTTTTTCTCGTGCTCTGATTGGAATTAAAACTATTAAAATCTATTTTTGGTGTTTTTATGAAAAATACCTGGCGCCCTAAAGGAATGAGAAATCCTCGAATACGGAGGAACGCGGAATCCGCTACAATATATATATATATATATATATATATATATATATATATATATAGTATTTCTTTCTGTGCCAAAGGATATGTGAGTTGTCTTTGAAGGAGGAATAATATTACATTGTATTATAAACGTTGGCGGCAAAAGGTTGTAAAAAAATGTTTTAAAAAGTTGTAAAAAATATGTCCTTGGAATTATATTTATTTGAACAAAAAACTATACGATGAAATAAATCCAGCTGAAGGCAATTCGATGAATAATTATTAATTGATACAACAATCTGAAGTTGAGAGGATGTAATTAATAATTGTAGAGGTGTGATTTATATATAGCCTATAACACTAGAGAAATATAAAATTGTGCAGAGAGTGTGTCGCGAGCAGAAGGAACCAATTTCAAAGAAGTCTATATATAGACGTAGTACATGAGGATAATTGGCAACAAATAAGAAAAAGAAAACACCAGTATTTTCTGGGCGCCGACTGATGACGTCACCGTGAAGACGTGTTGAGTCGACCCGCACCTGAATATTGTTCGTTTGCAAGGGGAAAGGTGAAACAA
Organism: Eucriotettix oculatus; assembly: GCA_034510155.1. Lineage (NCBI taxonomy): Eukaryota > Metazoa > Arthropoda > Insecta > Orthoptera > Tetrigidae > Eucriotettix > Eucriotettix oculatus. The sequence continues at coordinate 15,780,314 of CM067379.1, forward strand.
AATCTTCTCAAAAGAGTTTGTCTTGACGAGTTTTCCCTTTTTAAAAACTACGGGACATTTTGTTTCACCCTCACGTGCTGAGGAACAGAGGAACGGAGCGCACGTGAAGTTAGGCTAGAAACCTAATATTTATTTCTTTAAACAGTACACAGCCCTTTCAATAGCTGTCATTCCACCCACCATACCCTGATGATCGTTTTCGATGTATAATAACATTTTTAATTAATAAATTGATATATTGAAATTTATACATTACCATATATATAGCGGTTTCTATTTCATGTGCAGTTCTCGTTACGATAACTTTTGATCTGTCAGTATAGTGCCTTAAAGTTTCGATACAGTGTTCGTGTCCCTCGATTGTCTGGGAAACTGTTGGCGTAAACAAATAGGTCCGTCGCAGCGCCGCGGAGGAATTCGCAGGAGCAATTACTGGCAGTTCCCTAAGCCACGCACGACACGACAAGACACGCTGTTCACCGTTAAGGAACGTGACCCCCACGACAGGCATGATCCCGTTTTAATAACTTTCCCTGGCCTCTCTCTCTCTCTCTCCGATTCCCAAATTACGCCCAGTAAATCTGGCTTGTCAACCAGGCGCGCTCAGCCCGAATTAAGGGCCGTTACAATGGTAATCAGACCAGCAACATTGTCCGTAACAACCTCATTCCAGTCCTCTATCTCTATCCTGTCCCCGGCCACATCAACTAAGTAACCAAACTGAATAAAATTTATTTTAGAATCTAACAGTTTATTCAAAATTCGAGTCGTTATTATGAACATCTCCCTCAAGAAGCGGTGCTGTTGTTTAGGCATGATAATCTGCCATATTTTAGTAATAATAAAACGATAAAATTTAAAATAGCAATTTGTTTCACGAATATATATATATTGTAACAGGAAAAGTTACACTTAACAATGCAGGCCAGCTTGCGAGTTGCAATTGTTGAGGAACTTGGGCCAACAATGTAGTCTGGGGAGACTTTGGGGAGTCGTCATGGGGTAATGGAAGGAGCAGGTTGTGTCGGAAGGACGACGAGAGAATGACCACGTCCTGAAGATATTATTTTTTCTTATGCTCGGATTGGAATTAAAACTACTAAAATCCATTTTTGGTGTTTTTTATGAAAAATACCTGGCGCCCTAAAGGAATGAGAAATCCTCGAATACGGAGGAACGACGGATCTTCTACAATATATATATATATATATATATATATATATTCCTTCCTTCCTCCTAGCTCTACAGCCCATTGAGAACCTGGACCTACATCTTACATGACACATTCCAAATTTGGAGTGACACGTTGTCAGCGTATCGATCCTCCAACAGTCTTGATCCCGGTATAGATATAAATTATTTAATTTAATAGTGAATTGCCTAGACAGAGTACCGCATAGAATACCTACAAACATTTCATGTGTTCAAAATTTAGTATAGGGGAAGTCGGGGCTGAAGGTGATAGCGGGGTTGAACGGGAAACCCGATTTCATTTTACTAGATAGAGCTGGAGGTTAGTAAATAGGGGTGGAACATTGTAACTGGTCAAGGAAGAAGTCCTGGCAGCCATCTTGGCCAAGTTCACACTCCACATTCTGAAGAAGCTTTTTTTTTCGATGTCTTACGACTCTCTGAATTTATAATTTTTGCATTTCGACAGAAGGTAATCCACTACCCTCACTTTTTTAACTTTTTAATGGTATATATTCGTAAATCTAGGTGTCTTTATCCGTATATACGGTTTAAATCTACGTGTCTTAAGGCTCAGCTTAAACGGTTGGGACGGAACGGGATACTACTGTATCAGGCAAAATGTAACGAGGTCCTCAGGAAAAGAAAGAAAAGGCAAAACTGGCCGTCTCACCTTATAAGAATGTGTTACGGGATGTCGTACCCAAAACAGAATACTTTAAGGGAAAAAAAATGAGGGAAAAGAGTTAGCAAATACTGTGCAGTTGCAAACAAATCTCATTGCGAAAGGAAAACAAAATCGATAAAGCTATCAATTGTATGCTAAAAATATGTAAAGAAAGAAAACATAAACTGTGTTAAAAATGTTTACTATCTTAAATGTAATTTTTTTGGTAGTGGCGGAACGGAAAATTTGTACGCTTCTTTAATTCATCAAAAATCTAAATTCGTCGTTTTTGAGTAATATTGATATTAGATTAAGTAGGTAATAGAATAAACTAATGTTTTATACTTTTATCAAGTGATTTAATTTTTCCATGATTTTACAAAAAAAAATTAAATGTACCATTTCGCCCCCGTCTTCCCCCAAAATTTATAATTTTTGTGTCTAGTTACTTGAAGAAGTCCACAAAGTTGGACGAAACGTTGGATTTATACTAATTAAATTTATTTGCTGACATTTTTGGCCGTATTATTATTTAGTAATTTACCTAATGCCAGAAAAAATATGTTTGTATCTTAATTAAAATTTAATTACAGTTAAATTGGTATTGTATTAATTTGTTGCGTTTTTCTCTGTAGGGAGTATTCTGTAAATCAGTGAGCTCCAGGTGCAGAGATAACGTAAACGATAATACGCAAATCTAATAATAATAATAATAAATACGGGAATATAAACTCTGAAAAAATTAAAGTATGAAATGATGATAAAGTGGGAAAATTAATAATAGAATAATGGTCGGAAAGAAAAATATATCGTTGTATAAGTGCGAATATCTCGTTAAAAAATTATTTGAGATGAAATTAAAGGAGGTATGAAAGTGGGGAAAAATTTTGTTGAATGTATTTCTGAAATAGACCTCAGCTGTTGAGCGGAAGTTCCGGAAGAGCGTCACGGTGACCGTCTGTCGGACAACGGCTGGCCATTAGCTAAGTGTGGTGTGGTCCACACACAGTGGGGGTGGAAAAAGCCGAGGGGGGTGGGGGGAAAAATTCCCTCCATCTTGCTCTGTTGGACTTTCCACGAACTTTTTGGAGAATATTACCGGGGGAAGGTAAAGTTTCGATCTTGACGTTTGTGACAATCCTCTTAACGTCCGCAGGCCAGCCAACATTCTGCAGCAAATCTGGCTCCACGTAAGCAGAGGAGGATTAAAGTCAACGCCTCGCCTCTTACACTTGCTCCAGTTAATCAATCAAGACGATCCCTTGGATCACAAACATGTTTATCCTAATAAATACAATTTATATAGAAATAATGAAACGAGAAAAATTGATATAAATTCTTTAATTGCATGTGTTGACGATCTCTGTTCACCGCAACACGTATAACGAAAATTTAATTGTGAAATAGCTTTAAATAATATTTTAAAAAACTGTGAGAATAATAGAAAATTAGGTTTTTCGCTGATATGTTACATTTTGGTGTGGCAGTTATTGTCAGGGGTTACTTTTGGTGGTGATCGTGAATCGCAGCGTGGCTGTGTAAGATGGATGGATGGATGGAAGGAAGGAAGGCCTGAGAAACTGTGCGGAGGAAAGCCCCGAGGCCCTCAGGTCTCTCTCGCAGACGGCGTTATTGGAATTCCAGGGCGGATGCACGCATCTCCGCGGCTAATTGAAAATATAGGCCTGGAATAACAACCTCTACAAGGTCCACGGCCTTCCCAAACTTCACATCTCACGGGCCACATTCAAGGTTCCTAACCAGACTTATTAAGCTACCTTCTAATTTCGTGAGGAAGAAATCAGAATATCTGTATAGCACGCCATCTTCTCATGAATAAAATTGTCTGTTTACGTGTACGAATCGGGAGGAACCGAGTGTTCCTTCCGTATGCAGATTAAAGCGCATGGAATAATTTAGACTAAATTTTGTACAGGTTTACTTACGACCCGGATACGAACGCTGTAGGGGTAACACATGATCACCGTCTCTAGAGCCGGGATTCGTCTGAAGCGTGAATGTTAACAAATTATGAATAAAATAAGGGTCACCGCGATTGCCAGTGTTTCCTCCCGCTGAATTTTTGTCTTTCTGAAGGTACCACTTTTACTTTTTTTCTTACCGAGAGTATTTTGGATCTTATTAATATACAGAGAGAGAATTTTTTAGTCTGTCGAGTTTCCTGGATTATTTTTGGTTCTATGTTTTGACTGTCATGGTGCATGGATCATATCGTACTCTCTTAATATTCCGTAAATATTTCAGACTCTCCTAGGATACTGGGAATACGTTTGCGGATCTCTTAGGATACAAGCATTACCCAAAGTATTTTTTTTAAAAAAAGTTTTGGTTTCTAGAGTAAACGATAATGGTTTTTTTCTCTCTCAGGGTAATGGGAACAATTTCGATTTTCTTGGGAAGTCACATTTATTTTTTACTATATCAAGGTACCAGTAGAGTTTTTGACTCCCTTAAAGTGCGTAAAAATTTTGTACTTACTGAAGGTAACCGGTGAAGGGGATGGGGTGTATTTTTGGACCTCTTAGGATACCTATTTATTTTTACTTTCTGAAGGATTTGGTAATATTTTTTGTGACTTAAAATGAACGAAAATATTTTTTCCTCTCTCAAGGTACTGGGAATAATTTTATACTCTTTGGAGAAAAAAACGAGAGTATTATTTTACTATCTCAAGGTACCGAGGAAAATTTTTGATTCTCTTACTGTACCTGAAAAAAAAATTTTTTACTTGCAAGTTCAAGGTAACAGGGGCACTTTTGGATTTCTTGGGATACCGAGTTGCCTGGATTATTTTTGACTCGTTTATTGTGTCAGTAGAGTCATTATACTGGTTATGATAAAATTAAAAAACCTTCGGAAAAAGGGTTGGTAGGGGCGTGTGAGAAGGTTTAAAGGTTTTAAAAAAAGTGACTCTCTCGATGTAGGTTACATCACCCGGCGACTGAGGAATTATTTTCGGGTGAAATACTTGATCGGGTTAATAGAAATAAATACCGAGGCAACACTGGACACCCAGTTACTTACCAATAAGAAAAAATTTCATGCAACGTCGGGGGTTGAAATTTTAGATACTGTAATTAAAGGACTGAAGAGTTCCTTTAAGTTGGGGGACCAAACGTTCTGGAATAGAAGTATTTCATTTTTTACTTTTGGCCATTCTTTGTTGTTTTATTTCATGGCAGACTACGCTAAATAGATCACTGCCCTATTTCTCTACAAATTTGTCGAGATCCTTGACTAAGATGTTTATTTTTCTCAGATCAGAAATATTTATGGGAAAAGAAAGCGTTGAAAACAAGAAATTAAATGGAATTATATTATTATTATTACAATGTATTGACGTTTCCAGATATTACTAATGACATTTCGGACCTAACTACATAAATAAAGTAACAACCCCATTATTAACATTTCGTTGTGTTGACTGAAAGTCTAATTTAACTAACTACGTGTAACCATTAGCCCCTCGTTACGAAAAATAAACGAGGAAATATTTCAACTGCAGCCACTGTCCCCGTTCCTTCTTTTTTCTTTTTGTATTTTCATTTTGTGTGTTTCCCCGTTTACCATGTGGAGTAATTTATTTTTATGTTTTGAATACATGTAAAATTATTCAAAATACAAGCGAAATGTGGCTCAAATAAATTCACTGGCATCTGTGGCCAAAAAAGGAGCATAATAATAGTAAACTGAATAATAGTAAACACCAGCTGCCTTGCTTTACATTAACAGTTGTGCAAACATTTACGTGTTAATTCTTATGAATATCTCCGAAATTAAAACAGAAAAAAAACTAATAAAGTCGTCTGTTAGGCCAATACAGTAAATATATTGTATTTTACACGTGTTTACTAAAGTTTTACGGGGTATTTTATTTAATTTTAAATCAAATCATTTTGATTGACTAAATTTTTCGAGCTACGAAAGTCGTAGGTCGGTTGGTTGAAACTCAGGTATCGGGCCTGACCTCACAACATCTACGGGAGTGGTCCTTTGAAGGATTAAGAACCCCCACCGCTGGCCTTAGAATCATAAATATTTGTGTCGGGTGGAAGCTTCGGTCTCTAAATTTTGGCACGTCTGAGACTTTCTCTCAGAATGTTCAGTGTACGATGTTTCACGTTTATGCGCGACTCGTGCGAACCCTGCATATAGGGATGTAGTGAATTAAATATTGGAAGAAAACAATTGATTTAACATTAAACTTAAATTAAAAAGGATTGCAAACAAAACTAAAGAAATTATTAGGAATAATAAACGTAGTTTCTTTGTTAAACTCGTGTCCTTGACGAAAAATATTGTCTCTCTAAGATTTACTAAGTACTATTGCTTAAATAAAGTTAATGGACAATTTAGAAATAAGAATTCAAAAACTACAACTGTTGCGTTAATTTAAAAACAATATGGTTCTTCCTACTCTGCATACTGTGATTTTTCTCGAGCATATTCAGGGCAACTAAGTGTGAACGATTGAAATGGATGACCAAGTACGCAGCAGCTCTGCAGTGTGGCAGGAATTAACTGCGCCCAGATTCCCCCGAACATGGGAGCGCATTCATGAGCTTCATCCTCAAAGGACTCCTTTTTTTTCCTCTCTTATTTGAGACATTACTGTTTGCCAAGTCGGGTTTGGCTCAGTGAAGACGAATTAACTGTAATTTGTTGTAAGTCCTGGTACAAATATCACAGTCAGGAATTAAAAAATACAACCTTGAACTAAAATTATTAAAATGTTATTTGTTGTTGTTGTGGTATTCAGTCCTATGACTGGTCTGATCCATGCTAAACTAAATTGAGCAAGCCTTTTCATGACCACTTAACTACCACATCCCCCATTCTCCCTAATCTGCTTCCCTCTAATGCTAATTTTACAAGACCTTCATGTCTTAAAACGTGGCGTATTAATCTATCCCGTCTCTTGGACAACGTCCTTTATATTTTTCGCTCTTCTCCTATTCTATTTATAACTTCCTCGTTTGTGAATCTTTCCACACACCTCATTCTCCTACAGCACCACATTTCAAAGGCTTCTATTGTTTTCCTTTCCGCAACTCCTGTTGTCCACGTTTCTCGCCTCATATAACGCCACGCTCCATACCAACATTTTTAGCAACGATTTTACCCATAGGTAAATTTCTCTTCCTTGCTTCTGCTATCCTATTCTAGTTATTACGCCTTCCCAAGTAGCAGAATTCCTTTAACTTCCTTCAAAACATTCCTTCCCAACCTAACAGTCTCTGTTATTCCACTGTTTCCCGAACTACAACCCGTCACCTTGGTTTTTCCTTCTATTAATCCTCATGTTGAACTCTTTCTCCAAGACAACGTTCACGCCATCTATTATGGTTTTCAAGTCTTCTTCTGACTCCCCTAATACTACAATATCATCGGCAAAGTGTAGGGTTTTTATTTCGTCTCCTTATTAAGTATTCATCGAAATGTAATTTATTAAACTACTATTTGGCTTAATCCCTGTCCCGTGTCTCTGCTCTTAAAATTTTTATTTCCACTTTAAGAGAGAGAATCCAGTCAGTCCTCCCTCTGCACCGTTTATATATAAATTTAAATGGATTAACAAATTACACTTGTTTGCTTTAATTTATTTCATCATATTTCAGCGCGTGTCATTCGGTTGCGGATCAGTATATAAATATTTAAATTTCTTATTCAAGGCCACGTTTGCTTAATTATTTTTCCATGTTTATCCTGATGTGTGCTTCTTCGCAAGGCTTATTTTTGGTTTGGTGTTTTATAGACCTACATAACCTTATACAAATATTAATAGTAGAAAAAAAATATTAAACAAACAACATCATTCTAGAGTTGTGAAGGTCAGCCGCGTCAATCTCCGTTCCATTTCTCCGTTAAATGTTCAGCGTAACTTCAAAGACTTTTTAATTATATAAAATTATTCGACCTATTTTCAAACTTTACTCTTGATACAGCTTAAAAAACAAAACATCGTTTCGGTACGTATTTGTACCTTTTTGATGTTTTTATGTCCATAAGGTTTCATTACGAGGTATACTATACCTAGAAAACACAGCAGTAAGTTACAAAATTACCTGTTGAGGTTAGATTTGTGTTGGGGAAAAATATTTCAGTATCTTCTGGAGCTCATGGGTTAATTTATTTGTAAACTTTACTGATACTGTTTTGTGGTGACTCATGACCCTTACATTCATCGGGTAAAGCAAAAATAATTTAGTTTTTGTTATTTGCGTACAGCAGGACGGAAAACGAGAATGGTTTGGTGAGGCCGAGTAGGCGGGAAACGTCGCCGTTTACAACATTATTTATTGCCTGGGGTGCATTGTATTCGACACTTGGTCCCAGGAGCTGTCCTGAGAAGGTCGGAAATGGGAGAGCAGTGGCTGAACAGGCGTCAAAGTTAATTTCGGCCTGCGTAAAAGTTAATTTCGGCATGTTCAAGAAAGAAGATTCATTTGTAGTACGGAAAACAAAAAGATAACATTTGATGGAGATTTAAGCTGAAGAAGAGGCGCTAGAGGATCTAGACGTGTTCAGCAAAGGAACATCCGGCAACGGCAAACCAAGAACGACGTCACCAGGCCCTTGTTAATATCTGGTAACGGCATTTTTACCCGGTTTTTCCACTCAAACCATTCTCGTTTGATTCGCGATTTTTAAATTTCAACTATATCGTTCGTCACCCGCGTTCCCGGGAGCAGCCATTTAGAAGCTGCGTAGATTCTTTTTTTTTTGCTTTACCGACTGAGCCAATTTGATATTCGTAAATTTATATTTTTTTTCACTAAAATTTAATTTGAGTTAGATTTCTTTTGGAAATTTGATAATGTAATATCGTAATTGAATGGAATATATATTCAAATTAAATACACTTTTTTATTATTATTTAACAATTCCTTGTTATAATAATATTTTTGTTGGTGTAAGCAAAGCCAAACACCACAGTTTCCCCAAGCCTGTGTTTCAGTTTTTAAAATTTTAGTCCGTTCTGAAACATAGCCTTTGTAGGAATGACGTCAATTTGTTTAGAGTCGACTACAAATTTAAAACCCTTTACTGTTAATATTAATTTTCCAAACGCGTCTCTGACATAAAAGGATGCATTTCCCCCCACATGATGAAATATTTTCTCCTTATTATATTCATATAACCCGCTGTTGATATTCCTGGATGGCGCCCGTAAACGTTTTACAGCCGTTCCACATCCGCTTCGTTAGTATGTCGGAAGACTGTGGCAAGCTTCTGTTTTACGTTTCCTGCAGACATTCCAAGTTGTCGATGGAATGAATAGTAATGTGAAACAGTCCCTCGAGGGTGGCCCACGTAGGTACATGACACCCCTCAATACCTGCAGCAAGTAGGTCAAGCACCGAAATACCAGAAAACGTTTAGGCACAGAGGTATATAGAATAATTTTAAAAATAGACGGTTCCCAAAAAAGAAATACTGAACGTTATCCTCAGTTGGGTGCTGTAAAATAATACTTGTAACGTACTGTGGTAATGTAAAAGTCCCGAATTTTCTACGTGTTTTCCTGGTATATCTACGGATAAAATAATCCCTTGAAGTTACTCCAATAATTTTTTGACAAATGACTAATATGTAAAAAGACAGTTAAATATATATTTACATATCAAGTATAATATTAAAAATATAGCAAAATATTAACAAAAATAGTATAGTATGATATTAAAATATAGTAAAATATTAACAAAAATAGTGTAGCATAATATTAAAAATATAGAAAAATATTAACAAAAATAGTATATAGGAGGATTTATTGACAGATAGAATGTTAGTTAGGAAGAGATCAGTTTGGTTTTAGGAAGAACGTAGGGACAAGAGAAACAATATTGACTCTGCGTTTAATATTAAAAGACAGGAAAAGGAAAAACAGACACCTACGTTCTATGACATTTGTAGATTTAGAAAAGGCGGTTGATAATGTGAACTGTAACACACTATTAAGGATTTAGAAGAGCACTGGAATAAAAAAAATCGAGAGTTAGCAATAATCTCCATAGAAGGCAGGCAGCAGTAATTAGAATTGAAGATCAGGAAAAGAAAACCGAAATCAAGGAAGGAATAAAACGAGGATGGAGTCTGTCGCCCATACTCTTTAACTTATTTATAGACCAGGTGATGAAGAAATTTGAAACGGATAATGGAAAATGAATCATACTGCAAGGGGGGAAACCCCAACGCTTGCTGGAGACATTGTTGTATTAGGTGATTCAAAAGAAGACTTGGAAACCACAATAAATGGCATGATCGTGATCCTGGAGGAACACCACAACATGCGGATTAGTAGAGATAAAACCAAGGTAATGGAGTGTAGTATGGGAAAAAGGAGAATGACAAAGGCTGAAAATTTGGGAAGGGTTATTTTGAAAAAAAGTTAAGTTGGCATAATAAGTAGATTAGGATAGCACAGGTAAGGGAAATATTTGCAACATAAAAAAGAGGAATTTACTTATGGGTAATATAAGTGTGAATATTAGGAAATCATTGCTAAAAATGTTGGTGTGGTTGAGCTGAAAGTCTCAACGGAAGACAAACTGTCCGATATTGGATCATTCCAAGAAAAGAAAAGAAAAATACCCACGTGTGAGGGAAAATCTATCGTTTCATCCCCCCTCAATCCTTGAGTCATGGAATTGATTTGTCGTGATTTTGGTGGCATTCGTCAGCACTTTGGACGCGTCCGATAGGGAGAGAACACTTGATGGTGGTGGTACTACTACCAAGAGGAGGGACCGGAAAACTCCTATCGGGTTTCTCAAAGTGCGTCCGCCGCGTGCACAAGTGCCAGTACGCATTCCACTTGAAATACTCTCCTTCTCTCTGGTCATCATGAGAGAACTTCCCGTCGAACAGAGGGTGATTATTATCCCGTGAACGAACAAAATAAAATAGGAGAATAAGACACTTACGGAGGAGTTTTGTAATTGAGCAAAAGATAATTGAGCAATTGATAACAATGGCCAGCCCTACATATGACTGTAAAAAAGTTAAAATATATTCAATCAAGTACGTAACAGCAAAAAAAACCATTTTTCAAATTACCGAATTTTGAGAATAATTGTCAAAATATCTTAACAAAAAACAAGTTTACGAAAACAATATTTTGTACATTACTACACATGTGTATCTTTAACACACAGTTGAAATTTCAGCTCAGTAGCAGTTCATTTAAAGGAATTTCAAATTTCAATCCCCGTGTCTCTTAAGGTAAGTGAACTTCACGTATATGGAAAACGTAGTTAACTCGGTGAAGTTATTGGGATGTCTGTAGTCACAATTGATAATTGCTGAAATTCTAATTTTCCCTTTATATACATAATTTTTTTTTCCGGTTCGTCAGCGATATCGATATCTATAATTAAATTCAAAACGCTGCGCGGAATAATATTAAAAGTAATGACGATGATAATAATAATAATAAAAGAAATCGACTTCTAAAGCGCTAACAACGATAATTACTCGGATTGAAATCGAATTTGCTCGACCTGTTGGAACGAATGAACGAACGAACAAACGATACGAATTATTGTTTCCATTTAAAATTAGCGCGACTGTTGTGAAGTTTTAATGAGATATGCAAATGCTGTCTGCAGCGCCGCTCTTGCGCCTAAACCTTCACACCAGGAGGGAGGAAAACACTTTACAACTTTAGCAAAAATAAATAAAAATTTAAAGGAGTAGTGGCGACGACCCAGATCTTGTTGGCAATAAAGTCGTAGGGATGTGCTCCAAAATCATACTTCCCAAATTAATATTGTTTATGATAGCAACATCAAAGGGCGAGTACAGGGAAACAACTTCAGGGGGGGTTAAAGAGACTGCACGTGTCCTTCTTCTTCACTTAATACTCGAATCTACATGAATTATAGATTGGAATTAAGCGCATTAAATGTACATTGAAATTTGGTGCTGTAGAAGAATGAGATGGATGGATAGGGTAACTAACCAGGAACAACTAAGCAAAATAGGGGGAAGAGAGAACAATACGCAGGATGTTGACCAAGAAAAGGGATAGATTAATAGGTCAGCTTTGGAGACTTGAGGGACTTATAAAATTAGCTGTAGAGGGAAGTGACGAAAGAGGGAGGCCAAGGACCTTATGCCCTAAGCAGATTATGGAGGGTGTGGTACTTACCGTAGGAATGAAAAGGCTTTACCAGCGCAGTTTCAAATGGAGGGTTTCATCAGACGAGTTTTAGGACTGAATACCACAGCAAAAATGTCAATACTCGATTAAGCGCATTAAATGTCTTACAATTGTTGAAATTATTTTTAAAAAGTCCATATTAGATGAGAATTATCAAGTAGTATTTCAAGTAATAGTCTTTCCACAAACCTACACAAAGGTCGTGACGTGAATTTTTAAAATTATATATATTACGGATAACTATGGAGTAATTTAAATTCTCCGGGAAACTAAATGAACCCTTTATTCCGTATCTTCGGGTATTTTATTGTTTGAGTCAAAAAGAGAGAATGATATATGAGAAGCAAACAAGAGAGAAGGATGTCAGAGAAGAAAACCAAACAAATAAATCAGGTTCACTGAGAAAGGGGAGGGGGATAGAGAGAGAGAGAGAGATATGAAGGAAATCGTGTAGAAGGATAACACACTCAAACAATGGAATACCCGGGTTGACTGCAGACTGACAAGTTCGGAATTAGGAGTGACACGTGGTAAGCGTGTCGATTCTCCAGCAGTCTTAATCCCAGTCTCCGTGATTGTGACGTCACAAACACCCAAGACCAAGTCAGGATTGGAAGCCGTGAAGGAGTGACACTGGCCACCAGACCACAGGAGGTTGGCATGTGAATATTTTGGGGTTTATGAAATACTTTATTCTGCCGTCCAAAGTGGAAAGGCACTAAATAAAATTTTTCGAGTTTTCAAATTATTTCACGGTTAAATTTAATATAATAAATTTATAAAGAAAAATTAATATTTCTCAGTACGAATAAATCCTTTTACAATTAGATAAGGGGTTTATGTAGTGTCGAAGCTTACAAAAACTTTATACGATGATTTCTGAAAAGAATTTTTTTGGCTTACTGCCTTTCTCCTTTGGACGGCAGAATTGTATGATGAATGTAATAGGAGTCAAGGTGAAGACTGAGAATTAATGTTTGGAAATTTTTTTAAAAATGCTCAAGTGTGAGTCGGGTATGTTTTTCCGAAAAGTAATGGCGACGTAGGCGCTGATGGCTGATGGACACGGAGAAGGTGTTGGCACATAGTTATGCAGAAGGGAGTGGGGGCGGATTTGGATGGTTGTGGCACCACGAGGATGATTGTTCACGGTGTTAGGTGTGGGTCAGTAAATAAGAAGAGTCAATCTTTGACTGTTGATGTATGAGGCAACGTTGGTTTCATTTCCTTTAATCTTCAATTTTTTTTCCGATCACCGATAAAGAAAACTGGTAACCTTCTGTTCATGTGTGGACTTTTAACCATATAAGCATTAAGTATCCACAGCCTGAATTTTGCCTCTTAATCTGTTATATTTTTTGGTTGCCTGTGAGTGTGTCGTGATGGCTAGATTATTGACTGAGATGGTGGAGGTGTAGGATTGTTAGCAGATTTGACAGGTAGGAAGGAGCTGGCAGGTGTTCCTGGTGGTAATTACGCAGGTGTCTAACGAGCAGCAGCTTTGGCTGGCCTGGGCGACTCTCATTACGCCTCTGACACACCAGGAATCAAGGGACGTTCCTCAAGGGCCGGCCCACGGCCAACAGTTGGCCTTGCAATTACCGTACTTACGCCGAATCTTAAGACCACCGAGAGTTTCAATCAAATCCACATATACGCCGCTCTCCACTGTAATTCATTTACAGTATGTACAGAAGTTCCCCAACCTGAATATTATTTCTTTGGCGTTCAGTCCTCTAATCTAATTTTATTCATGTGTCTGATTTTGTTCGGACCATATCAAAGGAATATTTTTTTTAAAAAATAGAAAAAAGAAAAAAACAGCAACAAAGTGAAGAATAACAGGATCCAGTCGCTTGAGTGTCGGACAGTTGTGAAGGGACGACATTAAAATCGTTTATTTGAACGGCGTTGGTTTTCCTTTGTGACAAGTGAGGCATGGCTCGTTATCGCCGGTTTGCTAAAAATATAAAGCAGCGTTTCGCCCCTTTTGAAAAAAAAACACAGTCGCCGCATCCTAAAGCTGGGGTTTGCCTGGGGTTAAGGGAGGGAGAGGGACGGGGGAGAGTCTGACCGTTATCGGGGCAGCAGTCGTCGAGAAAGACACACTGCGGGCGAAACGATCTGATATTTGGTGAGCAAATTGGTTCGGAACCAGAGGAAATTAGCAGCATTAGAAGGCGGTGTAACGACAGCAAACAACTTCAACCCTCCCAGGGAAGATATGAATTAAGTTACAATTAACTACTTTGAAATTCTAATCTAAAACGTCTTTTCGTACAACGAACCTGAGAATAAAGTATAAAAAAATTACAAATTAATTAACACGATCTAAATGATGCCGGGATCATATTAATTATTTCATGAATTTAAGTTTAGGTTTTAATATATACATTTATTTAAAGAAAAACACTACAATTTTAAATGGGGTCCTGCGCGAAGATTTCAACTTCAAAAATAAATAATTAAAGGGGACGACTTTAAATTTCTCAGGGTTAGATTATTATTCGCGTCACCACGTGCAGCAGCTTCCGTTCTCTGGACGAACCTGTTTTGTTTGCGTGTGCGTCTTGGTGCGAATTAACTGGTGACTGTACGTCCTTCTTATTCCCTCGTTGTTCGGGTTGAAAATGACGCTGCCGGAATTGAGGAAAATTCGAGCCTTTTCCTCCATACTCCCTTGTTGTTAAAACCTTATGCCTTCGCTGCTATCTCGAATGTCTCACACCATGATGTTGCTTTCTCGAGTTGGCCGACGGTTTAGCATCACTTTTCATTGTTCCACTGCTTCCTCCCCTATTCCAACGGTTTATCATCCTATACTTCTCCTGTAGCTCCTCAACTTTTCCGGCGGTTTACCATTACTATACTGTCCACTGCTTCCTCCAATGATCAATCCACTCTTCATACTGACTACTTTCCCGCCGATCACCTTCGCAGGTCAACTCCGTATCAGCACGTGACGATTGTCTGCCAATCATCGAGAGTTCTCTGTCAAGCGCGGGAGATCTTTATTTTTTTGTTGACACAGGTAAGTGTCCCTAGGAAATCCCGAAAGGTGAACGCTCTTTTAGCCAAAAACAAGTATACCATTAACGAAGCAGTCAGGTATATCTATCCAGCCGCCAACTCGGCGCCCGAATAAAAACCCCCTTTTCCTGGCCAGCGACATGCTCTTGCAGAAATTTAATTTAATCTAAAATTGCATAAATTTGAATTAAATTTAGCAGGATTCTACTGCACTACAAGGATAAATAAAATTAAATATCAATGCAAAAGACTCCCATAAATATACAGAATAGCACAAACCAAGATAAGGAGAAGAAAATATTTACCCGAAAAAAACTACTGTAAAATGTAGATATTAACGAGATGAAAAGTTTCAAGGATGCGGAAAAGTCATACATTTTTTTTGGAATAATACTGCAAGGAGAAGAAGAAATAAAAACCCTACTACGCTTTGCCGATGACACTGTACTAGTAGGAGAGTTAAACGAAGACTTGGAAAACATAATAAATGGCATGGAGGAAGAGTTAAACATGGAGATTAATTGAGGGGAAACCAACATGATGGAGTGTAGTGTAGGAAACAGTGAAATAGCAAATGCTGTTATATTGGGAAGGGGAATTTTGACGGAAGTTAAGTAGTTCTGCTACTTATGCATTTTAGAAAAGTAAGTGTGAGGTAAAAGAAAATCGTTCATATTTCTCCATTTCGGTTATTTATTGCGTGCTCTGGATAAATGGGCAAAGTCTATTCCGTTTTCTTGTGTCTCTATCTCATTTTCTCTAATTTTACAACATGATTTTAATTCTCTAGTTTTCTGTATTTTTCCCAGTGCCTGAAAACGATTAATCCTATTCTGGTCCCATTTCTTCACTGGCGCCAGAGAATGAAAAAGTAAAATAAGTTATTTAACGGAAAATAAATTCAAGTAGTAAAACAAAAATGTATTACCTGCGTAACTAGGCCAGAGATAACGTTTACGATAGCCTTGAAGCGGGAATATCTCACCGCGAAACACTAGACGAAGCCGACTTGATCGTAATTCGAGACCAGGCTGGGGCGACGTGAACTGGGATATCCGTGGAATTCGGTCCGTTTACTTCGACACAAAAATTATTAATTAGTTTTCGCATTTGCAGACAGGACAGAGGCGGCAGAAACTATTTATCATTGAATAATAATAACGAAATCTATGGATGTTATGCAGAGAATGGAAATTAAATAGTTTTAATAAATAAAGATCTGCCCTCGACACAGTGCAGGAGGCTTGTCTAGAGCCTAGAGGAAGTGCAACTGTGACATATATTGAATCTTGTCTTAGTTATAGATAACGCAGATCCTGGGATCGCCTTGGCGCGTTTCATTACAGAGGAGTCAGCAGCATCCAGCAGTCGCGTATTAACCTCCACAGTTGAATTATGCATCGCGTTCAATTAAACACTGCGCCAGAGACGCAATCGTTGTCTCTCCCTCCCTTCCTCCCTCTCAGCCTCCCTGGCACAGTCAATTAGCGGTGGCTCATTTCCTGCCACGGATGCACAGATCGCCTGTCAGGGGGCGAACTTGCTCCTTAACCGCCAATAAACTGCCTCTAATGCACTCCAAGAACATCCCCTCAGGCCTCTAAACTATTAACTCAAAGTCTATTTTATTAATAATTCATATAAAAAACTTTTATCGTACAAAGTATCAGTTTGGACAATAATTATCCAGTATAGACAATATACTTGAAATGTGGTTGGTGCTATAGGCGAATGCTGAAAATCAGATGGGTGGATAGAATCACAGGCGAGGATGTTCTAAACAGAATACGGGAAAGGCGAATAATATGGAGGACGTTGGCTAAGAGAAGGGATAGATTAATAGGCCACATTTTAAGACACGAGGGTATGTAAAATTAGCATTAGAGGGATGTGTGTGGGGTAAGAACAGAAGATTAGACAGGATGTGGGTTGTGGTAGTTATAAGGAAATGAAAAGGCTTGCGCAATATGTTAGTATGGAGGATTGCTTCAGACCAGTCTTACACAACAACATATACAATATTAAAAGAATATAAAAATAAAATAGAGTATATAATTTTCATGATAACGTGAAGGTAGGTAAAATCGTTTAATTAACCTACTTTACCAGAATGGGTTAGGTGAGTACTTGTGAGGCATATTACGTGGGTGGGTCAGGTTTCGCAGGCAGTGAACTGATTATTGGAGGATATATGAGGATGTGGCATGATGGGGCAAGGTGGGTTAGGATGTGCCTCAATGGTCAGCGGGAAGCATGAGGTCAATTGGGAGTTTTCATTTTAGCCGGCGGAAGCGTGGCGATGGAGGAGGATTGTTGTGGAATTGCTGGATTGTGGGGTTTGGGTGACTGAGGACGCTTATGGATTTGGAGATTACGGACTTTACTTTGGGAAGTTTGATGACCAGGGAGAGTTTGTAATGGTGTGTAGAATTATGTTTTGTTTAGTTTGAATTTTGGCTGTTGAAGCTAGTTTTCTCTGAAAAGGTATATAACACTTCACTGGACGTAGGCGACGCACCTATCTATGTCCACCCCAATCGCGTCCCCGAACAAAATTATGTTTAAAATAATAAATGAGTTAAATCAGCTTCTTTGTCAGTTCTTTTTTTTAAAACTTTAAATATTAAACATTAAAACGCTCCGTCTCCCATTTGAGACTTCTTCAGGTAAATCTCCTATAGCACCACATTTCAAAGGCTTCTATTCTTTTTCTTTCCCCAACTCCTATCGTCCACGTTTCACACCCATACAACGCCTCACTTATTACGATCATTTTTTTTGCAACGATTTCCTAATATTCACACTTATATAAGCCGTACGTAAATTCAACTTTTTCGAGAAAGCCTTCTTTGCCTGTGTGTGGTACACTACTCTTTATGTCTACTATACCACTACCGCTTCCAAAGTAACAGAATTCCATCAAAATATCCCTTTCCAAATCTAAAAGCCTTTGTTGTTCCCCTATTTTCCTTACTACATGGTTTTCCCGCTATTAATCCTCATATTGGCTTCTTGCTCCAGGACCACGTTCATGCCATTTATTATGATTTCTTCTTCTGACTCCCCTAACACTACAAAATCATCGGCAAAGCTTAGTGTTTTTTATTTCTCCTCCTTTTAGTATGTTTCCTTTTGCATATTCATTTTTAACTTGCTGCATCGCCTGTTCTGTATATAAGTTAAACAGCTTGGGTAACAGGCTGCTTCCTTGTTCTTACTTCTATCTTGATTTCTACTTTCTCTTTTCTTGATCTTTTATTCTAATTACAGCTGACCGCCTCCTGTACAGGTCTCAAATTTGTTACATCTGAATAATATACCAAAAATGTAACTAAAACTTTTTGTAATATATTATATTCTGTTATGGCGGAAACAACACCGATGAAATTATGAAACCTCGGCAAGTTGAATAAAATACTGCAAAATGTTATCCTGGATTATTCTTCGTAACTCGTTGTCGTTTTGTGACGTCATCCCACGGGAGGGTTCCTTAGTCAAACTTTTTTATGAGTGAGTTTAATTATATTTCTCAATAACCGTTATTATATTAATTCTTATTTATTTGTTTGCTCAGCCTGTTTCCTTATCCACAATAAGTAATATTCTTACGTTTGAATTATGTTATGAAATACAGCCGGAGCGTTGAATTATTATTATTATAATAAATTCCCTGATACATTTGCCCGAGTCCGGAGTCAGAGAAAATCATTAGGAGCAGGTAGACGGGGGGCGACTTTGGTTTATCGTCGAGGTTACGCGTTAAACGAAGCAAATTTCCCAATGTTTATTTCGCCGTTGGTAGTTTTTGTGAACGTAAAGTATTGCGTGGAGCGTAATTGGGTTCATTCCAAAGCGTCAGAGGGAAATATTGCGTAGCAGTAGCCCATGTAGAAGGAGCGAGAGTAACGCCTGACAAGGTCTGCCAGAGGGCGCCCATATATTAGCCAACCTCGTGAGAAAAACTCTTCTCTTACCTCGTGGCACCAAACAGTGTGACCAACCTTCAATATAATCGATATTTGTTCCCCTAATACAGCAGAGCGTGATTGATGTTATTGTCTGTTGGCCTGTAATTCCAGTCTTAGGACTCAACACCATAACGAAGGAAACAACAACCTCTACCATGGTCTTACCATACATCGGACACTCTTGTCCCTTTTCAGACATTAAGCAAAATAAGTTATTGTGACCATAATAGGTTGCTGTTTGCTTCACGAAAATTATTTAAAAATTTGATGATTTCTGGACCGTCTCGAAAACTACTTCACCAAAATTTTTAATTAACAATTTATTTTTTTTAAAAAAATTGCATTTATAGTTGTATAATATTCAAAGAGTCAAATTGAGAATCTATTTGATTCCTGCTTTAACTGTCGAATGTCAAAAAAAGAGGTGTGGAATTTTTGAAAGAATAATAATAATAATAATTTAATAAGTCATGTATTGTGGTTCTAATTTCTCTAATTTATACACTGCAACAAATACAGTTAATGCTTTCCGCCTTTTTAATTAACAATTTATTTAAAATAATTGCATTTATAGTTGTATAATATTCAAAGAGTCAAATTGAAAATCTATTTGATCCTGCTTTAACTGTGGAATGTCAAAAAAGACTTGTGGAATTTTTGAAAGAATAATAATAATAATTTAAAATAAGTCATGTATTGTGGTTCCAATTCCTCTAATTTATACACTGCAACAAATACAGTTAATGCTTTCCGCCTTTTTAGTTAACAATTTATCTTTGAAAAAAAATTGCATTTATAGTTGTATAATATTCAAAGAGTCAAATTGAGAATCTATTTGATTCCTGCTTTAACTGTCGAATGTCAAAAAAAGAGGTGTGGAATTTTTGAAAGAATAATAATAATAATAATAATAATTTAATAAGTCATGTATTGTGGTTCCAATTTCTCTAATTTATACACTGCAACAAATACAGTTAATGCTTTCCGCCTTCACGACTGATGGATGCAAAGAAACTGACACGTGCGTGTTGCGGGTGACGCACTATCAGGCGCACAAGTCGATGTCTCGTATTCGTTGGGCGTGTTTAAAATCGCAATTTGAATTTCTTGAAGAAGAAAAAAAAACGAATATAATCTTCTTATACCTCCTCAACCAGGGATATTTTTATTCAAAGTTACGTCTTTTCTATTTATAAGTTCATGCAAAGTAACAGAAACTACAATTTTATTAATAGTGTAAATCAAAACATAAATAATGTTCCCCTACGTTAATCAGTCACATTAGTAACCATAACTATACTTTAATTTTGATTTCAAATTATCTGAATAAATTTGAAGTCAAAATTAAAATATAGTTTTGGTTATTAATGTAGCTGATTAACGTTAAGGAAAAAATTATCATCATAGTAATAAGTAAATATTTACGACCAATTTCAGACTTTATTTATATTTATAACAATTTCCAAAGAGGAAAAACACAACGTTTCGGCACTTATTTGTACCTTCTTCAAGCTCCTGTGGAGAAACGTCAATAAAGAACGTTTTAACATCTAAGTAAAAAAATACTAAGTAAAAATTTGTCTTTTAACAAACTTAAAATAAAATCCTTGAAGAAAATACAAATTTATATAGATATTAAAAACACTTAGATTAATTAATTATTTACTCGTAAAATAATGATTACTTTAAATATCGTTAAAGATGAAAAGTTTCAAAGTATATATCTTGCTGAAGATTTAGATTTATTGTTGTTTCCATTAATCCTCGATTGAGGAAATAGGATACGTCATACATTAAAAATTAAAAATGAACAAAATAAAGTAAATAATTAAAGACAAATAAACTTAAAATAAATTAGTAAAAGAAAGTGTATATAGACAAAAGTCAATATAAACACAACACGGACACACACTGGGAAACACAGACAAGCACACACTGAGGAACACGCAATGGAGTTTTAACTACTTGGACCAGGAAACTGTCCTTGCTCCAGCAGCTATATACATGAAACAAACAAACAAAAGAACAGAAAAAACTGAATAGAAATTTTAATATATGTGATATGCTATTTTACAAGGCAACTCATTCAACACTTTTTGAAGGAACCTTGATTTAAATACTAGAAGGACGATTAAGAAAATCCTGTACCGAGTAAAACGCGCCATTTAAAAGAATAGTTTTACTCTGCTTCACGAAGCTTTTGTAGGTACTATTTTTAACCTCTGGCGGAAGGAAGGAAGGCTGTTTGTTGTATAAAATTATCCCCGGGGGTATTGTGAATACTTTTCTGGTGTAGAGCAAGGCGATGCTTGTCCGACCTTAGAGCTGAACGATTTCTAGTCGCGTATTCATGAAACTCGCCATTTGTTTGAAACAAATTAGTGCTGTAATTACGTGGATAAATGAAATATCTCCGTTAATATCTGGAAGTACTTATTCGGTGAAGAGTTTAGGTAATTAAATGGTCTACAGAGAGAGATTAGTGAGACAATTACCACGCAGCATTAACGTAGCTTCTGGAATTGCAGCTGGAACATTGCCCTCCTCGTCGTCGTTAAGCGGGGCCGAGGTGCCACAATAATTACACCGCCGCTTAAGTTAACAATTGCTAATGATAATCGAT
The DNA here is from genome assembly GCA_034510155.1 of Eucriotettix oculatus. Lineage (NCBI taxonomy): Eukaryota > Metazoa > Arthropoda > Insecta > Orthoptera > Tetrigidae > Eucriotettix > Eucriotettix oculatus. The sequence goes on from CM067379.1 coordinate 15,801,976, forward strand.
GCATTATTACAGCTGCTGACAGATTAATTGGCATCGCGGATACTGTGGAGAACCTGTTTCTTTCTACCGGTGCTGCTGCTGCTGCTGCAGGCGTGGATTACGAAAGGAACTATAATAATATACAACGGGACTGTGAATTCAATATCGCTTTCTCCTTGTACGGTCTTGCCTAACGTTTGCCCTCGCCTGATAGAGATCTCTCATCAGCGACATATTTCTTAAACGAAAAAAAAATAACGAAGCCTAAGCGTGTGCATGAAACAAAAAAAAAATATCACTTGTTCCGAAACAGCTTTCCATATTAGGATTCGGAACAAATCTATAAGATCAAGTAATTTCATCTAAATTGAATACAACTTTTTTTTTCCAGTGAAATTAATTTCATAAAATTAGTACGGATCATGCAGAAGTTGATCTACTCTGGACACGTGACATAAATGTTAATCGTTTTAAATATGTTATTAGCAGATGTTTTAGTCAGATTACTTCATTATTACGTAGACTGGGACTAGAAATAAAATGTTGGTTACGAAAATTGGCGCATAAATTATAAAAAGAAAGACAGAAAAATATTCCTTGCCAAACTATGAGACGTCAAATACATGACGAGTTAGATTCGTACATTACATTATGTGAACGATTCCCGCTGTATTTCCTTCTCTGCAGTTATTAACCCTCATTATATATACGAATTAAAAGTCCAATTTATAGACAAAATAGATTATTTATTAAACAACTAGCTAACCTCCGCGGCTTGGTTCGCGCCGAAATAGTTCTCTTTATTTTTCCCTAAAAACAAAACAACGGGTACAGAATTTTTGATAAAGTTGAATTCAATGAATATATAAAAAGTCTTAAATATTACATCATAAGACTTAATATACTCATCATCGGACCGGAGGACTTTCAAATTCAGGAACCGGATGAGTATAAGAACCAAAATATGGACATCATAACATAAAATAGAATATAAATTATAGTAATAGTAAGATTATTCAAGTAATTATCTTAAACAAATTACATAACTCTGCTAATACAAATAGTCATAAATAATTAGAGTATAAAATTAGTAAAAAAGTTTGAACCTACAACTACTCGACCAACGCGTCATGGAGGAGATCCGGAAACACGTGGTGAGGGTCGTAACCCGGGGGAAAACACCCGGAGTTGTTTCACAAACAAAATGTATAAAGGTGGAAAGGATGCGGAGGAGACAAAGAAATTAAGAATTCTCTCCTTCAGTCTCTCAACCACGAAAATAATATAATAATAAAACTAGTGTAACAGATGATGATCTTACATGCTAAAACAAATTTAAATATACGCATATACTTTATTATTGTATTCATACATATTTATATCTATGTAAAAAAAATGTACCAACAAAAGAAAAATATTGTTAAACAGACCTGTTATTGAATCTAGAAAACAGGTCAAGTAAATTATTATCAATTAAAAATATATATATAAAGTACTGTATCATCTATTTCTGATCGCTTCAGGGCAAACCTTATAACTCGCAGTTAGTTTGGAACAGACAATAAAAATGAGAAATTCGTGTGGAGGTGAAACACCGGGTAGGATCCTTAAACCATAGCCCGAGGGCCCTAGTTAACCCTTGGCTACCTTGCTCTACCTTCCGCATCCTCCCTTTTTCAATTCCCTTCCTATGCTATTAAAGGGGAGTTGCCTGTTTCAGGATCACCCTCATGTAGCCTGTTACCCCCCCCCCCCAAAACTCAATGGATTTATAAATATTTACATAAATATCTTCTGAACTCTTCAATGTATCGAAATGAAACGTACACGAAAATTTACGTTAAAATTCCTGTTTCAATCCATGAAATTTTCATTGAAAGCCGTTTCTAAGCATAAAAATAAGGCAACTTTGTAGGTTTTAACGCACGTACAGAAAATAAACCTTCTTGTAGAATTAACATATATTTTTTATTAATTTGACATCATTTTCGAAATGAAATATGAAAGAATATTTAAATTTAATTACCATTTTTAAAACCCTCAAATTTTCATTGAAATCTATTGAGCGATTTCGGAGCCTATTGCAGACAAACATACGCAAAGACAGACAGACAGGCACTTCAATTTTATTTATTGGTATAGAATAAATTGAAATGGTTGTATGAGGAGAATAGGGAAAGAGAGAACGATTTGGAGGAAGGAATAGATTAATAGGTTATATATATATGTATTCAATGAATTCAACTTTATCAAAATTCTGTACCTGTTGTTTCGGTTTTAGCGGAAAATAAAGAAAACTATTTTGGCGCGAACCAAGACGCGGAGGTTAGTTAGTTATTAATAAAATAAGATTTTAAACGGCTACGGCAAGTGCATTCCTATGTGGAACAATTACAATAGCCTTCGTTTGCAAACCAAATGTCCAGTGTTCTTCCTCCTCCCCCCCTCCAAGACTCCCCATTAATTAATTACACGGTCTGTGTGAAGTATTCTCCTCAGGTTGAAATTGAATTAATGCTTCCCTCCTCCCCACCTTTTTTTCGTTTATTTTCTTGGACGAGCGCCTTTTTTAAGTTTTCTAACGTTTATTCCCGCAGCGTAACGAACGGAAGCGGCCGAGGTTATTGTGTGAGAGAATCTGTAACAAATCTCTGGCAGGCAGGAAAGTAGGCGGAAACAGCGCGGTGCATACGATTTGCTCCTTCCGGTCCTTTCCACCTGCAACGAATCTCTTAGCAAGGCTCAAAGTCCGTCAAGTACATTGCACACGAGAAAGACCATAAGGCTTTCCAAAAGCTATATGTCGGTGCTTTGCATCATTATTATGTAATGGAATCGAGACCTAAGTAATTGAGTCTGCGGAATTAATTACTTGCGTTAGTAAACATTGTCCGAGAATTCCAAACGTCTTGATAAGTGACGTGGCAGATTCAAACAGCGTTTATTCACAGGTGATTCGACGTCCTGAATAAAAGGAAAATGGACCGACGTCCTGTTATCCAGTGGCTCACAACACACAGAGGTCCTGGAGTGCTCTTGGGAGTTTTGTCTCGTCATGGTCCCGGGGGAGACTGGGATTAAGACTGCTGGAGAGTCGACACGCTGACCACGTGTCGCTCCAAATGTGTCATGTAAAATGAGTTTATGAGGCACGCACGGATAAATTTCTCCAGCGCTTTGGATAATGCCTATGGACAAAGCCTAGAAATAAAAAACTTTTATATTTCGACCTATGGGTCGTTCCATATCAAGTGTCCTTATTTGAGGAACGATTTCTGTGCGATCTTTTCCGATTTTGATTAATCAAATTTTGACAGTTTTCTACTATGAAGCCTTAGTTGGACATATGAAAAATTTCAGTTCAAAATATACATTTTTGGCTGAGATACAGGCTTTTTCGTTCGTCGAAGTCGACGTTTCTTCAAAAATGCCACTTTCGAACCTATATATTCGGGCAGTTATTAGAAAATACATCCTTAAAATTCGTCTCTAAGGTAAACTACACACATATGTTACGAAAAATATTTAACCATTTTTTTTCGCATTTTCAAAGACCCCTGCTTGGATAAATAACGGAGGTAAGACATTCATTACTTTTCACATCGTAAGTCTACGTTTTTTTTTGTGTCTACAAGTCAAGAGAATTTACAGATTTGTAGACGATATACTTAGTTGGATTTGGGGACTGGAAACCTGACGCCAAAGTGAAAAACGCCAAAATTGTGGTTTTTTAGAGGGATAAATAGTTAAGTAGGACACCGTTTTCCAATTCACACCATTGGAAAAGAAAATATTTTTTCTGTAATAGAAAACTTATGTTACGTTTTGGTGTCCCGATTAATATTTGATTACATATTTCAGAATTTAAAAAACAAAATCTGGAGAAATTTGTTTGCTCCTGTTAAGGACCCAAATGCGAGGGACGAAACGTGGCAATAGGAATTGAATGAAACTTCTGTTTTTGTCGCTTTATTCTTAATTAATCTCTTCTCCTATTTTTCCTTGAGTGGAATTTGTTTTGATGTTGCAAATGTTTTGATACGTCGTAGATGATGAGTCGTGATAAGTCCGTCCTTATTAGGGGATTATATGTCGGCCAATATTAACCAATAATTTAACTAAACACTGACAGTTATTTTTACATACCTATTCTTTTAAAATAACCCACAAAGAGGATATTTTTGTTATAGCGCTGCGGGAGTTTTCTCGCAGGCGCTTCACCCCAGAGTGAGTGCGGGGCTCACCTGATCATGTCGGGAATGCCTCGCACTCTCTCTGGGTATTTTTTTTAATCGAAGTTCTCATATGCCGAGACACCTTCACCTATTTTAGGAGGTATATGTACCGGGGTCAAAGACCTTGGACATATAGCAAGAGCTGTCCGCTGATCCCATTGGATCAGTCGGCCAGCTGCCTCCTGAAACTGGTGGAGACACGGAGAAGGGAATGCTGCGTCCCCACAGCAAACTCGTCTCCCGTCATTCGGCAGGGCGTGAGAATAGTACCCAATGCCCGACCTACCTGATGCAGGTTTTCTAGGGTTTTCCCTGCATCTCTTTATGACACACTAAGGAGGAAAAAAAACATGTTTTTTCAATTGGTAAGAAATTTACAAATTGGTAGAATTATTCGAGGAAATTCTTTTTGGGGGTGTGGGAACGGGAAAGGAACACGGCCAAAAATATCCCTCACAAAAGAAATATATTTTTATACTTGTGATGGCGGCGTTGTCGTAAGTGTAGAAAGGGAAAACGATTTCCTGTAAACGGTCGCGTCCTTTTGTTGAGGGAATCACGAAATTTCCCAAACATCCAGTTCTCTCTCTCTCTCTCCATTTTGTTGCCTCGTTTAAGTGGTGTTGCAGTGACTTTGCAGAATACCTGAGAAGAGGGAAACGAGCAGAAGGCAGCAGCAGCAATAAGACGTGAATGGGAGACTTTAAATTGTAGGAGGCTGCTGTGCTTTGAATGCCCAGATTCTGACTGAAAGCGACAGTGAATTACGTCAATACCAACCATTAAAAAAATTTAACATCTTTTAAGGACACTCGCGTTATTGAGACAGAAAAATTTTGCCAAAAAACTCTGCTTTTTTTAAAATAAATTATTTAGTTACGAACCAAGACTGAGTGAGGTTATTGATATTTGAATTACGTGGCAGGCAGTGTAAGAAGACTGTTGGGTACCTGTGCGACCTGTGAATGAATCCCTGTCCGCTTCCAGTCCACGGGGGAGGGAAGGAGGGAACGACCCGTCATTACGGAAATGGGGCAAGGATTAGAGGTGCTGACAAAGAAACCAACGGCTGATGAATGCGTCTTCTTCTTGGAAGTGGGCGTGGAGGTAGTTAGGGAGGGACTTGCTGCGTGTCTGTCTGTCTTCAAATACTTGTCTTAAATTCGTTACGAAGCTTTCAAATCCAGTCCAACATTCAAACGTAAGAAAAAAAGGGACAGCACTTAAATGACAGAGTCTCGACACGCCACTTACCTCGTCCTGTCACTTCGGTACGGGCGAATTTTCGATTATTTTGATTAGCCTAAAATATTAATTCTTCAAGACGATTCTTAAATGGATAACATCTTCAATCGTTTTTAAAATTTATAAAAAAAACATTTTCTGCGTCTATAAACTCATTGCCAATCCTCTAATGGCGACCTCCAGGAAATTAATTTCCCTTAAACCTCAAAGAAACATTTTTCTACTATTCTTAAAATGTTTGTAAATTCTTACGGTCAGTCCGATTAAATTCTTTCAACGCAGACTTTCCAAAATTAAAGTCTCGTAAAGCGTTATATTGAACAATCTCTTTCAAACAAATTAAAATAATCAGTCCTGATACTTGTTTGTTGTTGTTGTGGTATTCAGTCCTGATGCAACCCTCCATGCTAACCGGTCTTACGCAAGCCTTTTCATTTCCGCATAAGTACCTCATCCAATTTGCTTCGCGTATTCCATGCTTGGCCCTCACTCTTCTGATCTTACCCCCACACACTTCCCTCTAATGCTAATTTTTGCAAGACCCTCGTGTCTCAAAGCGTGGCCTATTAATCTATCGCTTCTCTTACTCAACGTCCTCCTTATTGTTTGCTTTTCCCCTATTCTGTTTAGAACGTCCCTGTTAATCATTTTATGCACCCATCTGATTTTCAGGATTCTTGTATTGCACCATATTTCAAAAGCTTCTCTTCTTTACCTTTCCGCAACTCCTATCGTCCACGTTTCGCACCCGTATAACGCCACACTCTATACGAACAGTTTCAGCAACGATTTCCTTAAGAAAATTCTTCTTTTTTGGCTGTGCTATCCTACTCTTTATGTCTACTATACTTCTACCATCCCTAAATATTACGTTTCCCAAGTAGCAGAATTCGTTATCTTCCTTCAAAATATCCCATCCTAATAGAACCCATTAAAATTATTGTAATGTATTAAACGTACCGAAATTGTCCTAATCCTTTTTAACTCTTGTAATACGTCAATAAGAATTCGCTTAAATTATGTATGATATATTACATAAGTTTAAAATAATAGCTTAAGGACAATTTTGGTGTTTTTAGTCGGTGGAATAAAAACTTTTTTTTACGGACTAAATATGGAATTTGATGTGAAACTGATTAAAATAGTTTAGATTTTAGATTTATTGTTGTTTCCATTAATCCTCGATTGAAGAAAATAGGATACGTCATACATTAAAAATTAAAAATGAACAAAATAAAGTACATAATTAAAGACAAATAAACTTGAAATAAATTAATAAAAGAAAATGTATATAGACAAAAATCAATATAAACACAACACGATGTCACACACATACACTGAGGAACACGCAATGGAGTTTTAACTACTTGGACCAGGAAACTGTCCTTCCCTCTGTCCTTGGTCCAGGCAATACATGAAACAAACAAACAAAAGAGCAGAAAAAATTGAATAGAACTTTTTGCAGGAACCTTGATTTAAATACTAGAAGGACGATTAAGAAAATCCTGTACCGAGTAAAACGCGCCATTTAAAAGAATAGTTTTACTCTGCTTCACGAAGCTTTTGTAGGTACTATTTTTAACCTCTGGCGGAAGGAAGGAAGGCTGTTGTATAAAATTATCCCCGGGGGTATTGTGAATACTTTTCACACTGTCCCACTATAGAAAATATTAATATAATGGAGCGGAGGCTTTCCCAGTGAATTGGCTTCAATTGGGTTTCAACCAGAGTGAAATTTTGTTTAAACAACGTTTCGACAGCAAGCTCCGCCGTCGTCGTTAGGTAAAAATTAATAAAACACTTGGGGAGAGAAGATGTAGATTTGTTTTTCTATTATTAACTTATTTATAGTCGCATAAACAAAAAAGTCATTACAATATCCGTTACATTTTTGGACTTTAAATTGACAATTTTGTACATTTAGATTTGTTATTTAATCCATTAGTTCTCGGCTGAGGAAATACGATCCGTCAAATATAATATCACAAGAAATATACCAAATTTTACAATTAAGAATTTAAGGACAAAAAGAGGGAAGATAAAATTCAACCTTCAATTTTGAGTCGACGGAGGAGACAGCAGCAACAGCATGAAAACGAAAATAAGTCGGCAGTTAAATTCTAGTAGGGTATAGTTGTAAAATAATAGGAGTAAACTGTTTTAGTAGTATCCAGAATTAGCTAATTGCCATATTTCCTGGGATCGGTTGAAATATGGTCCGTGAGCAGTGGATGCTGTTTTCCACTGTAAACTAACCTTCATCACAGAGACGGTAAACTGACGTACCCGAAACGTTTGAGGTGATTACGCCCCGTGAAATGTTTTTGGACACTCCTTTACGAGTTTTTAATTTGGATACATAACGATTATCCTCGCCGTGTGTTTTTTGTACGAGTTTTTAATTTGACTGTATAATAATTGATGGTGAGTCCTTTGGTCCACAAGCCCCGAGGTCCGCCGTGGTACGGAGCTGCAGTAACCTCGCAGCCAATTACTACTACTACTGCTACTATTCCGTGGTCGTGGAGGTTTCCTTCCTCTTCTTCTCCCCCGTCACGGTCCACGGAGCGCAGCTTGTTGCTTCAATTAGCATCTTTGGTCCTTACTCCCGTCGTGACGCGGAATCTGCCCCTTATCGTACCGGCCGCTGCTAATTTATATCTTCTTAACTTGTAGAACCTATGAACCAGGACCGAAATTCGATCTCCAGATACTCCTCCTCGCCACCTCGTACAGAATTACGACCGCGGAATATCACGAAATTGTGAGCGCGGTCCGACAGATACGGATCTCTACGGTCTCGTTACGTGCCCCTCAGATCACCGTAGCAGCAAGTGTTTGTGGGGAAAAACACACTACAAAATACGCTGCGGCATCACATATCAAATTTGTTACAATAAAACAAATACTGATTTATTTATTTTCGTTTCAATGGGCATAGCCCGGTGGCAATGTTTAAAATGGTAAATGATATGGGGATGTGGGTTTAATTTTTATAACAAATTATTTGTTCTTTAAAAATATTATAATAATTTTATTAAAAAAGCAATTATTAAAGCAGTTATTTGTGCTTTAAAAATAATATAACTTCACATATTAAAAAAATTTACTTCATGGCTCCTTAGCACTATTGCAGTTATTTGTGCTTTAAAAATAATATAACTTCACTTATTAAAAAAATTTACTTCATGGCTCCTTAGCACTATTGCAGTTATTTGTGCTTTAAAAATAATATAACTTCACTTATTAAAAAAAATACTTCATGGCTCTTTAGCACTATTGCGGTTAATTGTGCTTTAAAAATATTATAACTTCATTTATTAAAAAAAATTCTTTCATGGACCCTTAGTACTATTGCAATTATACATATTAATTAAAGGGGACGATTTTTAAATTTCAAAGGGTTTTACAGGGTTAATTGTTTTATATTTTTGTAAACATGTTGATAGTAACACGTTCAGTTCGTTTAGCTTGTTCTCAAGATAACTATTAAATTTCATATACACAAAACGCAATGATAAAAGGTAATTCAAGTTTAATTAAGGCCAAAAACAGAACAAATATTAGTGAAACATAAAATATAATAGAAAAGCAACTAGATGTTTAGGTCCTGATATATATGGAACCTCTTCAGGTTGAACTGAATTAAAAAGCAAGAAATTATAACGTTACAGAGATATTGCAATAGAGAAAAAGAATACAGTGTGTCAACAAACAAAAAAAAACAAATATAATAATAATGATTCATTTGATAAAACATGTAGTTGCTTTTCAATTACATTTTGTGTTTCACTAATTTTTATCTGTTTTTGGCCTTAATTAAACTTATATTGCACGTACAGACATTAATAACTATTATAAAAGGTAGCAGAAATTCCTTAGCTTTCGTCAAAATATCCCTTTCTAATCTAACATCTTTTTATATTCCAATCTTTCCCCTACTACACTCCATTACCTTGGTTTTCCCTCTATTAATCCTCCTATTAAACTCTTTCTCTAGGCCCCCGTTCATGCCATTGGTTTCCAAGTCTTCTTCTGATTCCTATAATACTACAATATCGTCGGCAGTATGATTCCTTTTCCATATTCCGTTTTAACTTTCTTCCTCGTCTGTTCTATATATAAGTTAAACAGCATGGGCCACGGACTGCATCCTTGTCTTTCTCCTTTATAGATTTCTGCTTTCTTTTCTTGATCTTCAATTCTAATTACAGCTGACTGCCTTCTGTAGAGGTTATGTCTAAGCTTTCTTTCTCGATATTTTATTTCTGTGCTCTTCAAAATTCTTAAGTATTTATAGTAATATTCGGTGTAAAAGTAAATATATATGCTTAATTGATCGTGACGTAATTATTTAATTTGATAAAAAAAAAGCTGTTGCTCTCACTGTACGGACGTGAAGGTAATAATTGGAGTAGCAGGAAACGGTTTACAAGGATATAAAAGGGAAAGTAGTGAGTGCGTGGTCACGACGCCGTGTCCAAGTTTTGCTCCTCACACCAGCTGCGGCCGTCCATCGAAAGCCATCAAGGAAAATCCCCCGGCCTTGTTAAAGCAGAGGTTAAAGTGTGACAGTTTTACAGCGCCTCACCTCCGAGGTGTCCAATGGCTTACGTCACAGATCACTTGCCTCAGCTGGAAATCCCTATTCCACTAATACACAACTTCAAGTACAACATGCTACATATTTTACGCGGACGTGAATAATAAAATTGAAAATATGCTGTGTAGTCGAGCGCAGATTATCATCTTAAGTAACTGGTAAACGTCGGGCAATTACAAGTGACCTGAAGAAATAAATACCAGCTCAGGCGAGAGTCGGCTGTCACGGTGTACTTGAGCTTCTAATAGAACTGGCGGAGGATTTAGTGAGGACACCGATCTTAAGGTAGAGTCAACTTCTACTCAGCCATTAGAAATCATTCTACCAAAAAATATATTTCTGAAAGGAAGTGTCTATTAGGCAGTGTTGCACCCTTCGCTTTGCCGATTACGGGAGTCGGAAGGACACTTGGAAACGATAATAAATGGGAGGAACGGTACAGCATAACGATTAATAGAGGGAAAACCAAGGTGATGCAGTGTAGTATGGGAAACAGAGGAATAACAGGGGCTGTGAGGTAGGGAAGGGATATTTTGAAGGAATTTAAGGAAATTCTGCTACTTGGGTAGGATAGAGTAGGATAACACAGGCAAGGAAGAGGAATTTACTTACGGCTAATATAAGTGTGAATATTAGGAAATCATTGCTAAAAAACGTTCGGATGGAGCTCTATTTACTTCCTACAACGTGATTGTGGTTTAGAATGTTTTTATTTTCCTCTTTAGGTGTTGCGTCAGGGAAGTCAGAAGAAGACTTGGAAACCATAATAAATGACATGAAAGAGTACAGAATGAGGATTAATGGATGGAAAACGAAGGTGAATGGAGTGTAAGTATGGGAAATAATGGTTAGATTGAAATGGAGTATTTTGAAAGTAGTAACTTGGGCAGCGTAATAACTAGAGGAGGGTAGTACATGCAAATAAAATGGAATTTAATTACGGCTAATATAAGTTTAAACCGACCTCCTGTAAGTCTAGTGGCCAAAGCTCCCGGGTTCGAATCCTGGCATGCGCCGTCATGGTCGCGAAGACCGGGATTAAGACTGCTGGAGAATAGATACTCTGACCACGTGTCACTCCAATTTCGGAATGTGTCGTGTACGACGACAGTCCGCAGTCGCTCTGGTAGGTCCAGACCCTCAGTGTGCTGTAGAACCTAAGAAGAAGAACACAAGTTTGAATTTTGTTGAAAACGACGTCGGAGAGGCCATCACCATCAACGGCGAGCGTTAGACAACGATAGTAACTCAACTGATTTATTTTGGCCCAAGTGAACGACGATATGGACGTAGATGTCACAAGGTTTCAGAATGACGACGCCACGATGTACTTTCTGGGTGTACGGTTATCTCTCGTTACGTGGCGTCAATTGACCACCAATGTCGTTAGATTTGGCCCCTGCTAGACGTTTCCTTGTGTCTGTGCGGGGGGTCACAAGAACCTCCCCCCCTTTAGTTTTATTATAAAAAAGAGAAAGTGAAGAACAATTTTTAATTGTGTAATCATTTCAGATCCTTTATTTTAAAAAAATGTGAAGGTGAGTGAGGCAATCACGTAACTTACGCCGTCGCACTGGAAGCAAATACTCTAATAAAATTATTAGCATCGAGGTGATATTAATGGAATCCTTCGGACGACATGTCAGCTAAGGTCTAGAAGAGGTGGACTCGAATAGGACAACAGTCAATATACCCAGGATAAATAACAACGGCGGTAAGGTGCGGCCTTGTCTTTCACGGAAGGAATAACGAGGTTTATAAAAAATGCATATAATTATGTATGGATAGCGTTTTTTTTCCTTCCCCCTCCCCCCTTCCAGCGATTATTTTTTTTTGCGGGAATGTCGCCAGCCACCTGCTTTGTCTCTTTGCCAACTTGTAGTTTTCTTTGTGCTGCGTGTAGAGGAATGTGCCACACAAATTACGCAAAGGAACGCGCCTTGTTACGTAAAAGAAAGTCTCGCCAAACATAATCTATTATATATATAAGCAAACATTTTCGTCCAATTTAAGACTTTTTTATGAATTTCCAATAATGAGGAGAACAAAAAACGTTCCTGTTCCACTCCACCCAGTTTTTACCACAACTGAGTAAGCGGTGTAGTCATGGGGGGAAGAGACTACTTTTAAAATATTATAAAATTTTAGAAGAAAGACAATAATGGAAAAATGTCGAACCCAGGACCTCCCGATATTAAGCCGGACGGGTGCTCTACCAACTGAGCTAATCTCCATTCCCGTGAACCTCACCTACCTGGGTTCGAGTCCCTCGTCCGGGAGACATTTTTCCATTCTAACCTTTCTCCTAAAAAGAAATTTAGTTAAGTTTCTGTTATAATTTAAGCTGATTAGAATATCAGTTTATAGTCGAAATCTATCAAACGAATTCTTAATAAATTTGGAAACTGTTCAATGGTTGTCAACTTCATTTATATACATATATACACACACAGCAGTTCCTTTAGATATAATAATTATTAATCTATGAAGCTACAGCTAAAAAAAAGGTCTTTATGAAGAATCAGACGTGAAAATACAATCTTTACATGTTTTTAGTTGTTGTTGTGGTATTGAGTCCTAAGACTTGTCTGATGCAACCCTCCATGCTAACATATCTTGCGCAAGCCTTTCCATTTCCTCATAACTAGATCAACCCACATCCTCCCTAATCTGCTTAGCGTAGTCTATCCTTGGCCCACACACTTCCCTCTAATGCTAATTTTACAAGACCCTCGTGCCTTATAACGTAGCCTATTAATCTAATATACCTTATTAGTCTTTAAAGGCTATGCATAAGTTTCTTTTATACACATATGTTCAACTATATACTAATAGAGCTCTAGATTTTTCCAGTATGTGAGACAGTAGATATTAATTGCTAAATATAATTATTTCTATCATCGGTTTGTTCCTACGCCACATACACTTCCCTCTAATGCTAATTTTACAAGACCCTCGTGGCTTAAAACGTGGCCTATTAATCTATCCCTTCTCTTAGTCAACGTCCTCCATATTGTTCGGTCTTCCCCTTTTCTGTTTAGAACTTCCTCGTTACTTAGTCTATCCACCCGTCTGATTTTCAGCATTCGCCTATAGGCTTCTATTCTTTTCCTTTTCTGATTTCCTATTACATAATCTATATATATTCCATGCAGTAACACTCGCGTCCATGGCGCCGATGAGGTTCCTTCGTGGACGAGATGATCACGTTGGCTTCCTGAAAATACGGCGACGTAATCGTGTCAAAAGATTGGCTTTATCCCTCCCTGCATCATCAGGTTGATCAACATGTATGAACTTTCCAGATTGCCTTTCCAGATCATCAGATACGTGACCACCACCGGAGCAGCGTCAGATACTCTCCTCTCTTTTTTTTTCCTTTTTTGTCTATATATTTAGTTTTCTTTTCTCTTTTTTTGCATCCAGAGTGAGCGTGTGTGTGTGTGTTTTTGCATAACAAGCTTTACAGTGCCTATCTAAATTCCGCGGCAACCAGTTTATCGGATGTTAAACTTAGTGGCACGTGGTATATTTGCAGCTATCGGGGCAAATGCTCGCTCGCTCGCTCACTCCATCTCCTTATTAAAACGAGAAAAAAAAAGAGGAGGAACACGGCAACGCGGGCCTTGTTCTAATCTGCAAAAGTTGCTCCAAAGATCGGCCGAATCAGATGAAACGAATATTTTTTCCGTGCAGCGGAGAGGTATAATAAAGGGTAATAAATCACTGACAATTAATATTTACAGCTACGGAAGGAAAAAGAAAATATGATGCCACCGCATCTGAAAGGAGTTTCTCCTAAATCATAAGTAAATATAAACCCACCTTTTCTCTCTTTACTCCAGATTTACTTTTCTCTTAAGAGAATTTATTCATTAAAATAATCTTCATTCTTTACCGCCGTTCTTTTCGATGTTGAGCGAAAGAGTATTTCCTTTTACCTGTATTTTCCCCAACTGTCAGGGAAACTGCGGAAGTGATTTGTCCTATACATATATTATTTTAGGTCCAAATTCCCCTCTATTGTTTTTTATTCAAAAAATATTGTTTAAATAAAACGACGTTTCGTCCCCCAATTTCAAGACTGCGTCGGGTAAAAACGAGACAAATAAATTACGCCAAGTTTCCATTAACTTTTCTTCTTGTTGTATGCAATCGAACAAGACATAAAGTAAGAAACTGTGAGGTGTAAAGATAGGGTGATAGAGAAAGTGGAATAGTAAACCAGCGAGTCTGTTATTTGATGGCAACAGATTTACTTTTCCTCTGAATAATATAGTCGTGGTAGAAAGTGTCGTGGACTCTGAAATATGAAACATTGGTTGTTTTCTTACACTTGTAAATCTTATTAACTTATTGTATTTTTTTTTGCAATTATACATATCATACAGCCTGATGACGAAGGAAGAAAATGTCCGCAGAAACGTTGTGTGTTCTTAAAAACGTGACTCGGTTCGTTAGCCGAAAACATTTCATCGGAATTATTTAGCGGGAAAGTCTAAATTCATTAATCATACATAAATATAAAGTGAGAAAGTGTGAGGTGTAAAGAGAGTGAGAGAGAAAGTGCTCCACCCGCGTGAAATAGTAAACCAGCGAGTCTGTTATTTGACGGCAAGAGATTTACTTTTCCTCTGAATAATATTGCCGCGGTAGAAAGTGTCGTAGACTCTGAAATATTACACATGGGGTTTTTTTACACTTGTAAATCCACTAAATGTTTTCAAAATTTTAAATGTGATTTTGCCTACCTCTACGTATAACTTCAATTTCTTTTTTATACCGTAGGTTTTTTTTTCCTTTTTCTATATTATAGTGACGGTATTGTAGATGAGCGAATACGGTAACTAAGTTCCAAAGGAATAGAGGAAGAGATAATTTCTACTATGGATAATCTGGCCTATGGTAAATTATATATGTATAATACATTGCTTTTTTTGATCGTTTAAATCTTGATGTAACGGATAATAAGAAACCCCTTTGTTGATAAACACGGTTTTGAGAAGCTGTTTTATTTCGAATGCGGTAGCTTTCGGCAGCTTATACTGCCATATTCATCCTTCTACTTAAAAAGAAAATTCAATTTTAACACTATTATCCATACAAAGTACGTTGTTAACTTTTAAATATTTTTGTTGTTTGACACGTCGTCTGGTTACGTATAATTACTTATTTCTTATCAATATTTGTCCAGTATCCAATCTTACTTCTTCATCAAATGACCGTACGTATTTTTTTCATTTTCTTCGTGAAATATGGATCTCACGTTAATAAACCAGCGATAAACACTTAACGAGTTCTCAGAAAAGATATACCCCATGAGAAAGATACTCACCTCCTGCGAAACCAAACATCTCATAAATGTGATATTTGTAATCTTCTTGTCGAGAGTGTGATGTTTCTTAACAGGAAAGAGATGTTTGGTTTGGGAGGAAGTTTGTATCTTTGTGATGAGGTATATCTTTGTTGAGAAGTCGTTAAGTGTTTATCGCTGGTTTCTTAACGTGAGATGCATTAGGAAGAAATTGAAATTATTTAAAGCTGTTATACTGGTGACATTCTTTGCAAAGAGGACGGGAAGTAGATTTCGTCGCCGTTACAGACAGGAACTTGTCTCTGCAGCGCGACATAATGGCCGTGATTCCCGCCCGCCCGCCTTTCCTACGAATGGAAATGCGTCCCGCGGCCACAACAGGTTAGTTAAATCGCAAAGCACAGGAAGCTGAGTGGGCGTTCCGACCGTTGAAGAGGGACTCTTCTCCTGCCCTGCCTGCCCTGACCTGCCCTAACTTCCCGTGTTCGCGCCTCGCCCGCCAGTGGCGCTGCCGTCTCCCCTCCCCTGTCTCTCTCAGTGCGGTCCTCGCCGTCGCCGTGGCTGTGGCAGTGACAGTGTAGTGTCTAGTGCGTCGCGGTGCAGACCCACCACGGCCGTCTTCTACGCGTGCGCCATGCGCTTCTCCACCACGGGCAAGCGCGAGTCATACACGCTCACCAGGAAAAGGTCAGTCACCACTTACTCTCGATTAATGTTCCGCAAATTATATTTTGGAATACCTAGTCAGCGCGGAAAAGTTACAGTAACCAATTTCAAGTACGACACTTCAGGACTTAGGCGTGTGACGTCACCTCTGAAAATTAAATCCATTATTTTTTAAGTTCACAATTATTACTGCCCTATTAACCTTTCATTCATTTCGTGTCTCAGAATGATAATAGAAGCATAAATAATTTATTAGAAAGACAAACAGGCCAAATTCCGATGGTAGTCAGTGTATAGACTTAAAAATTTCTAATCTGAACTATTTAGACGTAAAGTTCTGCCGAATTTTGGCTATAAAGCCCATCGTCCTTCGTTCACACGGATCCACGGTCACTGTAATTTCTTTTTTTTTAATAATTTGGATGAATGAATTTATTAATACTGCAATTGAGTAGCACTCGGTGGCAGTTACGAAAAATAAACTTAAAAATAAAATATGTTATAGATAATAATTACACTAATATAATATAAATTAAATTAAATTCTAACAAAAAAGATAAAAAAAAGTACCCATTATTCATATATTGTTTCGTCGCACTTCACTACACTTCCTAATTCTACCCTGAAACACGTTACTATTGGCAGGGAATGTTTCGAAAACTTCTGCAGGTAAATTGTTCCAATCCCTTACAGTCCGATTTAAAAATGAAAATTTCACAACGTCAGTTTTAAAGCTACACTGCCGCCCAATTTTACAATGATGATCCCACCTCCTCTACTGAAATAATTTACTTCTAAAAACTTTGATGCAATATCTTCCCAGGATTGTTGTCACTCTGCCTGCGTACGCTTCAAGAAGAGCCCCGAGACGTAAATTTTGTCGTGTTTTAAAGGAAATAATTGATGACCACATACGAGTTTGTGTTTAGTTGAATCGACGTTTCGTCACCATATTTGTGATTTCCTCGGGTAACTGTAAAGTATTAATTTATGCTGAAAAAAATATGTCAAATGTATAAAAATCTTACCTTCATTGCCTAGAAGGGAATTTATAACCGAGACGGGTGTGTTACCCGAGGAAGTCCCAAATATAGTGACGAAACGTCGATTCAAGTATATTTAAACCTCGTTAACTTATTTCACTTAACTATTGTTATAATTTTTTTAACCTTGCTCCTGTAAGTAGAAATGAGTCAAAAGCTGCTGCAAGTAATTTGTTTACTTACCAAAGTCTGTTTTATTGATTTCGCGATATTATTTTGAGTCTCTGATCCTTGCTAACCTCGTCATTTGGGGTCTTCTGGACGTTGCATGGATATGAAAACCCCGAGGAGTTTGTGTCCAATGTGGTTTTGAACACTGCACAAAGTCTCTTACGTATCGATTCGAGAGTTTATTGTCCCAATTTACTAAGTTTCTCGTTCCCATGGCCATGTCCCCGCGTTTTGGTTACTTTTCCCGCTTTTATTTAAACTTTTTTCCTTGGGATTGTAAATGTGAGCGTTGTTTTTATATGGATCATGTAACAATCGCAAATTATTTTGCTCTCCCTTTCTTAAGGTGACCGATATCCGCATTACAAGTAATGATGATGGTAGCGCAACGTCACAAAAATATAAATGAAATTTTTTTTTTCGGTAATATCGATCCAAGTTTTCTTTAATAATTTGGATTTGTTTATCATTTCCCAACCCGTTTCAATAACTCATTTTAATATAATTTCAGAACACTGAGGGGGGGAAATGTTGAATGTCTGTTAGTGTTTTTTTTTTGGCTGAATCTGAGTGTCGAAAAGTCAACTATGACCTTAATTTGAAGTATGTAACATTATTGATGTGGCGTGATTCATGGCCGTGCTGTTTCTCTCCTCAGGTTGATACTGACCATCTAGGTGTAACGTTACTGTCACCATGAGACTGTGTCTGGTTGCTTTACCCACTAATATTGACCTGAAACAGTTCATATATTAATAATAAAGACGTTTACCTCTCTGTAGTAAGTATGTAAGGGAGATCCCCTCGCAAGTAGGCTGCCCTGAACGCAATTTGACTGTGACGTTTCTGTTCAAACATTTGTTTTCAGTGCAGGATTTACCGACCTGAAATATGAGAGCTCGTTATAAATGGGAGAAAACAGAGCCAAATAGTCAGAAATAATGGAAAAATTTGGAACATCCTCAAAAAATAGCACGGCGTATTATTTGAAGTTGGTGCAGTGTGTACACACTTATAACTATTTATTTAAATTAAAAGACCGGTGTATCACACATTTAGAAAAAAAAATTATTGAACAATTTTAAACTCAAGCTATAGACGTTTTGACCATCAATTGTGGCCCTCGTCAATATTTGTCATCAACTGCGGATATAAAAAAGAGTCATATAAATAAATAATGTCCAAATGATAAAATTAACAAAAACAATTTAATAATCCGTCTTATAATTTGTTTGTCGTGTTTCTTTTTATTGACAGTAAATTTGTTGCTTTTGATCTACAACATTTCATATATTAATCATCTCTTCAAATTCATTTTGTTGTCCAACATTATCAAAATTAAATGATTGATTTTTGTTCCAATTTTCTGTGCTAGACGAGTGATTTTACATATGTATTAACACTAACGTTTAACAAAACGTTGTCTGGAACAAAATCACTCATTGTAGGAGTTAACTGTGAGATCTTACTATCCATAATTTCTTAACCTGATTCTTGTGTCAGGAGTGCCAGCTATTTAATTAAATCTAGGGTAAAATTACAACCTTGATTATCACTGCGCGTGCGCGAAACGAGTCTCGGAATTATTCCGCAGGTTTCTTTTCACAATGATCTGAATCATTTGTAATTATACAGGTTATATATCTTTAAAGAAAGAAAAACTCAACTTACTGTTGACGTTAAGCATCATAATATCGATATATTTATTTCACGTCACACATCGCCGACAGAGAGATTCCTCTACGCATTACTCTTTGGTCATCAAAGATTCAAAATATCTCTACTTCTTATTTTACTGTAAACATTTCGAAACAAACCTTAAAGTTAGCCGTTTACAATTCCAGTAGATAAACAGAATATTTTTCTTTCGGTTGAGAAAAAAATGCTTAAAAATATTAAATAAATATTTGTGTTCATCTCGCCATTTTCCTGATATTTATTTTGCAGAGGCTCTTTTTTTTTCTCTGGGTAAAGGGATGTAGGTTTATCTGTCTGTGATATTTATGTCTGTGCTAGACAGAAACCACTCCTTTCCTGTAGCATTGCGAAAACCTCGCAGACCCGTTCCAGTTCTTGGAGGACGGGGACATTTACGCGATAGAGATCTTTGGGAGGGCTTCTACTACAACTAGGTTGTCCTCAAAAACTGTGAAATACTTGTCAGCTCCGTGTGTGTGTAACACTCCAGTGCGTGTGGTGTAACCACTCTCTTCCTTAATCAAGTTTCATTTCACATCAAACGTGAAATTACAACATGGACGTGTCACTATTATCACATTAAAATCGAAAAATATAAAATCGTGGTTGTCTCCATATTTTATACACGTCCTCCACATTGTCTTTGAATTATAATCCTTGAATTGGTGTTAATCTAAGTCTGCTGCAGCAGGTACAGAAATATACTAATTAAACAAGTACGTTACAGTGAGTCGTCAGGAAATAATTTAAAACTCATTTTTAAGGGAAATAAACGAAAGTCAAATACGTTTTCCTTTTCTTCTCCACAAAAAGAGACGAAATTCCCACATTAATTAAATAGTAATAAAATTACCTGCTGAATTACTGACCCTGTTTTTATTAATTGAGAAATTATTAAGCACTTGAGACAAATATTAAATTGAACAACGTCTGCTTTCCACAATACATCAACTAAACATATTAACGACCATATACAAACATGTTTTTATTAAGGTGAGTCGACGTTTCGTCACTATATTCCGGTCTACATGAGGGTGATCCTGAAACAGGCAACTCTCGTTTAATAGCATAGGAAGGGAATTGAAAAGGGGGAATGCGGAAGGTAGAGCAAGGTAGCCAAGGGTTAACCAAGGCCCCCGGGCTGTGATTTAAGGATCCTACACGGTGTTTCACCTAAAGAGTTACAGGAAAAACCCTAGAAAACCTGCATGAGTTAGGCTCTTACCCACCTCGCCCCCCCCCCCAAAAAAAAATAGAAACTACGTTTCGACTACGAGGGACGACGTTATTGAAATCCACGTCTAATAATTATTTATATTTGATTAAAAATTCCCCGTACGTACTGACTGTAGCTGACTTGAACATCAACGTCAACGGTAGTACTATGCTGAAAATTTGTATTTAATTGACCGGAATGGTAAGTTTGTCAGCATCAGGTCTTTGCTGGGAGATAATTGGACATCCTGTTCGCAGTTCCCGTACGTCCGTCCGTCCTTTTTCTCTTCTACTTCTTCCCTTTTTTTTCGTTTCTTTGTATAGAGCTGAACGACGCGTGTCGATAGCATCTGGAGGACCTGTTTCCCGTGAACAAGGAGCAGTGGAACAATGTTATCCGACCGATGAATCAACAGCAACAAGCTCCGGAAGATCATCGACCACGCGCCCTTGACACCGCCGCGCGCTCAGCTGACGCGACACTTTCCCGACAATGCTTCACTTGCAATTCCCCAACTAATAATTGAAAATTTTGGCACAAATTTCAATCCGGATCCCGACCGCTGACGGGTGCTGGTGGTGATGATGATGATGATGACGTCGTCAGCAAGGAGCAAGCAGTGTTCTAGACCCGGCAATTTCCTCCTCAGCGCCTGATCCCTTCCCTTCCTCTCGTCGTGTCTCCATTACCCGCCTCGCTGTCCGCCTTTTCCGTCCCTGATACAATCTGTGGTGTCGAAGCTTCCATTACACACACAAAGGCTGAAACCTGCAGCGTCACCATTCCCCTTCTTATTATTCACGCTATTAAACAGTTAAGAAGTACGCGTCCTCATTGTGCTAAATCAACGTATCTCGGGATCGAATCATAAAATAACGGTACGACGACAATCATCCGCCACAGCTCACTTCGGCCTCCTCTCATTAATTATGTTCAACCCGTTATCCTTCCTGTACAGTTCCGTACTTCTCTCTTTGATTGTTCCAACGCCGACGGAGATGTTGAAAATAAATTCTCTACCTGACCGTCGTTTCCATAAGCCACTTGTTACTTAAAGGCGACGTTGTAAATCCTGTGTAAACCACGTGACACCTAAAAGATTAAGTACTCTCGTCTCTGACAAATAAAATAATACTGTCGGTTGCAACATTTAGTTGAAAATCGAAGGGTGAATGTGGCTTCACGTTACACGGGCAGAAAAAAAATAAGAAAGCATCAATAGGAAATTAAACCAGGAAAGTTAATTTACACGCAAATTTTAATTGAACAACAAAAAACTCAGTTAAGAACCCCAAGCTTTATACTCTATATGAGAAGAAAGAAAAGGAAAATAATGGAAGGTGAGTGGATTACGAGTTTTCCTTCATGTTTGGAAATAGAAAAAGAAGAGACGCACATAGTGCCATTGTTGATTATCGTTCTTAGAACCAGAGGATAGGGAGACCTGACAGCGCGCTCTACATTAGTGACGATTTAAATGCCCAGCTACTTTTAAATAAAGGCGCTATCAGTTTTGGCTAGATTGTGGACTGCTTGTCCTCATTTCCTCCTCCTTCTTCGCCACTTCAGCAACAAGGGGAACGACTGCCCCATCTTTCACTCGACGGACTCAAGGACTCATAACCGCAAAGGTGTCGCTTAATGGAATTGTTGTGTTGTGTACAAAAACCCTTCAGGATTACCACGGAATCTTCTTGTTCATGACCTTCCAAGTCACTGCTTCGAGACCACAGAGTTATTTTCATCATTGTACATCTAAATTACAGTTAGTCATTTAATAATCACAAAATATGTCAGTATTATTTTTGAAATTGAATAAAACTGTGGGAAAAAAAATTTTTTTACTAAGAGGTTCATAGGGTTCCTTTGAATTGGGCACTTTTCAGAAAAAATTTTCACCTGAAGTACTTGTACAATTCGAAAAATAATACTTATATATCAAGGTATTAACATGTAGATTAAGCACAAAAAATGAAGACAATATCTTAATATTTGTGACGCATAGAAGATTTTTGGACCACAAATCTTGTAGCTGAGATCAACACTTTTTTTCCTGAAAAAAGCAATTAATATAGACTCAAAAATATTAATTAAAATTGTCCTGTGTTACACCTTGTTTCTTATGTTTGGAAACTTCTTTTTTCAGTTTATTGTATATATAAACATATTAGTATGAAAAATTTAGAAAATCATTCTTTTTTAGATTTTTTGGCCGATATTTCAGTCCCCGTGTCCCTTAAATCCATTGGCGTGAACAGTTTGCTTTATTTCTTGTGACATTGGGGGAGTGACTTTCCTTTATTAGTTTCCGTTTGATAAGCATTTAAGTGTGAAAATACATTGTTATTGAGTTGAGAGCACAGCGGTATTGAAATCAGAGTTGATTGGGTGAATGTTAATACAGTGACGTCACACGTAGATTTATGTTCTCCTTTTAAAACATACAATGAGGTGGTTACTTGATTTTTCCTCCACAAGTTGTATAGCTTCGTCGTGAGTGTTCGTGGGGGGTTATATTTATAGAGTAGCCAAAGAGGTTGTTCCACCGTGAGTTATGTGGAGCGTTTAAGCTGAGAAGCGGGGCAGATTCCCCGTGCGTTATCCGAGATGAGGATCAGTTTCCAAGTCGTCGATGGTCGGGGTCTGCGAGGGACTCGTAACTCTCACTGGTAACGACTTTTTAATGTCCCCGCGTGGGCGTCGTCGGCGATTGCGAATATCTGCCAAGGTCAGGGCTCGCGTGGGAAACCGCGACGCCGGCAACAATGGCGGCGATCCCACTCGCTATTCGTTCTGCACATTCATCAAGCTGCTACTCAAGTGTGTGTGACTATTAAGAACCCAAAAACAACGCGTCGTCGTCCTTGACTGACCTCGGATCCTGTCAAGAGATCCTCCTCCTGGACCGTAAATGTCGCCCCCGTGGCAGATGCGACGTTACGTCACCACGGGAAAGCTGCCTCTCATAATGACTGACCAGCGATTGTACAACCATCTTGGTGGAAAGTGTTGCGAAACTGCTGACAGTTGCCGTTAGCCTGATGGGCGTGCGTTGCGAGCCAGCCCCTAAAGTCCATCTAAGTAAGAGTCGATGACCTCACGTCAATCCATCATCGGCAGTCGATCCTACCATAAATCATTCACACCTAAGTGACACAAAGGCGATCGATACCCGCTGGAAAATTTTACACTCAACGGTCAGGTTGCCCCGGGGGTGGATGACCAAACCTTCACAAGGCAGGTTCCGTCACCGTGAGTCATTGCTCTCGATAATCTGGATCTCGTGAGATAACTGGCGACTTATCAATTTCGCGATTAAATGTGTCGCAACCGTAGTAGGCCGGAACTTGGTCCACAAGAATTTATTTATTTTCTGAAATTAAAAAGAAACGCAGCACAGCCTTCAGAGTCCTTTATTCAATCCATCAACCTTTTACAGTAGCTTTGGAAGACATGCAATATTACCTGTAATAAAATAATTATTACTTATTATATTACTAGCTGAGTGCCCTGCCATTTCCCCCGGTACTTATTTATATTATCCCGTTGTAGTATTTAATTCGACAGTAATTTACTCTAACGTGTTTTAAGCGGCGTAGAGCGTCTTGTCAGGTCTCCCGATCCCCTGTTTCTTATCAACAGAGAGAGAGATGCAATGGAACTATGTGAGCCTCTTTTTATATATGCCATTTGTAGATACTCATCGTGATTCCAATACCCGGAAAGTTTTTTTCTTTTTCTATTACTACTCGTAAATTACGGACATATTTCAATGTGACGTCACCACTCACTCACTGCTAAAATCTGCAGTCGTTTACACGATACGCACTCAACCCGTAAGGTAAATGTCTCTACCCTCAAAATTGTGTTTCAAACAACTTCGCAGTTTCAAAAGCACACTTATGCAGTTGACAAAATGTTATATTAAATTATAACGATTGAAAAACTACAACATAGCTTTCTGACTTTAAAATTTATAATAAATAAAAAGACGGCCAAAAATTCAGCATTAAATATATATCACTATTTATTCACCAATGTGACGTTTCATCTCCATTTCGAGACTTCCTCTGGTTTACTACAAACATAATATTACAGTAAATCAAATATGAGTTCTATGTTACAATTTTTTAATTTATATGTATATTTAATATGGTTAAAAATCACTCAAAAACTTTAGCTTAGGTTATATAAGTTTGTCAGAGGTTGCCGTGGTTACTGAAAAAGGTGGGAAAAATTTAAGGATTAAAAAGAAATTCTCTGATATTTATTATCGTCTTCCTTGCTTGTGTTCCTATTTTGGTTTGTAATATTAAGTTTTATTTCATAAAATAGGTTAAGAATCTGTCAAATGAACTCTGCTAGATTTAATTGAAGCAAAAATTTATACTTGATGGTTATTTCGACGATGATGTTATGTTTCAGTTCGTAACATTGGTTTAATATATTTATAAAAGTAGAAGTAACACTATCTAACTACTTTGAACTAGAATGTATTCTCTGTACCCTGTTTTTTTTGACAAGGCTGAGGCCGGGCGTACCCGATGTGACCCGAGCGTTCACGAAGAGCGTTACTCGGGA
The DNA here is from genome assembly GCA_034510155.1 of Eucriotettix oculatus. Classification (NCBI taxonomy): domain Eukaryota; kingdom Metazoa; phylum Arthropoda; class Insecta; order Orthoptera; family Tetrigidae; genus Eucriotettix; species Eucriotettix oculatus. Next base: position 15,826,727 of record CM067379.1, read on the forward strand.
ATAATGTCAGTATCTCAGTCTGAGTCTATTATTATCTGTGATAAACGTTAAGCCACGACTGAAGGTGGCGCAGCAACGGACCATCTCATCCTCTCACGCCTCACCGACATCGGGGGCGAGCAAGTTAGGTGAAAGTGCTGCTGCTGCTGCTGCTACTACTGCCGGCTCCTTAAAATCGATTATCCTATAAAGGCAGCGAGAGGAACATTACCAAGGTTTAGAAACTCCGTTCCCACAACAGCTCTTGCTACTGGCTACTTTAAGAAATGGGACGACTTCTTCAAGTGCTGCTGCTGCTGCTGATGTGTGCAATAGACCAGACGCGGCGTTAAAAGGAAACCTCTGCCAAAACGGGACTGAAATATTCAATAGAAAGTTCAAGCGCCGGGGACGGCCTTGGGGGAGGGGGGATTTTGCGTAAGACTCCAGTGGAATATCCTCATCAAGTACTAATAGGGAACACAATAAAAACTATTACCCTATATTATCTCGTAATTCTACTTTTCCTTAAATGATAACTTCATTGGGTAACTCAAAAACGGAGAAGTATCTTGGAGGTGAGGGTTTGAGAAAAGTTTTGTAAAACTTATATATACAACACAGTTTTCTAATTTTAAAATTTACTATAAATAAGTAGACGACCAAAAAGTCAGCATTAAATATTCACAAAAGCGACGTTTCATCTCCATTTTGAGACTTCCTCAGGCTTAAAATTTAGCAATACTCCTTGAATCCCTCATGTGAAGAATTTGGTGTTGCGCAAGGACCATCTCCAGCCCCTGGCGGTTACGGCTGAAATTCAATAATCTTTTACGGCTGAGGGATTCAAGCAGTATTTCTAACTTTTAAGCCTGAGGAAGTCTCAAAATGGAGATGAAACGTCGCTTTTGTGAATAAATAGTGATATATTTAATGCTCACTTTTTGGCCGTCTTCTGATTTATTGTAAAACTTATATTTGATTAGTAAAATAATTAATTAATCCAATTTTAAATGATTTCAGTCTATTTTATTTTATATCTGCTGATTTTTAATTCATATTTAATTTGTACCAATAAATAAAATTGAAGTGTCTGTCTGAAGTCTGAAATAGGCTCCAACACGGCTCAAATGAAAATTTTGGGGATTAAAACAACACGAATTTTTTCGTGTATATTCCATTTAGATATCTTGCAGCGTTCAGAAGATATGAATATTTGAAGAAGAAAAATCTTATTTCCGCCATCTAGCGGGTATCATCAGCAAAATACCGCCTCGAAGCCAGCTGGAGTAGAATATTCTCAGGGACTAACTGCAGCTTAGTTTGATATTACTTGTTTTGGAGCTGCTGTCGTATGAACGGTCGGTTTTATTTCTTGCCTGTTCCGTTCTCTACTGCTGATTTAATTTATTAACAGAATAGGTTAGATTTTATTTCAATTGAATTATGTCTGTTACTTTTGGTTTATTGTAGCGTTGATTTTTGAAATGGTAAATTCTCAGGTAATAAACCTATGTGTATTTTAGTCATGTCTAAGAGAGAATAAAGAAAAAAATGGAGTCCTTTATCTGAAAATACGAATTTGTAGTGTTGAGTAAATGGTAATTATTTGGCTGCAGCTATGCGACTGTTGAAATTTATTGTATTGATTGTTCGTAATCGACCGTTGCTCGAATCCTAGAGGAGCCAGCACAAGTGGAAGAAGGCGTAGCGAAAGGCTCGGCCTTGCAAACAACAATCAGAGACAGAGCTGGAGCTGGAGCTGGAGAGCGACCACTCCCCGTCACCTCTGCTGTCTTTGTCACTTGGTGCTCCTTAATACCGTCCTTTATCCTTCTCTAATAGGAGCGGCTGAGGCTGAGGGGGTCACACATGGTCTGCGCGCCTACAAACCAACCGTACAAGGTCCTCATTAGAGACGATACCATCGCGCTCTCATAAACAATATATCTGCTGTCTTCCACAGAACAAGGTCAACTTATTTCGGGCATCTCTTTTTTTCCCTTTCCGCCGTCAAGGTCTGAGACTAACAATAAATAGTCAGACTCGAAAAATATGGCGACGAAATTCGGACCCGGAGTGTGTGACAATTATCGCTCTGGCACATTTGCGCGGAAACATCTGTTATTACTTATTTGTAACTCATCTGTAATGACGTCTCTTCCCTATCTATGTTGGGATCTCCCATCATCTTTGTTCATTCTGTATCCCCTTCCAATCCCACTTTTTTCACCACTTCTTCTAATCTACGGCTCTTCTTGCGATTAACGCTTCTTCATCCGCGTGAGCCACCGCTTGAACTGAATGGTTAGATTTTGCCGAATTACCTAAATTGTATTGAAGTGACCACATCACCCAGCCACAACCCTTACCGGTTGCATAACTAAGCATAATCGGAAAGTCGGAGGAGGACTCAGTAACATCTACGTGGCTTAAAAATATCATTTTGCCACTAATTGTCTCTTACCCTCTCTGCCAATTGGTGTTGAAGCTCAGGATACTGGCAGGATCAGGTTCCTGAACTCGGGTAAGATGCAGGCAGTTACAGAATGCGACGCCGTGACTTCAGTAGGACAGTTTAGGTCCACATATAATAATATTTCACATCTAAATCAATAAAAACAGACTTGAATAAGTAATACTATCTGGTTGCCCGGCGATGTCCAGGTATTCATTTACATTACCTGGCTACAGTCTTTCATTCCACGACAAGTAATCTCTTAGTGAATGGTTTAGGGAAGCCTTAGAGCACATAAAAATATTCGAAGAGTGTTTGAGCAGTTCCGGGTACAGAACTCAGAGAGCTGGCTGCCTTAATCATGCCTCTACTTCATTCAACCAGATCCTTCAATATATATCCACCTGATTACTAATAATCCTATTCAGCGATATCTTATCCATTAATCTGGGCAGTCGCTCCTCCGTTTAAAATAGGTTTATAATCTATGGAATTGAAACTGCTAGGTTAAATGGAAGCAAAAACTTGATATTTATTTCGGTGGCCCCAGGATCACCCTCATGTAGCCTTTTAAACCCCCTTCCCAAAAGAAGAGCTTCATATAGCAACCATTCGTCTTCTTCAGTATGTCTTCAGTAACACTAATCTTCAAACCATCTTAACGAAACAACAAATATTAAATTTTTTGGGGGGGTTTAACAGGCTACATGAGGCCTTTTTTTTGTTAACAGGCTACTTGAGAGTGATCCTGAAACAGGCAACTCCCCTTTAATAGCATAGGAAGGGAATTGAAAAGGGGGGATGCGGAAAGTAGAGCAAGGTAGCCAAGGGTTAACTAGGGCCCCCGGGCTATGGTTTAAGGATCCTACCCGGTGTTTCACCTAAAGAGATGCAGGGACAACCCTAGAAAACCTGCATCAGGTGATTTTTTTTATAATTTATGGAAATGTATAACTTACCGTCTGCAAGAGTAGTTTTAAATTACTACTTTAATCACCTTCAACTAAATAATAAACATTAAGGTAGATTTATTTCGTTACAAGGGGCTGAGCCCGGCGGCAACATATATTTAATATTCCGATAAAGGAATATAAGTTTTAAAAAATTAATACTACTATTAATATTGAATATATAAATACTAATATTATAATATACTAATAATAAAATTAAGTAATATAATGTAATTGTTATGATGGAAAACTGGTTAAAACTGTACTCTCCGCAACGTGGTTCCTTTGACGAAGCTAAAGCCGAGCGTTTCCCTTGGATGTCGCGTGTAGTGATTATTATAGGACCTCTGATTACACCTAATTATACATAATTAATCCGCTGATAAAGATTATTGACATTAAACTAGATTAAATGTATTCTTTATCCGAGCACACTTTTGTTTGCAGTGATTGTGATGTCTCTTCAGCGTCGTGTAAGTTTGTATTAATTTTTTTTTCGGTTATGGAGGTAATCCAGGGGCAGTGTTACATTCAGTTTGCTGTAGAATTAGAGAAGTAAATGTTGAATAGAGTAGACTTTTCCCTAAGATTGAGGACTCGTGACGTCATAGCTGGAGGCTTATCATATGGCGATCAGCTGTAAGATATGGGGAGGAAACACAATGCTTGGTGCTCTGAGAGTAATATAAATAGTGGAGGTGTCGGAGATTGGCCGAGAGTTTGTGATCGGCTAATAACACACACCCAGGTGAGATCGCTATCGGCGCTTCCTTGCATGGGAAGGAAGGCCGCCCAGTGGGCAGGTGCCACACTAGCCGTGTGCTGGTCCACTAGCCATTGCCTCAATCACACCATTAAGGCTGTTCTTCCACGCCCCTCAGATGGATGGTTACTGGACTGTAAAGACATTCGTCATGAATGACAGATTCAATTATTTTTTGTTGGTTAAACAAAAAGACGTGGACCAGATGCTGCCGACGTCGCCCGAGACCCACTTGTCTGTCGGCGTGAGGCTAACTGACCTCGGAGGCGACGACTGAGGCTTGTTGCCCCACTTAGGCCCTCGTCTGTTAGTATTACAAACTCTGCTTACAGTGAGAAACACAGCTCTGACCTACATCCACTGTCATCGGAGGCCCTCAAATAACCCGCGTCTATCTTCGCCTCGCACAACCGTACTTACGTACCAGTGAAACCAAGTCATGGACGTCGCTTTCTTTAGAATGACTGCTTAAGACGACTCCACAGGTGAAATTCAAATCTGTGGAGAAGGGGCGTCATCTCCCTCCATCACTATCTTTAAAAGAACTTACGAGTCTCCCGAACTGTAAAAAATATCAAAGATTCTTCTTTAATTTACAATATATATATATATATATATTAAAGAGGAATCTTTGATATTTTGGTTTGTGAAATTCATAATTAAAATTATTTAAATTCAACGAGTATCTGTAGCTCTGAAATCCTTCCTAATAAATCATTTACCTATCTATTCGTTTGAAGTATCGATTTCGCCGTTAAAATAACGACCTCGCGTGCCTACCGAACATCATCATTAATATTTAGTGACTGTTGTGACTTTTAAGCTCATGTTATTTAATTTTTGGTTCAACAATACGAATCTAGGTCCAGGTCCGGTCATCATTTTCACACATTCTCGTCTTTTAAATTTAGTTTCATGCCCACTTTTGGGTGAGCTTCTATAGAAGTAATTCTTCTCTTACTTTCTGTGCTGTCTCTTCTCTCTCTCTCTCTCTCTCTCTCTCTCTCTCTCTCTCTGTCTCTTCCCTCTCCTCACTATCTGTTTTTTTAATCCACAGTACAATTCGTTATAAGTGATAACGTTGAAATTTTCTGTTCCCTTTTTTGGTATTGAGTAATGTAAGTCTGACTCAACTATTCTCACCTCACTAAAAATTCAACATCCAATTATTAAATGAATGAAGAAAATTGAAATTATTTCACTTAAATTCAAACTGTTTCTTCCTAGGGGTTCGTATATATTTTTTTAAAATTTTAAAAATCTTACTTCATATAATTTTCCATTGCATAAATTTTATTAATTTTGACTTTTAAATTACTTTATATATTGATTTTTCGTTATTTATTAATTACAATCCTGATGAGGTTATAAGAAATTATAAATTATAAATTGTTATGTTGGCCAACAACCTTTCGATTTGTCAAATTGTCAAGAATAAAATAGTTAGACATAATCATGCCGTTTCGTACACTTTTATAAAGTTTTCATAGTAACCGGTTACAACTGTCATGGGCCGCGGTGCTTGACATCAATAGTTTTTTTTCATTTCTGTTTTTATAGTCGCTCTAGCATGAAAGGTCATTAGCTGGTATCTAATTATGTAAGTAATAGTCCAAAGGGAACGTTGAAACATACACAAGAGAAACACCCAGGCAGACCCTCGCCAGGTGTCGTCACAATTTTTTTTTGATGATGTAATAATTATTGACACTAATTCCGTGCTGATATTAATTTGTTTTCTCTTCTCGTTTTTTCCAGGTGAGTGACTTATCCGTAGACTGAGTAAGGCTGAGTATCAGGAGACGCGTAAGTACTGCTTCACTGCCCCCAAATTAAAAATATTATTCTTGTACAGTTAGTAATGGGAAGTCTGTACGCAAATAATAGCCGGCGTAACGAACGATCGGCCGCCGAACTTTGCTTACGGTGCTCCGATCATGACTCGCCCAGCGTAATGGCATCCACGACAATGGTTTTCCGTAATGAAACCCTAGTTAATAGTCCCTCTGGATGGAGGGAAGGAAGACTAACGGACTCTGATCCCGCTACGGACAGGTCGCTGGACTCTTTGGAAGTCGTGCCCGTCCAGCTTCGATCCGAGATGGAGATCGCAATCAATAGAATTTTCTGCACAGTTCCGCGCGCGATTAATAAGCGCGTCCGGTACGAGTCTGACTACAAATGTAGTCACGTTTTTGGAGATGAGAGGGGGGAGAGAAAGAGAGAGGGAGGAGAGGGGGAGAGAGATAGTCAGTTCCGTACAAGACAAGTTCCGAAGACGTCGTTACGTTTTCTCCCAATTCTGAACACTAAGGACTACTCGTGTACCTGCAACAGGTAGGTCGTCCATTCCGTACTAATCCCACGCCCTTCTCATGACGGGAGACTGAATTGTTGTGGGGGGACGCGACAAACCCGCCTCCATACCTGGATGAAATTTTAGGCAAGTTGGCCGACTGGTCCAATGGGATCAAAAAAACAACTCCTACCGCATGCCGAACGTCTTTGACCCCCATGCACACATCCCTCAAACTGCTCGAGATCGTCTCAACCCCATGGGGTTTGGGAGGGAAGCCCAGAATGATGAAGTCAGCCCTGACGGACGTCCCAGAACTCCTCTGGATTCTCTTATTCCTCCTCCCCCGCTTTGAATGACGACGCAATGCTTGGGCCTGTTCCAACAGACTGCGAGTTACAAGGTCTGACCTTAGGCGTTCCTAAACCATTCATCCGGTTTCCGTGAAATGTTTTTATGCTTACCGCTGTTCATCCCAAGAATAAAAGGATTCTGCAGATCTAATGAAGATTTACGATCCTTCATTCCTCCACCCTCCCACAGCCCCCTTCCCTTGTAGACCAAAGTGGCTACACGTCAGTCATCTCCTCTGAGACTTCATGTTTGTCTGTTATGATTTCGTATACCATTCATCAGATTGCCATGATATTTTGGTGTACTGTATTCCTCTGTCCAGAAAAGGTTTCTGTCGACCTTTCGAATTTTTATATCACCCTCCCCATCCTTTTAAGCCAGAATAAATGTACTACCCGAAAAGCAAAAAATAATGTTTCAGTTCAACTAAAATTTTAATTAAGTAATGATACCTTATAATTAGTATAGCATTGCGTCTCGGTCACTCGAGACGGATTTTTCTGTAAATGAGTCACTAGTCTAGGGCCGTACACACACGCAATTTTAATTTTCGTCGATATGTACCTACACAAGAGTTTTGAGTTCTTTCCTTCCCTCTTTTCAACCTTAAATAACATAAACCATGATACATTACACCCTCACGTAACGTGCCAAGCGAGGCCCCGCGAGTTTGCGTAAGGCGGCGGCGGCGACGACGTTCGCGAAAAATATTATACAGGGCAGCGCACGCTCAATTTTATTTACTGTAGTTGTATATATGAATCTGCACACAATATATCACGCTAATTAGACCGAAGTGCTTATTTATGGTATCTCTCGACTGAAACGAGTTATGAAATTCTCATCAAGTGGGGGTCGTGGATTGAAAAATCTTCAAAAGTTTGACTTTCTTGCTGACGGCTGACAAAAGAGATTACTGTCGAATCAAATAGACTTGCGGGCTAATATAAGTGAGCTCCCGGACATCGCCGGGCACCCAGATAGTTAGAAATAAAATAGAGTAAATGGCAAAAAGTCATAAATAGAATAATTGTAACTCAGAACAAGACTTTTCGTCCAACTTTCAAAGCCTCTTCAGTACTTTAATTAAAACTTTATAAAAGGAATGATGTTATGTTACTCCAGGGTCGTTGATGTTGAATTGTCCTCTGCAGATTGTCCTTCCCGACAAACGAGTGACTGTGTTCAATGAAGTTGATATATTTATCGTGACAGCTACTAGATCAGCAAGACCCTCCCGTCCGCTGAATGCAACTTCTCACTTTGATTTCCCAGCGCCACGTGTCGGCGCTAATTAAAACTATTTTCGTAAGGCATTAAATTTCCGGGGGCTGCCGAGAGGAGAGGAATGTAATTGGTTATCTGTGTGTGTGGGAATCCCCGCGTGGGAACTGGCCGTGCTCCAATTACGCCCCGCAGCAGCAAAACACAGATAGATGTTAGTTCCGGTCGCTTTTTTCGTCTCTCCTCCGCGAGCGAGTCCGCGATAATTGAGCAGTAAAGCATGTAGTAGTAGTCGTAGCTGCTGCTGTGCCGTGGACCAAACAGCTGTTGTGAAGAAGAGACGCAAGAAGCGATGCACACACTTGGTCCGCCCACGCAGCCTCCGTTACGAATGCGCGAGGTCGTCGTCGGTGCCCGGAAATTTATCACGACACGTGTTCCGATACTTGCATGGCTCCGTCTTCCCGATTGATGGTGCGTCCAATTACTGTCCATTGACGACTGCTTGACGGTCACTCGGGCCCTACATGGAGACATCTGATCCTTTTCCGTTTCTAGTCAGGAACACTGGTCACAGCATACACGCACCAAAGTGACGTTGAGTCTCATCAGCTTCGTCCTCCTTTCCCCCCGTCACACCCCGCCGTTCCTTCCGCGAAGCAGATTCATTCCTGTCAACCGATGGGGAAACATTGGAAATTTTCCCTTAAAGCACTATCTTTACCACATAACCTCGTCAAAGGGATATTTTCGTCCAAGTTGTAAATTTATCAGCAATCATAATTTTTACTACACCCTCTAACCCAATTTATTGGCAAGTGATCGATGTCCCGTGAGGTTTTCCATCCAGTGATACGTCCTCATTATTAAGACTGTCGGAGAATCGATACGCTTGGACCACGTGTCACTCCATATTCGTAATGTGTAATGCAACATGACAGCCCGCAGTCGACCCGGTAGGCCTAGGCCTTCAATGGGCTGTAGAGCCAAAAACGATACATCCTCATTATCTCAAACGAGATCAATTGGTCATACATATAAAGCAAAAAAAATCTGTCCATTTCAAAACATATTTTTTTAAATAATGATTTCCCTATCAAAACATGGAAAATGATGCTTGTTACATTTTTCGGCTTCAGTCACTGGTAGGAAACCGTTGAGAATTATATATTTTTCTGTTTGACAACTAATTTTCAAAAACCATTTTAACATGTGCATATAATTTGAAATCAATTTCTTTGTTCGAATTAAGGACCGCGTTTCATATTGATTGTGTAACCTTTACATCACAACGTTATTTATTTAACATTTATTTTAAAGTTTATCCTAATTAGATAAATATTTTTACCAGAAGAAGTGTTAATTATTAGGACGAAACGTCACTTGTGTCATAAATTTGGATATGAAGGAGTTATAATTTGTCATTAACCTTTTTATATAAACTGCCTTCATGTTGTGATTCCATCAAAAAAATTAAAATAAAATAATTTATTGTGTTCTACTTAATACTAGTCATTGAGCAAGGTGTAAGGATCGCCGTGAATTATAAATTATTTACTATTCCGGTTTTATTTCTTTTCTGTAATTTAATCACTCGTGTGGGGAAAGAAATTCGTATTTTAAGCACAAGCGCACTTCACATTTTACACCTCAATATTCCCTCACGCTCACCGAACTTTCCTTCAGAAATTATGTATGTTATAATTTTTTCCTCCCCGAAGAAGAAGACGACGTCGATGTTTATCCGTATTTTTATTTGGCATCGAGGCTTTCCCACAAGACTCGCTGGCCTATTAAAAGACGATCTGTATATACGAGAGGAGATAGATATTTATTTAGTCACAGACTCCGAGAGGGCTCATTTTTTTTAAAAAAAAAAGAGCGCACGCGAGCTCCTGTCAAGATACATTCTACCTTGATCTGTTCTAAAAGCAGAGCGATATTTTACTTTTTTAAAGGGATGACTTGTTTTTCCTTTACAACGAACGGAAGAATCCACCCAGGAGGAGGAGGAGGAGGAGGATGGGAGGAAAAGGAGACCTCTGTACTTTTGAAAGAAGGGACTGGAAGATGATAACGATGAAGCTGTGACGATTTAAAAGGAACGTCGACACGAAATTGGGGGGGGGGGGGCTAATGGCGGAATTGCCAACCGAGGCGTAAATAAGGCTACGGGGAGCGTCGCGACATAAGTAGCCTCTTTATCGCGCAACAAATGCTTCCGCGCATAAAATTAGTTACGACATTTGACGATTAAAAGTCTACTGTGTAGAATTTTTTTTCCAAAAAAATTAAAATACAAAATCCATACGTAACATACGTGAAATTTCAGCTGACATATTTATAACTCTTGAGGAATAATTAACTGATTTGCAAAAAAACACGAAATAGTCAGCTACGTGATGGATCATCCACATATGTCACTGATAAAGTTACAAAGAACAGTGTGTGGTTTTTTTTCAATTGTGGGTTAAAAAGTTGAAGTTTTAGTCGTCATTATTTTAATGACTAAAAACCAGTTGATTCACTTCAAGAATTTTGATTTTTTCCCAAACCCGCAGAGTTCTGAATTCAATTAAAATCAATTTTTATTATTGCGTAAATGACGTTTCGTCTAAAATTAAGACCGTCCCCCCCTCTTGAGGTAACAAGAATAGTATGATTAGGGGAGCTTTAAAAATAAATGCTAAGTCAAAAACGGAGTAATGTAAAGATGTGGTACGTGCGGTCATGAAATCAGTTCTTAATTTGTTCAATCTTAACAAAGAAGTTGATTTAAAAATTCTACCCGCTTTTTAAAATGGCCCGAGAGAAATTTTGAAACATAATATAATCCTCAATTGTTCCTTACGTCTGTTTTCTTGGTACAACGCTCGGAAGAGAACTGGGAAACGCTCGGCTTCAGCTTCGTCAGAGAAACCACTTTCCAGAGAGTATACTTCAAATCCAGTTCTTTTACATTTCCTGAATTCCTTTTTTATCATCTATTAATATCAGTCCCGTGGTCCCTAGATTCGGTAGATGGGTGGTTATATTCCTTTGGAAAGTATTCGCGGTTGCTGTTATTAATGTAATTGACTGTCGCTTTCAGTCACGGGGGGAAGTGAACTCGAATCCGAAGAGGATTTACCAGACTCCTACAATTTAAAGTTTCCCATTCACGTCGTAACGTCGTATTGCTGCTGCTGCTCGTTTCCTTCCTCTCCTCTCAGGTATTCTGCAAAGTCACTGCAACACCACTTAAACGAGGTAACAAAATGGCGTGGGGGAAGAGTGCTGGATATTGAAAATTTCGTGATTCCTTCAACAAAAGGACGCGGCCGTTTACAGGAAATCGTTTTCCCTTTCTACACTTACGACAACGCCATCATCATCCACGTTGAGGAATAATTTTGTCGCAAGGTACTTGAGCTTCCCCCCCCCCCCGCAAATAAAACTAATTATTTTCTCTGTTCATTCTACCTATTTGTAAATTTTCTTACAAAATATATAATACAGGATTTTTCTCCCTCCTTAGTGCGTCATAAAGAATAAAAATGTATCCTCTTTGGGGGTTACTTTAAAACATAGGTGTGTACAAATAACTGCCAGTCATTAGGTAATATTGGAATAAATATAATACCCTAAGAAGGATGGACTTATTATGACTCTGTAAAAAGATAAAGAATTATTTTTATTAATTTACATTTATTTTTTTTAAAAATTGTTCATGGTTTTATAAAATATTATTTTTTATTTTCACTAAAAATGTCACCGATTTAAAACCGAGTCATTTTCTTTTCCCGCCTGATTATTAATTATAGTAAAAGGTTCTGATAATTGTCGTTAAGCGTACGTAGCAGACGTTGAAGTATAATATGATTTAACAACGATATGAGAAGTATTATCCGTGGTTGTAGTTGTACATTCCTCCCTCGTAAATTCCGCACCCAGCCATTCTCAGCGTTTCTTTAGAATCGCGTTTGTTATTAAACCCCGGCTAAATGATTCATGGCGACTATTAAACATCCACCGAACAAGAAGAGGAAGGTATATCTTCATGTGTTCATTTATTTTGACGACTAATGCTAATGAAGCGCTGACACTAATTGGTTAGGACATCGATCCTCGGTAAAGAAATTCTAATAACTGTAGATGATAATCGACAAGAGTTCCGACAATGATGATTTATTGACAGAAGAAGAAGAAAGGTCCGCATTGACAACACATGTGAGCTTCAAGTTATTGAAATACATTTGTATTTACGAATTCCTGACCCGCTTTTAATATTCTTGCCTTTCAAATTTCCCTGATGTAATCGGCTTATTATCTTAATATATATTTTTAAAATTTATTTATTGAAATGGAAATCAGAAGAAGAGGTTCTATAAGTTATTTTTGATGTCTTCCAAGTGTGCTGAAGGGATTCCTCTTAAGTGATCAGCATCTAATTTTTAATATATGAAGCAAAATAGAATTTTCCTCTCTCTAAAGTGTTTATTATACAAATTAGGGTTTATTTATCACTCTTCTTATTTGTTTCTGAACACAATAGTCGAAATAGTCCAATACAGGTTTATCCTAACCAAATATTGGTTATGCTGGTTTATATTGGGAAGGGATATTTTGACGGAAGTTAATGAATTCTGCTGCTAGGGACGCGTAATAACTAGAAAAGGATAGCACAGGCAAGGAAGAGAAATTTACTGTCGGGTAATAAAAGTGTCAATATTAGGAAATCGTTGCGAAAAATGTTCGTATGGAGCGTGGCGTCATATGGGTGCGAAACGTGGACGGTAGGAGTTGCAGAAAGGTAAAGAATAGAAGTCTTTGAAATGTGGTGTCATAGGAAAATGAGATGGGTGGATAAGGTAACCTAACGAGGAAGAGGAAGAGCGAACAATATGGTGGACGTTGACCAGAGAGAAGGGATAGATTAATAGGCCACGTTTTAAGACACGAGGATCTGGTAAAATTAGCATTAGAGGGAAGTGTGTGAGGTAAGAACAGAAGAGGGAGGCCAAGGATGTGGTAGTTATGCGGAAATGAAGAGGTTTGCGCAAGATAGGTTATAATGGAGGGTTCCACCAGACCAGTCTCAGGAATGAATCCGCAACAACAACAACAAAATGATCAGCAGCTCCTCGTAAGTATCGCTTTTTTCCGTTTCTGTCTTTTATCGTATATGTGGGGGACCTAACAGTGTGAAGCTCCTCCATATGTGGACCGCACCTCCCTCTCTCCTTCCCTCCCTCGCATCCACCCTTTCGGCAAGATTAGGGAAATCTCTGTGAAGCAACGCCTGCTGCTTCTTCTTTCTGAGTGCCTCTCCATTAGAGAAGCGCCGCCATAAAGATAGTTTCCACAACATCCAGCAGCTACAGCCCCGTGGCCTCTGACAATGCGTAAATCCCTCCAGGAAAACCATTATCTCACCTCTAACTGACGCTAATTGTACGCCTACAAATCATTCTGATTTATACTTATTCTAACATTTTTTTCCCTTATCTCTATTATGCAGCGAACGACGTAAAGCCCCAGCCTTAAAAATATATAATCTATATAACAACACTTTTTTCTTGTTTGAATAGAAACGATATTTTATCTGTGAGTATTAGTTTGCTGAACAAGGTGAAGGTCAGACAGGAAGCAAATAAAGCCACATAAACTGTGTAATATAGATAAATGGAAAGTTGACGTGTCGTGACTGTCAGTTTTGTTTTGAAGGAGATAAACATAAGAAAAATCGACTTCATATATATATATTTATCTATACTTTCACGTGTCTCGACACAGTCTTTCCAATTTGCGGAACTCGGAGTCATGTGCGAGGAGGATAAGGGGGGAGGGAGAGAGAGAGAAGGGATGGAGATTATTCCAAACATATTTCAATTATTACGAATAAAGTAAATAAATTATGTGACTATATTTTAAATGAAACATGAAGAATGTCCAAAAGTCAGAAACGGATTCATTTAAATTGAACACGTTTCGGCCCGTCCCCCAAATTTAGAGACCCCCTCAAATCTTTAATTAAAATATTACGAAATTTAATATTTCAGTTTGGTGCCGGACGTTGTAGGTGCGACATGAAAGTTTCAGCCGAAAAGATTTTTGAATTTTCACGTGAAGAATTTGGTGCCGCACTGGCTGAGGGAGTCAAGGAGTAAATTTTTAGCCTGAAGATGTCTCAAAATGAAGATGAAACGTCGTTTTTTTAAATAAATGGGGATATATTTAATGCTGACTTTTTGGTCGATTTTTATTTATTATTTATATATTGTAACATGAAAAGTTACACTTAACAATGCAGGCCAGCTTGCGAGTTGCAATTGTTGAGGAACTGACGCAACCTGGGCCAACAATGTAGTCTGGCGAGACTTTGGGGAGTCGTCATGGGGTAGTGGAAGGAGCAGGTTGTGTCGGCGGGACGACGAGAGAATGACCACGCCCTGCAGATATAATTATTTCTCATGCTCTGATAGGAATTAAAAACTATTAAAACCTATTTTTGGTGTTTTTATTAAAAATACCTGGCGCCCAAAAGGAATTGAGAAATCCGCGAATACGGAGGAACGACGGATCTTCTACAATATATAACATAATTATGTTACAAAATGAAAAAGTACTTGCGGAATCAAGAAATTAAGTGTAACAGTCAGATACTGTAACTCTTTGTTTCCTTCGAGTTATGACTGTGATTATTTTCTCTGAATCCTCGTATCCCTCATTCGATTAATGACATGTTCTCTTGTATCACTGCCGTAGATTTCCTTTTTTTAAAATTTACTTTCTTTGTTATTCAATGGTTGAGCTTCCATCCTGGAGTAATTATTTGTTACGAAGTTGTGTGAATTACTCAATAAATTTAGTAACAGTAAACGACTGTTACAATATTTTTTTTTCAGAACAGATGTGAGCTATAATAGTTTTAGGTTGTACCTTTAAAGTGGCCGGTTATCTACTTGGCTAGTTACCTGACGCTTGCCTGTGGCTCTTATCTCCTCCTTATCTCCGTTCGCATTCTTCTTCGTTGCGCCGCTTTTATTTTGTCACGTCGCCGCAAGTGAAAAACCATTAAAAATCCTTCCAGTAAGCTGCTTCATCGCGAACGCGTGAGTCGGCGGCGACGGAGGCGGAGGAGTAGTGAGATGACTGCTGCTGGACCGTGTGCGTGTCGTGGTGGTCAAGGGGGCTGCTTTCTACTGTGGGGGGCGGAATGAACCGGAAGGTGATGAGGAAGCTCAGCGTCAGGATCTCCTGGCCCCTTAGGTGAGTGGAGTGAGTGACACTTGTTGGGATTCCACTGCACTCCCCCACCTGCAAATATAATAATTGTTTCTCATTAAAGATGACCGAAGCATGATTTTTAAATAACGGGCAGGTTAATCACAATTAATTTTCGTCAGCAGCCATGGAATAAAAATGCTTCATAAGAGTAGACAGTGGATAATAAGAAACCTCTTCGCCGCTGACGGTTTTAAGAAGCTATTTTATTTCAAAAGTGATAATTTTCTGCAGCTTATAATGTCATGTTCATCCTAATACAGGTCTTGTATCTATCTCATATTTCTATAAAAACTTTTTAAAAATTAGATTGTATCCATTAGATTGATTGGGATGAATATGGCAGTATAAGATGCCGAAAGCTACCACTTTTGAAATAAAATAGCTTCTTAAAACCGTGACCGACCAAGGAGTTTCTTATTATATCAACATTTAAACGGTCAAACAATCCAGTGCGCCTTCATATAAGAGTATTCAAACACTGTTGGTGAATGGTGAAACCTTTGATACCCGGAACTGTTCATCAGGTAAAGTATCCTATGACCAAAAGGGAAAATTTCCGTTTGAAATTAATCAGCTCTAAACAGAACAGGTGAAGAGCGAACATTATGGATAAAGTTGACGAAGATAAGGGATAGATTAATAGGCGACGTTTTAAGGCTAGAGGGTCTTGTAAAATTAGCATTAGAGGGAAATGAACAGGAGTGGGAGACAGAGGATGGAATATGCTAAGTAAGTGCGATGTGCTAGTTATGCGGAAATGAAAAGGCTTGTGTAAGATAGGTTTGCATGGAGGGTTGCATCAGACCAGTCTTTGGACTAAATTCCACAACAACATTAATAAATTAGTGTCCTTTACTTAGAGACGAGCGCCTCTAATACGGTAGCTGCCATGAAATGGAAAGAATTGCTGCGCAGATGGTTACGTCATGTAATTACGTCTTTTCCTGTTCTGCACTGACTCACTTCAGATTCCATAAAGTCATCCGTAATTATGTTTCGAGCATCGAGAGGAGAGACAAAAAAATAAGAGGTGTCGGCGGTGGAAACAACTGTGGCATAAGTTTAAACGGGGGTGGAAAATAGAAGACTCCAGTTAACGACCCTGGGAAATTAAACCTTGAAAGAGAATGGTAACGATGTTTTATTTCTCTATGTCTGTGTACTTTTTATATTTTACGAATAGAGGAAAACCGTATTTATATATATATATATATAATTATTTATACAACTAATTACGATCCTAACGTGTAACCCAGGCCGGAAACATTACTTAATTTTATTATTTAACATCTATTATTGCCCATCGTTAATTAGGTAGGTCCCCGATCTTTGGCGACTTGTGCTCAGAAGGGAACGTGTATACGTGTACACGTAAGCACTGTAATGCATACGTTCACACAGCGGCGGCGGCGACTAATCCTGTCTGTAATGGAGGCCATAGATTTTTTTGACATTAATTCATCACTTTCAGTGAAAGTATTATCCGAATATTTTTATTGAAAAATATCAAAGTTCAAGTAAAGAGTTAATTGTAAAAAAATTAATTTGCACGGGTCCTACTTGTAGACAGTTTTATGTGTAATCTTGGTGGGGGGTAGAAATTGAAAGTTCTGAGGTCAGTGAAATGACGTTAATTAAAAGATTAACCGCGCGAGAGAAAATGGCGGCTTAAAGTTTCAGACAACGGCTACTAAACGAGTGTTGATATTATTTTACGGTATATTTTTCGGCCCCCAGACGTTGCAGAAGCTACAGGAATTTTTTTCTTTTTTATATTGTACTTAATGAACTTAGGGGGTAGGTCTCCCAAAGTTGCGGACGAAACGTATTCAAATTATTTCATTACTCACTTTTGGCTATTCTTTCTAAATTATTTATAGTATTAAATCAGACTAATATAATATTTTTTATAAGACATACTTTCATTCTCATTCAAGTCCGAGATGCTATATGCAGTTATCTGTTTATATCTCAGCAGCTCAGCCTTTTTAACTTCTCAGGATCCTCTGTGCTATAATATTCTTCCCCCTCCCCCTTCCCCCAACCAAAAATAATACCTGTTTAGTCAATAAGGCCTTCCTTTTTATTTATTTTACTTCATTAACAACAAACACAATATTACTACAAAGATCATTTTTCAGCCAAAGATACTCTTTTTTTCAATTTTCATTCTTGATTGGTGTTAATTAAGATAATATTATAACGATCATTTTACAGCGAAAGATTCACTTTTTCCCAAGTTTCATTCACTAAACAACAAAGATAGCATCACAAATAGATCATTTTTAAAAATAAAAAACAAATTATTGTTTTAGTTTAAATATAAGGGTATAACTCCTTAGTCCGTAAAATATTTCCATTGTATTTATTTGTTGATCTTCCGTTGGCAGGCACACACACAGTGATGATATATATTGACGTGGTGTATAAAGTTCAAGGTCTGTGCGTATGTAGGCCGCAGGCAGGCCCTAGATGGCAGGTTTGCCTTTACTACTCCAGATTGACTGGTGTTAGTGGCCCCCCTGCCCCTCCCCCTCCCCCTCGTCCCACGTGGTCATTACTATGTCATTCACACGCACCTTGGCCGCCTTCCACGACCTTCCCAATTTTATTTATACACATATATAATTTTTTTTCCTTTCCTTTTCGCTTACACGACGGCGGGCGACGCCGCGAAAATTAACTGTCGCTTATAGGAGGAGAAGGTCGTCCATTTTAATAGCAGACTTGATGAAATCGCTTTTAGTGTTGTACTAATAAAAAAATGTACATATATACAACCACAGTTAAAGTAAACTGTAAAGTTTATTGATCGTATAAATATAATCCCATACCGGTTGGGTTGTGATACAAAGGTGATGATGCCTGATAAATAAAAGCAGTTTCGGAAACATTCGCGTCATAAAATTCCCTTCCTATGCCTATCAATTGGTTCAACCTCCCAAAAAAATTATTGAATATAAATATTACTAAGTATCACTGTCTCCTTCGGTAAGAGTTGTATAAAATTTTCGGTCACCATTTTCACACTCCATTTCTTTCTATGACGTTGTTACTGCTTCCGTTCAACTTCATTACACTGCTTTGATATTTATTAATTTCCGCCGTAAATTAATATATAAAAAATGAGTCATGGAAATTGAATATATATTTTTAATAGTTACACTTATCTTGATTTCATTAAGAAAAAATCCTTAACTAACATCATACAGCCAATTAGTCAGAGAATTTTTTTTGTGTGTTAACCAATACATTATATATACACGACTTTTCCTTCACAATTTTCGGAAATTCTTCAGGTATAGTCAAACTCAACCAACATTTCATCTTAAATAAAACTTTGAATGGATATAAATACAGATGGAGGTTCAATTAGCTCCAGCGTTGCGTCCAGAGACGGTTACGCATTTATCTGAAGAAGTCCAAAAAATTCCGGGCGAAACGTTGCACGCAAAGTGTCCAATAATAATTATAATAATACTGAAAAAACAAAATTCTCTGTCTATTTGGCGGTCTGATGATTATTTGTTTATTCTATAAATGTCAGACCAATTCTGACTTATTACCTGTTTGGTATTCATGTTGAATAATTTTTCTTGATGAAATCAGATAAATCTCACTGTTAAATACATAAATCATATTTCAATTTCCATGAGTGAAAAAAAGTATTAGTCGTAAATATATTTCAGTAAAGCCAAAATTAAAAAATATTAAACAAACTATCGTTACTTTCCTTTGGAGATATAAAATGTGAATATTATTTATTTCAATAAATTACTCAGGTACTAAAGAGTTTCAGGGGAAATTAAATGATACGTCCTACTAATTTCAGTAATATTCTTTACAGTTTTATTTTATTTAAATATAAGTATTTTGGCTGATGTATTTAATTTATTTCTAAATGAAACGGCTTACTAATTTCATTAATATTTTCTACAGTTTTATTTTATTTCAATATATTTTTGACTAATTTGGCTGGTGTATTTATTTAATTTATTTCTAAATGATGCGTCTTGCAAATTTCTAATTAAATTATTTACTTTTTTATTTTATTTAAATATAATATTAATTAATTTGGTGGCGTATTTATTAAATTTATATCTTTTTTTCATGTTTGGATTTGTTAAATTTTGTTTTAAAATTTAAAGATCCTATTTCACATTTAAATAACAGTCCAGGGTTTGTCCCTTTGTTTTCTTGGATTTAAGCCGCGCTTGTACGAAAGTTGGCAACAACGTTACCAGCAAATTGTTGACAACTTTTAGAAATATTCTAGAATATTTGTTCGGTGGACATTTTCTGTCAGTCAGTCAACAAAATGGAGGCAACAAACCGCAAACTTCAGTTTTGTTGTCAACTTTTGTTGCTCAACATTCTGGCTGATAAAAAAAACAAGAGAGAACGCGACTTGTAGTAGAAGTTCCAGAAAGTTACACTAATTTATTAATAACTTGTAATGGAAGTAGATTACGGATTTGGGTTAAAGATAGGCTTTCAGTCGGTTGAATGCATCTCGCATATTCTCCTTTTACGGGCAACTCGCCACTTGGCCACGGAATCAACATCACAAATTGTAAATGTGGCCTGATTAGAGGAGAACCAGACTGGTGTCACGTGAGCTCTCTGGGGGGGAGAAAGATAATCTACTGCAATCAAATAAATTCGCAAACAAACTGGTTGGCGAATTTACAGATTTTGAGGTCTCGTTAGCGTCTAATTAACCTCTAAAATTACACACGCGAAAACTTATCAAGCATCGAGAACGTGTGACATCTATTAAATACCCGGTGAAATGTTGCAAGCAGTTCGTAGCTAACTGATTTCTATCTGATCTGGTTCTACCGATGTTATCGAGTTACTTTCTAATGAGGAATTGGTACCCCTGACTGTGTCATTATTTACTCCATAGAATTAACCACGTAATGAAAAGTGTTCATCTCTTCGGTATATAAATTGGTCTGCACAAATTGCGATAAATTTTTGGCACACACATTCTTAAATCACCGGAGGAAAACGCTTTGAGGGTGAGAAACCCCTATCACCATTTTGCCTTCTCTTCCGGACTTGCTTTGCCCCTGCCACGGGGTTGCTTGAGTGCTTTAGTTGGTATATTAACCTGGGTAGGGAACCCAAAA
Source organism: Eucriotettix oculatus (assembly GCA_034510155.1). Classification (NCBI taxonomy): domain Eukaryota; kingdom Metazoa; phylum Arthropoda; class Insecta; order Orthoptera; family Tetrigidae; genus Eucriotettix; species Eucriotettix oculatus. The sequence continues at coordinate 15,847,155 of CM067379.1, forward strand.
AAACTCGTCCGACTTTACTGTACTTTTCAGGAACTTAGTTAAAAAAATTTATTTACATTTTCTACGTTTTATATATACACTGACCATGTGTCACTCTAAATTCGGAATGTGTCATGCAAGATGACAGTCCGCAGTCGACTCGGTAGGCCCAGGCCCTCAGTGAGCTGAAGATCCAAGGAGGAAGGAAGGACGTTCCATATAATGTTACTTATACATATGTACGGTCAATGTTCTATTCCATCGTCTATTGTCTGGAAAATTCTTCTTGCAAATTATAATTTGTCTTCCCCCTTTTTTGGGAGACCTTTTTTCTAATTATTTTAAACTCCTCGGGGGGAAGGATTTTTTTGCTTTACCTGGCCTTTTGTAGGTGAAAGGAATGTTACTTACGGAAAATATGTGAAAGGTGTCACCGCGTGTAGGGTCTCTGATATCACCGAGGATTAACCGAGAGAGACAGGATACAAAGAAACCCGCCATATTTAATTGCGCCAAATATGGCAACTATACGTTTACATTCCGCTAGAATTTACTGAAACCCAAATCACAGAAAAATCTCGTGACGATAATTTCGACCGTAATGATTACGTAACTAGCGTGGACCGATCCTAAACGCAATCATCAACGTATTCATTTACTGTTCAGGAAAGTTTTTAAATTTGTCAACCATCCGCTACAAAATTACCTCCTTTGACCCTCCAACTGGTAATTAGTCAATTTAAAATGATTACTGGCGTTGTTATTGACACGAGGAAGTACAAAAAAAATTATTTCCTTCGCATTAGTGAAATCAGATTAACAATTATGCATACTCAAAGTTATTCACGGCACATTTTAAGCTTAAACAGCAACTTGCTCCATAAAATTTGTGCGAGAATATTACAAATAAAACTTGTAAATCATTCAAAGTCAATTAAAACTTGGGGAAAATAATTTCAGTTTACGTTTCCTTTTTAACGGGTTTACTGAAATATTCAGCGTTCCTCTAAATAAACAGATTACTCGATTTCAGTTCCCTCCCCCTCGATTAACTTTCCGGCGCCCAATCACGTTTCGATCGATCTCTCATTTGATCTAGATTACAAAAAAAAATTGAGACTTAATTTTTAATTCGGTCCTGATGGAACGTTCGGCATGTCTGCATAATATTGTTGATTTTTTTAATCATCATCAACTGATTTGATGGGTTAACGTCAGTGTGACGTGATTAGTGTCAGTGGTAACTGATTAGGGATTGGGTCGTCATAAACTCTTCATATTACAAATGTGATACTCCTCCGTGTGGTGTGAGTTGGATCTCACCAGTAGGATCGCTAGGGATTCAATTTTGCAAATAATAAGGAATATATATCTATATATATACTCTCTTTCACTCTCCCCCGAAATTCAATAACTGTCTCGGAATATTTATTTGACTAGGGCTGTATAGTGAATTGTTCCGCGTATAATGGCTGTGGAGCGAGGAGGGGGGGATGTGTCAAAATTTACGATACCGTGAGCAAAATAGAAGGGGGTTCCACGTGGTGGGAGGAGGAGAGTCAGATCTGGAATTCCCGAAGCTAGGTAGAGAGAGGGTTATTGTGCAGAAGTCAACGTGACGTGATCTCTTCTTGGGGAACTTCCTGTTTAACGGTGACGGGGGATTTGAACAAGAGGGAGAGGAAAGAAGAGGCTGTCGCCAAACTTCTGTCTGAGGCGTGCTAAAGAGCGGAACTGTGAAAACAGAAAACACCTTGGTCCGTTAGGAAGGACACACACACACACCTGCCTGTCTCCTAACAACAAACCGTGACTAACTCTGCGGCGACGTGACTCATCAAGACGATACTGGGTCAGTCTCAAAACCCTCACTCAATCAATTACTTTATACAAGAAAATACTATCCCAAACTGTGCGTCAACAGCTTAACAGAGAATTAAAAAGGAAAATAATAAATATAGCGAATTTGTCATAAAAAATTAATTAATATAAATTAGGAATTAACGACCCGTATATCAGACAGAAAAAAATTAAATTGAATAATTTTAAACAAACGAACTACAGACGTTCCAAACATAAATTGTGGTCTTTATCAATATTTGTATTTGGCCCTGTATGTTCCTGTCCAACCATTTCCATCGGTTAGCTGAATTACACTCAATTGTCACCAAAGATCTGACGTCAACAGCCGCTGAATATTCCGCGCCCGTCAAAAACGTATATATTTTTCTTTTATCGCCAATATGTCGCGGGGGTTTTAAGAGCAACCACATATTCGAAACTGAGGGGGGGGGGCGGAGGAAAATGGTTAAGGCTGTAACTGCTAAGATAATTTTCTTGTGACAAATCTTACACTGCTTATCGACTGGAGTCCATCCAGTGTTGTCTTCTAGTATTTTCTTCTCTCTGTACACTTCACTCACGCACTGTAAATTACACAAGATCAGCTGGTTCTCTTCTTTCGAGTCTTCTGGTAAGGTGTTGATTAACCACGAGTCACAGGGCCACCACTGGGCTGACGTGGAGGTGAAGCCTCGCTTCATGCTTCTGGATAGTTGGAATTCGGAGATATTCCAGGGAGCGTTCACTGTGTTTCGTAACACTTTATTTTGAAGTGTTTGTACCACTTGTACGGCCCCATAGCTGAATACCATAGAGCCAAGTTGTCCAGCATGACAACTGTTCTCATGGGAGGATGATCAACACCCGCTCCAACTAGTTAATTTATCCCCCCCTCCCGAGTGCATCGATAAATTGAATTCGAAAATTGATCTGACAGGATTCGTTTCCTATTTTTTTATATATATTTGAAAGGAGTTGTATCTGAAGAAATGTAATTAAGTTCCAGCTGTCCGCTTTTTAGGGAAGACGCTCCGAAACAAAGAGGAGGAGGAGGAGGAGGCACATGCGTTCCTTCCGCAGACAATAAGAGACGGAAATGGGAAGTGGTCATGGCTCACGCACGCCGTCCTTCTATTAGTATCGAAAATGGCGGAATAATTGGCTGACAGGCTTCGTTGGGCATCTTGTAACTGCCAACCACTGCCTCCCCCACCCTCCCTGCGCCTAAGGTGCAAGGGTCCTCCAGCTCATCCGAAACCGAATAATCGATCATCGAACCTTCAGATACTAGTAACTAACGATTTTCTTGGCATTTCCTCTCTAGTTGTACGCGTTTTCTTCTTCCAAAACTTGCTCAATCGGTCGGTTTAGATTTATTTCAAAGAGTATAACACCACAAGTAACTAAACCAATTCCGAGCTCAACGTTGAACTGAATGAAATGTACTACTGTATTGTCTTCACAGAACAACGTGGCTGTGTAAGCCGAAAGTTTCTGTCACGAATTCAAAAAGTAAAGGATAAAATACCTGTAAATCAATAATCTTTTACTATAAATAAAAAAATAATTCAGCCAATATTGATATTTAAGACATCTGCGACGTTTTCTCTATATTTGCGGGACTTCATCAGGTAACAAAAACAATAATTTTGAATACAGAATATGTCGTTAAAATATAAAACATAATCAAACGAACAGTTTTTACAGACTCAGATTTTATTTGGTTTAAACGACGTTGCGCCACCACTTTTGGGACTTCAAGTTTTACTACAAAACTTATATAACAAATTTACATAAAATCATTAAAATATGAGAATATTAATAACAGACGACGTTTCGTCACCACGCCTGGCACACCTTCGGGTGTTAAATTTGGACAAAAAGGAAATGATTCCAAACGTGTTAATTCCAACCTGGACTCCCTCCAGGGGCAGTTTCAATAGAAAATGTTCCACCCTTTTATATTATTAATTGGAATAAATTTTTAAAAAATAATGGTAACGAGACCGATTTTTTTAAATGATGAAAACAACATTTGTGTTGAAGCTACCCTTGTAGGTTGCAATTTAACAAATTTGTTATAATTTTACTCCACCAAAATTTAACACTTGAAGATTTTCCAAATGAGGAGTCGAAACGTGGTTCTAATATAAGTAAAAACTACGTGTCTCTAAAAATACAGGTCTTCAGTTCATTTAATTTAATATATCCGACGTTAATTGATTTATCTATTAAATTAATTTAATTATCAATAATAATTTCGGTGCTGTGGTTATTTTTAAAGTTATCAAATTAATTTAAATTTGTTAAAAGGAATATCGAAGACAAAATTAAATTTCTTGGAAAAACCTAATCTGATTCATAGAATTAGCTCATTAGATTGTGACGCGGTGTATATTGCTCAAACTAAGAGAGCCCTAAAAACGCGAATAAATATACAGACAGAAAAACAATACCAAATTTGATATTCAAAATTACACAGTTGAGTAAAAGCACATCTATAGTTTCATAATTTCGATTTTTAATTTATTTCATTCAGTTAATTTAAAGCGTATGTTTGCAATATGAAGTAAAACTATGAAACTCATTTTTCTGTTATTGATATTTTCAAGTGTTAAATTGTTGTTAGAGGACCCTGATCCAATTTTGACATGTTTCTTGATGAAATTTGTTGGCTAAGAATTTGGGGAAAGGAAATTTATTGGCTTTAGTTGATGTGATATTTATGACAGCCTCTTTCATCTACCAGACTGTGAATGACTGATGAGGACTTAGATTTAGATTTATTGTTGTTTCCATTAATCCTCGATTGAGGAAATAGGATACGTCATACATTAAAAATTAAAAATGAACAAAATAAAGTACATAATTAAAGACAAATAAAGTTAGAGAAGAGCGACTGCAGTTTGAACGAAACATGGGAGAAGAATAATCTACTGCGTGATAATGTGAACGTAATTAGCACTGACCAGTTAGAGCCAGTTTGAAAGGCACGTTTTCAGAATAATTTTCCCCTGACAGGCTCGATAGTGGGTTATGATTATCAGTCGTGTGACTTCTCAGCCTTCTTTTTCCTATTTTTCTTCGCAGCTCCGTCGCCCGACATAACACGTTAATATTATTCTTATTACAGATCATTCCTTTGCTGTGAATTTATTCAATAATAAAAAGCCTCACGCTGTGAATTTGATGATGCGTTTATACATGTCCACTGCCTGAATAATTTATTGGCAACACCGTCGTCTGTGCACCGTATTAAAAATATATTTATCTGACTGTAATATTTTTTTTTGGCAACGGTTCCAGCAAGTGGGGTGATTAGCAGAAGTAAACCCCTCAGCAATTAATTAGAGGCTTTTTCCTGAGCAATGTTTATATATTCCACTCATTAATCTGCCGGCTCGGGTTTTTATTAGCGGAACCTTTCAAAAGCGACATTAATTAACTTTACAAGATAAATAAACGCGATTTCGTTAGCTGCACTCCATTGTTTAGCTAACTTAATTACTTACTACGGTAAAGACGCCGTATATGGATGGAGCTGACTGGTTTTCTAGTTATCTTGCTCAGCATCGGCTCAAAAGGAAAGCCAAATAATATATATATTTATATAAATGCGTGTGTGTGTGTGTGTGTAGGAGTTGCAGCACAATACCTACGAATCTCGCGGGACGATTTAATCAGATAAAGCGTCGTGTCAGAAGCTTTAATTTGTTATGTTCCCTTGTAATTGTGCTCGTTCCTCACGCAGCTGGAGTCTTAAACTCATTTCAATTAATTTATTGAACATCGATATTGAAAGTGGAAGCAAAAAAATATTTTCCTTTAATTGATGATGAACTTTCTATTCCTCCGAGTACCTTCTACTCAAACAAGAGAAATTGCACAAAAGACGAGTGGAGAAACCTTCGAAGAGTCTCCGGAAGTTAGTCACGCGACGCTACGGTGACTCACTTCTTTACATCTGGAAAGCTTGACCTGCGACTGTCTTAGCTCAACCAGTAACTAAGATTCCATTTGAAAGTGGTTAAGCCCGTGACTTTGATCGCTCTTCTTATTTTGCCCTCAAAACGATATTACGGTAGCATTTATTTATGATCGCTTGACGGAAAACCTTATAACTCGCAGTTGGTTTCGAAGACATCCCGCTATCATATGTTTACAGCAATGCTCTCTCTCTCATGCTTCCCAAAATTACGCTTATAATAACAAAAGAAGTGGGATGAATGATATAGGAACGCCTAATAGAACTTTTAGCTAGCAGTTGATTTTCACGCCGCCTTTCGCGCGGCAATTCAGTGTATTTATAAATATTTACATTAATATATTCTGAACTCTGCAAAATATCGAAATGAAACGTACACGAAAATTGAAGTAAAATTTCTGTTTCAATTACTGAAATTTCCATTAAAATCCGTTGAACCGTTTCGGAGCATGAAGAGTATAGGTAACCCGCATTCACTTTTTGGAGATTAAAACGCACGTTTGCCAAGAAACCTGCCCACAGAGTTAACATTAATGTTTCAATTATATTAATATCATAATCGAAATGGGAATATTCACGAATATTTAAGTTAAATTTCTTGGTTTTAAACCCTCAAATTTTCGTTGAAATCCATTGAGCCTTTTCGGAGCCTATTCGAGACAGACAGACAGACACATCTATTTTATTTATTGGTATAGGTAACGCAGGCCTTTTCGGTGTTCTCATTTCATAAATAATTCTAGGTTTATCAGCCAGGTTAATTGTTTATTATAAGACTGTCAGAAATATTAACTATAATAAATTTATGACTGCATAAAACTATAGTATTAAGTGAAACGGCTGTAAAACGTTGTAATGTACACGAACATTAATTTGATGAAAAATAACAAAAAAAAATAGGAGTTGAAGCTGCCCTTGTATGTTGCATTTTAGCACATTTGCCATCATTTTACTCCACCAAAATTTGATGATGAACATTAATACAAGAACTAAAAGTAAACGTCATGTGGGACCTCTCCAGTTAATTAATTAATAAAATTTTCTCCCCAAAAGCTGAGGAAGAAACGTTTTGTTTTAAATCAACTTTTTTTATTTCTCACTTTCATTTCACTTTATTAAAAATATTTCTTTATACACTCTAGGAATATTATTTTGCTCACCAGATAAATAAATGGGGGAGAATTTGTAACTAGAGAAGATGTAGTGGTGGATGGAGACTGTGGAAGAGAAACCGTGATATCAGACAAGGGATGCAGGGTAGGAAAATAAAAGCAGTTGGGTGACCGATGAGGCAGAAAGAGGACATTGTTCCCGCAGTGGTAGGAGCAGAAGATGTCGAGAACAGCGGGAGGCCCGGAGACTGACCAGCATGACGTCCCCAGGAAGGAGATCTCAATTAGCTGCGCCGTGTCCTGATCGAGTATGGCTCACGATACGACGGCGGCGGCGGCGGCGTCGGCGTCGTCAAACTTGCCACGCGGGATCCCAGATGTCAGCATTCGGCACAATCCCTGAGGAACACATTTCACTCCTCCACTGTTACATGCGTAGTTCAGAAGTGACAGGCAGTTACTGTAATGGCAGTATCAACGGAGGAATATTATGTTCGATTGAACGATAAATCAGCCCACGTGATAATTCTTATATGACTAGGAAACAGCCAAGGTGAACGAGTCAGCCGTAGATCCCAGTGCGTATTACTTTGCCTTCAACTGTTGACCAACTCGTCATTACGACGGAATTGTCTCATGAAAAATGTTTACAGTGCTCATGAAGCACGATCATATTTCATTACTATTAAAAGTTATTTCATTGTGATTAGATTTATATGGTGAACTGACGAAACGCCGAGATAACATGGACGGTTTGGTAATTCTCTCTGCAAATTCGTCACCCGCAAAGGAAGTCGACTCCAAGCGGTCACGAAACCAGACTTAACAGAAATTCACCCGACTTCGTGAATCACGTGGAAGCGCCAGTCTCTGTGAGGGTCTGTGCGAATTTATCTTCAAATCTGCGTTACTTGTTTAAACAGGGCTTGATAAACTGACGAACTGGAGGGAGGAGAGAAAGAAATAACGTGGCAAAATTAAATAGTGGGAGAAGAAAAGTGTGTCTGTGTGGAATATTTTGACGAGAAATTTCTCAGGAAGCAGCTGCGTTATAATCAGCAACATTGTGGTGAGGGCGCTGCTACAGAAACGACGACGCCAACCCTCCACCTGTGAGTTGGAAGAACTTTCCCGTTCACATACGAATTGAAAAACAAAAAAAAACTTCCTGAACTTGCTGTGACAGAACTCGGTCAAATTAAATTTATAGGTTTCATAACGTGTGTAATTTCCTAGTTTGGTGATCTATTTAAAAATTGAGTATGAAGTCTGTCGGCACATTATGGATAAATTTCAAGGACTGATTTCAGGATCACCCTCATTGTAGCCTGTTACCCAAATAAAGTATTCCCCTCGCAGAATGTGATAACTGGGTGCAAATATCGCAAATGGTTCACCAACCCACTCGGAGGAAATTCGCCCTCTGCCTGCTTGCCAAGTGAAGTGGAGGATCTCGTCCCCTCTCTTTATCCACTTGTCCTCCATGCGAACGGAAGTTAGCGAACTCCATTTCCGGTAACCGCTTTAGCTGCGGCTTTTGTCGACCAGAGATGACGTCATTCGCTTCTAGTACTGCCACTGAATGTGAATACAAATGACGAGCTAACAACGCGGACCACAGGGCCTTCAATCACTCACTCACTCGCTAACTATGGAACCCTCGTTGGTATTATGTCTTCATTGGTTCACGTTCCGGCGGCAAGTGGACGGCCAATCCTCTATGGTTTACAAATTCCTGGCACGTGTATCACGTGGTTCTCGTGTCTGACGCCGCGATATTTATTTTGGAAAATCTGCGTGTACTTTACAAAAAATACATATCAAGTTCTAAACAGAATAGGGGAAAAGAGAACAATATGGAGGGCGTTGACTAAGAGAAGGGATAGATTAATAGGCCACGTTTTAAGAGACGACGGTCATGTAAAATTAGCATTAAAGTGGTAAGAACAGAAGAGGGAGGCCAAGGATGGAATATGCTAACCAGATTAGGGACGGTGTTGGGTGTGCTAGTTATAAGGAAATGAAAAGGCTTCTGCAATATAGATTGCGACAAACCAGTCTTAGGACTGAATACCACAACATTTATTGGATTATGAGACTTCACGGTGGTTCTCCCTTTTTACAAAAATTGTCGGTTATTAATGCAAAAAATATGTAGAAGAAAATGATAAGGGATTAAAGCACTCAAAGTCTTCCATCTAGACGACAATATTCTCTCTCTCCTCTTGCTCTCTTTGTCTTGTCTCTCTTTATTCTTTCTCTTTTGCCTCTCTACCTCTCTCTCTCTCTCCTCCCATCTGTCTATCCCCTCTCCCTTAAGTCTTACAGGGCATCAACCTTATACTTTTCACTTTTAAATTAATATTTATTGCTTGTTCAAACCGTTACACTTGACGAGAATATAATTATTGTATGTACTTAATCCGTCCCTGATAAACAACAATAATGTACAAAGTGTGTCTGTCATAAATCTCCGCCAAAAATTCCCGCGTCTGTAATTTTCAGTTAAGTAATTGTTGGGAGATGGAGCAGATCACAGTCCGAGAGAGCAAAATGGCTCCCCCCCCCTCCCCTCCGCTGTAATAATTGTTAACGCTCGTGAGATTTCGCGTCTTGATTTCGAGACGTTTTGCCCATGAACCTTTTTTTGGAAGTTCTCACGGTTTCTCCATTATATTCGGTATCAATTTACTCTCTTCGATCAGTAACTAACTAGCTTATGAAATCTACCGTTTTGTCCACCTTCAGTGATCTAAAAACAAGAAAATTAGTATACTTTGCATATTTCCATTCTGTTCTATCATGGTATTATATTTTGGGGCAACTCAACAGGCATAGATAAGATTTTTATTAGTCAAAAACGTGTTATTAGAGCAATATGTGAGGCAGGTTTCCTCACGAACTTCTTGCAGAACTCTGTTCAAAAAGTTAGGTATTTTCACTTTGACGGGCAAATACATTTATTCATTGATATTTGTAATCACAAATAGGCAATTATTTTTTAATAATTCTGATATTCATCCCTGCAATACAAGGAACAAAAAATCTGTACAAAAAATGTAAAACCTTGTCAATTGCACATATCCATCTTCAACAGACTGCCGCATAGAATTAAACAGTTGTCTGATAACCAAGGTAAATTTAAGTCTGAATTATCCTCATTCTTGCTTAGCCAATCCTTCTATTCAGTAAAGGAATTTATAGAAGAATCGGAGACGAGTAATTAGTTTAGAATGTTGGAATCGCCTTTCTATTTGGTTACAAATTTTTTTTATAAGTATATTTATCTTTTATATAATAAAATAATGTAATAAATGTACACCCCGACTCATTCCACATCCTTGAAGCTTAGCTTCTTTGCAGGATCTACGGAATATGATTATTCTATTCTAATCTGTTACAACACTTTCCTTAAAAAAGGAACCATTTATAATTCATCAGCATCTAAAAGTCAAAAAAAGAATCTGGAGAAACAAAAATGAGACAGGAAGTTGATCAAGGATCAAATTCCTTATTGAGTTCAGTTTGGGCGAGCCAGAAAAATTTACAGTGCAACGTCCAGCTACTACGTAGTTTGTGACGTCATCCATTTTTCGTTCCTCGGGGGAATTTATAAATTGTGTCAAATTTGAGGGACAAATCTTATATATTGTGGCCAGATATTTTAACCGTAATTATTTTTTAATGTGCTCCAGATAAACATTTCACTTACCTGCGAACTGTTCTGACATCTACTTCTTCATGATAAAACTCGGAAATCTCCTTGCATGCGACTCACTGATAATACGTCGCCGTCGACCTTTGAAGGACAATTCAGACAATCATATTTTTTTTGTATATGTTTATCACTTGAAAAAATATCTTTATTTAATTACACTGCTAAAAATACAACTAATTATTTTCATTGCATAATGAATGGTGTCGCTACAGCCATCTTGCCAACGATAATACTCGTGCTCCTTTTCAAAGATATTACTTTCGTTTACTCTTTGACTTACTCCGACCAACGTTAAATAAATGTTTGTGGAAGTTTATGAATGACTAAAACTTTTGTCACATGTACAGAATGTAATAAAATATAAAAAAAATCATAATAAACTTTATTGCGTCATAAATTATGATCATCATCCCTCTCATATTCACGAATAATGTAATTTCAGTTTTTTTCTTTACAACACTGAAGGACAAAAATTATTTTATGTAATATATTTTCAGTGAGAGTCGTTAGTGTGAGTACACTACGTCACTGTCACCGTACAATAGCTATATTGTACGAGTGCAAGTAAACGATTGTCGAGTTGTATCGTCGATTTCCTCTGGGGATGACATATGTTTTTTAGTATGAGAGCGGCAGCAGCCGCTTCCTATTGTGTGACGTTGATGGTCAATCCCTTCCTTCTCTTCCCCCTGGGACCGACACCGACGTCCCGTGGCGCGTCCCCTTTGAGTCGTCGTCCATTGATCTTCCTCACTCGACCCGACGCGAATTCCCTCCTCGTCCGTCCGTCCGTCCGTCGATCTGTTCGCTGCACTAGGAGACGTCGACCTCTGCTAGAATCAAAGTGATTACCTTTTTTTTCTCCTGTCTTCCTCCTCCCCCCCCCCCCCACTTACCAGACTTAAATGGAGCTAGATACGGTCTCTTAAATATTCAACAAAACAGATTACGGTCTTGCCTTGTACCCTTTCTAATCTACGTCGAAACTCGTTACATCTGTTTGAACTGCGACTGATTTTCTTTTTTTAAAAAAAACAGACACGGAAGAGTTTTACTAACCAGTCAGAGAAGTAGTTAAATTACAGTCAAAATTAACTGACAAAAGTACCACATTTAATTTTCTCACTTATTTTTTAATAAATGAGTTAAAAAAGCCTCTTCGTCAGAATTTTTTTAATATTTTAAATATTGAATATTACGTTTTGTCTCTCGCCCGGGGGACACTAGTCAACCCATGGCTTCATTGCTCTACCTTTCCTCTCCCCCTCTCCATTTAATTTCCTTCCTATGCTATTAAAGGGGAGTTGGCTGTTTCAGGATCACCCTCATGTAGTCTGTTAACCAAAAAATAAAATCAGAGAGGTCGAACTTCGATATCAGTAATACCGGGTAGTGAAACGTTTTAAAGTAAATGGAGATTTTTAAATAAGTTTTGTAAGTAGTGATAAAATGCAGCAGGTTTCATGAATACAAAGCATTTTTTTCTCAATTTAAGAATTTTTTAAACCATTCATTATTTTCTGCTTTGCCAACCAGATTCCAAGGTATTTACTAGAAGTTTTCGTAACTCGATGTGTGTCGAAAAATCGTCCATAACACTCCCCTATCCCAACGAATGAATCCAGGTATTTGTGTGCCATCAGAGTGCTGAATAGTCAGGAAATACTTGCCAGAACATTTCAGGCTCAACAGAAGCCGGGCTTCCACCACATCATCAGGAAGTTGGGGGTCGATCGGGTTCGCCGATGAGGGCCTTACGGTAAATGCAAGGAATTCTGTGGACGTGGGCTCTAAAAATAGCGCATCCCGCAGATAGGTCGTGTCAACAGACGCTGGCTCTGGGTTGGGCTCACGACCGCACCGGGGTCATCCAATCAACTGGACACGCTGCTCGAGCACAAGGAAGGGCCATCGCGTCACCTCCTCGCTCCTTTAATAATGAGGCCAACGAAGGCTCGACGCCGCCCACTCTGCTTCCCCCCTCGACCTTGCTTTCGCTTGCTTCCTGCTTCTCCTCTACGTCAGCTGGTCTCTGACTATTCCGCTACCGTCCGCTGTCACTTGTCAGCAACAGAAACGTCTGCTGCGTCCTCACCAGCCACGTACATGTCGACTTACCTTGACCCGTAGAATGCAAGGATGTTCATCAGTTTCAAAAATTCGCACTTCGGGATATTGCGGTAGGGGAGCTGAGAAAGTCTGGTCCTGTCGATCATCAACTAGGTAAATTTGGAGTTACTCAAAGGCGTATAAAACACCCGGATGCATGTCAGAGGTCACCGTCAATATTTCTGATGCAGACTTCAACGAAAATTTGTCGACAGAGGAAGAGGCATGCACAAATTGTTACCAGCGTATCTGATGAGTCTCTTTTATTTCTAATCCAGTGATTGGATGAGAATGTTATGAATTTGTCTGTGGTTGGTCCGAGCCTACCCAACACATTCCTCCTACTCGCCTCTCCTCTTGTTCTAATTGGGTCGGATTACTCACCACAGGACACGAAAAGTCGAAATTTTGCAGCACTTCTGCAATTTTATTGGACAGATGGCGACTGCAATACACACTACCTGGAACCCTTTATAAAGAGGAAAATGGTCTCTCTTCTCCCTCTCCCTCTCTCTCCTCCCTCTCTCTTCTATTTTAATTTCCTTGAAAACATCAGGTTAATTATTTTTTTGATTTTTGGCCATTCCTTGTAATTTAGATTTAATAAGTAGCGTTAAATAGGGAGGCATGGTGGCTTGTTAATAAGATGTAATATTTCGGGGACTGATTTAAAAACTCCGAAGGGATCCAATAACAATTATCAAGTTCACAATCAGTCATTTTTCTTTTTGGTTAAGAGGCTACATGATGACGATCCTGAAACAGGTAACTCTCCTTTGATAGCATAGGAAGGGAATTGAAAAGGGGGGATGAGGAAGGTAAGAGCAAGGTAGTCAAGGGTTGACTAGGCTGCCCCCGGGCTACGGTTTAAGGATCCTACCCGGTGTTTCACCTAAAGAGATGAGAGTGAAAAGCCTAGAAAATCTGCATCATAAATTTCTAATGTGTGAGGAATCATTTCGGTCGTGAAGACCGGGATTAATATGGAGAGTCGATTCGCTGACCACGTGTCACTCCAAATTCGCAGTGTGTCACGCAAGATGACAGTCCGCAGTCGCCCCGGTAGGCCCAGGTTCTCAATGAGCCGTGGAGCCAAAAGAGAAGAAGAGGAATCATTTGGTGGATGTGACTGTAGGAGAGAGTTCACACCTCGTCCACATCTGGGACACAATCGAGTTCCACCGTCCATACATCATCATCCGTTTCCATTAGCGACCATTTAAAAGACTCGACCGCATTACAAAGAGACAAAGCTCGACCCTCAGCGTGAAAGCCAAAGAGCGAGATAAAAGCGCGCGCGTGTGTGTGTGTTTGTCTGACCGCTTACAACATATTTTACGCTGTTCTACACGGGATGAATAAATCTCAGCGTGTTGATCTGAAGCAGGTAGTGGACGGCCATTATTTTACAGTTCTCCGTCTTGGGTCCTGGCACGATTCCCAGCCTTATCAAGGACACGTTACAGCTAATACCGTGATATTTTCTCCATCACACACACACAAACACAATTTTCCCCTTTCGGCCATCTTGTCCGTCCGGCTTCACGCCTCGCTGAACTTCAAGTCTCGGGAAAGTGGAATTCCAAAGTTTGCTCTGAACGTGAGTGAGTGACCGAGTCCAAGGAAAGTGATGATCGTTATCTAACGTCAGAGGGTGTCAATCAGTCTTCGTCGCGGTTTCCTTTCTTCCTCTAACAGTTTGGAATTGGCCTCTTTACATCCAGATGATTCTCAACACTTTTATTTACTAATCTACTGACAACGAGAAATTTATTGAACGACATGTCCTAAGACTGGTCTGACGCAACCCTCTATGCTAACCTATCTTGCACAAGCCTTTTATTTCCACATAATTACCAAAATCCTCCCTATTCTGCTCAGCCAATTTTACAGGACCCTCATGTCTCAAAACGTGGCTTATTAAACGGTCCCTTCCTCCATATTGTTCTCTCTTCCCCTATTCTGTTTAGAACTACATCCTCCTTTCGCAAAACTGCCACATACCACATCCTACCTAATCTACTTTGAGAATTATATTCTTAACTTCCCTCTTATGATCGTTCCCTCTAATTCAAAGTTTACTATACCCTCATGTCTTAAAACATGGCCTATTAATCTATCCCTTCTCTTGTTCAACGTCTCTCTTACCCTATTCTGCATAGAACTTCCTCAATCCACTCATCTCATTCTCCTATAGCACCACATTTCGAAGGGTTCTATTTTCTTTTCCTTTCTGGAACTCCTATGGTCCACGTTTCGCAGCCATATAACGCCACACTCCCTACCAACATTTTTGGTATTGATTTCCCAATATTCACACTCAAATTATCCGTAAGTAAATTCCTCTTCCTTGCCTGTGCTATCCTACTCTAGTTGTTTATGCTCCTCAAGTAGCAAAACTCCTTAAACTCTCTTCAAAATATCCCTTCCCAATCTAACAGCCTTTGTGTTATTCCACTGTATTCCATACTACACTCCATTACCTTGGTTTAGCTTCTATTAATACTCATATTGATCTCTTTCTCCAGGACCACGTTCATGCAATTTGTTATGGTTTCCAAACCTGTTACTATTTACGAATTTCAACAGTCACAGCGTATTCCATCCTTGTCGTTCCTCTCTTCCGTTCTTACCGCCCTCACACTTTGTGCAGTCAATTTATTAATAAATTTAACAGGAGAGACAAGATCAGTTGCAAACACTCAGATTGATGTCCTTATATTTTCTCCAATATAATTCTGGTTTTTGTGCAATAAAAAAACTTATTTTTCTTTTTCTCTGTTTCAGGTGAGTAATCTTCCGAGAAAAAAAATACCCTGCCTTGATCAATTGAAAAAACCCAGGCTACGTCATGTAAGTAGCAGATTAATTTGTAAAACATTAATGGATGACCAAACGTGAATAGTCATAATTTTCTCACAAATGTCCATTTTTAATATCCTTGCAGCAATCCGCCTCCAATAATAAATTTAATTCTACTATTTTTGTTCGTTACAAGAACGGTACATATGAATTTTTATTCTGCAGCTCATAGGAGGATAAAATAGCTTCCCCAAGGGTGGGGGAAGGGGAGAGAAGGGTGGGGGAAGGGCAGCAGAAATGTTTACGCAAGATAATTTATGTTTCCCCGTTGGTAAATAATAATCCTAACCGGTAGCCAGCACAATCGCGTGCTAAATGTAAAGCCTCGAGCTATAGAAAGTTGGCGGCGGACCTTTTAATAGCCACACAGTTTCCATCTAACTTCAAACATAATTAAGAAACCCCCCCAAAAAAACGAAGAAGAATTTTATTTTTAACGAGAGAATTTTCCTTACAAAGTCCTTTCAAAAGTCTGGAAACGTAAATGCGGCGGTGGAAAAGTTCCTCCGTCGGGGGTCGGGAGTCGGGGGCGGTCCGGCTGCAAATTACTTTGCCGCCCCCGTTCCGTTTAGTAATTTCGGCAAACGGTAAACGTGGCCACTGAGGGGAGAGGGAGGGGGGGAAGTTGTTGTTTGTAAAGAGAATGATTGCCACTCAAAGTTAAAAGGATTAAAATTGTTTGTCCTTGTAAAAGACTGCAGACCAAATTAGGCACAAAGTTTCGCTTCCCCGTCAAATTATCCTACTTGTTTGAAGAGTGACGTCAGCTGACTGCCTGTCACCATAGTGGAGTATTTATAGGAGTGTGATTTAATAATGAAGAAAATGAATTATCAAGGTACTGACACTAGAAATTTGGTTCAACGACAGAAGAAATAGGGTCACGGAGACTGGGATTAAGGCTGCTGCCGAATCGTTACGTATGTATCAGTCCAAATACGAAATGTGTCACGTATGATGACAGTCCGCAGTTGAACCGGTAGGCCAAGGCCCTGAACTGTCTGCAGAGCCAATGAAGAAGAAAATGAGAAATTTTCTCAGAGTTCAGCTCAAAAAGGACACGAAAACGAATTAACGACTAGGATAGGAAAATACTGAAAGGATCTGGAATTGACCCCAAGGAAAACAAGACACGCGGATAATTTTCCGTTTGGACTGCGTCCAACGACGGTCCACAGAATACGGACGAAACGTCGTAATTGTATTATGTAAATTTTTTATTCATTAAAATTATTCTACTTCTGACTTTTGGCTATTCTTTGTATTTATTGTAATAAGCCTGGTTAAAAAGTAATTTATTACTCACCTATTACTTTTCTTATTACCTTTATAAGTCCTGTAGAAAATTATTAAGTTGAAACACCGGTGTCATTAATTATTTTCAAAATATCTCAAGAATTATTTGTTGTTGTTGTATTGAGTCCTGATGCAACCCTCTATTTTGTGCAAGTCTTTGCATTTCTACATAGCTTCCATGTCCTCCCTAATCTTCTCAGCGTATACCATCCTTGTCCTCCCTCTAACTGTTCATTTCCCTGTAATGCTAATTTTACAAGACCATGCCTCAAAATTGTGGCGTATTAATCTATCCTTTCACAGACCTACTATTATTATCTCTTGTCTTATTCTCCTTAGAATTTCCCACCCATCTTATTCTTCAAGGGCTCCACATTTTTTAAAAGCTTCTATTCTTTTCCCTTTCTTCAACTCCTACCGTCGACGTTTCGCGCCCGTATAACGCCAGACTCCATGCGAACTATTTTTTAGTAATGATTTCCTAATATTCATACTTATATTAGCCTCTTCCTTGTCTGTGCTATCCTACTCTAGTTATTACGCTGCCCTATTTGCAGAATTCCTTAACTTACCTCCAAAATATCCTTTCCCAATGTAAAAGCCTTTGTCATTCCACTGTTTCCCATACTACACTCCGTCACCTTGGTTATAATAATCTTCATGTTTTACTCTTCGTCCACGTTCATTCCATTTATTATTGTTTTAGAAATTCACCTGAGGACTTCCCTTATACCAGAATATCAGCAAATCTTGGAGTTTGTATTTATTTTCCTTGCAGTTTGATTACCTTTCCAATTCCATAATTATTATAATTATCTAAAATGAGTGATAGGGGAAAGAATATGATATTGTGTGTATAATTGACAATTTATACCTGATTTATATATATTTTCGTTCAGAGAAAATTCTCGAGATGTAGTTGGTTCAGTTAAAATTCTTTCGTTCCGTAATATACAAATTGAACGTCGTAACATGGACTGAAGTCGTCGTAAAGCGTCTAAGTAATGGCTGAATTATATATATATATATATATTGTAACATGAAAAGTTACACTTAACAATGCAGGCCAGCTTGCGAGTTGCAATTGTTGAGGAACGACGCAGCCTGGGCCAACAATGTGGTCTGGCGAGACTTTGGGGAGTCGTCATGGGGTAGTGGAAGGAGCAGGTTGTGTCGGCGGGACGACGAGAGAATGACCACGCCATCCCTGCAGATATAATCTTTTCTCATGCTCGGATTGGAATTAAAACTACTAAAATCCATTTTTGGTGTTTTTTTTATGAAAAATACCTGGCGCCCTAAAGGAATGAGAAATCCTCGAATACGGAGGAACGGAGAATCTTCTACAATATATATACAAGTCAATCCCGTTTACCTTGCGGCGTGAATTGCATTTTAACTCTCGTAATTGTGACAGCTGTATGGAGAATATTCGACGTACATCTTGTAGGTGATATATATATTTTTTAATGTGCTGGAACCACGTGAAGTTTATTAAACAAAGGTTCAGCAAATTTGGGGGTGGGGGTTGAGAGGTTCATTAGAGCATATTGTAAGGCTACCCACCCTTCGTCCAAAGCAATAGCCCAGGTTACATGACTTTGATCGATGATCCGTGCAAGCTCCCTCTCATTACGTACGTGTGACGTCACAACTTCCAGTACGGTTCCTCATTAGGGGAGCAGGCGGCGGCGGCGGTGGCGCCACCAGCAGCGCCGCAGCCACACGCTGATTGGTGTAGTTTATTCCTCACTCACAAACTGGACGCGACGAAGTTAAGTTGCCCCTTCAACTCTGTATATCGGAGGCGCTGTTCCGAAACGACGGACAAAACTTCTCCCTGCTGCGGGGAGAAACTCACAAAATAAAATTAAGTAGTCTTGATGAGTTTAACAAATTTAACAATTTATCGAAAATAATGGAGGAAAATCAATAATGGAAAAATGTCGACAGGACTAGGGACTCGAACCCCGTTTTCTGTAAAATAAAACCCTAAAATTTTATCATTCACATAATAAAAATTACGAGAGAAATTTTTTAATTTTTTCAACGTGTTAAAAAGTGTGTTTGGTGGTTACCCACATCAGTTTTAGTTTCCAAAAAAGATATTGTAATTCTTATCTTAAAAGCAATACAGTTTCCTATAGCAAAAACATTCTACGCGTTACAAGTATTAAGATATTGTCTTCATTCTTTTTGTATATGTTCTACGTGCTAATACCTTCAAATACAACTATTAGTTTTTTAATTGTTTAAGTAGTTTAGGGGGAGGAAAATTCAAAGTGCTGAAAAGTGCTAATTTTTAAGTAGCCCAATGAAGCTCTTAGTAAATCAATTTATTTTATCCCCACCGTTTTATTAAATTTACAAGAAAAAAACACTGACAATTAATAAAAATTGTCGGCCCTGCATATAAATGTAAAAAAATGTTAAAATATGTTCAAGTACGTAACGCAAGGAACATTTTCAAAACTACCAAATTTTGGAAATAATTTTGAAAACAAGAAACAAGTTAACAAAAGCTAAACACACAGTTAAAATTTCAGCTCAGTAGCTATTCATTTACAGGAATTTCAAAATTTCAGTTCCCATGTCCATTAATCATTGCTACATTTTTGCCGTACTGAACCATATAGGACGTGAATTATTCTCCTAGCACGTTTCAGAAAAGTATTCTTCTAAATTATTTCTCTCTCTACACTGAATTTAGTCTATGTAGATTGGATATTTTCGCTTGTGCCTTTCTAAATGAAGCTACTTCGCGTTTGGTGCCACCACCAGAGTCTCTGATCGTTGCCGAGCCAAGCAAGGTCCGGGGCAATCCATTCGCCTTTTGGCTGTTCGCCACGCGCCTCTCAGCGCCTTTTAAACGGCCACAAATTTGCGTGTTGGCCGCTGGCTCATTGTCGTGGGTGGTTTGGGTACATTGTGGTGGAACCACGCCCACCCGACCCACCCTAGAATTTGCAGGGCGGCGCTGACAGCTGATGCTTGCTGCGACAGATGTTGCCACGGCAATGCCATACATACAACATTCGTGACAATACGAAATCAAAATCTGTGTCACTCGTCAAGGTCTCCGGAAGTGCTTCGGTCGTCTACGTCGCCATTTTAGAGCGCAAGGCGTTGTCTTGATCCTGAGCCGTGCTCAATTGTTTCCTGCACGTGCTTCTGGAAGTTCCTCAAACCGTCTTTGCTCATTAAAAATTAACCAGAGAAGAGGCGACGAGGGAGAAACTAAACTGAAGACTTCCTCAACCTTCCCATTCCCTGTCCACATATTTTCAACTTTTTGTAGAAATTTAATTAAGAAAGTGTAAATTTAAATCATTTATTTTCATACGAAGTATTTGTTAATTATTTTTTCTACAATTTTTTGTAGGTCTTTAGTTGAGAAAGTGGAAATGTAAATAATTTATTTTGTAACGAAGTATGCGTAAATTGTGTTTTCGATATTTTCTACAATTAATTGTGGCAATTCAAAAAGTGGGCATTTAAGAAATTCATTGTTAAAAGTGTATTTTCAATTTTTCTTCCTACATAGGTTTTTGCAGCAATTTAATTAAGAGAGTCAAAATTTAAATAATTTCTTTTCTAACAAAGTATCAGTTAATTCTCATTTTTTCTACAATTTATTGTGGCAATTTAATTCAAAAAGTGGATATTTAAGAAATTCATTTTTAACGAAATATTGTTAAAAGTGTATTTTCTATTTTTCTTCCTACATAGATTTTGCAGCAATTAAATTGTATTTTTTAATTGTATTTTCTAATTTTTTTCTGTAATCCTTTTGTAGAGATTTAATTAAGAGAGTCAAAATTTAAATAATTTCTTTTCTAACAAAGTATTTGTTAATTGTGTTTTCCACAAAAATTTTTGTAGCGATTTAATTAAGAAATTGGAAATTTAAATTATTTACTTTGTAGCGAAATATTTTTTTTACCAAGATCTTCATACGGTTACTTAAAAATTGGCACTTTTCAGCACTTTGGACATTTGTTTTCACCTAAACCACTTAAACAATACTAGTATTTGAAGGTATTATCATGTAGACTATGTACAAAAAGAATGAAGACAATATCTTGGTATTCGTGACGCACAGACGGTTATTGGTACAGCAAATCATGAAGCTGAGAAAGACACATTTTTAATGAAAAACAGTAATAATTTATAAAATTATAATCAATCATATTAATTGAAATTGTATTTCAGTGTACGTTACATCTTCCTTCTCTTCGGATGAAATCTTCACGGTTAACCAACCGGGTCAGGTTTTTAAAAGAACACACACAACGTTTCTGCCGCCGTCTTCAGGCCTGACCCGGTTGGTTAACCGTGAAGATTTCAACCGAATTATTCACCGGGAAAGTCTACGTTCATTAACTTCCTTCTTTTGTTTGGCAGCTTCTTTTTTTTTCAGTTTACAAAATTTATAGACATATTAATATGACAAAATTGGAAAATCGTTTATTTTTTTCTTCAGATTTTGGCTGAAATTTTAGTCCCCGGGTCCCTTGACGTCCTGAATGACGTAATTCTGTCGCTTTATTTTTTTAGCTCTTCTGTCATATTTCTGCGGTTTCCTGTCCCTGTCCCCGCCTCTCAGCATCACTGTCCGTGGAGCTGAGGATAATCTGTGGCCGTGGAAGCTTTGTGGACGCGTCAAGATAAGTGTTTTGTCGTCGTCGTCGTCCCCCCCGTTTCTTATCAGGGTTCCGATCTGACAGTCGAGCACGTGGACGGAGGATCCGGAAAGTTGGTTGTTTCCGAGCGAGCGGAATAAGCCGAGAGATTGGAGGCAATTTGTAAGGGGGTCGACGACTGTCCCCTGTGCAAGCCAACTATTTAGACGTCAGCATCTGCTCCCCCTCCCTCCCCTCCTCCCATTGACACAAAATAAACCGGCTAACTCGTGTTGAATGGGCGCCGAGACGCACCATTAAGTCAGTGTGACGCCGTGGGGCGTTCTGTTGGCCACGCGCACAATGGACGCCATTTACATTTCTAGCACCTACCATTGTGCACTGTTATTCTAACGATAAACTCGATTGCCCCTAACATGTGTCGCACTCGGTCGACGCGTTCGTGTCCGTCTGTCCGTCTCTGTGTATGTGTGTGTGTGTGTATAAACTCACTCCATTCTGGTGACAGCTCAGCACAAAATTTCCATAAATGGCAACTGCGCTCGCTTCACATCATGAAAGCTTAACAATTATGATTCTGCTGGACGTGCAATTAGTGACAAGTGGACACGACTCCAGGGGACACAAATACATCATATCTACATCATCATTTATAATCATCTATATCTAGCCATATTTGGTAAAAAATATATTCCACTAGGAATTAAACGGGGACGTATACATTTACTTTCAACAATTATTATAGCTGATATAATGTATAATTTTTCTTTATTTATAAATTTTGGTTCTGTAATGTTTAAATTTGTGTCACGCAAGAGGCCAGTACTCAGTGGACCCGGTAGGCCCAGGCCCTCAATGGGCATTAGAGCCAAAGAATGAAGAGAATGTTTAATTTAATTAGTCTTTTTAATTATAGAGTAGATTACTACGGCATATTCGGAAAAGCTGCTCTACAAATTTTTAATATATTTAGTAATTAAAATATAATTTCGGTTTTGATTAAATTTTGTGACTGATTTAAAACCACGGTGTTTTTTTTTCTCTTTTCTTCTTCATTAAGTTCGTTTTTCTTTTAGTGCTACATTATGAATCAGACGCCTTGAGTACCTTAATGTCTGTTCTTTATTGTAAGCGTTTAAAATAACGCACATACTTCCTTCCAGCACGAGTGGCGGAAAACTTGTTCTCCGTTAATTGTCCGCTTCCATACGTTAGAATCCGAGACAGCGGAATAGTTGAAAATTCCTTCCATCCTTCCTTCTTGACTTCTTGCACCGAGGAACAAAAACAACCCCAAAAAGCAGTACATTAGAAAATGAATAATTTATTCCACGTAGTAGTAGGTCACTATTCACCATATTTTACCATGTATCAAACCCTTTTGTACTTATGGTTTCGGAAAAATGTTTAAGTATAAATTAAGGGAAGAGTCTTGACGAGTAATCCAATTATTATCCAAACGTTAAGAAAAAATGGCGATAAAACGGCCTGCAAGTTGTTAGAGATTTATAATACTTATAAAATTTATATATATTATAATCCTAAGTCAACTACATTTTAACCCAAAAAAAGTGGTTACATATTAAGTATATTCACCTGCAAAAAAAATTTTTTTTTAATGGTAGCTACCTTCACTCAAACCTTTTGAAACACGCCTTTAAACTGTAATGAAAAAAAAATCTCAGAAAAATCTTTTCCAAGAATGTTATACATGAGTGAAACTGATCTTATGGACTCTGGGCAAATTGTTCAAGTGAAAAAGATCGGAGCGGATAGGACTTGTGGTGCAACGTATGGGAAAGGGAAAGGATACCATTCAAAATAACTAAACAATTAAATTGGAAGTAAAACAGGAAAAGCAAGGAAAAAATGGATGGATGCTGTGGAGAAGGATATAAGACGGTCATGGAGGAAACTTACTACTCCATATCGTTCTGTGGAGCTGTAGAAGAAGAATAAGATAATGCAATCAGTTGAGAGTAAGTCTGTAATTTCCCTATCGTTTTAAATAATCCGGAAAATAACGAGTTTATTTCTTTTTGGTTCTTTCTCCTTAAATAAATTATGTGAAAGTTTTGAATTTGGCGCTGCGATTCCTCCAATCCACTTGCAGTAACAACTTCCTAAGTCAACAGGTGGCAGCGCTGCATCTCAAAAAAAATGGCTGACATTGCCGTACGTATTACACAGCGCTCTTGTGATTGATATTTCTTAAATGCGGAAGGTGAGACGCCCGTTCGTGTCCACTGAAGGGGACGCAACAGCAGCACTGTTTCGGCGACGGATCCGTCGCTGTAACGAAGCTGAAGGGCAGACACTGTTGGCTGATGCTTGGGAAGCAAGAAGGAATACATACCCTTGTTGAAGAAAAAAGAGGCGAGTAAAAACCGAAGGAAAGGACGGAAACTATATGTAAAAGTGTAAATTTAATCGTTAATGTTGCGGGTTTATTCTGTGTAGACTGCCATTTAATTGCGTCGACAAATAGAAGAGATCCACTAGGTATTCAGTCACCGTCGTATTGCGGTAAGAAGAAGTTTATTATAATGTAAATGTTTTCTCCGTCCTTTTTATGGGACAAGTCTGTGACGACTTTCACCTTCATACCTAGTGAGGAATAACTCGTAATTGGCAAAGAGTCTCGCGTCGTACTTAACCAAATTGCCCCATAACTTTTTGTAAAACAACAACTGCGTCGTTGTCGTCGTCGTCCTGCTGCAGCCGGACTACACGGGTATCTCTTTCAGTAATCTTCAATTAGACTAATGCGTCCAATTAAGTAAACGCGGTTTGTGACGCCCGTGGATCTGTTTACACGACGCGAAATTCTAGTTTGACACAACTGTTGCCAAATCCACAGGAAAATATGTTGTTCACTTCATTCTCTTTATTTCCCTCTCTCTCTTTCTCTTAAAAAGGGAACTGTATGAATAAAAATCATGTGCTTTTACCTTAAAATTCTGAACCACCTCAAACATTTATTTATCGGTTCTCCGTCTAGCAACCGGACATAAAGGAACAGAAAAGTCAATCAGTATAAAAAAATATTTGTGACCTTGATTACATGTCGAACGTTCCTTTCTACTGTTATTAATTATTTCTGATATTTGTAATGGTTGAGTTCAGAAGGGCAGCTAATTGGGCAACCTGATTGCAAATCACACACTTATCCACGATTGTTACCATCAAGCTTGTTACGTAGCATTAATTCAAAATCAATTCTGAGAGTATGTTTCTTTTTTTCTTCTCTCTAATACGAGTAGCGCTACAGAATTACGTCCTTTTTTTTGTAAATTATATCTTCCCACAATTGCAGCGTAAAATGAAGAGAGATTCTCAAAATGGTTGCAGCTTCAAGTAGGTTTTAGTGTGATGAGATGCCTTGCAAAATAAACCTACAGTTTGTTGAATAGGGGTTTTTAGGGGGGGAAAAACAAATTAAATGCATTCTTGGCTTCTTTTCGTTCTATATGGTTTGTCTACAATTTCCCCACAATAAAAATACTTTATAACCATTCTGGGCTTCTCTTCATTCTCTCTGTGCTTTGTCTACAATTTCCTCTCAATATATAAATTTGAAAAACTTCTTGGCTTCTCTTCGTTCTACCATTCGTTTGTCTACAATTTCCTCTCAATATAAAAATTTGAAGACATTCTTGGTTTCTTTTCGTTCTACCAGTTTCTCCGTAATAAATATTTTATAAACATTCTTGACTTATTTTCACTATATCTGTTTTGTCTACAATTTCTTCTCAATATAAAAATTTGAAGACATTCGTGGCTTCTTTTCGGTCTAACAGTGGTTAGTCTACAATTTCCTCACAATAATAAATTTTAAAATTCATATAAATGTTATTTTCTACCTTTTAGTCATTACTGACTTATATTTAAGTTGAACATTTTGTTTTCATCTTCTTCAAAACAATTTCTGTCCTACGTTTCTAAATATTCAAAAATTACTTTTCTTTCGCAAGGGCTGAAACCTACATCCTCAGGGGGAGGGGGGGATGAATAAATAAATTAGCAAATGCATCTCCGGGATACGCTTTCGAGATAATCAGCCTTTGACTTTGAAACACTTCTCCTTTCCTCTGATCTCACTTACGATGACCCCTCAATTTACATATTTTTGCAACCCCGCGGACCATTTCAAGACGAACGACGACTACAGCGACCAGGACGCTTCAAATTATTTGAATCTTTTAAAATATATTCTCGCTTACATTGTATTGATGGGTATTTACATCTTAAAACGTAGAAAAGGGATAAAAATTACAGCCATGTTGACAGTCATCAAGAGATTAATTTAACCATTATATATGCTATACAAAAATCTCCTGTTTTCAGCCATTCAACCGCAGCCATATGCAGAAATGATACTTCAACAAAATGAAGGAATATTGGCTCATATATATATTCATGGTAGACTTTTAAAATATTGTATTAAACGTTAAATAGATCAGTTATTGCCTGTTAAAATGTTTACAATATTATAAAAGAATTTATTGTACTATTTCAGCGGAAAATTAATAGGTTCACAATTATGCCAAAGTTAAAATAAAATTTAAGGTAAGCAAAGCCTTAATCAGTCTCAATTTTATTTTTTTAGGATTTGAATTCTTTCAGAATTCCGAAAGAAAAATTGCACAGTAAATTCCTTATTCCACCCTCTATGACCGTTGCGTTTCGAATGTGTTTACTTTCAACACATCATACGTTTTGTTTGCTTTGCCTTTCTTTTTGCTGGTGCGTTTTGCCTTGTTGCGTTCCAACGATTTAGTAAGGTTGACTTCATCTGTCACATTTGTCACGCTTCTTATATTCACACACACACACATTCCTTTCAGGATCCTGTCTGCTCGTACGGTTCCCAACATACATTCATTCCTCTTGCGCCGCTCCACAAGTTATCATTGATATGTTCAAGACGTAAATGTCACTGAAATACGATCCGTTACTCATCTCTGCTGACGTCATTTACTAGAATTTCAGATTATATCTATTGCAGATATTTTAACGGTAGATGTCTTTCCTGTGTACCGGTAGAACATTTATTTTTGTTTTAAGTCCCCGTTGATAATATTATTTATAACAAAAAATTTATTCACAATCATTGATGACTCTCATAAAATGTGCAAATACCATCATTTGTAGAATTTCTGAAAAAACATATTTCTGGCCATCGGGTATAATATAAACCCAAAACTGATGAAACTGAATCCTAGGAAACATCTATGGTCTCCAAATGTTCTTTTTTTACGTTTTGCAAATAATGGGCGTAGAGACTGTAAGCTATGGGAAGAAGATTTAAAAAAATAAATTGTGTTATTTGGACATAAGCGATAAATTTAAAAGGAAACATAAAATAATTTTTTTAAAAAAATAGTATAAAAATTCCTACTGGGTAGAAGATATTTTAAATTTTAATTATTTATTGAAAAATTTCTTTTAAGGCCCACAGACCACTTTATATTAAAGATTTTCTAATTACTTACTGAATCCGATTCCCGTGTACCTTTTTAAATTTAAGATTTGCATAGTCAAAGAGAACAAACAATAAACAATTTCTAATACATATATATATATATACCGTATAAAAATATTTTTATGGCCTTTACAATTATTAAATTATTTACAACTGTCACGCCATTAGTCTTAGTCCTTACCACACTTATTAAAAAAAATGTCACAACACAAAATAGCACGCGCGCCGATCTTCTTCTCTTTCTCCAAAGATTCTCTTACACACAAAAAGATATTGATTACGTTAAACTGTCAGCATTTTACTCATTTATAATTTAATTTGACACAACCAACGAGTTTATTGTTGAGGATAACGCGTTGCAATGTTAACTTTGTTACCAAAAAAAAAGACGAGCTGGGCTTTTCAATAAGGGCGGGTCGATGTTGAAATGGAATAAAACAAGCTGTGTGTGAGATATTAACTAAATTATTTTTTATATTTGTCCTATATGCTGAAGTGTTTCCGACGTCTTTGGCTTTAAATTTACGGTTTGTTAATTACATGGTGTTATTAAATGCATGTCACACTATAATAAATATTATAATTATTATTTTGTTGAATTTAGTTTTATGTGTGCTGTATTATTACCTCTCCCCCCCATAAAATTGTGTGTTGTAAATGGTTTTCACCCGCCCCGCCATCTTGTTGGACGTATATTCTGTGCAGACGAGGCGCCGCAATATTTTAAGCGCAGGACAAAGTATCCAGCGGTATGTATGTATGTATGTACATCCCTGGTCACATCATAGAGTGACGCGGGTCTCTTCTGCCAGGCCTTGATGACGTCATTTCCGCCTGCGTTCTCGTCATACGTCTGCAAATAATTTGGGTTCTTAGATCTTCCAGTTCTCAGTGCTACGAAACGCTTATATTAATACCCGTATATATACATCGCCGCTCACATCATAGTGTGTTTGTCGTTGGTCTCTCCTGCCAGGCCTTGATCTACCAGAAGCTGCCACTGCAGACGCTCGCATCATCCCTGTGCAAATAATTTGGATTCTTAGACCTTCCATGTTGGGTGGACAGAATCACAAACGAGGAAGTTGTAAACAGAATAGGGGAAGAGCGAACAAAATGGAGGACGTTGACCAAGAGAAGGGATAGATTTATGGGCCACGTGTTAAGACTTCAGCATTAGAGGGATGTGCTAGTCATGCGGAAATGAAAAGGCTTGCACGAGGTAGGTTAGCATGGAGGGTTGAATCAGACCAGTCTTAGGACGGAACAACAACAGACCTTCCATCTCTCTAATCTGCAAAACGCTTATGTTCATACCCAATGGATATCTCCTTGTTGTGTGATTCATTGATCTCTTCTTACTTGGAACGCCATGTTATTGTATGACATTCGCTAGAGGAATCTTTTTGATGGCGATCACGTTATTATATTGTTGTAACACTACCCGGGCGATATTGGAGTTCCAGGTACTGCTTCTTCGCCGACGAGGGGCTGAGAGGTCGCCGTAGAGAAAAAAAGTACTGGAGAGCCGAAGAAATTTCTAGGAAAGGCTATAGGATCGGATCCGACTTATCGAATTTTAGCCCAGTCGTCGTAGCTCGATCAATAAGAGTTGTGAAGGTAGAAAGGTGGATATATTGAATAGGCGTTGAAATGAAACCGGAGATTAACTCCAGGAGTCACAACCCGAAGAGGTGGAAGGTAAATGACTGACTTTATCGTCCTGTGAGGCTCATATTTATACGACGTGTTGATTTTAACATCGAGGCAACAATATTGCACCGTCTGGTGCCACATTTCCCTTGGTTAATGGGCCTGGTTTCAAAGTACTAAGAATGTTACTTGTTTCTGTGCCCAATTCCGTGTGGTTGGAGGGAGGCTGATGCTGATGACGTTGCAGCTGAGGTTTGGAGTGTCCGGTGGCGTCCCCCTGAGAGTGGAAGGGTTGGTGACAGTGGCCGGCTGCAACCCCCCGGCGCTAATCAACTATTTAACCCTCATTACAAGGCGGTAAATCAAGGCGATGCCACGTGGTGTGGCCGTAACCCCAACCTCGTGAGAGAGCCGTGTGCGGATGTGGCTGCAGGACCCCCTGCCTCATCCTCATCCTCATCCTCGCCACTTTTTTTGCGTCCCGTCTCTGCAGTGGCAGCTTCTGGCAGAGGCGCGCGCGTGTGCGTGTGCGTGCGTGTTACGTGGATCATCAGCTGCAGACAGGAGCTCCGACCCTGTTTGTTTATTGCGTGCTTGTCCGCGCGGAAGAAAGGGAAATCGCTCTCACTCTCCCACGAGCGCAACACAAAGGGAGATTACTCATCCTAGGAAGTCGCAAGTTATTGCACAACGTGGCCGAGTAGAGGCGAGAAAAGTAGGAACAGGAAGGATACAGGATCATCATGCCAAAGTTCAAGACAGCACTAATCTTAAAATAAATCTATGGCACTTTGGTAGTCCTTATTCAGCCATATACGTATAATTGATGAACTATTAGGCCATCTGTTACGTAATGTTTGCAAAAGTCTCACAGACAAACAGATTTTTAGAGAAGGTGGGGGGGGAGGGTAACAGTCTACTTGAGATGATCCTGATATAGCAAGTCTACTTTAATAGGATAGGAAAGGAATTAAAAAGGGGACATGTGCAAGGTATAGCAAAGTACCCAAGGGTCGACTAGGTGGTTCACCTAAACGAGATGCAGGGAAAACCCTAGAATACCTGCAAAGGGTACTATTCTATAATATCATAATATAATACAGTTCAATATACAAAATTTAAATTGACGATTTAACTGAAAATTAAAGGCTCAAACAAATGTCTAGAATTCTAATAGATCAAAATTCGTGATTTCAAAACTAATATTATTTAAATATAATAGTTATTAATGCCTGTAAATTTAAATGAGGCCAAAAACTGACAAAAAATTAGTGAAACATAAGAAACTAATCTAAAATACAACTACATGTTTAGGACCTGATTTGGACCCTCTTCAGGTTTAACTAAATAACAATGTACTTAGGTGCATTATTATAGTTTAAGTTTCACTAATTTTTGTCTGTTTTTGGCCTTATTTAAACTTTAATATTATTTAAATTTTAGAAAAGACTTCTTCACCTTTTCGTCGTTAGTATAAAAGTAATCTTAGGTTAGTTAACTTAAAATTAAGGAAAGAGCTTTTTAATTTGAGTCGAGTTCACCAGACGCTGTGGAACAGAAGATTCCTTTCCGGGAGAAAGTGGGATTTTTAATTTCCTGACATCACAAAAGTTGTATTTTTATATCTTGAATATTCTCAATACGTTTTGCAGATTCAACGTATGAAAATTGTATGTAAGCGTATCTGAGACTGTACCGAGAGTTTATCCTGTAAAATCCTTATCACCGAATACGCCCACAACGGGAAGAGTCCGTTGCTCCACTCTCACTCAAAACACAAACAACGGAGGACTGATATTAAAAGAATGCTAAGAAATATCTATATAAATTTATGTAATATAAGTTAAAAACCTACAAGCGGGTTGGAAGTTTTCTCGTGATACAAACGCGTTTCCAGTCAGTACCAAAATGGAAGCTCATAATAATCTCGGAATATTTATATGACGCCTGTTCAGATGGACAAGAAACTCTTTGCCCGCAAGTTAATCTTTGGCCAGAAACATGCAGAACCTCGCTGACCGTCGTCATAGCAACAAAACAGTCCGACGGCGAGAAACTGCGAGATCTGCACGAGACAAATGTAACCCTGTTACGGAGGAGTTACATGACTTGCAACGATCTTCGGACAGTACAGAGAAATGTATGTGACAGTCTACGTCGACATTTATTATCTAAACAGCGTTAAATTTGTCTCTAGCCGGGTCTCGGAAGTTTCTCGCCGTCGAACTGCTTTGTTGCTGTGACGACGGCCAGAGATGTTCTTCATTCCTCGCCAAAGACTAACTTGCGGACTTTTCTCTATTAACTCAGTTTTCTTAAGTTGATCTTGAATTTAGGTTGTCGACGGTAAATGTATGCATTCTTAAAACGTCGAGGAGCCGAGGCGGAGCATTTAAATTGTTTCCAAATGCGTGGTAGTTCTACTTATAGTATATAATTTGCTCTCCTCCCCTCCCTTATTCAAGGTTTACTTGTTTTATTTCGTTATTAATTTGTGAACTGTGATATTTCATGCTATCCGAATAATAAAAGGTCAGTGTTATCGCTGCACTGTTAACACTCGTGTTTTTAAATTAGAATGCTGCGAACGCTGCCAATTTGTGGAGCATGTGCGTCCGCCGACTTTATAAGGCGCTGTGTGATTTTCGTGTCCGCGAGGCGAGGCGAGGCGAGGCAAAGGGGGGAGGAGAGAAGAGAGCAGAAATATTATTGCGAGGAGCAAACAAGGAGTGAAAGGAGCCTCCTTGCTCTCGCTTATCTGAGTGTGTTTCCTGTGTCAAAGGCCAGGGGGCACGTGGAATTCGTTAGCCACGGGCTTCTGCCGATCACCGGCTTATCTGTGACGTCACATCCTCTCCTCCCCCCCAGGAATTAGCAACGAAATACGCGTCTCTCCCTCCTCCTCCTTCTCCTCATTATTATTAGTATTCTGCAGACAACGAACGCGCAGAGCTGAAAAAAATCGCTCATGGGCACATGCTACGTAAGTCTCCATGACAAGCTCTCTCTCTTTCTCTCATCCTCTCCCTTCATTCTCTGTCCTTTCTCTTGCTCTCTTATCATTTTCCTTTTTTTCTGCCTATTCTCTCTTCTCTCTCTACACTCTCTTCTCTGTCTCCGCTCTCTATCTTCTATCTTCTTTCTCTTTTGTTGCTGTCTATTCTTTATTTCTCGTGTCCATCCGTTCTCTATCTTTTCTCTCTTCATTCTCATTTCTCTCTCCCTCTCCCTTCATTCTCTCTTGCTATTGTCTATTCTTCTTCTCATCTCTTTTCTCTCCGGTCTCTATTTTGTCTCTTCTTTCTTTCCTCACTCTGTTTATTCTCTCATTTTACCCCTCACTCTCTTTATTCTCTGTCTTCATTCTGTATATTCATTCTGTCTTCTTTCTTCCTTCTTTCGGTCTATTCTTTCTCTCTTTTCTCGGTCTCTCTTTCCCCTCTCTCTTTCTTACTTCTTCTCTCTCTCTCTCTCTCTCTCTCTCTCTCTCTCTCTCTCTCTCTCTCTGAGATCTATATAGAGATTACTCTCAATTACCTTCGTAATACTCGTGTAGGACAAAATTCATGTTTTATTTCCTATGTGTCGACATTTTTTAAACATCTTAAATTAAATTACCCACTACTTTCTGATTTTTAACGTCAGAATCATTTAAATTGTAGAATAATTTGGCAACTGATGTGTATGTGTACTTCTCTCGAGCCAAGCTAATTTAAATAGTGCAACATATTTAAAGGTTAGAAAGTCATGTATTTAATTATATAAAAAATTGGTAGTATAATTCCTAATTTACTATTCTTGTAATATTTTTTAAACTATTGTTTTAGGTTCAATAAACTTTTTTTTCTCTTTCGTCTAAATATGCACCTCCCATTTCTCGTAATAAAAAAAATAATGTTCATCCTCATTCATCCATCCTAGATTAGTGACATCACGTCTTTCTTGTTGAATCATATACCGACTGCCATATTCTAATAAATGAAATGTCGTGCGTCAGTTGGTATGTTACTGTTACTATAAACACTGATCCCAGTGCTACTACTACTGCTGCTACTACCCCTGACAATAATAATGAGCCATTTTGTCTCATTTATTTAAATGTTTTAAAGTAGCAGTTTTTATTTTTTCATATCTCTGATGGCTGTTTTTCTTTTACTCCTGGTTTATAAATGTTCTCCATATATTATTTATTTTATATTCACAAAGTCTGTATTTTTCTGATCAATTCCCAAAGGCGATGTCGAGACGTGGTAATGATTAAAAGATACTTGTGTTTTTTGGTCTGTTAATCGGTAGTTGCTTTGCTGAATCTTCTTTGAGATGGTTCTGCGTGCTTAATCTGGTCGTACTTTATTCCCAGCGAGTCCCTGTTTGTCCTTATTAAGTAGCGATGAAAGAGAGCAGAAGGAAACGTCTGTCTGTCCGTCTGTCGACGCCTATCGCACGCGTCTCGAAGGCTAACGAGCCTCAGAGCTGAAGCACTTGCAACTCACGGACAGACAGACAGACAGACGGAGGGACTTCCCCTGCGAGGGCTTCACCGTAACGTGGACGACCAAGCACCAACAGGTAAAAAAACCTCTATGTGACGTCACTAATTATTTTCGAATTAAATTACATAAGTTGGGTTTCCGGGGCGGGTGACCCTACCACTGAGCTAGGCTTCTGTTCATCTGAAGAAGTCTCAAAATTGTGGACGAAACGTTGCACGTAACGTG
The DNA here is from genome assembly GCA_034510155.1 of Eucriotettix oculatus. Classification (NCBI taxonomy): domain Eukaryota; kingdom Metazoa; phylum Arthropoda; class Insecta; order Orthoptera; family Tetrigidae; genus Eucriotettix; species Eucriotettix oculatus. The sequence goes on from CM067379.1 coordinate 15,880,557, forward strand.
TTAAAATAAAATTAAAAAATTATTATTCTTGAACTGTTGTCTGCTTTGGAAAACCGGGTGGCATTTGCTAAAGACGACGTTTCGTCTTCAGGTGAAGATTTCGACGGTGTGAGTGGCCACGAAACGTCGGTTTTTTAGCAATCGGTATCCCTGTAGGGAAACCAGAGAACAATTCCAGCGGGGGGAAAACATACAGAAATTAATAAAAATAAATTTATACATATAATATTATAAACGAAATAAGTTACGCTGGTAACAAAAAGTTTCTGTTATGGGTTTAATTAAAGCGCAGCTGGAGGCGAAACGTCTATCATTTTGAATTACCGTGTTTCTATTTCCGTCTGTTGTCAGTTTATTGTATACTATTTATAAAAAAAGAGAAATATGACTTATTAGCTCTTTATCAGTTCACTTGATTGCTATTTAATCCAGTTATCAAGTTAACGATAACTTAACGTGAAACTGATAAAAAATATAGGAGGAGGGGTTTTTATTTTATCGTTACCTATTAAAAATACTTGCGGTTAGTTCTGTTGGGATACTGCGGCTTGCTTGTGTGCAGACGATTTTCGTAAGTAAAAATCATTTACCTAATCAATTTTACCGTAGTTAAAGAAAATTTGCTATAACGGTCGGGAAGTCAGACATGAAGTGATTTCATTTTAAAACGTTTCATCCCCCAACTTTCACAACATTTTCAGGTGTTCAATTATTAGAGGCAGCAATAGCACTGGAACCAACTGACGCCAGGCACTAAATACTGGGTTTTTCGTTTGTTACCATGTTGCATATACATGTATCAGTCGGTAGATGAACCAACAAGAAAGAGGTGAAGCCACTTATTTAGTGACATTTGAGGATAATTATCATAAATATTTTTTTACGGGAACTCTGACCTCACTAGTGACGGTAAATGGGACGTAAATTTATAGACGAGAAGAAGAGGGGAAAAAATCGCGTTAATTGAACCGAAAATGACTGTTATGACAATGGGACAGTAAGAATTATTACAAGGGAGGGATAAATAATAATAAAATAAAATTTGAAGAATTAAATATGTATTTATAACATTTAAACATTTGGAACTATTTACTTTAGCTCTGCTTGAGGGAAGTTTTATATCTTGGTTACTAAATAATTCTACAATTTAAATGATTCATAAGCTAAATAACTCACCCGAAGTAGTGGATAATGTAATTAGAGCTGATTTAATAAAAAAAAACAGTCGACACATAGCAAATAAAACGAGAATTGTATTTTTTGCGCGAGTATTACCGATGTAGTTGACAAGGATGAGTCTCTATATAGATCTCAGAGACAGAGTGAGAGAGATAAGTGAGAGAGGGAGAGAGGGAGAGAGAGATAAGTGAGAGAGGGAGAGAGAGATGAGAGAGTGTGAGGGAAGGGAGAGAGAGGAGATATTTAACGTAATACACGGGGGGTTGTTAGCGAAATTATCAAATTTAAACTGAAATACACTTCCCGGTCAGTGTGTAACTAAGGCTCTATAAAAATATTGAGTCCTTGTTTTTGGTTATTTAATAAGTACTTGAAGCTCCGAAAAGAACGCAAGGAACGTCCGTATTGAATGCACCACTTTAATGAAATTCCTCAGGCGTCCAGTCTTGGTAATATTTCCTCCCCCCCTCCCCCCGCTTTTTATAAGCATGAAGCGAGATTTATGTCGAGGTCTCTGAAATATTTACTGTCGATACTTTGTCCTGTGAGAGCTAAAAGTCCGCTGCTCCGAGGGAGGATGGAGGATGGATGTATGGATGGAGGAGTTCCTTCGCCTTGCAGTCGTTCGCTATCGGATCCCTTAAATCAGAGCTCGCTTTCTACAGCAACTAGTCGCTATTATTTCCTCGACGCCGTAAATACGGCCTGCTACGTACGTACGTAACCCGGAATGTCGGGCCACTGACGGAGGATTTATATGGCAGCCTTATAAACACGCCCCGACGCAGTCAATCGCAGCTCTTTCCCTTCACTTCATTATCGTCCATCTTCTCCTACAACGAGGCACGGGCGGGAATTAAACTACTCACAATGAAGAAAAAAGACTAACAAACTATCCGCGCAATATTGATCAAAAATTACAATTTAGGAAAAAATACCTATTTATGGAACCAACTGGAATGGAAAATATTCTTAAGTCAGGAATAAAATATATACTTTTAAAGATAAGCAATCAACAGGGCGGAAGGAAATTCTCCTCCCTTTCAGTCATAACGGGAAATTTTAATACAATAGCCTGAGTCTTGTCAAGAATTAATTTCACAAAATAATATATATATATATATATATAAATGTTTAATTTTGGCCGAAAACAGACAAAAAAATTAATAACACTAAACCAAAACAAATAATAATGTAATCTACATGTTTCGGTCCCGATCTGGATCCTCTTCAGGTTGAACTAAAGTTAACAAGACACTAAGATATTACATTACATAGACATAAAATAACAGCAAAAGAAATCAAATAATTAAAAGAACAATAAAATTTTAAGAAACAAAGACAATTAGTATACATTTGAAAGATTAACCTTCCATGGATTAGATATTTTAATACTCCTTAAAATTTAAAGAACCAAAGACAATATGTATATATATTTGAAAGATTCATGGATTAGATATTTTAATGTTCTTTAAAAATAAATTGTATGTTCTATTCTTTTATTTTTCGGCATTCTTTGACTGTACTTTAATATCGTTGTGATGTAATATCTTAGCATCTTAAGTTCAACCTGAAAAGGGTCCAGATTAGCAACGAAACGTGTAGTTATGCTAAAATTCTGTTTTATTTTATTAATTTAGTCTGGTTTTTTAGTCTGAGTTAAGCGTTAATTAAGAGTTACATACTTTAATAACCATTTACGTTAAAGTTAATTTACATAAAAAAAATTCTCAGAACCACGGGAGATTTTTGGGTTTATCTAAACTACGTTAATCATTAACATATGTTTATGGCTCCTGTGGTCCTAATTAATTGACTAATTTTTACGTAAATTAACATTTGAAATTATATTAACATTTTATTAGAAAAGTTATATTAAAACTGTCAGCGAAAGTGAATCCGATAAGCGCAATAATTCTGATTGGACAAGGTCATTCGGTAGGGCGTGGAAAACAGTACCCAAAACCCAGACCTACCTAGTTTTCTATGGTTTACCCTCATCTCTTTTGAGGCGAAGACCGGGTAGGTGGCTACCTTGCTCTCCTTTTCCATTGCTATGCTCCTAAAGGGGACTTGTCATTTTCAGGATCACCCTCATGTAGCCTGTTGACTTTAATTATAGTGATATTATTCAGCCTTACATGGAAAATCCTTATTTTTCGTATTCTTGAACAGTAAAAATGTTGTTATTGTCCTACGCCGGTGGTCTGGATTCCTCAACGTTGGACTTCATTTCTTTCTATTCTGTTGAGTCACCTGACGGGTCAACAGCAATTCTCGTTTTCGCTCTTTACGTTTTAGTTTTATTTGCACGCCTTTGAATCCGAGATAATCAAGCTCCACTCCGCAGAACGTACGTCTCCGAGATCTTGGCGAAGGCGTTAAACTATTTCAATGAGTCTAATAAACGCCTGAATGGAGCACTTTGCTGGTCGTTGTCGACGGCCGCTGACTCTGCTGCTTGCGAGTCACTTGGATTAATTTGCCGAGCTCGTGTTGAGCTTGCAGATTCGCGGGTCAAGCAACTCAAGTCAGTCGTCGTCCGTTTTGCCCACGGAGTGAGCGGATTTCGCTTTCCCTTACCAACCAGTGACGTCACGGGGATGTGATTTACGACCGCGCGGTCTCTGATCGAGGAGCACTTGAATCAGCGTGTATGGTAATTAGCGTGTAACCCCCGTGGGCGAAGTCACCGAGTCTCGGTGTTGGTTCGCAGCCTCCCCGCTGAGGTCCATCGCACAGTTTTACGAGCAATCTTTTACTGCCAACGTAAACACAAATAACCGCGAACACGCCTCCTCCGCAGTAATGGCTCCGGGACGCACTACCAACCCAACAAACACACCTGTTCAGGTAGTCTCGGACCGCGGACAATTTATTGAGGCGTAAAAATAATCTCTTTACGATAAGCAGCGGCTTAAATCGTGCCAAAGCACGGTATTCCTTTCTTTTTTTTAAAAAAAACACCTGCGATAAATCAGGAGGAGAAACAAAACGGAAGCATAAACGACCACACTTCAGAGTTCCGCACAGAGAGGAGGAGGAGGAGGGAGCTTTTATAGAGGATTAGAATTAACTTTGAAGTAGACGTTTCACGGACGAGTATTCTTCATGAGCGTAGGGAAGAACCTGGAGAAATGAGGCAGCGAGTTCAGTGCCGGACAGGCCGAAACTAACTCTTTGGTGTGTAATAAATTCCGGGAGTCAATGCTGCTGCCGCTCAATATATAACTGAAATTTAGTTTTGCGTGGGATTGTATTATGAAACGTTTGGATTTTATTATTTATAATTCCTTTCCTCCTTGGCACTACAGCCTATTCAGGGCCTGGGCCTACCGAGTCGACTGCGGACTGGCATCTTGCATGACACATTCCGAATTTAGAGTGACACGTGGTCTGCGTATCGATCCTCCAGCAGTCTCAATCCCGGTTTTCGCGACCATGACGACACAAGCATCCAAGCCCATGCCGGGATTCGAACCCGGGTTGTGAGGCAGCGACACTAGCCACTACACCATAGGAGGTTGACATTATTTATAATTACAATGCATAATCATTATAATGAGCTCTACAGAAGGCAGTAATTACAATTGTAGATCAAGGAGTAAGACAATGATGTTCTTTACCTTATATAAAGAACAGGCGATGAAGAAAGTTAAAATGGAATTTGGAAAAGGAATCATGCAGCAAAGAAAAGAAATAAAAAGCGTAAGGTTTACCGATGATATTGTAGAATTAGGGGAGTCAGAAGCAGACTAGAAAACCAAAATAAATGACATGAACGTGAATTTGGAGGAAGAGTACAACATGAGGATTCATAGTGGGAAAACCAAGGTGATGGAGTGTAGTATGGAAAACAGACCAGTCGTAGGATTCGTTACCATAACAGAGGTAATGTTTTTAAGTGTGATAGTAGGTTTCCGCAGAGCCGCTTGAAGGGGAAGTTCCTCCTCAAAAGACAATACTTCCCTTCTCCTTCGCCACGTAGTATTTTTCTGTTTAGAGGAATCTGTTTCAGTTATGTTTTATCGTGGCTCCGTTTCGGGATTTTTTGAAAGTTCAGGTTATTTCAGTACCCCCGATGCTCCAACACGTGACGACTTCGAGGTCGGGATCCGAAGCCGCCCCCAGGGCTAATCGAGACGGTCCAGCCGAACTTCTCAAGTCCATTAGAATAATACAGGGAGTTCCCCGCCGGGGAGAGGCAATTAGCGAGCTCATAATAATAATTGTAACAATGGCTGGGTGTCGCCGCCGTACAAGGCAAAGGCGGTTTGTGTCCCAGGGGGAAATAATAATGATGATAACGGGAAAAAGATGGGGAGGGTGAGGAGGGGGGGACAACGGAGTGGGATGTAGAAAACCTGGCGACGTGTGGGTCGAAAATTGCGGACACTCTTGCTATAATAACCAGTTGGGCCATTCCGCACAGGGGGAGGGGGAGAGGGGGGGAGGAGGAGAGTGGTGGACGTCGCAATTAAAAGAGCCATGTCTTGAGCGGTGACCGCTGATGATGGAGCCGCCAATGACGCCACTTCTCAATGCAGTTATGTTTAATGAAGATTACTACAAGTCTCTCCCCCCACCACCACCACACACACACAGTCTGGATAAATTAGTCTAATTACCGTTCGAACGGTTTCCTCACAGCCCGTCCGAATAAATGTTACCGCGTTCCTGGTGAATGTCGCTGGTAACCAGAGGAAGGAATCACTCAACAGCAACCTGCTACTCACAAATGCAACTGAAACTCTACGGACGATTTACATAGTTTGCCTGGATTCGTTTTCTATGTCCTCTGGAAAAGTCCTCATAGTCAATAGTAGTGGACGTTACGTAACAATTTCAGGTCCTTCCTTCACATAATAGTAATGGACAAGGTGCTCCGCTAGTTTCATCCCATATAATTTTACTGATTCTTTATTCTTCTGCAGTAAATCGCCATGTGATTCTTCCAATCAGATCAAAAGTAATTCAAAACTCAATTTAAAAATACCAATTGTATTTTTTAAAAAAAATAAAGAGCTTCCGGCCAAACATTTTGTCATTATCAACTCCACAAATCTGTTCTTTCAAAAATGTTACGTATTTTCAAGACCCTTGTTTTTTATTCTGGTAGCAAATCATTTTATCACCTCTGATTTACTCATCAAGTTATAAACCAAATGCAGCCATTCCGCTATTTCTGCCATTTTCAAGATATCTTCAAAATTTCAAATCTTCTTCTCTACGCTGCCAATTTCACTCCTGACGTTCCACCTCAACTCCATTTGGTCCTTTCTTAATCATGCCAACGGTTCAACTCAATTTTATTCTTGTCGATTGTTAATCGAAACTCGAAGATTAGTCGAAAACTAATTTCTATGAAGCGATGGTAAATTTTCAAATTAGGGGGGAAACAAGAGTATCCAATCTTGAAAGCGCATCCAAGGACAACTTCGACCTAAACGTGGATTGGCATATTTTTCCGCAAAAAAAATCTACGAAAAATTTTAACTCCCGAGTTACTGACGAAACGTCGTTTAATGTGAACAAAAAATAAAACGACTGGTCTTTTAATTTATTTCATTTTAATAGTATTATTGTTCTTATTGTCAGTATATAGAACATTTCTATTGAATCTTCTTCATGTAGGAGTTAGTGGTCGGCCAAAGACTGGTGAAATCTGGCGGCGACAAATAAATAAATAAATAAATAAATATATATATGTGTGTGTGTGTGTGTGTGACTTGGAGGGGGGCGGTTGTTTTCCTATTTTCGTGTAGGAAATGAATGATTTATGTCTCCATTCATTGCCTTATTCGTTCGTTTCTTACCTCTTCATTAACATTGATAGTAATGACGTTACTTGAACCAGAAACGTTGTCTACATATTTGATGATACCTCTTAATGTTCCATCAGCAGCAGCGCATGGTCCTGTATGCCGTTTTTTCCTTTTTTTAATGGGCCAAAGGCCCCAAGGGCGGTGGCCCTCCCCCGAGAAAGCACGCACCACCATACTTTCTACATCCCCTCTGCACGTTCTGTTATCAAACTAACTAGGAATGGTAACTTGTGTTTGATCCTTACCTGAGGACGTAATAACCTTTAAGACGGTCGTTCACGGAGATAGATTGTGTGTGAGAGAGAGAGAACGAAGCACGTAGGGCTGGGGAAGGATTGAAGTGCCGACAATTCGACCTGAAGGGTCTCCTTACCGGGGGAAAAAAACATCAATGAGCTAGAATACTGCTCTTGTGCGACACCGACATGCGATTGGATATTGGTAGTAGTTGGACTTTTCTCTTCTACTCCGTCACGTCTAGTAAAAATCCGTTAACAAGTGTGGTCAGTAAAATTCGTTGGAGGATGGCCTGTATACCGTTCATAGATTTTTCTTTTATGTTACGGAAAAAGCTCGCCCTTTGAAGCCGAGGAGTTTAGTCGGGCACTCGGCCAAAAGCGTTCCAGATGCTCCTTTGTCAGCCGCCCGTCCCGTGATAACTTATATACGGTTCCACTAAACCTGGAGCCCGCAGCTGAAGATTAGACTACTCTATAAATATTTTAAACAAAATTTTCAGGTTTTATTGTGAGTCTGGTTCCTAAAATATCTTCAATGAGACCGATGGATGATTCGTGTGATTACACCTCGCCCGTGAACGCAGTCGTCGTCAAAGCATTAAAGACGCCAAGTCCGTATGTATTGAATTTATTTCCGCGTTGGGACGAGTTACGGACATTTTACGAAATCCAGTCTCAGCTTTCCATACAAGGTCAGTGTTTAATGTGGCAGGTCGGGGGAATGAATAACGGTTTGGTAATGCGCTCCTCTGGTTGCAGTATTTCAACTCTCTCACACACACACGCACATGCACGCACTCTGATAAATGTTGCAACGACTTCTAACAGAGAGCCGCAATCAATAAGAAGCTCTTTCATAAATTATTCCGGACGCTGTGAGAGCTTTGAAGCTACAATTTTAGGTAGGAGAAGTATCGGATTGTTGGGATTGGGGAGCGGAGTGGGGGGAGGAGTCGAGTGGTCAATAAACGCTGTTGTGACGAAGGCAGATTCAAGTACGATTTTTTGTGGGGAATTAATCATCATGCAAATCAATGATAGAAAATCGGGGAAACTTACAAAATTGTTCTAGAAATATTCTTCTATTATTTTTTACAGTAATACAAACTAAAAATAGAGATAGGATTAGAGGGGTATATGGTGAAAAAAGGGGGGAGGAAGAGGAAAGAAAATTGCTCGAGAAGACTGTTAGGCTGTGGATGTATATAGAAGGGAAGAAGGTACGGGTACTCTAATGTGAAGGGAGAGGAAAACTGTGGTAAGTAGTAGCTGCTTCCTTCCTCTTTATACATTCACCTCCAACCTTTCTCCTCCGCTCTTCCCGGTTGTCTTTCTGGAAATAACATCTCACACCCAACTGTAGAAAAGTGGAGAACGCCATCTTTTTTAATTCTCTACTGTCGGTTTCAAGTTAACGAATGAGCCTCAATATCGCAGAATTTTCAACAACTTCGGTCGGTGGCGCCCCTGTCGGCGGTTTTTCCAAAGTGGCTTCCCCCACAGCACGTTAAAAAGAGAAGCCTTTCACGTAATATATGTTTCGCCATTAACCGGTAACGATGTTTTCAAATGTTTAATCTGCAAAGACATTACAGCGATTAATATTTAAGACTAGCGTTATTTTTCTGAATACCTTCCCTATGATCTGAAGTCGTGTCAAGTATTTTTTTCTAACATTTCTGATTTCGGTATTAGAAACGCAATCATCGTCACGGTGAGGTTTTACCTTCACCTCACCTCATGTAATCTGATCCGAGACAGGTTTCTAAGGAAGCGTCTGTCGCGTCATCCAACCTCGTGCTGGCTTCTCTTGACGGTCGGTTGGTTAACGCCATGTGAATAGAAACGACGGTCGTTAAATTAATTTTTATTATTTTCCAGAAACACACATACTATGCTAAAAAAAATAAAAACTTGTTAATGGAAGCATTGAGTTGGTTCTTGAGCGTGTTCAGCGAGAAAGGAGCCGGAGGATGAGAAAGTTGCCGAGGAATGAGTTTGGAAAGGAACAATTGTAGGTAGGAAGGAAGATTGTTGTCCAGGAGCGTCAATTTTCTCTCTCGGTAATTAACTCCTTTCGAAGGTTCGTTGGAGAGTAGTTCCAGTCCGTCCGTCGAGTGATTCGTTCAGTTGACTCGGACTGTCCAGTCGGTGTGTGGGAACAATGCAGTTCCTGCTCCTCCCCCTCCCCCCCTGGGGGTCCGCTCCAGAGGTCACTGGATTGTGTTACGAACTCGAGGAGGAAGGCGAGCCCCGGGTTTTCGTGACATAGGCGTCGGCCTGGGCTCGCTCTCGTTAGGCGTAGTCCCGTCAGCATCTACCTCTCTAATTACTGCCTCTCCACTCGCTCCCTTCCTTCCTTCCATTTCCCTCCGACGATAGCAAGTCCCTGCCATCGGTCACCTTCGACTCTAATTACCACCTGCTCCGCCACGCGGGAGGAAGTTGTCGTCGTTAAGGTCAACACTGCTCGAGCGAGTCCGAACCAGGCAACTTGTAAATCTTCATCAGCGTCAGCGTTACGGTCAGATGCCAGCTCTGGTGACCTCCATATTGTCATCTCTTCTCCTATTGCGATGGTCAGTAACTCTACCAACCATCTCAGTTGAGATTCCAATTAAATAAAAAACCAAAGAATATGTGTTTTTCGAAGCCTACTCCTCCATCATCTCCACAAGTCACGAGTCTTTGGAGCACTTCAATGGTAGGAATTTACTGGTAGGTATTACGCAGCACGGACCGCTGACTTCCTTGAACAACCAGACCGCATTAATCTCGGAGCAATTAAGCGTAAGTGTAGTCTTGGCCATTCGCTTGAAATGGAAATCCGTTACCACGGTAGCGGAACTCGACAATGAGCAGACCAGACCTTGTTGGCTCGTTCTTAAGCGGTAAACCGTTGCGAAACAATATAACAAGTTGTAACACTGCATTAGACGAAGAAAGGTGGGACGACGAGGTGTCAGGGGGCAAGGTTTGTGCGAACAGCGGATGATGTTTTCCTCATTAACATTCATTTTTCTTTTTTTCGCAGGCGCCAGCAGATGGACGGCCAGCTGTACTGCCAGACGCACGTGCCCAGTCCGTCCACAGACCCACCTGACACGGGCCAGCAGGACAAGATAAAGGTAAGCGCAGCTTCAACTCTCAACCAAATAAAGGAAAACTAAAGAATATAGTTTTTTCGTAACCTCCTCCATCTCTACGAGTCACACTTTAAGAGGCTTCGGACAGAAAACGCAATATTCAATTTCATTTACACGGCATGTTGACTATTTTAGCCAACCCGTCCAAAGTTAATCGCAAAAAAAGGGGTATTTTCAGTAAGTTAAACAGAAGTAAATCATCTTTCATTTACGTGGGACGAGTTGTGACGTATAATATGTGACTCAATGGGAAACTAAAAACCATATTCTAAACCTATTATTCAAGTCGAATCAGTAACTCAATAATTAATTCGACAACCATTAAGAAGTCCTCAAACTTAATTTAAACTGCACATAATGTTTTGAGTCATCGGCGTCGCTGCCTCACAACCCAGAATTCTCGGGTTCGAATCGTGTTTTAGGATTGGATGCTTATGTTGTCATGGTCACGGAGACTGGGATTAAGACTGCTGGAGAATAGATACGCTGACAGCACGTGTCACTCCAAATCCGTCCGGAATGAGTCACGTAAGATGTCAACCCGGCAGGACAAGGCCATCAGTGGGCTGCGGAGACAAAGAAGAAGAAATGATGATGATTATTATTATGGTAGCTGACTGTCCGGCGATGCCCGGGAATTCATTTAGATTAGCCCGCTACAGTACTTCATTGGATAGTAATCTCTTGATGAACCATATAACACCCTATAACTTGCAGTGTATTTGTGCAGTTTCGGGTATATAGCTCAGTGGCCGGCTCCTTCAACACCCTCCCCTTTTCAATTCCCTTCCTATGCTATTAAAGGGGAATTATCTGTTTCAGGATCACCTGTTGCGCCCCCCTCCAAAAAAAAAACATTAACCGTGCGTCTTCTTCTTTCCAATGGATCCTCCATTTAAAATTGGTTTAGAATCTATTAAATTAAAATTGCTAAGTTTATTATAAGCAAACGCTTGATTTCGTTACCCCAAATATAATTTTTCCACGCGTCTTCTTCAATATGTTACGGTTAAAGAAGTATTAAGTAACACTAACCTTCAACCAGCTTAAACAAAACAATAAATATTAAGTATTATATGTGTTGTTATGATCTAAGAGAAATATTAAGTAATTACTTGGAAATACCTCCATCACCTTAAATTAAATAATAAAGATTAAGTAATGTAACGTGATTTCTTTGGTGAAGCTAAAGCCGAACGTTTCCGTGGTTCGCCGAGCGTTTCGCGGAGATCGTTACTCAGGTCTATTATTATTATTATACATTCGTAACACTTTCAGATAGAGAGTTTATGGGAACAGATGATTATGGGCATTAAGTTGAAAGGTCCTGATGATTGAAGAAAATTGATTTTGGAGGATTGGAAGTGGTTTAATTCATAATTTTGTTTTCTTTCAGGGGTACAAACAATGCATAGGAGAATAGTTTATCAAGATTAGGAGTAATATGGGAAAATTTAATTGTGTCTGCCACAGGATTTACGCCCAATTTTAAATCATGAAATGCAGACATTCTTCCTTATGTCGTCGTGCTATTTTTTTTTTGGCTTGATGGCTTGTATTATCTACTTAAATCGAATGAAGTTATTTTCTATTTTATTACGTTATAGAGGCTAATTGGTTTGGTGACATTTGCTGAACTTGCTGTAGTTGGTTTTCCCGTATTTTTCGGCATCCTTTGCCTCACACGGACCGAGTCTCTCCCCACCACAAAGCTGCATTATTCATTTGCTCCTGAGCGCTTATCACCGGATGTGAATCTCGGCTCGGAATTAACTGCTGCTGAGCTCACACATGGCTGACGTGCTTTTTCTTGCTTTCCTAATAGGATGTGTGTGTGTGTGTGCCTTCCTTCTTCTTCTTCTTCAAGTACTGTACTCTCTTTTCAGCCCCGTCCCCCGAATTCCTTCTCGCGACGGTTCCACGTGTTTCACTCGCTACTTTCTGCCGCATTTACGACGGGATCAGATGTTAAATGTCAGCTGCTCCCTTCTAGTCTCATAGCAGCGCTCCTCTCACCATTTATCAACGTTACTGTCTGTCCAAACAAGCCATCCCGTGTCTATATATAATCTCATCTCCAGATTGATACTTGGCGTCAAGATAATTTTTCAATTATTATTTTTTTCGTTTCCTCGCCCTGTTTCCTACTCTAGCATCAATTCCTAACTTGTAAGACTTTTGGTTCTTCTCTTTTACCTCGCGGACTGACAAACAATACTCATACAGAAGGTTTAAAATGATTTAAGTCCTCCTGGGATAATGCTGATAAATGTTTTGTAATTAACGACTGTCGGTGATCTGTATCAATTTGAACGAGTGGAATCCATATTGACCACTCGCAATGTGTATTCACTTATTAAAAATAATTAGATTAATTGATTTATTAATTAAAATGACGTTTCGTCACCATATTTCGAAACTCCTCGGATAATTTCTCCGAGTGTTAAGTTTTGACGCAACATATACTAGCGGAAATGTGTAAAAAGAAAACCTACAGTGGTAGCTTCAAACCGATACAGAGCAGAAAATCCAAAAGACTTTTGCTCGACTTCGACGTTTTTTTCTGAATTTGTGACTTCATCAGCTAAGAGAGAATTTTTTCAGGTAGTTAAATATTTGAATTTTTTTCAAATTGCGCTAATATTCATATCATTTGGATGGATATCATCAAGATTTTTATGTACAATTACTTAAATTCGAATAATTTGACGACCTGAAGAAATTTATTGATGTCTCCTTTGTACCCGATGAAGTCCCAGCTTTGAGGCCGAAACGTTGCAGTTGGATAAAACTTCTGAATTTTCTGGAAAAGAGGTCACTCTATTCTCATCTTATTATATTATTCTGTAGAATGTAGACACAAAGAAAAAACGTTATTCGATAAATATGCGATACAAAAATAAAACAGTATTTTTGAAGATTAGTGGAGGATGAGTATGGATGAACGTCATTGTTCAAAAGATGAAGTCATTCGTGACAAAAAAAAATTGTATTGTACCGAAAAGTTAGTTTTTATCTTTAATTCAATATCTATTTCCGCAGAAATGTTGAGAAAAAGGGTAATATTTGTTATAAAGAAAAGTACATTTTCTGCTATTAAATTTTCCGAGTTCAGATTATTTTCCTGAACTGGAAAATAATCGTGTAAAAATAGATAACGACGGTTTGAAGGGTTCATAATTTACACTGTGTCACCGAATATGGGAAGAAAAACCTTAAGTGTCAGGTCGAAATTCAGAATTTGGGGTTTCATCGAAACGTTTTTCTATCTGATGACGGAGATGATTTTTCATTTATGGCTGGTTTCAGTGTTTTTTTAAAATAAACCTCTATTTTCCTGCATAACATTTGTCTGTTGACTTTCCCTCCCAATGAGTGATTATTATGAAGGATATCGAAAGAAGCGGAGGAGTTTTGGGGGGAGTTACTCTCCGAGTTCGTTGACCTTTTAACTCTGCTCTGCGTCTGACAGCAACTCCACGTGTTATCAGTACGTGGCTGCTGGAGAAGTTTACACTTTACGGGACGACGGTCATCACACACCAAGAAAAATTACATTTTCTAATTTTTTTTAAAAATTTCTCCTTCAACACCTCGCCCTGTAGACGTTACATTTTCGCCTCGATTCCCGGAAGAAAATTCCCGGAGAATCGTTGGGTGGTTCTGTATTGAGACTTGCACCCCTTTCCCTCCCTATTGGAAACGAATATTTGGAACTAGAAACTGCAGATATCCCCTTCCAGCTGCTCATTACTATCGGTTAAATTGACACCGCCCTTGCTCGTCTTAATTACAGGCCAACTCACCTCTAACTAGCAAAGCCACCTCGTCAGGTTAATTCCATTGTCCCAAGTAGTTGATGCGTCCCACTCGCTCTCAGGCTTGGAAACCACAATAAAAGGCATGAACGTGGTCCTGGACGAAGAGTTCAATATGGAGAATAATATAGAGGGGAAATCCAAAGGTGGCGGAGTGTAGTATGGGAAACTGTGGAATAACAAAGGCTGTTACATTGGGAAGGGATTTTCTGAAGGAACTTGAAGAATTCGTGGACGGTAGGAAGTTGCAGAAAGGAAGAGAATAGAAGCCTTTGAAATGTGGTGCTATAGGAGAATGAGATGGATGGATAAGGGTAACTAATCAGGAAGATCTAATCATGAGAGAAAAATATGGAGTAAGTCGACTAAGAGAAGGAATAGATTAATAGGCCACGTTTTGAGGTATTAGGGTCTTGTAAAATTGTGCATTAGAGGGGAAGTGAACAGATGAGGGAGGAAAAGGATGTAACACGGTAAGCAGGATTATAGAGGAGGAATGTAATGTAGTAGTTATTTAGGAATGATAAGGCTTGAGCAGAATAGGCTAGTATGGAGGGTTGCAACAGACTAGTCTAAGGACTCAGTACAACAAAATGACTGATTTTAAATTTTGATACAACCCAAAGGGTATGTAATGAGTCTCAGAAAAGTCAAAAACTTTATGAATATGTATTTATTTCGTTAAATAATTTTTAAGACCTTCTGCCATTAGTATTACGCCATACTCATCTATACCCTATAAAGAATACCGATTATAAAATAAATTAGGTTTTCGTTTATTTCTTTTAAGCAACGTAAAAACTTCATTTACTATAATTAGTGTTGAGTAATTGTTTTGTTATTAGAGGGCGCATGGAGATTAGCATGGAGGGTTTGCTTCAGATCAGTCTTAGGACTGGATATTACAACAATTATCTGTATCTGTGGAACTGCCAAATTGATGTGCCGTGACGTCATTAGAGGATGTAATGAGATAATCTAGTGGATGAACAGTCAAGTACAGAGTCTTGTCATCCCCTACATTACAGCAAAGTTTCCCTATCGTATTGGTGACATGAGGTCAGGAAGAAGCAGTTTTCCCCGTAAAGTTGTCTGCACTTGCTAACAAGCTGTGCTCTGGTGGAAGGAGACGTCATTTCTCAAGAGGAGAGATTGTGCTGCTGCTGCTCCTGGTGGTGGTGGTGGATTCTGCAAATTGGAGTCGAGCTCACTCGGCATTGTCAAAGTTGTAAAATGAAGATTTGCGTTGCGAGGATTTCCTCGAGTAACGGAAAAGTGCCTCGTCGGAGGTGATATTTTCCAGATTCGTGGTTAACGTCTTGTTCCGTGACGTCGCTTCCAAATTGTGGAATCGGCTCCGCAGAGAGATAGGAGTATCTTTGGTTTGGGTTGCTGGGGACGACCAACGGGTGTAAAAACTAACTTTTAAAAAACCGTAACGTTTAATAAACTTTTATTTTGTATTGAACGACGAGCTCATGAATCTAAACATGAATACTTTTAAAATTGGATGTTTAGAGAGAACATATATTTCTAATATTGCGAGGAGCTTTGTGCTGTAGCACTGGAGGCTTAATATCTGTGACGAAGAGAAAAATTGAGTGAAATTTATTTAGCTACGGTCTAAAAAGTCATTAATCTCTGGATTTATTCACGCCGCGCGTGAAGCGTTTATCTGTGGACAGAGACGGTCTATACGTGAGCGGTCGTCTCGTGACGTCACCGCGACATAATCCACGACCTGTAGTTGTCACTGGCGCCATACAAATTATCAACTTATCAAATTTGTCACCAAACTGAGGAGGAGGGGAGAGGGAGAGAGAACGTCAAGTATTAAAAATTTGACGCCAACAGTGAGGCATAAAAATTAATTTAAAGAAATAAAACATTGGTGCAGCAACGTGGGACTATTCGTAATTTTTAATTTTCTCAATCTATTAGTACGAAAGCTGTAACAAAGAATATTTTGAACGGCCGTGTATATCTTCTAGATATTTGTGATTTATTTTGTCACAGTTATTGCCGTTCCTGGGATCCGTAGCTCAATACTAGTGGAGCCCGTATAGCTTTGATAGTTAAGTTTATCTTACTTTGAGGAAAGATGATATCTGTGGCTGCTTATCTTTGCTCTCGCAGCTGTTTGTCCTCAGAGTGATAATGGGCCCTTTCTTCGGGGATGCCTTACTCTGTGTGTGTGTGTGCTTCCTCTGGTTTTTCAAGGTTCTCACGCGCCGAAGCATCTATATCTCTTTATTTTCGAGTGGTATGTTCCAAGGTCGCAGAACTTGGGCATTTGGTAAGAGTTCTACTCTAATCCTATTGGAAAAATTATCATTAAATTAAATTAAACTGATTTCATGGCCTCTTAATTTACGATCATTGAAATTTACATTGTAGTCAGTCTCCTATCGTGTCCTATACGTGATTTTCTACAATTATTCAGACGAATGCCATATTTCGTTAATTTGAGAATTTATTACCGACGTTTCTCTTGTACCTGAACCACTTCCTCGCTTTTAATCTATTGTTTGTCTGCCTTGTTGGGCTAGTGTCCAGTGTGAAGGATTTTTTTGACAAACGACTTTGGTCCGCTCTGGACGCGAGCGACTCTCACGAGACTGACCGATAAGGGCCTGCCTCCGCTTCCCCCCTTCTCTATCTCTCTCTCTCTCTCTCTCTGAAAGAGAGAACACGTCAAGTTGTGAGCGAACTTTTGTCTGGAATTTAATTTCGGGCGTGAGTCATAAGCGGTGGTCGTGCGATGGCGATCTGAACAGCAGGTGTCCGAGATAAGATCTCCACCAGAGCCGCACGCTGGGATCTGACATCTCAGTTCGGTCCAGCACGGTCAAAAACCCGCGCGCCAGACCGTGAGAGAACAAAACATCCCCAACACAGAGTTTTCCGGTTTCCTCTCTGTACGGTGAAGAACGAACTAATCCGTAGGAGTGCGTGACTGGAAAAGGCACACCGAAAGAATTATAATCAAATACAATATAAATATTAATATATATTTAGCAACTAGAAACATACATCTTTTAAAATAAAAACAGTTGTAATTCATAAAAAAAATTATTTAACTGCACAATGAAATGCTTGTCTCGCTGAAAGTCAGTGAAATCAACATAAGAAACTTGTAATAATCAACTAAGATTACGGAAAGGACCCGACTGAGTCGGAGTATGTCAAAGGAAAATCTTTTGATGAAACCTCCACCCCCGGAACATACACCACCTAATCGATATCTGATGCATCGGCATGTGAGAACCTTGAAAAAACAGAGAGGGAGAAGGACGTATGAAAATGGCATCCCCGAATAATTTAGATTTCAACGAAAGGAGGTTCTTGGAAAATTAGCATTACAGATGAATGTGTAGGACTCGCAGACAGGGAAATAATAGAAACCTTTGAAATATGGTGCTATAGAAGGATGAGGTAGGTGGGTAGGGTAACTAACCAAGAAAGTCTAAGCTGTATATGGGAAGGGAGAAGAGTATAGAGGACTAAGAGGAGCGATGGATTAATAGGCCACGTTTTGAGACATGAGGATCTTACCTTAGAGGAAAAGAGGGAGACCGAGGTTGGAGTACAGATTAAGGAGGATGTAGGGTGTGGTAGCTACGTAGAAATAAAAAAAAAGGCCTGCGCAGAATATGTTAGCATGGAGAGTTGCGTCAAACCAGGCGAAGGGCTGAAAACTACACACACTCGCAACGAAAAGAAAAAAAATTAGGTAAGGACAACGGGAAAGAATAGGTAACGCGAGTTTCTTGGTACCATTTGTAAACTAGATCACCCGTGTGAAGTCTTAGAAAGGTGTTTTAGAATGACTGGACTGGAAGAGCCCAAACAGCTTTTACAGATCGACTAGTATGAAAGTAGATTCAATTCAGCTCTGTCTCTCTCAGCTGTTTCAAAATAACTCTACCCCCTCCCTCTTACCCTTACCAGTGAGACCCGACGCCCTCACTCGATGTAGCGAGCCAATAGAGTATTGTCAGAGTTTCAATCACTGCGTACAAGAACGGGGCGCATTAAAACTTGTTTAAACCAGTGATTTGCAAGCTAAGTGTTGCAATAAAAGATGGGATTAAAACTGTTGATATTATAGTAAATTGAAGCGCCTATTACTTAGTCTTTAGATAATTTGACAAATAGGATTCATCAGAAATATTTCCCGGAGAGGAAGAGAGAAATAACCCAACAACAACAACGGCTTTTGTACATATTTCTACACTCTTCAGGCTGTAGGAAAAACTCTTTTATTCTTATTGTCCTCCTGCTATAATTTACGTGACCCGTTTCCGAAAAGCGAGAAATAATAAAACACTTATCTGTCTTCCCTCTTTCAAGCTATCAATTACCCACTTTTCTTTTTAACTGTGCGGTTCTCTGCGATGGACTGAAAGGAAATCTAATAAGCCACACAATGGCCTCGTTTTACGCAAATCCTTCACGTTTGCGACTTGAATGGAAATCGCTTGAATGCGATCTGTCTTGTTCCCCCTGCAACAGCTTCCTGGTTTACCTCCGAATCGACAAGGTTTAAGAAGATTCCGAACTGGCAACAATTATCCTCCCACCTCCTCGGTTCTCTTTCGTCTTCTTTGTACGGCGTAAATTGCGAAATCATGCGGCTCTTAGAAAAACCGTTCCGAGTTTCTTTTGCTGGGGAAAAATTCGTAGTGTCTTGACCTCGTCCAGGAGGAAAACGAAAGTATCCAATCGGCTATTATAAATACCAAAAGTGTACGTTTGTGCCACATACGTATTTTAACAAAATTTAATTAAACACTTGCAATTTTCAATTTTTTAATCATTTTTGTCTGTTGTTGAAAAGTAGATTATTTTATTTCTCCTTTTTACTTGCCTAAATTACGAACTTGTGGACGAAACGTCGTTGTGGATGAATGAAGACTTTCAAATTGTCTTTAAAAGTGATCATTTAATTTTATGGGGGTTGACAGGCAAAATTAGGGTGACACTCTCAATGGAAACTCCCCTCTATTAGAATAGCAAGGTAATTTGAAAGGGAAGGGGGGATGCGGTGGGAAGAGGAAGGAACCAAGAGTTAACTAGGTAATATGAGGGTGACCTTAAAAAGGCACCTCCCGTATAATAGCATATGAAGCAGATGGAAAAGGATGGCGAATGTGGAAGGTAGAAAAATGTAGCCAAAGGTTGACTAGGGGCCCCGGGGCTATAGTTTAAGGATCCTACCCGATGTTTAACCTAAAAGGTAATTATGGCTTTTGGGTTGCTTTCCTCACGCCCTTCCGATTGATGGGAGACGAGTTTGCTGTTGGGACGCAGCATTCCCTTCTCCGTGTCTCCACCAGTTCTACGAGGCAGCTGACCGATCCAAAAGGACTGAAGATACACCAATTACCGTATTCCCAAAAGTCTTCGCCGCCCCCAGTACATACACCTTCTAAAATAGATGAAGGTGCCTCGGAAAAAAAACATAGAGAGAGAGAAACATCCCCAAATGTCAGCACGGCAATCTGCGGAGAAAACCTCCCAGAAGCATGTTAACTAGGGTTTTCCGGTTACAGTTTAAGGACCCTTCCTGGTGATTCTCCTGAAATCAGTGCAGGGAAAACCCTAGAAAACTTGCATCGGGTGGGTTGGGTCAATGTTCTCACGCCATTCCGAATGGCACAGCAGCATTCCCTTTCTGGAGCGGATGAACAAATCTTAACCGTATACCCATGGTTTTCGACTCCTCCCCCGCCCCCCGCCCCCGCAGTACATACACCTCCCAAAATCAGACGAAGGTTTCCTCGTCACATAAGAATCTTGAAGCCAGAGAGAGAGAGGGAAGGAACACCTGCAGGAGAACGCTCCCAAAATAATATTTTTTCTTCTCAATAGAGGAAATGATAAGTAAATGCATAAAAAATCAGTGACGATCTGTAATATGTAGAATAAATATACTGTATAATAAACGACATTGAGAGAAAAAAATTATAACCAAAATGAATAAGAAAAAAAAAATATGATATTGAAATGAGGAAAATCTAACATGTGTATACTGAACATACGAGTATATGATAATAGTGATAATATGTGTGAAAATTTAAAAGAAAATTTTTATTTATTGCATGGACTTTAGGATCTCCGGATACTGAATAGTTTCCTTGCATAATTCTATTTAATGTATTGTGGAATGGTTTAAAAGGCGTGACTACTATTATAACAAAAGGTTCTATATGGGCTTGCAGAAACATTCAAGCACAGACTGCTCATCAATTCCTAATGGTTTTCACGTAACCCACTAACTGCACATGCAGGCTTTTCACTTGTCACCCCCGCTACGTGTAAACGGCGCTGACAAGGTGGTGGAGAGGAAAAACAAAAAAGAAAAAGAGGAGGCGGGGGGGAAAGAGAAAAGTAAATATCC
This sequence comes from Eucriotettix oculatus, assembly GCA_034510155.1. Classification (NCBI taxonomy): domain Eukaryota; kingdom Metazoa; phylum Arthropoda; class Insecta; order Orthoptera; family Tetrigidae; genus Eucriotettix; species Eucriotettix oculatus. The sequence continues at coordinate 15,901,167 of CM067379.1, forward strand.
GTGGAGCGAAGTGAAGCTGAAGCAAAAATCTTGGTCTGTGGATGGCGTAGGCGGAGATGACTTGTTGACTCTCTACTCGCTGCACAGTAAGTGATTTCCCTTGTCGCGAATCCCCGGGGTGGGACAGCACAATGCTGCCACCAAGAAAGCGCAAAAAAAAATCTCTCGCAAACAAACAAACAAGCGGAAGAACCCGCAAATGGTGGGGTTGGACATTATTCATTCAAATATCATAATCTACCGCGATTTACTCTAAAATAAATATCACTTTGCTCATCTTCTTACTCCTTTACTTATTCATAGTTATTTTTTCTAAGTCTGCAAAGAACTGACAGGTCATGTCCATGTGTCAGACACCTTGACGAATTTAAATGATTCTAGTCTAAGGAAGCGGAAATGGTTCAAATGAAGCTCAGTAAAGCACGTAGATAATTTTAGAAGAAAGAAAAGAGTGGGGAAAAAATGTCAACCGGACCGGGGACTCGAACTCAGAATTAGGGTGTGAAGAGTGTGATTAGTGAATTGGTAGGTGAGACCTGGCTTAGGTTCACGGGAATTGGAGAGATGTTGAATCGGTCCTTGGACGTCGATTCCAAATAGCTCGGTTGGTAGAGCCACCCGGCTGGATATCGGGAGGTTCCTGGGTTCAAGTCCTGTGTCCGGTCGACATGTTTTCCATTCTTGTCTTTCTTCCTATCTGATTTTTTCAAAAAAATTAATTGGAGATGTTGGGTGTAAGTTGACAACCTATTAATTAATTCTCCGTTATCCTTTCCTAATTTTTCTTCCTTTCGTTGTCTGTCTTTAGTCCTTAGACTGGTCTATTCTGCGCAGGCCTTTTTATTTCTGCATAGCTACCACACCCCCACATCATCCTAGCGTACTCCATCCTAGGTCTCCCTCTTCTGTTCTCTTCCTTCTAAAGCTAAGACCCTCATGTCTCAAAATGTGGCCTATTAATCTATTCCTTTTCTTGGTCTAAGTCCTCCTTCCTGTTCTCATTCCACCTTCTAGTAGGGGCATAGACTTAAATTCAAACATGTCGAGTACACTTTACTACTTTTGAGGATTTTTAAAAAAATGACTGAGCAATAAATTTCCGCACGTTTATTTCCCTCCTCCCCCCAATCCATCTTCCCTCGGCGCTACTGTGTATTGTTTGTGTGTATTAAACACGCCGCCGTAATTTAATTTTGTGGTTAAACAGCCGACACGCGATTCCCTTCCCTCGGGGGGGTAAACAGCAGCGACGCCTTTCTGTAAGGTGGCAAGGCAATGCCGATAGGGGAACTAATCTGGGTCGTGTTTGCCGTGACGTAGCTTCCGGGGCGTTCGCCCGCAGGTGTAGGATATCCGGCCCAGAGTTAATGGCCTCACTTCTCCTCTCACCTCCCAATAGGCCACACCTACGACAACTGTACTATTAACCAAAAATAAAATAGTTCCATAGACTTTACTGCTGCCCCAGTTTGGCTAAACGTACAATATTTTACTGTTTCCTACTTTCTTACGGCAGAATCAACTTTTCGAGGGGCGCCTCGAAACCTTCGAGGGAGAAAAGAAAGGAGATGGATGGTAGTATCCACAAAATAAAATTACATGAATAAATAGAAATAAAAGAACCCTACATTTGCCGATAATATTGTAGTATGTGGGGAGTCGTGAGAAGAAATAGAATGCTAGTTAGGAGAAGATCAGTTTGGTCTTAGGAAGGTTGTAGGGATGAGACAAACAATATTGACCTTGCGTCTAATAGACAGGATAAGAAAAAACCGAGGTCTACGTTCTTAGCAATGTAGATTTAGAAAAATCCTTTGATTATGTTAACTGGAACCTACTATTAAGGATTTTTAAGAGTACAGGAATACGATATCAGGAAAGAAGACTTATTTATAACCTCTACAGAAGACAGTCAGCAGTAATTACAATAGAAGATCGAGACAAGAAAGCAGATATCAAGAAAGGAGTAAGACAAGGATGCAGTTTGTCTTCCCGTGATCTTTAATATAGAACAGGCGATGAAGAAAGTTAAAACTAAGGTTTTCTGTAGTATTATAGGGGAGTCAGAACAAGACTTGGAAAACTAATAAATGGCACGGAGGTTGTCCTGGAGAAAGAGTTCAACACGACGGTTAATACAAGGAAAACCAAAGTGACGGATTTTACTATGGAAAATAGTGGAATAAGAAAGGCTGTTAGATTGGGAAGGGATATTTTTAAGGAATAACCAGAATAGGATAGTACATGAAAAATAAAGCTTACGTCTAATATAAATATGAATACTAGGAAATCATTAGTAAAAAAAGTTATTTTGTGGGGGTTTGGCGTTATAAGGGCGCGGTAAGAGTAGGAGAAAGGAAAAGAGTTGACGCTTTTTAAATGTGGAGCTATAGAACAATGAGATGGGTGGATAGGGTAACTAAGCAGGAAGTTCTAAGCTGAAGACAGAACAGTATGGATGACTTTGAAGGGGAAAGATTAATAGGCCACACGTTATGAGAGATGAGGAACCTGTAAAATTAGCACCAGAGGGAAGTGAACAGAAGAGAGAGAGAGGACAAGGATGCACAAAACGCTGAGCAGATTACGGAGGATGTGGTAGATGTGAGAGGCTTGCAAAGAATAGGTATAGCATGGAGAGAGTTGCATAGAATAGGTCTACGGACTGACTACTACAACAACATCCAGGAAACAGTGGAAATAATGGAAAAATTAAATTATTTAAAATATCAGTATCTACTTCAAGATCAGGAATTGCTAGTTTTAAAGGGCAAAACCACGAAATGATTTCAGGATTACAAGGCCATAGGTATTAATAATTAGCCAAAGATTCATAAAAGTATTCCATTTCCCGAGAGAAAATCACAAAGAGCTGGAGGGGACTGTTTTCCTTCGGAATCGGTTATCTATGGTTGCCTTTTCCCACCCCGCTGGTGGGGGGAAAGTCGAGAGTTGAGTTTCAAGTTGGTGTTGTTATTCCGAAAGAGAGGACTGACTGACTCTCCACGGACGCACGGTTTGATCAATAAGCCATTACCTCGCTCCACCCCTGAGGGACTGCCCCGAGCTGGCTGGCTGGCTATCGGGAAACTTTCAAGTGCTTATTCCAAAAACAAACAGGGAACTTACTGCGCTTACTGCCAACCTAACGACAATGCGTGATCAGCTTTAGAGATTTAGTCGTGACGTTGCAAGCTTCAGGAGTTCCGACATCCTCAGGCGAACAACCGTGACACCTTGTCGTTCAGTTTCAGCAGCAGTGATGAATGGCTCAACTTTCAGATTACGTGGTCGAATTAATATCAGTATTACCCCCCCCTCCCTCCCTCTCTCTCTATCTGCACATTTTTATAGTTCTCACGTCGCTTTTACGAAGTTGGGTCGCTGACCTTGTCGCCGAGCTGTCCGCTGATCAGCAATAAATCAAGAGTTGCGGAGAATTTAAATACATTTATACGTGGTTTGCCAACGAATTAAAATTCGTGATATTATTTTCCCAACAATTTTTAACGGAATGTAACTTTGTAGAATGAACGTCTTTCCCATTGTATTCTTCCACTTTTTTTTTCAGTCGGACCGACCTCCTCCTAGGTGGTCCTTATCCTACTACTGGCTCGGCCGCCATAGATATTGTTCGCTGGTGGTGAACCAGAGTGGTTTATGATCGACATTCGCGTAGACAAAGTGCAGCGCCGACCGAGAGAGAGAGATCATGAACCTTCGTTTTACTGCGACCAAGTTGCAGCAAACATGAAAGAGAGAGAGAGAAATACTCTCAGGACGATCGGCTGACACGCGTGCAACTCAGACAGGGAACAATACGTACACATCTTGCCTCGTGTTTCTACAAGTCGACGGCAGATTTATGACCATCTTGTGTGTGTGTGCAGCTGCGGTCGATCAGATCCTCTAGCTGTAGGGGAGGAAGAGGATGGAGGGAGAAAGCCACCGGAGACGATCAACAAATCTCTTCATGAAGGGTTAAACGCAAAATTTTTCTGCATCTTTAGAAGGCGGCGGTCATGCACGAAATACCTGACCTGACAGTCAAGGCCATGTCTGTAATCTCCCTCACCTGTACATAACACACAGACTAGCATTGTTCTGAAATCGGCACTAATACGATTTAAGAGGTGTAGAGCGCCTCCCCAACCCCGTTTATTACAGAGGGAGAAACATGTAATGCAACTATCCGAATCTCTTCTTATTTGCCATTTGTAGATACTCATCATCATTCCAATACGCTTAATATATATATTTTATTTTCCAATTCCTACTGTGACGTCACCACTCACTCACGCTACAATCTCTAGCCGTTTACACGATGACGCGCACTCAACCCTAAAAGGGTAACCTCTAACCTCAAAATTGTGTTTCAAACAATTTTTCAATTTTTATAATGACGTCATAATACAGTTTAAAAATAATAAGAACATAATAAGTTTTATCGAAAATTCTCACTTATAGAGTTGACATAAATTCTATTAATTAATTAGCTTATGGTTTTATAAATTAGTCTTAGACGAATGTAGTTTGAAATCTGTCCTGGTTACATGAAATTTGGGGAAGAATTTAAGGATTTAAGAAAAATTCCTTGGGTTTTTATTATCATCATCATCGTTCCATGCGTTCGTATTTTTTGTTTGAAATATTAAGATTCACTTCAGAAAATAGGTAAAGAAACTGTTGGATCACACACTGCTATTTTTATATTTATTTCGATGCTGATATTAAGTTTCAGTTCATAAAAGGAGGTTAATTTATAGAAGTATATAAAGTTATAAAAGTAGGAAAAACAGTATCTAACTACTTTTAACTCCAGTGGTTTCTTTGACAAAGCTAAAGCCGAGCGTAGCCGATGTGACCCGAGCGTTTCACGAAGAGCGTTAATCAGTGTTATTATTATTTGCTGTTGTTGTTATTTTTTCGTTGTGGTATTCAGTCCTGAGACTGGACTGCTGCAACCCTCCATGCTCACCTATTTTGGGCAAGCGTTTTCATTTCCTACAACCTCCCTATCCTGCTTCGTGTATTCCATCCTCGACTTCCCCTTTTCTGTTCTTACCACACGCTTCTCTCTCTCTCTAATACTAATTTTACAAGACCCTAATGTCTCAAAACGTGGCCTATTAATCTATCTCTTTTCTTGGTCAACGTCCTCCATATAGTTCTCTCTTCCCCTATTCTGTTTAGAGCCTCCTCGTTAGTGATTCTATCTACCCATCTCATTCTCCTACAGCACCACATTTCAAAGGCTTCTGTTCTTTTCCTTTCCGCAAATCCTACCGTCCACGTTTCGCGCCCATGTGACGCCACGCTCCATTACGAACTATTTTTAGCAACGATTTCCTAATATTCACACTTTAATTACCCGTAAGTATATTCATATTTTTTGTAATATTTTCAAATAAGGTAGAAGAACAGAAAGTAGCTGTTGCTACATCTTACAAAATACTCCACTGCTGGCAAATTGGAAAATATTCTCCCTGACTTAATACCTGAAGGTTAATGACACTCACTGTTACTTCGGTTACCCTTATAACGTGTCCAAAAACAAACAAAAAAAATTGAAGCAGCATGACAGTTGGTATTGACCACTCGCGTAGCAATAGAAATTTTGATAATTGTATCAGAAATACGAATGAAATTTCGGAAACGTAAACATGACGCTCAGTTGGTTTTTGTAGCCACTGAAGATCTGGTGAATTTTTTTTTGTATGGCTTAAATGGCGTGTTGGAAGGTAAATAAACGATAGGATCGATAGGATTAAGTTAATTAGGTAGTTGCATGTATATAAATTTGGTTCTACTTTAGTACAACGGAGGGAGGGAGAGCCTGAAGATGTACCTATTAAATGAAATCGTAATTTTGTGTTTGTATATGCTTTTTTATTATTATTATTAATTTATTTATAGTCGCATAAACAAAAAAAGTCATTAGCGACTTATGCGAAATTACAATATCCGTTACATTTTTGGACTTTAAATTAACACTTTTGTACATTTTTACTTAACATTTTTATTTTCAGTGCTAACCTTAATTTTACCTAAAAGAATATATACTAAAAGTTTACATTTTATGGTATAAATCGTCTTTTTTAAGAATTTTATTGAGTTTTCCTGTGCCTTTTTTTCCTTTTTGTAAGCTGGTTAAGATCATTTTCTTTTTAAAATTTCTTTCCTCTCTTCTTCAAATTTTGGACAGTGCTTCAACAGGTGTTCAACTGTGATCTGTATATTGCACTGATCACAAATCGGTGGGGGATCTTTTGTTATGACGTAGAGATGTGTTCTTACTCACGATAGGATAATTTGATGTCTTCTTTTGACTTTTTTGTTATGTTTTATTGCGTAGAAGTCGTTTGTTTCATAATGGATCGTGTATGTTGTTGAGGAGGTTTTCAATGTTTACTAAGCGAGGTAAGACTTATGTTTGTTCCACTTTGGACTTGTCTATTAGTCGGCTGTCAATCTCGCCCGAGTGTGTTGAGTAATCAGGCTGCAATCAGGAGATCCAGCCAGCTCCATGCTGCACAGAGGCGTCAAAAGATCCTGATTTACGGGCATCTGTTATCCCCTCTCACTCACGGCCCTCGACGTGGTGATAATCGAGATTTATGTGCCGAATTCCACTGTCGCAATTGGCTTTGTGGCAATAATAGGCTCTCAGACAGGTTCAATAGTGAGGATCGATCGCTCGATTGAGTGGCTGACAAACACCAAAGCAGCGACTAGGGTTGATCCTCGTCTCCTCTCCCTTCTCCTCCTCGTCCCTCTCTCTCTCTCCTGACAAGCTGCTTCCAGAGATACGACCCGGAATAATCCCAAAAGACAATCTCTCTCTCCCGTAACAATCTCACGCGTGATTGGTCCTCCTCCTGCTGACGTCATCTCAGAAATTGCAAGTTTATCGACAATCACGTAATACATTACCGCGTGTTATTCAAACTGAATCTCTAAGTCACAAGCTAATCGATCATGTAATTTTATTCAACTCTCCAGATTCTAAAAAAAAAACTGATACTAACTTCAGTGACGTCATTAACCTTTGAGGTTGACTCAACCTTGTTGTTCCTGATGCAACCCTCCATGCTAACTTATTCTGTGCAACCCTTTTCATTCCCGCATAGCTACCACAGCCCACATCCTCCCTAATCTGCTCAGCGCATTCCATCCTTGGCCTCCGTCTTCTTTTCACTTCCCTCTAATGTTAATTTTACAAGACACTGATGTCTCAAAACGTGGCCCATTAATCTATCCCTTCTCTCGGTCAACGTCCTCCATATTGTCCGCTCTTCCCCTATTCTGTTGGTTGCTCTATCAACCCGTCTAATTCTCCTACCGAACCTCATTTCATAAGTTTATTTTCTTTTCCTTTTTGAAATTTTTCTTAATATTAATACTTATATTAGGCGTAAGTGAATTTGTCTTCCTTGCCTGTGCTATCCTATCAGTAAGTTATTATGATGCCCAATTAGCAAAATTCCTTAACTTCCGTCAAAATATCCCTTCCTAATCTAACAGCCTTTGTTATTCCACTGTTTCCCATACTACACTCCATTACCTTGGTTTTACCTCTATTAATCCTCACGTTGTACTCTTTCTCCAGGACGACGTTCATGCCATTTATTATGGTTTCCAAGTCTTCTGGCTCGACTAATGCCACAATGGCATCGGCAAACCTTAGCGTGTTTATTTGATTCATTTTCCATATTCCGTTTTTTAACTTTATTATTAGAACACTAATTTTTAGTATAAAAATATTTATCAATTTTATATGTAAGGTACAAATTGTATGTCTTCTGTATAGAACTTAAGAAAATCTTATTATAAGTTAAAAATTAATGAATAGTTACAGTATATTCTAATATTAATAAAGCAACCTAACTATGTAAAATCTCTGACTCGTTCCACATCCTTGAAGCTTGTGCTTCTCTATAGGATTTATGGAATATGATTTTATACTTATACTTATTCGTATTCTGTTTGAGGTTCCATTCTCCTATACACAATTTTTGTTATTTTGGTTGCCTCTTCACTAACCTCCCCCTCCCTTTTGAAATACAACCCTTATTAAAACGGCCAACTGTCAGATCGACGGATAGTGGATTCAGGATACTTGGCAGGGTGCGAGAAGGCGCCATTTTGAGAGGGGGAATAATTTTTCCGTTCCGCAGCTCCGATGCCCGTCGCATCGTTCTCGCGTGTGCCGAGTTTAATTGCACGAGACGGGTCCGTAACCAGCGATGGTTATCTGCAGATGACGCGCCTGTGACGTATGTCAGCGTCGGCGTCGGCCAGGTGGGCGTGACGCCGCATAATCACACACACGCGCACCGCACACACACACGCACACAAACGTTCCGCAGAGATGTTTACTTGTTTGCGGCGGAATGGACGCCAGAGGGTTTGATTGCACGCAAAATTTAATCAAGGGGGAGAAGGGGAGGGGGAGGTACGGTACTCCAGCCTCAATTCGCTCTAATTTGAGTCCCTCGTATAACAGTGTGATGGTTACTGAACACTTGTGTGAATTACAGCTCAATCACTTCAGCTCAACTAAGTAATTTATCATCGCACTGAGCCATTACTGAAAGTGCGCGCCAAGGCCCTCTGCTGCTAATTTACTTGAAACAGTGGAATACCAAAAGGCTGTTAGATTAATAAGTTAAGGAATTCAGCAACTTGGGCAGCATAATATTTAGAGTAGGATAGCACAGGCAAGGAAAAGGAAAATTACTTACGGCTAATACAAGTGTGAATATTAGGAAATCGTTAAAACTCTTGGTATGGACCGTCGGGTTATATGGATGCTAAGAGGTGGACGATAGGAGTTGCAGAGAGGAAAAGAATGGAAGCCTTTGAAATGTGGTGTTATAGGAAATTTAGATGGGTGGATAGAACCACTAACGAGGAAATTCTAAACAGAATAGGGGAAAAGAGAACAATATGGAGGACGTTGACCAAGAGAAGGATCTTGTATAACATTAGAGGGTAGTGTGTGATATAAGAACAGAAGATGGAGCCCAATGATGGAATACGCTAAGCAGATTATTGAGGGTGTGTGATGTGGTAGATATGCGGAAATGAAAAGGTAAGACTTGTCTCGTGCAATTCTCCATGTGCATAACTACCACATCCCATATCTTCCCTAATCTCCTTAGTGCTTTCCATTCTTTGCCTCACTCTCTTCTGTTCACTTCCCTCGAATGCTAACTTTACATGTCTCCAAACATGGCCTATTAATCTATATCCTCTCTTGGTCAACGTCCTTCATATTGTTCTCTCTTTCTCTATTCTGCGTACATCTTCCTGGTTAGTTACCAAATCCACTCGTCTCAGTCTTCTATAACACCATCATTTCTAAAGCTCTTTTTCTGTCTGTAACTAACGAGGAAGTTCTAAACAGAATAGGGGAAGAGCGAACTTGACCAAGAGAAGGGATAGATTAATAGGCCACGTTTTGAGACATGATGGTCTTGGTAAAATTAGCATTAGAGGGAAGTGAACAGAAGACTGGAGGTCGAGGATGAAATACGCTGAGCAGCTTAAGGGAGGATGAAGTATTTATGTTGGGAACGTGAAGGCTTGCACAGACACCAGTCTAAGGACTCTATACTACTACAACATCCTAGTTTATGGCGATTAAATTTATTACATCACTTCGGATCCTAAAACTGTAATGACTTATTTAATTAATATAACACAATTTTAATGCCACTTAATATTTCGTATTTTTTCGTTTCTCGAGCTTAATATTTGGAGGAATAGTATTCTTGTTTCGTTAGAAATTATTTTTTTACAAACTCCAAGTTCCACTTGAGTAGTGTTTTTATGTTAAAATTCCGCCTGTAAGTGTTCTCAATCCGTGTAAAGTGCCTGATGAGAGTTGAAACTAAAGTTTCCAAAAAGAAGAAGAAGAAGAAAAGACACCGATGTTGTTGTTTTGACCCACAAAAAGAAACAAATAAAAGACAGAGACAAAGGACGCCACTCTGCTTTAAAAACACGTCGAAAGTCGGGAAATCGATGTTTTGTTTGTGCACCGCGACGTTGGTAATGGAGGAGATTCTTGCGCCTCCATTAGCTCCAATAACAGGGAAAGGCGAAGGCTCTTATTTATACCTGCTGCAACATCAACAACTGCCAGCTCCGTCCTCGGGAATTAAAAGAGTCGACCTCCAAAGTTAAATATATATAAATATAAAGTCCACACGGAAGAATTTAGCTCTCTTTGTCTCTCTCTCTCATTATTTCTATCTCTCTGAATCTCTCTTTCTCAATTCTCTCAATCTGTCTCTTTTTCTCAATTCCCTCAATTTCTCTTTTTCAATCTCTCTCTCAATTTCTCTTTTTCAATCTCTCTCTCTCAATCTCTCTCTCAATCTCTTTTTTAATCTCTCTCTCAATCTCTCTTTTTCAATCTCTCTCTCAATCTCTCTTTTTCAATCTCTATCAACCTATTTCTCTGTCTCAATCTCTCTCTATCAATCTCTCTATAAATCTTTTTCTCTATCAATCTCTCTCTATTAATCTCAATCTCTCTCTATCAATCTCTCTTTCTATTCATCTTACTCTATCAATCTCTCTTTCTATCAATCTTACTCTATCAATCTCTCTCTCTATTTATCTCACTCTATCAATCTCTCTCTCTTCCTATTTATCTCACTCTATCAATCTCTTTCTCTTACTATTTATCTCACTCTATCAATCTCTCTCTATTTATCTCACTCTATCAATCTCTCTTTCTATTAATATCACTCTATCAATCTCTCTGAAGAATCGTCAACAGTTTGTTTTTACCGTAAATACATTCACAAACAGTTTACATCCGTGAAAAATCACGAACACGAGGTGATGTACGTCCAGAGCTCGCTGAAATTACTTCTCCTTAACCGAAAATCGATAAGCATTAGTTTCAATTTATAATTCTGCAAATGAGGCTGAAGCCAATGAGTATGCAAATTCCACAGAACTGTATTTAATCGTTTACCGATATGGTAAATGCTTCCATTTGCTCCACTCGTGTTATGAAAAGGCCGTCGAACCCTCGAAATATAAAGCAGGGGAAAGGAATGAAGGCAATGTTTAGTTACAGAAACAAAGTACGTCCCTCCGTGAATTGTTTGTTCCATTGACACCGTATGGGGACTGTTAATTACTTCCAACTAATTATGGAATATAATCTCGCCATTTGCGCGGCAATCTGCTGAATCTGCGATGACAATGTCACACTTAATCTTCTTCGTTTATTAAATATCCAAATTTAGGAAGACTTTGACCAAGAAAAGGGATAGATTTAATATTCCTCCGTTTGGAGTCTCTTGTAAACAGAGTAGATCAGCATGGAGGGTTGTATCTGAACAGGATTAGGAGTAATTACCACATCAACAACAAATATACTCACAACGACGGAAAACCAGGAAGTTAAAAAAAAATTCAGTAGGAAGAAACATGACAAGTGGCAAATCGCGGATCCATGTTTTAGATTACGTAAAGCTTCACATTTCTTAAATTTTTAGTTTGATATCCTAGACTATCGAAAAACTCGAAATATTAACAATTCATAGACACTAAACTGGAAATTAAAAAATTAGGTAACTCTGTGCTTGTTCTTAAAAAATTATTAATGTTATTATAACTGATACTTATTGGCAATGGTTATTTATCAGTGAACTATTTTTATAAAAATAAAAACACAGTTTTAATATATTGTTAAACTGGTAATAAATCGATTAGGCTTTTACATAAATACTTCCTGGGAATAAAGAAGAAGTATTACACCACTCAGATTAAAAGTTTGAATATTTAAATTTTGTATAGTATCTTTGGCGCTATTGCGGCGGGATACGAGAATCGTAGAGGTCTTTGGTTTTTTCATTTGTTGAGATTACAGCTCTTGAAGAGATCAGAGATTATGTAAAACATTTCGTGTTCGTGTTGCTATGGAAACGGTTCTGCTCGCAAAATGGCGTCTTTAACTATGCGATTTCATTGCAGTTGACACGGAAAAAATATTTCGTCAAGTTAGACTTGGGGTCTTTTTGCGAGAAAAATTGATTGGTCATTCCAGAAACTGCGGCAATGGTTAACGGTTACTAATTTCAACGTGGAATCATCAATTTTAAAGAGTAACGCTACTGATTCCATTTGAGAAATAATAAAAAAAAAAGTGACTCGTCCTTCCGGTCTCGACTGAAAACTTTCAGTCTTTCTGAAGATAATCTTTTAGTCTCCCCTAGAAGATTACGTCTGAACTTGTTGGCGGCAGATAAGAAGGCGGTGAAGTGAGGAGTTGCTGCCTCCCTCGGGAGGAATGACTTGATTCACTTTTCACCAGGGTTCTCTCTCTCTCTCTCCCTCTCACCGTCATCTCCTCCTTTAACTGAAGACTGGGAAGGGAGGGGGAAAAATATTGGCCATGAGGAAAAAAATTGAAACTAGAATCACGTCACATAATTCATACCAAGTCTATCAAACCATTAAAAAAAAGCAGATTGCAGCTCTTGAAGAGATCAGAGATGATGCAAAAAATTTCTTTGCTCGTGTTGCTATGGAAACGGTTCTACTAGCCAAATGGCGTCTTTTTACGATGCAATTGCAGTTGACACAAAATTATTTCGATTAGTTCAAGTTGCTCTTGAAATTTTCGGCCATATGGGGAGGAGGTCACGGAGTGAGGTCCCATTTTTATACCTGAAGAAGTCTCAAATGAGAGACGAAACGTAGTATATTTCAATATTTAATCAAATAAAAACCTGACCAAAAATTTGTTTAAAGTCATTTAACGCAGTAAAAAAGGATTTTTCTATAGATGTCAATTCATAATTATTCCATTAGTCCTTAGTTGAGGAAATAAGATACGCCGTTTAATGAAATTACAAAGGGTTATTAGTACACAGTTCATGTTATTAAGTAATTCCTTATAAAGAAAACATAGTTCTTGAAATAATTATATACACAACTATAAAAAAAATCAATGAATACAGAAGTGAATAAAAGAGTGCAAATAAACACGGGAAGGATTAAATTACGTCTTGGAACTGAACGACGTAGAACATCGGAAAACAAAGCAGACTATTTTCCAAATCAACACTTTTTACACTAATTTAGGCTGTCAGGGGTGTTTTTGTTTGAGCCAGAATAAAAGAGTATTGTTTTTTTCCCATCACAAATATCACGAAGGACAGATGATGTTTGACGATCGTCGACACTGTAAATAGAAAATAAGAAATACTTTCCGAGTGACTCGACCTGTTTGAAATAAAACGTTACTGAAAAAACTTAGATTAGAGAGAAAAAACTTTTCCTCATTTCCCAGCAGAGAAATAAACCTCGCCGAAATAAACCGCTCTGTTGCAACATGATAATGCGTTCCGTGAAACGTCGACCTGAATCAATAAACGTTTCTTGAGACTTGTGATGAACGTAACCAAACAAGTTGTCCCTCGAGAAACTAAACACGATCGATTCAATTTTTTCCACCGGGGAGGGGGGGATAAAGTGGGAGGAGGAGGAAAAGTCGGACCTCCTGAGGTGGTCTAGTGGCTAGCGTCGCTGCACACAGAATCCTGGCATCAGCTTCGATGTCACGGTCACGGAGACTGGGATTGAGGCTGCTGATGAAGATTCGGTACGCTGCTGACCTCGTGTCACTCACTCCAAAGTCGAAATGTGTCGTGTAAGATGACAGTCCGCGGTCGAACTGGTAGGCCAAGACCCTCCATGGGCTGCAGAGTCGAGCAAGAAGAAGTTAAAGAAGGTTGTTCCAACTATAACGACGAGCAGTTTGAAAAATAGTGGCTCCGTCGGAATAGCAACTTCTCTCTGACGACAAAAAAATTTAAAAAATCTGACAAATTTGTTTGTCTTCGTTTTAACCTGATGTAGTGAACGAAACCTCGTTATTTTTGCCAAAGAAAAGAGTTTTTGGAGATGAAATACTTTTATTAGATTCATGAACCGAAGGTTCTTTACGTCCAGTCGTCCAAGACTCCCTCTTTTTTTGGGGGGAGGGAGGTAGGTAACAGGCTTCATGAGGGTGATCCCCAGCAGATATTAATTTTGTTACTATTTCATGGTCACTTTACCAGAGGTAATTTTCGCACTTTTTGTAATTTTTTACAACTTTTAGGGTCTGTGTGACTCTGAAAAGTCCTTGATGTTCATAAGTCTTTCCATGGTAATAATAATAATAAGGTTTAAAGAACTGTAATTATTGGTAGCAGGTTCTTGGAAGGGAGAGTGTCAATATGAACACTTTCTTTTCTGTGTGAGATGATAATTCCAGCCAGCCTTGGTGAGGCACGTGAGGCCAAACAGACCCGGCTCACTAGCTGTGGGTGTTGTTTTTTTTAATTTATTTTTTATCTGTTTCACGCCAAACATTTTAATGACTGTTTCCTCTGTGTTGTTTCAGAACACCGCTTACGACCTGTTCGAGCTGCTGGAACGAGCTCAGAGCAGCCGATTGGACGACCAGAGATGCGTGTTACCGGCGTATTTTACACAGGTAAGGGTGTCATCAAACACAGAGAGAGAGAGAGAGAGAGAGAGAGAGAGAGAGAGTTGTAAATACAGTCGTTACCGTTCGAGTAACTTTAATTCCAAGAAATGTCCGACCGAGATGTTCCTCCACAGCTGCCAACTTTCTCAGAAGAGGAGCAAGAAACGTCTTCTCCAGCAGGTAGTCAATTAAAGGCGGGATACCTCGGACACACTTTTTATCTCCCTCGAATGAATTCGTAATCGACGGAAAAATTCGTAGATTGGCTCTGAGGAAAAGGAAATCTCAATTTCAATAACAAATCCACACTGAAAAAAAAACAACCTAAAATTGCAATATAATAGATGATTTAATTAGCCTCATTGTCAGTAATTGTTATAATTTTAAACACGAAATGTTACGACGTTTCGTCTCTCGTTTGAGACTTCTTCAGGTGAAAAATTTAGCCGTACATGGAACCTCGGCGCCGAAGTCATGGAGTGAGGTTCCATGTACAGCTAATTTCATTCAAACCACGTCTTTCATACGTCATTAAATAATTACAATAAACAGTTAAAATATTAAAGAAAAATTGGTGACTTCGGGGGAAAAATATAATTACAACGTTTGAAGAACTTTTGACGGGTTATCTACTTAAAAAAGGTTATTTGTACAACTGAGTAATTCTTGAGAACTCAGGTTATTTAGAGAAATCATTTATAAGGGTAATGGAGAAGTTGTCCAGATTGGATCAAAAACGAAACGTTCGTTCCTGAATTGACCAGAGCAAGAAAAAATCGTTTCAATTAATTTTCAGTGAGCTAGTTACATAAAAGAATGGGGGTGAAAAATTTTCGGCATAATGGAGTTTTTCATTTTTAATTAAAATGTATCCGAAAGTTAAGTTGTCCTAAAACTAGTTAAGAAATTAGCGTGAAAGACGAAATATTTTCATACGATTTTTCTTTCAGCTTTTAATATAGAAGCAAGTCTGAATCTGATTTATAAACCCTTGCTGATTCTTAACTTAATTCATAGGTGACGTTTTTTTTGGAAAATTCTTTCTACGTCCTTAAAAGTTAGTCAGTCTAAATTCAATGAGAAAGTTGTGGCTCATTCTCCCCCCACTCCCTCCCTTATCGCCCTTCCACAAGTCCGAGCCTATTAATTTTCACCCTATCCGAATTTATTTCTTACTTATTATTCAGATTCCTATCGCCCCTTTATTTTTAAAGAAGGAAGAAATTACGCCTTGCGTTTCCGCGCACCCACGTGGAAAAATTTATTTCTTATTTGCATTAATTAAAGAGATGGCGACAGGCAGGCGCAAGGGAATAATCGTGATCGGTTTTTCGCGCGGAGTTGCAGCAAGGGTGAAAGGTGGTCGGCCAGGCCTTGTAAATCATTTACCCACCCACCCTCGGTCCTCCTCCTTATCTACCCCTGCTGCGCCATCTGCCCCGTCCCACGCCCCCATACCGTAACATACGATACGGCACATGGCCGTTCCGACACACTTCATCTTTATTAATTACGAAACTTGCGCCGCGACGGGGGAAGATTGGGGGCCATATTGTCATTAGCATAAAACCGAACCGAACCCAGGGCCAAAGGAGAACAGTTGCTGTTACAGCCAAGCTTCAATTAAATAACATCAAAGAGGTTGTTTACAAGGGAGATAAGCAAAAAAAAACACAGTGAAAACGGAATATTAAATATTCAGAAAAATATTAAACAGTACTTTGCGAAAATCCTTTAGAACTCTCGAATAAATGCTCATACATTTATTAAAATCAACTGAGCCAATTTTGTTTTCTTATATATATTGCACTTGTCTGTCATCAGCTTCGCCTAGATAACGGCACTCGATAGACTAGTAAAATAATTATTAATTAAATTGATAAATTCCTTGTAGGTTTCATAATTCCCTATATACCTACTAGACTTGTTTTGAAGTTTGTCGACAATGGTTTCTTAATATCATTATTGAGTTTTTTATCTGATGTTCCATTGTCTGAGTAAGGGAGACAAAAGGTGGATGGGGAACGAATCAGAGAAAGGATATCGAAGAAGAAGAAGAAAAAGAAACCATAGAAAATACGATGTTTTTAGAGAGAGAGAGAGAGAGAGAGAGAGAGAGAGAGAGAGAGAGAGAGAGACGAATGACAAAACAAACAAGAGAGAAGGATATTATACAGAGAGAGGAAACCAAACAAATAGCTCTTCGTGAAACGCTCGGGTCACGTCGGTTACACTCGGCTTTATATTCGTCAAAGAAACCACGGTGCAGAGAGTATTTTTTGAGTTCAAAGTAGTTTTTTAGTGTCACTTCTACTTTTATAAATTATACACTTCTATGAATTAACCTATTTTATGAACTAAGAAATTAATATCATCATCGAAATAAATATAAAAAATAAACGTTTTCGTACATTAAACCTAGAAGTGTTAGTTCTTAACCTGTTTTATGAACTTAAACTTAATGTTTCAAACCAAATTAGGAACACATGGAAGGATGACGATATAAATACAAAATATTTCCTTAAATTCTCAAAAAAATTTCCCACATTTCAAATAACCAGGGCAGATTTCAAACTAAACTTGCCTAAGACAGACTTGTAAAACCAAATCGAAGATTTTTCAATCACAATAGTTTAATATAATTTTTGTCAATTTCATAAATGAGAATTTTAGATTCTTGGTTAAGTGCGTATTTTAATTATTCTGTTTTTTATTTAATTGCCTCCTTTTTGACATTATAATAAAATTGAAAAGTTGTTCAAAAGACAATTTTGAGGTTAGAGGTTACCTTTAGGGTCACGTAAACGCCTAGAGAATGTAGCGAAGTGAGTGGTGACGTCACGGTGAGACATCATCTTGTCCGTAATTGCGAGTAAGAAAAAAAATTACGGCTATTGGAATCATGATGAGTATCTACAAATGGCTAATAAGAAGAGATTAACACATTAGTGTCGAATTAAATACTGTACCGGGATTATGCAAATAAATATGTGGGCATAGCTAGTATAATATATAGTTACTTAAATTGTATTTGATGATACTTATCAGTCATTATACATGTATACATAAAATCTTTATGCACGTGTAATTTAAATATAGTGAAGACTTATCGTAATATAAAATTTTTAATTTCCCTTATGGTTATTTTTTTTTTCCAATTTTTCATTTCAAAGGGAAGGATTTTCCTTGATTCCTGTGTTTCTACAGAGTTTTATGTCGCGAGTCCAGCTCCAGCGATTACAGCTCACTTAGACGTTCCAGTGTAAACTCTTCTCAGACGAAAGGATATTATTTCGTCTTTGAAATTATAACTTGCAAGTATTGAAGATCCTTGGAATCTCCTCCAGTTTCTTATCTGTACGTTTTATTCATTTGAAAGTCATAAATGATAGAATTCTTAAATAAGAAACGGGCACGTCCATTTTTTTATGTAAAAGGATCCTGTTTAATAATTAAGAAACTTTTAATGGAGACGAGTTAGCCAGGGTCCACGGCCCATTGTGACCAATTTATGGCCCCCCCTTATCCAAGTGCCAAATCCTCACTGAAATGAACCTGACTCTTAAGAGTTCCCGCAGAAATTTTAATTGCTGTTGAACGCATTAGCAAGACTTTCATAAGGAGTTTATCTAATTACAACTCGGCCAGAGAGAGAGAGAGAATATTTCCTGTATGCAAAAATCCTTGAAGAGGGGCCAATTAAGCTGAAAGAAGGTCTCAATGTAATTTTTCTGGGTCCGTTTACTGTTAATTTTTACAGCTCGATTTGTAGGGGGCGTTGGCACTCGTCCTCCTTTTTTTCATTTCATTCTAAAAAAAAGTGGCTTCTTCTTCTCCTTCTCCTCCGTGGTGCTGCTGCTGACTCCGGTCGAGACCCCCTCATTAATATTCAAGTGCCTAATCTCAATAATGAGGCGAGTCCTCGCACAGCTTGAAGAATAAAGGCAATTTGTGCTGATAATGGAAGCTGACAGTACGATGACGACGACGGTCCCGAAGAGGTTGTAAGCGTTTAAACAACCTCGCTCCGCATGAATTTCAAGTGTGTCTTTCGATTAATTGAGTCATTCGCTTCCAGGTACGGTGATTCGTCAGGCCAAATCCTCGACACCTTCTTATATAATAAATTTACTACTTTTCTTCTGCAAAAGGCAAACGTTTACTTATCATAAAGGTAGAAAATAGGGAAACTCTCTCATCATTATCCTCAATTCACTCGTTTACGGCAGAATTGACGGCTTCCGTCTCTTTTTTGAAAATGTAGCTCGATCTCAGGAATAAGAAAGCTTAACTCCGTTGTATCTTGACAGTTGATAGTTTATTATTTCTTAACATAAAGTTAGCAAGGATTGGGAACTTGGAAGTGGCGTCAGCAAGTCGAGCCTCTAATCCCCTGGGATGACCTTTGGGCACGTACGAATATGACCTGCGGAATTTCCACAAACAGCCTGCATGATGAATCGGGCACCCACAAAGACAACGAAATTTTAAACAACACGCAGTTACCTAAACCAATGGGTTTTCGTGCTTTAAAGACAAATCGATTATTAAAGATCGATTTTGAGGAGGGGTTTTTGCTCACGGCAGTGAGACTCGTGGAAATTGGAGGCGACGGACGTATATGAAGGAGGTCAAAAGTTGACGCTGAAGAAGACGCCCTTACAAAGAAGAGGCGACGCCACACTACAAAGGAGGTATGCTGTCAGGTTTCCGATCCTTGACGTTTAGGGAGGGTATCGCTCACGGTTTTTACCCTGAAATTAGTAAGACACCACATTGCGTCGCCCAACCTTCCTGCATTAATGTTTGTTCCTTGTTCAGTTCTTCCCTAAATAAATTTCCCATTATCTTTTCATTACGTTTTAGTGTATGATGTCTCATTTTTTATAGTATTCGTTACCTGACAGGATTCGGTTTCCTTTCCGTGTTGTCGTGTGTCGTTCCTCGCTGCAACTCGAGTCTCTCGGCGTACTCTCTACAGCTTGTGTGTTTCTTGGTTTCGTACTGTTGCTGCTTTTATTCTGCCAGACGAAGAATCGGAAAATGGTAGCTCCGTCGGAATAGCAACTTCCTCTCTGCCGACTCCGGTCGGCAAGCGGCTACAATCTTCTTTGAGGCACAACTCACGCCACTACTTTCTCGCTCTGGACGATTCTATCATCACATTCGGCATTATTGTTATTCTTTAGCATTGTCCTTCCATATGTGAAGCCTACCTCTTGCTCGTGTTGTTCCATTAGCTTTTGTGAAACAAGGTAACACATATGCCAAATCTTGAAATAGGAAACTTAGATGATCACCTCCACCTGGTCAAAGTAGGTACTTGTTAAACAGCCCTGAGCGCCCGTAAAACTTGGTCTTGAATTTAATTAAGGTTATTGTAAGCTTGTACGCCAAAGTTGTGTGACGCTCTAATTACACATTGTAAGGACGGACCAGAAGCAGAACAGCTTTTGAAGGAAGTTCTCTTTGTTTCCCCCGCGGTGCGATGAGGAGAGGAGAGGAGAGAGAGAGAGGAGAGGGAGAGGTGACAGGATACAGCGGCGCGAGGCTTTTCCCTTTTCCTCACAGAGGTGTGTCTTTTGTTGCTCACACGGAGGGGTGGGGGTGGAGGCCAAATTGGAGGAACCTGCCACCTTGTTACTTTACACTGAATCCTCCAACGTCAGCAGAAACTTGAGTAACAGTCTGCAAATTGGAACTACATACCTGCAGACAATGCATTTGTACCTGCCATTCTAATTCTCCGACGCGTCGTAACGAGGCCGACGAGAATACAAACAGCATCATGGGAGGAGACTTCGAGAAAAATACGTCATACAGATGGAAATAATTTCATTCAACAACAACGGGAACAATTCTTTACGAGTTTCGACTGTCGTGTCATCTGTTTGCACTGAAAATAAATTAACCAAGGATATAACAAATTCTCGCGTTAGTTTTGTTTTCAAATACAACATTACAGCGATACTATTTAAACTTTAATTAATACACGTATAAGTATAATTCAAAAGTTGACTGTAATGTATTAAAATATGGACGAAATATTCTAAACTCTATGAGGAAACGTCCTCTTACCCTTTATATAGGACTGCGTCATTTATGATAAATCAAAAGTGTTCATATAAGAATTGATTAAAACTTTTTTTTTCGAAAAAGAAAACGAGGTTTCGTACACTACATCAGGTTAAAAAAATACAAAAAAATTTGTCAGGTGCATGAAATATTCCCGGGTTTCCACCTGGGTCAAACTGCAGTAATACCGTGACGTTTCGACCTTCACTTTGCTGGAAGATGACGTCAGTGCCTCACGTCGTGCGAAACGTCCCGCTATTATTGCAGTTCGACCCAGGTGGAAACTCTAGAATGTTTCCTTCAGCAATTACACCGGAAAAAAACCTACGATCTTTGAAATTTGTCAGGTTTTGGATTTTTTTGTCGACGCAGAGAGAAGTTGTTATTCCGACGGAACCGAATTTTTCAAACTGTTCATCGTTTACAGTGTCTCGTCCTTCGTCTCCTTGCTGGGCTCTGCAGTTCATTCAGAACCTTGGCCTACCCCGGGTCCACCGTCATCTTACACGGCACATTCAGAGTTTGGAGTGACACGTGGTCAGTGTTTCTGTCTTAATCCCCACTCTCCGATACCAGTGACGACACAAATATCCAAGCCCGTGGCCCGGACTCGAACCCGGGACTTCTGTGGGTTGTGAGGCAGCAACTGGACCACAGTAAGAGTACAAAATCAATAGACCCTTTTATCGATATCGAATTTATGTAATCATAACCATGTCTTCATAGCGAAAAGAGATCGAAATATAAAATTATACATCAAAGATTACTGCTATTTTAAATTAATTTATCTTTACATAAAGTTTATAATAGCAGTGGAAGAGTAAAATATTATTTAAAAGGATTTACATAAATTTCGGTTATTTTAAAACTTCTATCGGGCTCATAATTTGGAAACAACATAGTATAGAAGGCCATCCTAAAAGTTTTAGTCGCTTGTATCGGTCTTCCGAAAATGTTGGTATGGAGTGTGGCGATATATGGGTGCAAAAATGTGGACGATAGGAGTTGCCGGAAGGAAAAGCTATAGAAGCCTTTGAAATGTGTTATAGGAGAATGAGATGGATGGAATCACTAACGACGAACTTCTAAACAGAATAGGGGAAGAGAGAACAATATGAAGGACGTTGACCAAGAGATAGATTAATAGGCTATGTTTTGAGACACGAGGCTCTTGTAAAATTAGCATTAGACGGTTGAGAAGAGAAGAGGGAGGCAAGGATGGGATACACTAAGCAGATTAGGGGGAGGATGTGGGTTGTGGTAGTTATGCAGAAATGAAAATGCTTGCGCGAGATAGGTTTAGCATGAGGCGTTGCATCAGACCAGTCTGAATACTAGATCAACATCGGTTTTTAATATATTAAACCTTGTTAATCTAGTAATTTACCAAAGTTATTCAGTAAGGAAAAAATATTTGTTTGTTCGACAAAACTAAATAATTATCCTCACTCAAACGGTAAACACTTTTGAAGATGTCACTGTGAAATGAAACGGTCTATGGTGGGGCTTCGCGACATACCTCGTGCTGATAATTTTTACTTTCACATACCTTGTGTTTGTTTCTAATTAAAAATAAATTCAGTTTAGCATCTTATACCTTGTGTTTGTTTCTAATTAAAAACATATTCACTCTCCCATAATAATGGCTGTAGAAGCTCGTCTAAATTTAATCTAGATCTACGCGTGATAATCCCAAACAAAATTGCTCAACGTCGCTATTGAAATGAGTAAACCCACTTTGCTAAATATTGTTATAGAATGCAATTAAGCCTCTGACAGGATTAATGGTTTCTCTTACGAAATGCTTTAAAATAAAGTGACGGCTTAGAATTAAGTTAATCCCACCCTTTTATAGCTGCAAAAGATCCCCGTCTCCTCCTCCTCCTTCCCTAATTTCGTGCTTCAAAGACAGACAGCTCTCAGTTGATGATACAAAAATAATTCCCGTTGGCGCAGAACAAGTGCTATATTTAAGGCTGCGAGCCAGGAAATTTAATTTCAAGCGTCTGTCTTTGTTACCGAAGAAAAGTTTTTTTTTTTTCAACGGCAGCCAGTTTCCTCCTCTTTTGTCAAAGTCGTAATTGTGTTATGTAGCTACTTTACTAGAAGATTCTCCTCCCGACTCTTTTTCCTCCTCTTCTTGTTCCACCTCCAAGTCCCAGGCAGGCAGGCAGGCAGGGAGAATAAGAAACGTGAGGGTGCCCGGATTCATACAGCTCTAGGGGAGAGATGAGGTCGCCACAGATCTTCAAAGCTCCCACTCTATTACCGACGAAATTATATTCGCAACTTTACGACCCTCTTCACGGTGACAAATCGCCCAGTAAATCTGGCAAAAGAACTGCCAAGTCCTCCTCTCGAGATCGATTCGCTCGCTTCCCCTTTCCCTTCAGAAGAGGGCTGCGATACTCCAGACCAGGAAGTCTATTTTATTTTGAGTAACAGGCTACATGAGGGTGAAACTGAAACAGGCAACTCCCCTTTAATTGCATTGGAAGGGAATAGAAAAGAGGGAAGGTAAAGCAAGGTAGCCAAGGGCTGTAATTTAAGGAACCTACCCGATTGCGGGGGGAAACCGTAGAAAACCTCCATCATGTAGGTCTGGCAGTTAGGCTACTATTCTCACGCCTTTCCGAATGACGGGAGACGATTTTTCTGTGGATTCGCAGCATTCCCTTCTCCGTGATCTCCGCCAGTTTTAGGGGGCAGCTGCTGGCCCCACTGGTCCAATGGGATCAGAGGACAACTGACCGCAGTGCGTACTCCTCCTAAAATAGATTAAGGGGACTCGGCGTGTTAGAACTTTGAA
This sequence comes from Eucriotettix oculatus, assembly GCA_034510155.1. NCBI lineage: Eukaryota > Metazoa > Arthropoda > Insecta > Orthoptera > Tetrigidae > Eucriotettix > Eucriotettix oculatus. Next base: position 15,924,557 of record CM067379.1, read on the forward strand.
AAAGAGAGAGAGAGAGGGAGAGTACGAAGCATTCCCAACGCAGTCAGGTGAGGGCCCGCAGTCAATCTGGGGAGAAATACCATGCGAGCGAAAAATTCCCACAGGCATCTTTTTTCCTTGGAACTCATTTTTGTTTCCAGGCACCATTCGGGTGATCCTAATCACAGGGAACTCCCCTTCAATAGCATAGGAATGGAATTGAAAAGGTAAGAGGGGGGTGGAAGGTAGAGCAACGTAGCCAGTGGTTCACTAGAGGACCCCCGGGCTGCAGTTTAAGGATCCTACCCGGTGTTTCACCAAAAGAGATTAAGGGAAATCCTAAGGAAAGTACATAATTATTTTTATGGGTTAACAGGCTACATGAGGGTGATCCTGAATCAAGCAAATCCTCGTCAGTAGCATAGCAAGGGAATTGAAAAGGGAGGAGGACTACGGTCCCCGGGCTGTAGTTTAAGGATCCTACCCGGTGTTTCAGTTTGAGAGTTGCAGGGAAACCCCTAATAAATTCCTTTTTTCGGTGTTAGGGTACATAAGGTTGATCCTCGATCAGGCAAATCCTCTTTAGTAGCATAAGAAGCGAATTGAAATAGGAAATGGGATGTGGAAGATAGCCAAGGGTTGACTATAGGTCCCGGACTGTAGTTTAAGGATCCTGCCCAGTGTTCCACGTAAAGAGGTGCACGAAAAACCCAAGAAAATTCCATTTGGGTGGGGGAGGGGGGTAACAGGCAACATGAGGGTGATCCTTAATCAGGCACGGGGGGTGGGGGGGGGATGGATGTGGAAGTTATAGCTAGGTAGTGGACCTCCCCAAACTATTGCATGTAATGTCCAGATCACCTGCGATTTATCTAGAGGAATTTGAAAATTTGGTTTCGGAATGTTTTAACACAGTTTGCGCACCAGTCAGGCAGGGGCGGAGTGATTTCTTCTTCTCAGATTTTGGAGGATAACTTCGTTATCACAGCGTATATTTGTATGTTTTATAGAGCCCTTTATTAAGGAAATAAAATTGTTTAATTTCCTTATATCGCACAGTTCATAAAAAGAACACAGCTTATTGGTGGTTAACAGGCTACACGAGAAAGACCCCTTTAACAGCATAGGAAGGGAATTGGATAGCACCTATATATTTGCAAGGTTTGTGCTGCTGTGAAAGAGATCTGCGAGGGCGTGATAAGAAGGTTCCAGGTGGAACTGGTTGTCTCTGCGCAAGCAAGCAGGTTCCTGGAGAACCAACCATTCCTACCGATCGACACCGCGGCGGTAGTTTCGCAATGGCGCCTGCATTTGCCGCAACAGAGTCACGCAGGTGTTGCTCTAAATTCGACTGTGTTTCTGTAATCGCGACACGTAATCTGTGCGTCGATGGCAAATTAAAATATACGGGGACTTGGATTAAGGACGTGACCGAGGTCTTAATTTCCTGATAAGATAAATAACAGCTTTCAAGTTCTAATTAAGACGATTTACATAATATCGTTGGTATAAGCTAGCACCAAAACCCTTCTTGTGAGATATGTGCTGTTTCCTTTTTTGTAATAACCACACAGGTTTTATATTACTCTATACTATTGAGAAAGGATTAATAAAGGGAAAACCCAGGTAATGGAGTGTAGTATGGGAAACAGTAGAATAAGAAAGGACGTTAGATTTTGGAGGGATGTTTCGACGAAAGTTAAACAATTCCAATAATAACTAGAGTAGGATAGCACAGGAAAGGAACGGGAATTTACTTACGGATAATATAAGTGTGAATATTAGGAAATCGTTGCTAAAAATGTTGGAATGAAGCGTGGCGTTATATAGCTGCGAAACGTGGACTGTAGGAGTTGCAGAAAGGAAAAGAACAGAAGCCGTTGAAATGTGGTGCTATAGGAGAATGAGATGGGTGGATAGAATCACTAACGAGGAAATTCTAAACAGAATAGGGGAAAAGAGAACAATATGGAGGACGTTGACCAAGAGAAGGGTCTTGTGTGGTATAAGAACAAAAGATGGAGCCCAATGATGGAATACGCTAAGCAGATTATTGAGGGTGTGTGATGTGGTAGATATGCGGAAATGAAAAGGTAAGACTTGTCTCGTGCAATCCTCCATGCGCAAGCCTTTCCATTTTGCATAACTACCACATCCCATATCTTCCCTAATCTCCTTAGTGTTTTCCATTCATTGCCTTCCTCTCTTCTGTTCACTTCCCTCGAATGCTAACTTTACATGTCTCAAAACGTGGCCTATTAATCTATATCCTCTCTTGGTCAACGTCCTCCATATTGTTCTCTCTTCCCCTATTCTGCTTACATCTTCCTCGTCTCAGTCTTCTATAGCACCACATTTCTAAAGCTCCTACTCTTTTTTCTGTCTGCAACTCCTTTCGTCCACGTTTCGCACCCATTGTAACGCCAGCCTTAATTTTCAATAATGATCCTAATATTCACACTTATATTAGCCACAAGTAAATTCGTCTTCCTTTTCTGTGCTGTCGTACTCTAGTTATTACGCTTCCCAAGTAACACAATTCCTGAACTTCTTTCAAAATATCCTTTCCCAATTTACCATTCCAGTGTTTCCCACACTACACTCCATTACTACCTTGGCTTTCTCCTCTCTATTAATCCTCATGTTGTAACTCTTACTCCAGGACCACGTTCATGCCATTTAGTATGGTTTCCAAGTCTTCTTCTGACTCGCCCTGATTCAGCACCTACAGAGGAAGAATAAAGATTCCAATTCACCGTAATAATTTATAACGTCTGAGTGCAGATGAAGATTCACAGTTTTGCAGTGTACAGGTTCCAGTGACTGGAGCAAAGAAGACGTAGTTGTAGCGATAATAAAATAAATAAATAAAAATATATGGTTAAACTGTGAAGCTCCAGTTACGAAATGATGTGAACGACTCAACAAATAAATTTATAGAGCCTGGTAATGAGACTGCGTAAGGGGAAAAGGAAGAGGGATTGTACAAAACGGAATTTTTTTTAAAAAATCTTTGGATTAGCATCCGAGGGAGATGAGGAGCGTAGTGAGGAAGTGTTTTGCAACCAGTTCATTAAGTGTGTGTGTTGCTGTTTGACCCTGTTTCCACCGTCGCCGTGTTAAGTGGTGAACGTTGTCTGTTCCTCTGCGAAAAGTGGGGAATCACCTTGCGCTCTCTCTCGCACTACCTGGCGGCGACGTGAGGAACCAACAGCAGCAGCAGCAGCAGTGTGGACATCCTCGCAACTTTAACACGCGGTTCTGTTGGCTCCGATTAAACAAGGTAATCTGTATGCTCAGCGTGGGGCTCTACAAATGAAACAACATCCCCAAATTTGCTCCCTTTAATTTTCTCGTGTTTATTCTCAGGAAACCCGCTAAACCCTGATATCGTACACCTTTATCTACACCAAAAACCCTTCACACTAAATTACTCAGCTCTTTTATTTTCACTGTCACTTGCATAAATTATTCCATCGTCTTGCGTTGGGGATATTGGACATCGTTCTCAAATCCTCTAATTCCTGTTTACTTATATTTTTTTGAGCCTCGTAACTGTTAAATTAATATATTGATCGACTCCTGTGAGAACAATCCATTTAGCTTTACGAGCAAAAAGATTAATTTTAACAAATCTAATTTTCCTTTTGTCTTCCAATTTTTTTGGATTTTTGGTTGACGCTTGGGACTTCTGTTTGAGTAATTGGACATTTAAAGTCAAAAACTGCGGTACATATTCAACGAGACTCTACGTCTAAATAATTTTTATTTCCATATTTTCTGATCTATTATTTCGAGTTAAAATTATTATATTTCTGATTTCTGGTTATTTATTGTATTTTATTTAAAATAGTAAGTGAGTTTAACCTAATTGCTTTTCTAACGTTTTGATTACTTTAAGTGAGCAGGTAAAATAAATGATAAAAAAGTTAACAATTTTAAAATTATATTATTTTTAACAAGAAATAAACGGATAAAATAAAATAAAAACTTATCTCCCCTGCTCTTTAAAAAGAAATTATACATTTCGGATTATGAATTTACTTTATAAATTAAAATAGAAAGAAAATTGATTCTGTCTCTCAGGGGGGTGGTTTCATAGGGGCTAAATACCTGGTCAAAGACTAAGTGATTGTGGCAATGGTTTCCGAGGCTTTCGGCAGATAGCATTTATGGATTTATAGCTGGTTCAGTACGTTACCGAAACCGGAACTCGTAGGTAGACCTGGCCAGAACCTTTGGAACCACTGAAGACATTGGAGTGGTAGCTTCTGGAATTGGCTGCTACCGCTGACCTTTGAAGTCTTCTGAACGCCTCGTCCCTACTAACTCCTTCCATCTCCACGGTAACTCAGCAGCTAACCTCTCCTCCATCTTTCACTAACCACTAAACCTGTGATTTCCCTCTTCCCGATTCAAATTTTGTCCAATATGAAACATTCTCACAATTTTTGAGTCCCCAGTTACGGGGTTCACACGTCTGCCCCAAAACGTCGCCAAAATGACAAGCACCAGAGAGGTTACTGAATCTTGTGTGTGAAAAATATTGGGACCGCAGTGTACTCCATACTCGGACTGTAAAAAATAACCCCTTTAATAATTTATTAAGTCTGTATACACTACAATTTATTTGTAATAATTTTTATGTTGAGAAATTGTAATTTTTAATTAATCTTAATTTTTCTGCGGTTTACTAGTATGTGTATCAGGAAAGGTTTGTTTTCTTGTTAGCTCATCTAATTGTACGGTTACTTAACGTGGATCTACTTTACACAGGACAATGAGTATGATGGCGTGATTTGTTGACCGTACGTCGATCCCGCGCGAACCAAAGTGGAAAATTATTTCGCGTGACCAAATTATTAATTACGGCCGGAGAAGATCCTCGATGTGTCTGGCTGGAAGCCAGGAGGGAGTGTCCCTTAAAACTAGCCACCTCGATTTAGCACGCATTCCCGTGGCCCTTTCGATACGCCGTCCATCCTCGCTGCCCTCGGGAGGAATCGCTCTCCTTTGTTCCATCCCGATCCCACGGTCCCTCTCATACTACTTACATTCTATATTCAACAGGCTAACCTTTCGAGGGAAAAGTTCCTCCTCATTTACGGAACTTTGGGAAATGTGGTCCTCCCTCTTCCCCCTCTTTTCTGTCAAGACTCAACCCCACAGAATCCCAATGAAACTACTGCAAACCAGTTTTAATTATTCTCTTTATAGAAAAAAGGAGGGTTTTCCGCGTCTCCCGCAACTGTCCTATTCACCTCAACCTCCACTCAACATTCATTTCACGTTGCTATAAAACATGAGAGTTGTTCTCCCCGTAAAAAAAAACAATTCAAACCACGGGTAATAAATATTCAAAATCTACTACATTTGTCATCATATAAATAGACATGTACCTATATAGTATTTCTTCCACTTCGGTTTATCTAAACTCAATTTGCTCCACTATTAAAAATAATATAAATGGATTCCTGATCTGTTTATTTCTTTTAATTTTCCATTTATATATTTCTATCCTTCTCTTTTTGCTACATCATTTATTGAAGTGAAATGTTAATAAGCGTGGATAATTTTCTTGGACTTACTTTACTTTATTTAATCATAGAAATAATTTTCAAACTGTGTAGACACAGAATTATTTATTTATTTTAGACATGTACCGATATATTATTTTCCTTCCACTTCGGTTTATCTAAACTCATTTGCTCCACTATTAAAAATAAAATAAATGGATTCCTGATGTGTTTATTTCTTTTAATTTTCCATTTATATATTTCTATCCTTCTCATTTTGCTTCATCATTTATTGAAGTGAAATGTTAATAAGCGTGGATAATTTTCTTGGACTTTCTTTTCTTTATTTATTCATACAAATAATTTTCAAACTGTGTAGGCACAAAATTATTTATTTATTTTCGGTCCTGATGTTGGAGGGCATTGTTTTTGATGTCCTAAGACTGGTCCTGTATCTAACCTAAGCCTTTTCATTTCCACAACTAATATCGTATGCTTAGCGTATTCCGACCTCTCTCTCTTTTCTTCTTACCCCACACATTTACCTCTAATGCCAATTTTACAAGACCCTCATGTCTTAAAACGTCGCCTATTAATCTCTCCCTTCTCTTGGTCAACGTCTCTCTTACACTATTCTACTTAGAATTTCCTCGTTAGTGATTTTCTATCCACCCATCTCATTCTCAACATTCTACAACAGCACCACATTTCAGCAATTACAACCGTTCACGTTTCGCACCCCATTATAACGCCACGCTCCATACCAACAGTTTTAGCAACGATTTTCCCAATATTCACATTTTTATTACCCGTAAGTAAATTCCACTCTTTTTTTCTGCGAAGGCCTTCCTTGCCTGTGCTGTCATATTCCCTATATTTACTATACTTCTACCATTAACGATAATTGATGTGCTCCAGTAAATATTGCTGTCTTGGTTTTAATATCAAGTGAGTGGACTATTTATATCTGAAACAGTCTATATAGATTGCTAGTGACGTGTAGAACTTGCTACGTGATGGCCTTGCGTGTAATCGTGCGGCCGGCGGCGGCAGCGACGACGACGTTCGCGAGAAACATAAAAAATAATAACTGAAGGTATTAATATTCCCGGAATCGCCGGGCACGTAGCAAGTAAATGATAAATCATAATTTATGTTCAAAACGATACTCTGGTTTGTTTAGAGCAAATTTTCGCTTCAAATCTGCAGAGCATTCGCAAAAAGGAATAATAATAATAATAATAATCAGACTGGATGTATGTGGTGGACGTGGATGTGAAATTGAAGGAAGAAGTTTACTGAATGGCGTATGACTGGTGACGGAGTGAGTACATCTGCCATGCAAATGCGATGGCGCTGCTCGAGTACTTGCTGACGACGGCACTCGACAAAGGTCATTGTAAATTCCCCCTTACCACGCTCCACTCCTCCTTGCACGTGTCAATCAGATTATTCATAAGTCGAAACTTGTAGCGAAAATAATAAAATAATAGAACGTGTTTCCAACCTACCTTTAACTAATTATCTTCTCTTTGTTTCAGGTAAGGAGACGAGCTGTTTGACTTGACTTGAGGGCGCCGTTAAAGGTAACGACGATAAATCACAGGATTAAAGCCAGTCCAATAAACACGAGGTAAGAACGCCCCGGACGAGTGAAATATCGCTCAAGTTACGCGTAATGTCACGTGGTGTCGACCAAAGTTTACCGTCGCTAGTTCACGATGATTAAAGGTTCAACTACTCTTTCTTGTCCCTGTAGACTGTTCCTATATCCTCTTAACAGCGGCAATTATCATAACTATCCCATCAGCCTCATTACCAATTAAATATTACTCTCTTCAAAAATAAAACTGAAGTCTCTCGTTTTCTTTTCGGCTCATTTACATATATGTGTGTACCAAATAAAAGGGTACTTTCCACAGATCCGAAAAAATAAAAAATAAACATTCCAGACTGTAGAAATGTGAAAAAAACGTTATATACCTTATAGGAAGTATTAACATTAGAGGGAAGTGGGTGGGGTAAGAGCAGAAGATGGAGGCCAATGATGGAATACGCTAAGCAGATTAGGGAAGATGTGGGATGCGCTTGTTATAAGGATATGAAAAGGATTGTGCAAGATAGGTTAACGTGGATGGTTGAATGGACTGAATTCCACAATAACAACAACGTGAAGTGTGACGACGTGAAGCTAAGTATTTATATGTGTGATAATGATGAAAAACCCTTCGGTTTTAAATCATTCACCAATTTTAATAAAACCAAAAATTATATTTTAATTTTGGTTTTAAATTTTATTAAATTTTAGAGTAACTTTAGGCATATGCCAGAGTCATCTACAATTGGATCATGGGACAGTTGGCGCCTGCACGTGGGTGGGACCTATGTGAAGGGGAAAATCGTCTCTACGTACATGACGACGGCGGACATGTATTGTCTTGACCAATGGAGTAGATGTTGGACAAGAGTTTCTGAGGAGAATGAGAGAGAGAAGGAAGGAAGGGAGGGTCATCGAAGCGCGTCCCCGAGGGCATAAATCGGCGTCGGAAGTCCGCCTCGCGCTTGTTAACGCGCAGTTACTCCAAGCGGAAAATGAAGTTCGTGAAGAAGGCGGAAGCAATGACCCTTTGCAAATGCTTCAGCCAGTTAACCGTTCCTTTATCCAATTTCTCGCTGTCTGCTCGCCGCGGTCGTCATTTCCCCGCAGACGGACGTTTCTCCTTTACACACATTCATTACGACTACTTGTTACGTCCCTCCATTCACGTACAGTTTATCCTCAACAGAAGAAAATGTGTTGTCGTAACAAAGGTTCGTGTTACAGAGGTGGGCGTAGGGCGGGGGAGGGAGAAGACAGGGATGGACCACTGCGCACCCTAATTTTGACACGACAAGCAACGTCTCTCCACCTGCACCCCACAACTGCTGATAGAATGGATTTCGGTTCATTCTCAAGGAAACATCCGGTGTAGACAATTATTAAACATCAACTGTATCATTAACATCAAACACACTCAAAAGCTTTTTTTTTGTATCACTCAGCAGGAATTTTTTTCAGGACTGTGGATTATTACTAACTAATTAAACCCTGGAGTCCAGCAGTTTAATATAAAATATTTTATTATACTTTCCTTTTCATCTTTTATAGAAGCTTTCAGCTGTTTTTTTTGCCATAGTCATCTTATATTTGTGTTCTTCCTTCTCTTCAACTTTTCAAAGTGATTTATTTTGGTAGTTATAACAGTCATTACGACTGCATTGTGTGAGTGAGTAATGCGCCCGCCTAACAAATATTATTCCACTGAATGTCCACTGAAAGCCAAACCTCTTGTGGTGTAGTGGTTAGCGTCGCTGCCTCACAAGTCAAGAGATTGGATGTTCCTGCCGTCATGGTCACAGACCCTGGGATTAAGACTTCTTATTAACAATTTTATTTTTATTAATTATTCACTACATAATTGGCCTGTTTTCTCGTACCCCTTACCTTCATAATTCTGCAAGAATGTTTTACAAAACTTTTCTGTTATTACTTTTTCTTTACAATAATACTAACTGGAAACTAGAGATGGGATCACAGGGGGAGCAAAGGAACGAGACTGGGGTTGAGACTGCTGGAAAATCGATACGCCTCTAGCCACGTGTAGCTCTAAATTCCAAATGTGTCACGTAAGACAAATAAGATAGGTACGTAGTGGTTGGGGGTGGAGGTAGGCCAAGGCCCCTAAATGGGCTGCAGAGCTACCAAGAAGAAGGAGACGAGGAGACTGCTCCAAATTATAACAGTGAACAGTTTGAAGAAAAAAAAGAGTGGGTCCGTCGGAATAACACAGCAAACTCGTTTCCCGTCATTCGGAAAGGCGTGAGAATAGTAGCCAATGCCCGACCTACCTGATGCAGGTTTTCTAGGGTTTTCCCTGCATCTCTTTAGGTGAAACATCGGGTAGGATCCTTAAACCATAGCCCGGGGGCCCTAGTTAACCCTTGGCTACCTTGCTCTACCTTCTTCATCCCCCTTTTCAATTCCCTTCCTATTAAAGGGGAGTTGCCTGTTTCAGGATCACCCTCATGTAGCCTGTTACCCAAAAAAAATTAGATTTTTAATAAATGAGTTAAATTGCCTCTTTTTAACCCAAATATTTAAATTAAACATTACTTCGGCCGAAGGGAGTCGTGAAGTCCAGGGTCCACGTACCGATAACTTTTTACCTGAAGAAGTCTGAAATGAGAGACGAAACGTTGTAATGTAAATATTTTTTAAAAATCTAAAAAACTGACAAAGAGGCTGATTTATTGTATATTTAATTGAGAGGTAAACTCTTTAATTATTAGATATTCAGTTTTACAAAAAGTAATTCTTGGGAATGGAGACGTTCCAAAATGTGAGGATACTTCCTGCTACTTTAAAAGTATGTACTTGTTTCTTCTGTTTTTCGTTAAAATATATTTCGGATGCAGGTAAACCTATTTATTAATAATCATCCGCGAATTATTATTAGGGAACAAATATTGGTGTCTTTGTTCGGCTTTAAATCTCGTCGGATGCACACTCATGGGGGCTAAATAAAGGAACGTATTATCTGGCGTTCCGGAACAAATGTAAATATGGAAATGAAGTACGTGGGTAGACTGTTAATTGTACAACTAAAATTACAATTTATTTGTGAGGGTAATTTGTGCGTCAGGTGATTAATAACTGTAGTTTGGCAATCAGGCGGGCGGGCGTTGGTGCTTTTGTTGAGCCGGACAACACGTCTCTCTTCTCTTCTCTCTCTCTCTCCTCTCTATATATATTATATCTTTATCTCTCTCTCTCTCTTTTTATGCTTGATAACAAAGTAGTGGGGGTGGGGCGACGATTTATTGGACGAATAAGCAGCCCCGTGTTTGTTACGTAGTTAGAGCAGCAGTAATTGGCTGACACTCTAGCGGCGGTCGCCGGCAACAGAGAGGTGGTACTTTTTTTTTGTTCTTTTTTTTTACATCCACCCCTTTTTATAAAGCTCGTTGTATTATCAATTAGTTTGCTTTATATTCCACTCGGCGGAGAGTAATTAATGCGGAGCAGTTTTTATCATTTAAAGAGGCGTTCGTCGACAATATCCGCTACAGGAGGACGAGGACGGCTGTCGGTTGGTTGTTCACTAACGATGGAAGGACGTGATCGGAAAACCAGAGGCGAATCTCGCACGCGCTCAAGGGAGGGGGGCGAAGGGAGGAAAATAAACACCACCCCAACAGCAAAGGTAAAAGAAAAGGAAGGTGTCCGGGAAATAATTTTTTTAAAAAAACCTATCTGTACCTTGCAAATGACTGTGTTGATTCAGAAACACTCAGAGGTCTCACTGGAAGACTGTGTGACGTCAACCGCCGTCTGTATTACCCCTGTATCAGCGCATTTTGCCAAAACCATTTCGGACTTCCGTACGTGATGAGGATGATCTGGTAATATGACTCATTGCTTCCAAGTGCTTGAAAAGAATAACAATAATAATAAAGAGGTGCGTGTAATGAATCAAAATATATAATTATATATATTATTACGATATTAACGATACGTTACTTAAAATTAATGCTGTCAAAAAAATGTTCAAATTTAACGCATGTTTCATATAATAAAACACTTCATGACCTTTTACAGATTTAATTTAATTTTTGATCAGTAACAACGTTTCGGCATATTTTAACGACTTCTTCAGGACGCCTTTCCACGGAGAAAAATTATTTACAACAAATTAAAAAACTTACATGTTTCTCGTAATTAAATAATTATTCCGACAATTAAATATATAATAAACGATTTTATTTTTATGTCTCTTGGTTTCCAATTTCTGTTAAATATTTCCTGTATGGGAAGAAACCCTGAGGAAGACACGAAGACGTGCCGAAACTTATATTTACATTTTTTTAAATAAAGCTGTTTCTCGGTTTTTAATTTGTTGTGAATAAATTACTCTATACGAAGATAGCCTGAAAAGGGGCATAAAAATGTGCCGAAACGTTGATAGTGATTAATTATTTTTTTAAAAAAAATAAATAACGAAGACTGTAAAAGGCACTATTCATTTCAGATTATATTTTGCAAATAATTAGAGGTTTATATGAGTATAATTTTATTTTCCAACATGAAACGTTAAACTTTAAATTAAAAAAAGAAACATTAAAAGGACTCTTTACTATATTTTGCAAATAATTAGAGGTTTATATGAGTATAATTTTATTTTCCAACATGAAACGTTAAACTTTAAATTAAAAAAAGAAACATTAAAAGGACTCTTTACTTAATTAAATAAATATTCTGACAGTTAAATATATATTAAACGATTTAATTAGCCTCTTTGTATTAATTTACTTCTCTTTAATTTTTCTGTCGGTTCCAATGTTGGAATTGTATCCCTTTCTACTTGCAACGCTCCATGAAGGATAAATTATTGCGACGTGTTATTCCTAGGTCATTTTTAAAGAATAGTCTGTGGACTGTCTGTTGGAAGCGACTCGGGGGAACGAGAGAATGACAGAAACTTGGTCCGGTCCGCATTCACGGCTGTAAACACGGTAATGAAAGAAATAACAAAGGGTGGGGTAAAAATAAAAGGGGAGACGGTTGGAAGGATGTGAAAACGAATTATTGCGGTTGTTGGCTTCAGGAAGTGCGTGAAAAAGTGCACGATGGAAAGGGGGGGGAGGGTGAAGGGATGGACGGTAGAGTAAGTAAGCCTTACACCTTGCATCGCTATTAATTAAAACGTCAGCGACAGGAAAAGAGAAAGGCACATTTTTGAATAACAAAGTCAACAATTAAAGCAGCGAAAGCAGGTTAGCGCAAGTTTCGGCAAGCAGCCGGCAAGTTTGCTCCGAAAAGGATGGACCCGGGGAAGGTTTATTGTTGTTGCGGTTGCCTAGGGGTGAGGACATGGAAGCCATGCTGCGACGGATCTTACCAGCCTCATGCACGAAAATTGTGCACGACTGCTTGTGTGTGTGTCTCCCGAAGGTCAGGAAAGCCAAGGCGGTGAGTGCTTGAACCCTACTAACTTGTCTAAGGTCCTTCATCAGTTCATTTACACCACTTTAGTGACGAAACGTCGTGTCATGAACCGGTGTCAATACATTTAACCGTTCCTCTGACTTGCAGGGCATTTTTAACATTTATTATTATTCAAAGCTGTCAGATATAAAGATAACTAAATTAAAAGGTTTTTGTAATAATAAGTAAAATTTTCGACCAATTTCAGACTTTATTCATAACAATTTCCAAAAAGGAAAATAAAAAACAACGTTTCGATACTTATTTGTACCTTTGTCAGGTTATTATCGTGACGAAGGTACAAATAAGTACTGAAACGTTGTTTTTCTTTCCTCTTAGGAAATTGCTAAGAATAATGTCCTGCAGATAATCTTGTCCTGACGAAGGTGCAAATAAGTATCGAAACGTAGTGTTTTTTATTCCTCTCTTTGGAAATTGTTAAGATTAATGTCCTTTGGATAATAACCTGACAAAGGCACAACAAGTATCGAAACGTTTGTTTGTTTTTTTTCCTCCCCTGTTTGGAAATTTTAAAGAATAAAGTCCTGTGGATAATTACCTATCGATGGTACAAATAAGTACCGAAATGTTGGTTTTTTCTTTTCCTCTTTGGAAATTGTTAAGAATAAAATCGTCTGGATAATAACATGACGAAGGTACAAATAACTACAGAAACGTGGGTTTTTTTTTCATCAAATAATAACCTGCCAAAGGCACGAAACGTTTGTTTGTTTTCCTCCCCTGTTTGGAAATTTTAAAGAATAAAGTCCTGTGGATCATAACCTTGACGAAGGTACAAATAAGTACCGATACGTTGTTTTTTTTTCATCTTTGGAAATAATAAAGCCTGAAAGTGGTCGAAAATGTTGACTTATTACAAATAATTTAATTAAAATTCGTTCACTGTGAAGTCAATTTCCCTTTAACGTTGGACCTGCGTCTGTGAAACTGGTCGTTTATTTATATCATTTGATTACTTGAATGTCGGTAATCCATCCATCTTTTCGGACCCTTTCATGTAAATTTCTAAAGGATAAAAGTAACAGAGTAATTTGTTGTGGCTGCCTACCTCCAGTGCCAGTTACGGTATATTCGGCAGTATTTTAATTTATTTATATGTCTTAAGTAGTTATTTTCCACACTTATTTATTATGATTTCATTAAAAATTACCGAAGCGTTGTTATGATTTCGTTACAGAGCTCTGTTTGATTAGTCTATTGACGGAGTTCAAGGTGCGCGCCGCGTGTCGTGTCGAGCAGCGCCTCTCGCGGTAGCCACTAGAACTTAGTGCGTGAAGTTCCAGCGGTCGCTACGAGATGGCGCTCAGTAACGCTCGCGGTTCGCGCCTGCCATCTGCAGGCAGGACTGTGAACTACCTACACGGGGGAAAATTTAATTCGTCGGAGTGCAGTTCCGGTCAGAACGAAATGAGAGGGAGGGACGTGCAGTCGTGCACAAAGGAGACGCTCGTTAGTGACAGCGGAAATGTCTCTCTCTCTCTCTCCTCTCCTCTCCTTACCTCACCTTATCTTCTCACTTCACATACTAATCACCAGGCGTTCTTCTATTTTATTCTGCTGCCCTTTCATTTCAACTTTCTTGGTCAATACAAATTTGCACCCGTCTCAAAAAAATTTGTCAACATTCTCCTATTTTGCGGCTGCGAATGAGAAACTGCGTCAAGCATACTGCTTGTATAAAATAAACTTTTTTTATGATATTGGCACACTTATTTATATATTTTTTAAAAAATGTTTCAGCGTTGCCTCTATTTTGTATGGATACAGTTAATTGACTGGTCCACTCTTTTCGTAATAAGCTTTTATTACTTGACTTTGTCTCTCAATTTCCTTCGCCATCTGTCCTGATCTTCTCCCTCCTTGCCTTCTTCCAAACGTCTTTCAACTGCACTCATCATCTTCTTCTTCTTCCACGACGGCCTGAAACTTCATCCCCGTGTCCTTCGGACGATGACGTGAGGTAAACAACCGTCTACTTGGGATGTTTTCCATTCCTCTTAAAAAGACAACTGTGGTCAAAGTGGATCTCTCATGTCATTGTCCACTTTACCTTTTTCATGTATCTCCCGACACAAAAATTTATAGTTTCTACCAGATAAGAATTTTCCTCCTCCGTGTAATTCGCCGCCTTTCCAGGTATCTGTTTTCCCCCACTTCTGCGCGCGTGTGTGTGTGTGTCTTATCATCGGGCCAATTTTCAGAGAATGCCTCGTAACCTTTTTCTTTTCTTCTTTGTTTCCCCGTTTCGCCGAAACCGATTAGAGAAGGCGCCGCAGGTTCTTCCAGTTACAACCACCACAGTTATTAAAAACGTTGATTCAGAAGGTAGAAAAGAGGTGGAGAAAGAGAGAGAGAATTAAAATGATCAAATGGATATGTATATAATTATTTTTTAAATGTAATCTAAGAATTAACGACGTGTATATCAGGCAGAAAAAATAATTGAAGAATTTAAAAATTAAAGTGTAAACGTTTCGACCACCAATTGTGGTTCTTATCAATACTGGAAACCAACTGAGGATATAAAATTGAGTTAAATCAATTTTTTTAAAAGTCAAATATTAAACGTTATAACGTTTCTTTCGGCCGACGTGGAGCCGTGGACTGAGGTTCCATGTACAGCTAAATTTTTTATACGAAGAAGTGTCAAATAAGAGACGAAAAGTTGTAATGTTACATATTTAAATTGAAAAAAACTGATAAAGAGTCTGATTTAACTCAGTTATACTATATTTAATTGTCAGGTAAATAATTTAATTTTAAAAGACAAAGATGAGAAAACCAAAGCACAGCCAAATAGATAAAATTAGCAAAGAAAATTTAATAACCCACTGTATAACTTTAAAATATTCGATTAATTTTGATAGTGGGCATGGAAATTAATTTCAAGAATAGATTTTTTTAATACTCTACATTAAAAGCAATAAATTTACTGTTAATACAAAATATGATACTTCACAAAAAATTGAATCGTGGTTTATGAAATTACCTTTGTAATTTTATCTTTCGCCTATTCTTTGACTTTATGACACTTTATTTTACATCCCTCAGTTCTATTCAAATATTGACAAGGACGACAATTAATTGTAAAGCGTCGAAACGTTGACAAATTCTTTTTTTTAAAAAAAAAATTTTTTCCTTAATGTCTTAAATACGGCTTTATTAATTCTTAATCATGGAGAAAGAGTTCAACATGAGAATTAAGAGAGAGGGAGGAAACCAAGAAGATGGAGTGGAATAACAGAGGTTGTTAGATTGGGGAAGGGATATTTTGAAGGACATTAATGAATTATTCCACTTGGGATTTGTAATAACTAGAGTAGGATAGGACAGGCTAGGAAGAGGAATTTAATTACTGCCAGTATAAGTGTGAATATCTAGGAAATCATTGTTAAAAACGTTGGTATGGAGTGTGACGTTATATGGGTGCGAAACGTGGACGGTAGGAGTTGCAGAAAGGAAAAGAATAGAAGCCTTTGAAATGTGGTGCTTTAGGAGGATGAAATGGGCGGATGGAGTAACTAACCAGGAATGGCTAAGCAGAATAGGGGAAGAGAGAACAATATGGAGGACAAGAAATAGATTAATAGGCCACGTTATGAGACATGATGGTCTTATAAAATTAGCGTTAGAGGGAAGTGTTTGGGGTAAGAACAACAGAAGAGGGAGGCCACGGACGGCATAGGAATAGGGGTGTGATAGTTATAAAGAAATGAAAAGGCTTGCGCAAGATAGGTTAGCATGGAGGGTTGCTTGAGACCAGTCTTAGAACTGAATACCACAAGAACATTAATCAAAGATAGTAATTTGGTGAATTTCTTGTGGGATCCTTAAAAAAAGGGGGGGAATGGGCCACTCCGAAAAAGTCGCCTTTATGTAAGGCAGTCGTTAATCACGGCCCCTGGCGACGTCGTCGCTGTTTAATGTCGACCTTGACTGAAATGAGAAATAGACCGAAGACGTTATCTGTGAGGAGCTGCTGCTACCGTCGTAGTCGTCGTCCTCTGTGAACCACGGGCAAAAAAGGAGGAGCAGCGCCCTCATTCACCAGCCTAATGCAACTTTAACTAAGACGAAGTTTTGTGATGGCTCCAGTCTGGCTGGGGTTATCAACTACTCAAAGGAGGACGGGGGAATAAGAACAGCCATCATAAATTACAATTTCAAGCTTTGTATAGACGTTAGGGTGAACTGAAAAATTGAAGTGAAGAAACGCTTCTAATATGGAGGCGTCGAAAGCTGGAGGTGGGCGGGGGAAGGACGTCAAGGCTTGTGTCGAGCAAGTTGATTGGAGAGGAGAGGACAACGTAATTAATATTATGGCTCCATTTGTAAAGCACTTAAAGGTGTACCGATGGTATTTGCACGTCGTCCCTGCCACTAAACCTCGTCTTACGGTTCGTTCCCAAATGTTCCGCGGCCTTCCCTGATTTACGCAATGTATGACGGGCAAACTGTGTGCCAGAGATATTAGGGTAAGCTAACTGCAGTATCTGTGGAGTGGGGCAGCACACAGACAGACTCCCCGAGTGTTTACTCTCTGCTTCTCGTCTGTCTGTCTGCCTGCCTTCCATCAAGGACAATCACGACCCACGCAAGATCCTCTTACACCTGCCAAACAGCTACGAGCAAGTGTTGCCCCTTACTCCTCGGAACACGATTCCTCGTCTCCATTTAAGGAGGGGGGGAGAGAGGGGAAACTAAAGGCAGCAAATTAAATGTGGAAAATTGTTTTTCAGGGAATTTATTTTTGTTGTTGTGGTATTGCGTCCTTAGATTGGTCTGAAGAAACCCTCCGTGCTAACCTATCCTGCGAAACCCTTTTCATTTCTGCATAACTACTACATTCCACATCGTCCCTAATCTCCTTAACGTATTACATCTTTAGCCTTCCTCTTCTGTTCACTTCCCTCTAATTCTAATTTTACAAGACCCAAATGTTTCAAAACGTGGCCTATTAATCTATCCCTTCTCTTGGTCAACGTCCTCCATATTGTTCTCTCTTCCCCTATTCTGCTTAGACCTTCCTGGTTAGTTACTCCATCCGCCCATTTCATCCTCCCAAAGCACCACATTTCAAAGGCTTCTATTCTTTTCCATTCATCATCTCCTAACGTCCACGTTTCGCCCCCCCATATTACGCCACACTCATTACGCAAATTTTTGGCAACGATTTTCTAATATTCACACTTATATTACCCCGTAAGTAAATTCCTCTTCCTTGCCTGTGCTATCCCAATCTAGTTATTACGCTGCCCAAGTATCAGAATTCCTTAACTCCCTTTAAATTATCCCTTCCCAATCTAACAGCCTTTTTTATTCCATTGTTTCCCAAACTACACTCCATCTCCTTGGTTTATCCCTCTATTAATCGTCATATTGATCACTTTCTCCAGGACCACGTTCATTCCATTCATTGTGGTTTCCAAGTCTTCTTGTGATTCCCGTAACACTGCAATATCATCAACAAAGCTTAGGGGTTTTTTTCTTCTCCTTGCAGCATTATTCCCTTTCCATGTTCATTTTTAAGTTTCTTCGTCACCTGTTTTATATATATATATATAAAGTTAAAGAGCTTGAGCGAAAAACTGCATCCTTGTCTTACTTCTTTCTTGATTTCTGCTTTTACCCTTCATTCTACGCCATTCTGCGCTGTTGATTTTAAACGCACAGCGAGGTTTATTCTTCGCCAAAAAGAAAAATCAAACAGGGTGAATCAAAAGTCACAGTAAACCCTGCAGAAATTCTGAAACCTGAATATTCCAGTGAGGTACGGGGTGTTGTGGTCTACCTTTTACGGTATGTACCGGACATCTTGAAATCGGCCATCTTGAATATAAGTCAATATTTAAAAAAACGGAAATGTTGTCGTGTGATATATCAAATAACATCAGCATTCTCTGTCAAGTTCGTTGCTGTAAAGAGATTCGAAGTATCATTTGTGGCTCAAACGTTACGTCAGGTAACTGAAGATGGTTTCGACCACGGAGGGGAGAGGACGAAGTGTCCGTGTCATAGCTGCAGATTTTAACATCCCGGCACCCATAAAGAGCTCCAATTCCACACCATTACAGGTTAGTTTGGTGTTGAAGAAGACCTTCCTCCGCGCGGAACATAGAATGTTGTGTGTTCCTCCCTTTGTGTTGTCGACCTGTCGCTTAGCTGCGGGAATCGACCGCCGATGAATACTTTATCGCCCTGCCTTTGAGTTATGTGCGACCTGCACGAAGTAAATTAAAGACTGAATACTGTTTGGAGAACATTTCCTGGAGGACGCAGAGGCTATTAATCACGGTAGACCGACCTACCAGACGTTAAGTGTTGAATCATAATAGCTGGGGCACGACTTCATGGCATCGTGTTACCATCCCTGTTAAGAGTTTTCTGTTTTTGTTTACAATTTTCTGATTTTTTTTCTTTTCTTTTTTTTTGTAAATGAGCTCCAGGATCCAGAACTGTTGGCAATTTGTTACACTGGGGGGAGAAGGTTCGTGACTTTGCATATTTTACAGTCACCCGGAGCAGGCTTTGGTGAAAGGTCAACGAAACGTTAATTGGCGAAGGTTTCGTCAAGTCCAGGGAATTAATATTATGCCAGCAGCAGAGCCGAAACAGGAGACGGGTCGTATCGTCTGTCCACTGGAGCCGAAACCGGTTCCTTTCCGCAGAATGTGTGCGTTATCCTTCGTGGGCGTGGGAGGATGACCGGACGGACACCTGCCCCCTCCACCTCCAGACATACAACCACTACGCTGATATGCTTTCACGAAAAGGAAAAATAGTTCTTGGAACAACTCAAGACTTGAAGTGATTGGTGTACAGGAACCAACACGATTTTTCACCAAAAACAACTGTAAAACGAAAATTGATGTAAATATTCGTTCAGTGAGTCTTAACACTTGGTGGCAGCAGCTACAAAAAAAAATAGTAGTCCTCAAAACAGTTTACCTCAATTCTCTCCTCCTTGCTCAAAGCCATCTTCAGTTACCTGTTGGTAACTTTTGAAAAATAACTTCCACTTCTAATCTCTTCACAGGAATGAACTTGTCAGAAAATGCTGATGTTATTTGATATGTCACAAGACTCCCTTTCCGTTTTTATTTTAAGAAAAAAAAATTGCTTTCGATTCAAGATGGTGGATTTAAAGATGGCGCCCATGTTGGTTAAGGATAGACCACCGTACCCGTACCTAAGTCAAATATTCAGGTTCCCCAATATCTTCTGGGTGTACTGCGACTTTTAACTGTATTTTGGCGTGCGTTTAAAATCGCAAAATGGCGTAGAATAAAGGGTAAACCAGAACTGAGTGTTTCCTTTTTTTGGGGTGTTTATAGTTGCATCAACTGCAGGGTTATTAGCGACTGTGCACGAGTAGGGTAATTTATATCCATTTAGGGGTATCAAAGTATGGTTTCTCAAACGTCCAAGCCCATGGCAGGATTCGAACCCGGGACCTCTGGGTTGTTAGGCAGCTTCTTCATTCAGGTTTGATAAAGATTACGGACATGCTGTGTACCAGAAATATGACGATCCGTCCTGATGGTTTAGTCACGTGTTGAGCAAAGAGACTTTACTGTCGTGCAGCGGGCTACCGTAAATTAATTCGCGGGCAACGCCGGGCACCCAGAGAGTAATCGATAAACATAAAACAAATTTGATAACTGTTCTGACTATATCTCTAAGAATGCGGGAGAATAATTGGTCAGAATTGAAACGATATTATACAACTATAATATGGCACGACGTTTCATATCCTACCATAGGAACTTCTTCAGGTGAGAGCAATCTATAAATAACACCAAGTATAATTGAAATAATAATAGGCTTACATAATAGTACATAAGATACGTAAGTGTGTGTGTCAGCTCAACGTATCTTACATACTATTCTTTAAGCATGTTATTATTATAATTAAACTTATTGTTATTTACAGATTGTTCACACCTGAAGAAGTTCAACGGTAGGATACGAAACGTCGCGTCATATGGAATATTGTTTCAATTCTGACCAATGTGGCCGCTATTTATTCTCCTGATAAACATATTTTTTTTAAAAAAAATTGGACAAAAAAAAGGTATCGGCACCTAATCCTACCGTGAGCTAAATCTGTCCCTAAATTCAACATTTGTCCTTCTAAAAAATATAAATTCATAGTATAATTGTATATAAATTATATATCTTACGTCAGACGTATTTGGTATTCCCTCCCCCCCAAACTTAATTTCATTTAATTTAAGTTTAGTTTTCCCCTTAAATGGAGAGTTGTTCTCTGCTCTTTCAGCTACCGCAGATCTCCCTCAAATGTGTTTCTCTGGAAACCAAAAAATTTTAAATCGTGAGAATTTAACACGAAGTTGACATTTATTTACTTCTTTTTTTATAGTTTGGAATTATCTTCTATTTAAAAAATTAGTTATAATGAAACAACCTTTTACACACTTTGATCTTGAGGTATTATTTCCACTGTTGAATAAGTCATTCAAGTTTGTAATGGGGAAAGTACCAGAATTTAAGCAAAATCTTCCCCTCCCCAACCCCAACCCCCCGAAAAAAAATAATCTTGTCTCTTTGTTGATATTATTGGCAAGTTGTCTGCTCTTGCATCCAGCTGAGCGGTAATGGAACAGAGGGGCTGCTGATGCTGCATCCTCCCAGAAAATGCGGAAGTCCGGCAGATAGTAAAAGACCCGTGGGCTGCAACCAAACTGACAGAAAAAACTTTCAGAAAAAATAAAATAAAAAATCTGCGACTGTGAAAAGACCTCTTTAGAAGTTCCTGCCAAACAAATTGCTTCATTATAACATCTTTTAGAACGACCATTTAAAAAATTCAAAAGTCTCCTTCCAGCCTGTGTTAAATAGTTATAAAAGAGGAGCAGGGAACCATGCCCTAGTTCGGTTGCTTAGGCCTCAATTGGATTTTTAGAAAAATGGGAATATCGGAGTTGAAATAAATGGCAATCCTAATGGGGATCGGCGCCACTGGCCCTAAAATTCCCCATTTTCCTTGAGGACGTAATTAATCTAATAAAATTAGCGAATTATAGATCATAAATGTAGTTTTAGCCGGAGTGTAAACCTTATAACTGATTTTTTTTTTAAAAAAAAGAGAAGAAATGTGCGAAAAAATAAGGGAATCTGCAACTTGGAAATTTCAGGGTTACCCTGAAAGAGGTCAGACACTCTCATGCTTTTCCCCATTACTAGGAAAACGTCATCCAGTCTTTACTGAGAACGGACAAGAATAAATTTTGGAGGATAGAAGGAAGGAAAAATGTTAAAGGGAAGTTCCACCATGGTTAAACCCCGGAAGAGTCGGGGCAATGAACTCTTGGCAGGGTTGAAGGTAACCACGGGCTAGGGAACCGGGTTCAGATCCTCGAAACTTTTTTTAAAACAAACTATATATTTATTATTTAAAATTATATTGTTGGTGTCAAATGACGTTAATGCCCAGAGGTTGCCCCCCTTGATAAATTAAAGTCTTGTCTGTGTCAAATTAAATGTACGGTTATTTCAGCAACCGAGTTCAAATAAATTTTTGATTTTGTTGTTTTTACCTTTTCCGTTTCCTGTTTTATTTTTCCGACTGATTTCTCTCCCCCCCTCCCTATCCGTTGTTCCGCAGTCGATAGCGAAATTTGTTTTTCTCCCAAGTGCGTGTGGTCCATGCCTTTATGATCCTGCTTCACCCCGTAGACGAGAAATCGTTTTCTGATACTTCTCAAAAGTCTTAATTTCTTATTATTTTAATGGCTCATTTATTTTCACCGCATAAACTCCTTTGACATTCTCCTTTTCCGCCAATATTTTTTGCCTTCATCCCATAACTAGACAAAAAATAACGAAAGAAACAATTATAAATTTCAATATTTTAAATGGATTAACATATATACAGGTTCGGATGATTTTACCTCGAGTGAAGGTTGCGGCCGAAATACTTTTTTTTTTAATTTCCGGGTAACCTGATGAAGTCCACAAATACGGATGGAACGTTGTAAATATTTTAAATAAATATTAATATTAGAGTAACTAACGTGGAAGTTCATAACAGAATAAGGGAAGAGCGAACAATATGTAGGACGTTGACCAAGAGAAAAGATACATTAATAGGCCACGTTTTAAGGCTTGAGGGTATTGTAAATTTAGGATTAGAGGGAAGTTTGTGGGGTAAGAACAGAAGTGTGACGCCAAGGAGATTAGGGAGGATGTGGGTTGTACTTGACGAAATGAAAAGGCTTGCGCAAGTTTGGTTAGCATGAGACCAGTCTTAGGACTGAATACCACAACAAGCAACATTAGAGGGTGAAGGTTTTCCGGTAGAATAATTCTCCAGAGGTTTTCCACCCGGGTAAAAGATTGCTTACACGACAACGTTTCGACAGCAAGCTCCACCATCGTCGTCAGACATACCCGGGTTGGAACATTAATATTTTCAGCTGACATACTGGCTGTATTTTTTTATTTATATTTTTAAAAATATATTTAGTTATTATGGCAGGAATTAAAATAAAAGTAACAGAGTTGGTATTTGTTTATAAAAGAAAGTAAATTGCAAAATAGTATATTTTTTTTAAAAAAGGCATTTGATATTTAAATATATAAGCTATTGCAGTGAAGTTGAGTAAAGGGCTAAAGAGAAAAGGCGCAGAGACCTAGTAGGGCACAATTGATAGCTATTTTTCCGGGGAATACGATATTTAATTTTTATTCCCGGAAAATAAATTAAATATCTTTTTCCCCGGGAAAAATAGCCATTAATTGTGCCCTACTAGGTCTCTGCACCTTATGCCCGACCTACCTGATGCAGGTTTTCTAGAGTTTTGCATGCATCTCTTTAGGTGAAACAGCGGGTAGGATCCTTAAACCACAGCCAGGGGGCCCTAGTCAACCCTTGACTACCTTGCTGTACGTTCCGCAACCCCCCCCCCTTTAAAGGGGGAAGTTGCCTGATTTAAGATCACCCTCATGTAATTTGTTAACTTCCCCCCACACCCCAAAAAATTGTTGTAAGTTTTTGTTTCCATATATGTTTTTTAAAAATCTGTCTGAATTTTCTGTACATTTTTCTTTAGGTAGGATAAAACCTGAAGAAGGTATAAAAACATGCCGAAACGTTGTTTATATAATAAAGTCTGTACAAGGTCATCAAATTGTTTAATTAGATAGAAGAGTCGTTAAAGTTAAACCTATCTAAATTAACATCTAGTCGATAGCGTAAAGGCGGATAGTGAAGTTGCGGAAGGGAAGAAAAAAAAATAGATCTCCTGTATTTGTGTCTGGAGTGGGGTTTGTGGAAGTATTTTGGCATATGTGCAAGGCGTCGAGTCTAGGGCATCGATTGTCGGCAGTGCGTGGGCCGAGACGTCGTCGTCGTCGACGTCGATCGAAGCTTGTGAGCTGGCGCTTTCCGTGGGCTCCTGACCGCGTCCGCGGCTGATTTCTTCGCGCGGCGGTACGAAACAGCAGCAGCAGCAGCTGGCAACTGTGTCGCGCTCCCTGATTGGTCAGGGGGGAGGGGCAGGAGGGGAGGGGGAGAGGGAGGGCGCTCGCTCGCTCACGGGGAAAGGTGCTGCTGGCCTTCAGTCGTGTGCCAGAGGTCCGACGGGGCATGTGCGTGGGTGAGGAGGTGCGAGTGCGTGCTACTTGTTGAAGCCAGGCTGGCTCAGGGCGCGTGGGCCTCTGTCGTCATGGGGGTGCTGCGCTGGAGGGACCGCTCTTCTTCCGACTGCCGAAAATACGACAGCCAGGTAAATAACATCTCAGCCTATTTACCCTGCGTTCTTGACTCGTACAATTTGTCTTTCGCCCCCCCACCCTTTCCTTTATTTTGAACTTTTTTTTCTATCTATAAAATTTCAAACCCACCATATTATTGTATTGTATTTGCTAATAATCTACAATTGGGCGCAAGCCCGGTGACGGATACATAATTATAAACTAAAGAAAGATAAACATGTTCTGTGGATGCCCTGAAAGAGAAAAGAGAAACACTTCACTTCACTTTAGTTTTTTATATTCGGAAACACATTTATATTAAAAAATATCCACTTCCCTTCACACGTTTTTTCATATTTGACCTAAATTTATTTTCTTGAAGAGGATTTCCTCCAAACACTCCCCCTGCCACAGGTAAATTATTCCAGTCGTTGATAGTCCTATTTAGGAATGAGAATTTGCCAACATCTGTTTTTTGTTTTCTATATTTCACTTTGAATTGGTGATCCTTCCATCTACCTATATAACTGGGCTTTTGCATTTTGTAGCTAATTCCAATCCATGGTTTTTGCCCCGTATAAGCTTTGAATAGCAAATGCAGTCTTGCTTTCTCCCTCCTTTCTGGAAAAATCTCCCAACCTAGCTGTTTTACTTTATCCTTCCTATGACCCTGTGGCCTTACTTGCACAAAATTAGTAGCCCTTTTCTGAACTTTCTCTAATGATTCTATTTGATTAATTCTATAAGGATCCCAACAAGCCGCCCCATATTCCAAAATTGGTCTAACTAATACTCTATTAAATAATACTGTATTAAAAACACCGTCAGCACAACTCCTCTACACACTATCTCAGCGTATTTACCCTGCGTTCTTGACTCGTACAATTTGTCTTTCCTTTATTTTAAACTTATTTACCTCCCTCTGTAAAATATTTAAAAATTCTGTTTCTTTCTGTCATTTCTTTGCTCTCCTTTACGGTTCTTCGTTTCGTTTATACACATTTAACCAGTAAAAATTTCAACCAAAATGTTTTGGTTTTATTAAAGACCTCCCTTCTATACTGCTGATTTTAGTACAATTCATTTTATAATTTCTTTTATTCTGCTTTCCGGTGCCTGGCTAAGGTATACTTCACAGTTTAGGGTTATTTGGGTCGGATGTTGAAATGGAATAAAGCAAGTTGTGTGTGAGGTATTGTTATTTTTTCTTTCTTTTTTGGAAGTGGTGGAGTTTTCACCCCCTAACTCGTGATTGGTGTATAATCAATCTGTTAACATGTTTACAATGAAGGGAAAAATCTTGACGTTTGGGGGATCATATTCCCTCCCCATTAGCCATTATTTAAAGTTCATGCATGGCCCTAGCAAGTTAAAAAAGAATATTTTCTTTAATAACTCACCCCCCCTCAACCCCCACAGCTTGTTTTGTTCAATTTTCAACATCGGGCCGCCCTTATTGGGAAAAAAAACCTGTAGAAGTTGAGTGTTAACAGGTTTCTGAGTCATAAATGTAAGTAATGAACCGACCGTTGACTACTGCTTTGTATTTAGAACTTCATTACGTCACTTTTTCGCATTAATTGAGATAAATTAACGACCCCCCCAAAAATCAAGCAAACTGTGTTGACTTGCAGTCCTCGACGTTTCATATACTTTTCATTTTTATTTGTTAATCTGTAAATTGTTTGTAATTGATTATCTATCTTATTTTGTTCCTAAAAATTATTTGTAAATGTATGACGTATCCTATTTCCTCGATCGAGTTTTATTAGTGGAAAAAAAACAAATCTAAAATCATCACATAGCGTTTTAAGTCACCCTTGTAGGCATCCATATTCTCTCTTTTTTAGAATAAAATAGATTTGTGAATTTATTTTTCATTAAAATAAAAAAATTCAAAATTGCCCCGAGGATGTCGTCCTGGGTGTGGCGACGAAACGTCTATTCGGCTAGGTTAATTCTTGGTCAGTATCTGGTCGCTAATTTGTTTCACTCATTACGTCAGGTTATGATCTGGATGTCACTAACTTTTGCCGTTGTTAAAACGGAGGTCTTTTGCGAGTCCTTTTCACGCTGGCGTTTCGCACCACTGCCTTTATGTGAGTTAGTGTGTGTGTGTGGAAGCAGAATAATTGATTTTTTATCATTAAAGAAATTATAATTATTAATTTGAAGTTTATGGGAATGTTACAGAAGTTTCTTTTTATTCGTAAATATATTTTTAATCTTCACAAATATTATGAGGTTAAAAGGGAGGGCTGTAAATTTCACTGCTGTGTCCATATAGGTTACCTGTGGGGGTGGGGCGAAGGGAAACCTAAAACACTCTATTTTTAACATTGGTAGGGCCTTGAGGTGATGAAGATGAAACCACAGAGCAGTCAGGATGTATTATTTGATTCGTCAGTTACAAGGTTGAGCTACAATTATTGGCCAGTGTTGACTTTTATAAAGGTTGAATGAAGATATTTCCTTCAAGGCTGTCGAGTGCCACCAGGGGTGGAAAGTCCACGAGAAGTGGAGGAAAAGTGTTCATATACTAAATGTAAATAAATAAATGGGTTCGTGTAGAAGTTTTTTTGGGGGGTGTCTGCAAGATAAATTTTGTCTGGTATAATGTTCACTTTGCATCTACGTTGGGACACGCGTTTGGGAGTAAAATAGTTTACCATGTGACGCTTTGCTGGGGACATTTCCTGACGTGAAACCATTACTGCCGGGGCATTAATGGTGGAAGGTCTTCCCCGGTGCGTGTTGAGGTGTTCTTCCACGTTGGTAATTTCATGGAAACTTTGTGGCAAATTCCGCTGAAAGCTCCTTTTGCCGACCGCCGTCTCGAGGAACAAAAGTGCCGCATGGAGGAGTCTTTGACAGGATAAAGGTCCTGCCACCTAACTATCTAACCGGTATATTTACAACGCTGTTAACCCTCCCTATCGCAGCTGACATTTTTCACTCTGCACCTTCGCTCCTTCTGCGCCCGGGAGGAGGGGGTTTATTTATAGCGTTTTCTCTCCCGACAAGAGCGCGTGATGACAACGAACCAAAGTTCACAAGACCTCGGAGGAAAGAGGAGGCCGCCCCTACCTCTGTTGTGGCAAGGACAGTTTTATCGCCGCTTTACCAAACAAGGGAGGGGGTGCACGCACACACACCAAACGACGCGTTGATTGTTTTTCAAGGGTGGGAAAGTGGAGCTGCTAATAGGACGACTTTGGCCGTTGGTTTCACCACCGACCGTTTGCAGTTGGAGCGGAGGAAGCCGACCCACTTGAAACAATGGATTTTTCTCGATAGGGGGAGAGGGGGGAGGGGCAACCACCCCATCCATCCATCTGCGTTCAATAAGGGGGCTTATGATGAAATTTTTGATAGCCATGAATGCCCCCCGCCCCTATCCCTATCCTGATCAATGTGAGCAAACTTATTCGGCTGAGGATTATCAACAGGCAGTTTTTTTATATCATTCTAGTTAATACCATTATTTATTTTTATCCACCATTCGGACGAATTTGGTCACGCAAAGAGACTGCCGTCGAGGTGACGGAAGCGATGATCTCCCTGCATCAGCCTACATGGAAGAGGTGACATCCAAATCTCTCCCCCTCTTCAGATCTGCAAACGTCAACATTCACGATGAACCGAGGATCTGACCTTTGGTCCTTCCCATTTCTAAGCCAATTTCGATTTTTACCACCCTCCAGCTACCTCGTGTGATTTCTGCACATGACCTCTTTTAACAGTTGGTCAAGGAGGAATCGCCGAAAATTTGGACTTGGCCGACCAGGCTCCATTATGCTCGGGACCTCAAAGTCTGTGAAGTCTCGTAGACTAGGTGTTTCGTTATCTTTCGCCGACTGTTAAGACATCTTTAAGCCGCAATTTTTTTATTTATTTTTCATACAAAAACTTTTATCATACGATTTTTAGTTGGTACAATAATTGTTTCAGTATATACAAGATTAAAATAATGTGTTACAAGTAAACAAATTGATGATCTTATATATATTTAATCGTGACGACGTTTTGGCATGTTTTTATGCCTTCTCTAGGGTTTTTCCCTCCCTGAAAAGGAAAATATGTACAGAAAATTAACCCTAATGAGGTGAAACTGCGACAAATTTTTAAAAACAAAACAAAAATTACCACGACAGTGTCAAAACCTAACGATGAATTACATCAGAAGTCCAACGTTACAAGATTATAAAAGGTGTATATAATTAACATGTAGATATGGAGGTAGGTTAATCCGTGGATTAACTTACTTTATTTTGGGATGGGTTGGGTTATTTTGTGAGTGTGTGTACTGAGAGGCATACGACGTGGTTTGACAGGCTGTGAACTGGTTATTGGAGGATATATGAGGATGTGGTCTGCGGGCATTACTGGTTAGGATGTGCCTGAATGATCAGGGCCGTCGGAAGCGTAGGGATGGAGGAGGATTGTCATGGAAGTGTTGGGGGGTTGAGGGAGGCTACGGATTTAAGCCGCGTTTACAACAGAATAGAACAATTAATGTTGGCAAATATGTAGATCTTGGTAAGAAATTTTTTTCTCCTGTTAATATTTTCCACAATATTTGTTTTCTGTTGCCAACATTTGTTCCTTTGTCGGTGCCGGAAAAAAATATGTTAACGACATTTGGTGCTTGTACTGTTGTTGACTTCCTTTCTCTCTGCCTTCATTTTAATGGACATTCCTTCAGCAACAAAAGATTGAGGGTAGGTTTATTGGTGTAAGTAGAGGCGTTATTTATCTCGCGGTGTCCCGGTCTGTCGGTGTCCGTCCGCCTTCCGCCTGTGAGTCATCCACTTAAGGCGTGCACGCCATCCAATATCAACTCAATCTGCAGGCAATTCGAACGCCTTCTAGCGCGATTGTGTCTTGACTTTACTGCTTGAACTTACAGCCTCGCTGGCTGTTCTCTTTCTCTCTCTCTATTTATTGTGCTCTTGCGTCACATCAGCCTCGGAGGCATCTGCGCATGAAGTGTGACTCACCATTTCATGGTCAAGATTCTCCGTGAGAGGGAACGTCTGCCTCCTCCTCCTCCTCCAGCACCACCACCACCAGCAGTAAATCTAATCTTCTCCTCCTCCTCCTCTCTCTTTTTTTTCTTGTCATCAAAGTGAAGCGTCTTTCATACTGCTGTCGTTTATAACTGTAATAAATTAGACAATCTTAGACATCAAACGGGCTTTTCTAAAGAGTTTCCTATCCTTCAAATCTAAGTTCTACGTGAGTGAGCCTCCTCCTATATCCTGGCGCATCCTCCTGCTTTTTTACCACCTGGAGCCAGGATAAAGAGGGTCAGTATTCCTCATGCCATATTCTGGAACCAAATATAATTTGCTGGTTAGAATAACGCGTCTTAACCGCCCCCCTCCCTCCCCACAAGACTGTCTTTGTGTCGTCATGAACGTTGATCGGGACACTTTATTCTGAAAAAAAATTTTCATCTCTCTAAATTTTAGTTTCCGAAATTGATCCACCAAAATTCAGCGACTTTCCGTCATTTCTTTATTTTTTTATTCTTATAAGAACGATTGATCCTGTCAAAATTTATGATACTTAGAGTTCAAGCGAGTAATCGTTACGCAAAGGATTCCTAGATCTCTCCTTTGTGACGTAGGGATTTCAGCTGCAACACTGTTTAGAAGCCCTATTTTTTTTATTTACTATACGCATGTTAGTCGCTTCTTTCTCCGCTTGTCTGCGTCACGAGAGAACCAGAAAGGTCATGATCATCATACGGAGACGACACTTCAAGAGCTTCCTCCTCCCCCCTCCCCCTCGGCGAACTGTACGACTCTCCGGAGGAGAGCAAAATGGAGTTTTGCGAGGCGTCGTGTACTTTTTAATAAAATAATTGTTTTTTATGTTTTCTCAACTACACTTTTGTTACCTAATAAACCTCGTTACAAAGGTACTTCATTCAGTCAGTCACACCATTCATTCCCTGTTCGTAACAGTAATCTTTTTAGCTGTTTTCTTTTTTTAAAAAAAAAAGATAGGGTTACAGAATATCGGGACTCGTTAAGAAAGTTAATGGTATAGTTTCCCGTTGCATATTCAGTAGGGGAGAAGATAAACCTTTCGAACACGCAACAGATAAGCAAGCGTGGAAACTAGAACCAACTTCCTGTGAACCGAAAATGAGGTAAGTGTCTGATAAAGAGTTTCATGAGCAGACAACTTCATTCAACATGTATGAACCCCGTGTTAGTAGACTCGAAAAGGGCCACAATCATATTTTGAAACGTGTATGGATACATTTTTTTGGGCAATTGCCATTATTGAAGATCGCAGGTTATCCCCGGGAATTTTTTGAACCAAGAGTTCTTGGGTTGCAACGCCGGTAAAGTTATAATTTAAAACCGACGTTTCGATGATAAACTCATTCATCTTTATCAAGTAAATGCCTACACTCGGTTCATTTTCCATTATATTCGTGATATCTTGAGCTGTTACGGTGGATTATTTCAGTTTATAGATCCGAAACGATTCGAAACTAATGTAAAAATTTCTTTTTTAAAAAATAAAGATATTTCAATTAAATTGACTTTTCTATAATTAACATTTAATGATTTAAAAAATAATAAGTCGCAAAATACGTCTGGTGATAAAATTTTTGAAAAGATGCAAATACATGTATTTTATTATTTAAATAAAAACATTTTTTTCGAAAGAGGAAGTTTTTGAGCTCTGGACTGCGTGAAGTGTTTGTAAGCAGACGGAATTTTGGTTACGTGTCTGGTTTACGTGAGGCAGTTCCAAAAATTGTTGACGAAACGTTGTAACGTATCTAAGGTGGTTTTTGATTTTTTTTCTTCAATTTTTGGATGATTTGACGGTTTTCTTACTAGCACGTGTAACATCAAAATTGTCTTTAATTCGTCATTCCGTGAACACGGAGGGTAGCACATCGGAAGTATATATATATATATATCATCGACGCGTTTCTTGTCGCAAATAGTATTGGTGCAGAAATTTTTCTAAATGGTTGTCATCATTTGCTGGTGGCAACACTGTTGTCAACAGTCATAGGGCTGTGCGGAGTGAAAGATTCACCTCGTGCCGTGATTAAACGGAATGGTAACGAAATTGTCATTGGGTAATTCTGTGGTCTGAGGAGGCAAAAAGTATTTGGGTCGCTGCTGACTAATGGTATTTGGACACGGCGGGTGAAGTTTTACTGCGAAAACAACGTAGATCAAAGTTTTAGCCTGACATGTAAAGGACTTCAAAACGTGAATGGAGGGTCTCCGGATTATTTCTTGTGTTAAAGAAACCCGAGAGTTAGTTATCTTATCCATACATATATATGTTGTTTTTGTTGTGGAATTCAATCCAAAGACTGGTTTGATGCAACCCTCCATTCGAACCTATCTTGCACAAGCCTTTTCATTTACTTAGAACCAGCCGAATCCACATCCTCCTTTATCTGATTAGCGTATTACATCCTTGGCCTCCCTCTTTTTTTTCTTACCCCACACACTTCCCTCTAATACTAATTTTACAAGACCCTCGTGTCTTAAAACGTGGCCTATTAATCTCTCCCTTCTCTTATTTAACGTCCTCCATATTGTTCGCTTTTCCCCTATTCTGTTTATAACTTCCTCGTTTGTAATTCTATCCATCCATCTTACTCTGTCATTCTAAATCTATATCATTAAAGTTGTGGAGTATATATATATAAGCTACATTTCTGCCCTTAGTTTCTGCGATTTACATCATTTTAACGGGCTGACAAAGAGACGCTCCAGTTCCCCCCCTGAAGTAGAACACCAACCCCACAACTTTAATGATATAGATTTGGAATTTTAGAGTGTAAGAAGAACTGAAGGAAAATTTACGTTTTCCCGAACGAGGAAATGTTTTTTATGTCAGCAAAGGTAGTTTGTAACGAAGCTTTTTACGACGATCCGATTGGGTTAAAGTAGGTTATTTTTTAACTTCAAATTTAACCATTGAAATTAAAGTTAAAAATTGACTTTGGTGACCTGGACAAGAGTTTCTGTCTCAAATCTGTTGTAGGATTGGGAAATCAAGACTAAGAAGAATGGAAAATATAAGAGGAATTTCTCTGTGTGGGTTATTCCACATCAAGTGGCCTAATTTGAGGAACGCTTTCCGCAAGGGGGGGGGGGACCATTTTCGATTTCGACGAAATTTTTACGGTTGGTTCTATGATGGCTTAGATGGTCATCTGAAAACTTGCACAGTTCGAAATAACTATTTCTGGCCAACGTCTTCTCGAAAATGCTATTATGGCAGTTATTAGATGTAAACCTTTAGTTAAGCAAGGAGTAGCCCGCGTTTCAATTTTCTGTTAATTTCTAATAATTTCGGGGTGATTTTTAGGAAAGAAGGAGGAGGTAATAAATAATTTCGTAGCTAAGGTGTGTGTGTTATTTGGTCAGGGAGGAAGTGTGAGAGGGCAATGACGCAGTGTTGAACAGGGGGCGAAGTATTTGCCTAACTGAGGTGAGAAGGGGGGGGGGAGAGTCACCGCGGATTATACCATTCCAAATTTTGGGATACGCCATGGCGGGTAGGAAAACAGTTTCCTTGTAATTTGATTCTGCAGCGGGGCCACAAACAGATAATGGGCAATTTTCTCATGAAGGAAACCGTCTCTCCGTCGTCGGTCCTGCTGAGCGACCTGCCAGATGGTAAAGGAGTCCAACGGCCGAGATATTGGAGCAGGTTGAGGCAACCACGTAACGGTAGTAATGACGTGACCTACATGCGGAGACTGACGCGGCTGTGGCTGCGGTCCTCCACACGTGTCTCCAGCAGGAACATGTTCCATCCACGTGGACATCGCGGCAACGGCCCCCTTCCTCCCCCTCTCCACCCCACTATTATTGTTCGTCTGCTGCCCTCGCCTTTGGCCGGTCCCGAAACATCTGCTCCAAAGTGCGTAAAAAGGTACACGAGTCTCATCCTAGGTAGAACATCCCAATCAAGTTGGATAGACTTTTTGACAACACGCTGGGGTGGGGAAAAAAACGACGATCACTACCGGAAGATGCTTTCTAAAGCAATTTACCGTTTTGTTTGGACGTGATCGTGAGAGCGAACCGTTCGGTGCGATTTCTTCAAGGTGCAATGACGAGGCTCTTCTCGAGGTGGAGAATGCGCGCGGCTTTCACCTCATCCTTCCTCTCTTTACCAGGTGAAATTACGGGACTTGAGCCCGGATGGTTACAGCGGAATCGAGTGGAAGGAGTCACTGCTCTTAAACGGTGTGCTCAATCCTCCGTCCAGACTGTTGTGGACGACCTCGCATCTGAAATGAGGTGACTCTCTGTGGAAAGGCATGCGGCAAAACTGTCATCTAATCAGCACACAGAAAACAACAAAATTATTCTAGGGAGCGGAGGGGGAAGGGAACCAATTTTTCTTCAAAACTTTGTTCTTGGTTTTTGTTCCCTTGGCAGACCAGATGCAAGGTGTCCTTGATCACTGGTTGGACCAAAAGCTCAAGAAATGGACGTGAGAGATAATCTCTCCTGTCAAATCCGTACCAAGGTACCGCTATTCAGAACAGGTGGTACTCTAATGGTATATCCTTCCCCCACCTCCTCCTCCATTCCCCCATAAAAGACATAGTTCCATTTTCAGACGTTTCCCAACTTTCCGCCGCGTGACTGTAACCTTGGAGCAGCTGGCTGTAACAGACACTCGCTCACTCACTCCTCCCTCCGTCGACTCGGGTGACTTTCTGGGACTTGCAGCACAGTTACACTTACTTATTTTACTCGTGTTACTGCAGCTTTTGGGAAAAACCCCTAGAAACCTGACCGGCGGTGACTACTACACGAAGAGTCGGTTCAGGGGAAAGCAACCTGATAGGGTTTGCGGCGTTTGAAGCGCCACCACGACCCTACGAACCCGTCAACTACTGGCGTCACCCCCCTGAGTCACCATCGCCACTCTGCAATGAAACACGCTACAGAATTGGCACGTTGACAGGAACAATTATGACAAATTGAGACGGGGGAGGGGGTTGGTAAGTCGAATGTATCACTTCTCTTTTTCCTAATCATGTCAGATATCTCTTGCTTAGTGAACGTCATCGAAACGTCGTTGCCAATGCCTGCTCTCACCCGGTCTCGGGAGCCCAAGAGTTCCGAGTTCAATTTTCCGGCTGTATAATATTTATTTAACGTCGGATTTTTTAAAAATATATATGTCAAGATAAATAAAGAGGGAGCAGAGCAATCAATCCCGACCCCCCTACTACCAATTAAGGTAACCAATCAGGAGACGAAAAACACTAATTAGACTGAGAGCTATATAAGGGAGTGTAGGAATGCCAGCAGGGTACTTCACCTGAAGATGGCAACGGTGCTAGTTGACGAAACGTCGAGCCGATTCGACGCTACCACCCGGTTGATATCCCGAGAAAACTTCATCAAACAGCTACACCGGGAGAACCTCCGATCATTAATCAATAAAGTTGCCCATTTTAAGCAGCGAAGTTTCGTCCTCAGATTTTGGGACTTTGTCAGGTACAAAAGGTGTAAATAATTCTTTTTTCGCGGGGAGGGGACGAGGGGGGGTGGGATTTGGAATTGTAGAGAGAATTTGAGAACTAGTTGAAGTGCTGTTCGTGGACGTGGTTCGAGCTTAGTCGCGAGCACGTTCCCGTCTGTCGTGGGGTACATTAGTGAGATTGTCCCCTTTGGGCGCTGTATTGTGTGCGTGTGTGTGTGATATGGTGGGACACCCACTCCACTCCAGCAGATGTGAAATGAACAGCAGCAGCAGCAGCTTGGCGAACAATATCGTCGACGCCGCAGCCACAGACACATGCTCGATGCATATCGGCCATTGTTCACGTCTCTCTGAAAAGGAACACGTCGTTGTCGTCGTCGTCGTCCGTCCTGCGGCTTTGTCCGCGGGAAAAAGAAAGAGGGTCCTCGTCCACACACATCTCCTCCCCCTCCCACAATGGTAGTAATCCATTAATAAGACATTCCGTGATTAAATTAAAACGGAACTTTTGATTATTTTCTTTACTGGTATCCGTAACGAAATAAACTTGAATTTGGATATCATTTCCAACGCGAGGGGGAAATTCGTGTGCTCAACTGTTAACCTGGTGGCTAAAAAGCAGTATTTCGATAAGTCATCCTCACCTCAGGAGAAACAAGGTCTCCCTCTCCTCCCTCCCCCCTCCCCTCCCCCTCAATCCCTCCCCCCCGCGCGCGTGCGAAACCTTTATTTAAAAAAGAAAAGAAAAGATCCAGCCTGGCCGTGCTTGTAATGTATTCCCGTGAGCAGCTCAGGAATATCGACGGAGTGTGTGAGTGAGTGAGTGAGCTATGCGGGTCTGTGCCACCCGCATGCGAACATCGACCTCACGGTTCGATACTCCTCCTCGGCAACAACCAGGAGTTCATCAACTTGCTTACCGTGGGGGTGGATAAGTAACACCCCCTCTCTCTTCCTCTCCCCCTCCCCTCAGCCACTATGGTCACGAGCCTGAAGTAAATAGTTTCGGATAAACCTTGTCCACTCGCAATAAATTCACTATCGATTACACTCCAGCAATGCTGTGAACAACCTCACACAATTCAATTTACTTTCAATTATCCTCCACACTTTCATGTACTTTGCGAAATGTCTACATCCAAGAGCCACACAAATTATTTCAATGTTTTCTAAACTACTGGTTATGGAATAAAAACCGTACGTCTTTGCCATTACTCTTGTAGTACTACGGGAGTCAGGAGGAGGCTTAGAAACAGTAATAAAAAGACTGACAATAAATCAGCATTAAAATTTATTCAAAAACGACTTCTTGTCTCCCTTTTGAGACTTCCTCGCGCGAGTCGAGGAGTAAATTTGATGAATTGCTACATTTTGCGCCCGAGGAAGTCTCAAGAAGGGAGACGAAACGGAGTTTTTTCGAATAAATATAGAGATAAATTTATGTGCTGTCTAATTGGCTGTCTTTTTATTTATTGTAAATTTTAAAGTCGGAAAACTGTGTTGTGGAAACAATTGCGTTAACGGGGTCGTCGTGAAGAAAGAGTTCAGTATGAGGATTAATAGAGGGGATAACCAAGGTGATGGGAAACAGTGGAATAACAAAAGCTGTTAGATAGGGAAGGAAGTTACGGAATTCTGCTACTTGGGAAGCGTAATGACTTGAGGCAACGAAGAGGAACTTACCTACGGGTAATATAACTGTGAATATTAGGAAATCCTTGCAAAAAAAATTGTTTGGAGCGTGGCGTTGTATGGGTTGCTAAACGTGGACGGTAGGCGTTATTGAGAGGAAAATAATAGATGCCTTTGAAATGTGGTGCTGTAGGAGAATGAGATGGGCGGATAGGCAGTTTTAAGCAGAATAGGGGAAGAGAACAAATATGGAGGCCAAGAAAAGGGATAGGTTAATAGGCCACGTTTTGAATCATGAGGGTCTTGTAAAATTAGCACTAGGCGGAAGTGAACAGAGGAAGAAGGGAGTATGAACAAGGATGGAATGCGCTAAGCAGATTAGGTTGGATGAGGTAGTTATGCAGAAGTGAAAAGGCTTGCGGAAGACAGGTTAGCATGGAGGAATGCACCAGACCAGTCTTAGGGTTGAATACCATTAGTCTCTCGTAAGTTGTGGGAAAGATTGA
This sequence comes from Eucriotettix oculatus, assembly GCA_034510155.1. Taxonomy (NCBI): domain Eukaryota; kingdom Metazoa; phylum Arthropoda; class Insecta; order Orthoptera; family Tetrigidae; genus Eucriotettix; species Eucriotettix oculatus. The sequence goes on from CM067379.1 coordinate 15,961,459, forward strand.
GATGACCTCCGCATAACGCACATACATTTCGGGGTTCGTGATTGCAGACTTTCAAAACGCTTCCCCGACCAGTCTTCTGCAAGTCTCGCTTCACTTCTGCGGTACTCGTCGTTAATTTCGTAACCTCGTGACTTCTCCCCCTTTCTAATTTACTTCTGTGGAAAGTAGGCAACGTTAAGAATTTGTACAAGGAATGCGGAAATACTAGATGATTATTTTTTTTAAGAAAAAGTCTGAAAATATGGGATGAAGAAATCCGAAAAAGGAAACTGCAATTATGGGACATCATCTTTTTGTTTTTTTTTACTGGACACGCCGTAAATCTTCTGGACAGACTTTACTTTTACTTTCTCCCAGCAGAATATTATAGCGATGCAATCAGCTAACGACCTATTTTATAGCGCGACGCACTCACTCACTCACGCCATTGCAGCTGAAAGGTCAAAAGTGCAGTGTTCCCATGGCAATGGCGCGCTCCGTAAACTGTTTTACTGTAGTGCTACAAAAAGCAGCAGCAACGCCCAGGGGTAATTCCCGCAGGTGACATTTGGTGCTTGACGGGTAAATTTTTCGCGGATTATTATTTTCTTTCGCCACGGTTGATCGATTAGAGTTTTCCAAGACGTAATTGTTAACGGAGGAACCATCCTCAATTTATCATTCCTCAAAAAAATTTCCTCGGCATGAATTTAAAGCTGTTCCTTTCAATCCACCCCGACTCTCTCTCTCTGTTCCATTGAATACAAATTCGCTCCGGGGCCTTCTCCCTCTCTCCAAATATATTTTTCCCCTCCGCCCCCCCCCCACGCCCCCTGCCCTGCCAGTGGCTCTCCTTTAAGGCAGATCTGTCATAATTATTTCCTTCTCGGGGGCCCTTAAAGCATTTGAACCGCCATTTGTTAGGTGGGAAAAGCTCTGGCGATGCTTTTTAAAATTACTATGGTACGTGCCCCCGGCCTAGAGGCGGCGGCAGTAAATAACTTCCCCGTAGAAGAAGTTGCGAGGAGGAGGATGCTGGCTGGAGAACATCGATCCCCCGCCCTCCCCCGTACGCGGCGCGGCGCGAACGAAACAAATTTCGTTGCAATTACGGGCGGGGGGATGAGGGATGGATGGATGGATGAAACCTGCCACGTGCAAAGCGACGAGATATTAATCTCGAAAATCACGCCCGCCGCGTCGTCGACATTGGTCCGTGAATCGACTCCGCTAATGAAAAGGTAAACATGTCACTCCCTTATGGAGTGAAACCCGGCCTCCATGAACACGGCCCTCGACAAATATATTCACACGTGCGTCGATCAAATGACGAGCTCGACTAACACCAGCGGCCAATGACGTATATTAAAAATTCAACACGTATAACCACTTTACGATATAAAAGGAGAACCAATGTCCTACCTTTTTCGTGTCGCGACTTCAGATTCCTCCCTATGTAACGTAAATTTTTTTATACTTAAAAATTGAATTTTTAAGGAGGGAACGAGGAGGGAATAGCGAAGGACAGAGTTTCAACAAGACAGTTTCACTCAATTATATGGAATAATAATATAACGAGAAAGGTGAAACAAAGAATCTACGAAACGATAGTGGAGAGTATTGCACTGCATGGTTCTGAGGTTTGGGAAATAACAAAGGAAACTGAAGAGCGATGGAGATGGATTTCTGGAGACGCAGCTGTGGTCGTCACAAGAACAGAAAGGATAAGAAATTAGGGAAGAAATGGAGGTTACATCAGTAAGTGTGTTAGATACAATAGAAGGCAGGAGGTATAGACATCTGAGACGAATGCCAGCGGAAACGCTGAATATTCCATTGACAACCCCCCAAAACGAAAGAAAAATGGAAGGTCTAAACTTACATGGAATGAAGAAGTGATGCAAGCAATGCAGGACAGATTCATTCAAGATGACGATTGGCAAGATAAAAGGAAGTAGAAGCTTGGATGCGAGAGTCGCTGTATACTGTAGTCCCCACTATATCGTCTAGTTAGAACAAAAACACAGGTTTCAGGAAGAAATTACCAAGAGATAATTAAGCGATAAATCCGTGACGTAAATTTACAAATAAAAAATAATTTTTATGGAAGATATTTCATTAATTTTTGAATTAGTAATCATTATTTGAATAAATAAAGATACGCTCAAACAAGTCAGCAAATAAATGCAATCAGTATTAATGTAAATTTAAACGTTTCGTTCCAACTTTATGGACTTGTTCAGGTAAGTTCTCAAAATTAATTAATGCATTAGATGCAAATTCACAGGTCAAGCAACATAAATAAAAATATTTTTTTCCGATATTAAGATAAGTAATAAATAAATAAAAATAGGCCTGAGAATTAAAATTTAACTCTGTCAACATTTAATGATTTATAGAAGTTATCTGAAGAAGTTCACAAAGTTGGGTGAAACGTTGCAATTTGTGTTAACTAAATTTATTTACCGACTTATTTGGTCCTGTTTTTAATTCGGTTAGTATTAAAATTAATTAAAGTTAGAAATATTATGTTTGAATAATTTTTTTAACTATTCCATATGAGGTCAGATCCTTGTTGCTTGAGGATTTCTGCCGAGAGATTTTACTCTGGGCTCAAGTTTTGTCAGCTTTGGTCTCAGGTTCACTTTATTCATAAAGCTGGGATGTCCGTGGCGACGCATGCAATGGCAATCATCACATACAGTAGGCACAATTCCTTTTGTAAGGCTCAATACTCTCAGTATATTATACTTTATATTTCTTCAAACTTTCAGCACTGTCCAATGAACGCTAATTTAAAATTGCTCCCTCCCCTAACCCACACTTCCCGGACTGAAGAATCCAATTGCCCCCACCGTGGGGGTATATAATTTATCCTACGATTCGTGTTTCAGCAACAGGGTTTAGGATGCCATTTTATTCAACTATATTATGTGAGTTATATATTTCAAGCTATATTTTATTCTCATAGTCTGACGTTTACGGATTACTTTGTCCTTCCCCCTCCCCAACCCCCCAATATTTGTCGGTTATTAATCTTGGGAAGTGGTCAGTCTCGTGACGCTTTCCCTTTGTGAGAGTCAAGTGGTGAGTGGAGCGAGGGAGTTCCATATGGTCGCTCATTAGAATATAATACTGAAGGGGGTGTGGTGGGGGTTGTTGTCGTTCTGGTCCGGGAATCGAACAGCGGCCACCCGCCTGCCTGGCCGCCCGCTCTGCGGAACCGAACTTCCGGTGAGGGCGCTTTGTTCACGACCGGAAGTGCCGGGTGAAGACCGAGGAAGTGGTGCTTTTTGTGTAGCGCAGATTTCCATGCAAGAGTGAGCGGAGGAATGCTGCGTGGAAGGAGACCCGCCTCCTCCTCCGCCAGACAGACAATGGACTCTCTCTGGCGGGCGACCGTATAAATACCTCAAGATTTGTCGTCAATCCCGACGGTTCTACTTATCTGCAAAACTGAACATTGAGAATTTTAACTCCATAAAACTAAAACACCGACGGTTTCATTTCTCCCCCTCGTGTAGTCTGGCCTTATAAATTATTTTGAGATTCATTCTTAGATGAAAATGACGAGATTTTTATTTTATTAATTGGCTGTCTGAGTACTCTACAGGCCAATGTGTTCACTGAAATTTTTTTTTGTTAACAGACTACATGAGGGTGATCCTGAAACAGGCAACTCCCCTTTAATAGCATAGCGAGGGAATTGAAAAGGAGGGATGTGCAAGGTAGCCAAGGATTGACTAGGGCCCCCGGGGTTATAGTTGAAGGATCTTACCTGGTGATTTACCTAAAAGAGATGCAAGAAACAACCGTAGAAAACCTGCATCAGGAAGGTCGGGCATTGGGCATAAACTTTATTACCTTTAACAGCTACTTTATTTATCTTACTGCATGGAGAATGATTCCTTGATAACTAAACGAGAGCATTGGAACAGAACAAAATATAAAATGGCACAGGCAAAGCTTGTCGGAGTCTGGTCCAGAATCATCCGAACGGAAACATCAACTGTTTACAATCTTTGTCAACATCCTCTCAGCCTTGTTTGAATATCAGATCAATATTACACTCCCCCCTCCCCTTTCCACTGTATTGCCACTGAAGAATTTACAACTCAATTGAATGTTCGGTCTACAAAACTCCAAATAGACGGTGCAGTAAATGGAAAAGTACAAATAACAGTTCATCATCATCAGAAAGGAAGAAAAAGATTTCTTCCAGTTCGGGTTTATTTTTTGAAAATAATTCTTTTCAACCGCGGTTGCCAAGTACTTGCCACCAGACGAGTATGAAGGCCAACAGTACGCAAGCACGCCGTAAAATAACGGGAACTTATGGTGGTCACAGTGACGCAAGTCAAAAATATCACTAACGGAGACCTTGAAGCCGCTGATGACGATTTACAAGCCAGCGTCAAGTATTGAAACGTCAAACTGTGTGGTAACTCGCGCGACATTTACGTATATAGAGTCCATCACGAGACATTACGACGGCTGGAACCTTTAACGCCGACGTGTACCACTTTGAAGACAACGTTTAAGGGAGGGGAAGTTTCTTCGTGGAAGAGAAAAATATTTGTTTGATGAGGGAGCCATGGAAATTAAGAGACGTAAGAATCTTGTGAAGAAAGACTGAGGTTTCCAGATTAGCACGGCATGGGATCCGATCATTACCGGCGGCTCCCTCAGACATCGAGACGGAAACAACGACCAATGGGGTCACGGAAAGTCGAAATTTTGCACTTGGACAGTTGGCACCTGGGACCTGTGTGAAGGTGGAAAATCATCTCGACAGTTGTCGTTGTTGCGGTATTCAGTCCTCCTAAGACTGGTCTGATGCGACCCTCCATGCTAACCTCACTTGCGCAAGCCTTTCCATTTCTGCATAACTATCACAACCCACAATCCTCCCTAATCTGTTTAGCCTCCCTCTTCTGTTCTTACCCCTTCCCCCACACTCTTCCCTCTAATGCTAATTGTACACAGTAATTTTCAACAGTATGCCTAGTCAACCCTTGGCTACCTTGCTCTACCTCCCACGTCCCCCCTTTTTTCCAATTGCCTTCCTGTGCAATGAAAGTAGAATTGCCTGTTACAGGATCAACCTCGTGTAGCCTGTTAACCAAAAAGAAAACCAAAATTGACAGTATACACCTGATGATAACGATACGTTGTGTTCAAACTTGACACTGTCGATTAATCGAGAATCTTTTATTGGGTAGAATTGTTGTCACCAGAATTAATACAACGTTTAGTTGGGTTCAAAAAAGTGGTGTCGCGTGGAACCTCAGTGAGTATCACAGCAACCCATTCCGAGGCACGTGAAATAAGGAGCGAGTGAGTGAGGCCACGAAATCCGACCAAGATGGAAGAGATAGTCGCCACGGACAAGCGGTGAAACGGCCCTTGGCCTGCATCTCTCTGTTCCATCTCCGGAGAATACAACCATTGTGTGGAAATGGACAACGGTACGCAGATCAGCGCACGGAACGTCTTAAATCTCCGGAATGGACCTCTCCTGTTTTACATAGTAATCACCGTCGCGAGAGCTAAACACCATTTCTCAACTCCGCTCACGGCGCCGAGGAGGAACAATGCCGAGGGAGAAGAGGACAGGACAGTTGTTAGGGACTCGGCTCACTCACTCTTACTTAATTCGACCAACAACTGCGTCATCTGTCACCGTCTCACACTGGTGGTAATTGTCAGCAGCGGAGGGCCACACACGGCATCAACGAAGTCTTCTCAGGTGTAAGACCTCGCAACTATAGGTCTTTTTCTTCCTCTTCCCCTCACGTCAAAATGTACCCTGCGGCAATACGCTAAATACGTCAACCCGAGTCACTGTACTTCATTACACCGTGTGGAGGAAGACAAAACAGATCAGTAATATAATAGTTTATCGCCAAAGTGCACTTTTATATAGGCGATTATTTAGCTTACGAAAAAATTTGCAAGTATGTTGATGGCGTGGATGTTGATGGCGTGGATGTTGATGGCGTGGATGTTGATGGCGTGGATGTTGATGGCGTGGATGTTGATGGCGTGGATGTTGATGGCGGCAAGCTAATATTGGTTCGTAATGGCAATTTTAAGAATGTTAAAACGGAAAATGGAAAATAAATTATATTGCAACGATAATAAATAAGAAGCCAACGCTTTGTCCATTATTTTGTAGTATTAAGGGACACGGGGGTGGGGAGTGTAGGGTAGGGGGGTGCTGAAATTTGAAATTCCTGTAAATGAATTTCTACAGAGTTGAAATTTTAACTCCGTGTTAAGACCAGAGATGTGCAACAATGTACAAAATTTTTGTCCTTCTAAACTTGTTTTTTGTTAAGATATTTTCAAAATTATGTGCAAAAATTTGGCAGTTTTGAAAACGTCCCTTGCGTTACGTACTTGAATATATTTTAGCTTTTACATTAATATGTAGGGCTGATCATTGTTATCAATTGTCACTATTATTGAGATTTATGAAAAATGTGGTGGGTAAATAAATTTTTACTAATAGCTTCATACTGTTATTTTCAAATTGGCTCTTTTCAGCACGTTGAAAATTCTTTTCACCTACACTGATCGAACAAAATATAAAACTAAAACTTGTATTTAAATGGAGACATTATCTTAATTATTTTTGAAGCAGAGAAGGTTTTTGGTTCCAAAAATCATGAAGCTGAAAAAAATTCATTTTTTCTGAAAGAAGTGATAGTTTATTAATTTATAATCGAACATGTTAATGAAAACTGTCCTGCAGCATAAGTTACACCTACCTTCTGTCGTTTGACAGTTTCTTTTTTCAGTTTACTGAATTTATAGGAATATTAATATGAAACAATTAGAAAAACGATTTTTTTGTCCTTCAAAATTATGAGCGGAATTTTTCGTCCCCGTGTCCCTTAAGGGAGTCAGAAGCAATGACAACAACAACAACAACATAGTAATATTGTGTCAACTACTTTAAAGTTCGCCATGATACGATCATTGTTAATAAACACTAGTTCAGTTTCATGACCGAGACAAAAGGAAAGCAAAGACTTGTCTGGTGTGAATTTTAACGATTGGAGGGCAGGTTGCTGTATCAACCAGCATCCTACTGTTTGTCCTCCTCCCCCCCCCCCGGTCACTTTTCGTGTACAAGAATTCCGACCACCCAAGTGCACCTATTTGTACGCACAAGGCACAGCACAGCTCGTACATCTTTTATCTCCCCTCTCTCATCCTAACAATATTCCGCTTTCCCGGTTCCACAGTGGTACACGGGTCACTTTGGCTTTATCTCACCTGCTCCATCTCCGCGTGTCCGAACCTTTCTCAAAATTGGAAGAGAAATGTGGGGGGGAAAGTATCTTTTTTTGTAGCTTTGCACCACAACCGTGTTTGTCTCTGAGATATTCGTGCCGCTTTATGACGACGACGACGACGTGGATCGATCTCATGCATGATGGAAAATCTCATCGTCGCACAGCTTCCGTTCTGTGTTTTGCGCTATTGAATATTAATGACCCTGTTGTAGTTTCGCCAGAGTTGCAAATCTTGATTGCCTGCCATTAAACCTTCCTTCCTTTCTTCCTTCCTCACTTTTCCGCGTTCAGCGCTCATGGAAAATTAAAACATAAACCTTTCTCTCCATTCCCTTTCTTAATAATAATTCTCTCTAATTACTTTTTCCGTCGTTCCGTTCATAAATATTCCATTACGTACGAATAAAGCTATTACAGGGGTTTTCCCAATCAGGGCGGGGTCGACGTTGAAACGGAATAAAACAAGCACTGTGTGAGGTGTTTACAAAATTATTTATTTACTTGAAAGGTCCACGTATGGCCTTTCAAAGGAAAAAAAAATGCAAATTCGTCAATACGTCACACAAAAATTGTTTTATTTCCTTTCCACATCGATCCACCCTTATTGGAAACCCCGAATACTTAACGATCTAAATACTAATAAATTGACCATTGTTATTGTCCTAAGACTGGTCTGATGCAAATCTCCATGCTAACCTATCATGCGCAAGCCTTTTCATTTCCGCTTAAGTGCCACATCCTCTCTTATTTTTCTTAGCGTATTCCATCCTAGTCGTCCCTCTCCTGTTCTTACCCCACACACTTCCCTCTAATGCTAATTTGACAAGATCCTCGTCTCTTAAAACGTGGTCTATTAATCTATCCCTTCTCTTGGGCAACGTCCTCCATATTGTTCGCTCTTCCCCTAGTCTCTTAGGAACTACCGCGTTAGTGATTGTATCCATCCACCCATCTCATTCTCCTATAGCTTCTATTCTTTTCCCTTTTGCAACGCCTATCGTCCATGTTTCAGCACCCATATAACGCCATACTTCTTTTACCAAAATTTTTAGTAACGATTTCCTAATATTCATTCTTATATCAGCCGTAAGTAAATTCCTCTTTTGGTCAGTGCTGTCCTACTCTATTCCTTACCCTTCCCAAGTAGCAGAATTCCTTGACTTTCGAAAAAATATCCCTTCGCAAACTAACAGCCTTTGCTATTCCACTATTCGTCATACTACACTCCATTACCATGGTTTTTCCTCTATTAATCCTCATATTGAACTCTTTCTCCATAACTCCGTTCATACCATTTTTTATGGTTTCCAAGTCTTCTTCTGATTCCTCTAATATTACAATATCAAAAGATTTTTACTTTCTTCTCCTTGCAGTATGATTCATTTTCCATATTCCGGTTTAACATTCTACATCTCCTGTTCTATATACGCTATAGTCGAAACAGTCCAAGCAACTTTGGCTTAATATTTTTTTTTTGCAACAAGGTAAAATTTTTCCCCTCCTATTGTACATTTTCCTATCAAGCCAATTAATCATCTTAGATTTAAAGGAAACAAAACGGAACGAAATATATATAAATATATATATATATATATATATACATATATATATATATTCTAAGTCGTCTCCCCTTCTGACTTTTCCGGGAAGTGTATTTACCTATCAAATTTCTTTCATAGTGTCTCATAACTTTTTTACCTGTGAATTTCTTTTGATAAAGCGGTTTAGAAGGGATTATTGGAGAAGTTTCAGTTGCTCAATGTCCTCCATTCCCTCGGCCTGTAGAAAAGGTCGTCCCGCTTTAAAAGCACGCCCTTCCCCTTTCCCTCTGCCTCACAGATGCCAGCATTTTTCTGCGTCACATACAAGTGGTTGGTAGATAAAGCATACCCCGGGCATTCACCCTCCCGGGGGGCTGCTAAACCCGATTAGTCTGTACACGCGAAGCCAGGCTTAGCCCTCCTCATTCATGGCTGCCTAATTCCATTTAATCGTCGTCGTCGTCTTCTTCCTGCACGGCAGCGTGTTTTCCTTTCCCTTCCTTTCCTTTCCTGCCTGCTGCGACGACTTCCCTCACACGCCTTTGACGTCAGGGCGTTTCTTCTCTCTCTCTCCATTAATTTCTCCTCTTATTACGCTTAGACGAGCGCTGTCTTATTTCACTACCCTCGGTCACTGTGCCAGGGATCCAGTCACTCCCACTCGTATTTGCATAGCAAACGTCTGCTATGCAAATGAGCTCATTTTCGAGGGGCGTGAGTTTGGTCACTCCACCTTGGTGGGTCACGTCTCGCTTATAATCATGGGAACCTCAATTGGCGGTCGTCAGTCACCCAGCATAATGCTAGACCATGGAACTTTACAAAACGTTTCTACCATTTTATTCAAGTAAGTATTCACTCTATTAGTATAATAGAAACCCTAGAGTCGACTCAGGCCAAATCAGATTTTTTTTAATAGTATATTTGATAAGAGCATTCGAGAATTTAAACATTTTCTGGACGAAATCTGAAGCTTTGATGTACATTCCGAACTTTATTAATACTTTATTTTGAACCTTAAATCTCATGTGGCTAACAGAGTTGTGTATACCTCGGTTCTGTTTCCAACCTGGACTTCCTCTACATTACCTAACTTCAACTGAAGCATTTCTACTTCCTCTGACTATAATTATTCAAGATTTTGTCTTCAGTCGAGGCATCGATAGCAGGTAGCAGCGACAGTCCTAGGAGTAGGGACCTACTAGTATTTGCTGAGACGAATTCGTATTAAATTATATTAATTTTTGTTGATCCTACCTTTATTAATCAACAATTCCACCGTCTGTATTTGTAATATGATGTAGTGAAATCAATTCGTTCTACGGTTTACGTTAATAGTAGATGCTTGAACATTTGCAAATTAAGTCTTTTTTACAATGAATACACAAAAATAAATTTACATCCGTAGTGAACTGTGGTCTAGTGGTTAGCGTCGCAACGTCACAGGCCTGAGGGCACGAATGTTCATGACGTCATGGCCACGGGGAGATGGAATTAAAAACTGCTGGAGATTCACTCCAGATTCCGAATGTGTCATGTATGCTGACAATCCGCAGTCGACCCGGTAGGCCAAGGCTTTGAGTGTGTTGCGCTTGAATTCCTTGCATTATGGATTTTTTTTTGTTTTTAAAATTTACTCTTCAAAGACGATTACTGAATTTTTCTACCTGCAGATTTTTAAATCTGTCTCTTTAAATAATTTTTAAATTCCATTACTATTTTTTTAACTTGAATAAAAAGGTAAATTCTTAATTATTTATTGAGGCTGATTCCAGTAGGAATTGAGCAGAAAAATTGAGATATTTTGATACCTTGTAACGCTGCGTACAATTTTTATACAAGACATTTTAAAATAAAATGTGCAAATTCAATAAATCGAAACGACTGACAGAAGGCAAGTAAATCCTGTGTGGGTTGAGGACTCGCTATCCGGTAGTGAGACTGACGTCACACACCAATTTGTACAGTGTTTCGTCTAAAATTCGGGGTAAATGTTAATCTGTTTACACTCGTACCCAGATAATTTTTCAATCGGAATATGGCGGGTGATACGATGAGGAGTGATAAAAGTGGAGACCTAAGAAAAGAGTTGTTCTTCGCCAAAGCCTATAATTTTCTCTGTTTCAAGCAATTGCTTCGTTACCTTTCTCCCCAACTACTTGCCAATGCATAACAACTCACTGTGCCAGCTGAACTTGGGGCAAGGATGACGACTTTGGCAATCATTTACGATGGTGTTGAGTGTTAAGGTGTATCGATTACGACGATTGGGCTTTTTATGTTGACTGTTAATCAAGTTGTTCCAATTCGAACGAAGCAAATTACCTCTCCCCTGGCTTGGCCCATTACGAGAAATCGCAAGATGGATGCTCGCCGGCCGACTAATTCGAATGCAAAATTCTCTCCTGGCAGTTGTCCCGAAGGTCTCTGGAACCCGTTCGACTCCGGACAACGCGCGCATGGCAATGAGGTCGGTGGTAATTAGCGAGACGAGGGGGGATCAACCTTTTTACTGTGACCCACGTAACGCGCGGGACATCTGGACGAGACTGGAAATCAAAGTGACGGCGAATTTTTATCTTCTCCTGGAAAAAAAAATTAATAAAGTTACGCCAACCTGAATCGTGCTCTTACCGAAACGGGTCCGGCGTGGAATACTAATTACTTGGCGAGACTGGGAAAAGCAAATCGACCGGCCGGGATCTCCGGAGGAGTAATGATTAAGGGCCCAATTAAAACACGCCGGATACGAAATTGATGTCCTGAGCAAATAATTAGGAGAGAGAAGAACAGTTGAAGAGGTGGAGGAGGTGGGGAAAAAAGACAGAAAACGCTGGAGAAGATTGAAATCTCAGAGAGCGAGCGAAGGCGAACACGCCAATATATCCAAGTTTTTAACAGGCCAATGAATCACCCACTCGAGTCTGTAATGGTTACCACTTAACAAACGGAGGGCAGGGCACAAACAGATGGACTCTGAACGGCTGCTCGGCCAAATAAATTATTATGATATGGCTTAATTACTTTGACTTACGTTCCCCTACAGTTTAATCCACATGTGTCAGTTTATTAACGAGCGTGTGATCGAGACGCGTCTGTAAAATATAAAATTGGGTTTGTGCGATCCTATTATTCTACCTCAGATTCCCAGACTTGCAAAGGCTCTGTGGGAGAATGTGTGACCTACCCCTTTCTCTTCTTGTTTGTAGCGTATCCCGCCCCAGTAGCTTTACCTTTACGTTTTCATTTAAGTTATGATACATTTTAATAGTTTTTCGGGAACGACTTCGGCGTCACGCACGGTGACCGCGCGCTGCGGAGAAACGTGTCGCTTGGCAGGCTTCGTGAGAGCATAATGTATCTCTTTAAATGGTGTAGGGAATCAAAAGGACCGAAGAAGAGAGAAGCGGGGACGAGGAAGGAAGGAACGAATTCTTCAAAAACCCTTTTCTGAGAAGAACTACACAATACTCCGAAATTTCGTGTTAATTGGGTGAATGGTTTGGGGAATCGTACGGGACAAATATAAAGGTAATGGGTGTGGGACTTTTTGGCCATGAAACTAGGGGAAGGAAGGAACGCAAATCTTTAAAGGATGGACAGAAATTTCCCTCGGGATGATCGTTGCTAAACACACACAAATTTCACGGAAATGGTATAGGGACAGCTATAGGCCAACAATATAACTTGCAGTGTGTTTGAACAGATTCGGTAACACAAAGAACTGTAAGCCGTCGCATACAGCGTCTGTTAATGATACAGAAATCAATAAGTATTTTTTAATGAATATTTCTTTATGGAATGTCGTCACTGAGCCTTGTCCCATAATCTGCAAGTATCCATTTTTCTGTTAATTTTTGGGGGTTGATTTCTAGTACGATAATTCAGCAGAACTGAAGAGAATATTTCCCATAGCGAGTGACTGAGCTTTTAGACCACGTATGGCGTCTCTCTCTCTCTCTCTTCCTCTCTCCTTCCCCATGTTCCAGAAAACGGTCGCAAAAGTGGCGAGGAAAAACGCCGCGTCGTTTCTAAAGTTTCAAAACGTTCGTGGCGAAAATATAAATATAACTTTTTTACGGTGAGTTGGGAGGCGGTGGGGGAGGGGGGAGAGGGAGAGATATGCCATTAGGGAGCTTCCTGTGAGCCATGGACACCTGCTCCCCGGATTCAAGCTTCAGTCGTCGCCCAAGTTTTAATTTCCCGTCGTCGTTGTGGCTTCACGGTTCCGCGTGAGCAACTTGTCTATAGATGTCTGCTGTCGGGCTTCGCTCTGCCACTCACCTCACCTCACCTGGGCTAACTCAAAAAAAAAGCAGTGTACTTTGCACACATGTTTCCACTCTGACTAAATTACGTAAATTTTAATTTAATCCATCTTCCTCTCACGTCAGTAATTCACCGCCGCTAAATTTTTATCGTTTCTATCCATTTTGACACCCTCAATTCACTATTTCTTACATTTCATAATGAAAAACTTAAAAGTTCAAAATCAAAGGAGGTGGCATATTTATCCTTAGACCAATTATGGAATAAGGGGCGGATTGTTAGGATCCCAATAGAAAAAAAAATCAAAAATAGATAGTAACTCCATCGTACTTCAACTTCCCCTTCAAATTTATCTCGAGCCTGTATTAATTTAAACGGAACGTTCTGATAATTTTCCTGAATACAGATTTTTACGTCCTGTTACCAAAAGATATATGGACGAGAAAAAAAATACAGTAACGAAATTTAATAAAAGCAAAATTTTTATACCTTTTTCAGATATTATTAAAAATTTTTCTTAACGTAAGGAATAACGACGTTTCGGTCCGTATTGACAGCCATATTCAGCGGGTTTTTCTTTAAAATTATTGCAAATATCCTGTAATCGGCAACATATTGAATTAATACGCTAAAATCGAGAGAATTCCGTCGCATCGCAGTACAAGTTTGAATTCGAACCGTGGTCATAACACGACAATAGGGGAGATGGAACCTGAAGAAGGTGCGAAAATGCACCGACACGTCGTTATCCTCTAAGTTAAATAAATAAATTTTGCCTGAAGAAGGTCTGAAATTACTTTTATTATTTCGTAACAGAAGTAAATATGAAATTTTAAATATACAATAATAATAACAAAGTCAAACGTTTCGTGTTTATAATACGCCTGATGACGTCTCGAAAGGGTGACGGAACGTCGTCTTTAAATGAACTAAGTGGTAATAAAATTATATGCCGATTTATTGGTAGTCTTTTTGTTTAATAATAGTAAACCCTGTTAATGTGGGTAATAGCAGAAGCCGTCATTAAAACCGTTTTTTTCCCAGTCACTGACTTGAATCTGTTAGTAAATCGTGAGGATTTCAGTCTATGCCTAACTGCAATTCTAGATTCATATATGCTGTTTCCGACTCCATTTTTTATGTATCAGTATTTTCTTTCCCTTTTCACTTGGAAGAAGACAATCCGTGAGCGTTAACGTCGTTAAGTAGTTTAATTTTCTTTTTCCGGTCTCACGAGATTTTACGGAGGATGAGAGGTCAATTATTCACCCAAAAATTTGCATTGATCCAGCTCCACGTAAAACGAAATCGAGTCGCCTCGGAAGAGAAAAAAAAAATATGCTGATTGTGGACCGGAAGTGGCGCCACTCCAGAATTCCCCCGCACCAAGGTAAAGTAGCTGGGGTGAGCGTTTCGTTCCCCTTTTTTCCCGCAAGGCACTCAAAAAAAATATTTTTTTTTTCGCCGATGCAGCGTGAAAGGCGCATTCTCATTTGAATGTGAATAAATACGAAGAAAGGTTTCTCCCTCTTTTTCTCTCCGTTCCTTCTCTCGCGCGCGCGGCGAACAATCCAATTAACGAATCGAACAAATAATTGGACACGGAAGCTAGTTACAGGCAATAGGGTTGGTTGGCAGGACTGTGCGGGGCCTCACAATAGGTCGTCGCAGATTCTATTTATCATGGGTGCACGGTAGAAAGGGGGGAGGGGGAGCTTTTTCGGCGGGGGCTACATTGTGTTTCGTGCCTGCCATTCAGTGCGACCCCCGTGTGTGACGGCGGCGGCCAGCAGATAAGTGAAACCGCCATTATGAAAGGAGAGGGACGCGTTTAAGCCTCACTTTTTGATGTAGAGATTATAGGAGCATTCGGCACGCGTACCGACCCTCTTTTATCAATGTACCAGAGGAGTGTTTACCTTCCGCCTCGTGTCAACCGACATTGAACCTTCGTTTCGCAACAGCCTCGTGGGAAATAAACGCCTATATTTGCTTCAAACTCGTGTCTGCAGCCTCGTATCGTACTTTCACACAATTCTTTTCAGGTTTGCGAAGTCACGTTTCAGCGTCCAGCAGCATTTACCACGCGACGAGAAGGAGTGTTCCTCAAGTTGATTAGTGACGTCGTCAGTTTTAATAACAATGTCCGTACACACAGTACTGCAAAGTCTACCAATGATCATCCTCCCTACAGTAATCCAAAGGCAGTGTGGTCTTGCACAGACTAATAATTCATTAAACTTTTCCTTAATCTGCCACCCTCGTAGTTAAATTCCGCCAAGGTATATAGCTCATAAGCGAATAACCTGGCCAATTACGTCATGTCTTTCTTTATAAATTTACCTATATGCTCTTTACCTGAGCTTCGATTCTAGAATTTATTCTGCCTTCTACACCACTGATCCATTTACACGCTGAACCTTTTCTTCACTGAATTCCTAGAAATTAGGTTGTGTAGAATGAGTGATCTGTTAACCTCAGCCAGGCTCTCCTACAATTTACTGGAGTGGGAGGGACGTTGAATCGGTCCTCGGGACTAGCTCAGCGGTAGGGTGCCTGCTCAAAAATCTGGAAGATCCTGGGTTCCAGTCCTGGGTCCGGTCGACTTGTTTTTTCCCAATTCTTGTTTGTCCTCTTGAAAATAATTTTTTTAAACTCTGGTCGACGTGTATCGTTCTCTTCTTTGGAGCCACTTGCGGTGCAAAAGTAATTAAAATGAACACCGTGGAAAAAGTCACGGCGCGACGCTCCAGGTGCTCAACTCCTGCGAGTTGACAACTTTCACGAGCGTTCAGAGACTGACGCGCGTCTCTAGGCTGCAGCCGTGAAGGTCCACAGCCTGACTAAACCGGTTGTGTCGTTCATTTCTCTCACAGCAGTCGGATAAACTTACAGCTAACGTTGTGCCTTGAGGAACTACAAAAATAAATATAAGAGAAATTCTAAAAGAGATCCCGGGTTTGAATCCTGGCATGGGCACGGATGTTGTCTGACTGTGACTGTGTGTCTTTTCACACCAAAAAAAAACAGAAAACGGAGTTCGCGTACCGTAGTCGTAAAAACTATAGTAGTTGACAAAACTATAAATAAAGAAAAATATATATAAGAAATTCTTCGAGATCAGTTCCACCTTTGTATTATTTATGCGTAGCCCGTCCAAACTATTTATTAAGTTAAATAATTATATATCTATAAATCAGTTTCGGTATGACTGAAAACTATGATGTAAAGGGACATGTTTATTAAATGCAGTACACTCAAGTTGGTAACCTTTTTTAAAAACGTTACCAATGAGTTAGATTGATCACACGGCCCGAAAAAAAAATCTATTTCATGCAGTATGAATGTTTCTTTTTCCCTTCTTTTTAATTGTGTTTAGGTCTACCTGCCTCGCACTATTGAGTCAGGGAATTTACTTGGAAGTGTTTAACGCTACGATTCCAGGTACTACGCAGGTCGTGAGCGACTGCAGTTAATAAGAAGTTGATCCGTTGTTTTCGGTGAACCGGGAAAGGGAAGAGGGACGAGGGGGAAGGGGATTAATCGCTGGAGGAAGCGAAGGTGAAAGTGTGTAACAGTTATGGATACAATGGTGACGTCAAGGAAGAAATGGGGATTGGGAGGAAGACGGCAATAGGGTTGAACTTCTAGTTTTCGTAAATTTTTAATATTTTTCTAAAAATGAACAGGATTTTATTGATACTCTTCCGATTTCATTTAGATGTTGCCTTGCGTTTGAAACGTTGTATATATGGCCTGTATCGTAAGCATAAATCTGTCTATTTTGAGATTTAGCCTAATTGGGGGACGGGGGGAGGGGCAGTTTATATTAACCTTGTTTCTTGGTTAAAATTATTTATTAAAATCAGATAAATGCTTTATCTCTTCCCTTTGCGTTGGTATTTGGCGAATTCCTTCAGTCCGTTGCTCTGTCACGCCTCCAACCTGGAATTTCGCGTTGTTATCACCGAACTGATAGATATGACATTGTAGTGGTACCCCCCTCCCCCGACACACACACACACATCACACACTGCACGTGCGGTATCATCCGACCGTGTCCAATTTCAACCTTCCTGCCAACTGCCCAGCCACTTCCCTCCCACGCGGCTTCTCCGACCTTGGCTCCCTCGACGTGGCCATCGACCAGAAGCTCACGTTACAGACGACGACGGCGGGGAGGTTAACAACGACCTACCAACCCCCTCCCCCCCCACACCCCCAACACGTCTAACAAACCCTCGAGTCGCGGTCGGTCCGGCCGTGTTTACCAATCATCCGATTGTGTGAGTAGGGATTTAGGGAGTCCCGCTTTTCCAAAGTTGGCAGCGCACGGTGCGATACTTGCTGGCGAGTATATATACACACACACGGACGCACAGGTAGATTGTGTGTGGTTGAAGTAAGTAGTACGGCGACCACAAGTGAAGGGAGGAGCGGAGGTGCTGGATATATTCAGGAGGTAAAGCTTTGCGTGAATTTGGCCAGTTATTCGGAAAATTTATTGTTAAAATATCAATCGAAATTGAAAAAAAAATTGCGCTGATATACTGATTAATTTCGGTGACACGTTTCCGATACAATCGATTTTGACTGACAGATACGGTCGAAATCAAAGCTAAGGGTTGTTATTATCCATAATCCAATTCCTGTCACTGAAATCTGCAATCTCAATATTTTTCGTTCGCCAATTTTATTATGTATATATATTAATATTTATCTTTTCATCCGAAAGGATTTATTTTTTTAGGACGTAAATTATACAAGGATACATTCCGTGCCAAAAATTTCATACTTTGACCTTCATTTTCGTCCAGATTAATGTTAACATGTATACTTAAAAGGTAAAAAGAAAAGACCTGGTGAAATTTAGTCGTACCTGATGAAGTCATAAATATGGACGACGAAACGTAGCAAGATTGGTCGTCTTGATCTGTCTTTTTTTATAAGATATTTTTTCGTGTGCACGGTCGGAAACAGCCACGTCAACGTGTCGAAGTTTAAACGTACACCACGGAGGACACATTTCTTCAGTGAAAAGACGTGTCTTATAATCAAATTAAAAAATCCTTTTTTTAATCTTAGAAAATGAAGGTTTCTTCATGAATTAGGTCAGTCAGGAAATTTCGGCTGCTTCCAATTATTTGTGGGTGCGGTTGCACTCCGGCTTAAAAATAAGTCGTCCTAAAATAATCACTTTGTCAACAACAATTCTTAACTTGACGATGGATGGCCAATTCTTATAGACAATAAGGCACCCGCAATGCATAACTTTAAAAATGGGAGTAACGGAAAGGTTCTGACTTAATTGACAATTAAGTCATTAATATGCTTTATTTGTATGTAGGCTGAGTTAGAGTCAATTCATTTCATGGTTTATGTTATTTATTTTCATATTATTTCATATACAAACTTCTTACGAAAGAGTGGACTTGACTTTAGTGCGTGCTGTTTGTTACTGTTCCACTGTACCGAAGTGATAATTGTTCTCTCTTGTTTCCTGACTCACGTCTCGCCGTGGACCGGTCTACCCTCGCTTCCCTACCTTTTTAGCTAGTAACCGCTGCCGTGATGGCTCACTTACTAGGCATTCGCTCACAGGGAAGGAGTTTGCTTCTTATTTGTCCCCACGTGGGACGACCGGCGCCAGCAACAATGCGCTGGGCGCGTCCCGCCGCCCACACGTGCCGGTCACGGCCATTGTACACACAAAGCGTTCATTATTCCTCGTGTTTCAAGCTGCTAATTAGCTGTAAGCCGTCACGTCAAGCAATGTCTCACTTTCACCCGAAACTGTTTTACGTGTGGGATCTCTCTGTCCTCTCTCTCTCTCTCCTCTCTCTGTCTCCGGGGAGTGTCCGAAATTACAAATATGGCGCGCGTCCTCCTCGAGAGCAATTTTTAATGAGGTGCGACAAATTAGCCGAGGATTGATTTTCGGGTTTGTGTATGAATATTTATTAGAGGCGAACCGTGTGGTTAATCATATGTAATGAGGTATAGATGCAAAAACAGTCGGAAAGTGCGTGGGACGCTACAAGTTATCCTTGTCACACCATCCATCCTCATACGAAAAGTAAAGACGAAACTGGATTTTATTTTGGGGCAATCTCGACACCTGATGTCGTTTACAGGCCCAGGATATTCAATTGTATTCATTCCTCAACCCAATTTTCATCCTTGAACCTTTTTCTCCTGTTACTTGAAAAGGGTCATTCCGTATAAGAGTGTTAGAACTTTTGGAAATTCTGCCCTGAACAGATGTCCTCCCCTGAAAATTTAATGGTATTTCCATTGGTCCTCGCATGAGGAAGCTGAATTAGTCACACCTTAATTCAAATAAAAAATAACGATGGGACCAAACGAGAATAAGATTCAATTAACTAACGAAAGAAAGACTTAAATTAATTCGTAACTAGAGCAAACAAGACGTAGTCTAAAATAGCTGAAAAGACGACGCGCAGACTGGGAAGCATAAAACACCCTTAAAGAATGGAAATGTCACTTCGTTGAAGCTGCACGACGAGGAATCTGACCTCCTTCCGTCGGATTCTCATTATTTCGCCGATTCAGTCACAACTTCGATCAGAATCCCGCTCAGTGTTTCTTCTACTTCCTTTCTCTATCCATTTTAATCTCTCTTCAGTTTAATCAATATCTGTACCCCATTTTAAATTGTCTCTGAAGCATATAAACAAATAAAAATCGCGTCGTACACATACTCTTTCTTATGTAGCCGCTTATTTGAAAACAAGCAATATCTTTTCGGTCTTACTTGATCACAATGATGCATAAAGTGCCAATTATTCAGTAAAATAACTAAGAAGGGGTGGGATTAAACAAACGCCAGTAATTAATTAACATGAGAGCGCTTGATGAGGTGTGTAGGAGGATGGTAGGATGGTCTGGGGCGGTCCAGGAGCATATTATGAAGAAGCCCGAGACCCTATCAGTGGTCTACATCATGTAAAATTGTGGGGGGATGGAGGGAGGGGAGGGGAGGGTGGTAAATGTTTATAATCAAATATGATCAAAAGCACTGGTTTGTCTTTATAGAAGGACTACACAATAAAAAAAATTATATGTGTAAATGAGGAATTGTATTGGATTGAAATCTCTGATCCAGTAAATAGTCTCAATTGTCCAGTAAAATATTTTCTTGACGTCATAAGGAAATTAGCTCGTGTTTTTCTTTAAAAGTTATTTTCCGTGCCTGGAGGTGAGAGATATGCGTGACAGTTGTAGGAATGACCTGCTGCGTGAACAGATTTCCGACGATGGCGTCGGGAGCGGGAGTGACTGTAATAGGGATGGGGGGTTGGGGGGGGGGGTGAGGCGAGATAGTAACTTCCGCTCACCTGCTCTGAGGGGCGGAAACGCAGGGGGAGATCAGAGGCGGCTTTGTGCCCCCACAGCGCGTGCCACGCGATACAATTGACAACTGCATAACATGCACAGAGGCGTTCCCAACACCACCACCACAACAAGAAAATATATTTATATGCAATAAATTCCATAAAATAGTATATACTCAAAAACATAAATTTTGGTAGGATAATAATCACACAGGGGGAAAAAGGGACGAGAAGGGCAATAAACATGGGTTAAAGGACAGCTGCGTTTAAAATCCCAATTCTTAAGGGAATACTATTTAAGGAAACCTATATAAAATAGCATGCACATAAAAACATAGATTTTTGTAGGATGATATTGCAGGGGGATGGGGGCTATAAACGTATATTAAAGAACAGCTGCGAGTAAAATAACAAATTCAAAAGTAAAAAAAAAATCTTAAGTTAAGGGAAAATTCTTTAGGGCACATACGTTGGCGTAAAACGGATTCAGGGAGCAAAACAAAAATTCTTTAATATGGTAATACGGGGGAGAATTGTAGGAGACATTTCAACAGCTCTTTGAAACGTTCAAATGATAATTACATTTTTAAAATTAAGAATGGAAGAAATACAAAAAATTATGCAAATTACCCGACAGAATTGTATAAATCTTTTTATTATTATTGGGAATTAAGGCTCAGAGTTGTGTGTTATGAAGTGTGAACAATTATAAGGACTGATGGATTGGAATTAAGCTCCATAATGCAAAAGGAGAGTTATATAGGTAGATGGGATCATCAATTCAGAGTAAAATGTAGGAAACAGATGTTGCCAAATTTTCATTACCTAATAGGATCATCAGCCACCGGAATAATTAATTACCCTGTGAGGATGTTTGGGAGAGAAACCCTTTCCAAGAAAATAATGTAGGATACATTTTAGAAAACGTAAGAAGTGAGGTGACTATCCTCCATGAGATAAATGTACAGTTGAATTTAAATGTTCAATCAAAAGTGAAGTGAAGAGTTTCTTTCGGGTACACAGACAGTTTGAAGGACAATGGCTATGTTTAGATCATGAGTCTTATCTATATAAGTAAAATTAATTATGTATTCGCCACGTGGCTTACGCCCAATAGTAGACTAACGAGTAACTACAAATAAATGTCTTGGCTACAAGCAAAGTGGCTGTTGGAAAAGAAATAGTTTTAAAAAGTCTTACCTAAAAAATGCATTATAGTCAACTGAAGATATAATCTAATGATTTGGAAAATGAGGAAAGCGGCTGTTTAGAGAGTAGACGCTGGGAAACCCCCTTAAGCCTGGTGACAAACCTTCAACTTGCCTGTGTGTTGGTGAAATGTTTGTGCAGTGTCAGATTAGTCAGTTTTTACCTTTAACCTGGAAATATTTTTCCCCCTTAAAATTGGGTTGGCTTCTCCCGGAAAAGTACCCAGAGGCTTCTTGAAAGCCGAGGCGACTTTTCCTCCCTCCTGTAAAGTGTGGTCATCAGCACAAGTGGCGCGAGCGTCGAGCAGCTGACACAGCAAGCACATGGTCTTTACGAAAACTGTTGGCCAACTCGGCACATCTGCACATTCCGTTCCTTCTTATTTTCATCACATTTACATTTCAGTGGCCACAACTGCTCGTGGCTACGGGAAACTGAGCAGGGACAACTCCTTTTTAACGCGCACTGTCTCGTGATATAGTCTACGGTGGAAACTCGAAACGGATTGTAAAGAATAAGATGAAATAAATTCAAACCTGGGACTAGAGTAAAAAAATTCAATAGTTTTTCAGACAGTTACACGAAAGATTTAAATCTGCCTCTTTGTCAGTTTTTAAAAATGTAAACATTACATACGTTTCGTCTCTCGTTTGAGACTACTTCAGCTACTAAAATAAAATTTCTGATTGATTACATTGGGTAATATCTTATGAAAAAAATGAGAGACGAAACGTTGTTGTTTATATTACATGTTTAAATTAAAAAGAACTGACAAGATTATAAGAAAAGTTTTTTTTTGAGCGTCCAAGTAAATGTTATTTACATCATCATTTATGTATCGTCCAACACCTCTGTATACATGCCAAAAATTGTTTCACAATTAATTTGAGGTCAAACTCGTTAGCCCAACTAAAGAGAGAGGGAGAGAGAGTGGGCCAAACCTGTCAAATATTTGTCTAGCTAGCTTTGGAATTCTAACCCGGGCTGACTTTACAGAAGTAATTATTAGGTGCCGTGAGGAAAGGAGGAAGGAAGGCATCCCCGGTCACCTTGAAACCCTGTGTAAATATTGGTCTGCGCCTCCCCACACACATTTTGCTCCGTTCCGTGTCAACCTGAGGTTAATCAACAAAGATCACCTGTAACTCGACAGTCGAGTCATTCCAGATGATTGGGAAATAATAAATGGTCATCGGGGAGCCTTTTGTGGCCTGTTGCTATAGCAACTGTCGGTGTTTGATTTTTCCCCTCCCCCCCCCCCTGAGAACAAGCAACGCACGCCCCAAGAAAAGTTCGAAACGCAAACAAATTCTTCAACGTGGCCGTTACACTTTAACTACAAGTTTTATAAGTGAGAAGAGAGCGTGTGTGTGTATGTGTGTGACTTAAGTACCAATTAGAGACTTGTTAAACACACACAGACATTCCATCCCGACGTCCTGAGTAGTTTTCCTGGTCAGCACAAAACAGACGCGGGGTCATGTTCCTTTTTCCTCCTCTCTGGTACTGCTTAAAATGCTTTAAATAATCCAGTGATCTCTTTTTTTGAGTGGACGACCGATTTGTGAAGTCAAATTTTGAAGTGGCTGGTCGCTGAATAGGTGGGAGGAGATGCAGAGGTCGCTGGACCCGGAGGAAGGCGCTCCGTCCTGCCTGCCTGGCGTCTCCTCCAGGAAGCGTGGGCGGCGGTCTTGTGCATTATGCAAGAGCAGGTGCCCGGCAATCAGTGCCAGCCCTGAATTATTCCGCCACGGCGCATCGACCGTGCCAACAAACATTCCACAATGGACCCATTTCCCTCCCTCTCTCCCTCACCCGCGAAATCTCCGTCCGTCCCGTCGTGATTTACCAGCCCACGAGGTAAGATGGCCGCAGCCAGTCACAGGGCGTAATTCACGTTCCCTATCTCTCGCCCACGCACGCGAAATGGAAGTTATGACCTCGAGAGGTCAGGCCGTCCAAGGGGACTGGAGAAAGGACCAGCTTTCCCACTTACTCCCTCCGGGGCTCCACAAACCAAATAAGTGGCGTGTTTATGGCCGAACATCAACCCAGTTGTTGTTTTATTGATTTTCAATTGGTTACAATAATTATACAGTATGTACATTAAATAGTCAATACAAGATTAAAATAATGCATATAATTCCCATTTCGGCATGTGGTTAACCTACTTTAGCAGAATGGGTTTGGTTTATTTATTTATTTTTATGAGTACCTGAGAAGCATACGACGTGGTGGGTGAGGGCTGAGAGGCAGTGAACTGATTTTTGGAGGATATATGAGGATGTGCATGATGGTAAGGTGGGTTAGGATGTGTCTGAATGATCAGGGGGAAGGATGAGGTGAATTGGGAGTTTTCTTTTGAGGCTAGGGAAGCATGGAGGTGGAGGAGGATTGTCATGGAATTGCTGGACCGTAGGGTTTGGGTGGTTGAGGGCGTTTTTGATTAGGGAGGCCATGGATTTGGAAATTACTGAGTTTACATTGGTAATTTTGATGTTATGGTGGATGACGTAGTGCGTAGTATTGTGTTTGAATTTTGGCTGTTGTTCCCCATATGGACGAGGCACAGGACCAGGTGGTTTGTATTATAGAGAGGTATTTGGAGGCGTTTTGTGCTGATGGTAACAGGGGCTATAGGGTTGTGAATTTTTTGTTGATTTTGGAGAGAAGAAGATTAATATGAGGTTTCCAGGGAAGTTTTGAGTCAAACATGATTTCGAGGTAGGTCAGTTGTTGATGTTTGCCGATGTATTTACTGGTGCCTCACCGCGCGTTCCAAATACTGTGCCGAGTCACGAATGTTCACGTCCCCCGCGCCCCCCATGAGATCGCCTATTACAAGAACCGACACGGTACCGCGGATATCGCGTGTGCTCAATTGCCGACTTTCACTCGACGATCGAAACGATATAAACTCGTTTCGCTCTATTCAAGTTTTCATTCACCGGCAGCTTCGGAATTCATCTCCACGGCGGCTGATAAATATTTCACAAGATATGAAGGCCCTTGGTCAGTGTTGGCCATCGGCCATGCGCGGTCAAGGACTAATAAATATTGAGGTTTCCCGTGTTGTGCCCGCCTTTGATCGATACGCAGTCGATATCCCCGTTGGCTTGCTTTGATATTCCCGACGAACTGCTTTGCCTATTACCGATCGGATGCCCCAGTTACGTCACACGTTACACATTCCTCCGGTTCACTCGCTTGCCAGGAAACATCACAGTTAGTCGTCCGGTGAGCATTTCAATAAATTACCTCCCTTTGACTGGCTTCAGCACAAGCTTATAACAACGGCCATTTTAAATGTATCCCATGTGTTGAATGAAACTCCTGCATTAGCATCCCTGTATAAGCATATTCATCTCCCTCCTCCTCCTTTTTTTTTCGTAGAATCCGCAGCCATCCGTCGGTTTAAAAACCACAACGTAGCGCTTTAGAGGAAATTGCATTACGTGTTGCGAATGTTTAATATCACGCACGGAATTTGCAGAGAGAGTTAAAAGGAGAGAGAAATGAGACATTCCACCTTGCCGATGAATAATAATGTTACTCCAGTTTATTTACAATGCTTTTAGCTATTTTTATTTTTGCCAGGTTGTTCACTTTAGTTGTAGATGTCTGCGCCAGGTACACTCGTGCATTTTTAATGGTATCTGTATGTGTGGTGTGGAATTTCAGTTTCAGTGTAAATGTTACATTCCTTCATTTTGCTTTATTTCTTGTAGCCATTTTTTTCTGGCTATTTGTAGACGCTTCAATATTGTTGTACAATTAGCATAATTGACGATAACACTTTGAGGAGTTTCTGGTAAATCTCCGGTGTAAATTGAGTAAACGGGGCTTGCCCGAGAATCCTTCCCTGTGGAACACCTGATTCTACTGTGTACTCCTTTTTTCCAATGCGCTTCGTGATATATAACTCTATATACGTTATATTGGTAACGTACGTTTTAGAAGTTAATAGATGGAATGAAGGGAAGTTGATTTCTACTTTATATATATAGTCCTTTGTACAATAAGTTGTCATACGCTTCAGAACTGAGAAGTATACTTTCCGATTTTCCATTCTGTCAATTTGTTCTACGACTCCACGCTTTTTCAGGAAGTTGAAGAAGAGATGAAAGCTGTTTGTTCCTCGATTAATGATGTTATTCTTTTAAAGATTACTTTTCCTAGATCCTTGGATAAAGTTGGCAGGATGCTGATGGGTCTTGATGAAACATAAGGGAACTACCTTTTTTTAAAAAAAAATTACGGTGTCTCTTCTTCTTAAAACGACTTCTAATCCCTTCACGTTGAAAGTGCTTTGATCGTCGTCGTATATGCGATCCTCAGCGGACATACATAAATATATTTTTTCCAAGAGGTTTCAGTTCCCTTGTCGCCTGCCTGTGCAGCTGCTGGCTGTGAAGCTTCCCAGTTTTCCCTCCGTTCCTGCCCAATGGCTAGAACCTTTCACTAATGATTTGTAAACAACGCTCTTTTGTTTCCGAACCGTTTTATAAATACTCCCCATTCCGAGGACTACTAAGCTGCAGCCACCCTGTTTACAGGCTCTTAACAGGGAGAAGGACTACAGGTGAGGAAGCTTGTTAGTTAGAGTCCAACACGACGAGGAAATAAACACGCAGCTCATTTATCCTCTTAATTACCGGCTATGGACACTTGCTTGTTAAACCCCTTCATACAAAAATAATATATATAAATGAATGGAAAAAGGCCAAATAGTCGTCAATAAACAAGCAGTTTAACATCATATACGTCACAAAGCTTTTAAATAAACACTTCTCGACAGTGGTTTTTACATGACATTTCGTTCCTAAATCTTTTCAGCCTTTTTTCTCGTGTTGCACGCCTTAATTTATATACTTTTTAATATATTGATTCCATTTTAATCCTTCCAGACGAGGTTCCTAATTTTTGAACGAATCGTCAGAGTACAAACCACTGTTAAATATAATTTTTTATGGCATTAAGACTAGTCTAATGTCAGATATTGAAACTAGGCATAAAAATTTTTTAAGAAAAATTTAGAACGTATTGATGGATACACCACGATGTGTCCTTTCTACAAGGGAACCTATTAATTTATATAAATAATTTTATATAGGTGCAAAACGTGGACGATCGGAGGTGCAGACAGGGCGAGAATAAAAGCTTTCACAGAATGTGGTGCTATAGGAGAATGATATGGGTGGATAAAATCACTAACGAGGAAGTTCTAAGGAGAATAGGGGAAGAGAGAACCATTTCGAGGACTTTGGCCAAGAGAAGGGGATATGGGTTAATAGGCCCAATAGAGGAAAGTGAACAGAATAGGGAGCGGAAAGGATGGAATACGCTAAGCGTGGAGGGTTGCTTGAATCAGACCAGTCTCAGGACTGATAACAACATCAAATAACATTTTATAAATTTAAAAATGGAAGAAATGGATTTTTTTCCCAGGTGTGCTTATTGTACGTACAAATATTGCAGCCGAAAATGTAAATAGCACAGCCACGTGTTTGAAAAATAAAATTTTTTAAGAAACACATTAACGGTCAAGTTTCTTTGATCTTGCCGAAAAAAATTAAGAACATCAGAAAAAATATTCTGGAAGAAAAACTTTTTAAGGGTTATATATTTACGTGTGATTTATGTAATAATAAATAAAAATTTTGACATCTTTTAGAGTTTATTTTTTAAAAATAATTTCCTAAACGTTTTACGACAACTGAGCAAGTTCTGTAGCCTCGGCGAGACTTTTTAAAAATATTTTGTAAATTTTTGTTTATAAAAAAATAAAGTGTATTTGAAAATTAAACTTGATGCTGACAATTAGAATAACAACCTCAAGAAGCTACGAATAAGTACCGAAACGTTCTTTTTCCCCCCCTTTATTGGAAATTGTTTTTTTAATGAAGTCTGAATGTATTCAAAAATTTTATTTGTTAATAAATCATTTAACCAGCCTCTTTGTCTGAATTTTAATAATTTAAATATGAAATAGTATGACGTTTCGTCTCTCGGTTGAGACTTATTCAGGCCGTGGAGTGAAGTTCTATGCACAGCTAAATTTTTACCTGAAGAAGTCTCAAATGAGAGACGAAACGTCGTAATATTTAAATTATTAAAATACTGAAAAAGAGGCTGGTTAAATCGTTTATTATATATTTAATTGTCATTTATGACTACAGTTTTAAAATTGACCGTTCAGTTATGATTGATTTATCGTAATTATTTTTTAAATCACCTCAAATAAGTATTTATCTAAACGTCCTTCTCCCTTTTTTTTCAAAATAATAAAATATTCGGTTCTTTCAGTAGTTTCTCGACATTTTCGTGAAATTAATTCTTTTCACGCCTCTGCAAGTTTCTGAAGTTCCCAGTCTTGTATCTAATCTGTTTGTAGTTTTGTCGAATCACTGAATGGCATAGTGGTACGAAACGCTATAGGTTGGTCTCAACGGACGGTAATGGTGGAGTCTCCGGGAGATCGCTCGCATAAAGGAATACGTAATTCAGCTCTCCTCTGGAGACGAGAGCGCGCGGAGTCGAATTCTATGCAAAAGGGTGTCGCTCCTTTGTTCGGCAGGACCGTCGTGGATTTCTTTCCCTTTCATCCTCTCCGTCCAGGTGGCGTAACGGTAGACATGGAGAGAGAGAGAGAGAGAGAGAGGATCGTCTTTTAATACGGAATAACTCGAGACGCGAGGATTAGCGACGACGGTCGTGTTTAATTGGGATGGCGTGCTTTTTAGCTGTCCTCGTCGTGGCTCACGTTTCACTTCTCTACTTGGGAATATATTAAGGACTGGGGAGGAGAAAATGCACAATCCCTCGTCCCTTTGTGCGCAAAGTACAATGTGAAAATTTAATATAACTGCCGTGTGAAATGTGTTCCTATTAAAAACACCCCCCACCCCCACACCCCAACCCCATCCCCCAAGTACAATTTCGCAGCGAGTAAAAGTCAAAAGGTAAATAAAATATTTATTAAAATCCTTGGAATTATGGTATTTCAAAACTGATATCTATAAATCGTCCACACAAGAATGTCAATAATTTAACAGTAAAATTAAAACTGTCTGAATCGTAGTGGTTACAGCTATGTGAAAATATTACTCCATTTTAAAATCTCGTCCCACAAACCTGTTAATTTTAAAGATTGTCAAAGATGAAACAGAGCTAATTTCAGGTTTTCCAATGACCTTTCCTCCCGCTTCTTAATCAGTGGATTTTGCATTGTATTGAGGGTCTCGTCGACATGTCGGAGGTCGACTGCGGACCGTCATCTTACGTTACACATTCCGAATCTGGAGTGACACGTGGTGGTCAGCAGCGTATCGATTCTCCAGCAGTCTTAATCCAAGTCTCCGTCACCGTGACGACACAAACATCACGAGGCCCGTGCCGGGATTCGAACCCGAGACCTCTGTGTGTCGTGAGGCAGCGACGCTAGCCACTAGACCACAGGAGGTTGTCTTTTTCATAACTACCTTTTTTTTAATTGCAGAATTAATTGATCGCACTCAAAATTATTGCTTTTTTTAAAAAAAAATACGCTTCTTCTAAAGTACAGTAACTGAAACTATGAATCGGTTAGTTATTTAATTTTTATCAAAACATTGTTTTTTGACCTCTTATACGTTGCAACCTTATTTTCTGTTGTTTCTTTCGGTTTACTTAAAGACCTATGCTTATTAGATACTTTACATTTATTAATTTTACATTAGAATTAACTATATATATATATATCATTTTGAAGAACATAATATCTTTTATATTCCCCTCTTGATGGAATTTACCGTATTCATAAACGATGTGTTTTTGATGGTAATGATGGTGTTGCATTTGGTGGGGGGGGCAGAAGGACGGGGGGAGGGGAACTTGGGGAATAGTCGAAGGTGAGTAATTTAGGAGTGTTCGGTACCGATCCTTGTTAATTGGTCCCTTTTACTTTTTTCATAGAATGTTCAAAAATTTTACAACGGTTTACAAATGGGAACCGTTCCGGTTTTTCTGTGAAGGGAAAGCAGAGAAATGGGCAAATGTTGCTGCTGTAGGTTACAAGTAACGCCCTTACTGCAGCGCACCTGCCGGGAAAATAATGAATTTAAATCAACGGGTCGGGGAAGGTCTTCAAAGTTCAAATCGGATCCCGTTTGAAAACAGCAACGATTAAACGTTACGGGTTTTAATTATTTGAAAATGTGACAGGAAAGTTGTACATAATAATCGGAACGGTTTTATTTTTCTCTCTCTCTCTCTTCGTCTGGTGTTTTTTATTTTGGACAGTAGAATGCGAATTCTTTACTCAAAAAGTGATGAGAATAAAAGTTGGAAAAGTGCAGTCTGTCCAGGTAGACGCTTCTCTACCTACCAGAAAGTTGGTGACCACAATGAAACTTCTTCACGCACGGCTAAATAGAGTCGTAAAAGTTATGAATCCTGTCAAACAAGCGGCCCATTATTTGTGGCAGAGAGGAAATCCCTGTAACGGAGTCTTCTTTATCTCGGTAGGGATTATTAGGGAGTGGAAGGACCAGGACCCCCCGATGTCCTTGACGACGGAAGATGAAGCTGGTTGATGAAAACAAAGTAGGACTTCCAGTTTAACCGTGGGGTCACTGGGAGGAGGGATTTCGTCAGTAGTGTTGGTTCTCACCAGGGTGGACTTCCTCTGGGAAAATCCAATTTGAAATCGGACGTAACCGAATCTTGTAACTCAAAGAGACGAAATCGCTCATGGAATAGTTCATCTGTATGGAGTTCTTTGGCAAGGTCCGCGAATGTTTTTTCTCTGTGAGTGTCTTGAAGCCTGTCATCCACTTGTGCTGAGGTGACGAGTCCCAGAGAAACGTTGACTCACGTCTTCGTCGAGTGCTTTCTTTCGTCAGTTCGCCTCTGGTGTGTGTGTGTGTCCGAGTGGTCGAATCTGTTGATAAATCTAGCGGTCATTAATTTGCTGGGGACGCAACTGTGCGTCCAATTCCGCAACAGGTGCGGGGGGAGAAACTGGCGGCAGGTGTTGCAGTGGCACCTGGCGAGCGGAGAGCGAGTCTCACCTGCCGGCCGACCGACCGACATACATTGCGTCGTTTCCGCGACTTCCCCCAGCGCGAAAATAAAGAAAAAGCATGTCACAAAGCTTCTACTAGACATTGTGGAGCTTCCCGTAATGAAAACATTTCACCCAGGTTCTTGAATAATCAGAAAGTTTCGGCAGTCCCTGTGAATGGAACAATTTGTTTTTGTTTAATTTACCAAGTGGATAAATTTGGGTTAGTTGTGTTAGAAACTGGGGGTTCAGAGGTAGTAATGGTCCGTGACTTCACCAGCTTCACGAGATGGTCGTTTATTGATCTGGCAACGTAAACGCAGTGTGTTTGTGACCTGGTCCGCCTGCGTGACATTTGCGTAGGTGGCATTTGTTGCGAATGTCACCTCGTCGTCTCCCTTTGACGTGCTGTGACCTTTCCCCGTGGATTATCTGAGCGCGTGGGCGTCTCCCACCCTCTCTCCTCTCCTCTCCCCCTCTAGGGCAGAGCTTTCACTGGCTGGCTGGACGCACAAAGGCTGGCTGGCTGGCTAACGGCGTCTCTGCAGAATCGCGACGGACAATTGGGGTAACCGTTAATTCCTCCCGACAATGACACATTTCCGCCATCTACCCTGGAGCCCTTTCACGTGACCGGAATCGCAGCGTCCCACACGCGAGCAGCGGCGCTCTTTAATCCCTTCACTGTTCCTAACAACACTACGTAATTCTAGTCGTTAAGTCATCCTCTTCCTCGTCCACTTGCACTCAGTAAGTCAGCTATTACTTTCAAAACACTATCAAATAATATTTCTGACGCGTTTTATTCCAAGCATTTCTCCAGTTTTCCGAGGTCCTCAATTTATTAACTTATTTTAGCAGACATTCTCCTCCGTCAAAAACCACCTTCATTCCACTGATACGAAGTAAGACTGTTGTGGTATTCAGTCCTAAGACTGGTCTGATGCAACCCTCCATGCTAACCTACCTTGCGCAAGCCTTTTCATTTCCTTAAAACTAGCACAACGCACAACCTCCCTTATCTGCTTAGCGTATTCCATCCTTGGCCTTCCTCTTCTGTTCTTACTCCACACACTTCCCTCTCATGCTAATTTTACAAGACCCTCGTTTCTTAAAACATGGCCTATTAGTCTATCCCTTCTCTTGGTCAACGTCCTCCATATTATTCGCCTTTCCCGTATTCTGTTTAGAACATCCTCGTCTGTGGTTCTATAAAATGAACATATAAAATTGTCTCCGTCTTTAATTGGAAGGATTATAAATACACACACACAGAGACAAAATAGTCCAAGCTTCCTATTGAATAAATAGTCCAGTATGTATTTTATTTATAGCATTATCGCGGCCCTAGATCCGACGTGTTTCCGGTGAATAGTAAACCAGCGTGTCCGTCGAGCGGCGAATTAGTGACGGTGTAATGTTCGCCAGGGTACAAGAATACAAAATCGGAGAGTACTAATTGCCGTGTTACGTCTTGCCTCCTAACATCTGATGACGAATGACGGAAGTTAGTTGTTACGTCCATCGTATTCACAGATATTCTACATTACGTCGTATTCACGTTCCTTATCTCACTCACGTTTTAATCTAAAGCCTGTTTTTGCTTAACCCAACCCTTATTTACCTTCTCCATTTTGGTTTTGTATCCCATTTTAAGAGAAACTAATTACCATCGCTTATGACATGCTCTTAGTGGTGCGGTTTGTTTTCTGTCAGTTACTGATTCTCTAGACGTAAAATCACCTTTTACTCGGCTCTTACGGCATTTTGTGGGTATTCTTTTGTAATTTTTTCCCACTCTAACAACCAGTTGGTGACGTCACCTCTGTCTGTAAACTTGTTATTGTGCTTTCCCTTTTTTGGTACTCTACTAAAGAATCCTTAAAGAGCGACTGTTTCGTTTTAGAATTGGTGATAGGAAGAAAGTCTGCAAATTACCTCCTTTGTCTCAGTTGTTTTGAAAGGATCACACGACCCATTCCCTGCGAGGAGGTAAAGCAGGAGTCTTTCTCCGACCCTCTGGCCTCTCAACTACGAGTTTGTCTTCATTCTGACACGACCTTTCAGGGATTCGACTTTCACCAGCCGCTCTCTTAAATCTGAAAAGAAAATTGCCAATAGTCGGAATCTGACCTTCAAGGTGGATAAAATCCATCAAGGAGAAAAAGAAACTTTCAGCCCGACCTTGTAATATTTCTCCGATCTATAAGACGGTTCTTACTTAATGCCATTTATTTTTGTTTATGCTCCTGGTGCAGCCTAAATTACGAGATGCAATCAGACGGTGAGTCTGAAAGGGAGTCTCTGTTGGCGAGCTTGTGCAAGCAGAACGGGTCTATTTATTCACCGTTATGGCTGCCTTCATACATGCTCAACGAGCTGACCGTATGCCCCCGAAAAAAAGCAGGCTTGAGCCACGTCACGCCTTATTAAAATACCTGTCTGTTTTTCTCGTGGAAGGTGACAAAATTGGAACGTCTGTATCAACTCGGCTCTTGTCAACCTCGTAGACATATTGTAAAATTTTACAAGTGGCCTAATGTATGAGGAGTCTTGGTCCCACATCACTGTAAAACAAAAATAGCAGAAAGGATCGTACGATGGAAAGTAAAATTTAAAAAGTAAATCATTTTATATTGCTGTAGAATAAGACGCATTTCTGGTAAATTCGAGTAAGGACCGTGACATATCGGCTTCGGTATATAAGCGAACATGGTAACTTAAAATGTACATATTTACTTACCCTGTATAAAACTAGTTAGAAAAGAAGCAACTGACTCAAATTAGGTACTAATCTGGGCTTCTCTCGCTTAACCCAATTTTTTAAAAAATGCTTTAGTAGTTTCTAAAAAAATATTTTAGATTTTTTCTTTGAAAAATGATGTATGCACTTTTAGACTAGCCTAGGGCTTTACTACTACGTAGGCATTTTTTATTTAAAAAATAGGTTCTAAGGAATTTATCAAAATAAAATTGTTGTAGACCGTTTCTACAAGAATGGTTTCAGCCGTTTCTAAAAAAAATGGTTTAAGCCGTAGTTTAAGATAAATGTTATTAGCACTTTCTCAAGAAAAACTGTTTCAGGCCGTTTCTGAAATTGTATTTTGTAGGCCGCATCCCAAAAATATAAATTTTAGGCAGTCTGTCAAATAAAAAATGTTTTAGGCAGTTTGTCCAAAAATGGTATTTTATTTTAAGCAGTTTGTCCAAAAATGGTATTTTATTTTAAGCAGTTTGTCCAAAAATGGTATTTTATTTTAAGCAGTTTGTCCAAAAATGGTATTTTATTTTAAGCAGTTTGTCAAAAAAAAGAAAAATGTGTTGGGCAGTTTGTAATCAAGTGTTTTAGGTACTTTTTTTAAAAAAAGATTCATGAGCCCAATACTTCATTATCGGATATATATGAAAATATGACAGTAACGAATATGTGAATAGGAATACATGTTAGAATAAAAAAGTTTTTCTTCCTTGAAATATTACCGTTTGGTATTTATTTATAAATTAGTCACAAACTTGTAAAAAAATTATATATTTTCAACTGGGATAATTTTTTTACATATTTGTATTTTCGAGCTTTTTTCCTCCTCCCGCCTCCTTGCGTCTGGTGGATGCTGAATCTTACCCATCCTGAACTTGTGTACCAAGTCTTTGTTCGTCTCTTGATGCGCGCCAGATTTGCAGGATGTACTTCCTTTTTTTTATAAAGTCACCTGTCGTCATTATTTTGAGTTGTCGTGACTGTGCCTCGTTCGCGTTTCACAAACTGGAGTCTTGGGCTTTAGAAAATTTGGACTTAATTTAGGAGAATTCCCCGGGGCAACGTTTTCCCCGCGTAACGGCCGTACCAACGTATATGCATGTCCGAACAATGGCGCTGAGGAGTTTTCCACTTGAGAGGAAAGGAA
The DNA here is from genome assembly GCA_034510155.1 of Eucriotettix oculatus. Lineage (NCBI taxonomy): Eukaryota > Metazoa > Arthropoda > Insecta > Orthoptera > Tetrigidae > Eucriotettix > Eucriotettix oculatus. Next base: position 15,996,064 of record CM067379.1, read on the forward strand.
CGAGCCCAGCGCTCCTAAATTGCGAGCGTTATCTGGCGGAGTGTTCGACCTTTCCCACATTCTTTTTCTCCTCTCTTTTTTTCGCCCGCGAACAATGGACCTCCGTGTTGCGTGGCCGAGCACAATCACTCGCCTTTCGAAATTGTAGCGAGTGCAGGCAGGAGCTTCCCTCGTCCTCTTGCAACAAAGACGCCTTGGAGGCGTAAAGGCCATAACATCGCGCGCCGCACACTGCAACACTTTTCAAAACGAAAAATGCATCGCGGAACGGGAGACATTTCGCTGGAGAGGCGAGGATAATGAGAGACCTTGGAAATAATCTCGCCAAGAGACTCACGTCTAGTTGTCAATTTTCATTCTCTTCTCTTAATTCATATAAACTTATTTATTACTCTAATGATGATTAGTGAGATTAGATCATTATTTCAGAGTGAATAAAATAATAACCCAACTGCTTAGTCGAGTCCTTGAACCTGCACTAAACCTTTCGAACACTTTTTAGTTCGTCCATTCATCTCCCACTGGAAATTAAAAATCAGCCATACACTTTCGTCACTAACCAACAACCATTACAACATTTTTTTAAAAAAACATTTGTGGCATTTTATAGTCGATATTACACAAAATTTATAAAATTAAGATGCCTGTGGTCGCTGCTCATGTTTCATAAGGACAGTGATGATATTACAAAACAAAGTAAGGCTTAGGTTTCAGATTAAAAAATAAATCATTTATGAGTCGAATCCAAGTAATGACATTTTTTAATTTTTAAGTCTCAGATATTTGTTTTCCCCTAACGCTCTGAAGGAAGAACAGCTTGGTCAGGATATTGGGCAAGAGAAGGCTAAAAAAATGGGGGGATTTGAACATGAGGACGCTCTCCTCACAAGAATGTAGCAAGTCAAGTGGACGGACGAGCGGGCGAACAGCGGAATGTGGGAGGAAGATTTATATTGGAAAAAAATGGCGAGGGGAGGAATCTCAGCTGTAGCTTAATGAGGGAAAACTGAACACAATTCTCTGCCGGGGAGCAAAATTGTGTATCTACAAATTGCAACTGTTGTAGAACAACGAAAAGAAATTAAGAGAATTTGAGACATGCTTGTCAACTTATCTGGAAATTGTGTATTAAATTTTTTTTCCGGGCTTCCTGTATTTTTTCGGATTGGATAGTCTGCTTTGGCTAGTCTGCTTTGGCTAGTCTGCTTTGGCTAGTCTACTTTGGCTAGTCTACTTTGGCTAGTCTACTTTGGCTAGTCTACTTTGGCTAGTCTACTTTGGCTAGTCTACTTTGGCTAGTCTACTTTGGCTAGTCTACTTTGGCTAGTCTACTTTGGCTAGTCTACTTTGGCTAGTCTACTTTGGCTAGTCTACTTTGGCTAGTCTACTTTGGCTAGCCTACTTTGGCTAGTCTACTTTGGCTAGTCTACTTTGGCTAGTCTACTTTGCTAGTCTACTTTGGCTAGTCTACTTTGGCTAGTCTACTTTGGCTAGTCTACTTTGGCTAGTCTACTTTGGCTAGTCTACTTTGGCTAGTCTACTTTGGCTAGTCTACTTTGGCTAGTCTACTTTGGCTAGTCTACTTTGTCGAGTCCATTTATAGTTTTGCCTTCTTATAGCAATGCCAACTTAACAGTGCTTCAATTTGTGATAGAATAATTGGGGATGGCAGTGAAAGCAAAAAACTTAACGTAATCATTTGAAAAGAGACCAAGAGAACGAACAATGGGGATCAGTTTCGTTCTTCAGTTTTGAGGTTATCGTAAGTTATAAAATGGAGTCTAGACGAATGAATTAAATCATCGTCTACAATCTGTTCAAAATAATACAGCTGAAGTACTTCTAAATTGGGGGCGAAATGTCGTGTTAATTTTTTTTATATTAAATTATTTCTGAGAAATTTCATTCGTTTACAAATTTATTAATGTCTGCTAAATATGAGTATTACGTGGCAGCCTTTATTGGTCTGTTCCTGTGGCCTTGCTGACGGTGAATTACAAATGGTTCCCTGCCTCGCTTCCCTAAATTGTAACACAAATAGTGGATAAGATAAGGTAACCAGTTTCTGTGGTTGAGGTGGGGGGAGGGGGGAAAGTTTCTTTCAGACGCGTGTGTCTTGGAGAGGTCGTCGTGCGTTTCCGAGGAGGAAGTGCGTAGGGAGTGTTTAAGGTAAGACAAAGAAGAAGCAGAAGGAGCAGCTGCGGTGTCGTGGGCGAGCAGTGTTGGGACAGCTGCTGCTGGGACATCTTCTTCCTCCGGCCTTGGCACTTCTCTCGACCGTGTATTTCTCCTCAAACACTAATAAAAAAAATTATATTAGCATTGCAAAATATGCCGTACCGTTGAACTCGTTACGTACCGTTACGGATTCTTGTCGGAAGAGCCAGCAGCCACCTTCCTGTCTTAGCTTGGAATTCCTTTTAACCTCATTTATTTTTTTACCGGAGCCGACATCAGCCGTAATTGCGTGAGGCGCTGACCCCAGGATGTATTTCAGCGATGAAACGTGGACGACGCCATTGTTTCGTACGCAGCTAGATATCGCTATCTACAGTCGTAAATATCTACAAAGTTTTTTTAGCGGGTATCGTAATCAGCCAGAAAAGAAATAAACTTGTTCATTTTACAAAATGATGACTCGGTATTTAATAGAGAAGTGCTGAAATAGTTGCAAATTTAAGGTATCTAGTGCCATTACAACCAAAGTGTTTTTTTTATCTTCAGTGCTCTATTTAAAAGTAGAAACCCACAGAAAGACAACCTTTGACCTTAGTGTCGAAGAAACGAGAAGCCCTAATCGTAGGAAGTATGGATTTATCATACGAAATGTCGAACCGCTCTGAAGATTGAACGATTGATAAATCCTTTTGCAAGGTTTGCTTAGCAAATTCAGTTCAAAAATTGACTCATTTCCAGTTCTTTGCCCGACAGTTAATTAAAAAAAATTAAATAAATGCAATTGTCTGGCAGTTTATTTTTACAACGATTAAATAAACTTGTAGTAAATCGGAAAGCTACGGAGCGTTTAAAAATTTGTCAAATAAAATTCAAAACTATTCCGTTTTTAGCGCGATGTGATTCAACAATTATGAACAACCCTCCCATACCAGAACGGTAAATATGTCTGGTCGATGGAGACAGACAATTAAGCCAGTTGTAAATATGGGCAAATTTCAGGAGACCAGGAGTTCTCAAGCTCAGTTCCGCCTACTAACAGCTCCCAACATGAGTCTGAAAGCGCCACAGATACGCAGCTAAACACTCCGCGTCACGTATTGACATGTAAGGTGCATTGTGTAATATATATATATATATATATATCACCGGCAATTTTTAGTGGCAATTGACGAAGCGTTGTAAATTTTTTTCAATTTGTTCTGACCGATTTCCGGTATATTCACTTATTGTAAAAATTAAACAAGCTGTAAAGTCAACTTGAGACAGAGGGGTGTGAATCAGTGGTCTGATTTTTGTAGGTTATAAATTTTAAGAGAAACGTGAAGCATATTTTATTGGGGTTCGCCTTTGTTTAAGAGAAGGCTATGCATGGAATTCTGCACCCTCGTGGTGTTTTATATGGTCATCGATCAACCATCCCTAACAACCGTTGTGTATCACTAAGACAATTCAGTGAATTTACCCTAACGCATCTTGAGTGAAACACAATATTAAATATGAACCTTTTGTCACAGTCTCGCTTCTTGTTTTACGTTACACTAAAATGGGCTCAACAACTGTCTTCCGAGTTGGTTCAAGTAGAAAAGTAAAGTTATAGAATCGCGCCTGTCGGTGGCACTACATAAATCTTCGACTTTAGAGCTTAAGCAGAACGAAATCGACAATTCCCAGTAATAAATCAAAACTGGAACTCCTTGCCAAAGTTTCCCACCCGCTGAAAAAAAAAATTTTTTCCCGCCCCCCTTACTGCATACATTGCGACAGTCCGCTTCATTCTAATTGAATTATCATTCATCCTCGTGGAACCGAATCCTCGCAGTCAAGCTGCTGGGGAAAAGGAGCGAACGTCGCCATAACTCAAACGTGACGCAGATAAATTTTGTAAACGCCACAAAAAGAAAGAAGAAAGGCGAACGTATGTGGTGTGTGTGTGTGTGTCACGCCAAACATTCGTTAAATCAGTCGAGACTTTAAGTTAATTGGCGGAACACGACAGTTTTTCCAGACTGAGGGGCAGGATCGGGTGTCGAGCAGCAACAGAAGAAGAAGAAGAATGAGAAAGAAACTGGAGGAGGGACCCGCCCCTGTCGTGTAGCTTCTTGCTAACTTAACCAGAGCAAAGGGTGGGGAAAGGAAAAAAAAAGCTAGGGCGAGGAAAGTGAGGAGGGGGAGGGGGAAACAGGTCCTAAACGTAAACAAATTGCAGTGTGAGAAAATATTTTCGCAATGTGATTACGCAAGATGAGAATAAACAATTGTTATAACAAGTGTTATCAGGTTTTTATAAAGGATGGGATGTAGGAGGGGGGAATGGGGGGAAAGGAAGGGAGGGAGGGATGGGTTCAACGTTTCGGACCGCCGCCAGTGTTATTCTCGACATAAAAGAAGATCTCCGCCGAACAGCAACTGTCTCTGTCTCTCCTCGCCTACATGCAAACGCGAATCCAAGGCACTTTGTATGCACGGTAAACAAAGAGATCTGAGCGGCAACTCCTCTAAGTGTGAGTAAAAAAATACAGCTTTGTATGCTACTCTTCATTTCAACGAAATGCGTCTTTTGAAGATCCTCTGAGAAAATAGTTTAATCATAAACGACGAAAAAAAATTAATTTAATTATATATATAGATCGTTGTTAATTAGGATTCAAATAACACCTAAGAGTCTCCAGCTCGGTTTCGTTTTTCGTCGTCAAAGTTAATTTACATCACGAGCTTCCGAGTTCTTAATGTAGTTAGTCTTTTATAAAACCATACCAATATTGTAAAAAAAAAGAAATTGTAGTATTATACATTATAGAAACTTAGACAACTCTTTTCCAAATATATAAAATTATTTCTTACTTATGAACAGTCTCTTCTTGTACTTTAATTTATTTATCCATTAATATTTCATTTTTAATTGCAAAACCCTCCGACCTTTTTGACAGGTTGTTCTTGTTCGTTGTTGTTGTCGTTCTTGTCCTAATTTCCTTTCAAATTAATTTAAATTTTGTTATTAAAGTGACTGATAAACATAGTGAAAAATTATCATACATTGTTCTTGTTCTTAGTTTTTGTTGTTCTCGTTATTTGTTGCGGTAATCAATCCTAAGACTGGTCTGATGCAACCCTCCACGTCAACATTACATCGGGCAAGCAATAATTATATAAGACCAAAATAAAAGAACACAATTAACTGCAAAAATTTAGATACACAGCTAGAATACTAAAATATTCTGCATGAAATAATAAAGTATCGTCCGAAGAGGCTGTATCGGCAGGACAACAAAGCTTCGAATTATATATATATATTTATGATACAGGTTATTCGGGATCTAAATAAGCCTGGAGTCCTCCTAATTCCTGGAAAGCTTCTGCTGTAAAATAAATTTTCACTGTGCAGAAATAAAGAAATGCTTGGAAATTCGGAACAGTTGTTCGGTTCTGTGAAATATTAAAAAGGGCTGATTATTGATATAAATTAATTATATCCTCACGTTTGGATGACATTGAAAATAAGGTTGTTTAATTTAACCCCCACGTTGGGCGACAATTGTAAATGAAAAAAAAATTTCAGATCCTAAATTAAATTTTGACATATTTATCCCGTGAAACAGTTACCGACACATAATATAATTAATATAGCCTCATGTTGGGAACTTTGTAATTTAAAATGAAAATGGTTCCTACCCCACGTTGGGCGACAATTGTAAATAATTCAAATTCTGGAATATTTATCTCGTGAAACGAATAACTTGCGACTCTTTGTAAGTGACGAAATAAGTTCTTTCGTCCTCGTATTTGAACACGTCGACGGGCTTCCTGTAATGAAAACAAAAGAATTGTAGGTTCTTGTTCCTCCTTATAGAGCAGCTTAATGAAAAATGTGATAGCACAAGCGCGTTGTTTGCAGAGATAGATAGGTAGGTACGTTATCTCCTCGTGCCGTGGCGTCGCGTCGCGAGTACCTTGCCAAAACATTCGCACACCCTGTAAACAATACAGGTGAAACCGTGCGACCTCCTACCTCAGCAAATGTAATCATTGCTTGGGCGATTCTAGCATGGAAAATAAATGGGGCGTTCTTTCATCATATATATAAAATCTTCGTATTGTAGTCTACTTAGACTTGGCACGGCAGCAGGTGGTAGTGAAAGTTGAGATTTAGTGATTTAGAATAACAGATGATGCACTGGTAGGCGAGTTAATCGTTCGTTCCTGAATAAGTCCCTATCAGATTGGAATAAATTTCCCGGAGCAATTATCCTTACCGGACCAAGGTCACGTGGTGAAACTGCTTGAATATAAATGAAAATATGAACAAAGAGTTTCATCCCTTATTTTATTGCACCTCCCTCGTTCGCTTTATTTGCTTCCGCTTTCTAACCACTGACTTGTTTCCGGAAATCATAGGCTTGAATTTTGTATGTCTATAATAAAAGTGTGTGTATATTTGGATGTATGTCTTTCCGTGTGTTCCGCATGCGTGGAGTAATTTAGACCAAATTTTGTACTCGTTCTCCTTTCGTCCCGGAAACGGACTCTGTTAAGGCACTGTTACCACAATCCTCTTGTATGCATTCGTCCTCTGTTGCAACGGTAACCTTTCGTGATGTATAAACGTAAAAAAGAGGTTAATTTAAATACAAAATATATATATCATGGGTATGATTTCAAAAGAAAAAATTAGACCGAATATTTTTCGATAAATTGTTTTTTCAAGCACTGTGCTAATTTAAATTTAATGTCTTTAGTCGATATTATTGTTAATATTATTATAATAAACCGTAGCAAATATTGGAATTTAGAGGGCGTATTTCCCTCCGTCATATAAATAAGAACAACGTAACTGGAAGGTTATATAAATGATTATTAATTAAAAGGTTAATTAAAAAGGAGGAGACTTGTCTGGAGAGCAGAGGAAGAGCGAGGGACAGAGGGAAGAATCTGGGCTACTAAGACTCACTATTTCCGGCAGAAGAACGCGCGTCTCGGAAACGAAAGCTCGGCGCATTCAAAGACGCCCAAAATACGACGCCAGACAGAAATACCCGACGGCGAGCAACAACCACCGTCTCGGCACAGGTGGACGGAATCGACAACCTCTCAACATCACCATAATAAAAACGTCTGTGCTTAAATTATGTAAAGAATTGCCCAAATTAAAGACAAAATGCAGCGGTTGTGAATGGGGGGGGGGAGGCTGGTTATATCACACGACATTGTTGGTTTCGTCAAGTGATTGGGAAAACAGCAGAGCCCCCAATAAAAACGACACGCAGCACAAACCACAAACTTGTACAGGCCCAGGGTTGCCAGGGTATTAATTCGACAAATTTCTCCTGAGAGAGATTTAAAAGAGTGTATACGATTGGGCTCCATATTGGGCGCAATTAAATATGGCGTCATTTCTCGTATTGCCAGGCTCCAAGGTGACGTCACATGTAAGGGGGGTGAGATCTCCACCCCTCACAGTGTTCCTTCCTATATTTTCTAAATCTGTACTTACTAGTCGTTTCTCCACGTGGGCAAATTTCTGTGAAAGACATACAAATATACAGACACCATTTTTTATAATATTGATTTCTTTCTTCAAGTTAATTATCATTTAATCACTCACTTTCGTCTCGGAAAATTAACACATTGAAAAAAATACTCTTGAGTTGCAACAGATTCCAGCTGAACAAAATTGTGAGAGAGAAAAAAATCCTTAATGAGCACAGTTAGCTGACTAAATTGCGAAAATTAGTCCATGGTTTACTGAGCTAAATTACCGCTGAACTCAACCCTCCAACCTTGAGATTTGTCTGCTATAAAATCGTAAATCATGCCAACAAATATGGGGAAAACTTGACTTGAAAAGTGGAGACCAATGAGTCAGAAATTTTAGTGCCAATTGTTACCACAATAGTAATTTTTTTCCTCTAGTGTTATTAGCTGTAAGATTCATTACTAAGACAGTATTTTTGTGTGTGTGTGTTGACTATACAATTTTTCTGTAATTTACTTTAATAGGTACTCTTTTTTTCCCCCCGTTTGTCTCATCTTTGATTGTAAACCCTGAATGAATCTCCAGGCTGCTTCTGCCTCTCTTCAAAATTCATAAAAAAAATGGGCAAGTGTTTTCAACATGTTATTTGATTTTCTGACCATAATATTTTGATTTGTAGTTGTATTTTTTTACTTCAGTGTACCTTCTATTCCTCGGTATTGTACGTGGGGTATAAGAATTGCCTGGAAGCTCCTGGAGAGTTTATTTCCACTCGATTATGATTCTTTTAAGTGTGTTTAGTCCACAGGGAAGATGGTGCCATGTTTAGCAATGAGCTACTTTTTGAAATATTAAAAAAAATGTATCTGAAAATTAATGTATGAACCATCCACTGTAGTCGTCAGCAAGAGTAGACAGAAATATTAAAAAATTGCAATTTTCTGTCAGAATATAATTTTTTGTGGTTTAATTTTCGGGTCGTTGTGTAGGGGGGTGGGGGTGGGGGCGGACCAGGGCTTGCATGCAACTATTTTGGCCGGTCCGTGCGTGCGACCAGGCGGGCTAATGGACGAGATGATTAAGGTTTACTACGGCCGACGCGTCACGTTGTTTAGTCGTTTCAAACTTCGCCGTTTATACTCGGAAGTATTTAGAGATGCTCCACTTCTCCATCATGGAGCTGTTGCAGCAACAGCAGCAGCAGGATTTCCGTGTCAATTTATATTCCAGAGAGAGAGAGAAAGAGAGAGATACAGGGAGCTCACACACATGTGTCGGCGGCGTCCAATCAGTCTTGACATGTTGGAACGTTTCAGAGTTCGTTAGTTTACAAAATTATTAGACTATGTTTTTTTCTTGGTTAGATAGAGCGCTGAACTTCGAATTCCTCAAAAAGGCCGGACGCTTATAAATAAATTTAGGAAATGGGATCCAAATCAAACGTGATTTCTATGAGGTGATGGTTGTGGCGGTAGTGCGAACCAAAAAGCGTGAAATAAAATCAATAACAATTATTTAGTTATTTTCAGGGGAAATATATCGCCCAATTAATGTTCTATTTATGTTGTTCACAAGTCATCGTGCATCAGCAAGGTGAGGCCATGGATGGCTCTGGTGACTGTCTTCAGTATTCTGTGACCGCCTAAAAGGTGTCCGTAAATGAAAGGAGAGAGTCTAGAAGCTTTCTGCAAGTCGCCGTTGGTAATAGACGACTGCAGATTTCTTCACCCCGGACTAATTTTCGCCATTTATCCAGCTCACTGTGCTCATTAAGATTTTTTTTCTCTCACAATTGTTCAGGTCGAATCTGTTGTAACTGAAGAGCATTGTTCCGATGTGTTAATTTTCCGAGTTTTAATTGCCAACGTTCTCCTTAACCAATCAGAGGTTTAGATTATTTAGTGTGGTGGCATTGGCGCCTGTTATAGTCGTCCCTTTCAGCGGGAACTCTGGCACTAATGATTTGCTTCGGTCCTCACTCTCTCTGTTATCTTCCAGTGGCGGTGTCAGTTTCCTCGGCCGTGGCTGGCTGATTGATAACCTCGCTTTTGTCCTGGCTGGTTTTGTCTCGTTAGTGGACGTGGTTGTGACCTCTGTGACACTGGTGGTGATGGTGTTTGGGAGCCTCGGCGTCATCTCATTAGTTTGACAACCTCCCCCTCCCCCTCTTCTCAACTTCAACCCTCACCCTCGCGAGATCATTAGGTTAGAGGACTCTGGACAGCGACTCTCACTTTCGCACTTGGGTTGCGCTTTCTTCGCTCGTCCCGCCCTCTCCAAGACGCTTTTCCTCCTCCTCCCCCATTTACATGACAAAAGGACCACGGTCATCAGCGCCGGGGCGAATATCTCACGCACTGATTGCCCCCCCCCCTTTCCCTCCCCTCCACACCTCTCCTCTCGCGGAGAAAGTGGAATAATTATTTCCGTTCCTCAGTGTTGAAGTGGATGGCGATACGCACTCACGTCGTCACACAATGAATTATTTATTATTCACTTTTGGCTGGGCTGAAGCTAATCACGAGACGGATGCAATTAATATTCTAAGGGAAATCTTAATTAACGACTGGAGTATCTAAAGCTTTCGTGCTTAACATTTAACTGAGGCCCAAAAGCAAGACAAAAATTAAATAAAAATTAATTTAATTTAAACAATTATTTCGGTTCTGATCTGGACCCTCTTCTGGTTGACCCACAGATACTTCATTACAAACACACAAAAGTACAGGGTAAGTCCAAATTCGCAGTACACCCTGGTATTTCAAAAACTCCGCAGGAATTGGAAAACCTGAATATTCCAGATAGGTATGGGTGAGGTGGTCTACCTCATACGACCAAGGGCGCCATAGTGAAGTTGGCCATCATGAATTTGACATCGGAATTTTCATAAAAGTTCATTACTGTTAACAGACTCGAAGTACCAGTAATGGTTCAAAAGTTACAACCCGTTTTGTTTGGAAATTTCAGGTTGCACTCTTCATTTTGAAATAAGGGAAACGCCACTTCTTGTAACATTTCCAGGTAACCTGACTGGAATATTCAGGTTTTCCAATTCCCGCAGAGTTTTTAAAACAACAGGGTTTGCTGTAGCTCTTTACTCAACCCGTACAGTCAAGGAATACAAATAATTAAAGAGTCGAAGGACAAATAATTTTTTAAAAAAACAAAGACAATTGGTATAGAATTGAATGATTATATATCTTGGATTAAGACACTACTTATATAATACTCGGCCTCGATTAAATACTAATTTCAATTACAGATGTTAATAACTATGATATTAGAAGAGGTTGTCCACATACGCTCCTGCTTAATTTCATGTAAGGATGAAAACGAAAATTCTGGACTAAATTTGTGGACCGTAATTTAGTTGTGAAGTTCACATTTGTTGCAGAATGATTCGTAATGTTCTTATAAATCCTAATTTACTACCCTAGAGCTGGTCTCCCAAACTATGCAAAAAAGTTTTGAGTGATTCTATCTATGATATAAGATTAAAAATTTACCAATCTAAAGAAAGCAACTTGTTCAACTAAAAAGTGTGGTGTGGGAAACCTTGCTGTAAAATGATTTAATGATATAAGCGTACAACTATGTTAGATGGATTGCATATCATAGATGCTAAAAAATTAATAAAAGAACGAAAAATTTAGTAGGAAATGAAGGCCTTATTTCCCGATAGGTTTTCATAAATTTGTTAATGATACGACCCAGGAAAATGTGGAAATATATTTTAGCTGGCTGACACATAATGAGTAGATTGCAGCAGCGCGGAGAAACTCTTAGAAATCGGGAAGTGATTCCACAATCGATGTAATTGAATACTGGTGTATGTATATATGTATTTAAATTAGAAAAGCAAGAAAAGCCGGGCTTGACGAGTTCCGTTTGCGCAACAGTGTGCAACGTTTCGTCGCCTCACTCGGTGCTTGCTCAATCTCGTCAGGGCGAGGGCCCGGGCCAGCTTCTGGACCCAAACTGAACAACTCGAGTAGGTTGGATCATTGGGCAAGCAACCTTCGCGGCTCGGGTTCGAGGTTTGCCAATAAGCGGACACCCAATACGAAATCCTCGCCGAAAATCCTATACACGAGAAGTGGAAGCATTATATGTAACAGACCAAACACTTCAAAGAAGAGTATTAATAACTTCATTAATTTTTAAAAAATTGGAAACCCCTTCAGTTTTTGTCCTATATAAAAATCTTTGTTTAACGGAAGTGATGTGATTAATAATTTTTGAACGAGTCTTCAAATATGGCTTGTTTAAAATAAAATATTTTGTCAACGTTTGTGACTTTAAATTAATGTTTAAGTGAGGTCCAAAGCAGAAAAAAACGAAAATTGTAACCGTCGCGCAAGATATTCCGGGACACCTAATTAATCATAATCTATTAATGTTAATCCATTTTAAAAATTAAATTTATTTGCTGACTTATTTGGCCGTATTTTTTATTTATTAACACGTAGTTGTATTAAATTATTATTAGTTTTTTGTTTAATTTTTGACTGTTATCGGCCTCAAACATTATTAATATATTATGTGGTCGTGACGCTTTAAATCACACTGAAAATTTATTAATAAAGTTTTCTGATATTTTTGTATATGAAAAATTTTAATGGAAGCTTAAATTTGTTAAATATTAATTTTAGAATATTTTGTGGCGTTGTCTCCCTATTTAGAAATTTGTTTTCCCGTCAGCAGTGAATGATCCCATAAATAAGCCCTCAATTAGTCACACACTGGAGGTTGATTTCCGTGTGGCTATCACCTTGCTTTATTTTATTTTTATATTTTTAAGAGGTCGAGTGTGGGGGAGGGATCATCAATGTTCGTAGACTCTTTGGAAAAGTGTATTTGTAAATTAAAAGAATATGTAGAAAAATTTATATCTGTTGTTGTCAAGTAAAAGGTACAGTTTCAGGTTATATTAGACGGAAACATTGATCTGCTGAAATTTGAAGTAATTATAAGATTAGTGAAACACGTGTTAGGGATTGATCGCAACCTCAAAAAAAAAATCTTGAGTTGCTAATACAATATTGTAGGTCGTCTGTATTAATGTGTTGAGTATAATATATGAGGAGTGGCATCATATTTCATCTTAATTCAATCCCGCTTTAGTCGTGGACCGTAGGTTAGAGAGCTCAAGTTAGTTGCTCCGGGGACCGATTCACGTGATTTATTATTCCTCGCGGACACAACCCAACTCAACTCTTTTTTTTTTAAACCGTTTCGGATTCGAGGTCCGGGAGGGAGTAACCTCTCTCTCTCTCTCCTCGAGTCCTCTAATCACTGGAAACTTCTCAAGTTCTTATACACACCGTGTGCAGAGATTTGCTACGTTACAGTCGAACTCTGTAAACTGAACTGAAATATAAAGTGTTTGTCGAAAAACGTTCCTGACACAGTTCTGCTTGCACTTTCATGACGATAATAATAATAATGACTCCGTTGAGCTCCATGAACTCGCTGACAAAATTAATTAAATGAAAACTTCTAATTTAGTCAACTATTTTTTTAATACTTCCTATATTGTTTTCGAATGGAGAAATACAAAGCTGTTTATACTGCCCCAGTGACGTTGAGACGTTTGTCACACGTCTACATTTTTAACGCAGTGGTCTTGTTACTGCGTGTTTATCAAGAAAAAATTTTGCAGTTTCGGTCTTGTAAAGGACAGGGCGAAATGTGACTCTGTGAATTTCATCGTCATGAAATGTTTTCTAGGTGTGGAAAAACGAAATGTCAGAGGTCTATTTGAATGACGAGGAAAGTGGTCTCTGTAGTGGCAAAGTCGCCGTTGACTTTATTCATTCGTCTGTCCGTAGCCGACCAAATGAAGTTTTTACGAAGGTTCTATACATTTTCTCGTTATATTCGGGTCCAATTTATACAGAGAATAAGTTATTTCAATGTGGATATAACAGAGTTCGACTGTAGCACTGTGCGTGACTGTTGAAGGTTTCTCAGAGGCTGTCCTATTGTTGTGCTGGCAAGGTATCGGAAAGCCGCTGGTTATGTAACGGACGTTTGTTTTGGGCGTAACAGGCGAAGTCACCTGAACCGCTGGCGGTCGCGGTTTACACCGCGGTATTTAGAAAGTCGCCCAACACTTTTATCCAGCCGTTTAGTCAGTGTTTTCCATTCCAGTTCTCCGGCCTCGTCAGTCCTCCCTACGGGGACCACGTGACCACATGAAGGCTCTGTTGGAGCTGTTAAAGTGCGGGAAATAGGCCGTATTGATTTTCCGTGGAGGAGGAGGGAATTCTGCTGGCGTGCATACCCAATTTAGCCCAGCGTGTTTCCTCTCCAGGTCACGTTCGTCAAACCAGTCTCCAAAAGCGCGTAACAATATTTGGACTGCGGTCTGCCCGGGTCCATTTCAAACAGCGACGATCTAAAATTGACGGAAACGAGCGCTTGGCGCCACTTGCACGTCTCGTGAAATAACATACACACACACTCGAGGAAGCCCAAAAGTCGTCGTCTATTACGCACGACAACAGTGTTTCGTTACAGATTTATCAACTGTGAGAGTGTGAGATTGGGCGCAGGATTTACATGTTCATCGAACACTGAAGAAATGGTAGATTTATACACAGGTTCCCTTTATTTCTTAATGTTTGGTTTACCCCGTTAACGGAATTAATTAGACACTCATGTCTTGAGCAAGACCGAGTAGATTGCAAACAAATACTCTCCATATCGGGCGCCATTAAATATGGCGAAATTGCTTGTATTCTGAGACCTCGTTGACCTCGTCACTGACTGTTCCGCGCACACGGTTCCGGCTCATTTATTTTTTTTTACTTCGTTTATGCTAGGAGGTTTCTCAACCCATACAGTGTTTTTCTCCGGGGTTTCGTGAATGTGTGTGTACTACGTTTTGTTGAGCTCATTTACTTAGCTGATATACTTCATTGTGAGCATTAAATGCTCGTTTTAAGTCACCGTAAATATAGTTATGAATGGTGACTGATAAGTGTATAATAGTTTTCTGACTTAAATATTTACAATAAATAAAAAGACGGCCAAAAAAGTCAGCATTAAATATATAACTATTTATTAACAAAAGCGACGTCTCATCTCCATTTTGAGACTTCCTCGGGCTTAAAGTTTAGAAACGCATCATATTTCTGCTTGACTCCCTCAGTCGAAACAATTATCAGTCGGCCAACTGCCTCCTAAAACTGATGGAGACATGGAGAAGGGAATGCTGCGACCCCACAGCAAACTCGTCTCCCGTTATTCGGAAGGGCGTGAAAATAGTAGCCAATGCCCGACCTACCTGATGCAGGTTTTCTAGAGTTTTCCCTGCATCTCTTTAGGTGAAACACCGCCAGGGTAGGATCCTTAAACTATAGCCCGGAGGCCATGGTCATCCCTTGGCTACCTTGCTCTACCTTCCACATCCCCCCTTTTCAATTCCCTTCCGTCGTTTCAAACGACGGTATCCTATCATTACCAATCAGTTTCCAAGCGCATATCTTGTATATTAAAATAACTGGAATCTCAGTTTCGCCTTAATGACGAGGAAATTGTCACGACTACTTTATCTGAAACGTCTATCAGGAGAATTTGCATGCGCATTCTAACTGGAAACTCCCGTGTTACGTAATAATTTATTTGGAAGGTCATTCATTACGCAAATGGCTGAAATGATTGGACGCAGTTTCTACATTTTTTTAAAAAATTTCTTTATTATGTTAAACCGTGACAGGAGGTCGGGTTTGTTGGAGTAACTAAGAATTGTGTTTGTTGGTGTTTTGCAGACGGCGGGAGCGCGTCCAGACGCGGCGCCCCCAGGCGTGGGCACGTCGGCGTCGGGCCCCAGCGTCCCCCCTGCGGCGTCGCGGCGCCTGCTGGAAGAGGCCTTGGCCAAACCAGCGCCCTACCCGATGATCGTGGCGCCGGCGGGCTTCTGGGTGGACGGGCAGGAGCACGACTGTCCCTTCGACTCCCGCGGGAACCCCGTGCTGCCGCAGCCTCCGCACGCCGCCTCCTGGAGGGCCAAGATCGAGACGGACGAGACGGCCAAATGCTACCGACGCTACTTCGTCGGGCTGGTGAGTGCAATCTAACACTGAATATTGTCTCAATAACCCTGGCCTGCAATTCGAAATCTGTTGTCAATTCAATGTAATAGACTGCTTACAAAAAAAATGACGTCTTTAGGACGAGGAAGAGGTCAGGATTTCTCAGCCTATTCCTATTGCTTGCGGAAGTCTTGATAAGCTTTTAGGATCTCACTCAGATGACGTCAACCGGATTAGGGCGAAATCCAGTAGGTCCACGTCTTAAGCCGCGTTTACAACCGGAGTTGGCAACAGTGTTGCCAGGATTAAAAAAAAATTGTCAACACTTTCAAAATAGGCTGAGAGGGAGAATGTTCACATCACGAAAACTTTTGATTTGTTGCCAACATTTCTCGCCCAACGTTGTTGCTGACAAAAATTTTTTAACGATCCTCGCATACCTGTGATAAAATTGGTCTCTTATTCCCTGGAGATGAAAAAGATGTTTACAAAAGTTTCCCTGTCACTCTTTTCTGCTTTTGGTATTCTGACTAAACAAACTATTCGTGTGATATTTCCGAGACGTAAAAAAAACTGTCTCTGTCGTTAATTTGCCTACTGTTTTTAATTATATGCCAACATAAATAAAATTGAGTGTAGTCTTCGTCCTTTTTCTCTATAATGCCCCTGATTCCTCCTAATTGAAAGCTACAGGACATTCTTGCATATTAATTAAAATTTTCTATAAACGTCAGTGAATAAGATAAATAAATTAAAAAATATCAGACATGTACAAAAAAATTCTAAGAACATTAAACTTAAACTAGAATTGTGGTCATTCGATGCAAATATTGGCAAGCATTACAGTTTACAGTCAAAACGTCTTCAGTTCAAAATTCTTCAATTTTTTTTGTAAATGTCTGATATAAGGGTGGTTATTTCTTAATTTACTTATTAAAGTGGTACTAAATTTTAAAAATTCACGCAAATCAGAATCGTACAGAAGGTTAAACTATTTTTCTTCTTATAAATTGACCGCCTGCGTATCTAAATAGTGTTTTGTATGTTCGGCATACAAATTTGAAAGCGTGGTGCAAATTTCGATCAAACATTGTAACACATGTTGTTTGTGACCCGAGAACAAAAACACGGATGTTTTGGAGGGGAGTTCGGAGGAAGGAGGGATGTGAGAGTGAAAAAAAAAATTGGGGGTGGGGGGTTACGTGATCGGCACTCTTCCCTCCAAGGTGTGTCCATGATTTCAAGCCCGTTCGCCATAGGGGTGGATGTACGGCGGGACGTTACATGAAAATAAGCCGAGATTTGTGTCGATTCCGGGATTATGGAATTGACCCAGTTCATTTCTGACATTCAACGCGCTAGAAGAAGGGGTGGAAGGGGGTGTTATTAACATAATAAAAACCACGGTGAACTGAATGTGAGAGGTTATAAAACGCAAGACGGTTGGTAGGTAAAAAGTTTCTCTATTCAGATTAATGCTCTCTTTTGGGAAACCGACGTTCAGAATGTTATTTCCGCGGGAAGTGTGCTTCAGTGTTTAAATAGCTGTCTTTTCCAGATATTGTTTGTAGAAGTGTTGTGTGTGGTGATGGAGAGAGAGAGAGAGACTGTATCCTGGAGCACGTTCAGAGTCTTGAAATAGTCTCAACGTGACCTGAGCAACCAACACACGGCGCCTCGTTAAGAGCGGAACTACCCCCGTCCCACCCCCTTCCTCGCCCCCGCTGTTTCCTTTTGTTTCCAACAACGAGGCCGTCTTTATCTCCGGAAATTCTCCGCAGAGCATTTTTCATTAAAGAAGTGCTATGAGAATGTAGTGGCAACTTGGAGAATACCCTCCAGGGAATGCGGAGAATGGAAGGAATTCCTACTACATACTTCCAGCGAATTTCTTTCAGCTGCGAGCTTTACTTCTTTCGCGAACAAAAGTTACTCCGCAAAACTGCCCCCAGAAACTGCCGGGGCATTCATCTGCATTTAAGGCGATACCACTCATCCCGCCTACTTGTTTCTTCTTTTCCTGCTGACAGGAACAACATTGTTCGACACGTCATTCTCGTTTATTATAAAATTATTTCTTTCATTCAGTCGTTCCCTAAAAGAACAGGCCTATTCACGTCACACATTTACAGCCTTGGACGTTGTGCCTGGAGAATAGACACGCTGACCACGTATCCCTCCAAATTCGGAATGTGTGATGGATGAAAGTCGACCTGGAAGGCCAATGGGAATGGGTCAATGGAAAAAATATATTAAAGAAATACAGCCATAGATAAAGGACTTTAGGGAAACGTTGAGCAGGGAGACACATCAAATAGAGCTATAATATTTGTGATTTTCTTCTTTTCCGAAATCATTCGTTCTCTTTGACAACCCGTCTCTTCCAGTCGTCAAAAAATTAAAATATAAATGTAAAATAGTAAAAAGAAAATAATTGGACATATTAAAAAACGTGAGAGTTCTATGTTCTAAATTTTTCAATTGAAATATTCCTGCGTTTATTTTGCAGTCTTATTTATTTCGCTGAAATCGGATTAACATCCTTGACATTTTAAAATTATTTTGTATCTTTGATATCATGACGCTAAAAGGATCCTTAACTTACAGCCCGGGGGCCTTAGTCAACGCTTGGCTCCCTTGTCCTATCCTCCTCATCATCTCCCCCCCCCCACCTTTTCTGTTCCCTTCGTATGCTATTAAAGGGGAGTTGCCTGTTTCAGGATCACCCTCATGTAGCCTGTTAAACAAAAATATTTTTTTAATTACAACTCAAAAAATTAACACGACGTTTCGTCCCCCGTGTAGGACGTTACCAGGTGTTCATTGGATTTGCAGTGTTGTAGATTTACATGAAATCGTATACTGAGAGAGAATCGACACGTTACGTTTGACTAATTTGGCTGTTCCCGTTCACGTATAACTATTGTATTAAAGTCAGATGAATATAGCTGAATTGGTGTTCAGCTTTACCATTGTCGCGAGAAAAGTGGAAGGAACAAGTTACCAGGGGAATGAAGGTGGGATACAATAAGAAGAGGAGGACTGAAATGAAAGAAAGAAATAAACGGAAGCAGAACCAGATTACTTGGCTAGGCAAAGCTGCTGGCCGCCAGTGCACGACGACTTCCTGAGATCATATCAACTGTCCTTCCAGAGAACGAGGGGCCATTGCCCGACTACTGGGGGTCATCTTGAATTTTAAACTTTGACTGTAGAATGCGCCACTGATGGTGGGAAAATTAGTTGGGAAACCCTAAAGCTGCAAAATTAATACCTGATTATGCGCCAAACGATAAAAAAAATTGGAGTTTCCTGATCATGAAAAGCAGAAAATTTATGCTGGACCATTTCAAAAGGCCAACCATGTTTATTAAAATTTGGGTCCTGAGAACCATAAATTATTGTAATAGACTCCCTGCAGACGTTATAGTAATGGTGATCCAGAAACGGTAAGAAAATATCATTTTCACAGCCACTGATCGATACAAATTATGCGTTTCAGCAAAAAATAATAATAAATAAACACTCTTAAAATTACCCATATGTTCCTTGTGTACGTGCCATAGAGCATCTCACATGGCGGTAGCTAATCAATTCAACCTTATTACGAAATTACCAAGTGGACTGGATCACGATGATGAAGCCTCTAAATTTGCCCAGGGGAGGAATAATGTTGGATCTCAATCAATTTAGAACCATAACAGTCTGATTATATTCCTCGCCCTCTCATGATAAATTTACCCAACCCGACCATGTTGAACCTTTCATTTACCGTGTACTTTTTAATGGGCGTTGATCTATCTACACCACCACCCTTTCTCGTTTAAATTAAAGGGCGTCACGATATCCTGTGTTGGGATTCCATTACCGCGTCAGCTTCCCATAATCACGTGACGGTGCTTTTGAGGGTAAACCTATTCGCGTGGAATTATTTAAGCCGTAACCTTTTATCATATCACGTGTCGTCCATTTAGGAACTTTCTATGGCTCCTGTAATCATCTCCCCCACATCTCTGTGTCTGCGTGTGAATGGAGCCACTCGTTTACAGTTGTGTGACACACTTCCCCAGATTGAATTTCGCCCGTCAGAGTCGACTAATGCACACGACGCCACCAACGTAAATCGACAACAAATCGAACGTTAATGTTGACGGTGCGGATTTGCAACAATAATAAAAAAGAATCATAGTAGGGGGGGGGAGGAAAGAAGAGGAGGGAGAAGAGAGAAAGTCTGCGGTCTGCAGTTACCATAGGCTCTTCTGTATTGGGGACGTTTAATTTTGCAGTCAACGCGACGACAAAGGGAAGAAGAGAAAGCGGCGGAAGCGTTGAGCCAACAAGCGGCCAACACCTGTCCACAAACAGGAAGCTGCACTTCCAATACGTCCCTGTCACGGACGGTTCTGTCTGCTTTATTACCTGGAAAATACGCGGGTCGGCTCAGCTCCACCATCCTTATTCAACTACGGGGGATGTCTTTATATGATATTGACGTTAATGCGGTTTACTCTTCAAGGAATATAATTTATTTTATGACTAGTATTTGAAATAATCAAGTAGGATGTACTTTACTTTCAAATCACTCTCCACTTGAGCATGTTCATTAATAAACAGTATTTAATCATTTCATTGAATAGTTTTTCCTGACAAAAACTAGAGTTAATTTTGATTTTAATTTTCCTTTAAAAAATTTAAATAAAGATTCTATGTTAAAAATATATACTTGAGAGTACAATATGATATACGGTTTTCAGAATGTTTAATGTAATTATATATATATATATATATATATATTATGTATACATGGACGAATATGGCGTCAGGTTGACCGAAAGCTCCTATCGAAAATATTCACAAAATTAATAAAAATTGCATATGTTTTGCGGTGTTCCGCAGTTCGATCGTTATTCCTCGAAGTGGAGGCAAATAAAAGTCTATCTTATAAAACCCCACATAAAGACTGGATCTGCGAAACGTAATGGCGGAGCTATTTTACCAGAATTGTCGTGGAACTGGATTAAAGTTCCTTCTGATAGGTAATTTCCTAAATGATATTTTTTAGAAATTTGAAACACTGTTTGGCAATTTCTGCTTTCCAATAACTTATTAAAGATAAGTCTACAAAACAAAAAAAATTGGGGCAAGGTAGGAGACTATGCTAGAGTGCGAAAGCAACTTGATAACATTGGGAAACTTCACCTCACATGTGACCGGTCATCACCAATTAATCACTTGTAATAAATATATATATACATACATTCATATTTTAACCGGCCATGACAAGGTTAAGTTCGACAACAGGTCAAGAATTTTCTTCGCCGGAACATCGAATCGCGTGGGAGGACTCTTCTTCTTTCCCCGCTGTCGAAGGTGTTGTGCCGTGAATTATAGTTCGTTACGTCTCTCTCTTGCGAACAAGGAACGATCTTCCGGGGTCGAAAATTGGGTTCAGCGAACCGAGTCGAGGAACAAACACGAACATGGTTGCCGTCCGTTAGAAGGGCAACGCCGACTCCAAACGTGGATCACGCCTTCCTCACAAGGTTACTTACGGTTCCACCTAGACGACTACTTTTTTCGTTCTCCTAAACAAACTGGAAAATTCATTCGAGAGAATAATCCCAACACGGAGAACTACAGTAAGGTATGCGGGCCAACTCCAAGTCGGACGAATTATTCTGAGAAATTATATTTTTAAAACTTGTGAGAGACATACTTTCGAGGGACCTTTTTTCTTCTTTTCTCGACTGAGTAAAGTTGTGAAAATGTTCCACGGTAAGGAGCCGAGTATGTCTTAGAGCTAGAGGATAATAAAACTGGAAACAGAAAGGGAGGCGAGGGGGAGAAGTCCTTCGGGGGGTTTTAGCGGACGTCCTATAAAGTAAAATATTGGGGTCTGCGGTCGTGTGAGAAGTTTATAGAACTGAAGGCTGTTCATGGGGGAAGAAAACTCGTTTACTGTAAAGTATAGGGAATACAGTGTAATTCTACGCTAGTAGCGCAATATCTTACATTACCCGAATAACCCGTTTCCTTGTAGCATTTTCCTCGTTTTCCGCGAAGTTCAGCTAAACTCTGCCGTTTGACAGTCTGTACATTTTAATGGTCGATAGGAGGAATCGAAAATAATTAACGTAAGATGTTGACTCGAGTCGGCAGGAAATAAAAGCACCGCCCGCGTAACGAACGACAGGAATAAAACAGCCTTTTATCGATGGCTTTGCAGGCAGGTAGTAAAGTAGCGCGTGACGCAAGGTTATCACACGTGAGCTCTAACAACCAACTATCTGTTGACGTTGACGCAGGAGCAACGCTGCAAGCGTCAAACAAAAATAAAAACCTGTTATCATCCTCGTCACAAAGTCACGGGAAAGTAATAAACGGATAGGTCACCCTCACCCGCTCCTTTAAAGAACTATTCAGAAACTCTATTACCTCTCCGGCACGAACGGTAAAAATAACGGATTAAACTTCGTTCTACCTCATAGTGACGAGATGAAACTAAAGTATCTTTGTATGTAAAGTAATTAAATAATCTGGCCAAAAGTCAGAAATGGCATAATTTAATTTGAGGATGTTTCGTCCCCCCTCCCTCCATCTATAGGAACCTCCTAAATTGTTTCTACAAAAAGAAATAATTAAATAATCAATTTTGATGTGTGCCCTTGATAGAAAATGGCAACAGACTCATATTTCACTTGTTGCTCGAGATGTTATATTTCGTTCAACCATTATCCCTAACCAAAGTCTTCCAGGTTTTTGGACAGAAATGTCCGGCTGCCTTAACCATGCGTCTCCTTCTTTCTCCTTTTAAAATATTTTTTTGAATCTATTGAACTAAAACTGTTAGGTTTAATGGAGGCAAACGGCTGATATTTATTTCGATGGGCCAAAAAATATTTTGTGTAGTTTCCACGCGTCTTCTAGACCTCCAACCACCTTGATTATTATAATTTACTGCAATCTATAGTTTAGCACATATTAGAGAAGTATTAAGTAACTACTTCAGGTACTTTAAATAAATAACAAACATTAAGTAGTACAACGTTATTGTTATTACGGAAAACTGGTTTGAAGCGTACTCTCTGAAACGTGACGAAGCTAAACCGAGCGTTTCCGTAGTTTACCGAGCGTTTCACGAAGAAATTGTTTATGGTGAAAGGATGGTGACGTACTTGCGGAATTGAAAATTGGTGTTTTTTTAAAAAAAACATAATTTAGTTTTCTGTACATCTGTACTATATTAACAATGAGCCCTATAAATTTAACAAATAGCATTAATACAAAATTATTGAGCACAACACGAGAAAAAAAGGAAAGAAATGTTTTTAATTAATATAAAATGGCAAACGGGTCAGAATATTTATTTATAAAGGTTATATGTTATATATATATGATGGATAAGTTAAACGTTTCTTTCCTTTGTTTAGGGATCTCTTCAGAAATTTAGTTATTAAACAAATAATTTATGTACGGTCGTTGACTACGCTCAGTTATTGATTCTCAACAATTTCCCGTGTTTTGTATGGTGTTGTAGGTTCATCCTTCCTTCCTTCCTGCTTCAATTTTCTCGTATTTTTTTTCTTCTCGTTCTCTGCCGTAGACAGTGAAACGCCCGACAATTTCTTGTGTAAATATTTTACGAATAATAATTTAGCGACTGGACGGTTCAATCTGGTTCATTGTCCTCCCACGGCGTGAGAGTTCACACAAAAGGGAGAAACTACAGGCGAGTGCACTTGTAACAAAATGAAAGGTTTAACAGGGGTGAGTCTGAAATGTCGCGATTCTAAATTTCGTTTATTCCACATCAAAAGAACTGCGGTCCTTGGTAAACGAGGGTCATCCGAAAAGATTAGGATATTTCAACCCTCGCTGCTGCTGCTACAACAGATTAAAAAATTACATCCAAACAAAACTAGTGAAGCGACTTTTGAAGTCTAGTAGTGACGAGGAGCCTTGGATTTAACAACAAGATTCAAGTAAAGCGGAGAAACATTCCACAGGGCCAAACTTTTAAATTTTAACTTAATTTTGAAAGATTTTCGATGGAATCTTTTTCACCGTGTCTTGAGTCGTGAAAGCCATATCAATTACTACATGTCGCTTTTATGAACGATTTATGTAAGTATTTTAAATAAATCAAAAAAAGATAAATTTCGTGTATGAAACAAAGTGATGGGTTCGTCTTTATAGAGGTGGGGAGAGTGGATAAGATCCAGACCCATAAACACTTTCACCGGATGTAGCCAAGACGGTGTGGAACAAATAAAAAGAAGATCCGAGAACATATTTTCCGAGGCTCTAAACAAGCTATATATATAGTTTAGTTTATAATAATGCCAGAATTACGAACAGTAACATAGATCACGGACCCCTTTCGTTTCGACAGTTTGGACGAGGGAAACGTCGTGACTAGAGACGAACAGCTTGTTTCGTGTCCTGGGAGACGACGTTGGCCGTTCCAGTTGACATTTTTACGGGAATATGAATTGTAAATATGGCCATCAAGTATTTTTCTCTCTCCCCCCCCCCTCCCGTTCCCCTTACAAATTAGTAGTTGCTTTGAGTTCGGTAGTCGCTGGACAAAGTGACGTTTTTTCGGTTACGGAATACGCTTGAATGTGTAATAAGCGACTTTGAGGTGGCAATTTCGGGAACGTTTTCTTTTCTAAACACACGCACGTACGCACCCCGCCCGGAGGAATTGGCCGCCGTGGAGTGAGTTTATAGCTTTGGATTTGTCAAACCAAGCGGAAATGCACGTCGTCATTGTGTCGTAATTGGCGCAATATGAATAATAATAGAAACTGGTTAGCGTGTTTATGTGGCAGCTGCGCGCGGACTGTGTGTGAGAAAGACGCCTCGGGGACTGTTCTGCAAGAGGTAATAATCCTTGTCAGCCAGTCTGCTACACGCGTCTTTCAGACCTTGCATTTTAAACAGTCCTCTGTCAATCGCCTCTTGACTAATTAATAACCCTCGAGAGCCTTACTTGATCCTCCACACTGGCCGGAGCCACTCAGTTAGCTGCATCAAATCTTGTCAATTTCATAATAAATAATACATTAAATCAATTAACATCTGATATTAAAAATAAAATAATTTCCGACCGCTTTTTTTGATGTAACAAGAATTTGAATGTAAGGAGGTAAACCTGAAGAAGGTTGTTTGAATAAAAAATAAAAACTGTCTTAAAAAAAGCGGTTGGAAAATATTTTATCTTCAACGAATTTATTAAATTTTGTTAAAGGACTGATTTTTATTTAGTGTGATAATAATTTTTCCTTATTTTAATCTATCACTTAAATAACCAAAACTACAATCTTGATTTCAAAATTTATTTAGAATGAGCTTTCGGCATTGCCATAGTCATCCTCGTGTATGTTAGTTCGTATATAAAATTTCTAACTTTCTTCAAGGATTGTGCGTGATTCCAGACTGTGCTGGCCTTCACGTACATTTTCGACAATTCGTGGTTGTAGGTTGCTTGGTGAT
Source organism: Eucriotettix oculatus (assembly GCA_034510155.1). NCBI lineage: Eukaryota > Metazoa > Arthropoda > Insecta > Orthoptera > Tetrigidae > Eucriotettix > Eucriotettix oculatus. The sequence continues at coordinate 16,021,249 of CM067379.1, forward strand.
CATCAACTTCTGGAATTCCAAAGTTCTGTGTAGGCCAGCACAGTCTGAAATCGCCTATAAACCATGAAAAAAGTTAGAAATTATATATATATATACTAAATTACGTGAGGATGACTATGCCAATGCCGAAAGCTTCTTCTAAATAACTTTTGAAATCAAAATTAAATTATAGTTTTGGTTATAAAAGTGACTGATTAAAATAAGGAAAATTTGTCATAGTATAGTTTTTGAATGTTATTGTATTTATTATCTACAATTGGGCGTAATGTCGGCGGCTGATACATAATGGAATTACTTATACGTAATACTCGTAATGTAATAATAACCCTTTAAAATGTCTCCAGCCTCTCAAATAAAGGAAAGAGAAACACTACAAGAATTATATTAACACTTCACTTCACTTTGCCTTTAACATTTAAATTTAACTATACATTTATAATATCAATATAAAGACTTCACACGTTTGTCCAAAATTTATTTTCGTGAAAAGAATTCCCCCCCCCCCCCCAAAGTCCCACAGGTAAATTATTCCAGTCGTTGATGGTCCTATTTACGAATGAGAATTTGCCAACACCTGTTTCTGCCTTTTACATTTCACTTTGAATCGATGATACCATCTAGCTGTATAACAGGAACTAATTCCAATCCATGGGTTTGCATAGCAAATGAAGTCTTGCTTTCTCCCTCCTTTGTGACAATATATCCCTTTTCTGAACTTTCTATAATCATTCTATTCGATTTTTTCTGTAGGGATCCCAAAATATGCCTCTTCCTTTTATTTTGAACTTCCCGTTTTTAAGTTACTCGGGCCTCCGCAGTCCCTTCTACAGCACGTCACAAAGGAGGAGAGATTATCCTCACCTCGCCATCTTGTAATGAGTTTTCATTGAATGGAAGTTCTGTGCGATATACAAAGTTCCGCGTAGCACGCTGTAACGGTTTAAGGAACCTGTCGGAAAGTTGCCACAAGTTTAGATTTATTTTGGACTCTGCCTTAAGTAACACCGTCGTCGTGCTCCCTCTCCCCCTAGGGCGCTCACTTGGAGAAAAAATATGGTGAGTGGGAGGAGGGTTGAGGGGAAGAGTGCAAAATATATTTTCTATATGTAGTGGAGGCATTGTGTATCGGGTTATCTGTGGCGAAGGAAGTAATCAGGGAAGCCGGGAAGAGTTGAGAGAGTGTAACCAAACCGCCTTCCTTCCGAAGGGCACCCGAGGGCCGCAGATTTACTGGAAAGGAGTAGGAGGTGGGGTGAGGGGAAAAAACTTTGAGTTGAGACCCATAAATTTCGAGCCCTCTCGTCCCTCTACGATATGAAGTATTTTCTCCTCGGCTACGTCTTAATAATGTTTATGGACCCCGGAGTGATGTTGCGGAACCTTGGGATTGCGTATTCAGGAAGAGAAGTCATTCGCCAAAAGCTTTCCCGTGCGCGCCGAAAATCCAGGCGTTGCCACAGACTCGGGATGTAGTGGAATCCTTTGCTGATCCACAATCAACTTCCTACCTCATATTTACTTTTGTTTTACGTGATAAATATAATGGAGTTTCAGACAGTTTATTAATAAATTTAAAAAAAACGTTCTGGAACGTATTTTTGCCTTCCGCAGATTTTTCATAATCAATCCTAACCGTTAAAACATTACATACTTAAGAATTTCAGAAATTTTACGTGTTTTAAAAGTTTTGCGAGGCACCTGTGAGCCTAACACTCTACAGCAAAAAACCATGACGAAGGTACGAATACGTACCGAAACGTTGTTTTTTCCCCCTCGAATTTATTCAATAAGCTGTGTGAAAGTCGCCGTTAATTGTATTACGTTTCTCTAGATTTTGTATTTAGGTGTGACTACGGCTATAAATAGTGATCGGCGCCAATATAGCCGTATTTGTCATTCTTAAGTGTAATTAACCCAGCATGTCAGAAATTATTTATTAAAAAGTAAAAAAAAAAGTAGCGTCACGTTTCGTTCCTTCTCTTGCAGTGTTGTCATGTGCGTGTAGCGTAGCAAATTAAGCAAGATAAATATCTGAAAAGTAGTAAATAAATATTTATACAACTGTTATTTTCTTTACTATATTTTCATCTGAATAAATTTATACAAGAGAGGACGTTCCAAGAAGAGGAACGAAACTGGGACTATTTTTTTAATTAATAAATTGTTAAAATTCTTAAGTATGTGATGTCTGACTTTTTTAGCGACTAGGGTTGATTATAAAAATCTGCGGAAGATAGAAGTACGTTCCGTAACGTAATTAATAAATTTAATGGATTGCAATGATTTCACAGACAAAGGCATCAGAGCCGTTGCTCGGGTTTGGAGAAGTCCCTCGTTCAAGTCTCGACCTTGGCATTCCCGGGCTCCGTTGCGTCATCGCTGGACCTGCCCGCCCCTGCAGCTCTCGCTCTGCTCTCCTCTCCTCTCATCCACCTTCACTTTCCCACAAGGATCCTCCGACACTCCTCAATGAATCACACACAAGTTACGGTTTTCCCTCGCCCGGTTCAGTTTGCAGCGGGGGGCCAAAGGTCCTTCCCGTAGACACGCCCACGTAATATAACCACCAAAATTATATCGTCCCGAAAGGCGTAGAAAATTAAGGACAGTACTGGTTCTGCATCTTAACTTGACCTCTTAGCGTCGAGAAACCTGGTCCACAATCTCACCGACGAGCCATTAACCTGAAGACAAATTAGCGTTACTAATTAACGGCAATTACGCGTAATGTTTCCAACGAAACCAGAAACCTGGCGTCAAGAACGAACTGAACACTGGAATAGTCGCAGCACAACGCAACGAAGTTAAATTCCCAATAGTATCAAAAATAATCGAATGCAGGCTTTCCAGTTGTATGTAGTTCACAAGGTTTTCTCGCGCTTCCAACCGGGTGAAAACACCGTAATTACACATCTTATGGTGAAGATGATACGAATGGCAGCTGTCGAAACGTTGTATAATTACTGTTTTTTCACTCGGTTGGAGGACAGAGTATTAAAAATGATTAGTAAGAAAATAAAACATAAATTCTATAAAGCTGAGAATTGACGACGTCTTCATTGAAACTTAGTTTTGCTCTTTGTCAAACTGGTTTCACCCTCTTCTTTGAAATTCCCTTCACACTTTCCAGGCTTCTACAACCTCTCTCCTACGTCGGTTTTCAATGCACTCCGACATCAGTATTCTTGTTGCGAAATCCGGGACCATCTTTCGTTGAAATACGTGTTCCCATTCTCCATTAGACGTACCCGTACCAGGGTTCGAAGCCCGGAGCCTCTGATGCGCTACACCTCAGCAGGTCGCCGCCGTCACCCTCCTACGTTTCTGCTCCTATCGGAACGATAAAAATCTCAAAAGGAAACATATAAGACCTAACAAAGTGCAAGATCCTTAAACAGAGGGCAAATAGGTTCTTAAAATAGCGACCAAAGTAAATAATAAACGGGACAGACCGCCGGAGGTCGTGGCCTTAAATTTGCATGTGAAGAGATTTTTCGGAGAATAGGATTAACCTCGCGAAACCTGACGCTGCTGTGGCAGACTTCGTAAATCACCTTCGCTCCCCGTTACAGAAGCAATCTGCGCGAACCTTTTCCTCTCCGACTTCACCAATGGTCCTCAAGAGTCGAGTGACGTCACCGTATTTTCCTTTCACATCTCGCTCTACACAGAAGACTATAAATTAGCACGTCATGTCGTCGTCGGGGAAGCTTGTGATGCAAATGTTTTGGGTCGCATGTCCCTCGTCTCTGAGGTCGACCACATATCGCGTGCGAGTCGCGGGGTCCTGTGCACCTAATATATTTCCCTTTGCTCTGGAATCCCCCCGAAGCTTCGAATCCCTCCGCAGGGGGTTGGGAGAAAAAAGAGAGAGAGAGAGAGAAAAAAAGGATCCGGATCAAAGAACTGCATCATCTTCCCCTTCCCTCCCGCACCCTCGGCTCTGCAAGAAACTTCCACTAGCATACGGTATTACCATAAACTATCAGGCAAAGCGAATTCGCAACATGGCGGCGGTCACATTCGCGCTCGCATATTTCATAAACGTTGTCTCTGTGTGTGTCCTCCCTTCAAAGCCGCCGCACACGATAATAAAACTCGTGCCCCCGCCGCCAATATTGACACTCGGGCTGTAATTAAGACATGAAATACATTTTGTATGCTCACAACTCCCGCCCTTCAAAGGAAAGTGAAACATGAAAATTCCACGTATTCCAAACAGGACAAAAATTTTCTTCCTACTAAACGCAATACAGTGACAAAATACTTCATCGCTATAGAGGACGGGGGGGAGGGGGGGGCACATCTCACAAAATGTAGCCTTACTGTGTTAAATAAAAACAATACTTGGTCAGTGAACTGTTTTTAGGTTGTTGTAAAACATGTCATAATAAAACCTAACAATCAAATTTGTGTCACTTACTCATCATGGTCGAAAATTATATTTTGGTGGTGTGGTTATTAAACAATTATTTCTATTTAAGATACATAATTTATTCAGTACTACTTTATTTATGTAGAATTCTGCATGTGTATTTATTAAATCTACAAATGTGCAGATGCCCGGTGGCAGATACATACAACTTAAACAATAGTTAATAATCTGGTCGTAAGGACCATATTTAACTTATAATTGAATGTGTAATTATATTCAATATAAATAAATAAGTGTGGTATCATATTATTAGAAGATTAATTTTTAAAAATAATAATATTGTTTTTGCCTGAAAAAAAACACTGGAAATATATTTCACTGTAGTATAGAGGTTTCGCAGCACTGATCACTTCACTTCACTATACTAAACTTAGAATAAGTCTAAATTTTCTTTCTGTTAGAGAAAGTTTCCCAAACACTCCTGCAGGCAGATTGTTCTAGTCATTAATTGTCCTACTTAAAATATCTCTCTAAGATGAAGTGAAAATGCGATGATTCGAAGAGATATTTTCAAATACAAAAACTTGCTGGTTTACATTTCACTACCAATTATTCAGAGTACAATTTTAAGAATGAGGTAATTGCCACCATCGTTAAAATGAAAAATGATCGACTTTACGTGAAGTCACTTTCGTTGTTCTCTCTACCTCTGTCTGATCCTTCACTTAAAAAAAATATTACAATGTAAAATTCAAATATAAAACTTTTGCTGCCTTCTGGTGTTTAAATACGTCTGATCGTTTTTAAAAATATACTGATGACGAAGACCAATCGAAACCATTGATATTGTCACGCTTCTGAAGGATCGTGAGAGACAGTAACACACACCAACTGCTAGAGGTTAAGACGTTTATTCAACACGAAGAGCTGTACAAAGGCTCGCACTGCGAAAGACTGCCTCCGCTTCGAGGTCATGTACAATTTATATATTCATAGAGTATTCCAGAAATAGAGCATTCTCGAAACAGAAAATACTGGAAATGAAAGGTAAATAAGTTCAAATTTAAAAAGAATGGTTACGAACTCGAGTCCACATTTCTGCAGCCCAGCTTTAGACCCCTCGGCCACTACTGCAGGCTCTCAGACGTGGCAATGTTAAAATAAAAAAAGGAGAGTCTACGGGTTCACAGTAAAGCATCATCGTCATTGCTGAATTTCATAGCAACGTTTTATGCATTCATTGCAGTAATGCTGGATTTAATACAAAGCATTTCGGACATTCCCTCGAATTAAAACGATTTATTATCCCATAATTTTGGTCTGTTTCTTTTCCTCTGATTCGTGAATAATTTTAATCTGGAAGACAGACAAGAATCGAAAAGATGTCTAGCGTTCCAGGGTCTGTAAACCCGGACCTCGCGTATTCCGGTTCGAGTCCCTGGTCCAGTAGACCTTTTTCCATTCTTGTCTATACGCTCCTACTTGAGCTTCAATCGAAGCAATTCTACTTCCTTTGACTTAATTTTAATATTAAACCTGTGAAGATGCTTCTTACATATTTTCAAGAGAGAAATGTTTTATTCCAATTTTAATATTTATAATAATTAGAATATTTCCAAAGTACGCAATTTCCTTTCATTGTGGTCATTTTCAGAATTTATTTTTGTAATCAAAAAGTGATTATACTAACGAACTGTAAAGCAATTAATTTAATGGCCATTGGTTTAAAAATCTAACTTTTTATCTGGTAGTGAATAATTTACGTAAGGAAAATACGAATTTTAGATCAGGAAGTCTTGTCACTTGCGTCACAAAATGGCGTGAAATTTCATGATTTGCATGTCTATCTACCCGATGAATATAAATCATATGGAAGCTTCTTTTACTCTATGTATGAAAATATATAATCGATAAATGAAGTAGGGAAATACTTTGAAGAATAGAAATTGCCTGTGAAATGACATTTACTGACATTTTATTTTATGTATTATTTGAAGTAATCCCATGATCTTCGCCACCACCTCCACATTTAAAAGATTATATTTCCTACTGTAACAAATTCAGTTGCTCTCGTAGACGTATTAGACGTCTGTTTGGACTTGTAACCTAGTCTTGTTGTATGTCAACCCTCTCCCCTCCTCCCTCTCATTACTTCTTCGAATGAGGGTTTACACGGCGGAACGACGCTTATTATAAGCACCAGGCACCACCACAGCCACCCCCTCCTTTCCATTTTTCTTACCTCCCCGCAACCCTTCCCACACCTGAAACGCTTAGAGTGAAATATGTTCCATATTGGGCAAACTTCCAGGCTTAAGGCCGCTTTCCTCGATTTGTTTTACTTGTAATGTGGCGGAATATTTCCCGGTTACAAACTTCAGACGCAGAAGAGCAGTAAATTTGAATGTTTCACGGGCAAATTTGCGGGTTCTTGGAAACAAATACAACGGTGTAATAGACATAGAACAGTTGCAGGTAGGCGTAAAAAAAATTCCCTGGTGAGACTAATTTTTTTTCTTCGTATTTGTTAACTTTCATTTCATACAGCAGTTCTTTTTAGGTGTTCTTCCGCACGACGATGTTTACAAATTTATTACAGTTTCGAGGTTGTTGCAACGGAGTCTTTTCATTTAGAAGACGGACTCTAAACAAGAACGACTGACTGATTCGTAAAAGGTCTCCGGGAACCGCTAGAAAGAAGCAGATTTTTTTTTCCTCGCAGTTGCTGAATCCGGTTCCTCCTTTCTTCCCCTTCTATTTCCTTGTGTGTGAGATACTCGGGATTTCTTTCACCGCGCCGCTAGTCGCTTCCCTTGATGAAGCTTAATTACGGAGCATGATGGCGGACTTTTTATTGAGAAAGGAAGAAGAAGAGGAGAAGCGTCGAGTTCGTCCACGTGTGGCGGCGTCGTCCCGAACTCGTAAAAGCCTCGATACGTAAAGACGCCCGTTTCCATTTTTAAAGTCTCCCCGCGTGTTGCTTGACTTATTGATCACAAACGTAAAACGCGCTGTATTAAAGGCCGCCTTCCCCCCGCTGCCCTCTCTCTCCCACTCTCTCATCTTGTTTGCGGTCGCTGCTCGAAGAAAAGGAAATCTTAGCGAGAGAGTCGGTCCTCTCCTCTCCTCTCCTCTACTCCGACTCACCGCAATGGCTTTATTTATACCGAGAGGGAAACGCTATTTTTACAGACGACCACAATGTCGTTCTGTCTCCTAATTAAAGGAGAACTCTGGGACGACAGAAAAAGAAGAGGGGAAAAAAACCTGTTATTGTTGTGGAAATACCACGTGACGCTCCGGTGCGCCATTACCTTTATGGAGAGGTGACGTCGAAATTGGTCTGGTTTACGGAAGAGTTTCCACACGACTGATCTGAATGGAAAGGAAAGGAGTGAGAGAGAGTCCAAAAATACGTTGATTAAAACCCGAAAGCGAGTCTGACTTGTCGTAATGAGGAGGGACTTGCCACTACGATCCTAGTTTAGTTCCGACCGCAGCGCCCGCAAGCTCTTTACGTAAATCCTCGAGCAGCAGCAAGCACACCAATCCTTTACCCGCACCGTCGAAGGGAAACTTTTCACCGACCTTCGTTAAGAGACATTTTTAGGGCTGCAGATGTCGAGAACCACTCTACTTCCCTCCCAACACTGTTAAAACACAAGTTAAAATACTGCCAGAACTTCCCTACAAACTTCCGTTCGTTATTCCCTAAAACTTTTATTATCGAATCTTTCACTCACCCAATCTAGATGTGGACAGCTTTCCCTTAAGCGGACATTATAATAAAATATAATCATTCTCAGAATGACAGACAAATTAAACGATCCGAGAAATTATATAAGCAATAATAAAGTCCAAATTTTAAAATACTTGTTAGATTTAATAAATAAAAATATGGCCTAAAAACAAACTAGTTTAATTAAATTTTAATTATTATAAATATAATGTTTCATCCGATTTTGTGCACTTCTTCGGGTAACTAGACACAAAAATGATAAAAATCAATAAGCATTTTGTTAAAATATTAACTATAATTTTCAAGAGAGTAAAATAAATAAGACACATTTTTAAACGGATGAACTGGTTCATGAGGCTTACATTTTTAACCGCGTGAACTCCGACTTAGATTTTTAAACGGGTGAACTCGTTGATCACACTTGCTTTAATAGACAGCATATGCATTTAAATATGTATCACCTGGTTATAATAAATTAATACGGAATGAAATGAGGTGAGGTGGACTAAATCACTGCAATTCAACATCAAATTATTACAATTATAAGGGAATTTTAAAATTGTCTCGTTAAAATATTATTTATTTTCACGACATTTGAAGAGGTTCCACGAAAAAAAAGGTGTGTGGAACGTTGTGAATTTACTCAAATAATTCATTGTAAATTTTATACTATTATTAATTTATTCATTTAATAAAAATTATTCTGACTAGATTGGCCAAATAACAGTCTTGGCAATGTTCTAAATTTAATTTCAAATTCAGCTACGACATTTTAGGCAATGTAAATTTTACTCAGAATATTAGTGTTTGATTAGGCGATAGAAATAATCTAAGGAATTGTCTCTTATTCGAGTCGCGTTTGTGTAACAATTTCTTTAAGGTGACATCCCTGCTGCGGAGGCATACTCTTTGCAGAATTAAAGTGCGTGAGCTGCGTCTGCCTTTACCCTGGAGAATGGGCAATACCATTAAAGCTTAACTCTTCGTGAGTGCACGAGGCTCGCGTTTTCCGATGCCGAATGGGGTCAAATAAATAATGCATGTGTGGCGGTCGTGGTAGGTAACCCGTTCAGATAAACGTCCTGCCACTTCTTCAAATACCAAGCTCGCTTTTAAAGCATCTCACGCATCTGTTTTTACGAAGTGCTTTCACTTTCCCTCGTTCCTACGCCAAAGGCCCTCGTCCTGTGACGCACAAAATTCGTACCGGACACACACAGGTAACGTGTGTCTGTGTGTGTTCATTTTTATGATTCATTGTTGGTGTGTTGTACACTTTTGGCCTTGAATAAATTGAGTAAGTTCACCAAGGACGAAAGCAGCGAAAGAGGACAGGACATCAAAATAAGTATATCGCAAGCGAATACAAAGTTACTCAGCGTTGGAACAGGTTTCCTTTCATATCCATGCAACTGTGAAATACCTACGTTTACCGGTTTTTTCGGAAGTTATACGTAGACGTGGAGGTTTCTAAACTAGCCTACTGTGTTCAGAATGCGAGCTGGAACACCCGAAACATATTTTCAGCCATTGTTTTGCTCTATGGGCTGTTACCACTTCCTTGGGAGAACTTCCATCCACTGAAGACCCACTGTTTGGAATTTTGCTTCGACCAAGAGGTATAGTTAAGAACTTACGGTCCATCAAATTCGCAAAAACCTGCCCTTCATAACATGTATGAAGATCTAAACATTTCCGGTCAACGCGGCATCCGTCGCGCTTACATCTTTGACATACCCGTATTTGCGTATCTTTCAGTAGTCAATAAAATTTATCGTATTGATTAGAATTTTTAATTCATTTTTCTGTAAACATAATTTTGATCACTTACAAATTGATTACCTTTACGCGATGATTGAATGAGGATATTTCTGGGTATTATCTCAGAATTCTGTAAATACGAATCGCGTACTCGCAAATAGTTGGAAGGTAGGATACGCTGATCGCCATTAAAGGAATTTTTTGTTGAAGAACTTAAATTAAAAACAGGGGTCCTTGATTTTACATTACTTTGAGACTGAAATCTGAGAAGTAACAATAAAGAGAAAAAATGTAATTAGCTGAATGCAATCTCCATAATTTATAAACAACTGCCAATGTTTGACCAGAATGTTGAATAATTAAGAAAAGTACGAAATTACTAAATTATATTGCCACATCTCGGAGGTTGAGAGCTGGACTGCAGAAATGTGGACTCGGGATTCGAGACCCACTCACCGCAACCGTTTCTTATTTTTTGATCACTGTATTTACTTTGTGTGCCTTTCGTTTCTGGTATTTTCTGTTTCGAGGATGTTCTGATTCTAAATATTCTAAGAATGCATAAATAGTACTGGACCTCGAAGTGGAGGCAGTCTTTCGCAGTACGAGCCATTGTACAGCACTTCCTCTTGAATAAACGTCTATAATGTCCAGAATCCCACGATCCTTCAGAAACTTGACAAATTATTTTCATGCTGATTTCAAGTGCTGTTAATCAGAATATAAGTGGTAGAGTTTCTGACTTCAGTGAAATAAATGAATGGCACGTTCAAATTAGTTACAATTAAATATTAATTAGGAAAATTCGACCTTTAACAGACAACCATTACCCCAATGGAGACCAGGGCCAGGGGGAGGGGGGGAGGGTTGGCTAGTATAGGCTGACGTTGGTGAATGTTGGAAATGGAATTGGCCGACATTGAAGTCGACGGGGTAACTGACGGTAAGAAGCATGTCTGGAAGGCGCTTCATGCCAGTGAAGACAAAGAAGATTTGTTGGTTGATCCCGTCATATTGTTTGCTGAGCTATTTTTGGCGTAGGTAGGATTGTGTTCGGCTCGGAGGGGTTTGGCTTTCGCAAGGCAACGGTTAATTGAGGTGTGATCGACCGATACGGTATCTCGACCTTGGCTTTCTCCCGTCATTACATCCGCCAGGTACGCCCATCATAGTCTTCGCCTTGACCCGACACGACACGACAACACGTGAGTCGTTATGCACTGTTGGGAACACTCCTCCTCGTCGCAGAGACGTCTTTTCTCTGTTGCGACAGAAAAGCCTTTGCGATGTTTGGTGCACGTGGGACAAATCTTCCCAAGGTCCGTTTCGTCGCGGCTGACAATGGTCCAGCGTGGGCGTCCGTCTGGACAAAAGAGAAGAATCGCCCGTCGAGGATAATTCAAGGACAGTGTTACTGCGGAGAATTACATAAAAGTTTTCCAACAACATTTGTCTCTGTTTAAAGCAAACTACCCGAGTAATTACTCAAGGTTTCAAAAATTCCTTTTTTTCCCTGCTTGACGGCAGCGATGCATTCTGCAACCGATTTATTTTTCTTCTAGGGAGAGAACAGCCAAAAATAAAACTTTCAATGGCCAGTGTTGAATATTTATTACATGCGATTGAAAGCAACTGAAGAAAAAAAACCTGGAGCTACGATCAGAATAACAAAACAAAATCATGAAATTGAAGCATATTTAACGTTACTTAATCTATCTAAAACCAGTTTACTTTTGAATTTTCTATTTAGATTTCTTTTTTGTGCGCCGGATGACGTTTCAAAGATGGGATCCTCGTGCAGTGCGGATTTCATTATATTTTAAATCGATTTATTTGTAACTAAATTCACTGTGGTATTAATGTCCTTCCACTATTTCAAACGAAAATTCTTCACAAGTCATTTATCAACCACACCAGTTCACTTTCCCTAACGTTGATCCGAATCCAAATGCCCTGTTTTCTGTGAATAAGAAATATCAACAAAGTAACCTTGAAAGGTAACTGCATCAACGAGATTGAGGAAGTAACAAATACCCTAGAGAACATAATCAAAGTGTTAAAAAAATACTAAATTTGTACCCTGAGTTGTAAATTAAAATAATGTATTGGCATTTAAATTTTACAACTGTATATATAAATGTGAAGTTAAAGTTATATAAGAGGCTAATGGTTATTGATGAGACCAAAATTAAAATTAAAGAAAAAAAGTGCAATAGGTAAAGTTTGGCGTGAGACACCAAGTCTGATGTGCAATTGAATGCAAATGCATTCAGAATCTGAGAATCTGTTTGGCCTTGAAACTGTAGATTTCTCTTCCCATGCAGTCCTCGAGCTTGATCTACTTTCTTTCATCATTTTGCAACCCTCCATTACCCTACAGTTTTCGTCCTCTTCGCCCGAATCTCGTGTTGAACAGACTCTCCGTTAATTCTACCGCGCTTTATAAATAGAAGGGTTGAATACCTGCACAAAGAAGGTTGTTTTTATGTTCTTATCGATTCCTTACTAATGGAGCGCATACCTACTAACTAGGCGCAACAGTTGGCAAGACTGTCACGTTCATTGTGTTCGCTAATTGGCGTCCTGAAAGATCTGAAAGGTTGACGTCCTTTCATCATCTCTTTTTGTGGAATTTGGGCCCTTTACAACCTCGTGCCTTTTACGGAAATGGTTGTTGGATCCGTCTGTTAGTTTGACGACCTCCTTTCGACGCTCCACTTCCGACTTGGACTCTTGACAGTAGCAAAACCCGTAACTGCCCTGCCCTGCCCTGCCTTCCTTTCGTTACGAAATCACGAGTTTAACTTCGGCTCAGACGAAATAAAACAAAGTCTGCACCGTTATTTGCTTTCCAAAGTCTTGCTTCCGCAATCAAGTTGTCAGTCAGGAGAGCTTTGATTTTTATCGTAGGTTAAGGAAGTTTGTTGACGTCCGTCGTCTGGCTTAGACAACCCTTCAAAGATACTTTTCCATCCTTCTCGTCTCCACTCGAATCCAAGTGTGACGTGACAAAACTGGGACACTATCAGCTCTTAAATATTACAATCAATCACGAACGATAAAACCATAAATCAGATAATTTGCATTATTACTATAATCTTATCACGAGGAAGAGTCACAAATCTGATCACGAGGTCTGATAGTGTGCTGCAGCACAATGACCCACAACTCCACTTATGATACCTTTCGGTGGTGATTCACGAATATTTCTTATTCATTTTTAGCCCATTAACTGGCGCAGATAATCTGAAATGTAGTTTCAAACCAGTGCAATTTTTTTTTCTTCACAACTTATTTCCTTGTTGTTTGAACCAAATTTTATGCTGGTGGCCCACAATTTCGTCTCGTCTCGTCTTCACTGGACGACTCAACGGACCTTTATACACTTTAATATCTGAAGAAGAAAAAAATCTTATCTAATTTCGCAGTTGATCAAGAACCGCCACTATAATGTAGCATGCTCCTTCCCAACAAGTAGTAGTCACGGAAATTATTTTGGGTTCAGTTTCTTTTGATCAATACTTTCTGTTCTTATTTCGTTACCTGGGTCACTTTATAGGGCTACGTGTGAACAATAGGTGTGAAATGAAACAAACCAAGAAATATTTTAAATCTCGCAATATAATTAAATTAAAACGAGGTTTACAATCAACAATTAATATAGAAGTATGGTCGTGAATATTACTCGACTAAGTTATTTCAACAAACAGACTCCTTGTCTGGTTTTACTTTACCCGCGTGTTCACTCGAACACTCCTCGGCGATTAACGATTGCACCGTCGCACTTCTCCTACCACTCGGAGCTCGTCCACTAGGACAGTTTCTGGACAATACCACGATGGATCCCAAGACATCATTTTCGACGGGTACGAAACGTGCGAAAAGGACAAGAACATCATCATGCGTCAATGTATGAACTTTTGAGCACCTTCTTTGTCTGTCGGACTGTTATGGAGATCGCTCATAGACGGTTAGCAGCAGTTGAAGGGTGAATATATTTTCAGCGGACGGAAACTTCGTCGGAACAGAAGTTTATTACTCTCCAAATAATTAATATCCTGTAATCTCAACGATAAAAAAATGTTGGTTCGTTGGCAGGTTTATGGAAGAATTGCTTCTCGACTTAGATTTAGGAATCGTGGAGATGCTCTATGGATAAATAACGATCGAGAAACAAAAAATAATAAGACAAGGTATCAAGTTTCCTTTCTTGCATAGATGAGCATGAAGAGCTGCAGCAAACCAGACTACCACAACAACAAAAACAAACAAGACTTAAAAAGCCTAAATCAAATATCTGTACGAACAAGTGAATATCCTCTTGGAGCGCGTGTTCTACGTGCGTTGGCATCACACGTGGCCCTTTCTCTCATCAAAATTCTATTGGAAGAGTTTTCTCCGATTATGCAAGTTGAGGTGGCGATTAATTCAATCGCCGTGGAGTAACTCACGGCTTTGAGGCGGCGCATCCTGGAAAATCAGGTTCGAGTTTCCCGACAGGAAGCGAGCGGCGTCCTGTGGGAACTCTACACCCGGTGGGAAAAGCATGGAAGTCTCGTGAGAATAAATCTCGGACAAACGAGGCCTATTAGTCGTGATGGAGCCATAACCGTGGAGGGCGACTGAAGAGGGCTGTAAACCAATCCGCTTAGCACAGTTATGGCAGAGCACGTGCCCGTCGACCTGGACACTTTCCAAAGGTCCTGGCGGGACGGGACGTTATCACCTCAGACAGACGTCCACACGTAAGACCAATGGTGTTAATTAGAGAAAACGAAGGAACGTTCGCTTTCTATGTACGCCGCGTCTCGACATCGACCGGGTTGTGGGAAACGAGACGGGATGGGAATGCAAATCAATTCACGTTGAAATCGGAGAGAAACTGGCGAGCTGTCCTACACGAAGTAAATATATCATTTTCAACATAGCGGGAATTGCCACACTCAACTTGAAATCTAGAAATTTAAAACGTCAGCGCTACTTACTTAAAGAAGTAGCTATATTACAGGGAAAGGTAATTGATAAAATAAAGACCACACAACGTTTCTTCCGTATAGAACTGAATTATGTGGAACCAGTCAGGTGTAAAATGGAGACCTAGATGGTGTGGCGTGTCCTCGGAGGAGCGCTGTACCAGTGATGGGGAGGAAGGATCAAGGTTCCTTCTTTATCCCCCCCGCTTCATAAATTGTGCGAGGTGTCTGCAGCGGGCTTTATTCCGAGACCTTAAATAATACTTCTCCCTTAATGGGAGCTCTGTTTTCCACGCTGTACGCGGCGTACTTTATTGCTTTGACCTGGTGAAACCTGAGAGCGTCGTCCTTGGAACCTGATCACCGGGAATGTAATTTGCAACAACGCCCAATCGCGCTCACGGACTCACGGCACTGAATCAAACCACCGGCATCCTTCCTCCTTGCCCGGTCGAAAACAGGGGAACATCAATTCTAGCTTGCTTGACCGACTTTTATTGACCATCCGAAGGAGTTGTTCCCATTCAATTGAGATTCTTAGAGCATGGGGCCTAGATTTAGAGTCGATATTTTCCTCAAATTCGGATTCGGCATGAGCGTGGATGTTTGGGCTCGTCATCGTTACCGAAACTGAGGTCAAGACTTGACTACTCGGACCACATTCCTCTCCCAAAAGTCCTGAAAGATGACTCTCTGGCAGTCGTTCGGTAGGCACAGGCCATAAACAGGTCTTCAATGTCAAAAAAGAAGACGGGAGAAGAATATTTCCCGCACATCCGAATGGTAATGGTAGATGTAAAAACGGAAGTTGGGCGTGAGAATAGTACCCAATGTCCGACCTACCTCATGCAGGTTTTCTAGGGTTTTCCCTGCATCTCTATAGGTGACACACCGGGAAGGAACCTTAAACCACAAACCGGGGGCCCTAGTCAACCCTTGGCTACCTTGCTCTACCTTCCACATCACCCCTTTTCAATTCCCTTCCTATGCAGTTAAAAGGAAGTTGCCTGTTTCAGGATCACACTCATGTAGCCTGTTTACCCAAAAATAAAACTCCGACTAGACACGTAAATTTGACGGAATAAACCACTGGGTCTCTGAAGAACACAATCCAAAACAAATAAAGGAGTATTTCACATTCAGATCGCGAATTTTTATATGATTTTCATATTTCTTAAATCGAAGTCCTCATTAAAGTAATTTTTAATTTAATATTTTAATTTTTTTAAAACATCATTTAATTTTATATGTATCATTGTTTTTCTAGTTTTTGTATTTACTTAATCAGATTTATACTATACCAATTTTTAAAAAATTACAATTTAATTTTATAAGTTTCACACACATACAAACACATGTAATGTTACCTCTTCAATTGATTTTGCATATGCAAGTTAACTCACCCAATTCCTTTTAACTCAGCATCGAGATCGCTCTCGATCGGGATTTTGGTGGTCCAGTCTCTGGTAATTATAATTTCGGACATCCGCCGCATTTATTTCATCCCAATTAATTAATACAGCGTAGAAATTTAACTTCAATTTTACGCCGAAATAATAACGTGATGGTTGTTTTATGATTTTCGTAATGCGTTGAGGAAGACTGTAACCACATTCGATAATTTGATGAAGTTATTTCTCTGCAACTGCGTACGATAATTCTCAATACAAAGATAATAATATCCTCTAAGAATAACTAATCAGAGATGCCAGAGGTAATAAACACAAATATAAGTATTTTTTAATTTTTTTATATTCAGTTTTATCCAAAGTAATTAATTTTACTTGTGTTCACTACAATTGTGAAGTTTTTTATTTAATAGAGTAAGAAGCTAGCGTGTTGTATCACGACAATAAAGGACTAATGGAGGAATAATAGTAATATATGTTACGGATGTGGTACTGACTTAAATTATGAGGTATTTATAATTATAAATGTGGATTCCAAATGCTCAGAAAATTTAAACTACAAAATATGTTTATAACATTTCTCGCTTCTGTTATTTTCATGAATTATTCTACGGATACTAAACTCTCTTTATATGCAAATTTTCAATAGCTCATTTGTTTAAAAATGACTTACCTCGGTACGGTTTATTTTGACGCAATTCTAATAACGTGAGTGTATTACGGAGAGTTTTCCAAACGTCTTTCACTCAACCTTAATTCTAAATCCGCATGAAAGTAAAGCATATGCGTTCACATGCCGTCTTGGCATTAGGAAATCGTGTATTTGAGTACGAAATCAAGCCTCATTGTATCTGGCTCCAATTTCTTTGGTCCGTATAAAGTTTCTCTGTAAGAATTGTACAGACTAGAATCGTTCAGGGGAAAACAACAGAGAGGTTCTGAGATTTATTAAAAGATCGTAGTCGGAAAACGTAACCATTCTGCACGTCTTTCTGAAAGAAATATATTCTCCAGGTAGACTAATGAAAGGTAGAGTATAAGACTGGTTTTCTTTTTCCCGAGCACGAGGTTATATATTTTTTTACGAGTGCAGCTCTCTGGGAACTGTGGTTAGACAAGGAGAGTGGAGGGACCAATTTGTCTAATTGCGGATACGGCACATTACATGCAGCCCCGTGCCAGATGAACTTCCTCAAAGGCCAGCATTCCAGTGCTCAATATTGTTTTTTTTTCTACCAGTAGTTTCGGCTTCACCGAACCAATTAGTCCCTCTACCTTATTAAGGAGATTCCCGGAAGACGTATGTAACTTCAACGAAATGAACGGACTGAGATGAACAATCACCGCTTGGTACTTTTCAGAAAATAGTTACCACATTTCTTTGTATGTTAGTTGCTTGCCTTCTTTCTTTTCCAACTTGGAAAACTCCGTTGTGTTTGGTTCCGATAATGTTCAAATTGAAGACTAGATTTCCACTTGAAATCTGTGCCTGATGACAGCGTGGTTGATATTTTCTCTCTGGCCTTCTGCTTGGCACTGGGCGTTTTCCTTTCTTCAGACGGTTGCTTCTCCCATCCATTCAACCTTCTATTACATTTAATTGGTCCCTCTTCACTATCGGCTGGGTCGTAAATTGGCCGCCAATCATTTTGACTTCCGCAGCCAATGTCGGCCAACTCCTTTCCAAACCTTCACCAATATCGGCCCGTACAAGTCGATCCTCGTCCACAGCATGGCCTGCATTGGCTGGGACCATGGTCTAGAGGGGCCATGCACGTCTAATTATTCATCCGTCTTAATTTCTTTCGTCCATTGTCAATCATACTCGGATGAGGTTCCCAATTTAGGAACGGGACGTCGTGTACTTATTTATTTAACCGTGTAAACAAATAAATAATACACTATTGAAATTATATTTCTAAATTTGTCAACACCATCTAATCTATTTAAATAATCTTTTAACATCCTTTTTGCATGAAGTATTACCTCTAACGTATATCGGGAACTGGATAATCAATTTTCTGACAAGTAAAGTAACTAAATAAAAATACGGCCGAATATGTCGGCAAACTGATTTAATCAACCTTTAGTTATTTGTGGACTCCTTCAAATTACTCGAAACCAATTTTAAAAAAGCTTACCTGGAGAAGTTCAATAAAGATGGACGGAACGTCCATTAAATTTGTTGACATATTTGGCCTATTTCTGTTTATTAATTGAATATCGGAACTGTTGTAAACCTTAGATGACGCGACAACTTTCGAGAAGTGATCGTTCTAAATTGTCCATAAAATTATCAACCTCGATGACTCAGCTTTAACTGGGATGGCTGGGTCTATAAGTTAGTCTTATAAGTGTTGGGAATTACAGTTCCTTGGAGGAATGAAGTGAATATATTTATAGCTTTTAATAGAAAAAGATTTAATGAGTTTCAGGTTCTGTTTAGGTCCTCTTCCACCAATTTTGTGTAACGATGCATTTTCTTTCGCAAGGAACGCGCCGAACAATTTCCACCCCCACCCCCCCTCCTATTTTATGGATGAGCCTTAAGCGCTACAAATGGCGTCGGCACGTGTGAAATTCTGCGCATAGGGCACTTTGAAATTGCGTCTTGATTTTCCGCTCTCTTGGGTGACAAACGAGCCGTGAAAAAAAAAGTGTTCCGGGGACTGTCTCTCTCTCTCTCTCTCTCACTCAAAAGGTGAAGCGTGGCGTTAGCAAATTCCGTGACGTCACTGCGGTCGGTGACGTCACTGCAGATTGGGACGCAGCTCGATCACGAATGGAATCTTGTTGACAAGGGGTCAAGTTTCTAGCCTTGAGGTGGCGAAGGTCTGGGCGAAATGGATCTTATGGTGGGACGAGGAGGAGGAGGAGGAGGAGGAGGAAGGATCAGGAGGTCGGTTTGGAAGCGGAAGGAGTAATTACCAGAGGCAGTATCACACGAGAAACAATTGCGTTATTACGGAGGTTGGCTTTCTCTCTCTCGAGGGAACAAAAACAAAGGACCTCGTTGCATTTCTTAATGTACCCTCGCTTTATAATACACCGGAAGTGTAGGTCAATTTAACCAACGTTGGAAAACCGTTCGTTCCAGAACACGTGCGGTAAATCTGTCACCTCCTTTCCATCACATCACAAGGTTTATGAAGTTTCTTTATTGCTCCGTAAACAAGCTTCCTTGGCCGCGTAGTAAAGTCCTCTCCTTTTCCTATCTCCCTGACGAGACACTGTGTCGTAAACGTTTAATGAAACGAGTTTACGTTAGATCGCGCTGAGGTGATAACGTCTTGTGAAATTTGTATCTCCAGTAAGCAGCCATTTTCTTACTCGGTCGATTTGGCGGCGTTATGTTCTGAAAAGGAAAAAAAAATTCAAACCCGCGGTTGTAAATCCGGGAACTGTGACGACATTTACTTAAGGATTTACAAGACACGAATTTTTCTTTTCCCGCAGTACCTTCTGGAATACCTAATAAAATTATCGAATTAAGTTTCCCCGGTAATATTTTCATCGGAGTGGAACGTGTGAGGTTATGAAATGGCTGAAAGTGAATCTGAAGGCGTGCCGTCGAATCTCCCCCCCTCCCCCTTTCCTTTGCTGAAACGCAAGACCGGGCGTCCATGAGATAAAGCAAGTCTTTCCCACGCCGCGCCTTCCGTGGGATCCTTCTCACGTACACCATTTTGTTAGCAAACTCGTACTTAGCCCTGTTTCCTCCGTGGTATCCGCTTGGGCAACTAACCCCACCATCAAGTTCTTCAGGCGGCGGCGGCGGCGGCTATCGGGTGGAATCAACATCCGCCAGGCCATCTGCCACTGTATTCCTTTTGTCCATGAACCTCCCCGACTGTTGTCTCAGTAACATGTAAACACAAAATACCATTAATGATAGAATTTACTTTCCTCGTGGATGAAAAACCTCGTTAACAGCGGTTTTCTGCAAGTTTGTCAACCATATGCAAATGGGTAGCTTGGAATATTTTTTAATTATTACACTGACAGTTCCGTTTCAATATATAAGCCCTACACAAGGTATAGCATATAGTAATTACACAAGAAATAATAAACGATGGCAGCTGTTTCTTTATAAGCAATCTTCTGCCAAAGTTATGAGGTAAGCATGATTTTCTCAGCATTGCCAAACATATTCAAAGTGTCCCATCTCCTGCAAAAATTATCACAAGCACAAATTGTCACAGACGAGGAAAAAAAATGGGCCTAGGGTGACCATATTATACATATATTCCTTCCAAACTCTACGAAAGAAAAGTAAATCCCAAATCAATCAACCCCAAGTACTTTAGATTAGTTCTTTCTTTGAAGAGTTCTGAAAATTATTTACTGGAACCCTAACCTGTGATTTCTGCTCATTTATATTAAAAATAAATAAAACAATATAGTAAGTTTCTAGATTTATAAAGGTGATTTTTCTTTTCCTTTTAGGAGCATGTCAATTTGACCGCCAATGATGAAGAGTTGGGACCAGTCTGTCTGTCGGTGAAGTCTGAAAATGTTGCCAATCAAGAGCACACCCGCATCCTGTTGCGTCTGCGGACTGGGACCATGCACGAGCTTGTGCCAACTTCGTGTTTGTCTCCGACTCCTTCTCCTGCTAAGATGGCAAAGGTGAGGCTCGGTGCTGATAAGTTCATTACAACCCTAAAATAAGCTGACAGGTTCATGCTGAGGAAAAGATACTCTTCTGTTTCTTGTTTTAAATAACAATTTTCTCAATGTTTAACTTTACCCTTTTACTGGTTTCTTAATAATTCAGAATACCTTTTCATGATATTTGTGAGTAATTTGTAATATTCTTTGTTTGCAGTTACTGAACGAACAGCTAACTGTCGACAAATTTACCCCTGTGCTTTGTCCACGAGCTTCAAAACTGATTGCCGAATATGACGAACACGTGTTGGTGTCAACCTTCAAATTTGGAGTCCTCTACCAGAGGTTTGGTCAGACGACAGAAGAGGAGCTGTTTGGCAACATGAACTCGAGTCCAGCTTTGGACGAGTTTTTGCAGCTTCTGGGTCAAAGGATACCCTTGAAAGATCACAAAGGGTAAGAAAATACTTATCTTTCTTAATAATGTTAAATGATACTGTCTAAAGCATTTGAAGGAGAAAACTTTTCATTGTTTTAGTCAATATCTCCACTAGAAGTACTATTAAAAATGTTTTGTATAAGTTAAATTTGCATTTTTCCATTTGATTAGTTTGTTACAGTCAGTGACAGTTAATGCCAATGTAATTAATTATAACTTTCAGATATCGTGGAGGTTTGGACACACAGTTTGGCCACACTGGAGAAGAAGCTATTTATGAAGTCTTCAAAGACAGAGAAATAATGTTTCATGTATCCACAATGCTGCCATACACTGAGACAGACCCCCAGCAACTTCAGAGGAAGAGACATATTGGTAAGCTATTCTTAAGTGCAGTATTGATAAAATTATGTCTGAATGAAAAGTAATATGTTGTTTCTTACATTCAAAACTACATGAGATTTTTTTTAAAATTTAATCAACATTGAAAAATATTGTTGGTTTGTTTCAGGAAATGATATTGTTGCAATTGTTTTCCAAGAGTCAAACACTCCATTTTCTCCCGATATGATTGCTTCTCATTTTCTGCACGCGTACATTGTTGTGCAAGTACTGGATCCCAACAGTCCCAACACAAGGTGGGAAAATATTCAACATAACTTTCTAATTATATATAATGCCTCAAGTAATCATTAAATGGTGGCTTACTATATATGATGAGATATTTGGCAGTTTTTGAATTATTTTGTTTGTTTTGAGTAACATTCTTGTATGTCCTCTGAATTCAAGTATTAGACCCGTAAATTATATTCTTCAATGTTTCGTTCCAGGTACAAAGTCAGCGTCACAGCACGTGATGATGTTCCATTCTTTGGACCAACATTACCAAATCCTGCCGTGTTCAAGAAGGGGCCAGAGTTCAAGGAGTTCCTTCTCACGAAGCTCATCAATGCTGAAAATGCCTGCTATAAAGCTGAAAAATTTGCAAAACTGGAGGTAACTACTCAGATCGTTTGAAAAGTATTCCTGTGGCATGATAAGTGTTCATAATTCATACCATTTCGATCTCTTTCCAGCTGCGAACAAGGACATCACTACTGCAAGCATTGACAGAAAGGCTGAAGGATAAGACCAGAGAATTTCTGGGTGGCGAGGAGTCTCCTTCGTCTGCACCGGACACTCCGAAATCTGACGGGGGCGGCGCAGGCAGTCGCTTCATAGACACTGTGCGCAAGGCGTTGATCGCCAGGGTGTGTAGTCAGAGTGTCGATAATAACCTGATCATGGCCGGTCACAAGAAGCAGACAGTATCGCAACAGCAACCACCCTCGATACCAGAAACTGCTACACCTTTGGCGAGCGTTGGCATGGCAGCACGGGCTGACCTAGCTCATGTAAAGCAATATTACTTCTATCCTTCTGCTGCTACAGCAATTACTAATACTTTCTGATATTCATTCTTCATATAAGATATTTTCGTGGGCTATTAGCATGTTGTCACATTAACAGTGAATGATTTTCTACAAGTTTGTCAACTCTGATGCTTCATTCCCTGGATTTCCAATTGGTGTGTCGTTATTCTGTATGTATAAAAATATTTCCTCATCTTTTGGAATTTCTTAATGTATATATAATTATACAGAATGCAGTACAATTTCCCCCATTTTTAAATCAGCCATGCCATACACAATTCAACTCAATATTTCCATTCCATGATTAGGAAATGTAATATATTAGTACATTTTATACTCTTGACCTATCCAAAACATTTGACAGAGTTTGTAAATTTTGTAATGTTTCATTTATGTTACTAACCTCATGTTCACAAAAAAAATACAGCCAATATTAAATTAAAAGTGCTTTACTTGAATTCTGTTGAGTGAACTCTGCTATGATTGGGGTATTATAATGATTAATTTTAGAAACGTTTAGCTTTTTCCTTATTGAATTAAGCTTGCGCATGCATATTTTATTTTTGTGTGATAGCATTTTTAAATAAGTGCCCAAATTATTTTACTTACAGCTTTTGCACTATTTTTCAATTCATTTCTATTCTTTCATTTCTTGATGAGAAAAATTGATAACTTTTTAAGGTGTATTATTGCCTGCATATGTTCATTCTATTTTATTTTTTAAGAAAGTATAATGCATGATTTCTTATTTCCTTCACATTAAAGAAAATTAACTTCCTTGCATATGTAGTTGTTTATCTTAACACTTTTCTGTATTTTCGCGTTTATATGTATAGATTGAGGTTATTAGCATCAATTGTATTACATAAAATTTATTTTATTTAATTCAATTTACTACTATGGTTTAACCTCAATCGATTTTAATTATTTAACATGAAAAAAAAACTTATTCTTTGTTTGAAATTTCAGAGTGGACGATCGATTTCAAAAACCAGTGGAAGTGGAAAGAAGAGCATTCCTTCTTCTCCTGTATCGAGTCCTGATATTCAAAGCCACAGGCCTGCAAGGTAAAATCATAAATGTCAATATGAAACTCTTCTTTTTCTGTTGGAATTGGGTTACTTATTGAATCAAATTCTTTTTATGTGCATGTATATGTCATATTTTGGAAAATTATTTAGAGATTACTTACAATGATAGTTCTTTTAAAGATATACCTATAATAGACATTTTAATGAACATGGTTATCATTAACCGTTGTCTTCTTCAGGGTTACCATGTCAGAGAGTGACGACTCTTCTCTGAACAGCGTCGACCTGGACGCGGCTGTGTATGTTGATAGTGACACTGGCTTGGAAAGCATGTCTTCAGCAGAAACTCCACACAAAGCTTGCAGCCTTTGCGTGGAAGGGGAAACTTTGAGACAAGAGGTGTCCAAACTCAAATGTGACAAGCTTGATTTGCTTCAGCAAAATGTGGTATGTAAAAATTGGAAAACAAAATAAAATTTTGTCTTGCTTTTTGAAGAAATTAATTTTTTTGAGAGTTAATAAAATATTTTATAATAGTTTAATATGATATATATTAATTATGCTTTCGTCTTTCCCCAGACACGTCAGCGTGACATAAAACGCTTGAAGGAGAGAGAACTTCAGCTCCAGTCAGACCTTGCCACGGCATCAAAGGAAATACTACGTCTAAGAGACTTGTTAAAAGATTATGGGAGTGGTGGTGAAGGATCCCCTGTCTAAATCACGAGGGGACGATTCTTTTTTCAGTTTTCAAAACATACCCATAAGATGTGTGTGCAGCAGCAGTGGTTTAGATTTAATCTTGTAGATTCCATCTGTCTAAACTGTGTGTGCATTATTCCAAAGTGTAACTAATTTCCGTGTTCTGCACTTTGTTGTAAAGTGTAGTTGATTATAACTGATGGTTCCATGTGTACCTCTTTTTTTGTGTTAAGAGTCTGATTACTAGTACCTTTATGTTCAAAATTGATAGTTGCTAGGAATTTATTTTAAACTAGAAGCAATTCTATCATCCAGTGTCTTGAAACTATTAACTGATCTCTGAATTATTTTTGTTTAATAATGAAGTTTTTTTTACTATACTGTTAAACAATAATTGTTTTGGTACACTGTTGGATATATAAAGAAATAAAATTGATCTCTGAGGAAAGCACACATTTAAAAGCATTTAAATATTATGATTGTTTTGCCTTTTTGCTATTATTCTGCTTTGGTTAAATTTCTAAATTAAGTCTCCCGATTACCGTGAATCGACAATTGTTTCCTGTACAGAATTTGGTGTATAGAGATGAAAAATTTGACTTTGTGTAAATGTGTATTGTAGTTAAACCTGACAAAGCAGTTGTAGTATTTTTAATTCATAGTTATTTATTGTGTAAATTTTAACAGTGGAAAGCTGTTGTTGATTTTGATTTTTTACATTTTATTTTCTAACTAAAGTACGAAACGATACGCGTGAACTGTTTGAAGCTCACCGTGTTAGTTTCGAAGAATAACAAAAATGTTTGCACTGTTACTAGTGACTTAATACAACAAACCAAAGCTAACATTCCTGAAGTCAGCACTATATGTCTCGCTTTTTAATGTACATAAATAGATGTAAGGAAAGCGAGGGTGGAGAAAAGAGTTTGCAGTCGATGAGCTGTTAGTTTCATATGAAAAATACCAAAAATTAAAATATGTGAACAGATTGTAGAGACTAGCAGAGTAATTAGTATTAATGTTAAAAATAGACTCTCTAAATGATATGTATTTTAGGATGGCTTTGCTTCCTTGTATATTGCACTTGTAAATATAAGGAGATTAAATTATATTCAAACAATTTAGTTTATTTATTTATTTACATAATCCCCATATTATTTAATCCTACATTTGTATTGAAAATACCCTTTCCATTTGAAATGAGTACTTTTGTGGTAAAGTAATCATTGAAATGTTACAAAAATTAAGTTTGTTAAATTCATAGTTTAGTCTATAATATTTTTTTTCATAATATATTACTTATAATTGTATTAAGTCCCATGTTAGTTTTTTGCAGGAATAATTTTTAAATAATGGGCAATTTATGAAAAATCAATATGTTAAAAGAGATACTGAAGCATTATGGTGTACTAACTAGGGCACTATTTTGTGGACCAGAAGCAAACTGCAAATATTTCATAGCAATATTTATGTGGTTGCATTATCTTATTATTGAGCATTGTGTGTGTGTGTGCTTCTTTTTTTACCGATTGGCTCAGATGATAAAACAATGAGGCATTTGGAGTTTTAATTTTTCATGTCTGGTTAATTTAAATTAAATTAAATTGCGTGCTTTGAGCGAGAGCAGAGTCGAGTTTATCGAGTTCCTAGTTACGGCAGGGGAGAGATGGAAATTCGGCCGCGGAAGCTGATTCTGTGAGGAGATCCACCCAAGGTTCATCAATGGGAGCTAAGGTAATAGCTAAAGCCATCCCAAGCCCACTTTCATGGACGCTCTTTTGACATCAACAGCCAAGACACCCGGTGGGAAATACGTGGCCTGTAGATTCTCCTAAGAAACTGGCTGCAGCCTTTTGGTATCGTTGTTTTAACATTTCAAAAGTTCATATTGCCAGTCCTAATTGTCATGGTTCATGTCACAGGTGATTATAAAATTTTGAATACTTCATCATTTTCATTGGATTAATTTTTGTTCCATGAACCTCGTCATTCATTATATAAATGTTAAATCATTATTATTTATTTTCCTTTAAAATATAATTTTCATTAATAATAAAACCATTTCTATTAACTTAAATACCAACATAGGAATGAATAAAATTGTAAATATTATAATGTTGCGGTAATCAGAATGATCTCTTGCTGTTTAACTTATATATAGAACAGGTGATGAAGAAAGTTAAAAATCAATATGAAACACCTTAGGGTTTGCTGATGATATTGTAGTATAATAAATAGTATGAACATGATCCCGGAGAAGAAGTTCTAAGGATAATAGGGAAAGAGAGAACAAATTGGATGACTCTGACCAAGAAAAAGGATAGGCCACATCTTGAGTCTTGAGTGTCTTGTAAAATTAGCATGTTCATCAAATTTTAATACAACAATATTTATTAACATAACCACAAATTTTACAATATTTTGAAAACAATTTTACACTTGCTCAGTTGTGGCAAAACTGAAACTGATGTATTGAGTATTAGGATAATAACCTGAAGAAGGTAAAAATGAGTACCAAAACATTGTTTCTTTCCCCCTTTGGAAATAGTTAAAAATAAAAATGAAGTCTGAAACTTCTTGTCTTGTGGCTGTGTAAAGGAATAAGTAATTTCAATACAGAATTTCGTTTACATAAAATAAATATTAGCCAAATTTCTGTTCAATAATAATTTTACAAATGTAATTGTAGTTAAGGTACAGTTTCAAAATTCAAGTAACTCGAAAACAAGAAAAACTGTATTCCTTAAAATAGGAGTAGTCAAAGCATTGGGGTTAAGTATGTGTAAAGTTCGAGACTGTGTATGAAATGAAACCGCATAATTGCTCAAGTTGTTTTTCAAGTATATTAACGTGAATTTTACAATTTAATTTGTCGACACAGAATCAAAAAAAGTTCGAACTTGACACATTTTTGTATCATTCTGAGTTGCTAGGAGTAAACTGTGAAGCACGAGTTAACGTGGACTTGCGGTCACTCGACAGATGAATCTGGAGCTTCAGTGAAAGGGGCACAAACAAACAAAAAAAGATTCCTCGCCAGCAGGAGATTGCACCTGGATAAATATGGCGGGACCTCTGCTGACCTATTCCGTCGACGGTAAACTGTTGGGACTATTTCTGGAATCGGCTTCGTGAAATCCAATCAATCTAGTGTCTTCGTCAGTTGAGATGAGGCTCCAGCGTCGTGCAGGAGGACCTGGAACCTTGTTAAGGTAGGCTACTAGACGCCAGCTATCACCTAAATCATATGATCATGCTAACCTATTTTCCTCATCTGCTTAGCGTATTCCATTCCCACCTCCCTCTTCTGTTCAATTTCCCCTCTAATGCCAATTTTACAAGACTCTCATGTCTCAAAGCGTGGCCTTTTAATCTAAACCTTTCCCTGGGTCAAAGTCCTCCAAATTGTTCTCTCTTCCCCTATTCTTTTTAGAACTTCCTGATTAGTTACCCTATGCAGCTATCTCATTCTTCTATAACAACACACATCAGAAGCTTTCTATTCTTTTCCAGTCTGCAACTCCTCCCGTCCACCAAGTCGTAAGTAGAAGGTTTTTCTTTCGGGGAAATATTCCAATTGGTTAACACGCAGTCAGAAGAAGACTTGGAAACCATAATAAATGACACCCGCATCCCCCCTTTTCAATTCACTTCCTATGCTATTAAAGGGGAGTTTCAGGATCACCCTCATGTAGCCTGTTAACCCAAAAAAATAGTCCTGGAGAAAGAGTTCAATATGAGGATTAATAGGGGCAAAACCAATAATGGAGTGTAGTATGGGAAACAGTGGAATAACAAAGGCTGTTAGATTGGGAAGGGATATTTTGACGGAAGTTAAAGAGTTCTGTTACTTGGGAAGCGTAATAACTAGAGTAGGATAGCACAGGCAAGGAAGAATTTCGCGAAAAAGAGGGATTTACTTACGGGTAATATAAGTGTGAATATTAGGAAATCGTTACTAAAAATGTTCGCGTGGAGCGTGGCGTTATATGGGTGCGAAACGTGGACGATAGGAAAAGGAAAAGAATAGAAGCCTTTGAAATGTGGTGCTATAAGAGAATGCGATAAGTGGATAGAATCACAAACGAGGAAGTTCTAAACAGAATAGGGGAAAAGAGAAAAATATAGAGGACGTTGACCAAGAAAAGGTATAGATTTATAGGTCACGTTTTGAGACACGAGGGTCTTGTAAAATTAGCATTAGATGGAAGTGAAGAGAAGAGGGAGGCTAAGGATGGAATACGCTAAGCATATTAGGGAGGATGTGGGTTGTGCTAGTTATTAGGAAATGAAAAGGCTTGCGTAAGACAGGTTAGCGTGGAGGGTTGCGTCAGACCAGTCTTAGGACTGAATACCACAACAACAACTTGCAAGAGCATCTGAAGACATTCCCTTTACCAGGAACACATTATTTTAATAGTGGTGCAAGGCGTTGTCCACGTTTTCACTTCCATCTTAGTATAACAGTGGTACGCCTCAATCACCATCACTAATTTGTGTTCAAGACTTTCACTTTAAATGCTATTCTTACATTTGTAATCGGCCATTTTGTTTGTAATAATTTATGACCTGATACATCTTCAAAGTTAATACTTAATGTAAGGAAATTCCTGGTTCTAAAAATCCTTCTAATTCCATTGTCTGGTTCCAGACTCAGAAATTTACACGTGTTGATTCTGTTCCTCTGTGAATGTCTTGATGGTTAGTGTGTCAGGGTTTGGAGGAAAAGAGATATAAGAACCCCTGGCGCCTCTTCATCAGGGACAATGATTCTCTTTGTGAAGAAGTCCCAGGCGTGCTCTAGGTAACTCGAAGTTTACCGTCTTATCGTTCGATACAAGATAACAGCGCTGGAGTCAGTATTCCACAGCAAATGAAGAGAAATTACTCTGCAGCGAACAAAGTGGTAAAACAACACGCTGCAAAGCATTCACAAAGGATTTGGATGGTATAGAGACACCTACAGTGCATTTAGACCAATCAATGAGTAAAACTGCCAACAAGTCAGAAGCAATTTAACTCAAACTTTCGTTCATACTCATTGATGACTTCCATAAGTATGAGGCAACAGATAAAAACAATTTTTTATATAAACATGGTGTTTTAAGTCCGTAATAGGATTCAACATGATCATCATTTTGGTGTTCTGTCAACTGGCAGCTTTCCTGGTGTCACAACTGCCTTCGGTTGCTTCTCTCCCATTCTCTCATGATGATCTTATTTAATGGAGTCTGTCAGCTATTAATGTCATTTTTCCTCTCTTCTTCACCCTGTCTACAGATCCTCCTTCCATAGTAAGAAATCTAGCTCATGTCATCACAAACCAGTTATTATTGCTTCTTTCAAAGTCCTTTCCTATTCCTATTCTTCTGAGAAGCTCTTCACTCTATCTACCCAATTTCTTCCTTCATTGCCCACCTCCTCAATCCTCTCTTTGTTTCTGTTTCCCATTCACCATATTTCCCATTCCTACTCAACAATGCTTCAAACATGGCACTCAACAAATAGGTCCAACACCAAAAAAGGGATAAAATGAAGTCTTCATAATTATTGTTGTTGTGGTATTCAGTCCTGAGACTGGTCTGATGCAACCCTCCATGCTAACATATATTGCACAAGCCTTTTCATTTCCTCATAACTAGCACATCCTCCCTAATATGATTAGCGTATTCCACCCTTGTTCCTCACCCTTCTGTTCACTTCCCTCTAATGCTAATTTTACAAGACCCTCATGACTCAAAACGTGGTCTATTAATCTATCTCTTCTCTTGGCCAACGTCCTCCATATTGTTCGCTTTTCCCCTATTCTGTTTAGAACTTCCTGGTTAGTTACCCTATCCACCCATCCAATTCTCCTATAGCACCACATTTCAAAGCCTTCCACGTTTCGCTCCAACGAACATTTTTAGCAACGATGTTCACACTTATATTACCAGGAAGTAAGTTCCTCTTTTTCGGGAAAACTTTCCTTGCCTGTTCTATCCTACAATTTATGTCTATTTACTATATTTTATAAAAAAAAATCATTTTGCTTTCAATCGAATCATTTTCTTCTTCTATGCATGGGTAGAGAATATTAAGAAGAAGATGGAAGGACGTAGACCATTCATGGGTTAAATAAATGTTCTTCCAGTCACCAGACTCGTTATTGTCTAAAAACGACAACCTGTAGATTCTCAGGAGCTGAAATGACTCGACGGTTAGTGCGCATCGACATTTATATACATATATATTCGTACCGCCCATTTTGTTCAGGTTTAACAGAAGTGTAGCTAGCAACCTTGACGGATGAAGGAACCTGATTACCGTGGGAACTCGCCACTAATGAACATTTCACCAACACAATACGAGCTCCATACGGTAAATTACAATTCTTCATGGTCGAAGATCACTCAAATTAAATTGCCATTGTGTGTCATATATAGATATTTTTTTTTCCATGTGAGATAAGGCCTTATCGTGTTGGAGGCTGGCAAACGAAATCAGTTCAGCTTCGTGAGTCAATTCTAGCGGACAGACGGAGACGGGGATAAAAATACCTACAAAAAACATGATTTAGTGAACTGTGGGAAAGGTAAGTGGAAGTCTAATTTAATATCTACATTTAACACGTTACTAAACATACAGTAGATACGATTTTGAAAGTATTTTTGAGTTTGAAATTTCTATTTGTCTTAAAAAAAATACGTCGCCATGGTTAAGATATATCGTCGTTGTTGTTGCGGTAAGACCCGCAAGCCTTTTCACTTCTACAAAGCTACCACATCCCGCATCCTCCTTATTCTGCTTAGCATATTCCACCATTGCCTCCCTCTTCTGTTCACTTCCCTCTAACGTTAATTTTACAAAACCCTCGTGTCTCAAAGTGTGACCTATTAATCTATCGCTTCTCTTGGTCAGTATCCTCCCAATTGTCCTCTCCTCCCCTATTCTGCATAGAACTTCATCAGTTACTCCTATAGCCCAGCACATTTCAAATGCTTCTATTCTTTTCCTTTTCGCAACCCGTATCGGCTACGTTTCGCATCTATTTGAACATTTTTAATAATGATTTCCTAAGAAAATTTCTCTTCCCTGCCTGTGCTATCCTACTCTAGTTATTACGCTTCCCAAGTAGCAGAATTCCTTAACTTCCTTCAAAATATCCCTTCCCAATTTTACAGCCTTTTTCCCCATACTACACTCCATC
Source organism: Eucriotettix oculatus (assembly GCA_034510155.1). Classification (NCBI taxonomy): domain Eukaryota; kingdom Metazoa; phylum Arthropoda; class Insecta; order Orthoptera; family Tetrigidae; genus Eucriotettix; species Eucriotettix oculatus. The sequence goes on from CM067379.1 coordinate 16,052,890, forward strand.
ACCTTGGTTTTTCCCTCTACAGTAATCCCCGTGTTGTATTCTTCCTCCAGGACTACGTTCATACCATTTATTATGGTTTCCAGGTCTCGTCTGACTCCCCCTAATACCACAATATCACCAACAGACCGTAGGGGTTACATTTCTTGTTCTTGCATATTGATTCCCTTTCCATATTCATTTTTAAATTTCTTCGTCGCCTGTTCTGTAGGGCCTGTTTAAGTTACAGAGCATGGGCGACGGATTTCTGCTTTATTATTTTGCCCTTGCTTTAAGGATATTAAAGGACTTTACATGGAAATGACGTCAATAAAACGTAGACAAGAGCTGATAACCATATTGAAAAATTACTCTGAAAAGTGATTAAAAAAAGAGATCTTTATTCTTGCACCTATAATGAGGTTCAGTAAAATCAGGAATAAACGATAACAATAATAATGTAGTATGATGACCACCAGGTTGTTGACATTACAGCCATTGTCACTCTTCCCTTTGCCGAAACTGAATCCAAAAACGAGTCGGGTAATTTCTGTCTTTATCCAGCACGGGCTTCGTGCAAAGAAGGAGAGATTCTATCTGGAGGAAAGATGGTGTTGATTTCACGCACGCAGCTCTCATGTTCCGAAGTTCGCCAGATTCATCCTGATTACCTTCCGGGAAGCCACCACGCAACGTGCTGTGCTCTTCCAACACGCTACAATTCTGACTGAGATTTGTCTATTATGGGAACCAAAAACATAACCTCAAAGCCGCAGGCCGGTTATCTACTGGTACAGTCAATGAACTCGCAAGAAATCGTCAAAAAAAAAAAACATTTCTGTTTTAACCGTTTTCATATTTTGACCCTTATCTTTTGTCAACAAAACAAAACGAAGACCTGCAGAAACTTATTTGCATCTGATGATGTCCCAATTGTGGGGAGTAATCGTAGTAGTAACTTAATAAAACGTTCTGTATATTCATCGGGTCTATTTATCTCTATAAAACAGCCATGAATTTAAATATTAATTCATTTTAGCTCCTTCCAACTTTACAATCCGAAGAATTCTAAAATGTAATTTACTAATCAATATGATATTCAGAGTAAAAAGAAACGAGACACTCTGGGTGGGGACTGGAAAGGATGGGCAGCAGAGCACTTCATCTCATTTTAAGTAAAAAAAAAAGAAAATGTTAACCATATATTTGGAATCTTTCTCCACCCATTCCCTCCCCTTCCCTCAATCTTTTCACCCACATCCCCTCTATTCTGTTTGTCTTAATTATTTCACCACTGTAATCCTTGCCGACCGCCTGTGGTCTAGTAGTTAGCGTCGCTGCCTCACAACACAGAGGTCCCAGGGTTCGAACCCTGGCATTGTATTGTATTGGCATCAATAGGCTGCAGAGCCAAGGAAGAAGGTGAAGAAGAATTTGACTTGCCTTAAAGTTGTAAGCTGATTTGGTCGAGGAGGATGGTAAGGAGCCTCACGACACCAACTCTCAATTTCACCAAGTTAGCTACTTTTGTCTCTCTCCCTCTCTCTTTTGTGTATTTTAACGATAACATATTATGATATATATATATATATAATAAATTAATGAATTGTTCCTGAATTTTTTGGTAGGAATTAACTCTACTTTTTCTTAAAATTATGTTTTTATAGCCACGGTTGCACCAACACCAAGGTCATTAGTGACTTACTATTTAGATAACTTATTTTCCCGTTCTTTGTCAGGTGTACTCAGTCAAGGAACTTGAATGCACACACACAAACACCCAGGCCCTTGCCAGGAATCAAACTAGGGACCTCTGTGGTGCGAGGCTGTGACTAGACCACAGAGGCAGCAAAGAATTTTTTTCTCAGCCTCCGAATCTATGAATCTTATATAAAGTTGATAAATAAACAGAAATAATAATTATAAATTTATTCGGTTACAGTTAAAATGAGATTTATTTGATTTTAGAGGTTCCATTTACATAAAGTCTCTATTAAAAATTCTGTGTTATGATCTAGAACAATTATCAGTCCAATAAATCTTCTTTTCTCATTGCCTCTGAGAGTATCTAAATTTATTCATTGAGCTATCAACATTTCCCAAACTAACTGATATCTCTCTAGCGATAGTCTGTCCCTTCATTCCACTCTTCATCTGTCCAGTTTCATTAAACAATCCTACTACTAACCAATTTATAAACTGTAACTATGTCTTACTAACTTATATGAACAGCGTTTAGGTCCTCCAAATTGTTCTTGATTGGTACAGAAACCATCGTTACACTTGAGTTCGTATTAGAAGTTTTAAATCCATAATTGTAAAAACCTATCTCAAAAAACAGTAATTTTTAGTACTCAATTAGCTAATATACAGGATTATGTTTTTTTAATATAAAAACATAATATCACAAAAATAAATAAATTTTTTTGGAAGGTAACTTATTTTTGCAGTCACAGATATTGTAAATAAATATTTACTGAACATGGCACCATTTTTTTCCTTTATTCAGGTTCCAGTATGAGATATTTGTTGTTTACTTTGCTTCTACTATCTGATAATGTACTTGCTACAAGACCGAACAGTCACCTGTGTATGCGTAAACAGAATTATACTAAAGATTGCTCTCATCAGGTAAATTATAATCAGACCTTACATTTATTGTATGCCATTGAAAATGATTCATAAGTCAATTTGAATGCTTAGTATTAACAGAGAGAAGAGCCTTTTGTATAATAGATAATTTAAGCATGTAGGTTATAGCAATATTAACAAATATATATTATTACTTTCTTGTTTTTCTACCCATGTCTACATGTAGTTTCCATAGTCTTCAATTTGTCTGTACTTTTGAATCACTTTTATCCTTCACTCTTCCTGTTGGGTTGCTTTTAGTCACATTTATTTTCCACGTATCTGGTCTGTATCACCCCGGGAAGCTTTTTTCACAGGTATTTCTTCCCAGATTGATTGTGGGGCTCATTTTTAGGGATGCCTTGTACTTTCTTTGGCATTTTCAAGGTTCTTGCATGCCAAGGCACTTTAATCTATTTTGGAAGGTGTATGTACTCAGGTCAAAGACCTTGGGCATTTAGTAAGAGTTGTCTGCTGATCCCATTGGATCAGCTGCCTCCTAAAACTGGTGGAGATACAGTGGAAGGGAATGTTGCAAGCCCACAGAAAACTCATCTCCCATCATTCGAAGGGCATGAGAATAGTACCGAAAAGTCTGACCTGCCTGATGCAGATTACCTAGGGTTTTCCATGCATCCTCCTTAATCTGCTTAGCTTGACCTCCGTCTTCTGTTCACTTTTCATCTAATGCTAATTTTACAAGACCCTCATGTCAAGAAACATGGCTTAGTAATCTATCCCTTCTTTTGGTCAAAGTCCTCAATATTGTTCTCTTATTTTGGTTATAACGTCCTGGTTAGTGACTATAAATTATATTAGTACAAAAGAAGAATTCTCAGATTTTATTGCTAATTTTAAGGAACTTAGATTTATAAAACGCTTGGCTTAAATTTACAATTTATAGGATAAAACAAGAGTTGTTACTATTACAATATTTCTATTATATTTTCAGTTGACATATAATAATGACAGTTGCAGAGCTGAAATAATAAGAGATCAGACAGGTAAGTTTGGAAACATAAACTTTTTCTATTATTAATTGAATGAACTGAAATATATGGCTCCCTTTAACCTAATGAACTTTACATTCATTAAGATACATTTTCCAAACTTCTTTTTTTTTTGGCTCATCCAAGCTATGTGTATTACATAAAAGTTTTACATTACTTGTTGAACAACCTTTTAATGATTGATCTAACAACAAATTTTATTTTATTTTCCTCCTTAGTTTTAATTATTTTCTGAAAAAAAAATGTATTAAAATAATTTGTTCATCCTTAAATTTGCATGAGTAAAAATATAATGTAGTAACACTATTTACAGCTTGTGAAAGATGGGACTTCAACTCAAAATATACAAGTGATGATGAGGATCATTACATGACATTAAAAACATACTGCTATGATCATTATTATACACTCAGAGCTTTAAATATCACATTCAATGCTGTGAATTGGATTGGTAAGTTTCTTATGAATATGGATAAATGCAGAGTTATGAATAAATTGGACAAGATGAAACATCATTGTGATAAACATGATCATTAACAGACAAAAATTAAATTGAGAACATTACCGAGAGAAATTTATATGGGCTCGAAATTCTGGTACAAGCTTCGTATCTTATGCTAACAGCAAAATGCTGATTTTTTTTAGCCATTAGAGAATGATATGCTAAGTTCACATCCAAGTGCATATAATTGTTTTTTCAATAATGCTCTGACTTTAATGTTTGTCTGTTTATAGTTATATTGTTCCTTATTATTTTTACAGGCAATAATATAGTTGCTTAGTATCTGTATCAATCAATATTCTCTTTAGGAGAAGCAAGGCTTGAAAGAATTGGAAGCCATCAGGTTAAAAATGAATAAGTAACTCATTTGAGTTATATTACATGCATGTATATTTATTAATTGATGTACATCTATGAATTTAATGGGAGTGGCTCTTAATGTTAACTGGAATTTTGTTTAAAAAATTGTTTTCTCTTCAACCATCTTGTAAAACATATCATGAGTTAAAATTACATTTAAATAGCTTTTGTTTCTTGTGGTTGGTACTACATTCATAGTAATTGTTGTGTTAAATTGGCATGAGAGAGACACTATTCTTTAATTTTCTTTATATGCCTACATTATGCTGATCATGCCACTTATTATTCAGATGACTTTCCCTGTAGTTAAGCAGTCTTACGAACATAATTTCTGACTTCATGATCTTCGCTCCATGACTCCCTCGGCCCAAATTATTATAGTCGTAAATAGTAATAAAATTAATTGCTGACTTATTAGCTGTCTTTTTATTTAATTAAACAGTCTTACATTTCCCTGTAGAAATAATCCAAAAATTCTTCCTGAAGACATTATTGAATCAAAGTACATGTTACATCCTAGTTTCTGTGTCAAATTATATAACTGACAAACTAAACTATAATTTCAGAGTTTTAATAATTTACTGTTTTCAGAGGGTACGTTTCGCTTCACTGTTTTATCTGATGGGCATAATGTTTGTGTCAAATTTATGTTAAACTCAACCAATTTAATTGACACAAAAATATTTTATGACTGTATTTGGTATCCGGAAAATCTTGACAGCTTAGATATATCTGTGGAGTACCAGTTGAAAAATGAAAATGATATGTATATTTCAAATGGAGATTATATAATACATCTTCCTCCTTGTGTGATACATGGTATGTATTATTTTTATCAGTAGCATTTATGAAACTTTACAATATTTTATTTATTGATAAATTAACAAAGAGTTAATTACAGCAACATTTCAAAGACAGTTGCTGCCATCATCTCCAAGTAAAGTCACTTCACTTGAAGATGATGGCAGTGACTGCCTTCAAAATGTCGTGTTTCTACAATGTTTTCATCCTGTTAGAATCTCGAGAACTCTTTGTTAATCACATACACCTGGAAAGCCTTTGTTTGATAATTATTGATAAATTGTTCTGAAGTTTGTAATGCAGGGAAATGATTTCCTAGTTATTTATTAAAATCTGTTTGATAACATTTTTGTTTAATACAATAATAGAATTTAATATGGCGACATTTGCAAAATGTTAATTTACAGGATTTTTATATGTAATTGAAATTTTCTTCATTGTTAACCTTTAAAATACATCAAAAACTTACTTTTTTCATCTTTCTTACCTATTTTTTAAGTAAAAACATTTAAAAGAAATGTATCTTCCAGAGTCTGTCATTCCTGTTTGGTTCAAGTTCATTGTTTGTGAAGTGTAAAAATCTAAGGATATGTAAGAACCTATTGTGTGGCATTGCATTACCATAGAAAGGCGTGTAAAACTATTCCAATCATGCCCAATAGTCTTTCAGAGAATCCCAGATATCATGCCCCAATTGAATCACAATTACCTAAATAGTACACATTTGGAGTATTTTATGTCCAATTCAAATGAACTGGGAGCGAAAGTTCCCATTCAGCCATCGAGGGGCCCACTCTTTACCAGGAAGTAAAATTCCTTTTCACCTGATAAAGGCTAATGACAATGAGACATTTTATATTTATATAATTGATGCAGGATTTGATACAAATAAATAAGTGAAGATATAATAATTATAAAAGTATATGAGCAAAATTGTACCTTTGAGGAAATCCATAATATAAAAATTATGAGAAATAATTAGCTAAAATTGATTAATAAAACCTTTTTTTTTTCAGATTACAAAAATAATGTTTCCAATATTCACACAATGGTTTATGTGAACCAAGATTATTTGCCTAAACTCACATTACACATTCAGAAAATGCCAGCTATTTTCAACATAACAGAATACAGGATAAGGATGTGTGATGTAGAACATACAAATGAAATGAGTTTAGAAAATAATAAGCAAAGTTGTGTTGTCATAAAGAATCTGAATACAATTGCGGATGATGATGAACTTATTGTTTATTTGCAAGTGGATGATCGCAGTGCAGCATACTTCTTAATCGCCGAAGCGAAGCATGAGGACTGCTATGATCAATACTGTTTCCTAGCCAGAAGTCCTCTAATACAATTAAATCCAAGTAAGTATTTTTTACTATTTTGATCTGGGGTGTCTCATAATTCAAATTTTCTATTTAATAACTGTTATACCCTTTTGATTGAAATCTGTTCCCTGATCAAAAATTATAATACCTTAGATTTATGAAAAATTAAATGAATTATAACCGAAAGTTAAATAATATAGATGAACAAGTATAACTTGACCAGAGCACTATGGTTAATTCAATACCATTCACAAAATCAAGTTATTATAAGTTTTGTACCTCCTGTTATTTTAAAATATTTTTCATTGACACTTATGTTGGAATATTTATTAAATATTTTTCAGGTTATTTGTGTCTTTATATTATTGCATCAATAATATTGCTGATCATCTTCATAGCCTTCTTAGCAGCCTTTGGGCTCCAGTTAAAATCAAGTGAGTTTATTTCCACATTTATTATTAGACAGAATCAATTTCATAATAGATGTTCAAGTTGTTCTTCATGTAACATAAAATGGGTATGTCAGATTTAAACTTCATAAATGTTAGATAGAAATGTATGGCTATAAATTTTAATGCATTTAATGAAAATGGTTTAAAAGTTATCTTATGAATTTAGTTTTTTTTTCATTGAGAGTGTTTTATGTATTCGATAAGAAACAAGTACTTGCTTTAAGATAAAGGAAATGAGATAAGAATGGAAAACACAACTGTAAGACAATTGGTAGATAAGTTGGTTTAATATTAATTGTATTAGAAGATCAGAATGAAAAAATGTTGGCTGGACCCAGGAATTAAACCTGGAACCTCCTACTAACCAGGCGATTGTTCTACTGCTGATCATTCCTGTACTGTTGTAAACCTAAGCTCAGTTTGCCTACAATTTACTATTTACAACCTCAGCTAGGAAATCAGTACAGAATGGTAAATTGATCAAAGGTGCATGGATTTAAATTCAAAGACAGAAGAATTACTTCAATTGAAGCTCAGATGATAGTTATGAAACTAAATCTGAAGATCAGAATGGAAAAATGTTAACTGGACCGAAGAATTGAGCTTAGGACCTCCTGTTTACCAGGCGGATGTCCTACCTCTGAGCTAGGCCAGAGGAATGCGGCATTGGATCTTGAAGCACAGACGATGGCTATGAAACTAAATTTAAAAGGTCAGATTGGAAAAATGTTGGCCGTACCTGGAAATCAAACCTAGGAACTCCAGCTTACTGAGCAGATGCTCTACCACCATGCTAGAGTGGAAGAACATTGTATTGAATCTAGCAATCAACCTAGACTAGATAAGCGGCAGAACATTTGTCAGGTAAGAGACAGGTCTCATTTTTAATTTCAGGGTCCAGTCAACATTTTTCCATTCTGTTTTTCTTAATTTAGTTTCATGGCGTTTGACTGAGCTTCAATTAAAGGAATTCTTCTTTCTGAAATGTTTTATTTTACATAAATATATTGTTACAAAAATATTAATTTTGAAATTTACCTTTGGACTATGCACATTGATTACAAAAAGTTAGATATGTTAGAGCAATAAACAGGGACCTCAATTAACAGTTTATCTGAATAGTCTCAAGGTGCAAGGAGTAAACAATACCAGACATTTAACCTGCAATGGAGTCTTTTAACAGTAGTTCTTCCTATGATATCTATTTTATAATTGTCCTATTTTTAAACAATGTAGAAGTCTTATGTCAGAAGAATTATTGTACATCATTAAGGATCGAAGGCTGTCATACTGCATTATTATGAAATTTTGTCAGTAACGGTTATTTCACGACAATCTAGAAATTTCGGAAATAATTACTGTAATAATGATTAAAATGTTTGGATGCAGACAACCTATGATTATTGCCTGTGTGATCAGCTGCCACAAGGTGCAGTCCTGTTCTGTTCTGAGGAAGGCGTAACACCCTTGAAACGTTGATGTACCTCTCACTTACTATTTGACATGGTGACCTCTTTCCTACCAATATTAATGAAGTAATTAATTATTTGACAGTGTCACATAGTTGTTAGTGTTGCTCATTTATTTAATTAATATAGTATTGTATTTACCTTTTCCTTTGATTCTAGAACTAATTGTTAAACGTAGAACCAAAGTATTGCTTCTCCATGATCCAGTTCATAGTTTACATACAAATGTGGTAAAGAATTTGGCATCTGCTTTGAAGATGTACAATATTGATGTAGTATTAGATGTAACTGATATCCAGAAATCAAATATAAAGGTGAGTAGTATGTCCTGAACATTGATCAGTATTTACAATCATGAAGATTCAAGTAATATAAATTGATACAAAATACTTAGTAAGTTCATTTTAAATTTAAAGCCATTGTGTTTTTAAATCCTCTTAGAGACTTGCAGAATAATATTTTGTTCAACTAAATTTATCATGAAGTAGAGTTATAAAATATTGAAGTACTCCTCAGTAAACTGTTTTCATAAACAGTTCTCAGGTTTCTAACCAAGTGTTATTAATGTAGACTGTCATTTTGATGACTTTCTTTGTCTCGTCAGTTTCTGGTGAAGTCATTGTCATTCTATTAGAAGCTGAGAACCGTTTATATCAAGTCTAGCTGTTGTATTTTTAATTGACTAATTTTGTATTATTATTAAGATATTTTGAAATTCTTGTCGCTTATTGTATTGGTTTCTGTTACATGATTTAGAATCCTGTCTTGTGGTACAGCTTGACAATGTCTAACGTGGGGCACGTTGTCGTCGTGTCAACGCCAAGGGTTGAACCAGACACGGATGCAATGTTTAAGGACTTATACGCCGTCGGCCTCCGATTTGTCAATGAAATTATTAAAAACAAATCTTCAAATTTGAGTGTAATTAATATGTTGCCACCATATTGCAATGCTGATGACATCTCACCTGAACTTAAACATTTTAAAAAATTTAAATTAATGAAGCAATTCAATCCAATGGTTAGATACCTTCAAAAACACAAAATGATTAGTTTATCAGATGTGGCCCATGACATAAACGTTGAACTCAGTGATGATTTTAGAAAAGTGATATCTGAATTGAACAGAAGCATAGATGAAATGAAAGGGATTTCACTTTTGAACGAAAAAAAGGAATCATGTGGGGTGTTAATGGAGGATGTTATTAACAAAGCAAAATATCATGAAGGTGAAACAAGACGACTTCATACCATTTGTTTGAATGGTTTACCGATAAATAATTCTAATAAAAAAACAGATTCTGGGTTTGTAGAATTTGTAAATGTCAACCAACTTATTTTGAGCGGGGAATCTGAAGAGGCACTATTAATTCAACCAAATGGTGTGCATTCTCTAGATTTGTAATGATACTATGTTGTAAAACTGGAAAAATATTTCAAACCTGTGTAAATCAAATGTTTTAAAGCTAATAAAACTAGATCAAAAAAGGAGCCAGTAAATTATTTTCTCAGCCACACCTCTTATGCTATTAATGGATTTACAATTAAAAAGTTCTCAGGTTTTCACTGGGGTCGCCTGAAGACGATGGTGGAGTTAGCTGTCGAAACGTTGTATCCGGAGAACTTTTTATTCAGTTCATCAACAGGGAAGTCCTACATTCTCTAATTTACAATTATATTTATATTCAAATACGTTTTCTGTAAAATGTATAGCACATGGTAACAAATGATCAGAGGTGTAACAAACCTCTATTTCATTATGTTGTTTTAATAAAAGTTACAAATTGATAAAATTATTACTGCTGTTTCATAACAACAATATTGAACTCTTAAATGTTTTTAAGAAAGTGTTAACTGAATTATGTGGAAAAATGAATGGAAGGAAACATTCTCTTTATTGTTGTTTGGGAAATAGTTATTTCAATAAAAGATAGTGATACAGAGGTTTAAAGTACGAACTCTGCCCTAATTTGTTTGGGTGTACATTTTATTTGCTATAATGAATTGTCAAATGATTGAGTTAATGAACTGTAAACTGCTCTGATTGACAGGGTAATTAAAGTTCAACACTTAAACAAAAAATATATATTATTTATTTACAATAAATAAGAACGGAGTAACACCATTTAATGAGGAGCACTACCCACTAAACACGATAGCCACTGCGGCTGCCAAAAGGAACATTAGAGCTGCATTTAATTTGGGATGTTCTGCCGAGTTACACAAGTCTGAGCTGCACGTCGAGATGGTAGCATTGGTGAGGTCTCCAAGGGCCGAGGAAGGATCTCCGCATCCACGACTTGTGATGTCTATATTTAACACTGGAACTAGAAGGGAAACAACATCAACGTTAGTGCTTCCTCCTATGATTCTCATATTACAACTAGTCGTTTTCTCTAACACAATTTAGTCTTGTTCTATCATAAAGCGTTCTACTTTATAACTGTGACAAAACACATTTCATGCAATTTCACACACTCAACACAACTTTACAATCTATAACACTTAAATACGACAGCAAAAATGTAAATGAAACTTCCTCTGTTAAATTATTAGGTCTCTTAGTAAATAATAAACTAAATTGGACTGATCAGATTAATCAATTACTTAAGAAACTCAGCTCAGCTACATGTGATGCTGTAAGAGCAATGTCCACCTTCAGTGATTTAAAAACTAGAAAATTAGTATACTTTGCATATTTTCATTCTATTTTATCATATGGTATTATATTTTGGGGCAACTCAGTAGCCATAGATAAGATTTTTATTAGTCAAAAACGTGTTATTAGAGCAATATGTGAGGCAGGTTTCCTCACACGAACTTCTTGCAGAACTCTGTTCAAAAAGTTAGGTATTTTCACTTTAACGTGCCAATACGTTTATTCATTGATGTAATCACAAATAGGCACTTATTTTTGAATAATACTGATATTCATCCCTTCAATACAAGGAACAAAAATAATCTGTATAAAAAATGTAAAACATTGTCAATTGCACAGAAAGGTGTGCATTATTCAGGGATATCCATCTTCAACAGACTGCCGCACAGAATTAAACAGTTGTCCGATAATCAAGGTAAATTTAACACTGAATTACGCTCATTTCTGCTTAGCCACTCCTTCTATTCAATAAAGGAATTTATAGAAGAATCGGAGAAGAGTAATTTATAATAGTTTATAATACAAAAATTTATTATAAGTATATTTATCTTTTATACAATAAAATAATGTATTAAATGTACGCCCTGACCCATTCCATATCCTTGAAGCTTAGCTTCTTTACAGGATCTACGGAATATGATTATTATTATTATTACACGTTCGGTTACGATGACGGAGTAAGAACCAATTGAAACAGATATCGAACGTAATTCGCATAACGGACTCAAGCAGCTCGCGATTGTCGCACAAGATTCACCTTTCGGAAGGATTTTTGTTGTTGTATTCCTTGTTTGTATGTTGAAGGATGCTGTCTTACGTTGCATTTATTTCTAATTTATTTTATAGTCTTGATGATCCGTTTTACTATTATACTTTATTGTATGTTAGAAATAATGAAAAATGAAACGCACACTTTTCTGTGCTTGTTGAAATTATCAACGTGACGGAGAACTGTTTACCTGGAATTATCGCCGTGTAGCAGTGTTCAACTGTGCAAGGGATAGTTGTAATGTCCTTCGGGTTGAAAGGATCCGCGCAATTACTCTGTGGAGGGTTGACGCAGGCGTAGCAGTTTAGGGCTGCAGCTGTGAAAAAGAAACACACAACAACTATTACGTTCACAAACTGTACACACACAAACGTCTTTTACGGTATATCACGACACTCGAATGATTAAACCCCTTCAATGACGGACATTTTTTTTTCAACAAATATGCCAAAAAAGTCATAATATTTTATTATAGATATATTCATTCAGAAGAGAAAAGGTCGGGGACAGGCCAGCGGGCAGGAGTATCACCCTACTTTACCTTCCCGCTCCAATGAAAATTTTTCTTTCTCCCTACACTTTTCAAAAAATAGCACAAAATTTTGGAGCATTGCTTCATCAATGAAGATTATATTTTATATTTATGACTTTCAACCGCTACAAGAAAACCTTGGTCTTACTGTTCTGCGATGCGCTTTCCAAGAGTTAGTCGAGGTCCTCTAATTAATTCATACTAAAAATATTAAGAAACGCAGGTAATTTAAACTTTTCGGATAGGTTTGGAAGGGTTTGCACTGTCTCCTGTTAAATTTTCAGACCATTTCAAGCATTAGTTTGAAATCTATGAGTTGTCAAAGTCGTGCTATATGAAAGAAATACAAATAAAAATTACTTTTTGTCGTCAGAACGCCTGTAAAAAATATTCCTTTGCATATCATAAAATGGCATAAAATTCTCCGAATGGCCTCAGCGAAGCTTCAAACCTCAGGGCTCCACTATTTTGACAGTGACGACAGTAAGCTCTTCAAATTGTAGAGTCAAGGCGAAATTCTGCAAAGACCCCTACTTTTCTAATTTACGGCTCCCAGAGGAGCGACAATCTTAGGCGAACACGTAACAATATCCAGAGAAGCTATTTTGATTGCTTATATTTTATATTTATGACTTTCAAGCATTACACTATTCTGCGATGCGCTGTCCAAGAGTTAGTAGAAGTTCCCTAATTAATTAAGTTTTATAAAATTTGTCAAACTTTTCGGATGGGTTTGGAAAGGGTATTCACCGTGTTCTGCTAAAATTTTCATACCGTTTGAAGTTATCTGTGAGTTGTCAAAGTTGAGGCAAAAAAATCCTGACCTTCTTTTCAAAAATAAATAAACCTAACCCATTCCACTAAAGCAGGTTAATTAAATGACTTAACCTACCTTCACGTTATCATGAAAATTATATATTCTATTTTAATTTTATATTATTTTAATATTGTATATACTGAATCATTATTGTCCAAACTGATAATCTGTACGATGAAAGTTTTTTTATATGAGTAAAAGAAAAACATGGCAATAACACAACTGTTTGTCAAACATCTGAATTATTATTGTCCAGATCTCTACAGCTAAAAGTGATGTTGCTAATTATATATGTTTACCCTGATGAGCCACCAGGACCGCCAACAGCAGCGTTGTTAACATGTGTGTCAGAGCCATCGCGAGAGTTGGGATTATGAACCACGCACCAGCCTTATATACACCCAACATCCGATAACGCATCCTTCCATCTCAGATAATATTTATCTCATGAAATCATAGGGCTGACGCGAACCACAGTCGAAAATGGTTCCAAGAATTTCACAACATTATTCATTTTTGATAAAATAAAACTGTTTGTTTATTAAGAATACATGAATCACAGTCATTTGATGTTGTCTTGAATTGCAATAGGAAACTGATGAAACAGTGATGGGGATAAACAGGATATATCCACCAATTAAACCACTCAGTATTAATTTAACGGTGAAAAAGTTCAGTTACTATAAGAAGATTATTATAATAATTTCATTTTTATAGCAATACAAGTCACAAATTTTTTAAGGTCACTTGATTAATTTGTTGTTGTGGTTTTCAATCCTAAGACTGGTCTGATGCTAACCTATCTTGCGCAACCTCTTTCTTTTCCGCATAACTAGCACATCCCTCATCCTCCCTAATCTCCTTAACGCATTTCATCCTTATTCTCTTATCCAACAAACACGCCCCTCTAATGCTAATTTTACAAGACCCTCATGTCTGAAAACGTGGCCTATTAATCTATCCCTTCTCTTGGTCAATGTTCTCCACATTGTTCACTCTTCCCCTATTCTGCTAAGAACTTCCTGGTTAGTGATTCCATCCACCCATCTCATTCTCCTACAGCACCACATTCTAAAGGTTTCTATTCTTTTCCTTTCCGCAATTCCCATCGTCCACGTTTCGAACCCATATAACGCAACGCTCCAAACGAACATTTTTAGCAAGGATTTACTAATATTCACTTTTATATTACCCGTAAGTAAATTACTTTTTTAATCGAAAGCCTTCCTTGCTTGTGCTATCCTACTGTAGTTATTACGCTTCCCTTCACAATCTAACAGCCTCTGTAATTCCACTGTTTCCCATACTATACTCCATTACCTTGGTTTTCCCTCTATTAATCTTCACATTGAACTCTTTCTCCAGGACCACGTTCATGCCATCTATTAAGGTTTCCAAGCTGTCTTCAGACTCCCCTAATACTACAATATCGTCAGCAAATGGTAGGATTTTTATTTCTTCTCCTTGCAGTATGATTCCTTTTCTATAATCCGTTTCAACTTTCTTCATCGCGTCTTCTATATATAAGTTAAAGACCATGGGCGACAGACTGCATACTTGTGTAACTCCTTTCTTGATATCAGCTTTCTTTTTCTTTCAAGAAAAGAATATTGGAGTAAGGAAGGAAATCGATTTTTTCAAGTAACAGGCTAGATGATCCCCTTTAATAGCATAGGGAGGGAATCGAAAAGGGAAAGGGGTGCGTGGAAATTAAAGCAAGGAAGCGAAGGGTTGACTAGGATCTCGGCGCTGTATTTTAAGGATCCTACCAGGTGTTTCACCTAACGAGATACTGGAAAAAACCCTAGAAAACCTGCATCACGTAGGCCGGGCTATTGGGTACTATTCTCACGCCCTTCCGAATGACGGGAGACGAGTCTGTTGTGGAGGTCGCAGAATTTCCTTCCTCCGTGTCTGCACCAGTTATAGGAGGCAGCTGGCCGACTGATCCAACAACACTTACCGAATGCCCAAGGTCTTCGGCCCCAGTATACGCACCTCTCAAAATAAGCGAAGGTGCCTCGGAATGTGAGAACTTTGAAAAAAACAGAGAGAGTACGAGACATTCCCAACGCAGTTAGGTGAGTCCCGCAGTCAATCTGGGGAAGAAATGCGTGGGAGAGAAAATTCCCACAGGCGCCTTGTTCTCATCTCCCTGGAAAATCTTATGGAATATGGTATTAAAATATATTATTTTAATATCAGAATGAGAGTGAGTTCGTGTGTGTGAGAGAGAGAGAGAGAAGGGGAGAGGAGAGGGGGGGAGGCGTGTTTCAAAACACAAGGTCTGATACTTGAATCTGGATAAATTCTCCGTTCTTGGAAAGCAATAAACAAGATGATAATGTGTTGGGCGTAACGGAAAATGAGAATTCTCTAATGAGGAATGTAATCTGCGTCGTTATTTTTCTCAATTGGATTCACTTACCTAAAACGTTTCTTATCAGAGTGGAATATCTTTATTGCTTAATCTTTGATATCGAACTTGGCCTTGACGGTTGTAGTTTACTTCTCAGCAGGATTGCCAACGTTCCGAATTCAAACAGTTCTTCCTCTCACAGACATAAACTGAGTTCGGAAAATTTTCTAAATTAATTGTCAAAAAGTAAACAGGAATAAAACCAGCATAATTTTCACGTAATTGGATATTTTACAGTTTCGAAGGAACCTTACACCTAGAATTTGCTTTAGTTGGGCAACGCCCGGTACTCAGCCATTACTACAACAAAATTTTTAAAATGCAATAGTTGTATATTATTAATACTTGTGTTGTTGTGGTATTCTGTCCTAAGACTGGTCTCATGCAACCCTATCTTGCGCAAGCCTTTTCATTTCCTCATAACTAGCACACCCCAAATTCTTTATAATCTACTTAGCGCATTCCATCCTTGCCTCCCTCTTCCGTTCATTTCCCTCTAATGATAATTTTACAAGAACCTCGTGTCTTATACACGTTGTCTATTAATCTATTCCTCCTCTTGGTCAACGTCCTCCATATTTTTCTCTCTTCCCCTTCCTCGTTAGTGATTCTATCGACTCATCGCATTCTCCTATAGCAACACATTTCAAAGGTTCCTATTCTTTTCATTTCCGCAACTCCTACGGTACACGTTTTGCCACACTACATACCAGCAATTTTAGGAACGCCTTCCTAATATTCACACTTTTATTATCGGTAAAAAAAATCCCTCTTTTTCGCTAAAGCCTTCCTTCCCTGTGCCATCCTACTGTTTATACTGCTACTATTCCTAGTTATGACGCTTCCCAAGAAGCAGAATTCCTTAACTTCCGTCAAAATATCCCTTCCCAACCTAACAGCCTTTGTTATTCCACTGTTTCCCATTACCTTGGTTTTTCTTCTGTTAATCCTCGTGTTGTGCTCTTTCTCCAGGACCACGTTCATGTCATTTATTATAGTTTCCAAGTCTTCTTCTGACTCCCCTAATACTACAATATCATGGAGAAAGTGTAGGGGGGTTTATTTGTTCTCCTTACGGCAAGATTCCTTTTCGATTTTCAGTTTTAACTTTCTTCATCGCCCTTTCCATATATAAGTTAAAATGCATGGGTGACAGACTGCTGCATCCTTGTCTTACTCTTTTCTTGATCTTTAATTCTAATTACTGCTGACTGTCTTCTGTCTGTAGAGGTTATGTATAAACCTCCTTTCTCGATATTTTATTCCAGTCCTTTCCAGAATCCTTAATAGTGTGTTACGGAACACATTATCAAACGCTTTTTCTAAATAATAAGATAAAAAAAATTGAAACACTTGAGAATGTGCGAGCGATAAGGATAATGGACCAGGGACGAGCTCCGTAGCCGTTGATTGATCCGTCAACACGCCAACTAGGTTCCCCAAACACATCTATCTTGATTAGTCAAGTCTATGCCACATGGAAGTCAACATACGTACTTCTCTTCTTCCTTCTCCTTGGAACGTTTCAGGTCCATGGCGATTGCGTTTTTCGAGATTCCGTTGAAATAAAAATGGACGAAAATAGATCCTTAAACCATAGCCCGGGGGCCCTAGTCAACCCTTGGCTACCTTGCTCTACCTTCCGCATCCCCCCTTTTCAATTCCCTTCCTATGCTATTAAAGGGGAGTTGCCTGTTTCAGGATCACCCTCATGTAGCCTGTTAACCAAAAAAAAAGAGAATGAGATGGGTGGATAGGATAACTAACCAGTAAAGTTATAAACAGAATAGGGGAAGAGAGACCAACATAGAGGACAGGACGTTGACCAAGAGAAGGGATAGATTTATAGGCAACGTTTTGAGACATGAGAATCTTGAAAATTAGCATTAGAGGTAAGTGAACAGAAGAGAGGATGGGAACACTCAAAGCAGATTTCGGAGGATGTGGTAGCTATACGGAAATGAAAAGGTTTGCGCAAAATTGGGTATCGTGGATGGTTGCATCAGACCAATGTTAAAAAAAATACACTAAATTAAACAAAAAAGACTATAGGGTTTTAGTAAAAACATAATTACACCCATACCGAAGATAATTGCGGCTGGTATATAAGAACCGCACAGGACAATTAGTTTAGTATCCCATGCGTAGAAAAATATTAACGAAAATAGTATATAGGAACGACAAATAGAATGTGAGTTGGGAGGAGATCAGTTTGGTCTTACGAAGAATGTAGGGAAGTAATATTGACTTTTCGTCTTATTTTAGAAGACAGGATAAGAGAAAAAATAGGCCTACGTTGATGACATTTGTAGATTTAGAAAATGTTGTGAAATGGGACACTTGTTTTAAGGTTTTAGAAGAGGAGAGAAATAAAATATGGAGGAAGAAGGCTTGTACATAACCTCTACAGAAAGCAGTCAGCAGTAATAAGAATTTAACAGAGCAAAAATAGCACATGAGGGAATTGAGAAGCGTGGGGGTGATGTGGAAGATAAAGCAAGATAGCCAAGGGTTAACCAGGGCCTTTTTTTGGGAAGGGGAGGGGGTGGAGATTAACAGGCTACATGAGAGTGATACTTAAACAGCCAATTCCCCTTTAACAGCATAGGAAGGGAGTTTCTACCCTAATTCAAGTCCCCAGGACATTTCACGACTAACTTAAGATTCTGAGTAATCGCTTGTGATTGAGTGATGAAATACAAGCCTCATGAAGCAATAGCGTGATAAGGTGCGTTTATTAGGAATGTGACTCAATCGTCGATGGCTTACTCACCTATTGGCAAAGAGATCTTGACGTGCGGCACTAGAGTAATATATCGAGGTTCAACAGAAGGCAGGCAGCAGTAATTAGAATTGCAGATCAAGAAAAGAAAGCCGTAATCAAGCAGGGACTAAGAGAATGATGCTGTCTGTCGCCCAAACTCTTTAACTTTTATATAGAACAGGCGACGGAGAAATAAAAACGGAATATAAGAAAAGAAATCACACTGCAAGGAGAAGAAATAAAAACCCCCCCGCTTTGGCGACTATATTGTAGTATTAGGGCAATCAGAAGAAGACTTGTAAAACCATAATAAATGTCATGAACGTGACCCGGAGGAAGAGTTAAGTATGAGTGTAGTATGGGAAACAAAGGATGTTAGATTGGGAAGGGATATTTTGACGGAAGTTAAGGAATTCTGCTACATGGAAAGCATAATAACTAGAGTAGGATAGCACAGGGCAAGGAAGAGGAATTTAATTACGGGTAATATAAGTGAATATTAGGAAATTCTTGCTAAAAATGTTCGTTTGGAATGTGGCGTTTTATGGGCGCCAAACGTTGGCGGTAGGAGTTGCAGAAAGGAGAAGAATAGAAACCTTTGAAACGTGGTGCTATAGGAGAATGAGATGGGTAGACAAAATCACTAAGAAGGAAGTTCTAAACAGAATAGGGGAAGAGCGAAGAATATGGAAGACGTTGACTAAGAGAAGTGATAGATTAATAGACCACGTTTTAAGACATGAGGGTCTAGTAAATTTAGCATTAGAGGGAAGTGTGTTGGGTAAGTCCAGAAGAGGCAGGCTAAATGATGGAATACGCTAAGCAGATTAGCGACGTGGTAGTTATGCAGAAATGAAAAGGCTTGCGCAACATAGGTTAGCATGGAGAGTTGCATCAGCCGAGTCTTATGACTGAATTCCACAACAACATACATATTAATTCGATGATAATGCTAAAATATCAACGTTTGTTGTCTTTATTAATAAGTCCAAAGATTGTTATCAATTAATTAAATTTAATAAGTACATGTTTCTATCGTACATGGACTCTAAACAGGGCGAAGATAAAGATACTGACAGTTATACAGTTGTACAGAGACCCTAGATACTAAAAAGATTAAATGTAACAAAGATAAACTCATAAGTGCTGCAAGATGGCGGACCAAGGATCAAAACATTACAAATCAGTCTGAATTTTGAATTTGTATTATGTTGATTGTGAAATAATTTTTATTTTCTGACCGCCAAAAAAAAAGGGTGATTGTCGTGTAAAATGTGTTCGGAAACAACGTAATTCATCGTGTTGAAGTGTTATGTGTTCCCTGATAACGACGGATATTTTAATTTGGCAGTTTAGTTGGTAGAGTGTGGCTCCGTGTAGCGGCGTCTTCCAAATTTTTACATAACGGTGGTTTAAGTTTATTATATAATTTGATTGTGTTATAAGTTAAAAGTGGAACGTGGCACGTTAATTCTTCGATGGGATTTGTGCCGCATATGGAGCTTTTGTGACGAAGTAATCTCTCATATTTTTATTCTCCGCTGATAAAGAACCATCTTCACCATAAATAGGGAATATTGATGTAAGATTAAGCTTCCACGTGACCATCTAATCAATCATTTCCAAAATGCCAAGTATTAGGGTTCCAATAACTCCTTTGACACAGACAGTTACCAAAAATTTTTTTAGATAAGCACAGCAACTACAAACCCGGATTAGTTTCCGAAATTGCTTCACATTAATCATAATACCAATCCACTTACTGTCAAAATTGACGCTGATGTGTTAAGCAGTATATAAATATTGCTTTTAATCCCGGATATAATTTCTTTATGTTTATTTAATCTATCCTTTGTCTTGGTCAACGTCCTCCAAATTGTTGTCTCTTCCCCTGTTCTCCTTAGAACTTTTAAAATGCAATAGTTCTATATTATTAATACTTGTGTTGTTGTGGTATTCAGTCCTAAGACTGGTCTCATGCAACCCTCCAGGCTAACCTATCTTGCGCAAGCCTTTTCATTCCCTCATAACTAGCACAACCCAAATTCTTTATAATCTACTTAGCGCATTTCATCCTTTCCTCCCTCTTCCGTTCATTTCCCTCTAATGATAATTTTACAAGACCCTCATGTCTTATACACGTTGTCTATTAATCTATTCCTCCTCTTGGTCAACGTCCTCCATATTTTTCTCTCTTCCCCTATTCTGTTTTGATCTTCCTCGTTAGTGATTCTATCGACTCATCTCATTCTCCTGTACCACCACAGTTCAAAAGGCTTCTATTCTTTCCCTTTCCCCAACTCCTACCGTCCACATTTCACACCACACTCCGTTACAACATTTTTAGTAATGATTTCCTAATACTCATTCTTATATTAGCCGTAAGTAAATTCCTCTTCCTTTCCTGTGCTACCCTACTCTAGTTTTATGCCGCCCAAGTAGCACAATTCCTTAGCCTCCTTCAAAATATCCCTATTGCCAGCCTTTGTTATTCCAATGTGTGGCGTTACATGGGTGCGAAACGTGGACAATATGAGATGCGGAAAGGAAAACAAGGGAAGCTTTGGAAATGTGGTGCTATAGGGGAATGACATGAGTGGATAGAATCACTAACCAGGAAGTTCTAAACAGAATAGGGGAAGAGAGAACAATATATGAACAAGAGAAATGATAGATTAATAGGCCACGTTATCAGACATGAGGGTCTTGTAAAATAGTAATTTAATAATCAAATCTGGTTCTTAGAATTTCCCCTAAGAAAATCAACTTGCAATATTTAATTTACAAGATCAAAAAGTTGAAAATAATCCATTACCTTGGTTTTCTCTCTATTTAATCCTCATATTGAAATCTTTCTCCAGGACCACGTTCATGCCATTTATTATGGTTTCCAAGACTTCGTCTGACTCCTCTAATACAATCTCCTTGCACTATCATTCCTTTCCCACATTCTGGTTTCGTTTGTTTGTTTGTTTCATGTATTGCGCTACTGGAGCTCCTACTACAGAGGACGGTAAGATTCCTCGTCGTGCAGCTCCAAGGAGTGAATTCTCCATCGCCTTTGCGTGTGTTTGTGCCGTGTAGTGTTTCCTATGATTTCCTATGACTATATCCTGTTTATTTAAAGTTTATTATGTTATAATTGTTTTTAATGTCTGTAAATTTAAAATAAGGCCGAAAACAGTCAAAAAATTAGTGAAACATAACAAACTATAATTTAAAATCAACTACGTCCTGATCAGGTGTTCAACCTGAAGAGGGTTCAGAGCAGGACCGAAACATGTAGGTGATTTTAAAATATAGTTTGTTATGTTTAACTATTTTTTGTCTTTTTATTTGGCCTTATTTAAAGTTTTTTTTATTATGCTACTTTATTTTTGTTCTTATATCTATTTGTTACTCGATGTCGTCCTATTGACGAGATCTTCTGGAGCCTGATTTCCCACGGATCTACACACGTGTGTTTCAAAGTGTAGTGTATTGTGAAGTGTTTATGCGTGTGAAGTGCGTGGATCTCTATTACACCGATATAGTGTTCCAAATTGACATTGTTTATCCAGAAATTATATCTTTTGTATATGTTATGTATACTTTCTTTTACTTGTCTATCATTGTATACATAGTTTCTTTTACTATCTCTCTTATTGTTTTGTACTCATATTCTTGATATGTTGTATTCATTTTTGTTTGCTTTGCTTTGTTTTATTTTATTTATCATTGTATACATAGTTTTCTTTACTCATATGTTGTATCCATATTTTGTTTCTTATATTTGTATTCTTAGTGTGATATGTAGCATATTCTTTGACTTGTCCTATTTCCTCAATAGAGGACTAATGGAAACAGCAATCAATCTATAATCCAACTGGAGAACGGTCTCAGAAAACAAAAATAAACACTTCAGTTAAAAATTTAGTATAATTTTTATTCCGGAATCCTGAAATATTAATGACGGTTGTTTGTTCACGTGTTCATTCCTTCAACCTCTTTCGCTATGAAGTCCAACTTGTGGACGGCCAAATCAACGTCTTCGTCCGTTACACCGAAATACGTAACGATTCGAACGGTTTTCTCGTCCTTGATTTGAGATTTTATGATTATTTTCTCTTTCAACTCTTCGAATTCTTCTGCTGTGACCTGAAACACGTAAATTATTATTATTATTTATAACTCTGATAACAGCAGTTAATTAGTTAGTTACCAGCAGCGTGCATCAATCAACAAGACTTGCCACGTTAAGACCAAAGTCGACATGGTCAGAAGTTTAATTATTTTTTTAAAAAAGAAACAAGGGTAGAAATAATTTACAAATAGACTATTTGCATGTCGAGCGTGAAAGAGAAACGTTTCCTATTTCCTATTATTTACACTTATATTAGCATTAATTAAGTTCTTCTTCCTCGCCTGTGATGTCCTACTCTAAGTTATTTGATGCCCAATGTATTCACATTCAAATTTCTTCATCAGTATTTATAAGTACAGTTGGTCATTGACAGACTAAATAAATTAAAGGTAACTTTGTGCCTTATATTTATTTAGTTTGATATATTGTCTGTAAATGGACCACAGTAATTAGGGATAGTTGAGTGAAACACAGGTTAACCAATGTAAAGGGGAAAATCAAGTTGATGGTATTGGAAACATTGGTTAACGTGTGTTTCACTCAACTATTCCTAATTACTGTGGTCCATTTACAGACAATATATCAAACTAAATAAATATAAGGCACAAAGCTACCTTTAATTTACTTAGTCTGTCAATGACCAACTGCACTTATAAATACTGATGATGTCCATTTATTATTTATAATACTTATAATAATGACGCATAAACTAGTCATTTCATTATAATTTATTCCTGAGGATTCACCAACTTGTTTTAAAAATTTTTGTAACTTAGTAATCACACCTGGTTCTTAGGATTTTCCATGTATTATGTATTAAGAAAAATAATTTTCAAAGAAGAATAAGTTGAAATTAACCGCTAATTGCCCAATATTTATATAATAACATTGGTCTGATGCAACCATCCACGATGCCCAATCTTGCGCAAACCTTTTCATTTCCGTATAACAAACACATCCTCCGCAATCTTCTTTGAGTTTTCCCATCCTTGGCCTCCTCTCTTCTGTTCACTTACCTCTAATGCTAATTTTCAAGATTCTCATGTCTCAAAACGTTGCCTATTAATCTATCCCTTCTCTTGGTCAACGTCCTGTCCTCTATGTTGGTCTCTCTTCTCCTATTCTGTTTATAACTTTACTGGTTAGTTATCCTATCCACCCATCTCATTCTCTTTTTTTTTTGGTTAACAGGCTACATGAGGGTGATCCTGAAACAGGCAACTCCCCTTCAATAACATAGGAAGGGAATTGAAAAGGGTGGATGCGGAAGGTAGAGCAAGGTAGCCAAGGGTTAACTAGGGCCCCCAGGCTATGGTTTTAAGGATCCTACCCGGTGTTTCACCTAAAGAGATGCAGGGAAAACCCTAGAAAACCTGCATCAGGTAGGTCGGGCATTGGGTACTATTCTCACGCCCTTCCGAATGACGGGAGACGAGTTTGTTGTGGGGACGCAGCATTCCCTTCTCCGTGTCTCCACAAGTTTCAGGAAGCAGTTGGCCGACTGATCCAATGGGATCAGCGGACAGCTCTTGCCATATGCCCAAGGTCTTTGACCCCAGTACATATACCTCCTAAAATAGGTGAAGGTGTCTCGGCATATGAGAACTTTGATAAAAAGTACCCAGAGAGAGTGCGAGGCATCCCCGACATGATCAGATGAGCCCCGCAGTCACTCTGGGCTGTTAATGTCCATCTCATTCTCCTTCTCCTGTAGCACCACATTTCAAAGGTTTCTGTTCTTTTCGTGTCTGCAACTCCTACCGTCCATGTTTCACCCCCGTATAACGCCACACTCTATAACAACATTTTTAGCAACGATTTCCTATTATTTACACTTATATTTAGCAGGAAGCTCTAAGTAGAATATGAGAAGAGGGAACAATATGGATGATGTTGACTAAGAGAAAGGATGGATTAATGAGCCACGTTTTAAGACATGAGGGTCTTGTAAATTAGCATTAGAGGGAGGCGTGTTGGGGTAAGAACTGAAGAGGGAGGCCGAGGGTGAAATACGCTAAGCAGACAGGTTATCACGGAGGGTTGACATCAAACTTTTCCGAGGGCTGACTACCACCACAACAACAACAGATTAAACAATTCGCCAATGCAGATTTATGAATGACTGTGAAGTTAAGAGCTGAGGATACCTGAGATGATTCTTCCGCGCCTTGCACTGGACCAGTTTTAGTGATGGGAATATGAAGAGGAAATTCGGCCCACCCCATGGCCATTCTCTCTCTCCTCTACATGTTTTGGGTGCCGTACTTAATGACCAGCATGACGCTCACCAGCAGGTGCATGATTATGCAGAGGAATATGAAGGTGATGCAATAATTGTGAAGGAGTGACCCAAATTTGAAGCCGACTTTCGGTTCTATTAATGCCATGGTGCCGTTTCCGAGGAAACTTTGTCGATAATGGCCGATTGCAATACCACACCCGCCATTAAGATAAAAGAAATTTAGCCCAACATAAAGCGAAACAGAATCCTTAGAATCATTTCCAACTCCCCCTGGTACCTTCCAAAATCAGTAATTCACATCCAAGTTCCACTTATCTCCACCACAATAAAACATGAATATCCTCCATAATCAAAAGCTCCACCAATCACTCCAATGACACCATAGCCCTCTTCATCTTCCCCTCCACACAATTGCAGACTACATCCTTCCACTCTCTCACTCCGGCATAACCTTTTTTTTTAATGTACCCTAAGTGATGTACAATCTGTCTATTATAACTGACAATAAATACATATTTTTGTGATACTTAACGCTTACATAAAAGAAATGAAGACTTGTAGAGCAATGCTCCAGTGAACATTCTCTAAAATACATTATGATATATCATTCTGTGTAATAGGTTAAGTGCCTGTGGGTTTTTCTCTCGCAGACATTTCCCCTCAGAGTGACTGCGGGGCTCACCTGATTATGTCGGGAATGCCACGCACTTTCTCTCCCCCTCCCCCCTCTCCCTCCCTCTCCCTCGCTAACCCCACTCTCTCCCTCCCCCTCCGCCCTCCCCCTCCCCCTCCCCCTCTCCTCCCCCCCCCCCTCTCCCCCCTCCCCTCTCTCCCCCTCCCCCTCTCTCCCCCCTCTCTCCCCCCCTCTCCCTATCTCTCTCCCCTTCTCTCCCTCTCTCTCTCTCTCTCTCCCTTCTCTCCTCTCTCTCTCTCTCTCTCTGTGTGGGGCTTTTATCAAAGTTCTCACATGCCGAGACACCTTCACCTATTTTAGTAGGTGTATGTACTGGGGTCGAAGACCTTGGGCACATGGTAAGAGTTGTCCATCTTATCCCATTGGATCAGTCGGCCAACTGCCCAGATACGGAGAAGGGAATGCTGCGACCCCACAACAAACTCGCCTCCCGTCATTCGGAAGGAAGGGCGTGAGAATAGAACCCAATGCCCGACCTACCTGATGCAGGTTTTCTAGGAGTTTCCCTGCATCTCTTTAGGTGAAACACCGGGTAGGATCCTTAAACTATAGCCCCGTGGCCCTGGTCAACCATCGGCTATCTTCCGCATCCCTCCCCCATTTTCAATTCCCTTCCTATGCTATTAAAGGGGAGTAGCCTGTTTCAGGATCACCCTCATGTAGCCTGTTAACCCAAAAAAAACCGATAGTATACAGATAGAATAAAAAATTGTTAAGACTGACCATCATCATGCGATCGTGCAGCTGCTGCGCAGTTAGCCTCGGTGGTCGAGTTGAGATCATGACGATGTTTGTCTGCACGTCAGGATCGGCATGGAGGTGATGGCTTCCGAAATTATTAATTTCTGAAAATGTGTTTCATAAACAATAATTAATATTCTAAAATAATTAAACCTATTATCTCTGTAACAAAATTGCCTGTATGTGTGTGTATGTATGTTCCGCATACAAATCTAAACGAGTGAACCAATTTCAACCAAAT
This sequence comes from Eucriotettix oculatus, assembly GCA_034510155.1. Classification (NCBI taxonomy): domain Eukaryota; kingdom Metazoa; phylum Arthropoda; class Insecta; order Orthoptera; family Tetrigidae; genus Eucriotettix; species Eucriotettix oculatus. The sequence goes on from CM067379.1 coordinate 16,079,422, forward strand.
TTAGTACACTTGTTCTCTTGCTACCCGGTAAACTCGGACATCACCCCTATGGACATATCCTCCTTAGATATTAACTTAGCAGGAAGATCTAAGGAGGAACAATATGGAGGACGTTGACTAAGAGAAGGGATAGATTAAAGGCCACGTTTTAAGACATGAGGGTCTAGTAAGAGGAAATCTCTGAATGAGTGTGTAATCTGACATCAGCAGGTGTCTTACCAGTGGCGATTCTGGCGGCTCGCTTGTGGTCCTCCGCGAGTTTGGGCACGATGGTGTCGAGGCCAACTATGCCTGCGGCTGCAAGGACTCCAGCCTGGCGCCATCCCCCTCCAAGGGCCTTCCTGAAGCGACGGGCTCTGGTCACAAACAAACAAAATATATGATAATAATCAACGCACAAACAAAAAAAAATAACTGCAACGACATCTTCCGCCCGCATCAACTTTATAGCAAGTACGACGCTCTCCGGTCAAGGGTCAACACAACATCTTCATTTGATTCAGTATCGTTACTTGGGAAAATTAGTCGTGACTCGTTGTCTGGTGGGCAGGATGCTGCAACTCGTCTGCTGACGTCACGTCTCATTGAACCGCCACTTCAGTTGTAGACCAGTCGCCATTCGGAGCAAAACTCCGCGCATTTCCTTTCCATTTGTTTTTCATTTCTACATGACCACCACATCCTCCCTATTCTGCTTAGTGTATTCCATCCTGGGCCTCCCTCCTCTGTTCACCTTCCTCTAATGGTAATTTTACAAGACCCTCATGTCTCAAAACGTGACGTAGTAACCCATCTCCTCCAAAGTCCCGGTGGATAGGCTGAATATGAAGTTCTCGGGATTTCACCCGGGTTATGTCATTTGTAAAATACAACGTTCCGTAAGGCAAGTGAAGACGATGGCAGAGTTAGCCTTCGAAACTTTGTATTTTACAAATGACATAACCCGTGTGAAATCCCGATTCAGGCAAGTGAAGACGATGGCGGAGTTAGCCTTCGAAAAGTTTTATTTTACAAATGACATAACCCGGATGCAATCCCGATTCAGGCAAGGGAAGACGATGGCGGAGTTAGCCTTCGAAACGTTGTATTTTACAAATGACATAACCGGGGTGAAATCCCGATTCAGGCAAGTGAAGACGATGGCGGAGTTAGCCTTCGAAAACTTTTATTTTACAAATGACATAACCCGGATGAAATCCCGATTCAGGCAAGTGAAGACGATGGCGGAGTTAGCCTTCGAAACGTTGTATTTTACAAATGACATAACCCGGGTGAAATCCCGAGAACTACTTATCAATTCTTCCAAATTCTTCTCTCTTCCCCTATTCTGCTTACAACTTTGTTGTTACTTACTCTATCTCATTCTCCTATAGCACCCCATTTCACTCATCTCCTTTTTGCAACTTTTACCGTCCACGTTCCGCACCCTTATAACGCTAAGGTAATGAATGAGCTGATGTCATAGTGTATGGTTACTTCTCTATGAAGTGGTGAGTTCCGGAGAGAACCGCCCCCACGGGCGCGCACAGTCCCTTGCTGATGCAGAAGCTGACCGAGTCGTAATCTCTGACGATCCTCGACGCTGGAACGTCCAGGGCCACCGACGCGTTCAACAGTCGCGCTCCGTCCATGTGCAGGGGGATGCCCAACTTCTGCGCTCTTTCCCCTAGCTGCAACATTCACAAGAAAACCTACATCAAAACAGCAGTGACGTCACTTTAAATCTAGCAACACACAATGTCAACTAATATGGCGGACCATGACTTGGAACACTCGTACACCTACTTCTCTATTCCTTTCTTTCATCTGACGCGAATTTTCATCATACCATTTCATTATTAAGATATCTCAAATTTAGTTATTTAAAGATTTTACCGTTTAAATATTTATGATTTGGTAAAACATTTTTCTTCATTCTACACAGTTTTGAAATCAATTTAAAGACTGTAGAATTCAAATATTCAAAATTTAGTAAATACAGTTATCAGTTAATTTAGAGGCTTTATTATTCAAATATTTGAAATTTGGTAAAAGATTTTCCGCCCTTCTTTACAAATTTTAAGTTAATTTAAAGACTTTCCCATTAAAATATTTGTAATTTAATGTCTTTCTTTATTTCTGTTTCAATTTCTTTCTTTCATTATTTGTTTCTTTCCTTCCTTCTTTCTTTCTCTCAAACCTTTTTCAATTTCCTTCCTTGGCTATTCCATTTTCTACCCTTCTTTACAGATTTTAAATTAATTTAAAGACTTTCCCATTAAAATATTAGTAATTTAATTTCTTTCTTTCCTTTCGTTCCTTCTTTCTTTCTCTCTCTCTCTCAACCCTATTACTTTTGTTATGGCTGTACATATTTAACCTCTTTACCTGATTTCTACGTATTCTTTTAAAGAGATTTCCTTATTTTTTGATATTTGTAAGGCTTAACTGTCTTTTTTATTTTGTTCAATACTCTTTATCTTTCTATCATTTGTTTTTCTTCTTTTGCAGATATTTCAAACTTTATATTTGCCTTCTTGGTCTTCCCATTTCTACCTATGTACTCAGATTTCATTAATATTTTGCTATACCTTAAATCTCTAGTCCTTTAATCGTATCTCGTTCTGTATCTTATTCATCTCTCTCAACCCTATTTCAATTTCGTTTCTTGGATGTTCCATATTTCACCCTCCTTTAAAGATTTTAAGTTATGTTAAAGATTTTCTCATTAAAATATTTGTAATTTAATTTTTTTTTTCATTAAATTAAAACACATCCAAATTATGACCAAATGTAGACTTTACAATCTGATGAATGAGGAGGGATTTAAGGGATTATGGATAGAACAAAATAAAAAGTTCATTACAGTAACTTATTTACATTTTGTCGAAAGCGGGATCTAAATTCATTCCAGTTCCAATATTTTACCTCATACAGACATGGAGTAGTTTGGTTACTTACTTGATCGAGCCAATTCAGAGGGAGAACCTTCCCTCCGCAATAGCTGTGAGTGTTTTCTACGCTGATGAGGCTCGTGTAGGGGGCGTGGATGTCGTCTTCCCTTATTTTCCTCTGCATTTCGTCCAGGTCGAACGTTCCGTCGGGCTTGTTTTCCACAGTGTTTACCTGAATACCCGCAATCTGCGAAAATTCAAAATTTTTAATAAATACAAAATTTTCATTGTAGACTAATTGGAACTATTAGGGATTTTGAAGATGACAGGAATAATATATATAGAAAGAGGAGTTATACATAACCTTTACAAAAGGGGTCAGCAGTAATTACAATTGCAGGGCAAGAAAATAAAGAAGAAAATAAGAAAGTAAGACAAGGTTACAGTCTGTCACCCATGCTGTTTAACTTACACTTATATATTGAAGAATGAAGAAAAAAAACGGAATATGGAAAGAGAGTCAAAATACAAGGAGATTAAATAAAAACGCTAAGATGTAATAGTTATTAATGACTAAACGTTTAATATAAGTTAAAATAAGGCCAAAAAGAGACAAAAATTAGTGAAACATAAAATATAATTGATATGGACCTTCTTCAGGTTGAACTGAATTACAAAGTCCTACATAAAAATGTAGTTGATTTTCAATTATATTTTATGTTTCACTAATTTTTGTCTCTTTTTGGCTTTATTTTAACTTATATACAAACCCTAAGATTTGATGATTATATTCTGGTGTTGGGGGAGTCAGGAGAAGACTTGGAACCATAATAAATGGCATGAACGTGGTCCTGGAGAAAGAGTACAACGTGAGGATTAATAGATTGAAAACTAAGGTATGGGAAACGGTGGCTGTAAGATTGGGAAGGGATGTTAAGGAATTCTGCTACTTGGGAAGCACAGTAACTAGAGTAGGATAGCACAGGCAAGGAAGAGGAATTTACTTACGGGTAATGTAAGTATGAAATCATTACTAAAAATGTTGGTATTGATTGCGGCATGATATGAGTGAGAAACGTAACAATAATAGTTGAAGACACAAAAAGAATAGAAGCTTTCTAAATGTGGTGCTATAGGAGAATGAGATGGGTGGATAGAATCACGAACGAGGAAGTTATAAACAGAATAGAGGAAGAGAAGAGAGAACAATATGGAGGACGTTGACCAAGAGAAGGGATAGATTAGTAGGCCACGCTTTAAGACACGCAGGTCTTGTAAAATTAGCATTAGAGGTAAGTGTGAGGGGTAAGAACTGAAGAGGGATGACAAGGATGGATTATGCTAAGGAGGTTATGGAGGATGTGGCAGCTATGTTGGAATGAAAAGGCAAGGTAGGTTAGTAATGGAGGGTCTCAGGACTGAATAATACCACAACAACAACCAGAAATTTCTGGATGTGTATAAAGATGTTCTTACATATGCCGGAGCTCCTTGTTCGCAATGGTAGACGTGTGTCTGGTCTCCGATGATCATTTCACAGCTTCTCCTGTCGCAGTGAACCATTGCTGAAAGGCACGGAACCGTAAACTGAATGGTCCATGATAATTTCTAGAAAGGATGTAGAGACTTTCTTACCAGCCAAAAGGTTCCCCATTGCTCCTGAAGCTACGAAGAGGGAGGCTTCTTTCCCCAACAGTCGCGATGCTTTACTTTCCAGAGCTTCAAAACATAAAAAAAATGGACTAAGTTACATCCTGTTAATGAGATAATACATTTCTTACAGAGGTGGAAGATCTCTGAAAGAAAGAAGGGAAGAAAGGTTTTTTTTTGTAAACAACTTCAATAGTTCGTTTCAAATGGGTGCCGATTTAACCTTGAAGCTGCTCCTTCAGCTGTCGAATAAAATTCACACGAAGCTGTCACACATAGTTGTGCTACGGCAAGGATAATTGACCTGAACGGCATCCATTTGAAAAAAAAAAACATTACTGTACACACCACCACCGTTTTCAGTGAAGTTCACAAAGGAAACTTGTTCCGATATTTTACATAATTTTTTTATATTCTAATTTCAGTTGCCAGTCAATCAATGGTGGCTCTTCAGTTTTCTTGAAGGTTATATGCAACATCACAAGGAACAGTCAGATTTTGGTCTAGTCGGCTGCTGGAAATTCTTCCTTGACCATCCAGAACTATCCCGTAAAAATATTCTACCCCGGTATCGCCTTCAGCCCCGAGTTCCCCAGTTTTTAACCAAATTCTTTAATTTGTCCATCAGGCGGTTAATGGTCCAAAAAAAAGTGCCGGTCTCGATGGCAGTTAAATGGCGTCTTGTCCATGAGATTAATATCAACTTCATTCAATTTCCGGACTGAAAAAAAAATTCACGGGCAACGCCCGGTACTCAACTATTACTACAACAAAATCTTTAAAATGCAATAGTTCTATATGATTTATACTTATGCATTGAATTAATTTGGTGTCTTATTTTCAACCTGTTTTTTTAAATATCACCGGCTTTCACTGTTTCCCTCTATTGCTCAAACGAATCGAGTCTCCACAGGTCAAATCGATAGTTTCAACTTTCCTTGTTAACTAATAATTGTCTCCCCTGGAAACATCTCGAGTTTCCGTATCTTACGAATTAAGAGATGAAAGGAAAAAAATTCCCGTACCTTTGCAAAATGAAATTTTAATTTTAGTATCGTCCTTTCATCACCGAAACAGTTCTCGCTTAATGGAATAGCTAATGATTCCGACGGCAAAGTTCTTTCAAAATTGGACTGTGAAATAGTGTGATGTCATGGTGTGGCTGTGGGACATATATATATATATATATATATATAACGCGGATTTTGTGGTATTGTGGCGTTATGAGGCGCAGTTCGGCCAACAACAATGTCTAGTCGGCTGAAAGATGGTGATTCCCTGCGGGAATCTCCCTCGGGGCGTGTGTAAAAAAACGATGGTGAACCTCCGCGGGAAACCCCCGCCGAACGTGTGTAAAAAATAAGGGCGGGGAACCCCGAAATTTTGTGAAATAGGGGAATTCCCGTCGGAGGATTAAAAAGGGGAGCCGATGGGTGGCTCGAGGTCATAAGTTAGATGAGTGGAGGAGAGGACGGACGTAAGGAGAATTGAGACGAGTGGAGGAGAGGACGGACGTGATCAGAAGTGAGACGAGTTGAGGAGAGGAAAGACGTGGTCCGAGCAGAATCAGAAGTGAGACGAGTTGAGGAGAGGACGGACGAGAGCAGATGCTGTGAGAGGTGGGCAGAGACGTCAGATGTTTCGAGGAAGCAGATGAGTTGCGGATCTGGTTCCTTCTACCTTCATCGATAAAAATCCTGCAAGACGCCAGAGAGACGCACAAACATTCGAGAGGTGGATGTTTGTAGGCCCCTGTAGTAATTGTGGGTAAGTTATTAAAAAAAAAGCTGTGAAACTTGCTCATTGCTCTGGTTAAATAATATTTAATGATTGTTTTTTTCTATTTTCAGCTACTGCATACTCCATCTCTCGAGAGACCCAAAATCCCCTGAGATTAAGCCCGTGTAATCACTTTAAATTAATAAATGAAAAATTTTAAAATTGATTATAATTTGTTGTATTGATGAATTAATGTTTTATACCCTAAAAAGTATATTACAATATATATATATATAAAACATGTATTTACCTTGGACTGTAGGGTCTTCCTGATAAACGTCGTCTCCAACTTGAGCGTTGGCCATGGCTTGCCTCATTTCTGGGGTTGGCACAGTCAGGGTGTCGCTCCTCAAATCTACAACCCTTACTCCTCTCTGGAATCATACAAGTTCCTTCACCAATACATTGTAAAGTTATCCAATTACTGAGAGAAGAGGTTACAGGAGGACATGTGTTATGTCGTGTACCTTCGAGGAGAGACACTGATACAATAAAAGTGACTTATGATGTAGGGCTTTAGATCTTCACAAACGTGAACAGCCTAACAAAAAATTCAATAAGTCTCTCTCTCTTTCACACACACACACAACCAAAGCTGCGATGAAAGCAAGACCAGACGTTTTAATTTGACTTGTTCAATTCTTGTTTGTAAGAGGGTGTATTTCCTGAACCTTGGAAACTTCAACGACTGGTATTACTGCCAAAGCCAAATAAACCGCCCTGACTTCCATCATCATACCGCCCACTCTGTATGCTTGATACTTTGGGGAAAGTGTTGGAGCGGTTGGTATACAATAGACTGTTGAAGGCGGTAGAAGATAAGAATGGTTTTTCTGTCAGCCAGTATGGATTTAGGAAAGGACGCTCAACCATCGATGCAGTTAATTTGGTAGTGGAAACCGCTCGCCAAGCTATTCGGGGGAAGAGATGGAAAAGAGGCCCTAAAAAATACTGCGCCATAATCACCTTGGACATCAGAAACGCTTTCAACTCGGCAAGATGGAATTGTATCCTCGAGAAATTGCGCAGGTTACAGGTGCCATCATACATAAGGAGAATTGTGACGAATTATCTCTCCAACAGAACTCTTCTCCACGATACGGAACCCGGCGTGGAAAAGTACGTCATCACAGGAGGCGTCCCACAAGGATCGGTACTAGGACCCACCCCTGTTGTGGAACATTATGTATGATGATGTATTAAGACTTGAGATTCCCACGGAAAGCAAAATTATTGGCTTCGCAGACGACATAGCAATTGTCGTCGTCGCTAAGCACCGGGAACAAATAGTTCAGATAGCCAATGAGGCTATTTATGTGATTCGGCAATGGCTACGGACAATGGGACGGACTGCAACTGGCGGAAGAAAAAACAGAGGCAGTTCTTGTCACTGGGAGAAAATCTAGAGAATCCATCAACCTTACGGTCGGAAACTGCGAAATCTATTCGAAATCGTCTATCAGATATCTTGGTATAATGATAGATGATGATAGGATGTCTTTTAGACACCGTCTTGATTATGTAAGACGTAAAGTATCTGCACTGTCACGAATTATGCCAAAGGTTGCAGGTCCAAGATAATACCGGAGGGCGACTTCTTTTCGCGAATGTTGTGCGATCAGTGACCTTGTATGGTGTACTGCTTTGACAGTAAAATCAAACAGGAGAAAGGTTAGCACCGTCCACAGGTTCTGTGCACTACTGGACGATAGTCTGTCTGTGTGGTGGCAGCAATGCCTCCGGTAGACATTCTGGCTGATGAGTGCCACAGACTACAAACAAACAGAGGTCTGGAAGGCAAGAGAGTTGAGAGGCTCAAAACATATGAAGAATGGCAACGCCGTTGGGATGAGTCCAATAAAGGCCGATGGACCCATAGGTTAATAAGATCAATTAAAGACTGGATTGATCGGAAACACGGAGAAGTGAATTATTATCTCGCTCAACTCTTGACCGGTCACGGCTACAGACTTCTACAGGTTTGCCACAGATAATTCGCCTGCATGCCCTGAATGTGGACTTGATGAGACACCAGAACACGTGTTTTTTTCAGTTGCTCGACATTTTCATGTGGGAGACGAGCATTAGAAAGCGATATTGGAACTTCAAGACCACCAGAAAATTTGGTACCCAATATGCTGCTGCTTTCACCTAATACCTGGAATAAAGTAAGCGCATATGCTTCTACGGTAATTCAAAGATTAAGAAAATACGAAAAAGAGAGAAATAATAATGTTTAAAGGAGACAGAGAGAGCTGCTTCCTGTGAAGTAATGTCTAACGACGGTCCCACAGGAAAATACACACAGTCATCATTGGAAAGGAAGGGAGGTGTTTTTAGTGGGTAGAATACCACACTACTATCCAGTGCAGACCCTGAGATTGTGTCTTTAGAAGATTTTCACCTGTCCTCGAAAAAAAAAACTCCGTCATTGTTTCTGTCACTCTCATAAATCACGGATAAATTTTACTGTGCCTTATGTGGATTATTAACTAAATGAAGAAGTACCACTGACATTTATTATAAGAAAATGTTATTAATCAAACGATTAGCAGTTCTCCATGACAAATGATCTACATGTGTTTTCGCTTTCCTGATTCTCTCTAGTCTTGAAAAGCCTTTTATTTATATGGTAAGTTTGAAAACAACCTTGATGATAGAGATTTGCCGGGTATCTTGTACTAAATTTTGACTAATTTTCTCAGCACTACTCAACAATCTGCATCCTTGACTACTAGTAGTGATCACGTACAAGGAGCGCCGTGATAAGCAGCGAAATAAAAATTAATTTGAACCATTCAATAATGAAAAATCATATTTTAAAGTATTTCTTTTTTAAAAGAAAGTTTTAATACATAATAAAAAAACAATCACAAATAATAAAAACTTTATGACGTGCATCACACACACACACAGAAAATCTAACGCACGATTCTGCATGCGTATCATGTTTCTAATATTTTCCTTGTATTTAGAAAAACAAGAATACTTTGTCGTTAAAAATGCCTGTCAACATGAGGCTAAATTATCCCGCTTTTAAGAATAATACACTATTGGACTTAGTAATAATATATAGAATATTACAGGGGATGCTGATTTGTCGCAGAGTGTTGGTAACACTAACACTGTTATAGTACAATAATTTTAATACATATTTAAATAAGGCCAAAAACAGACAAAAATTAGTGAAAACTTAAAATATAATTGAAAAAGGGTCAATATCAGGACCGAAACATGTAGTTGCTTTTCAATTATATTTTGTGTTTCACTAATTTTTGTCTGTTTTGGACTTTATTTAAACTTATATTAAACGTACAGACATTCATAACTATTATAGAATAATTTTATACAATTATCCATGTAAAAGTTATTGTTTGGGGTGATGTAGAAATCTCACGAGGCGCCACTGATTGCAATCAAATATGCTGATGATAATTCACAGCGGTAATTTAATTATTAATTGCATTAAACCAGCTAAAATGTAAAACAGTTTAATAATTATAAATGGTGAAATTACCACCAATATAGAATAAATACTATCTTGAATGTTAGCTACTTACCGAAGAATTCATAATTTTTCCCCCGGTAAAGTTGACGATAGTTTTTCCAACAGACATAGTTTTTTAGACTTCAGCAGTTACTGGGGGGAAAAAGATGATTAATCAACTCGTCTCAAGTCAAACAAACATAATTTAATTGATATTAAATCAATTAACGTCTGATATTGAAATCTTAAAATGAAATAATTTTCGACCAGGTTTTCTTTTTCAGACAGTTTTATTTTTAATCAAACAACGTTTCGGCGCATATTCGCACCTTCTTCAGGTTTTTCTCTTCACAGTCAAATTATTGTTACTTCCAATTTTTAAAACTTCAGACTGTGTTCAGTAAATAAGTTTCTTAGTGCTGCCTCGGACCTCTCTTCATATAAAAAGGAATTGGTGTTTATAACGTTTTATAATACGTTGAATATTTAAAAACTGGTGTAAACATAACTTTATTGTGAAAACAAAGGTACGAATAAGAGCCGAAACGTTGTTTGATTAAAAATAAAACTGTCTGAAAAAGAAAAAGTCGAAAATTATTTCACAATTGAATTTAAATATTTGAAAATTGCATAATTGTTTTGTGTTAATTTGTACGTTTACCTCAATGTTTACTGGTGGAGTTTATCCAGGCGTATGGTTTTCAGGGTTCTAGCATCAGAGAGCTTGGCATTGTGACCCCTAACATTCAGATAACATTATAGATAACGCTCTTTCACGCCATATGTAGTTCAAGAACTTTCATTTTCCCCCGCACATTAAAAAATTGATCAAAAGGTGCAGAGTAAGAAGCACGAAATTCTGCACGTGGACACACCTAAATGCGATACGACGATTTTATTTATTCCGTGGATTTGTGTGTGGCATTTCATGCAATCCCTCGATCTATCCTGCTAACCTAGCTGTAATATTTTGACAAACAAGGCTCTGCCCTTTAAAATGTTTGAAACTTATTTAATTGAAGGGTAACAGACACTTAAGAGTGTCTTACTATCAGTAGAGGTGTCTCACAAGGTTCTGTCCTAGGGACCTCTTTATAATATACACTGCTGTGCATATCACATACCATAAGACAAGTGCTTAAATATGCAGAGGAGTGGTTCCATTCTAACAGCTTACTGGTTAGTATCGAGAAGAAGAAGAAAAAACAAAAAATCTTCTCTCGATAAAATAAAAATTATTCTTTCAATAAAAGCAAATACCTTGGAATTGAATTAAACTATTTGATATTTAATCCTCTAATGAAGCTCTCTTGAGAAACCTGAGGAAGACACAGCAAATTTTCGTCTATTTCACAGTCACATTCTCTATGGTTTAAGATAATTAAAGTCATGTGGTTTTCCTTGCAAAGTATATTGACAGTTCTGTGTTCCTGAACTACCTGCAATTCCTATTTCCAACAACTCCTCATATCAACAGCACCTAGAATTTACTTGGTCATAACACTATAACTGATCAGGACCACCATGGCTATAACAATCAATCCGTCCATCATGGGACCCTTGAGGACCATTGAAGCCAACAAAGGACCTGAATTTTGTGATATTGAAGAATGTACCTGCCCTCCCAAGCAACAAAATGTTGAAAAACCTCTCCATTAGAACATCCAATTTACAGTAGTGAAGACTTTGTTAATTTGAAACTATCAATTAGTAAACTGGTGATTTGAATTTTTTTATACTTGCTTGAAAAGTAATTAATGTTAAAAGAAATTGCTGAACCTCTAACCTGTATGTCATATGCTTGACAATAAAAAATATTGTTGTATAAATAAATTTTTGTCTACTTGCAATGGTTTTTTTGTGCTGACTCTGATGCAAGATTTTTCTCTTCCAGTTTTCACAGTTTGTTGTACTTTATTTATAACTTTTACCTATTTTCTCAGAGCAAAGAAATTTCTGTTAAAGCACTCATTGATGTTTCTATTATTGGAGCCATTGTTGATACCGGCTTAGAATTAGAATAGTTTATTTTGTTGCTAGCTCCAAAGGTTGGCCGACATGGTCACATCAGATATTGCTTCTGCCTTAAATTTTTAGGTGATTTTGATTTCCTATTCAATACAATGTAGGCTACTGGTTGGCTAGATATTTATAATTATATCTGGTTCAAGGCCACAGTTATTATCAAACAATGATGCAGATGAATTTCACCCATGTGTAGTTTTGTAATTATCTGTGAAAATAATATATTGCCACAATTGGAAACTAGCAGCTGAGTTGTGGACTTGGGTTCGAATCCTACCCTGTGCAACCATTTTTATTATTTTCTGTTTCGAGAATGTTATGTTTCTGGAATATTCCATGAACGTATAAATTGTACTGGATTCCGAATCTGAGTCAGTCTTTCGCAGTACAAGCCTTTATACAGCACTTTGTCATTAAATAAATGTCAATAACTTCTAGGTGTGTGTGTTCTTGTATCTTATGATCCTAGAGAAATGTAACAATATTTCCTCTATTTTGTACTCAAAAATAATATTAATGATAAGTTCAGAGAAAGTTAATTATGACAAGACTACTCCGAACACACAAAAAAAGTTCTCCCAGACGTACGCTCCTTCAGCATAATACATTTTCTGTAAATTTTTCCTGAATTTACTTCACATATTCTTCAAGTTATTTATTAATTCTATAAGTTAGATGAACTGTGTTTGAATGTCTTAAAATAAATAAAATTCATTTCATTTTCTGTTTTGTCATTTGAAAAATCATGAAAACATTCATCAAAAGGAAACAGAATGTGGCTTTTTGTGGCACCAGCAATGGTTGGTGTTCTCAGTTGAAATAATTTCACATAAGTTTTGTTCAATATTCAATATTTATTTAAAAATTTATACAAATTCAGTATTTATCTAAAGATACATGTAAGCAATGTCATTTAAATTACTTAGTTTTTAATTTCTTCCTTATCCATTCCCCTCATTGTGTGACTCATATGCCTGGAATTTAATTAAATATAATGTAATAAGTGTTAACCAATCATTATGAATACAAACACAGTGTTATGTGTGTGATTAATTAACATACCTTCTTTGCAATTTCCCTAAGTTCAGGTCCAAGTGGTTGGCCTAACTGTTCCACCATTTTGTAAAACAGTCCGCTTTCATTTTGAAGCAAAACATGAGGATGTCCTTGTTCCTGTAAGACAGCCTCAGTAATTTTCATAACATTATACAGAATTATCCATTAAGTAACAATTTTTAATATACTATAAGAATATAATTTCAAGCAATAATTATAGTAATTGAATCACTTTTAATTAAATGCAGAAGAGAAAATATAGTACATACTATTAGTAATCCATCATTCATTACAAAAACGCGGTCCATGTCCATCACATTTTTCAGTCGATGAGAAATAGATATTACTGTACAATGAGTGAAGTACTGTCTTATTGCCTCCTGGATCAAGTCATCAGTTCTAGAATAATTAATTTAGTAATAACTTTAATTAATTGTTTTAGAACTTTTTTATATACTATTTAATTTTAAATCAGTGATATGTAAGCAGTACTTCTTTTACTTACCCAGAATCAACATTAGCAGTAGCTTCGTCTAATACAATAATTTTATTTTTTTGGAGAATTGCACGCGCGAGACAAACTAACTGTCGTTGCCCAACACTTAAATTTGAACCTCCTCCATTTATTAACATTTCAAGGCTGGAAATAGAATCCTTTAATCCGACCTATACATTTGTGTGAATGAGGCTATTATCAACATTTTTGTCATTCAATTCTAACATATAATTTAAAGGTTAATTCATAGAAATAATTTGTAGAATGTCTAAACATCTACTAACCTCTTCCAAAGCTGCCCAAATCTCATGGTCAGGTTGCCTATTGTTGGGATCTAGACTATCTCTCAATGAAGCAGAGAATAGAATTGGTTCTTGAGGAATGACAGTAATGTTTCTCCTGAGGTCTTTCAGACACAACTTTTTCACACTTATTCCGTCTATTGTTATGTCCCCTTTCAAGGGGGATAGTCTGAGAAGAGCAGTGATAATTGATGATTTTCCAGATCCGGTGCGTCCAACTACTCCAACCTGAAAACAAAATTATTACAGTTTCAGCCACCCTTCCCACATTTATTTAGAACAAATCTGTAATAAAAAATTCCTTGATGATTGAGCTCGTTTATAGGAAGCCATAACACTTTTTTTTTCAAATTTCCCAAAATAGTCTAAAATAAATACAAGGAAGGTATTGTGACAAAAAAAATCTGCATTGATCTTTATTAGAATTTTATCATTTCAGGAAAAATGCAAAAAAAAAGTTCACCAAAAAATGTTCAATTTCAAAACATAACCTACCTGTTTGAAGGTTGTAATTGAAATCAAGATTATTTTTGTTGTTAATATATATACTGAATGTAAAATAATAAATTATATATATATATAATATGGACAGGAAAAAGAAATAGTTGTTGACTTACCTGAGGTTCACAGATGGCAGTTACCTTGTAAGATAGCTGATGACTGAGTTCACTGGAAATGTCTTCTTAACTTTCTGATGAAGGGGGCGATACCTCCGAACGTTTAAAGAACTCCAAATCTTACAAGGTGCCAGCCATCTGTGAAATTGGCATGGAAAGTAAAGAAAGAAAGATGTCAGCATTCTATAAACACTATGGCAGGAAGGAGATCTTAAAAAAATTTCATTAGCCTCCTTCAGCAGTGCAGACACCCCATGGTTGGTCATCATACAAACTGTTTCATTATCCTGCTGAAAATTTGAAGCCCTTCCTCCTTTCATGAATGATGATGCCAATATTCTACCGCCTGTTTCTCTTTCCTTTCCATACCAAATAGAGCATGCATTATGGTTCATACATGTTTGAATGTTTTAAACTGTACTCACTCTTTGTCCTGACTCTATCTTGAAGTCAAGGTTCTTAAGGACAAGAGGAAGACTCTCAGCATATCTGAGGTTTACACCAGAAAATTGTATCCTGCCCTCAGATGGCCAATTTGTAGGAGATTTCATTCCTTAAAGCATGTTTTAAGCCCAGTAACAATTTGACACCAGTTTGTGAACAAATATAAGATGTAATTTATACTTTACTAGCATGATAGATTTTGTTTTGTTAATTAATGATGAAACTAAGATGGTGTACATCTGTTATAGAAGCACTTCAAATTGTGAATATACTAAACCAGTGATGGGCAAACTTTTTAAAGGGGAAGGCCACAGAAAGGAAAAAACTTTAGGTGGGCCAATATATATTTTTTTAAATAACAATGATACATTTTACAAAATTCTTGAGTTTTTTTGTGATACTAAACCCTATTAATGACTGAATGATTATGAAAGAGAATGTGATGAATGAAACTGTGACTGCATTTCTAAAACAAAAAAGAGAAAAAAGAGGAAAATATTAATTTTTCTTATAGCCTGTATTCTTTTTTTATTTATCAGATTAGGAATAATGTCATGTGGGCTGGATTGAACATTTCAGTTGGCCGCATCTGGTCTGCATGCCATAGTTTGCCCATCACTGTACTAAACTAACATAAATAATTGGCAAATAGGATATTTGCAGTTATTTTAAAATGTAATGTTAAGTAAGATATGATAACAACTTAAGAAATATTATTTTGTATCATAAAATGCTTAAACATTGAAATAAATGTGATGTTTGAAATAGTATAAAAATCTACCTGTTACTAAATTCATCACAGCCTCTTGTTCTATTTCCGTATATTGAAGCAATCTTTCTACAGATGTCATGTTGTTTGCAGCTTCTGCCATGTATCTTATCCCAGATTGCACCATAGTCAATAGAATGAGGCACTGAGATACGCACAAACCGACTTCACTTCCCACCATATCTAAGAATAAACCAACATTCATATAATTCCATGCACAAGATAAATTGTATATAAATTAAACTTATATTTTTTCATTAGTATTCTTTTACTTGACATGTAATTTTAGTTAAATATTTTATTATTTATTTTAAATAACCACAAACTTTTGTATTTTTTGTTTTCACTCTGTCTCAGGCATATCAGCGGTGTTGATGAATAACAACTATTGCCTTAAAAGCATTTCATTTAAATGGAACCATTGTAGTATTGAAAATATTGACAACAGATGAACTGTAAACATCAATTTTGATAATAATTTATTGATGTCAATAATTTTAAACCATATTGAGAATCTTGGGCTTAATAATATAGTTTAGTGTGAATAAATTAATTTATATTGTACTTTCTGGTAAGCATTTTGGTTAATATTGTATTTATTGGTTATAAATAGTTGGGAAGAAAATATACATATGATGATGATATATCAAGTAACAGGGTGCAATATAAAATTATGTATTTGTTTTGGTTCGTTCATTTAAAACTGACACACTACTTATCAGGTCTAATTCTAGGTTATTTTTGTTCATATGTAAACTCAATCAAATAAAAGTTATGAGTTATTGCAATTTTAAGTTTGACTAATGATGTCAATGGAATGAGACACCAGCATTATGTGGGTGCAAAATGTGGACAATAGTGGTTGCATAAGGGATGTGGTGCTATAGGAGAATGAGATGGGTGGATAAAGTTCTAAGCAGAATAGGGGAAGAGAGAACAATATGCAGGACATTGACCAAGAGAAGGGATACATTACTAGGCCACGTTTTGAGACACGAGGGTCTTGTAAAATTAGCATTAGAAGAAAGTGAACAGAAGAGGGAGGCCAAGGATGGAATATGCTAAGCAGAGAGGGTAGATGTGGTAGCTATGTATATGATAGGCTAGCATTGAGGGTTGCATTGCACCAGTCTGAGGACTGAATACCACAACAATGTTACTTGACTTATTACTGAGACTTTACCATTTTCAAATATAATGAATGTAAAGATGACACATGCTGAAAATGCAATGCTTATACAGTCTATCCAAAACCCAAAAGCAGCACTACAGGCTATGCTCAGGAACCAAGCAGCAGTGTGAGAGTCCTGAAATATTTAAATTAATTGTAATTAAATTATTTTCTCTTGAATTAATACCTCACGTAAATAGTAAAATTATAATATTTTGTCTTGAATAATTTTAGAAATAGTTTCTCAAAAAATATTTTAAAGACACATAAGTTTCCTTATATGTGTTAAAGTTTGGTTATTTTCAACAGCTAGGAATTATTCTTGGGACACAGAATTGAATCCAAATCATGGCTAGTCCTGATAATCAAATCATATGTTACAATATCAACTCTGTTAATATGTGAATGTTTAATGTATATTTTAGATACCAAAATTATACAAACGAAGTAAAAACTTACCTGATGAATGTCAAATTCTTTCCTTACTATGTTTTCATGCTGAAAAGCTCTGATTACACCAACTCCAGAAATGGTTGCGTTAACATGAGAGAAAACTGGGCTGCGCACTATCAAAAAAAATATGTTTTATTGATTTACCAATACAGTCCTGTAGCATAAAATATCTATTACGTCATTTCTTCGTTGGATCGTTGCAGTAGCTTTCAACCTCTTGGGCCATATTCATCTGTCTCTTTTTATACATTGTACATTATTCATTGAATTATTTAATAGATATAAAAATCTAAAAGCCTTTAAAAAGATCTTTTACACCTTGAGTTGCTCATCTTAATATAAACATTGCAAAGGAATTTCAATATGTAAGATAACTCATCATTGCACCTATTTGGGATAGCTAAGGCAAGGCATAAAGTATCAAATGTGCCAGTTAAACATTTTACCCCAAAGTCTTAATACCCTAATTATACTAAACATGTTCTGTTGTTTTGATTTATAATTATAGCATATTACTTACAGGAAGTCATGCTAACACTAAAATCTTGATTTCATAGTAAAATTTGACAGAGACAAGTACGGCAACTACTTAACCCATTAATTAACTCAATCTCCCTCTACCTTTATATGTAAATAAATCTTGATTGGTACTTACTTTTCCCCTCTAAGCGCTTAATGTTTTCAGCAGTCTTCAGATATAACTGTGTTAGTTTAGCATAAAGGAGACCAGTAATAATTATTGGGAAAATAAGCCAATAATTAGTAATCATCAAAAGCGAGAACAGTCCCAACATTGTGCTCAGTATCTGGTAATAGTATATGATGTATATAATTAAGTCTATTTATAATGGAGTGCAAATAATTATAAAAAAAATTAAATGAAATTAATGGCATCATACCTGCAGAAAAATCATCATATCTCTCGGTAGCATATCATCCACTGATCCTAAATCTTTAAACATCCTATTCAATATTCTCCCTGTAATTACAGACAATTTGTAAATCTCCATAGCTTAATGTTAATATAAATAATCATGTATGTATTTTTGAGTGTATTCAGAGCCTTGTTGGGCTAACTACTCAAATGAGACTACAATGAAAAATCAAAGGGGTTCAGCAGAATGATCAGGAATGTGTTCATATATACTAAACCCTATTTCCCATAAGTTACTATATCTTATACCCATACTATTAAAAGTAGCATGTAACTTTAATGTTATAATGTACTATGACAGACAAATTAAAACAATCACTAAAACATAAAGGTATTGCGCAGTTAAATATTAACTGTTCTTACCTGCTGGATTTGTGTCAAAAAATCTCATTGTTCCTTTGATAAGACTTTCCAGGACCATCTTATGAAGTGAAAGGGATGAACTAATACAAATATTTATGAAGAAGATACCTCTGGAAACAGTTACTATTATACATGTAATAATCAGCACAGTATGAATGAAAATACACGTTCTTGTATCGAAAATATTCACCTCAATCTTCTGTTCTGATTCAAATGACGTCACAGTAGATGCATTTTCAGTCTCATTATTATCTGAGAAACTTTCTTCCATAAATGATGAATCACTTGTGCTTGAATTAGAGGATAGTAAATGTTTTGATTCATAATTCATATTGACCACTTCTCTTGAAAAATTGTAAACTGGAAACTCATTGCTCTCCTGTATACTTAACAATATATCTTTATTAGTTAATAATAACTGTCTTGGTTGCAAAAATTTATTGAAAGTGAGCAGGTCATAGTTAGCATCCAATTTATTGAATAACGACTGTTCAGAGAGTTCAGAATCAAGTTCTGATTTCTCAGTTGTGATAGGCGAAAGGTCTGCCTTACTAACACTCACTTCATGATGCTGTCTCACTTCTTCCAAATTTGACCTGAAACACCAATATCTATTTACAGATTTCTCAAAGAGTTTGTTAAAATGCATATATAATGGTCAGTACTTCAAAATTATTAAAGATTTATTTTTAACAGTTAATGAATGCGAAACTCTGAAGCCATAGTGTCAGAAAAATGATATCAGCATTCTCAGAAATTTTTTCCATTGTTTTCTATAATTACATTGAAAAGTTAAATTGTATTAAATTTCAAAACATGTGCTTGGTCTATTCTAATAAACATGATATTCTCAATAAAAATACAAAATCAAGTTTAAGATCAACATGAAACTCCACATTGAAAAACAATCTGTCTTCAACCATTTTATGAGTATCAATTTAAAACATTCATTTGATTGGTAAAATGATAAGACAACAGGTACTACTCCAGAATTGTGTCTGAAATGCTTCCTATTAAATATAACATCACTGCAATTAATTTATAAATTAGTACTGAAGTGTGGTATTTATTTTATTACTTAATCTTCTTTGTTTATAGCTCCATTCAATACATTTTTTTAAATATTTATCTAATAGAGACATTTTAATATTTTCAACTATTCTAATTATTTCAGTTCATCAATATACATGTTTTTAAAGAGATTTTGCAGTTAAAAATATAAAGCAAATAACAGAAGAAGAGCCAAAATTTTTTAAATAATTGAAGCAAATTAATATTTTTATATTATATCAATCATGCGATCATGAGTCCTCCTCTATTTAAAGAGACTTTTTTTATGCAATGTACCTACATTAAAATTATATAATTTTACAGAGTATATTCTTTGTAATAGACAGCTAGATTTTAGTCTCAAAATTTTTTGACAATGGCAAGGTACAATTATTGAATTTTCTGGTATTCTTTTGTTTGACTGAAAAGATGATGATAGACAAACAGGAAAAACATTCAATGAGGCAAAAGGAAAAGCTAAACATTAGAAAAATGCAAGACTGATAAATCAGACAAATTAGGTTTTATAGAACTGTCACCAAAATCTGACCAACAAATGGGTTTTGGATGTGTGCATATTTTAATAACTTAGTTTGAACACATAAGATTTTTATGTTTTTAAGTGAAGTAATGGGTTCTGTAATGTCAAATTGGTGTGGGATAGTGTTTCTGATATTATCATGGCACTTACCAATAAGCCACCCAGAAATCAGAGCCAGATGATGCAATCTGTCCAAGTAGAAATAAAATTATCAATAGAAGTATAGAATACCATTTAGATCCTGCAAGGAAATACTTGACGTAAACATCACTTTTTACTTTTCCTTTAAGAATAAGTTCAGTGTGCTCATCACTGTGTTTCTCTTTGGTATGGTTTATTTTACCCTGTGAAATGAAATAAATTACCGAGAAATTAGTCTTACTATAAAAGCATATTAAGGGAACTATTGAGGAAATATTAATCATTAATTATTTTAAAGGAAAATATTTCAGTTTTAAGTAGATATTGAATGGGGATTATGTTTAAATAATATATTGAAAATTAATCTTTGAAACATATTCAGTATAATCCATTTTCAAGGTCTGTATCTTTATTGAGAATATTCCTTAAAAATTAATAATTGGTTCAATGAGTGAATCAGAAATTCATAATCCTATTTACATTGGAATCATGCACAAGGAAATACATCTGTTAAGCATAGAAGGGAATGGAAGAAGGAAGAAAGACTGAAAATATTCGATGTGGCCAGGACTCGAACCTGGGTACATGAAATCAGCAGTGTAACCACCACTAGAGCCGGGACGTGTGTCTAACCATCTCCTCCACCACATCAAGTACGACCAACTGAACATTTTCAGTCTATATATTAGGTTTTGAAGTTAGGATGGATAGAGAAGAGGGATGGAAGAATTAGGAGCATCTGTTAATGATAAATTACAAATAAATTATATATTGGATAAGTGACGAAGTCACACATTTTAACCCTTCTGAAGTTCTCTTTATGTCTTAAAATGTTGTGAAATACTTAAAAATACTGCACAATTGAAATATTTCAAATTAGAAATATTTCTGGTGACAGCAATAATCAATTTCACATATTTGTACTTAACGCTATTTTTAATTCCCCTTTATGTAGATAGCTTAAGAATGGACCATACAAATTTTTTAATAACATCACTCTAATTTATCAAACATGGTAATTGTTAATTAATTGACAAAAATAATATTATTATTATTACAATTAAATAATAATAAGATGCAACAATTTACAGAAGAAAAAAAGGACCTTTAACTATTTCAGTACATATTTTTTACATTTAATGAAACCAGTTTTCATTTGAACTGGTACGTAAAAAATTTCAGCACTAGATTTATAATATCACATGACTAGTAAAATAGTATTTGGCAAACATAACTTACATTTTGTATATGGTTCCCATTTTCTGTAACATTATTTTTAATTAAAGTTGCAATATTTTCTGTTACATTGTCATCAGTTGCATTCAAGAACTGATTTTTGTCTTTTATTTCTGATATCACTACATTATAGCTTCCTTGATTTTCAACTTTTCCCTGCATTAAAAGATTAAAATACAATAAAATGGTAAGACTCTGTAGTTGTGATAAGGCATGTATCACAGGCCAATGAATAACCTCAGGTCAGAAACATGATATTGAAACAAATAAAAGGGAGATAACTGTTTTATAATGAACAATTATTATAAAAATGTGAATAATATTAAATTTAACATTTATTTATGGCAATATATTCTAATTAGATAAATCTTCATTTGCATTTCCAGCCTTTTTAATGGTTAACAATATATACATTTAAAATATTTACACAGATTGAATTTCTTACTAACTAGAGACATGAGTACTATTCTAAGGCTCCATTAAATGGATTTTGTCATGGAGCAGAACAAACACAAAAATCCTACTCGGAATTGGCAATACTAGTAAATCAGTTACAAACAGTGTAATTAGGCTTTCTTCTCAGCTTGGCCTGGAACTTGTTGCTGGACCCATCCAAACTTCTGCGTTGAACAATAATGAGCAACTTTGGTGCCCCGAACTGAAGCACGCCTTCCTCTCTTTATATAAATGTCCATGGCCAGGACAATCTCCAATTTCTTATTGTCCACTCTAAATGATCCCTCTTACAGCTTGCTATTTTATATTATATCAGCTGATGCTGTCCAATGAAAATTATTATCTGTCCTCTCTGGGGAGAGCCATTTATTCCACTCTACTGACATTTTTGGGGAAAACACCATTTTCGCTCACAACCTGATGACACCAAATCTCAATTACTTGAGAAAATTCCAAGGCATGCCAACTTCTGGGGGTTTTATTACTGTCTGTAACCTTCAACTTCCTTCACGCCACTTGCCTTTGATTCCGTACTGCCGAATTCCTCATGTAGTTGTGTTTTACCATTAAAATATTTATACAATTACAGTTTTGTATATAAAAAAGGAATATTACAAAAGAAATTGTTATATCAATAGAAAACTACTTCATTTGAAAATCGTATTATTAAAGGCAGTATATTAATCAAAAATATGTTTTCTGGAGTGATGCCATTCTACTAGATAACAAATATAAATAATGAATGATGCAAATTAGACTTACATTGTTTAAAACAACCATGAAGTCTACTTGATTCAAAATCTGTAGTTGGTGAGTGACAACAATTCTGGTCTTATCGTGCAGAAATGAAACAATGCAATCTTCAAAAATCTGTTTACTAACTCGGCAGTCAATTGCTGATAACGGGTCATCAAGCAGGTATATATCAGCGTTATGATAGATACACCTGAAACAAACTTCCAAATAATCTTTCCACCAAGTCTACATAAATGGAATATGAAACAACTTCATTAATTCTGAAGTGAATAAATTAAAGTTTTCATATGATTTAGTGTAGAAGCATGTAATGATGAATAACAAAATAATTGATACACATATTTACTTTGCCTGTTCTACCTGCCACCTACAAAAATTGAAAGAACTCAGATCTTTACTGAATGGTGATACTGAATTTCAATTTCAGGTGAGGCACCACCTTTCTATCTTTCCTTCAAACTTCTCAATTATAGAATAAAAAGTTCTTGGGTTACAACCCAGGTCACATTAGAATTTAAAACCTGACGTTTCAATTAATAGCTCATTCATCTTTAACAAGTAAAAGTGATAAAGATGAATGAGTCATTCATTGAAACGACTGTTTTAAATTCTAATATGACCCGGGTTGCAACCCAAGAACTTTTTGTTCAACAAATTCACTGGGAGAACCTACAATCTTCTCAATTATATTTTTAACTTTTAAAAACTATAATTTAATAAATTTTAGTATGAGAATAAAGAACAGGTGATGTCTTCATATCAGTTAATCAAGTTAGATGTACTTCCAAACATACTCCTAGTCTAGTTTTGAATAGTGTTGTGTTACTGTCTCTCTCTCACACACACACACAATAAATGAGAAATCCACTGACCTGGCTAAGCTAACTCTTGCCCTTTGTCCTCCACTTAATGAAAAGCCTTTGTCTCCAACTATAGTAAGATCATTCTGTGGCAACTGTTGCAAATCTGTGGTCAGCGCACACACTTTAATTACTTCATTGTATCTCTTCTCGTGATAAGGGTTTCCAAATAAAATATTTTGTCGTACTGTACTATCAAACAACCAAGGTTCTTGCGGCATATACGATACCTTCCCTCTTACAATTAACTTTCCTTCTTTTGTAGGCAACTCGCTGACAATGGCTTGTAATAATGAACTCTGTGAAAATTATGAATGTCGTTTACAGTTACTGAAACGAACCATTTTTGAAAATAAATTACTACTAGTAAAACAATTCTACCATCCAAAGGCAAAAGGCAGTAAGTCTAAGAAATGCTTTTGAGAAATCAAAAGGTAAAGTTTTTTGAGTTTCGACATTTACATAAAACCCTTATTTTTTTGAAAGGGATTTATTCATACCAATTTGTGTTTATAAATTATTTATAATACATTTATCTGTGAAATATTTTTAAAAGTCAAATAATTTTACTTACTGTCTTTAAACTTTGTATCTAGGTGAAACATTAAATTAGCTAGTCAGTTGCCTAATTAATATAATTTTTAACAGTAGTTTTTATGTATCTCTATTTATAAAAATATAACAACAAAGTTCATACTGTTTTTTTACAAAAGAAAATTAGGAATTCTGATCATGAGAAATTATCTAAGAAAAATTTGACTCTTCGAGACTGAAATATTCTTAAACACTAAAATTGATAGGTAAACAGAAATTACTTTGCCTGATCCCACATGTCCAACAACAGCACATAATGATCCCATCTTTATTTCCAAATTTATTCCCTGTAGAACTGGCTTTGTAATGTTTACATGCCATGCAACTGTTGCATTAACAGCTTCTATTGATAATTTGCTTTCTTTCAAAGAACTGCTTCTTCTTAAATAATGATATGGTTCCATCTCATTTTGCAGTAAAAATTTCTAACAATAATCAAGCAATATTAATATCATGAATAATTATTATAATTTATTGGAACAAGTAAATACATTTAAGTCTAGGTATAGGAATTTGTATTACCATTATTTAATATTGTATCTCTAAAGTTGTTCTTATAGGTCCATTAGTATTTTCTGTTTGCATTTATAAGTTAAATTAATGTAAGTCTAAAAAAAAGGTATTTAATCTAAGATTTTTATGATCCAGTTCACAAATATTAGTCAAGTACAATCAAGAACAATGTGAAATAAAGTGACTATTTATTAATATACTTTTGGCTATCACACCAAAGTTTAGATTAAGTGAAATATTTGTTTATTTATTATATCTAAAATTCTCTTATGCTGTATTCTCAAATAATATTGATAAATAGAAAGTAGATAACTAATCAATTGATTGCCTCTGAAAATATATGTTGTTTGTTGCAAGCCATTTTTGTTTCCACTTATCCCTAATCTGTCCATCCTTGCCTCACTCTTCCGTTCATTTCCCTCTAATGCTAATTTTACTAAACCCTCATTATTAATCCATCCCGTGTCTTGGTCAATGTCCTCCATATTGTTCCCTCTTTCCCTACACTGCTTAGAACTTCCTGATTAGTTACTCTATCCACCCATCTCATTCTTCTATATCACCACATTTTGAAAGCTTCTATTCTTTTCCTGTCTGCAACTCCCATTCTCCATGTTTTGCACCCATAACGCCACACACATTTTTAGTAATAACATATAGCCACTATAACACAATGTGTAATGAAGATTTGAACTTCAAATGACAAAAATATATTTATTTCACAGAGCAGTTATAAGTACTCACTTGGAGACGTTGAAAGGACACTCTAGCCTCTGCTGTAGCTTCTACAGCAAATGGAAAATGTAAGGATAGAGTATATTGCAACGAATTAAACATGCTTGCTAGAGCAAACACCTGAAAAATATTTAAAACTCACTTTACCACAAAATTGAAATAAATAAATAAGACTATTAGAAGTAATAATAAAAATTAAGTCATCGATATCACAATTATAGGTCAAATTTCCCAGATTAAATTTATAAATATTTGGAAGATAGGAAGACTTTAATCATAGAATATAAAGAGAATAATTAATTGTAACTTCAAATGTTTCCAGGATTAATCACAAAATTATAAGAGGGATGTGGTTAATATTTTAATTTATTTATGTAAATTAAACTGAAGAGAGGAGACAGTAGAAAGGCGGTGAAATTAGTGCAAATAATGAAAACATTACATAGATATTAAGTGCAGGAATAGTAATTTTCCTTATTACAATCAACTACAAATTTAGATCAAACCAAAGAATTTGTCAAGTTAACTGTTCAATATATTTCTAATTCTTAATTACCTTCTCTGGTGTGATTGGCATATCTAGAAAAATGAAACTCAGTAATGTTCCAAACAATATTAGCCTTTCTGTGATAACACTGAATGAGACAGCTAATGAGAACAAATACCCAGCCTTCTTTATATTGTTAATTTCTTCACTGAAAAAATTAATTATGTCAGTATGTTGGTAAAACAAAGCCAAATATGTAATCACTTTCGGTAATACAGACACTTTGTTCCCACATCTGTCAGATTATCAAGGGACTAGTATAGTTACTAATCAGTAATTTATGCTGGCCATAAACATTTCCATCACAATGGACAGTCTATTGTTATTGATTTTCTATTTTTTTGGATCAATAAAAAGGAGTATTATATTATATGTATGCAGTAATAATAAGTTTATCATTGACTGGTGAGGAAATTTATGCAGTTTATAGAGAACATGTATTACATACATTACAAAGATTAATTCTCATTCAATAATAAAATTACTTGTAAAACAAATGTTTTTAATTAACTGCACTTACATGCGTATTAAATTAATCATAGACTGAAAATATTCTTCCCAAGTATACATCTTCACTCCTTTTATGAGCGATATAACTTCACTTGTTACACGCACTCTCCTGTCAGTAGCTTCAGCTGTTTTCCACCTGAACTTTGTAATTACTTTAGCTATAATAGCTGCAATAGTCCACATAATTGTAAACAAAATAAATACTGTCTCCAATATTTAAAATATATTCTAAATTACAAAAAAAACTTACGTATAAATTTGAAAAGGTGTCTGTTAATGGAATAGATACATAGCTTGGTTGAAAACAAGAATAAAAATTCAATTAATCAGTAATCTGACATCATCAATTATAAATAAAAAATGTAGCCAATTTGTCAGCCAATAATGATAATATTTGTATTGAATAAATTAAGAAAAACCATTACAGACTGCAATTTGGTCATTAATTTATTCAATTTAATTATTGTGAAAAGCAAGAATTAGGTGATTTAATATTACTATTTATTTAGGATCGTCCTCAAGTAAATTTTAATGTGTTAAAATCAAATGCATGAACAGAATTTTCTTTTTTGAAAAAACATTTTCAATAGCCATACATTTAATTAAGAATAAATTTTGTAGAATAAAAATTGTGGAACAACCATGTTTATTGTCATAGCATTTCAATTGAACATGATGTATATTAATTAGTTTCACATTAAGGCATTTATGTTTTCTGAGTTCAATAATAAATGCTTCACTTATTTTAGCTGAGATATTGCTACTTACAACAAAGATTTGTTATAAGTGACTGAACTAAATGTAGAAAGGCACTAAATGTTAAATTGAGTGATTCAGATGATAATTTTTTATATTTTCATATTTGTGATAGTCACTTATTTTTAAAGTCAAATTATAAAATGTTAAATACTTATCCCAGGCTTACCTTGGGAAGGAACTGATATGATCAGTAAAAAGAAAAGACCTATAATGCCAGGAATTCCTCCTACACTCCAAAGACAGTAAGTAGTTGCAATAACTTGAATAGGAGTAGCGACCAAATAACAAATCTCTTGGCCCATTCTGTCAAATTTGTTAACATCATTAGAGAGCAAGTTAATTACTTGTCCTGTATCACCTCGAGTGCCTGTGTTTGAAGGTAATTTTAGTATCTGAAATATTTAAAATTATACCAATTATATCAAGTACTATTATTGAAAAAATATTAGTTTTACAAAATAAATATTGTCAAAATACAATTACCACTTTTCATTTCATGTTATGGAAATTAAATATTGCATTATGTAAATTAAACAGTCAGGCTATATCAAATTTGGCTTTTTAAATATGACTTCATTCTGTATTAATTTGTATAGAACACTTTACATAAAAAAATATGTATGCTTTAAAACCATGTGTGTTTTGTCAAGGTGTTTCTTCATAAAAAAAATATTTCATGTCTATCAATGACTTTTGTATCAATAATTAATTATTAAGTTCTATTTTATCAGCAACTTCAGCAAATAAGCTTCTTACCTTGTGGTACAGCAAACTTGAACAAGCAATACGAAGCTGCATACCAAGTTGCCTCCCTTTTAAATGACCATGTGTATAGCAAAATGCTATAAGAAAAGATGTAACTAGCAAACTACATGCAAATATATAGCCTGTATGCTTCAGGAACTTCTCATCTGACTGGAAGTATGAGATTAATTCTTTCAACAATAACGGCTGTCCAATCCTGGAACAGAAATTCAAATTCTGAATTCTTTTAGATTAAGGTGCACAGTGCTGTGTGCAATTTTTTAATGAAATAAATATACTTAAAGATAATTGTCATTATAATTATATTATATTTCTGTCTTTTATCTGTTATGTATGGATTAATATGTAGTAAATTAATAAGTAAAATCTTCACTAGAAGTGGAAATGACTAATAAGAATCTTGAAATGTGTAATCATGTAAGGATATAGACATAGCTCTCAGAATTTCCTAGGAATTAGGGGTGTGAAGAAAGTGATTAGTGAATTTCAGGTTAGTAGTAGAAAACCACACGGTAAGCTGGGGGGGTTCGGGGTTCCAGTCCCTGATCCGGTCGACATTTTTCCATCCATTTTCCAAATGAGCTATATACTTCAACACAAGCATTTCCCTCATAAAGTATTATTCTCACTTGGAGATAGAATGGGGAACTTAACAAAACATTATATTTCCCTTTTTCTTGGGGAGGGGGAAATTCCTGTGGGGATTTCTCTTGCAGGTATTTCTCCCCATATTGACTTCAGGGCTCATTTTTGGGAACGCCTCACACTCTCTCCGTTTTTTTTTTCAAGGTTCTCACAAGCCGAGGTAGCATAATCTATTTTAGGAGGTGTATGTACTGGGGTCAAAGACGGTAAGAGTTGTCACCTGATCCCATTGGATCATTCGGCCTTCTGCCTCCTATAAATTGGTGGAGACATAAAGAAGAGAATGCTGCTGTGACCCAACAGCAAACTCATCTCCTGTCATTCAGAAGGGGCATGAGAATAGTACCCTATAGCCCGGCCTATCTGACGAAGGTTTACTTGGTTTATCCCTGCATCCCTTTAGGTGAAACACCAGGTTGGATCCTTAAACTGTAGCCCAGAGGCTCTAGCCAATCCTTGCCTATCTTGCTCTACTTTCCACACATCTCCCCCCCCCCTTTTTTTCAATGACCTTTCCTATTAAAGAGGAGTTGCCTGTTTCAGGATCATCCTCATATAGCCTGTTATCAAAAAAAAGCCTTCCATTTTCAAAGAGAAAGGTTGAATCAATTTTGTTGAAACTTTATATCACTAATGTATAGTCATAAACTGCCATCAGACACATTGGGAAACCTGATTTTAACTGAACAGACAAAGATTTTGTTCTCTTTACTGCGAAACGGATGAATTGTTTTTTTCCTGAAGTGGCAAATTAGTTTCAGGCTGCCCTAGATTGTGATTGTTATTGAAAAACTTGAATCTTAAAGTCAGGATGTTGTTTAATTTTATTTTGTAGGGACATGTAGTGGAAGGTAAAGAAAACCACTTTGTTGTCAAGCGTAGGAGATAAGGTAATGTAGATAGGAACAAGAAGTAACTAATAATTAGTATTAAATAAAAATTTGGTCCTGGAACAATGAGCTATAGTGTCATGAAAGATGACAGTCCGCGGTCGACCCGATAGGCCCAGGCCCTAAAATAGACTGTAGAGTGAAAGAAGAACAATGAGCTATGAGATTCTCCGTTATTACTCAATGTTTGGTGTGTTGCAATTTATTTTATTCGCTTAATGGCCTTGGATACGAAATCCAAAAACTGTGAGGAATCTTCAGTAGGAGGTTAGATATCCTGTTACGTACAATGACCACATCCTCCGATTACATGCAGAACAATGAAATGTTTTCTATTGATAAGAAGTGAAAAGGAACGTCAGGGAGTTTTTCCCGGAAAAGTAACTAGCCAATCTAATACTGAAGGACTAAATTCTTATTTAAAGGCCAAGATATCTTTCTAGTCTTGACGTATTCGAAGGTCACATTGCATAAAGAGTGTTCTGTGTCATTAACTGAAATTGTAAGCCCTAAACGACTTTCGGAAACGACCTTGCCCCTTTTGCTGAGTAGTTGGTATCTCATTCACCATCCTACGTCAGCCATCAGCCGAGAAAATTAAATTTGCTTCTGCTGCGCAAAAACCTGATTGGTATATAGCCCATATGTAATTTCAGTAGTCTGGAAACTCATATAGTGCGCCTAAAAAGCAAACAGGTAAAATTGGAGTTGACCGTCCTCTTAAACCCTCTTCGTTTCTTCGAATTTGAATGCAAATACAAAAGATTTCACGGAAATTCCCAACACTTATCACGATGGCTGTAGTAAACATGGCTTGCAAACCTGTCATGACAAATTAAAAATATAGAAAGAGCCAAAATTCTATTTTTTTAGGACCGTTATGAGTTACAACAAGCTACCAAAAGACTTAAAAACTGTGCAATATAAAAATCTTTAGTTAAAAAAGTAAGAGCAATGTATTTGTTAAATTAATATTATACGAGTTCCATGTCATGAATAAATTTTATACATTTATATTAGTAGTATATTTGTTGTTGACTTAATTAATGATAAGAAACATGTAAAAATGTAAAGATATTTTGTAGCTAATATTAGCTAAATAAATTTTTCATAATTGTTATATATTCTCTTGTTCCTTGGCTCTGCAGCCCATTTAAGGACCTTGGACTACACCAGATGTGCAGTCTGTAATGTGGAGTTACACGTAGTCCAGCAGTCTTAATCCCAGTCTCCGTGACCGTGACGACACGACCATCCAACTCCTCGCCAGGATTCGAGCCCGGGTCTTGAGAGGCAGCGACGCTAGCCACTAGACCACAGGAGTTCGGCTGTCGTG
Source organism: Eucriotettix oculatus (assembly GCA_034510155.1). NCBI lineage: Eukaryota > Metazoa > Arthropoda > Insecta > Orthoptera > Tetrigidae > Eucriotettix > Eucriotettix oculatus. The sequence goes on from CM067379.1 coordinate 16,110,175, forward strand.
CAATCTACACTGATTAAACTGCTGCAAGTTAATTACAAAATGACGTTATCAACTTCTCTAAATTAGTCATCGTTCATATTCCGACTTTCCTGGAACTGATATCAAATTTCCTCATCGAGAATAACCCATAGTTTCCTTTCTCGTCGTTGACAAAGCGGCACAGTGTTCTACATATGTAACTGAAAATAGTTCTCCGTCTCACGTGTCAACTTAAACATGATCCGTTTATTAATTTTAAAAGCATTCAATGTTTAGTGAAGAAATTTCTGAGTCTTCTCACACCGTTTCGAGGCTCCTTTCCTGGTATCGTCACAAAAACTAACAATTGATCCAAATTAACCAGTTTCGTTTCTTGAGATAGATAATTCAATACCTTTCACACAGAGAGAGGAGCACACACACACACAGAAAGAGAGAGAGAGAGAGAGAGAGAGAGAGAGAGAGAGAGAGAGAGAGAGAGAATGTTTTAAAATTCGACAATTCTAGAAACCAATCAATCCGAAAACATTCGGTATTGAATTTTCATAGAAAGGTGGGGGGAGGGGGAGGGAGAAAATGTTCTAAAATTCAAGAATCCTAGAAAACAAGAATCCCGGAAACCTGAAATTAATATTCTAACATTCGATATTGAATTTTGTGAGTCATTTCCCTCTCGCACTATACGCTAATTTGTGTGTGTGTATGAGAGAGACAGAAAGGGGGAGAGGGAGGGAGAGAAAGGGAGAAAAGAGATAAGACAGGAGGAGGAGAAGGGAGAAAAGAGATGAGAGGAGGGAGAAGAGAGAGAGAGAGGCGAGAGAGTTCAACAATCCTAGAAAACAATCATTACTTGTCTAACATTCGTTATTGAATTTTCTGAGTCATTTCCCTCTCCCACTGTACGCCAATTTGTTTATAAATCACTCATTCACCTTCATTTCAACTTAACACATGATTAATAACGTTATAAACCGTGCAATAATTAAAGAAATTCTGTTTAAATTTCGGGCCAATTTAAAGCAACGACACTGCCAACATCTAACGATTCGGAAATGGATCGTTTGCGGTAAAATTCCCTCCCACCTGGAACAGGCCTTTGTACGGATACGAAAAAAGGACATTAAAAAAGAAGGAGTTGAAGTACCTGGAAAGTTTTCTGGTGTGGTGTTGGAGAATACTTGAAAAAAATAATAATAAAGTGAACAGATGTGGTGAAATGGGATGCAGTTCTAAGAATATTACATGAGAAGGCTGCAATTTTAAGAGAAAAATCAAACGAACGAACGAATATATCCTGAAGGACTCGTGGCTGGAGTTCCAGGTCGTGAAAGAAGATCAATCTACCTGATGGGCGACTTGAAGAAGATATTGCGTGATGAATGATGAAACTAGGAGCAGGGCGAGGCGGAGGAGGGATATTTTGAGACCAAATTAAAGGACCTACCAGCAGGAAGAACACTAAAAAAAATTTTAATTATAAATATCAAACTCTTGATTTATTTTTCCCCCATTGAACTTGCCTCGCAACGCAGACGTTGAAAAAATAATAGAGACTTGTCAGGAAGAGTTGCCAGCCGAAGGTGACGATGACTGCTTTCTCCAGACTCGGCTGCTTTCTCAGTTCTTTCGACCTTTCGATTTCGTCTTCCCAGTTACTGAAAATTAAAGGGAATTTTTTTGTTTTAGAAGTTCTGTTACTTTTAACGAAAAATATACCAACTGCTTTTCAGGGTTATGTTGCAGTTTTCCTTAGAACCTTTTGAACACTATTAAAGATACAATTTCCTAAATTTGAGTATTTAATTAATCTTATTATTTTCAAACTACAAAATCATTATCATGTTTTTTTTAAAAGTTTCCTGAAACGTTTCTTCTATTTGTTTTCATAGCATAGACATATACAGCTGTTATGTTAAGCTCGTTTACCTTTCAAGTTTGTCTCCGAGATCTTCGGACAGATCACTCGAGAGCGCTGAATATAAGTCTTCTTCTTCGAAACCTTCTTTCGACCCTTTGGCAAAGGTATCTCTCAACCACCTAAAAAAACGAAGAAGAAAAATATTTAACCGAGGGGGGTTGATAAGTGATCTGTTTCACTGTGAGGTGAAAACAATTTGGGAACTTCTGTCTTGGTGGAAGCACAGGGGTGGAATGGTTATCGATACTCTGTAGAAAAGGGACAGACAATACAACAAAAGAAAAATTTAAGTAACTCGGAAAGTTCACTAAAATCCTATGGATGGTTTAACATCGTTCCTCACGTTTTAGTCAAAGAAGACTATCCCTCTTTTTTTTTAATTTGAAAATTTGAGTGCATGTCCGGCCGTGATCTCCAACTTACCAGAAGAAGACCCTGGACAAAGGGTTCGCGCCCTCGCGAGGGTTGGGTACAGGATCCCTCCTGCGGGAATCCATGAGGGAGAAGTCCTCAACCAACTGCGGAACTCACCGAGTGATCGTGTACTTCCCTCCGAAGATGCTAAACTGAGTCAACACTCCTTATCTGCTGCTCTGACTTTCACTTTGAGACTCCTGCTTAACATTTGTGATGTAACAATAAAGTCCAAACATGAGCAGGAGCAATGTAACTGTCATGAAGCAGTTAGTAATCACGGACAGTGGCCGGCCGCTTGTGCATATGTGCTACAACACATTAATTAATTTAGGAGGAATTATTTGTTTTGTAATTTTAAGAAACTTTAAATAATAGTATTAGTGTTTTAAATAATAGTAATAGTATTTTAAGAGTGTGAACTTCTGTCCTCCTTCCGCCATATATCATGGCAATATTCTTTATAGCACGAGAATCTTGTCTGGAATGAGAAATGCGCATGCGCAGTATTACCGTTTCATTTCCCTGCTCGTCTAAGATCCAGCACCGTCAGAGCCTGCGTGAAGGCTGACGTCAGCAGAACACAGTTTTAATTTTTTTTGACGAAGGTTACTGTTTATGCACTTGTTGTGGTTTATTTGGTTTAATCAAAGTTTATTAAAAATAAAATAAGCATTTAGCAGGCGGCATTTGGAAGACTTTCATAATTCCGAAAAAATTACCGTACGATCCTGCATACAATATTTCCATTATGTGTGACCTTTTCCTAAAATTATCTTTCTTTCTTTAAAATATGTAATAAGTAATTGTGCCAATTTTTGTATTATATTTTTACAGTTTTAAAATTTGGTTTCTATTAAACGTAACGTAGACGAAATTACAAATATTACGGGGTGTGGATTATTAACAACCCTGTACATGTTGTAGTATTATTAATATATTTACCCTCCTAAAATTTGTCTTGGGGTGATGTGGTACATAACTTTAAATACTCACGAACCTCCACTGCTACATAGGAATCATGTTTGATTCAAAACTCTAGTGGAAACCTCGTATTAATCTTCTCCTCTCCAAAATCAACCATAAATTCAGAACCCTATATATCCTCCTAAACAGGAAAGTCCCTGTTACCATCAACACAAAACGCCCCTCCTGTACCTCTCCATAATACAACCCACCTGGTCCTGTGCCTCGTCCATATGGGGAACAACAGTCAAAATCCATTCAACCAAATTTCAAGGAAAACAAAACATAATTTTACGCACCATTACAAACTTTCCCTGGTACCTTAGAAGTTCCGTCATCCACCATAACACCAAACTTCCCAAAGTAAACTCCGTAATCATCAAATCCATAGCTTCCCCAATTAAAAATGCCCCCAACCACCCAAACCCCACGATCCAGCAATTCCACGACAATCCTCCTCCACCTCCACGATTCCCTAGCCTCAAAACAGAACTCCCAATTGACCTCATCCTTCCCCCTGAACATCCAAACACACCTTAACATCATGCCACATCCTCATATATCCTCTAATAATGAGTTCACTGCCTGTCAACCCTCAGCCACCCACGTCGTATGCCTCAGGTAAAGTACCTCCATGTCAGCATGCTAATTAAATACACTATTTTAATATTGTATATACTGGATCATTTATTGTACAAACTGATAATCTTTATGATGAAAGTTTTTTTATATGAATAATAAAAATGAAGCAGTTAGTAATCATCACTTGGCCCAAGTTGATCAGCGGAGGGAGAGGGAAATTTTCGGGTGATCACTTCCGTCACCCTAGTCTCACCTCTCGTTCAGAGAGTTCAAATTTTAAAAAGAATTTCGAGGACCCATTATATTCTCTTCCCGACAAAGTGCGGGGTTTGCTCAGAAAGTAACTCAACATAGAGTAGACGTTTCGACCGTCCATTGTGGTTCTTGTCAATAAACATAAATGAGTTTACTGATAAAGATCACAACGGATGGTTGGAACATCTACGTCATCTTCAAAAAAAAATTTATTTTTTCAAAATTAATTCTTCGCATATGTACTTTATTCTTCTTTGTGAGTGTGAACTGTTAACATATACGATACACGTGTAAATATTTGTATCTATTTCCACATCATCCTCAGTTTACTCTGCCAGACTTTTTAATTTACTGTCTGGCATTGTTCTCTGCGTGATAAAGTACGTTGACCTGCGCTACAGTTTCTCTCCTCACGATCCTGCTCCACGTGTCATTCACCCCCAAAAGGAACACAATTACCCAGTTTTTAAAATGACTCTGGGTTTCAAACGATTGACAGTTACACGTCTTATATTGTGAAACTCTGATTTATGATACGTGTGTTACCTGTCTTGTTATTTTCTTTGCATTATATATATCTTTACTGGCGAACTAAAAGAATGTATATTGAGATACTCTGGAATTATCATTATGTGCATTGTTTCTTTGAATAATTACAGAATCTCGTTGCATTATTTTCGTTTGATACGAGCGATATCCTTTAATGTTACTCTAGGCACAGTAACACGTGTCTACAAATAACTTCCGTCCATCTCGGAAATTAGGAGATTTTATCTACGTTTTATCAACGTTTCAACTACACGAATTTCAGCGTCGTGTTTAGAAAAAAAAAGGGACGGGGAGTTGGAGGAGGGAGGTATTTTTAAAACAGTAAAACCAACACGGAAGAATAGATATGAGATTCTAAAGACGAAACGTAGTATTAGGGGAGTCAGAAGAAGACTTGGAAACCATAATAAAAGGCATGAGCGTGGTCCTGGAGAAAGGTCAATATGAGGATTAATAGAGGGAAAACCAAGGTAATGGAGTGTAGTATGGGAAACAGTACAATAACAAAGGCTGTTAGATTGGGAAGGGATATTTTGAAGCAAGTTAAGGAATTCTGCTAGTTGGGAAGCGTAATAACTAGAGTAGGATAGCACAGGCAAAGAAGGATTTCGGGAAAAAAGAGGAATTTACTTACAAGAAAATGTAAGTGTGAATATTAGGAAGTAGTTCCTAAAAATGTTCGTAATGGAGTGTGGCCAGTTATATGGGTGAGAAACGTGGACGATAGGAATCGCAGAAAAGAAAAGAATAGAAGCCTTTGACATGTGGTGCTATAGGAGAATGATGGACAGGGTAATTAACCAGAAATGAGAACAATATGGAGGACGTAGACCAAGAGAAGAGACAGATTAATATGCCACGTTTTGAGACAAGGTTCTCTAAAATTAGCATTAAAGGGAACAGAAGAGGGAAGACAAGGATGGAATGCGCTAAGAATATTAGGGATGATGTGGGATGTGCTAGCTAAGTAGAAATGAATAGGCTTGTGCAGGATAGATTAGACTGAATAGCACAACAACTGTTACTAGGCTTTTTACAACAAGAAAATAACGATTTGAAAGATAAATCAAACGTGACAAATGGCTTAACAAGAACAAAAGTTAGACTAATTGGACTATTTGTAAAATAAACAAGTCGAAACAGTCTATTAGTCACGAATAAACTTAATAAGAAATACTTTGGTACCTAACAGGTATAATATTAATATTTTAGGAATAAAAAGTAATTTTTGTTTCCCGATAGAAGGGTGAGATGATTCACATACGCCAGTTTTAATAATTCGGCCATTAATGTAGAAGAAGGCAACAATAATTTAAGAAGATATATAATTTAATAATTCTTCTCACTTATAAACCTTTTTTAAAAACAGTGAGATAATATAAGAAATTAAATTTTGTTGTTATTATAAGATTGCTGGTTCATTCAATGCAGTAAATTTTTCCATTGTTTATTTGAACGTTAACAATACGCTTCACACTGTCATTTCGGCACGTTTAAATTTTTCTTCAATATTATTTCTTGATTTCGGAAGTATTAATCCATAAAATTCTTAAAATTGAATTATATATCATATTGTATATTCTGGTCTTAATTTGTGCTTTTAGAACTATCATTTATTATGCTCTGAAGATGTTCCAGTGGAAGGAAGGCAACGTCGTGTTACTGTTTTTCTTTTGCTAAAGTTTATAAATAGAAAAATTACTAGGCTTAACCGAAAAGAAATTCTATACTTGTACCTTGTCAAACGTATCAAACGCATTATGGCAAAACAATTATTTTTTTATTTTAAACTCAACGATACTACTTTGATATTTGAAGGGTATTTCTATAAGTTAATAAGTAAGTTTCTGTATAATATTTACATTAGGGTTAGTAAAACACGAATTAAACATGATAAACATCTTATCATCGCACTTACCCAAAAATATTATTCTTGCAACTGTTAACTGAAGGAAATGAAACTGTTTGACAGGTTGCTGTCACATCTTTTGCCGACGCATTGCTTTGCCTTCGCCTATTAAGAAAGCAATACAATATTCCAGAGATTAATGCTCATACTTTTTTACTACAATATCTTTCCTGTATTTCGTTTCGACTATTTGGTACAGAATTTTTTTTTGGTAAAAATGTGTTGTCACAAATTCATATTAGACAGCGCCTCGTTCTACGGTGAGTTAAAAGTTTCGTCTCATTTCACATTCTGCAATATAGTTGTCGTAACAAAAATAAAAATACGGTGTCAAATCCCGGAAGCATTGTTTGCAAATGTTATGCTCCTTGTGTATAATGGTTCATATTAGTACATAATAAATAGTTTAAAGCGTCACCTATTAGTCGTAAAGCTCGAAGTAGTTTGATCACGGAGCAAAGAATTTCTGTTGACAGTTCAAATCTGGTTTGTGTAGTAAAATACAAGCCAAGCTTTAGTCTCATTGTAATATTGCAGCGGCGGCTTTTTAGATATAATAAGCTTGATTGGGTGAAAATAAATTAATTTTAGTCGCTAAGATGCGCCAGCAGTAAACAACAATACTGAAACCAAGTTACAAGACGTCAGTAACATCAACATACAACCCATAACTAATCCAATTTTGCCTTGGATACTCATTAATTGGCTAAAGAGGAAAGTTATCCCCCAAATTTAATACGTCACGATTAAGCCCCTCCCGACTTTGTAATTAATTTATAGCCTTTATCGTTGACACATTTGTAATATAGTGAAATTTTTCCCTTTTTTATATAGGTTTTTAAAACCATTAATTAAAATTTTGTAATTAAATAGCAGTTTTCCCTTCCTTTCGCAGCACCAATCAGATAATGGGGAATAAATCTCCACTTGTTCTTCCCCATGTATTAATGTTGAAAGCCTTACGTGACGTCATGCGCGGCCTAACCTAACCTAACCTCTTGGCGGCTGTTTACCGCTCACTCAATTTTTACTTAAAAGGAATAAAATTACCTAAGGAGTGATATGTTCCGTGACCTAAAAACCACTCTAGTTCAGTAAAACTGCCCATTTTTTGGTTTTTTAAGTCTCTAATTGTTTTAACTGCCTTCACCACCGCGTAAAAAATTCTACACTTTCAACAGCGATTTGTTCCACGGTGATATTAAAATGGTCCCCTGCACAACTTGCGTTATTGTTCAAGCTCTATGTCACGTAGTGAAATAATTTAATGATTTTGTTCGACAAAATTTGCAGAGTAGAATTCTCTATGTTTTTTATCCGAGTCAAATAAAAGTTGCAGTCAGTGCAGCGCACTTAAAAGTTCAATTTCATGTTGGCAGTAGCTCACAGTTTCCAGAATCCTCGGAAGCTTAACGTTATCACCTGTAAACAACGTGATATATTATTATCCCTTTAGGCAAGCATTCTCTCTCTGTCTCCCACCCTCTCACTCATTCTCTCCCTCTCCTCCTCCCCCCGTCCCTTAAACTAACGGCGAAATATCCCCAAAACCCCAAAACTTGTCTTTAATCAATTATTTATTCAAAACGTGTCTCACTTGTACCAATAGTCGTTTCTTTTTCTCTAATTCAGGTTTAGTTGTTCTGTTTTGCAATTTCCTTATTTAAATCATCCCTAAAGTTGTGTTGCTGTTGTAGTATTCAGTCCTAAGACTGGTCTGAAGCAACACTCCATGCTAATCTACCTTGCTCAAGACTATTCATTTCCGCATAACTAGTACATCCCACATCCCCCCTAATCTGTTTAGCGAATTCCACCCTTGGTCTCCCTCTTGTGTTCACTTCCCTCTAGTGCTAATTTTACAAGACCCTTCATGTCTCAAAAGGTGGCCTATTAATCTATCCCTTCTCTTGGTCGACGTCCTCCATATTGTTCGCTCTTCTCCTATTCTGTTTAGAACTTCCTCGTTAGTTAGCCAAATTCACCCATCTTATTCTCCTATAACACCACATTTCAAAGGCTTCTATTCTTTAACTTTCCGCAATTCCGCACCCATACAACGCCACGCTCCATGCGAACATTTTTAACAGAATTCCTTAACTTCCGTCAAAATATCCGCTCCCAATCTAACATAATTTAATCTAATTAAATTTAAAAAGTAATACTGAAACAGATGCAAAAAAATTTACAGGCCATACAATATCTGATTATTTGAAAATTAATGTAATAGGAAATCATTAGATTCTCATATTTGGAACATTAACTTCCAAGGACATGGCTACAAATTGGAAATAAATATTTCAAAACGTAAGGACATAAACAGGAGTTTACATTCTGAAAACGTTGTACACAGGGTTGTGTTAGTATATTTGTTTGTTTAGTGACCTTTATATATGTAATACTGTAACATGTTTCCTATTTCAGACGCTAATACCTTACTGTCAAGTGATCAAATTTCCGGTGACGATAATTATGACTTGGAAATTCCTGAGAATAATAGTGAACCGACACATTCGGTAAATGGAAAGCAGAAAATATTTTTTTTATAATTATGATTCCTGTAGTTGCCATGAACCAGCTCTACTTGTTATCATTTTTTATAACCCCAAGCGTCATTTACTTTCACAAAATGAATTTCTATCTTTTAACTTTTGTCAAAACATTTATTGTAAAAAAAAATTATTCATCTTTTCGAGTCCAAAGGAAAAAAAAGAAGTTGGGTAATAACGTAAGGAACATATATGAATGTTAATCTAAATTTGGGCAATTAATTGTGTTGTTGTTCGACTGGTCTGATGCAATCCTGCGGAAGCCTTCTCATTTCTTCATAGCTACCATAGCCCACATCAACCTTAATTTGCTTAGCGTATTCCATCCTCTCTTCACTTCCCTTCCCTCTAATGCTAATTTTACAAGACCCTCATGTCTCAAAACGTGGTCTATTAATCTATCCCTTCTCTTGGTCAAAGTCCACCAGATTGTTCTCTCTTTCTCTATTCCGCTTACAATTTCCTGGTTTCTTACCCTATTCACCCATCTCATTTTTTTATAGCACCGCATTTCGAAAGCTTCTATGCTTTTCCTTTCTTTAACTCCTTCCCTCCACGTTTCGCATACATATAACGCCACATTACATACAGACATTTTTAGTAATGATTTCCTAATATTCATAGTTATATTAGCCGTAAGTAAATTCCTCTCCTTGCCTGTGCTCAGCTACTCTAGTTATTTTCTCCCCAAGTAGAAGAATTCCTTAACTTGCTTCAAAATATCCCTTCCCAATCTAACAGCCTTTGTTATTCCATTGTTTCCCATACTACACTGCATTATCTTGGTTTTCCCTCTATCAATCCTCGTTTTGTACTCTTTCTCCTGGGTCACGTTCATGCCATTTATTATGGTTTCCAAGTCTCTTTCTGATTCCCCGTAGGGTTTTTATTTCTTCTCCTTGCAGTTTGATTCCCTTTCCATATTCATTTTTATCTTTCTTCATCGCCTGTTCTACTTATATAAGTTAAAGAGCATGGGCGACAGACTGCATCCTTGTCTTACTCCTTTCTTGATTTCTGCTTTCTTTTTTTGACCTTCAATTCCATTTACTGCGGACTGCCTTCTATACAATTTATTGTAACAAAGTTAAAAAAAACAATTTTACAATGAATTGATTTCACTATCCGTGTCGGTGTGAAGTAGCACACATGTTAAAAAATGAACTCAATATCGGTGACTGGATTTTTACAACTATGTTTTCTGAGCATGAAAATCTTCGGTGATGGTAAAGGCATTTTTCTTTCCCAGTTTCAGAGCACCGCCATTTCTACCGACAACGTGTGGGATTTCCTGAACCTCGAAACGTTGAAGAACATATTGCTTTTAATGAACCCCGAGCAGCGCTCCCACTTCATGAACCTAGTTTTGGAGCTGATAGACATGACCATGAGTGACTTTTCTCCTCCTTCCTCGAACATTTCCATAGTCGAAGAAGAAAATTACACCGATTCGTAATGCAGCCAGCCAGTAGTATCACATTGTAGAATATTTCTTTGTCGTTTTTTTTACGAATTGTGCGGTCTATGTACTATGTGGCAAAATATATTTTCATATATTAAATAAATTTATTTTTAGTTTTTTAGACGCGAATAAAGTTCAGTCATGGCGAAAAGTGAAAGAAGAAAAGTAGGATACGCTTGTGCTGAGAAAAATATGGTCAAGGAATACTTTATTTTTATAAAGTCTATACAAGAGTGTTCCCCAGATTTACAGGCAATAAATGTATTTTCAGATACATTTTCCAGATCGGCCGAGACTTGAATGTGAGCAACGGTTTGTCACAAGGCGACCTAATCGAGCATTACCGTGTAAAATGATGACAGACGCGCAGAGTGGAGGAGAAACGTTCTTTGTAAGTCTCATTGAATGTTCGTCAAATTTCGAGAAAAGGTGCCGTTGCCCAGAACCTCTTGGATCCTGTTGACAAGCATCTGTTGCAGGTATTCCGCAGTCTGAACTCTGGTCTGGCCAAAGTCGCTGAAAGCGGCGGCGAAAACGTTGATGACTGTGATCATGAAGATGCCAACGACGATGAGCTTGTCCACGTGATGTCCTTGTTCCTTTTTGACTTCTCCTTGATCGTCTGATCGCTTCTTGAACAGCAAACCGATCCCCACGGCAACCTGAAACAGGGCCAAACAAATCAGTTGTCCAAAGAACCATCCAGCTGACGATTATCAACATCATTAGTAATAATAGTTTTGATTTCATAAGGAGACATTCTTTAATTAAAATAGTGCTGTTGTTCTTGTGGTATTCAGTCCAAAGACTGGTCTGATTCAACCCTCCTTGCTAACCTACCTTGCACAAGCCTTTTCATTTCCACTTAACGACCACTTACTCCCTAATCTACTTACCGTACATCATCCTTAGCCTCCTTCTTCTGTGCTTACCCAACACACTTCCCTAAGTTTACAAGACCCTCGTGTCTCAAAACGTGGCCTATTAATCTATCCCTTCTCTTGGTCATCGTCTTCCATATTGTTCCCTCTTCTCCTATTTATTATCCTGTCACCCATCTCATTTTTCTATAGCATCACATTTCAAAAACTTCTATTCTTTTCCTTTCTGCAACCCCCAATCATCCTTCTTTCGCACCCATATAACGCCACACTCGATACCAACATTTTTAATAATGATTTCCTAATATTCACACTAAGTAAGTAAATTCCTCTTCCTTGCCTGTGCTATCCTACTCTAGTTATTACGCTGCCCATTCCTTCAATATATGCCTTCCCAATCTAACAGCCTTTGTTATTCCACTGTTTCCCATACTACACTCCATCTCTTTGGGTTTCCCTGTATTAATCATCATATTGAACTCTTCACCAGGACCAAGATCAATGCATTTATTAGGTTATTTTTTCCTCGCATTTCTTGATTTCTGCTTTCTTTCCCTGATCTTCACTTCCTGCAGACTGTCTTCTGTATAATGTATGTATTAGGCTTCTTTCTCGATATTTTATTCCTGCCTTCTTTAGTATCCTTAAAATAACAGGTCTAACTGTACTGGAAATAAAAGGTCAAAAGCCTGGGGTCAACCCAGAAGTTATTAAAGAATCTAAAATAAGACGGTATAAGTTGTTGAGATCTTTTGTGTCATGATTAATATTAACAATAGCGTTCATTAAGTAGACTTTAGATTTAAAAAATTAACTTTTTTTCAGTTAAAAGTTTCCATGTCTAAAATAAGGAATTGCCAAAATCGAAACAGTGATTATTAAATTTAATGCATCGGGTTGTGTTTGCAGTTTGACAGCTTGTGTTCTTGAATTCTTGTATTTAAAGTCATTTTTGTTTGTCCGATGTAACAAAAGTCAGAAACAGTACAATTTTGTAATCAACATTGGTAGTAGGGTCTTTTAATGAATCCGGGAAAAGAAGGTTTAGGGTTATAAATTACATAAATCTTATACACTACATTATTCTGTAGCATTCAAATCTAAAATAAAGAGGCACAATTAGTGGATTAAATAACTACCTCTCAACGTCCCTGCAAACGTTTGCTTTATTGAGTACCCCATTATCTATTTGTTAATCATACAGACTAATATTTTTTTCGAGCTGTAGATTTTTGAAGTGGTGTTGAAAGAACGTCGCGTCGTGACCAACAACTTCCGACCACAGCTGGAGTTCCCACTGTGTAACATACACCTGATGGCACCTGGCAGATATTTTATGGCTAATCAAATTTTAAAGACACATTTTTTTTCTGTATTCATTACAAGACACAAAGACCCTACCAATATTGATTACAAAATTGCTCTGTTTGTGGCTTTTGTTACATCGGACAAACAAAAAGGACTTTAAATAAAATAATTCAAGAACACAAATTTGTCAACCCGATGCATTAAATTTAATAAACACTGTTTCGAGTTTGTCAATTCCCTATTTTAGACAGGGAACCGTTTAACTGAAAAAGGAATTGATTTTTTAAATCTAAAGTCTACCTAACGAACGTTACTGTTAATGTTAATCATGACAGTGAAGATCTCAACAAGTCTTATTTTAGATTCTTTAATATCTTCTAGACTGAACGTAGGCTTTTGACCTTTCAGTTCCAGTTCAGTTAGATCCGTTCAAAACGCCACAAACTATCAATTTTCCCCTATAATTATTTTAAGGATACTGAAGAAGACAGGAATAAAATATCGAGAAAGAAGGCTTAGGCATAAACTACACTGAAGGCAGTCAGCGGTAATTAGAATTGAAGATTAGGAAAAGAAAGCACAAATCAAGAAAGGAGTAAGATAAGGATGCAGTCAGACGCTCATGCTGTTTAACTTTTAACAGGCGTTGAAGAAACTTTGGTGGACACTTGTTGTAGTTTCGACAGTGTGCGTCAGTTACATAATAAAGATATTATTTTTCGTGAACAGAGCTACTAATTTAATTCTATTGAATTTATTGGAGCTCTAGGGATTTATTTTTAAACCAATACGTCTTATTCACAGTAGCAGGTAGAAATATGAGGAGGAAACAATTTCGCAGTTGGTACCTTGGCTACCTTGCTCTACCTTCCACATCCCCCCTTTTTCAATTACCTTCCTTTGCTGAGGGAGAAAATCCATCGTGATAAACGGTAAAGATGTGTGTGTACCCACGATCCCTAGAGAGAAGGTTACATTGGAATTTACTGACAACTTTTACGAGGCAAGAATCATGTGGGCGTATTTCATTATTACTCAACCTCTGCACATGACAGTCAGCGGTAATTAGCATTGAAGGGCAAGAAAAGAAATCAGGAAAGGAGTAATACAAGAATGCAGTCTGTCGCCCATGCTTTTTACCTTATATATAGAACATGCGATGAAGAAAGTAAAAATGAATATAGCAAGGGAATCAAAATGCAAGGAGAAGAAATAAAAACCCTAAGATATTGTGTCATTAGGCGAGTCAGAAGAAGACTTGGAAAACAAAATAACTGGCATGAACGTGGACCTGGAGAAAGAGTACAACGTGAGGATTAATAGAAGGGAAAACCAAGGTAATAGAGTGTAGTATGGGAAACAGTGGAATAACAGAGGCTGTGAGGTTGGGCGAGGATGTTTTGAGGGATGTTAAGGAATTTTGCTACTTGGGCAGCAGAATAACTAGAGGAGGATAGCACAGGCTAATATAAGTGTGAATATTAAGAAATTATTACTAAAAATGTTGGTATGAAGCGTGTTGCTATATGTGTGTGAAACGTGACCATCACTTGCCCAAAGTCCTCCAAATTCTTTTCTCTTCCCCTATTCTGTTTAGAACTTCTTGGTTGGTTACTCTATTCACACATACGATTTTCAACATTTTCTTATAGCACCGCAATTCAAAAGCTTCTATTCTTTTCCTTTTTGCAGCTTCTACCGTCCACTTTTCGCCACAATCCATACCAAAAATTTTTAATAATTATTTCCTAATATTCACACTTATATTAGCCGTAAGTAAATTTCTGTTTCGTTTCGCACGAAATCAATCCTAAAAATGTTGGCATGGAGCGTGGCGTTATATGGGTGCGAAACGTGAACGGTAGTAGTTGCGGAAAGGAAAAGAACAGAAGCTTTTGAAATGTGGTGCTGTAGGAGAATTAAATGGGTCAATATAATCACTAACGAGGAAGTTATTAGCAGAATAGGGGAAGAGTGAACAATATGGAGGACTTTGACCGAGAGAAGGGAGAGATTGGTCACGTTTTGAGACGCGAGGGTCTTGTAAAATTAGGATGAGGAGGAAGTGAACAGAAGGGGAAGGCCCAATGACTGAATACGCTAAGCAGGTTAGAGGGTGTGGTAGCTATTTAGAAATGAAAAGGCTTGCGGAGGATTGATTAGCGTGGAGGGTTGCGTCATTACCAGTCATTTGACGATTATCAGCACAACAGATAATAATACGTCATCCATCAATTAATAGATGTATTTTAATCTGTAACGTAGGTTTTTTGTAGAAGAAAGAGAAGATTGGAAAAATGTCAGCCGGATCAGGGAATCGAAGCCAGGACCTTGCGATATCCAGCCGCACGCTCTACCAACTGAGCTAATCCGAGTCGACTCGGTCCTGGGTTCGATTCCCTGGTCCGGCTGACATTTTTCCATTCTTGTCTTTCTTGTAAAATTAACTATATGCTTTACTGGGCTTCAGTTGAGGATTCGCAGAGGCGCACTTACTTGCAGGACGAGGCTGAGGACGATGAGGGTCAAGGTGTAGAGGTAGGTGGGAGCTTCGGTGCCGTACATCATGAGGTACCGCAGCTGGTTGGCGTTGGACGTGAACAGCGCCAGGTCTATGATGGCCCGGGACAAGGTCTTCATGTTGCTGAACGTGTCTTGCTTGAGCGCGTCGTCTCCGTCTTCCTCAATGTCGAACTCTTCTCTGTTCGTCCCCACGAGGAAAGCATCCTTCTTTTCGACGACGGGCTCCGTCACTTCGGCAGGCGTGACCTGTTCCTCTGGCTTCTCGCTTCCAGACGTCTGTGCGTTGGTAACCGCCATCGGGGCCGACCTGCATGAAGGACAGCGTTCATCTCAAACAAACTGATTTGTAATATCAAAAGAAAATTTGATAATTATTGCACAGTTACGTGGTGGTGTTTGATTGGTGCTCGCTTTTGTGCTGACTGTTGCCTGTTACCATTTCGTTTTTTATTTTACTATCTTTTAAAAACTCCCTTAAATGAATTTCGGCTTATACATAACATCTGCAGAAGACAGGCAGCAGTAATTAGAATAGAAGATCAAGAATAGAAGGCCGTAATCAAGAAAGAAGTAAAACAAGGATGCAGCCAGTCGTATATATATATATATTGTAACATGAAAAGTTACACTTAACAATGCAGGCCAGCTTGCGAGTTGCAATTGTTGAGGAACGACGCAGCCCGGGCCAACAATGTAGTCTCGCGAGAATTGGGGAGTCGTCATGGGTAGTAGATAGGAGCAGGTTGAGTCGGCGGGGACGACGAGAGAATGACCACGCCCTGCAGATATAATTTTTTCTCGATTGCTCTGATTGGATTTAAAACTATTAAATCAATCTTTTTGTATATTTTGTTGAAAAATACCTGGCGCCTAAAGGAAATAGAAATCCGTCGAATACGGAGGACGCGGGATCCGCTACAATATATATATATATTATATATAAATATAGTATATATATATATTATTGTTAGCGGTATATATTATACAACAGGCGAGAAGAATGTAAAACATGTGGAAAAGGAATCAATACTGGAAGGAGAAGAAATAAAAACCCTTGTTTGTTGACGATATTGTAGAACTAGAGGCAGTCAGAAGAAGACTTGGAATAAATCATAAAATGTCCCATGTAATGTGATCCTAGAGAAAGAGTTCAATATGAAGATTTATAGAGGTAAAACCAAGGTAATGGAGTATAGTGTGGTAAAAATGTGTAATAACAAGGCTGTTAGATTGGAAACGGATATTTTGGCGGAAGTTAAAGAATTCTGCTACTTGGGAAGTCTAATAACTAGAGTAGAATAGCTCAGGCAAGGAAGAGGAATTTACTTACGGCGAATATAAGTGTCAATATTAGGGAATGGCTGTTAAAAATTTTCGTATGGAGCGTGGCGTTATATGGGCGCGAAACGAGGACGATAGGAGTTGGGGAAAGGAAAAGAATAGAAGCCTTTGAAATGTGGTGTTGTAGGCGAATATAGGAGGATGAGATGGGTGGATATAGTAAGTAACGAGGAAGTTCTAAACAGAATAGGGGAAGAGAGAACAATATGGAGGACGTTGACTAAGAGAAGGGATAGATTAATAGGCCACGTTTTAAGACACGAGGGTATTGTAAAATTAGGATTAGAGGGAAGTGAACAGAAGAGGGAGGCCAAGGATAGAATACATTAAGCAGATTATGGAGGATGGGTGTTGTGCACCAGGCTAACCTATCTGGCGCAAGCCTTTTCATTTCCTCATAATTTGTTCAACGAACATGCTCCATAATCTGCTTAGCGTATTCCATCCTTAGCCTCCCTCTTCCGTCCTTACCCCTCACACTTTCATCTAATGCTAATTTTACAAGACCCTCGTGTCTTAAAACGTGGCCTATTAATCTATCCCTTCTCTAAGTCTAAGTCCTCCACATTGTTCGCTCTTCCCCTATTCGGTTTATAACTTCCTACGTTAGTGATTCAATCCACCCATCACATTATTCTATGGCACCACATTTCAAAGGCTTCTATTATTTTTCTGTCTCCAACTCCTATCGTCCACGTTCCGCCCCCATACAACGCCACACAAACATTTTTAGTAATGATTTCCTAATATACTTACTTATATTAGTCGTAATTAAATTCCTCTTCCTTGCCTGTGCTGCCCAACTAGCAGAATTCCTTAATTTCCCTTCCTAATCTAACAGCCTTGGTTATTCTACTGTTTCTCATACTACACTCCATAACGTTGGGTTTTTCCTCTATTACTTCCTCCAGGAAGATGTTCATATCATTTATTGGGTTTTCGAGTCACCTTCTGATTCACCTAACACCACAATATCATCATCAACCCATAGGGCTTTTATTTTTTCTCATCACATTTTTATTCACTTTCCAAATGCATTTTTAACTTTTTTCATCGGCTGTTGTAGATGTAAGTTAAAGTGCTGCATCCTTGTCTCACGGTTATTTTCTGTCACTGAACTTCGACAGCAAAGTTCTGTGAAAGGTGATTGAAGGTACATACCTGAAGGATGTAAGTGTGTGTACTTCAGGTGTCGCTCGATGGTTTGCAGGTGATATCAGCAATGAACGTCTGCGCAGAGTTTACTTACTGACGTTCTTGAGTCCGTGCTCCAAGTCTTCGACGTCCCGAGTCTCGACTCGAATGCGCTTCTTTCGTCATTTCTTTTTTTTTTGCGGATTTCCTCCAGATCCGAGTTCCTCTTGCTGACGTAAATCCCCTTTCCGTGAGACCTTCCGGCACAGCGCAGTAGACGTCTACCCCACGAAGATCTAAGGTGAGTCCAGCTGTGTCCTGTTTGCTTGAGGATCAGTCATCAGCAGACTGTGGTCCGGCGTCCATCTTCTCAACAGGTGTCTTAAGCTTGAATGTCGTCATGGTATGTAGACTAGGTCATGCGACTTACTCTTTATCCAGTGAGATTTATAAATCTATGGATTTTGGACAATCAACTTCAACGGACTCTTCACCACAACTCATACCTGTAAATAAGTACGAAGTTAATTAGATACTTTCTCTTTTTTGCGCTCGAAGGCAAAATACGAACTTTCGTCCCTTATTTTCGGTCTCCTACAGGTTATGCAGATTAAAAAAAGTTAGTGTCTCAAAGTATTAAGAATATGATTTTTGTTTTCTGTAAATGTGGTGAGTTAATTTACCAGCCGAAATGCTGAGACTGTCCATATTTAAACGCAGACCAAACCAAAAGAGCAGAATTAAGGAACACCGATGAAACGAAAGACTTAGAAACCATAATAAATGGCATGAAAGTGATCATGGAGAGAATTAATAGAGTGAAAACCAAGGTGATGGAGTGAGGGTCGAATGGGAAACAGTGGAATAACAAATGATGTTAGATTGGGAAGTTAAGGAATTCTGCCAATTGTGAAGCATAATAACTATAGTAAGAGGCTCAGGAAAGGAATTTATCTACGGGTAATATAAGTGTGAATATTAGGAAATCGTTGCTAAAAATGTTTGTATGGAGCGTGGCGTTATACGGATGCGAAACATGGAGGATAGGAGTTGCGGAAAGGAAGAGAATAGAAGCCTTTGAATTGTAGTGCTGTAGGAGAATGAGATGGATGGATAGAATCACTAACAAGGAATATCTAAGCAGAATAGGGGAAGAGAAAATAATTTGGAGGACGTTGGCCAAGAGAAGGGATAAACGTTTTAATATCTGAGGGTTTTTTAAAATTAGCATTGGGGGGAAGTGAAATGAAGAGGAACGCCAAGGATGGAATACGTAATCAGATAAGACAGGTTATTGGATGTGGTAATTATGCGGAAATGAAAAGGCTTGGGTACGACAAGTAGCATGGAGGGTTGCATCAGACCAGTCTTAGGACTGAATACCACAACAACAGATGAAAGGAAGTAGATTGCTTAAATTTAAGCTTACAGGTAATTTAGAAAAAAGTACATGAATTGAGAAATGTCGGCCGGGCAAGGGAATCGAACCCCGGCCCTCCCGCTTTCCAGGCGGGTACTCTACCACTGAGCTAATCCGAGCCTACATCCCAAAGGACCAAATCAACATCCCTTCAATACTGTAAACCTAAACCAGGCTCACCTACAATTTACTAGCCACACTCTGCACAACCTAAATTATAGCAATTCCATGCACCTTTGATCAATAAACACATTAATTACAAAGCGCGATTAGTTTCCTTTAAATTTAGTTAAGTAAAAACTGACAATAATCGATGAGTTTATTTGATCAACGATATGTAATCTTCCAAACTCATGCTGCCTATCTTTCTTATTTTATGTTTCTATAATCTCTGACTGTCCTCTTAGTGTCTTTGATCAGCTACATCTGCAAGTTTTAAGATCTTTAACTGTAATCCTTGCTCGACATTGGGAAAGAAACATGTCATTGATTTAAATTAATTACATTACATCATTTAACGACTATTTTTAATAAGAATTAAATTATCAACCGGATACAGACAAAGCTTTTATTTAGACGAAACGACGTTTCGTCCTCGTTTTTGAGACTTGTAACGTTGTTAAGATTTTGATGTTTTTTTAATAATTTTTAATGCAAATTTTTTGAAAATAATTTTTGTAGTTACAGTATCTGAGAGGAACTTGGTGTTGAAACGTTGTTGCAACCAAACAAAAACGTAATTGTCACTCTGTCACGTGCCATTGCGTTACATTACTGGCGGGGGAGGGGGATATAAAACTTTGATGAAATATTTTAAATACTGTCTTTCCATACTTTTTTTGGGTGATTGGTTTTTCTAAGTCACAAAATATTGATCCAAACAGACTTGAACTTCTTTTTCGCTCCAAAGTGGTGTCTAAAGTACTGAGCACGTTAATAAGAAGGGTCGTACGTAAGGAAAAGTAGTTTCAATTTAATCATGTCTAGTTATTTTGGTCTGATTCCTACAGGCGAACCTTACCACGTGGCCCTCTGGAGCCATTTTGTCGGCGCTTGAACGATTAAAATGGCTTCTTTTGGAGTAAGTTGTTTCGTACCAACCGTGTTGGGGATTCCGATAATGACGTTGTTGACTTTTGTGCGTTGTCTAGAACTTTCCGAGACGACTTTGTTCGTGGGATCCGAGGAGTTGTGTGCGTGTGGTGTGAAGTCAACCCAGTTGTCTCCTCCTTGCAGATCAGCCGTGAAGAATGGCGGCGGTAATATCCGATGTTCCATCTGCAAACGGTAAAGCTGCCAACGAGGAACGTGAAAAAGACACGTTGGGCGATACTGCGGACAACCAGAGCCTCAAGTCAGAGAAGAAGTTAAAGTTGTACAACGTGGTCGCCGCGAAGAAGACCGTCTCCCAGGGGCTGATGGACGTCGCGCTCATGACCTCCAACGCCAACCAGCTCAGATACGTGCTGCAGTTCGGACACAACACCAAGACCTACCCCATCAGCGTCGCCTTGATCCTGCTCAGCATCCTGCTGCAGGTGACTCATTCACTCCCTCTGCTTCTCAGACCACGCTAAAATATCCTGCGCAAGCCTTCGCGTTTCTATATTGCACTCATACCCTCCTTCTTCTTCCCCCTAATTTTACAAAACCCTCGTGTCTCAAAACGTGGCCTTTTATTCTGTCCCTTATCTTGGTCAAAATCCTCCAATTTTAACACACTACCCTTATACTGCTTAGAACTTTCTAGTTAGTGATTCTATCGATTATCGATTCATCTCAACCTTCTATACCACCACATTTCGAAAGCTTCTATTCTTTTCCTGTCTGCAACTTCTACCGTCCACGTTTCGCTCCAGTTAAACGCTACACTCTATACCAACATTTTTAATAATAATTTCCTAATATTTATACTTATATTACCCGTAAGTAAATTCCTCTTCCTTGCCTGTGCTATCCTACTCTAGTTATTACGCTTCCCAAAAAGCATAATTCCTTAACCCCTTTCAAAATTATCCCTTCCCAATGGAACAGCCTTTGTTATTCCACTGTTTCCCATACTACGCTCATTCACCTCGGTTTTCCCTCTGTTAATCCTCACGTTGTACTCTTTCTCCAGGACCACGTTCATGCCAGTTATTTTGTTTTCCAAGTCTTATTTTGACTCCCCTAAAAGTTATCGGCAAAGCGCAGGGATTTTATTTCTTCTCCTTGCAGTATTATTCCCTTTCCATTTTCACTTTTAACTTTCTTCGTCGCCTGTTATACTTGTATAAATTAAAGGGCATCCTTGTCTTTGTCATTTCTTGAATTCTTCTTTATTTTCTTGCCTTCCATTCTAGTTACTCCTGACTGCCTTCTGTAAAGGTTATGGACAAGCCTTCTTCCTCGATATTTTAATCCTGTCATCTACAAAATCCTTAATAGTTTGTTGTAGTTCACGTTATCAAAGTTTTTTTCTTCTAAATCTACAAATGCCGTAAACGTAAGCCTATTTTTTTCTCTCCCTGCCTTCTAAAATTTGACGCAATTGTCATTCCATTCTCCTATACACTGATTTCGTTTAATATTTTCAAGCCTGAGATACTAATCTGATTGTCCTGTGCTGTTTGCAATAGTCGATTAGAAGTATAGAAAGTATAAAAAGTATTCCTACTATCTTCCTCCTAATAATTGTGTTGTCCCTAGGTATGTATTTGAAGTTTTTTTTAGTTCATTATGTTATTTTATTCTGGTCTTATAATTATTTGTCACTTGATGAAATGTACGACGTACCTTATTTTCCTCAATCGACGGTTAATGCAAACAGCAGTGAAAAAAATTATCGAACAAATTATTTGTTCTTTTTAAGTATTCAATAATTTTATTTATATATCAAAACAATTTCTTCATGGCGTCCTGTGCACTATTCGTAATTATATATATATATATATTCATTAAGAAGGATGATTGTTTAAATTTCAAGGGTTTTGTCAGACTTAATTATTGGGGTTAGTAGGAGCAGCAGATATTTTACGTTCCTGGCGAACCTGTTTAATCTTTTATGCGATTCCGTCCCTTGATGTAAGTACTAACCGATTCTGGAACTTCCTCGCGGCGTATTTCCTTCCTCCGGGAGAATTTGTGGACTTTCCCTCGGTCGACGGAAAAGGAATGAATCTGGTACTGGTAGACAGACAGTTTTTCTTTTTCTTTACTCCAGAATCTAACACACAATCTTCCTTCTCTCGTTTCTTACTTCCTCCTCCCTTCAACTCCCGACTAAAACTGACTTATTTAATTGATAATTTTCTTCTTCTCTCCTGCTTCCTCCTCCCTTCAACTCCCGAGCAAGACTGAACGTCTCTTCTCCCTTCAACCTCCGACTAAAACTCACTTCTCGCCTCCTGAGCTTCTCATTTCCTTCGACTTCCACAATGCCACGCTGACTAATTTTGCGCATTCCCACCTATCAGCCAAACTCTTCTTTTCCCCTTCTCTGGGGGAAAATCGTCACCCCACGTGACGTGTATCCGTCAAACCTTTCACCAAGCGCGGCCATTTTCTCTGACGAAGGGAATGGTGTCTTTGGAAATATTTTCGGGGTCGTTGTCCCCGACTCGAATAACAGCAATAATCACTTGGACGTGCAGGCAGACACGCTTTCCTAGGCGACACCTTGGCGCCTCCTTAATCCAGGTATTTCCACCTCTTGTCTGCTTGTCCCGAGTTTGACTTTTTGGAAATATAAATGAAACTACTAGGGCAGAGGTCCTCCTAAATTTGTTTGGATGCCACAATCTTAAAATAATTATTTGGTGTTGTTTCCAGGTCGGCGTGGGAATTCTCCTCTTATTTAAAGGACGCACAGACGTCCTCGTGGGAGATGAGAAGCGACGCCACGCTCACGAAATGACTAAGCTGATTACGGTCGGAGTCTTCGCCGTCACCGTAATCAACGTCTTCATCGCGTCCTTCACCGAATTTGGCGAAGAACCAAAAATTGATCTCTCAATTATCAACGACTATTTGAGTACTGCTTTCATTATAAAATAATCCTTTTCCGTGCACTAGTCTACAAACATAAATGTGTTCAAAAATTCAACCGGGTTCTGAACTCTTACCATTACCTACCATCTCCATGACCTCATTTAATACAAAACGTTGTGTACCAACTGATGAAATATTAAATTTGTTCTGAATAACAGGCTGTTTTACTATTTATTACCACACGACTTTCATTATTTCCAATAAAAAGTATAATTGAAAATGTAAAAAAGAGGTAAAGGGAACATTATAACGTTTTTAAAATACAAATTTATAAAAAGATATTTAAGAATTAAATTTACGAAATTTAAAAACAATGGTGTCTCAACTGGAATAAGGAGCAAACAGTCACATACAGTCTGAAGTGGTACAAACTTGGACAGGAACGTTGACCTGTTATTTTATTATTTAAAAAAAGAACATGAGCAATTTATTATGATAATACAAATAAATAACTTGATTTGAAATCAGAAAACTGTTTATTACAAAACAAAATATCCAATTTACAACAAACCTTTTTGGTCCTCTTCTGGAACCTCTTCAGATGTAGCAATTGTAGTCAAAAAGTTAAAAATGAATATGGAAACGTAATCGAAAAGCAAAGATAAGAAATAAAAGCCCTACGGTTTGCCGATGATATTGTGGTATTAGGGGATGCAGAAGAAGACTTGGAAACCATAATAAATGGCATAAACGCGGTCGTGGAGGAAGAGAACAGCATGAGAATTAATAGAGGGGGAAAATGGGTGATGGAGCAGTGAAATAACAAAGGCTGTCAGATCGGGAAGGGATATTTTGAACGAAGTTAAGGGATTCTGCTACTAGGAAAGCGTAGAATAGGATAGCGCAGGCAAGGAATAGGAATTTTCCTACGGATAATTTACGTGTGAACATTAGGAAATCTTTGCTAAAATATAGGTATGAAGTGTGGCGTTATATGAGTGCGAAACGTGGACGGTAGGAGATTGCAGAAAAGGAAAATAATAGAAGCTTTCGAACTGTGGTGCTATAGGAGAAAATGAGATGGGCGGATAGAGTAACTAAGGAGGAAGTTTTATGCAGAATAGGAGAAGAGGTAACAATAGGTATGACTTTGACTAAGAGAAGGGATACATTAATAGGCCACGATGTGGGTCATGCAAAATTAGGAATAGAGGAAAGAGAACAGAAGAGGGAGGCCAAGGATGGAATCCGCTAAGCAAATTATGCAGGGTGCTGGCTGTGATAGTCATGCGGAAGGTTCGCAAAAGTATTTAGGGTTGCACAAGACCAGTCTTAGGACTGAATACCACAACAACAAATGTATATTTGGCCTTACACTTTTCTCCTTTCTTAAGACTATGAATATGTTACTTGAGATAAAATATACGTCATATTACTGCAAAAGACTATTTATTTATACGTATTTTATACACAAAACAAAAATTTATTGAAACTCACAATAGCATTTGTTAAATATGGAGTAAAAGTTGTACATTTCAGTGAAGTGACAAGTTTCTGTTACTACTCTATGACATAATGAACAAAAGAACAACTGGCGCCGTTTTAGTTGTAAACATCATAGTAATAATATCTTTGAGTGACGTAGGAGAAGGCTATGACGACGCGCCCTGAGGCACTGGTATGGGGGCGCTCGACGTGTTCACCGTGAAGTCGCTGAACGACGCCGCGAAGACGTTGATGATGGTCACCATGAACACTCCGATCACTACGTAGTTGTTAAGTTGCTGTGCGTGGTCTTTCTTCGACATGCCTTCCAGGTCTGACCGCCTTTTGAAGATCAGTATGATGCCGACTGCAACCTGAAATACAAAGGCAGAGTAAATCATTCTTCGATAATCGACTGGGTTAATTATAATCGCAGTGGTCAACAGTGCATTTCCTGTGTCAAAGTTTGCTATTCAACCTAATATAAACCAACACAACAGTCTTCAAAAGAAACAAATATTTTATTTGTTATTAAAGTACGAGGTCTTTCCCGGTGAATGGCATGTATAAATTCCTCTCGAGTTTCCAACCGGGTCAAAGATTTTAACAGTGACGTTTCGGTTGGAAACTCGAGAGGAATTTATACATTTTATTTGTTGTTCGTCGTTACATCAAAAACACAGAAGCTGTTCCTCTGCTTTTCGTACACCAGTAACCTGGATTAGTCAACAATATTCTGTTCAGTGCATGCGTTAAATAAATCTTCTTCCTCCTCTTCTTCGTCCAATGGCTCACCAGCCCCTCTTGAGGGCCTAGGCCTACCGAGGCGGCTGCGGACTGTCATCTGGCGCGAAACATTCCGAATTTGGGGTGCTAAGTGACGTTAAATAAATATAATAAAATATTAGTTTCTTTTGAGGACTGTTTATTTTTCTTTGCATAGTTTGAAGCAGAGTTTTTTTTTTGAAAACTGACGGGGGAAAAACATTTAATTACCACTGGGAAACGATACAGGTTTGAATAAGTTTTCTATCAACACGTGAACCAACGTGGTTTAAAAAACAGAACAAGAAAGGTACGGCTTTTTTAATGTTAAAATTAGGCTGTTTAACTTATAAATAGAACAGGCGATGAAGAAAGTTAAAACGGAACGTGGAAAATGGAATCATACTGCAAGGAGAAGAAATAAAACCCCTACGCTTTGCTCATTATATTGTAGTATTAATGGAATCGGAAGAAGAATTGGAAACCCTAATAAATGGCATGAATGTGGTCATAGAGAAAGAGCACAAAACAAGGATTAATAGAAGGAAAAGCAAGGTAATGGAGTATATAGAATGGGAAACAGTGGAATAACAAAGGCTGTTAGATTGGGAAGGGATATTTTGACGGAAGTTAAGGAATTCTGCTACTTGGGAAGAGTAATAACTAGAGTAAGATGGCACAGGCAAGGAAGAGGAATTTAGTCACGGGTAATATAAGTGTGAATATTAGGAAATCTATGCTAAAAATGTTGGTATGGAGCGTGACGTTATACGGGTTGGGAAACTTGGACGATAGGAGTTGCGGTAAGGAAAATAATAGATGCTTTCGAAATGTGGTGCTATTGAAGAATGATATGGACGGACGGATAGAATCAGTAACGAGGAAGTTCTGAACAGAATAGGGGAAGAGCGAACAATATGGAGGACGTTGACCAAAAGAAAGCTACATGAGAGTGATCGTGAAACAGGCAACTCCCCCTTTAATAGCATAGGAAGGGCTTTAAAAAAAGGGGGAGTGGGGGTGGAAGGTAGAGCAAGGTTGATACGCCATTTTGAGCTATGAAGACATTTCATTACAATGGAACTGCGATCTTGATAACATGAAGGATTTACTTGGTGACCGAGCGCTGGACGGACGGGAATCTCAGGTAGTTAGTAGACCTCAAGATGGCTGCCCTGGTGGCCGCAAGACTGTGACGTCACCATCCAGTCGCCATTTGGAAGAAAAAGTTAACAGACACCGACGTCGGAAATTTTTTGGGGGGAGGACAAGAGCAAGGTTGGTCCTTGGACGACGACTGGGATTAGCTGTAGTTGGTAGAGAAACCTGGGTTGGATATGGGGTGGTCCTGGGTTCAGAGTCACTGGTGCGGTTGGCAATTTTTCCATTTTTGTCTTTCTTCTAAAATTGGAGCAAGTTTGGGTTTGAAGGTAAATTGTGATTGGTATAGGGTAGGGAAAGGTTTGCGGCCATGAAGCGGCGACCAGAAGAGTTGGTTTTTTGGGGGGAGGAGGAGACGGGAGAAGTGTGGTACCTGCAGCATGAGGCTGAGGACGATGAGCGCCACGCTGAAGACGTAGGTTTTGGACACAGTCCCGTACTGGACCAGGTACCGCAGCTGGTTGGCGTTGGACGTGATGAGGGCGATGTCCATCATGCCCTGCGCCACTGTTTTCTTGGCGGCGTACGAGTTCCGTTTCCGTTGGTCGTCGCCTCCCGCGATGGACCCTATTTCCGGGTCGAGGTCGCTGCCCAGGACCTTGACCTTGACCTCGCCCTTGTCAGCGAGTGTGCTGGAGCTCGTCCCCAGAGGCTTCTCCCCCTGCTGCTGCGTGCTTCTCGGTTTAGTGACGGAGCTTCCCAGCGTCATGGCGTCTGCAACCAACGTAAGTCACGACCCGAGTAGAACCTCCCTGTGCCCTGTGCGTGACACGCAACTCAAACAACACTATTTGTAGAAATTAAAAAAAACACATATACACTTAACCGATCTATAAATATCGTCACGTTTCTGAGGGATCGTGAGATTCAATAACACACACACGTAGAGGTTATATGCGTTTATTCGACGGCGAAGTGCTGTACAAAGCTCCTGCTGCGTAACACTGAATCATTTATACATACATGGAATATTCCAGAAGCAGAAAATACTAGAAGGTAAAGACAAGCAATGTAAATAAAGTAAACAAATAAAAATGGTTGCGTCGGGTGGGACTCGAACCCCGTTTCTGCATTCCGGCTCTAAACCCCTCTGCCATCACTGCAGGTCTTGACATGTGGCAATATATTGAAAAAAAAAATTGGACTCAATCCAATCGGAGTGGTACAGCAGAGGTATTTCAGAACACTGACACGCCCTTTTCTTTTGGTTAACAGACCCATGTCACACGTGCTCTTTAACTTATATATAGAACAAGCGATGAAGAAGGGTTTTAAAGGAATTTGGAAAAGGAATCATACTGCAAAGGGGAAAGAAATAAAAACCCTACGCTTTGCCGATGATATTGCAGTCATAAGACAACTTGGAAACCATAATAAATGGCATGAACGGGGTCCTGAAGGAAGACTTCAATGTGAGGATTAATAAAAGGAAAACCAAAGTAATGGAGGGTAGTATGGGAAACAGTGGAATAAGAAAGGGTGTTAGATTGAGAAGGGATAGTTTGACGGAATTCTGCTACTTGGGAAGCGTAATAACTAGGGATGGTAGGAGTATAGTAGACGTAAAGAGTAGAATAGCACAGGCAAGGAAGGCTTTCGCGAAAAAGAGGAATTTACTGACGGGAAATATAAGTGTGAATATTAGGAAATCGATGCTAAAAACGTTCGTATGGAGCGTGACGTTATACGGGTTGGGAAACGTGGACGATAGGAGCTGCGGTAAGGAAAAGAATAGATGCTTTCGAAATGTGGTGCTATTGGAGAATGAGATGGGTGGATAGAATCACAAACGAAGAAGTTCTAAACAGAATAGGGGACGTTGACTAAGAGTAGGGATAGATTAATGGACCACGTTGTGAAAATTGCGTTAAAGGGAAGTGTGTGAGGTAAGAAGAGAAGAGGGAGGATAAGGTTGAAATACACCATGCAGATTAGGGACGTTGTGGGTTGTAATACTTATAAGGTTAATGAAAATACTTGCGCAAGATCGATTAGCATGGAGGGTTGCATGAGACGAGTCTCAGGACTGAAAACCACAACAACAAGAGACAACATGAGGGTGATCCGGAAACTGGTAACTCCCCTTTAATTGAATTGGAAGGGAATTGAAAAGGTGTGATGTGGATGGTAGAGCAGGTTGAAAAGGATTGATACGCCATTTTGAGCTGTTAAGACATTTTATTCCCTTGTCCGTGTCTCCACCAGTTTTAGGCCGCGATTTATCCAATGGGATCAGCGGACAACTGTTACCGTATAACCAAGTCATTCGACCCCAGTGCACACACCTCGTAGATAGGTAAAGGTACCTCGGCAGAGAGTGCGAGGCATCCCCGACAGAGTGAGATGAACCCCGCTGACAATCAGTGACGTCAAATACCCACGAGTTGAAATGCAGTATTATGAGAAATGAGATGATCAAGGTTGAGGCGCATTTCTGTCGTGTTGTGTGGTTTAGAAATTCCTCCGGCGATTGCGTGAGAGAGTTTTTCCAGAATTGATGACTGCGCAACGTGGCCTTGACTTTGTCCCTTCCTCTGTTCGTGGTAAGTCGAGGAATAGTTGATGTGGAGCAAGGTCTCGCTTGGTGCAGGAAGGTCCTCAGGACACTTACTCACACGTATTAACTGTGAAATAATTCATCAGTGGAGGGGAGACCAACGAAGCACCGCATCTCAGGAAAAGGATCATCTTCTGTTCATGAATTACCTTCATGCTTTTGTAGTTTAAAACTACTCGTTTTATATTGTCGTCGAGCCCGGTTACCATTTTTGTTGTAGTCCGCATACTGTTTTTATTTTGTGTTTGTAGGTATCTATAATTACATAGCAGTACCTTGTCCTATCATTTGATTTCGTTCGAAAATAGTCACGCAAACGGAAAGTTTTGAGATAAAAAAAAATTATATTCAGAATAATCAAATAATAGTACAACCAATATTTAAGATCTCTTATAACCACATAATTACCAACCTCTAAAGTTTGGATATTATTTTTCATCCAAAACAAACAACGAAAGTCTCTCTCTCTCTCTCTCTCTCTCTCTCTCTCTATATATATATATATATATATATATATATATATAAACAGTAAGTCCTTTGACTTGGGCATATGGCAAGAGTTGTCCGCTGATCCCATTGGATCAGTCGGCCAACTGCCTCCTGAAACTGGTGGAGACACGGAGAAGGGAATGCTGCGACCCCACAGCAGACTCGTCTCCCGTCATTCACAGGGAAGGGCGTGAGAATAGTAACCAATGCCCGACCTACCTGATGCAGGTTTTCTAGGGTTTTCCCTGCATCTCTTTAGTTGAAACACCGGGTAGGATCCTTAAACCATAGCCCGGGGGCCCTAGTCAACCCTTGGCTACCTTGCTCTACCTTCCGCATCCCCCCTTTTCAATTCCCTTCCTATGCTATTAAAGGGGAGTTGCCTGTTTCAGGATCACCCTCATGTAGCCTGTTAACCAAAAAAAAAAGATCGAGAGACAGTTATATATGCATAACTGTCTCTCTTATTGTTTCTCTCTCTGTTCCCCTACTCTGCCTGTCTCTCTCTTTCTCTCTGTCTGTATCTCTCTTTCTCTTTCTGTCTTTTTCTCTCTAAGTCTCACTGTCTCCGTATCTTTTTGTCAGTCAGTTAGTCAGTTTCTCTCTTTTTTCCTTTTTTTTAAGGGGAAATTCTTCCAAAGATGTCGTGAAACACGAGTTACACGGTGTGTGGGATTTTTACCCACCAAAAAACCACCTCCCTTTACAAAATACCTCCTCGTGGAACTGTCGTTAGGCATTACTTCACGAGGGGTTTCTTTCCCTCTGTGCGTGTGTATCTCTTTGTCTGTCTTCCTCTGCGTGTATCTCTCTGCCTGTTTCTCTCTGACTCTTTCCTTCTGTCTGTCTCTCTGTTCCTGTCTCTCTCTGTCAATTTCTCTCTTTCTTTGTATCACAGTCAGTTTCTCTGCCTCCCTCTGTTGGTCTGTCTCTCCCTCTCCCTCTCTGCCCTCCAAAGATACTCATCCATCTCATCAACGATTCAGCAGAAAAGCATCTTTGATCTCTTCGACCGCGGTAAAATCATTAAAGACCATCATAATATGCATAGAGTGGCAAATGCCGGAACTCTCCCACAGGCAAGTGGCAATGCAGAAATCAGATTTCTTTTCTTTAAATTTTTCTTAAAGCAACAGAGGAGACATTAAATAATAGTTACTAACGTCTATAAGTTTAATTTAATGTTTAAATTAGGTTGATCATGATGTCACAGTGTGATAACCGTAATAGTAACATCAGTAAACATTCTTCCACTCTTGAAAAATGCATCATTTTCAAAATGGTTGTTTCCATCCCAACTATTATCCTTCTCCCCTCATCCCTTTCAAACTATTTCTGCCACAGGTTTCCCTTATTTCAGCGTGGTCTATTTACGCAAGTAATTTTGTCTGACCTCATTTTCATGTGGCTCAAAACAAGAAATCGTTCCACTTTTGGAATCACTCACTCGGTTTTTGTTTACGTTCCAGTGAAACCCAGTTCTCGGTGAAAAGGAGGTCAGAGATAACCACATACCTACATCCTTTCATCTTGCGCAACGTACGTGCAACGTTTTAATCTCAGACGTTTCCTGCCTTCAATATTAGATACGAAATTATCAAAGCGTCATATACTGTGTCAAATTTAAAAGCAGCTCATTCGATCCTCCAACGATCTGGAAATGGCGTCGTTCACTTTTAACGGCTCATTGCGACAACAAATAAGGGGTAATAATTTTGGGGGTATTTTCATTATGATGGGTGACAGGCCTCTTCTCTTTAATGCCATAAATAGGGATAGAGACCGATTCAAACATCCCTCCATTC
Source organism: Eucriotettix oculatus (assembly GCA_034510155.1). Classification (NCBI taxonomy): domain Eukaryota; kingdom Metazoa; phylum Arthropoda; class Insecta; order Orthoptera; family Tetrigidae; genus Eucriotettix; species Eucriotettix oculatus. The sequence goes on from CM067379.1 coordinate 16,141,596, forward strand.
CTCTAAAACTAAGCCAGGCTCGCCTACAATTTACTAATCACATTCTTCACAACCTAATTTCCAGGAATTTGTTAAGAATTAACATTGCGCTCAAAGGTGCACAGGAATTCAAGTCAAAGGAAGTAGAAACGTTTCAATGGAAGCTCACTAAGCTAACTAATGACTCAGGAGAACTCAAATCAACAACAGTAACATTAACTTGGATCAACTCGTAATTAGATAAAAATATTGCTAGTAATTGTAATTATCTGACATGCTTCAATATTATAATAAGTAAATCCCCCCACTTTAAAAAATATATATATTAAATCAAGTGGCAAAAAAATACTACACACCATATTGTCTTTGATTTAGAACACCATACGACTGAATTATAAATCCAAAATATAAATAATATATATTTTTAAAAAAGTGTTGTCAAAATTATATTCATGCATGAAGGAGAACTTATGAATATTCTGTCAAATAATACAGAATAAATGTTAAAACGGATATTAATGATGAGGTAGTGAAATTATTTTGAATTAATAAAGATTATCCATTAAATAGGTTAAATTAAGCTATTAATAACATTTTAAAAACCGACAATTTAATAACTATTTAAAATAAATTAATTATAAGGTTTACTAGTCTGTTTTGACCTTATTAATAATTTAATTTATATAATAAAATATATGTACCACATTATTACAGTAGTGAAATTATTTTAAATTAATAAAGATTTTCCTCTAAACAGTTAAAATTAAATTATTAATAAAAATTAATTACAAGGTTTAATTGCCCTTATTAATAATTTAATCTATATTAAATTTGCTTATATATTATAAGTTAATGTTCAGTAAGTATCTAAAGTTTTTGATTTATTTGTTATTCAATTTTCAACCGTATATGTCTATAGTAATACAATTAACGTCTGATATTCAATTATTAAATGAGATAAATTGTAGACCAGTTTTACAGACACAGTTTTCTTTCTTTTTTTAGGTCAAACGACGTTTCGTCACCACATTTGAAACTTCTTCAGGTACACATTTCGATTGTAGCTGCCCCTCGGAGGCGGTCGAGTTTTGAATTTTTCATGAGCATCAGTACTAGTTTGCTATAGGCTACATATATACACTGAAACAAGACTATGTACGTTAAACCCTCTGAAGATCTTAAAAGGCAAAATAAAAATATGGCAAAAACTCTTAAGAGACGACTTAATGAGGAGAAATTGTACAAGGCCCAGTCCTCAATTGAAGGGCGACGATGTCAACATTGCATTAAACAGCCGAGGTCATCCGTCCAATAATTGTGGAACACTCCAGAGGACTAATTTAGGCACTATTTAAAACTTGTTTCTCTTCTTTTTATCTTGAAGCTGCAAACAAACCCTGCAGAAAAACCGTAACATTACACTTTGATTAATAACATGCAGCTAATCTTCTCATTACTTTGGCCAATATCAGCCTCATTTACACGTTTACTGTTAAAATTTTTGTTCTTGAAGTTTCTCATAGTTGTCAAGAAGTGAACGTGACCGTTATCTGTCATCATAGAACCATTTTTGAAAGACTTTCAACAAAAGAAACGTTCATAGTTTGCTGATCTTATACAGTGTATGTGTGTATGTTCTAGCATTCATATTTAACAATTGCTACCAAACTGTGTACATACAAATCTTACTTAGGACTCAGGCATAAACACTGGATGGGCGAATCCACCGTAACAGCTGTAATGGTGGGGATCACGAGTATCTTTAATTAGTAAATAAACAAATCAGCAATTATTTGGGAGCGAAACACTGTATATTTAAGTTCTCGATGAAGAAATTTTCAATTGATGTTGTATTTAGAAATGCAACTCTCCATGCTAACTTATCCTCAGCAAGCCTTTTCATTTCTGATAGCTACCACATCCCACATACTCTCCAGCCTCCTTAGCGCATTCCATCCTTCGCCTCCCTCTTCTGTTCACTTCCCTCTAATGCTATTTTTTCAAGACCCGCATGTCTTAAAACGTGGCCTGTTAAAATATCCCTCCTCCATATTGATCTCTCACCTCCTATTCTTCTTACAACGTCCTCGTTAGTTCCCCCATCCACCCATCTCATTCTCCTATAGCGCCACATTTCGAAAGCTTGCTATTCTTTTCCTTTCTACAACTCTTATCGTCCACGCTTCGCACCCATATATCGCCACACTCCATACCAATATTTTTAGCAATTATTTCCTAATATTCACACTTATATTAGCCGTAAGTCAATTCCTCTTCTTTGCCCTGTGCTATCCTACTCTAGTTATTATGCTCCCATAACAGCAGAATTCCTTAACTTTCTTCAAAATATCCCTTCCCAATCAGTCAGCCTTTTTTATTCCACTGTTTCCCATGCTACACTCCATTACCTTGGTTTTCCCTCTATTAATCCTCATATTGAACTCTTTCTCCAGGACTCTGTGCCATTTATTATGGTTTCCGAGTCTTCTTTTGGCTTCCCTAATACTACAATATCGTCGGCAAAGCGTAAGGTTTTTATTTTTTCTCCTTGCAGTATGATTCCTTTTCCACATTCCGTTTTAACTTTCTTCATCGCCTGTTCTATGTATATATATATATATATATATATATGTTAAACAGAATGGGCGACAGACTGCATCCTTGTCTTACTCCTTTCTTTTCTTGATCTCCTATTCTAATTACTGCTGCCTGCCTTCTCCAGAGGTTACTTATAAGCGTCCTTTCTCGATATTTTATTCTAGTGCTCTTCAAAATCCTTAATAGTGTGTTCCATCATCAAACGCTTTTTTCTAAATCTACAAATGCCATGAACGTAGGCCAGTTTTTTCTTATCCTGTCTTCTAAAATTAGACGCAAAGTTAATATTACTTCTCTAGTCCCTACATTCTTCCTAAAACCTCGTGATAAAGAAAAGACTTGAAAAGGTGTGGCCTATTTTGAGTTAAACGATTCATCGTTTATTTCAATTACACAGGTGATGTCATTGGATATCTCCCTTGTAAACGTTATTATTAGTAACTGTCAGGATTTTTAGCTTATGTATTCTGATTGCTAAATTAATTATGATAAAAAACCTGAGCATTCAAAGATGACAGCATTCCATTTATCTGAATAAGATAGAAGAAACGCGTCGATATGTCTCTAATAATTAATAGATGTTAAATCCAGTTTTCTCAACCGTTTTGAAACCAATGAAGACAGAAAAGAGATTTCACTTTTAAAGTGGAAAGTTAATAAAAGAGAAATAGTTGCAGCCGAGTGCAGAGACGTTACACTCACCTTCCGTCGACCAGCGTTGCTGATGAGGGAGGAGGAGGATCTCCAGCAGTAGCAGACGACGACGACGACGCGTGTCCAAGTACTTTAAACTGGCGGAGGAAATGCGTTTTGATAACAAACGAGGTCCAATTAGGATGGCGTCTTGCGGAGTCTGGTGGGGAAATGAAACTGCTTCGTGGAAGATGAAGGAACAACGCCGAGGTTTCCAGTGACCTTGGGTGGATTAAACGGCGTGGGTTCATCTATTTAACAACGGGAAAATATGATCGGTGGGTCAGGAATCACGAAAGGAGGGGGGGAGGGATCATGGCATTCTGACGTGTTTTTTTCTATAAATATGTATTTTTTAAATTAAAGTGTTCTTGTAGTATCTTGAGCAAGCTTTCTCATCCACTTTCCGATATTCCATCCTTGACCTCCCTCTTCTGTTCTTTCCCCCCACACTTCCTTTTAATGCCAATTTTACTCCACCCTAATGTCTCAAAACGTGGTCCTTCTCCTGGTAAACGTCCACCATTTTGTTCTCTCTTCCTCCATTCTGCTTAGAACTTCTTCGTTAGTGATTCTATCCACCCATGCCATTATCCTATAGCACCACTGGCTTCTATTCTTTCCCTTTCTAGAACTCCTGAAAAAGGGAATCATTCTGCAAGGAGAAGGAATAAAAACCTTACGCTTTGCCGACGATATTGTAGTATTAGGGAAGCCAGAAGAAGACTCGGAAATCATAAAAAATGGCACGAACCGAGTCCTGGAGTAAGAGTATAACATGAGAAATAATAGTGGGAAAACCAATGTGATGAAGTGTAGGATGGGAAACAGTGGAATAACGAAGGCTGTTAGATTGGGAAGGGAGATTTTGGTTGAGGTTAAGGAATTCTGCTACTTGGGAAGCGTAATATCTAGAGTAGGATAGCACAGGCAAGGAAGAGGGATTTACTTACGGGTAATATAAGTGTGAATATTAAGAAATCGTTGCTAAAACTGTTCGTATGGAACGTGGCGTTATATAATGGGCGCGATCCGTAGACTATAGGAGTTGGGGAAAGGAAAACAATGGAAGCCTTTGAAATGTGTTGCTGTAGACGAATGAGATGGGTGGATAGAATCATAAACGAGGAAGTTCTAAACAGAATAGGGGAAAAGCGAACAATATGGAGGACGTTGACTATGAGAAGGGATAGATTAATAGGCCACGTTTTAAGCATGAAAGTCTTCTAAAATTAGCATTACAGGGAAGTGAACAGAAGACGGAGGCCAAGGATGGAATACGTTAAGCATATTAGGGAGGATGTGAGTTGTACTACTTATAATGAAATCAAAAGGCTTGCGCAAGATAGGTTAGAATGAGGGATGCATCAGACCAGACAGGACTGAATACCACAACAACTGAAACTCCTTTAGTTATACTTTCCTAATATTCACTGTAAGTAAATTCATGTACTATTTACGCTTGCCAAGTAGCGGAATTCCTTAACTTCCATCAGAATATCCCTTCCCAATCTAACAGCCTTTGTAATTCCACTGTTTCCCATACAACACTACTCCACCTCCTTGGTTTTCCCTGTTAATCATCGTGTTGTACTGTTTCCCCTGGACACGTTCGTGCCATTTATTTTGGTTTCAGAGTCTTCTTATGACTACAGTATCGGAAAACCGTAGGGTATCCATTTCTTCTCCTTGATTAATTTTTAACTTTCTCAGTCGCATGTTCTTCATATAAGTTAAACAGTACGGACATCCTTGACTTAGTCCTTTATTTCCGCTTACTGCTGACTGCCTTCTGTAGAGGTTATGTATAAGCCTCTATTTCGATAACTTATTCCTGTCCTCTTCAAAATCCTTAATAGTGTGCTCCAGTTAAAGTTATCAAACGGTTTTTTCTAAATCTACTAACATCGTGAACATAGACCTGTTTATTTTTATCCTGTCTTCCATAATTCTTCTCTTGTCCCTTACATTCTTGCTAAAACCAAACCAATGTTCTCTTAACTCGCATCCTATTCGCCATTCCATCCTCCTATATACTATTTTCGTTAATATTTTGCACATATGAGATACAAAACCAATTGTCCTGTGCTCCAGTCTTCTTCAGTACGAGTATAATTATGTTATTCTCACCATTTCATAGATTTAGCAAACTATCCAGAACAACCATGATATTGCTTTCTCACCTGATGATCTTGTCTAAATATGGGTGGACGCCAATAAATCTCAATATTGTCATTGAAAACGGTATTATTAGCAGGTGTAAAATATTCCACAAATTACAATTATTTAGATTATTAATTTTATTACACCCAGCCTAACGAAATAAATAACATAGCAAGAGACTTTAGTATATTTAATCTATTTTACTCAGAGCTGTGTGACTTGTTTGTTCACACGGCAGTCAGAGATTACTTTGCATCAATCCTCCCCCAGCTTGCGGGTCAGCATGTGAAGCAGGCAGACCTCTGATGTGGTTCAGAAAACCTGTACCAGTTTTCATTTCCTCGTGACACTTGAGAGCCAGATCGCCTCTCTTCTCAGACTCCTTGAAACCAGTCAGTGCAACTCTCCACTTCGCCAGCTCCTCTCGTCCGACTCTCCTTTTCGAGGTCCTTCCACACCTTGAAAATTTAAATTTTAAGAGAAGCCATCCCTAACCGGTGGCCTGGGTTTTCACCAAGTTGCCAAAGTTAGGGTGTACTAAGTACCTGACCCACAGACTCCTAGTTTTGCCTTCCCGGGTTTAACCTCTGCCTCGCGAGCATCCCAGGATCTGTTCTTTTCAGAAGCAATACAATAAGAAGTAAGGAGGGCAAAATGCCAAGAAGCTCACAGTGTACTGCAAGAACAATATTTTTAATTCATGAGAAGCTGTTACTATGTGAATGAAGCCCTAAGTATCCTGTGAATTAAAATTTAGGAAATGGTTGAACAGTGCTACGATAATTCCAGATTTTTATATACTGTGGCAAAGTTTGCATACACAAAACTGAATAATTTTTTATTATGGCTCTATTTTAATGCTGGCGTAGTCATCACAACTGAGAAAGGAATTTAATTCCCACGTTGACACACACAAGTGTCAGGAAATTTAAAAGAAATCCAGAATTTCATTGATATATTTATTTTGTATAAATGAAACTTTAAAAATATTAATACATAAATAATATATATGTATATATAATATATATCTTTTTCTGGTAACTGGTCATCTTTGGCACATATCTCCAGGGAGTAAACCCCAGATTGATATCACAGATCAGGCACATGTTCCACACAACTGAAACAATTTTTAAGAACTTCTGTAACTACACAATACAACAGCTAAAATTAATCAATTCATCTATACCAATAAATAAAATTGAAGTGTGCGTCCGTGTGTTTGTCTCAAATAGGCTCCGAAATACTCAATAGATTACAATGAAAATTTGGGAGGTTAAAAACAGGAGATTTAACTTAAATATTTGTGCATATTTCATTTCAATATATTGCAGAAGATATAAATATAAGTAAATACATATGTGGATTCGGGATACCTATAGCATTGATGTTTTTTACAGCTTAACAGATCTCAACGTAAATTGGGAGGGGTGGAGAGCGGCAAGGGAGGGGCTACAGAAATAATTTTTAACTACGTATGGAGAAGGCTTGATTGCTTACCTTTACACAGGTGGGGGTGCATGGTGAACCAGTTTTAGATGAGGACTTAAAAGTTCTCCTATATCAGAACATCCACAATTATTTCCATTAGCACATTCATAAATTAAATATCCACTAATGGCATGAAGAATCCATAAAATGAAAAGCAACATCAAAACTTTGAATGTTTTGCCACCATAAGAAATTGTACTTTTGCCACACATTCTGAAAAAAAGTCCAAAACAACTGAAGTGAACATATTTTCAACAACAAAATGATTTTTATATAATACATTACTTCAAATTGAGGAAAGCCCAGTAACATGTAACTAAATATTTTTAAAGAAAGCAAAAATTGAATCAGTATTGTACATATAATCAAAATTTTAACACTAACATCAATTAACAGAAATAAAAGTATACTACAACTACAATGAAGTAAAGAAATGAAAAATGCTGTTATTTTAAAGCAATATAATATTCCTAAGTAATTTAATATTCAGGTTACCAAATTATTAAGAACTAGATAAGAATAATATTGAAACTCACAGTAAAAATCTAAGAATGCGCACAAGAATGCTATGAATTGAACTGGAACGGTTTGGTGTGAGGCCTCCACGTCCCTGTAAAAAACACGACATTACTCAGGGATAAAGTTGATAATATAAATTAACCACTATTATATTAATGTTGTAAGTAACAAAAGTCATCCTGTGATGAGCAAACATTCTAGTTCAACCTTGAAACTTTAAAACATTTTCAATAAAATTGTCACTTTTATTGTAATTCCAGTTTCCAATAATAACCTGAGATTTAATCACATTTACATTTTAACGAAAGCTAGAGAAAACTTAATTTCACACTATCATTTATAAGGCTTAAATTTGACATTCCTTTCTTTAACACTCAAAGTATTACCTCTTAGGTAAAAGTGGAAATGTTTCTCATAGCTACCTTCTCTGCCGTAATATTGCAAAATAGGAAAGTAATATAACATACATGGAAATATGTCAAGTGTCTCCTATATAACTTTGTTTAATATCTTCATATTTGATCCATCATATTGCATTTCAATGCTAAAACTAAGCACAAAGGCTGTGAATAACCAATGATTCGATCAACGAAGAGGAACACTTCAATTCTACCTATAGTGCCACTTCATTTTTAAACTTACACCAATCTTCAATATATTTGTACAATATTTAAATTATTGTTTACACATTAAAAAATACATAGATTAACATATTTTACCTCTCTAACAATTAAGTCTGAAGTTGAATCAATTGAAAAGTCTCTTGACATATCACTTGCTGATGCTGCTTTCACATTACTGAAAAACATTCAACCTAATTATATACATTTTTCTAATTGAAAAAGTGTCAAGTTAAATTTTTTGGAATATAATACATTTTTTAAGACAAATGTTTCAAGTTGAATCACAGGAAAGAGATGAAATGAAGTGTTATCACACTAGTTTAAAAATTATGATTATAAAAATGTAAGAATATACAATTTGGTATTTAACAATAAATGACTAGCAGAGAAGAGTTTACTTTAATTAGTAAGCCCTAACAATGAAAACCTCAGATTTACAAATTGGACTCCCAGATAGCCCATGTGCGAGTATGACGTTGACGAAGAGGTCTCGGGTTTCCAGTCGGGTGATGAACGGACTGGAATACCGCTAACTCTTCAAGTATTAATAAATTTCCCATTATCTCATTACTTTGCTACTTACGTAATGCAATAAACATTTAATCCCAAACATGAGAAAAAAATTCGGTGAATATGTTGTACAAAGAAAAGTAACATATGGGACCTGAACCCTTCAAAGGTGGCCGAACAAGTGTGATGGGTGAGGAAAGAGGAGGGCGTAAGGATACACAGGACAAGAATCATCGCCGGGGGGGTGAAGATTTCTGAAAAGAATCGACGCCGGGGGTGAAAATTGGATAAATCACTCTGAACCAGAGAACATCAGAGTATGGGATTATGGAAGCAGTACAAACTTGGCATGCTGTGGAACCAAAAACTTATTTCACAAGTGTATCAAAAAGCTTGTGCAAAGCAAGACCAGGTTCATTGAAAATAACGGCGACTGTTTGAAAATGATACGAATAAAAAACGTGTACTCTTGTTGTAACAAATAATAAAAATGGGTTGCAGATACTTATTGAGTTACCCTCATACACAAATAGCGTTTACAGATAAACATACAGGAACAAAATTTTTTACAGTGAAGGTTGAAACAAAAAACTGCTCACTTAAACTTGGTAATCAATTATGTGAAATTTGACCTTTACAGCTAACCAAGTTACAGAACACTTTGAACTTTTAGTTAATTACAAAATAAATTAATATACTCACCTTAAGCCATTGTTTAAAAGTGAAACTCTTCTATTGGTATGAGACACTTCAAAAAATGAGTCACATATTGCTAAATTCTGAAAAACATTAAGCATAAATGTAACACAATCGCCACAAAATATGAGGAAAGCTATACAAATTTGCATTAAATTTTTTTTAAAACTTACATATTGCGAAGAAATATCAGAAAGAGGTTGGCTCCTGGATCCGTTTGCTGGGGAATCTGAAATATATGTAATCAATTAATCAAATCAAAAGTGAGGTACACATTTTATACATTATATAACTAAAAAAAACCAATTTTGTTCCAGGTGAAACAACTAAAAATAAATTGTGTAATCTCAGTTTACGCTCCAGGCAGCAGAATTACGTTCAGAAGAAGCAATACAAAAGCACTTCACATTCAGTTGCAAATTCTAATCATCAGATTTAAAATTCGATGTAGGCTGATGTGTTAAGACAAATCCAAACCTCAGAATAGAAAATGTTTGGTAACTGAGTAACAGTGATAGATAATCATTTATTTTTGAGAACTTAAAAATGAAAGAAATGCATTAAATACTATTTAACTTCTAATGATGGAAAGAAAGGATTAATGGCATATTTTAAACTGCCAGTTGAAGGTTTCGTCAAAGAACATCAATTCTTTATTTTACACAACTATGCTTGAAGCTTCATCAGTCAATATAAAAACTATTAAATTACTGTGTTTTTATATAAAAAAAATACCAAGCATTTGCAGAAAAAATAAATTATATTATTATTTACTTACCTTGTGAACTATGAACCCCGCAACAGATGTCCGATTGAGAACTGCAACTATAATCAACATTGGCTGTTTGAGTTTCTTTCTCGCTTGTCTCCATTTCATTTTGGCCGTCTCTAGACATTATATTTCAATAAATAAGTTATTTATATATATTTGTAAATAAATAAGAATCAACAAACTTACATGCTTTTACTTCTTCCCATTGCGAACTACAAGTATATTTCTGTATTAACAATTTGAAGACCCAGAATAAAATCACCAAAATATTCTGAATATTTATTAATGTTCTCTCTCAAAACTCACACTGAGACAAGTGCTAGGAAATGGGGCGTTGTCATTAATACAATATTTTATCAATCACTCACTAACAGCACTTCGCCACGAATTTAATTAGAAATCTATTAACACACCAATTTATGTTGGTGTCTCACTACTTTATTCCATAACATGTTCAAGACCCTTCAATTAAGGTCGCAAACCCAATAACGTCTTTACTCCATGTTAGTTTGTCAACTACTAACTAAAACTTCCATGCTCTTGGGCAGTTCTGCACTCAACGAAGGCTTACTTCCTCCGTCTGAGTCACACATCCGACAACAATACAGTCTAGCAGTTTACAGACAGAGATATAATTACATGCTACAAAATATAAATCAAATATGGCAAATCATTTGGATAAAAATGAGAGCAGCACCTGACTTACCTTAAATCAATAGCAAGCAATTGACTAGCTGGAATGAAGGAATATGTCAAAATTTCAAGAGCCAGAGCCCCCTTTCTTTTGTCTGAATCTGTCTTGTTCTTGCATCCCTTGCAACTAGACACCTACCATCGCTTTAAGGCACGCAAACTGCTGCTCTCTTTGTTATCCAAATGATTCAATCATATATAGTGTGCGTGTGTGTATTACAAATATATCACCGATACTGGTGAATTACACTTACAGTTTTTTGGATGAGTGTGGCCCAGTTTTTATCAATTTTGATACCTATAATCAGGGAAATATCTTAAAATGTTACACACAACATTGTATATGACTAAAAATTAATTGAAAACCTAACAATCATAGTTACTTTTTCAAGCTCGGCGAATAAATCTAGAACCAGTAACATGTAAGGACCACTATACACACCAGCAGTTATTTTTTCCATCTGTAAAAAAAGCAGTAATAAAATTAAATAAATAACCACATTAAAAACTGGTGCATTATGTCAATTTGCTTATCAGTTTAGTCCTTTGCAAGTAACAACTAGTTAAGTATTTTAAATCCATTGTTTATGAATTATTTCTCTTAAAACTTTTACATTAATCAAGTATTTTTTATTCTAACAGAACGCGATATTCACTCCAATTTCTTTGTAAAGGTTATTAGCATTTCTTAATACTTTGATATCCTATTTAATGCATAAATTTCATGCTTCAATTAAGAACAAATGGGTTCAGCTAATAGAAGCTACATATAATACATTGCTACTGGTTGAAATGTTTCCAGAGAACTATTTCGGACATTCATCCATATCATACAAACAGTATGTTTGATTAACAAGTCTTCATGTCCATTAATTATATGATATTAAAACATTACTACTGTCAAAAGCTGTGGTCTAATCACAAGACACAGCCATTACATTTTCCTTGGCAGGGTAGAATACAATAAAACGATAAAATATTGATGCGAAATTGTGACTTACTTCATCTGAGAAAGCATCAGCTTGTTCAGAATCAAGTTGAATCCTAGAAGATGAAAAAAACAATTTCAGTATCAATAAAGCACACCATAAAATAACTTGTATTCTGGCGAACTAATCTATGTTAGTCACAGATCGATTTACTAATTCATTACCAGAGTAATGCCCACCGTTAATAAGTAGAGTTTTGCTCTTTTTAATAAATATGTTGTAACTATTTATATTTTTTATGCTTAGAGGAATAGATTTATACCAGAGTAGTGTGTACTTTTTTCAAAAAGTGTAAGATTATGTTTATCAGCCCGTAAAGTCATGTGTTTTCTGGTATTGTAATTGTGGAATTTCCCATTGGTATCAAATAGATTTCCCAATGTTTTACATATTTAAGGGTTTCTAGAACATATGCACTAGGTAATGTTGAAATTCATTGCTCTTTGATGATAGGTCTACAGATTTCTCTAAAAAAATTCTATAGTATCCAGATCGCACGATTCTGTAGTTTTAAATTTTTCTTCAAATGAGAAGCAGTTCCCCCGGATCTAATTCCATAACACATTAGAATGGAAATATGCATAATATACAGCTTTTCCAGTTATAGTATCTACTCGTTGCATTAATAAACAGAGGGAGTAACGGACCAGAGTGAGTTAACTTGAGACTGCCTGATACATAATTAGTTGTTTGGTTTGCTAATTCAACAATGTTGTTACTGGACGAAAGTTGAACAAATTTTGTTTTCTGAAAGTTCAGAACCAGTTTGTTTGCACTGAACCACACATTTAGTGACTTGAGTGTATTATTGACATTATGTTGAAGTGTTTTGTCATCCCTAGCCGTTATTAATAAGTTAGTGTCATCAGCGTAAAGAATTGATTTTATAGGTTAGATACAATCAGGAAGATCATTAATGTACAAAACAGTAGTGGTCCTAGAATAAACCCCTGCAAAAAGGACTCTTCAAAATAAAGCTTCCGTGATCATTGAAAAGGTAAAAATATTCTGACCAAAAGCACATAATAGACACTCAAGACTTTTACTATTACAATATCGGTGTTATTTATTTTTACATTTTTTGAATTTTTTTTTATTAATGTAGGAAGTAGTAAAAAACTCTTAAGTAAAATGTATAACAATTATAATATGGAAAGTTAATTAACAATAGCATGCTGTATAAATGTATAACTCACTGCTTTAATAATTCTACAATTTTGTGGATAGCATCATTCATGAAGTTCAAATTCTTCTCACAGTCAATCAATTCAGAGCTGCAGTCTTCTAACTGTAAATGTAAAATATGAGCCTATTATTACTCAAATCAACCAAGAACAAAGGCCAAATTTCTGTCTACATTACAATCCAATTATTTCGGACTGCTATATGCTTGTGTGTTGAGGAAATCTAAAATTGTATAAATACATTAAATAAGCCAAATAAATTTTAAGAATGATTAGTTTAATAAATCCTTATTTCAATTATAATATTTGACCAGAGTAAATGATAAATTTTATTTATTACAATCCTAAAATTTTTTCAATTTCAAAAGTTTTTGTTAATAAATAAACTTTTATAGATTTATTCACACTCATAATAACTTATCATACCTTTTCTTGGCAATCTGCAAGTTCTACCACCAAATTTGTATGGCCAAGGCAAATATCGCCCTATAAATGAAGAAAAATAAAACCACATTAAAAGAGTTCAGATTTAATTTTATATTATGTATTTGAAACATTGAGTAGTTATTAAAAAAAAGTACTACTACAGTAGTAAGAATTGCAGAATTCAACTTACTGAAGCTTGCAGTTCATCCCTTAGATTTGTTTCACTTTCCAACAATGCTTCAGATTCTTGTTCACAGGACAGCAATTTCAGGGTTTCACTCACGTCATTTAGACTTTCATCTAAATATTTCCACTAAAACGGAAAGTACATTCTCTTATATACTCTGATATACTCAATTATACATAAAACATTGTTTTAGGTTATAGGAGGCACGGTCTTAATTAAAGTGAATAATACATTTAGGTTTACCATTGTCTGACATTTTTCAGGTTCTTGGTTATACGTTATTTTCCGTTTAGAAAGCTCATCTTCCAAATCCACGTTCTTTTCCTTTAGAAACTTAAGGTAAAAGTTTTATTGACATATATATTTGATTAATAACAACTACATAGATTACATCAAATAAATTAATGACCAGATACAAAGTTTATATCTAGTTGAATCGAAAAAATGATGCCAATTGTATCTAAATGTCAACTTGTCGCATACAAGGGAGGCTTACACTGAAATGTGCGATTCAACTAAATGAAAACTTAGTCTGTATCTTGTCATTAATTGTTACAAAAACAGTAATTGATTGACTACTACCAACTACATAATTTTCAATTGAATACAAACATTGCTTTAAAAAATAAATCCCTTGAACAAGTACCACTTGTGAGTTGGCAGAGTTTAATAACGTAAAACATAGCAAAAGATGGGCTATTTTCCTTAAGAGTTAAAAAACAAATTTAGAGTAATAAAATGGCTTAGAAATCCTACTGAGGGTGTTGATAGCGGCGTATCCTACACATGAGCATCAATTGAAAACAAAAGCATGGTAAATTACTCTTTTGACCACAAACTTAATGTCAAAAAACTAAGATATAATTATACAATTTGAATGAACATCATGCTGAAGAAAATCTTTTTCTACAATTGTCAAATTTGAATACTGCACTTTTCTACAATTTATTTACTCAACATGAGAATGTTTCCAAAAGAGCGGAACTATAAGTTTAAATGTTTGCAGTGTATTGGTAGTACTCACGACAACTGTGTTCTTCAAATCAGAAACCAACATTTCCAAATCTTTCAACTTCTCCAACATCACAGTTTTTTCTGAATCATATTTGAGCAATGTAGCATCAAACTTCAGTTTCATTTGAGAAATTTCAGACTTTGCTTCACTAAAAAGCCTCCTTAAATTTTCTGAAGTTTTAACTGCTTCAGTTTTCTAAAAACAAAAAAGACAGAAAATTTAACATTGAATACAGTTAAATGAATTGAGTTTTTTTAAATTAAAATACCCTTTGTACGACAAACTTATGCAGTGTACCAGATTACAAAAAGTGACAGTTGTCAATCTACTCGTGCATATTATTCAAAGGATAAAGTTGCTATGAGAGTCAGAATGACCAATTTATTGACTTACCTCTTCTTTCAAAGTTCCGACAATTGTTTGCAGGCAGGCATTAGATTTTTCCAGGTTAATTTTTTCTTTTTCAATACATTTTACTTTTGATTGCAAGTCTTGAATAGTAGATTGCTGTGCTTGTCGAGTTGTTTCCAATTCTTGAAAATCTTGTTGCATTATTTTAAATGCATGGAGCTTTCTCTCTTTCCTAATTTGAATTTTAAAAAATGGAATTTAATAGCTAATCTTAACTATCACAGCAAATGAAAATGACTACTTAAGGTCAGAGCTGGTGTGGCTTATATAAGACAGACAGACAAACCAGGAAAACATTTGACCTAGCATAGAATCTAATGAATAAATACCTACAAATAAAGCAAAATACAACACTACCAAACGGTTAGCTGGCTCCATTTTGTAATTAATTAGTTGCAACTAAATCTACAAGGAAACAATCTGTCGCCCATGCTGCTTAACTTATATCTAGAACAGGTGATGAAGAAAGTTAAAATGAATATGGAAAGGGAATAAAACTGCAAGGAAGAAAAATAAAAATCTTGTGCTTCGCCATAGTATTAGGAGAGTTATAGGAAAACTTGGAAACTATAATAAGCATGGTCCTGAAGAAATAGTTCATTGTAAGGATTAATTATTAAATCTTCCCAACAAAGAAGTGAAGAGTGGACAATTCATCTTAGCCAAAAATTTATGAATTAACTGTAAAGAAACTTTGAAATTATTTTTGTCATTTAAATTATGATGCTAAAATATTTTTTTTATATTATAAACAATATAAAATGACAATATTCCAACGGATTAGCTGAAATATATTCATCAGTAACATATATTAGGATTTTTTTATAGAAAAAAGTTTGAACACTGTTGTGCTGCACAAACTACTGAGCAAATACAATGTAGAAAATTTAATTACTCACACATTGTGACTATGCAACAAATTATTGTGATCTACTGTGAGAGTTTGCAAAGCATCTTCATTATCCTTAAGAAGAGCTTTTAATTTATTATTTTCATCAGTCAAATTCTTCCTCTGTCGCTCCATATCAGTAAGTTGCTCTTCAAGCTTTCTCCGTCTGAAAACAACATACAAATGACCACATTTTTCTGCAGTTTTAATAGCTATCTTTATTTCTAATGTGATCATCTCCCATTGATGATTAATAATGTCCAAAAGGAAAATGCAAAAGGGTAAAATAATTGCACACTCTCCTTCCTAAAGTCCTTAAATTACTAGGAAAATTCCTTCAAAATGTCCCACAGCCAAGATGATCCTGGACTCTGTATCCCCCACTAACGAACTTTCAATTTAATTAATATCAGCAGTCTCTCGGAATGTGGATGTATGCATGAGTTAATTTTGGATACGAGTATGTGGGCATGATGAAAGTATGCCCGTTTTTAAGTGTGTGAATATGAGTATACACATGAACAGGTTCTTTAGTGTGCACTCCTCCATCAAACCCTCGCCTCTCCCCTGACCTTCCTAGAGAGAGAAAGTTGGTGGCCTGGAGGAGTCTATTGGCTGAACGTCAACTTATACTGCACAGTCTGCAACGGTCCGTCTCGCTGAAAGCATTGCCTTCTCTCCTTACATTTGCCTCTGAAAATTTTAATATTGTGGTTTACATACATATTTCAGATAAGCCACCACCTTTCTCTCTCTCTCTCTTTCACTATCAATAGCGTTAATGATTTTAATAATATTATATACTTACTAAATGCATACGATTATAAAATAATGTACAGATTAACTGAAGATGTGAGCAACGTTTCTCAATTCACATTCACTGTGCGTCTGAATGGCAAGATTTTATATATATAGTAAAAAGTTAAATTATTAATTAAATATTTTATTGGTATTTCACATATTTACTAAAAGTGTTTCAAGGTCACAAGGGGGGGGGGGGGCAGACTTGACGACCATAAATTACGTTTTTGTCCATAAACAGAGAGAGTGTTCAGAGTAGAGAAGAGATGCATACAGGGCTAGCGCGAAGTAAGTCTGCGATTGGGGAGCTAACAAGATTTGAAATACAATAAAAATGTTGTCACTGAAGCTCCTTGGAGAGCAATTAAAAGCAAGTTATTTATAAGCCAGCACCGATTGATGCACTTATGAAGATAAGTTAGAGTGACCAGATAAAAAAGTCAAGTGAAATATTGGTGATTCTATAAAGCAGAGGACAGTGAACATTTTCAATAATGTTAAGTGATATAGTGTAGATGTTTGGCGAGAAGCACAGAGAGATCTCCGCAGCCTCATTCTGGGCATTCAAAGATAAGGAAAAATTATTGATATAAATGTGTACAATTTTTTTAAAGTCTTGCCAATGTATTAAATTTAACCATTTATCTCCCAGCTATACATAACCCCTAGAAAAAGTGTAAACGAAATTGATTTTTGTTCCTTCTTTAAAATCATACCACCAGCAAAATTGAGTAAATTTTCGTATTTTTACTTTATTATTTTACATTAAACATACCTTCAATAACTTTTTCCCACATGTTCTATCCTTACACCCTATCCAAAAATACAATGTATGTGACATCACGTTTCAATCAATTTGTGTGTGTGTATATATATATTAAACTTACATGTAGCTTGAATTTTCTGTCGATGATACTGGTGAAATAATATCTGCATAAAAAAATATAATAGCATTATTAAAATCAATTAATAAATTTCAAGTAAAATTTCAATAAAATTATAATTTACCGCTGCTGTATGAATATGCTGTGAGGAAGTCGTCATACTGGCTATCGTCACTTTGCAGATCACTTTGGCTGAAATATAACAAAATTAATAATATCAGCCTCATAAATGATACAAAAAAGAATTATGAATTCTACAATTATATCAATAATTCTATAAAAATATTTGTTTAAATAATCACATTACACTTTCAAAGTGATATATTTCAGCTCACAGAAATCATGATTTAAAGAAATGTGCATTGCAATTAATAACAGGTTCTATAAAAATGAAAAATACAAATATAGTGATACACAAGTTTTTGTTCAAAAAGAATCAAA
Source organism: Eucriotettix oculatus (assembly GCA_034510155.1). Classification (NCBI taxonomy): domain Eukaryota; kingdom Metazoa; phylum Arthropoda; class Insecta; order Orthoptera; family Tetrigidae; genus Eucriotettix; species Eucriotettix oculatus. The sequence continues at coordinate 16,159,557 of CM067379.1, forward strand.
ATTCACCTAAGTTTGTAATCTTGTACATACAAAATCCAGTCTTTGACAATATTATCGAAAGATTCCTTTCGTATGTGCAATTCATGGAAGCCAAGAGATACCAACAACATTATCTTTAGTTGTTGTAAAAGAGATCTGAAAAACATTTATAGGAAAATAAAAAAAAATTATAATTTTACAAATCATAAATATTTAATGTTAGAAATTTATCCAGTTACAGGAAAGTAATCTGTCAAATAGAAATGGTGAAGTGACATTCTGGATAGAATGTTGCTACTACTCAAACAGAACTTTTGCAACTTCGTATGCACACATTGCCATAACAATTATAAAGTAAATCATCTACTTTCTATCTCTCTTTCCTGTCCTTATAAACTAATAAGAATTTAATAAGTGACCATCACACATTGGGTAATTGAATAGTAAGGAAAGGTGGGAATGCGCTCTACGGGAAAACAATCCATGTCCAGTTTTCTGAGTGGTATATATACAAAATATAATACAACACAAATGTGTGCATATACAGAAGGATAGTAATAATTAAGAGTATTTGGTTAACAACTTTAAGAGTGGGTCCTACCCACAATCGCCCCATGTATTTGGCCGAAAAACCTCATTCCACCTACACATGAATTGAAGTCAAAAAATATGATGTGTTCCTTTCTACCCTTGACAATACCACTCTCCATTAAAATATGAACTACCAAAAAAGTCACTACTTCATTCTAGGAATAAAAACCTAGTTTTACATCAATTATTTACGAAATTTTACTTTACCTGTCATAACAACTTTGCATTTCTTTGTCAATATAGTTAATTAAATGGCTAACAGGTATATCTCCACTGCCATCCGGATCACAAGCAGAAAATATAAGATGTGAAACATCTTCAGAGTTCCCTAAAGAAAAATAAATTCTGATTTATGACAGGTCTCTCATGAAAACAAATATAGGAAATTTAATTTTACACACAGTTATTGGTGAACTGTTGTTAATATAAGTCTGTAGTATCAACTATTGACGTAATTTAGCTCATATCTCAAAAAATAGCTTGTTTGAAAGATGCTAGGATTCACAAGAAAAATCTGTTTCGAGGGCATTTGTAGGAAGACCAACTTTTAAAATACCCCCATAACCAGGTAATTAATTTTGACAGTGTTCAGAGAGAGAAAAACATTCTATTATAAGTTTGTGATGAATGAAACGAAGTGCTCTTCCATTAATGAAAACACGTGAAATATCAAACATAACAATACGCCAACCAGGTGTTATTATTTAACAGTACAACTAAAACCGGGTTTAGTTCTAAAAATTGTAATCTGAAAAAGAGCGAATCACTCCTGTATTTAAGTTAAATGCTTCAATAGATAGCAACTAAATAAGTGTTCTCAAAAAGTAACAATTTGAAACGAATAGTAGGCTCTTATTTCTTGAGAATCATTAACTATCAAGAATTGTCATTTCTACGGACTTCACAATAACAACAAGAATTCGTTAAAGTTTTTCAAAGACAGAAAGATATCACACCAGGAAAGAAATACTATTATATGTAATAACAATATAATCCATACGAACGTATTAATAATACGAAAAATGCGAATAATTCGCAGGTGGCAACGATTTTCCTTACATGCACACGATTTATAAAATTCCAAAAAGATTTCCACACTTACCACTGCTCATGTTTTCTCTCGAATGGGCGTTATAATTCATAACAACAATTGGGAACTATTAACTACATGTCAAATGAACCTCCTCGAATATCAATGCAATTAAGAATTGAACGGAAAGATATCAGGAAACTGCTCCTTTCTTTGGCAATCACCAGTCATCGTCGATAGATCGCAATTTAAATATTAATTATTTATTCAATATTCTCTGTTTAATCAATGCCACACAACGTTAACTACTTCTAGAAAATATAAGAAATATAATTAGTTAAGTACGGTAATTTCAGGCGGGTAACTACTAAGACCACGACATTATGCAATTGTACTAAAAAAATTAAACTATCATATTACTATTTATTGTATCACTTTAACACAATATTTTACTCCAGTACATTAACTAATTGATATAGGACAGTTTATGGTTACTTACATAAATATGGTTGCTCTTACCCAAAAAGTGCGCAAAAATTTTATTGTATTTTGATACTCTGCATTACGAATCTTGTTCTTAAAATACAATTTTTAAAAGAGACTGTTTTCTACAGTTTTATTATACGCAATGCACCAGCACTCTTCTCACGAAGAAATAAAGAATGTATTAGAAGGGAAGGATTTGATTGTGCCTGATCTACTTGACTTGAGTAAGGTATTTGCTACGGACCCCCATACTATTCTGCTGAAAAACCTGCAATACTTTGGAATTCGAGGCCCTGCCCTTAACAGTTTTGAACCTTATTTAATTGGCAGGCAACAGGCAGTTAAGTGTGGTAGCACCGTGTCCAGCTTACTGACAGTCAACAGTTGTGTCCCACAAGGCTCAGTCCTTGGGCCCCTTCTGTTTATAATCTACACGACAGGCATGCGATGCCTCTCAGATAATAAAAGACAAGTGCTGAAGTGTGCAGATGACACCACCATACAATAAGCCCATTAGCAGGAATTGCAAGTGCAAATGAGTTACTAAGTGCATTAAAGGAGTGGTTCCATGCTAATGTCTTACTATTTAACACAGTGAAAACTCAATGAATTATTTTCTCCCTGAAAGAATTCCCCTGGATTTACAAGAAGCCGCAACAGTAAAATTACTGGGAATCCATGCTGATTGCAAGTTCACATGGAATCCCCACTCTAAAGTCCTCTCAAAATAAACAACAAGAATGTGCTGCCACTGGCTGAACCTCGTGCAGACAACACTACGCATACTAACAGAGCCTGGACTTCATTTGTACTCATATTTGGAATGGATTCTTGAAACCAGGGGCACAAGATGTGAACAGCAAGAACACCACTACTATCACACTAGAAATAAAACACACCTGTCATTCAAGGCTTTAAGAACCACAAAATCCAACAAGGACCGGAAACTACCAAACAACAAAGAAAATTAAAAACATTCCTATATGATCATCCAATCTACAGTGTCGAAGAGTTTTTCAATTTGAAACATAAAATCAATAGACTGATGATTTGATTATATTATGTATGAATAAGTGAAATATGTAACCCAATTAGTTAGTAAGTTTCTAATACTGCATTGACGCTTGCTTGACAGTTTTGTCTTTGGCAATAAAACTTATTATTATTATTATACAATTTGAGGACAATGTATCCATTGTTTCAACGATTCTGACAAAATAACAATTATTTAAATACTTTTCTTTTCAATCATACATCACGTTTTTATTCAGAGATGATCATTTTTAATTTGTGCTTAATTTAATTACTTTGGCTTAGAGTCAATTGCGATGTAGTCAAAATTTAATGTCTGGTCTTAAAATAATTGCGACGATTAAAATATAAAAATGACTCAAGGTGAGTAAGTGATATATAATAAGTACGGTAATCATATTTTACAGCCCCATTGAAAGTGTGTCCTTGTCGAGTTTCGTCAGAAAATATTATTCCAATCTAGCAAAAGATCCCTCACTACGTCATATTTTGGCTGCACAGAAGTTGATAATAACATGTTATAATGGACGCATTTTGAAGTTTTGCGGATGAAAATATGGATTTTAAAATGCAGATAAGTTATTTTTTCAATATTTGTTGTCAGTGATCTGTGACAGTAGTCGGATGATTTAATGAGACCGGCTTACAAAATCTAGTCTAGTATAATATTCCGTTAATTTAGCAAACATATATATTCAGGTTCCTCTTAACGGTTTAGTCAGAAATCGTTAATTTATTAAAATCGATTCCAATGCAAAAAAAGTGGTACACATATTAAAAAGTCTTCCCAACACCAAATATGAGATGTATGGAATTTAATAGGTATACGTTCGTGATTTGCACTATTTCAAATATTTTGGTGCCTCTTTACCTTACGAAATTATACACAGCTATAAGAACATGTTATAATGGACGCATATTGCAGCTATAATTTATTGTTTACTGAAAATATAAAGCTGATAGTATCTATATAAAATATTTTCAAATTTATCACTACAATGGATCTAAAACAATTACTTTTAAAAAAATAATATAATATAATTTATTATAAATTGTTGGCCAGTGTCGTAATGTTGTAAGAAAACAGTTATAATTTTCGGAATCTCCAACCTCAGGATATAGCAAGAATGTGGCCCACGCTGACGCCCAGCATATTGTTGAATTCAACAATGTCCGATCGGCCGAATCTGGGTGGTGCCCAATGTGCATATTGTCGGCCGAAACGTTGCTGATTAAACATTATTTACCTAATTAGAAATACCAGGAATACTTTCTTTGATTGTGACTGGCGTATTACTTAATTTCAGTGTAATCAAGAATTTGGACAAGAATCTATATTTTGCATTACTGATTCTGAATGTTATTTTGTACACGTATTTTAATAAAATGATTATATACGAAAGTACATTCTAATCATAATTGGCTATTGTAAATACCATGAATGAATAACAAAATTAACTTCACAAAGTATACTTACTTTCTAAAACGTTCCATTAGATATTAGTAAAATGCTATATAAAACATTTAATTTTGTAGTTCTTATATTATTGTAAATAGAAATAATTGACTGCATATGTTGCCAAGTTGATTCCATTTGTTATACTAAGGACACGTTATTTCCAATTGTTTATTTTATTATCTGATGAAATACATATTTATATTGAACTCTCTATTTCATACAATTTATAGTTTAATGTAGAACTTTTATGCGTAAAAGCTTACCAAGTAAATTTATCTTATTTGGTTTACTGTATTTTCAGAAAACTGGGAGGAAGTATCTCAAATTATATTTTCAAGTTGTGACCCAAAAGGTCATGGAGACATCCCTGTATGTCATTTAATTGCCTATATTCAAAAAGAGATGCAAAAAGTATATGATCGGTAATAATAGTTGTTTTGTTGTAAAATATATTTATATTTAAATTATTTTTCACTATTTTAAATTCCATTAATAACTCATGTCCTTGGCTATTATGATTATAAAATTATTAATTATTACAAATGAATATGCCAGCCAAATTTGTAAGAAGTATATACAAAATTTTCAAGTCCAAATATCTAAAAAATTAAAAGTTGAACAATTTATTTATTGAAAAATTAGAAAAATGCACAATTACAATTATGTCATCAGAGATATGTATTGAGTTTTTGAAATATGTGTAATATAAGATAATCTATTTACAAAATGTTAGGATGTATATAACAAACTACAAGGTTGAAAGATACAAATTAAATAATCAATAGATTGATACCAGGGTGTGTTTTAATTAGTAGGTCTGACAAAAACTATGAAAAGATATGGTCTTTTTTCAGTTCAGATTATTTACTGTGAAATTTTACCACTTCCCGAAAAAATGCTGCCCTGCGTGGGTCACCTTATGTTACTGCAGTTAGCAAGTCTACTCTTCTGATGTCGGCAGATATTTATTTGTGTGATTTACCACTACATAAACATAATTAACAATATCTAATTTCAATTTTTCAGGCATTATTTAATGTGTGGTAAAGGACTACATTTATCTTATGGTTCTCTGTGGGTGTATCGGTTGTAATACGATAATATTGGTTTAGCTTTATCATATTTTTGTTAATAATTTTCCTAGTTATTTATAAATGATAGTGATAAAATAAAGAGATATACCCTTATCTTTACTGCAGTACCCTCTTGCAAGAACTTGAGTTAATGTTGTTGTCACCACCAGGAAAACAAGAATTCACCATAGGAAAGGAGACGTTCAATACCATCATAAAAGCCTGGGTTTCATATGTGCAAGAATGCAACATTAGGTGATTACCCACTCATGAAGCTTATTCTAGTCACTTTGTTCCTTTATCTTTATATAATAAGACTAACTGACAGATTTTGATTTTCCGTACTCGTGATATTCGTACAAATTTAACGTCTCTGTTGTTAAGTATAGTTTTGGAAAAATTTAAACATAAACTAGATACATTTGTGAACTTGTTTGCAATTTTATTAAATGCTTCTTTGTTCCTCAAGGAATCATTTGACCCAAAAAAAGTGCTGACAAGTTGATTGTTCTACGTAGTATAATTTTCATTATATATTCTGAATTTTTCAAATTAACATGTTGATACATACAGTATATATAAATGAATTTGACATTGTGAAAATAATTAATACAACTGATAAGGACAAGAAAGAGAGGGAAAAAATGTGGTGGTTTACCTTGAGTTTAAAGGCATTATTACAATTTGAATGTATTCTTTAAATTTTTGAAGGCTACTGCCCCCTTTGTCAAGAGATAAGAAAATGCATTGTTTACCATTAGCAGCTGTCTGCACGGCTAATTTATACTGCTCAGTCGACAGCTGGCATTTACTCATAATTCTTTTTATCTCCTGACGAAAGGGGATTTGAAGAATGCCTTCAATGTTGACTGCCATCTTTATCTATTATATATAATTAATAAGGAAAGGAAAGAGAGATAGAAAGTAGGTGACTCACCTGAGGCTCATGGATGGTAGACACCCTGTGAGGTTCGGAGTTCTTTAAATTTTTGGAAGAAAGTTAGAATTTAAAGAACTCCGAACCTCACAAGGTGCCTACCATCTATGAACCTCAGGTGAGTCACCTACTTTCTATATCTCTTTCCTTTCCTTATTAATTGTTTTAACAATATATATATATATATATATATATATATACATCTAATTGCTTATTAAATGTAATGTATCTTTCCTATTTCAGTCCAAGTGATGCACATTGTGCTGCTAGTCAGTTTGATGAATATTCAGCTCCAATATCAAATGGCAGTGGTAAATATAAATGTGGTATAAATGTCTTGCAATTGTTAAATAAACATTAAAGTATTTATTCTTTATTTACGCAGAAATTGTACTGGCAACACATCTGGATAATTCAAGTTTTATGTAAGTATAAATTAATACACTACATTATCAGTGGTTGGGTGGCATCAGTTTACTAAGTTTGTTCAAATTGAATCTCTCATTTATATTTTTATTATGATAGGTTCTACTCGGTTTCAAATATTATTCATAATTGTGTTCAAGGGGTATTACTTATAAATTTATA